>OU744720.1:73456837-74842337 GCA_916613615.1 Steromphala cineraria | reverse complement strand
TGAAATAAGGTATTAAGTTAAACAGATTTGTTAATGTATTGTCATGTGTCACGTGTATTGACAAACGTTATTACCTTCATCAAGTTTCAATGAACGCGGTTGATCATGTGGGTCGCATACCTATTCGTCGAAATTTCTCGTTTTAGAATAGAAAAATCCATTCGACAGATCGGTACTGTGATTTTAGTTGTTAATTGGCTTTCATAACGTTGGAACGTTCCAAAATAAGACAAAGGGGGTGTTTGGATTCATTCATTTTAATTTGATCACTTGAAGGATGATGCAAACATATCTTCATTTCGATTTTGTAAGAAATGAGTAACTAAATATATTTCAATATTCAAAAATTTAAATCTTACAGAATGCAATGACTCTTAGAGATTAACTGTTAATCAAATATGTTTTTATGTAAATTAACTTAGTGATTATCTCGTGACTGTATACATTAATCGCTCTATGAATATGAATATAGACTGGGCCTATGACCTCCGATTTAAATTGCAAAGAAATTATCCATATAAACAATTTATACATTATGTACACAAAATTGATGTATATAATATATATCTTCTTCATTTCGATTATGTATTTAGTTATTTTCAATTGTTACATACACACACCCATACGTTAGTACATTAGTATATACAGACTCGTATACAATACATACATATATGCACATACCTGTACATTAGTACATTAGTACATGCCTACACTACATACATACACATACCCATACGTTAGTACATTAGTATGTGCATACATGTATACACTACACACATATACACACACATCCACACGCTAGCACATTATTATATATTATACTAAGACACATACATAAGTGTGCACATACACACATACACATACATGTATCGCTGCGCTGAGATTAAAATTCATTTCCATATAGCTTTCATCAGAAAGGTACATTTTGATTGAAGATATTCTGACAGGGTGCATGGTTTTCTCTCCTGTAAAGTCATCTTATTCATCTTGATCAGTATTTATATTATTCATTCCATTATATATCCAAACAACATTTTATTTATTTCATGTTAGAAAGTCCAATTTCAATCATTGACAGCACCAATTCAGTCTGCATGATAACAAAGACAATCTATACATACAGTGTAATAGTCAGCAGACTGTAAGTAATTGAAAATATATTTTGTTAAACAAAATTTTTTAAATGTTGTGTTATTATTGACACTATTGGTCTTGGTCACTCTAAATTGGTACGACACTCTTTATCTCAAACACTGACCATTAATCACACGAAACACCAATTATCTGTATCCTTTCTATGCAAAATACACTAGTACGTAACTCTAAGTTTTTATGAAGGTGGCAAATCGCGAATCAAGAGGTACATTTACTAAACACATCAAAGATTTGATCTTCATTAATCCGTCATAACTGGTTAATAAGGCCCAAAAAGCTGCTTGGAACCGTCCTATCCCAATGACCAGATCCGGAAGTAGCCAAAGGGCAGTTCATCGAAAGCGAGATCTCATTGTTACAGTCATTCAAAGCAGAAACACAGAGTTATGATATTGAGTTAATACTTTAAAATATCACAAATTAGTAACAAATATTCTATGAGGCGAATACAGGAACAAAGCTAGAATTCACAAAACAAAAAATAATACTATTTGGCTACTATGAAAAGCGTAATGATGTTGTAAATCTTCTTAACAATACAACTAAATTCAATATTTATAAACGCAAACTTTCAAAACGGATCACCTAATTTTCAGTATGTTAAAAGAGATATAACAAACACATATTATATTGACAAATATTTATCATTCTCAACAAGTGACTACACCAAATTCATGAAATACTAGTCCTAGTATGTCATTGCCTATTTAACTACCGTATTTCCTTTAATAAGCGCCGGGTCTCTAATAACGGCGGGGGGTCATAGGTAGTTTAGAAAATAAGCGCAGGGTCTCCAATTAGCGCCGGGCCTCTAATAAGCCTGGGCGCTTATTAGAGGAAATACTGTAATCCCTTACAACTCCTGTTTACACAACCCAACTATTATACTTTACATTGTTATATTAGTCACATTTTAATGTCTTTCGTGTGTTGAAGTATACGCCTGTTTATGTAAAAAATTTACCTGTTGAAAAGTAATAAAATTATAAACAAGATGTGTTTGTGAAACACGAATGCCCCCGGATGCATCCTGCTCGCTGTGTCAAGGTCAAGGTCACAAGGTCAAATGTCATGGTGTCATCTGAAAGGTCTCATCACAAGGGATCCATATGTCAAGTATCAAAGAGCTAGCTCTGACCAATCAAAAGTTATGACCAAGGTTAAAGTTTTTGTGGACAAACGGACAGACGGACGGACGGACGGAAAAGGTCAAATATCATGGTGTCATCTGAAAGGTCTCATCACAAGGGATACACATGTCAAGTATCAAAGACCTAGCACTGACAGTATAGAAACTATAGCCAAGGTTAAAGTTTTCGGAAAAGGCTCGCTGTGTCAAGGTCAAGGTCACAAGGTCAAATATCATGGTGTCATCTGAAAGGTCTCATCACAAGGGATCCATATGTCAAGTATCAAAGAGCTAGCTCTGACCAATCAAAAGTTATGACCAAGGTTAAAGTTTTTGTGGACAAACGGACAGACGGACGGACGGACGGAAAAGGTCAAATATCATGAAGTCATCTGAAAGGTCTCATCACAAGGGATACACATGTCAAGTATCAAAGACCTAGCACTGACAGTATAGAAACTATAGCCAAGGTTAAAGTTTTCGGAAAAGGCTCGCTGTGTCAAGGTCAAGGTCACAAGGTCAAATGTCATGGTGTCATCTGAAAGGTCTCATCACAAGGGATCCATATGTCAAGTATCAAAGAGCTAGCTCTGACCAATCAAAAGTTATGACCAAGGTTAAAGTTTTTGTGGACAAACGGACAGACGGACAGACAGACGGACAGGTGAAAAACAATATACCCCCGGAATCTCCGATTCGAATAAAAATAAATTCTACATTTACACTGGTCAATCAGCTACACAGGGGGATAGTTGATTTGTTTAGGTGTTTAAAGGGGCAGTAGCACGTTTTAAGGGGGGATATAAGGTGATGTCAGGAAAATGAAAATAAATGGTTCCAATTGAAAGACAATGTATTTAAACTAAATAGAGCAGTAATAATTCAAATATATAACGTAAAGTTTAGCCATGCGATTGCTTTTTCTTACACAAAATGAATTAAAGGTGTTCACACAAAAATGGCCGCCAATGGATTTTAGGTAAATCCTCATACTTTGTCCTCTGACTATGGATAATTGGATTGAGTAATGAGATTTTTGACACTGTCGAAATAATAGATTTAGCATTTACCAACAATTATCAGTGAAAAATTTAAAATATAAAATTGTCCAAAAACGTGCTACTGCCCCTTTAAAGTGATACAGAGTATCTTTCTTAAAATTGTATTTGGTTTTGATAAGCTACAAAATATATCATATGCTGAATGAAGTTCATATCTCATCACTGGACTTGCAAATATATCAATTTATGCATAAGATCTCTAAAATGCTTGATTTTATGGAAAAATAAAGAAAACATCTCAAATATGTTTAATATTCGAAATTATGTATCCAATTAATCTACCTATTACGTAGTTACAATACCTAATAAACACTATCGAATCGAATATATCTTCCTGTCAACTTATGACAAGGTTTCAAAATTACATTTGGCGAATTTGCGTGCGCCACTTGAGCCACATTGTCCGGTTTTCGATCAAAATCCGACTTTGAATGGCCGTATTTTCGCTCTAATGTACTGATTGACCGTTAACATATTTTCACTAACAGTTAGTGGTTCCCGATGTAATAACATCGATTTCAAAATTTGACATATGTGATCCTATCAACATACTCTGTGTCTCTTTAAACAAAAAACGGTAGATATCAGCTTGGGCTGACTCAATCAGCATTATGGGAGATTAACAACCCAAACAAATAACAACAACAGTTAATTAATGTTAATTAACGACAGAATATGTCGATGTATTGATTTTTATAGCTTTAGTGACTTATTTATTTCAGTCTGTTTTTCTGTATTGTATGAAGACAGATGGTCATTGATGTAAAAATTATTCTATATATGGCCATTTAAAAGTTGAATTATATGTTGTAATATCTAGGCTATACAACAATTCAAGATTCTATAGGTAAGGCAAACACTCAAGGGCTACAAGAATCCGAAAATCCTTGAGTAAAGATAAAATGTGTGGTACTTGGGTCCGAGTCGAGTCTGACCCCTCGAGTAATCGAGTCCTTTTTTTTTGACCCGTGGAAGCCCTACGCACAGAAGAAGGCCTGCTGAGTTGCGTTCGATTAGACAACACTAGTAACCCATGGCGCGCACTCGCTAAAAAAACATCTCATGCAGATCACTAAGTGTCAAAAAACTAGAGTTATCCCGATGTAGGAGGAGTGAACAGACTCCTTCAAGATGGCGACCATTGAGGTGGAAAATTGAAATCGAGTTTCCAATTATGAAATCTGACATTTTGATTGCTTTAAATGACTATGGAGTAATGAGTGTCGATTTCTAATAAATGTGCAGGCAGATCTAGTTGTCGTCACAATGCAATAGTGTTTTTGACAAAGATTTTCGTTTTAGGCGTCCACCTTACGCCACAAGGTACCAACACTTGATATTTTATCTACAGAACTGAAGCTACTTAGAGCGCATGCGCAGAACTTACTCTGGTGTCGTCGAGTGTTGTATAATCGAACGCACCCCTGGAGAAACTGAGGAGTTTCCCCAGGATACGATCACACGCTGAACGCTGGACCATGTCCTTCTCATCCTGATGCACCAGCTCAATGGCCTTGCGGAGATACTGCTCTCCCTTCCTCGTGTCATGGAGGCAACACGACACCGAACCAAGGCCTTCTAGAGCCTGCCACTCGGTTCTGATGTCATCTGTAAGGGAATAGAATTGAATTTATTAACTATAAGAGACCGGCATCATAGATTTTGCCTGAATGTCAGAGTATTCCATGCTTATAAGGCAGAGGAATATATGGATGACAACTTCTTTGTTCATTGTATGCAACAAAGAAGTTGTCATCCGTAAATTCCTCTGCATTTTTGTCATTCCAACTTCTAAAATAGCTCTCTAAGATCAATGATCAATTTCCGAGAATATATTGCAATAATATATATATAATCGCTGATTGGTCAATTTGATAGATCGGCTTACGCGACTCGCTACTACATCTTCCTAGACTGAATATGGGAGTGTAACAAGTATTATTGAGGCTAGGTTTACTTAGACTGATTCATTGGCTGATTCAAGCATTCAGCATATAATAAACTCTTCTGTGCCAGTTCTTCAGTATATTGCACTCTTACAGTCCAATGACAAATCTCCTGAAAGTTAATTTTAATCACCTATGAGGGCACTACACTCAACACTAATATCACAAAGTCTTTGGGAGCAAGACCTAACCCTTTCACTTCCTACAAATAAGAAATCAGACTGAAAAAGAAGGCATATATTATATAATATAAATATATAATAAGAAATCTCCTGAAAGTTACTTTAAATCACCTGTGGGGGCCCTACACTCAACAGAAAAAAAAACACAATCTTCGGCAGCAAGGCTTAACCCTTTCACTCCCTACAAGCAATAAATCGAACTAAAATGAAGGCATTTATGACTGGCTAAAGGGTTAAATAAGCCAGTGGAGGTGACTGGAATGACCTCTTCCTTGCAACCTATGGAAGATATCAACAGTAGATCACTCACTCTTCCTTTCTCTTTTCTTGCCAGTCCTCTCCCTGGCTTTATGCAGAGCTACAAGGTAGGCCTCCTGGACTGAGGTGAAGTCGTGTTTTATGAACTCTGCGTAAGCTTTGTTCAGGTAGCAGAAGGATAGGCCTTGGCTGTTGTTGTGCTCCTCTGCAGGTTTAATGGAAATATGTAAATCATTCATTAATCAACTTAATAAAAGGAGAAATTCTGCTTTTCCCCATCAAAATATATTATATGTTGGAGTTATGGCATTTTTATCATCCTGCTACATCAGCGTATATGTCTCCGCTAATGCTACAACCTATCCCCTGATATCCTCCTATGGTCTTCTGTCGTATCGCTATATATAGCAAGCCAATCAAATGATGCCCTTTCAACGATAGCGGCAAACTAGTTTCTTGGCTTCGTTCCGCATGCTCACCTCGTGATTCAAATTAACCAATAGGAGTGCTATTAGATAATAAATCTGATTCTCACTGCAGTTTCCCCGCTAAGCTCCAAATCACGCGCTCTTAGATCTCCACGTGCGACATCACTAGACAACAGTGTATGGAGTTCGAAATAGTTTGACTGACAACAGACAGGCTATAAATAGCGCTGAGCAACCCCCCGTCAGCGATACAACAGAAGACCATAGGAGGATATCGGGGGATAGGTTGTAGCATTAGCGGAGACATATACGCTGATGTAGCAGGATGCATTTTTATAGGCCTTTCTTTTGTCATCTTCCTACACAAAGCCTAACACGCCAGTTTCCGAACTGCCAGTTTTATGCCTAATGCTGCATACCCTTGAATTGCTCTCTAACTTACTATGAGAGAAGGCAGTAGTTCAATCAGAAAGTAACTGGAGGTTAATAACAATCGCCTGTCTCAAGGGTTTGCAGCAAGGCATAAAACTGAGAGTTCGGAAATTGGCATTTTAGGCTTTGCGTAGGAGGATGTTCCTTTGATTTCTGGTTCCTTTGCACACAAATACAAATGCATGAAAAAATGATATTCCTATAACAACATAATAAACAGATTAAAAGAGAAACAGATTTTGTCCCAAGACAACATAGTGCCTGAGTAACACAAGACAATAAAAATAGAGCCATTGGCTCTGTAGCTCATCAGGCTTCATATTTAATTTTGCGCTGGCCAATGTGGTTTCCCATTTGTAGGGGCCACAAAGTCTCAAATTCTAAACTATATTTGATGTGATTTCAGATACCTGTAATCAATACAGAAATGGAAATATTTCATATCAGGATATTGGGATTATATTTTAACTGTAAACTTAGTTTGCAATGTAAGCCCATTGTGTTCTTTATGTGAAGACTTATTTCGCCATACTTGTGTAGACACTTGACATTGATTGAAGCTGCCTTAAAATATAATCTTTCAACAGTAAACCTTTCCTTGTCAGAAATTTTCTAGGGAAGCACACATAAAATATCTCTTAAAATTGATACTTGTGACTTATGTTGGTAGTTTTTAACTCTTTGATCTTTGATTATGCTATTTTAAGTGTAATATTTTCCTAATTTGGGTATTTTCTTTACTTTGCAGTGTTTTACCCCTTAAGAAGCCATACCATGGCCAGGATAACCTGTTTTCGACAGAACAAAGATGAAAATAGGTTTTTAGGGCGTGGCACCTGTGGCCCTTATTAGGGGTCACAGGGCCACCAAAGCTACACTTTATAATCCTCACTAGTCAAGGAGTCTGTACACAATTAAAGTTCCAGCTTTCTATGCCTTATGGTTCTGGAGAAGAAGATGAAAATAGGTTTTTAGGGCGTGGCCCCTGTGGCCCTTATAAGGGGTCACAGGGCCACCAAAGCTACAATTTATAATCCTCACAATCAAGGAGTCTGTACACAAAGTTTCAGCTTTCTAGGCCTTATGGTTCTGGAGAAGAAGATGAAAATAGGTTTTAAGGATGTGGCCCATGTGGCCCTTATTAGGGGTCACAGGGCCACCAAAGCTACAATTTATAATCCTCACTAGCCAATGAGTCTGTACACAAAGTTTCAGCTTTCTAGGCCTTATGGTTCTGGAGAAGAAGATGAAAATAGGTTTTTAGGGCGTGGCCCCTGTGGCCCTTATTAGGGGTCACAGGGCCACCAAAGCTACAATTTATAATCCTCACTAGTCAAGGAGTCTGTACACATAGTTTCAGCTTTCTAGGCCTCATGGTTCTGGAGAAGAAGACGAAAATAGGTTTTTAGGGTGTGGCCCCTGTGGCCCTTATTAGGGGTCACAGGGCCACCAAAGCTACAATTTATAATCCTCACTAGTCAAGGAGTCTGTACACATAGTTTCAGCTTTCTAGGCCTCATGGTTCTGGAGAAGAAGACGAAAATAGGTTTTTAGGGTGTGGCCCCTGTGGCCCTTATTAGGGGTCACAGGGCCACCAAAGCTACAATTTTTAATCCTCACTAGCCAAGGAGTATGTACACAAAGTTTTAGGTTTCTAGGCCTTATGGTTCTGGAGAAGAAGTCGAAATTCCACAAAGTTTACGGACGGATGGACGGACGGACGGATGGACGGACGGGCGCCGGACACCATGCCATGCCATAAGCCCATCGGGCCTTACAGGCCAGATGAGCTAATAAAATCATAAATCATTAAATCTTATTTCAATCTTTGAGAATCCATTCTTTCATGCACAACACTGCTAACCATATTTTTCAATAATTTGAATGTTTTATCCCTAAAATTTCCACAATCATAAACTTAGCAGCTAGCGAACTGTTTCAAGTCAAAACTAGAAATATGTGCATGTGATGCACTGTGATGTCCCCCGCCAACATTTAATCCGAAAGTGACCCTACACCTATTATGTACAAATTTCAAATTGTTTCCATGGAAACCAGAAAAATAACAATTCAGAATAACCAAAGTAGCAAAAGGCACCACTCCTCCAGTAGTTCTAACCATATATCAAGTCTAGTTAAAATATTTTGAATCGTTTTTAAACTAAAGTAAGGAAACAGACCCTACCCCCCATATACACCTAGTTCAACTTGTATCTATAGAAACCAGAAAAAAAATTCAGAATTACTGAAATAGAAAAAGGCACCACTCCACCACTAGGTCTAACCACATACCAAGTTTCATAAAATCGTATTGAATAGTTTTTGAGATATGGCCCAGAAATGGTCCTCCCTCCATATGTTCTAAGTTCAAACTGTTGCCATGGAAACCAGTAAAACTATATTATTCAGAATGATCAAAATAGCAAAAGGCACCACTCCACCACATAGATCTAACCACATACCAAGTTTCGTTAATAAATATTGAACGGTTTTGGAGATATGGCCCGGAAACGAAAGCATCCCCCAATATGCACTAAGTTCAAATTGTTTCCATGGAAAACAGATAAAATAAAAAATTCAGAATAACCAAAATAGCAAAAGGCACCACTCCAGTACTAACCACATACCAAGTTTCGTTACAAAATATTGAACGGTTTTGGAGATATGGTCCGGAAACGAAAGCATCCCCCAATATGCACTAACTTCAAATTGTTTCCATGGAAACCAGAAAAAATAGAAAATTCAGAATAACCAAAATAGCAAAAGGCACCACTCCAGTACTGGATCTAACCACATACCAAGTTTCGTTAAAAAATATTGAACGAGTTTGGAGATATGGTCCGGAAACGAAAGCGTTACGGAATTACAGAATTACAGAATTACAGAATTACAGAATTACAGAATTAAGGACGGAACTGAAAACATTATGCAAAGCTTTGCGGGGGACATAATAATAACATAATCCAAAACAACTAAGCTAGACTACAATGATTTTTTTATTTGTACCATATTGGTCAATAGCTTTCTGATGGTAGTCCAGCGCCTTCTGAACATAGCGTTCATCTCGAACCAGCATGAAGTTGTACACGGCGCCGATGTTCTGTAGGAGGATGGCCTCGTGCTTGGAGTTGTGGTCCTCCCTAGCGATGATGTCGAGAGCCTGCTGGAAACAGTCCACGGCCCTGCCGTACTCCTGTAGCTGGGTGAACAGCAGACCTAGTTCATTCAGGCTCACTACTGTAATGGAAGTGATCATGTTTTGAGAAATTAAAAAAAATCATATATTAAAAAAAAAAAAATGTTCAGGATGAGTATGAAATGTTGTCAATTCATTGTAGATCTTCTGATCTAAAGTGGCATTTAGAAGTTGGAAGTCAAATAAGGACGAATATTTTATGGATAACAACTTCTTTATTCTGAATATTTTATGGAAAACAACTTCTTTATTCCAAATATTTTATGTATAACAATTCTTTATTCTGAATATTTTATGGATAACAACTTATTTATGCTGAATATTTTATGGATAACAACTTCTTCATGCTGAATATTTTATGTATAACAACTTCTTTATTCTGAATATTTTATGGATAACAACTTCTTTATGCTGAATATTTTATGGATAACAACTTCTTTATTCCGAATATTTTATGAATAACAACTTCTTTATTCCGAGTACTCAAAATAAAGAAGTTGTTATCCATAATATATTCGACCTTATTTATAGTAGATTACCACTTGCGGTGGCTGGAGCTGGGTTAAAGACCATGTCATTTCGGCTTCTGGTCCATAATTTCGTTAATTTGGGATAATAACAACAGATTTTTGTAGTTTTTATTAAAATAAATTATATGTATTGATATAATATCCATTAATGATTAATGGCCAGACTACACAAAAATGCCTTCTTATGCCCTAGCAAGGGTGTCCAACCTCAAAGCACCAATAGTGGCTTCACTTCTCATTGTTGGTGTTTCTTACCCATGCAATCTTCTTTATGAGTAACAGGTTGTGAGCAAGTAAGGTTAGTAACAAGTGGTGATCTACTATAAATAAGGTCAAATATTTTATGGATAACAAAAATTTCACCCAAAAAAGGCCAAAAGAATATTTTTCAACTGGGTTATCAGGCATTATAACATTTTATGCATGAACTGGAATGGCGTCCTTGAATTTGAAAATATAATATCCTGATAGGAATGGCCTTTTAAGGGTGTTATAACTCTGCTTTGAATTAGTTAATTTCAAAACGCCCGGGGAAAAAAAGTCCTCTGGGGTGAATTCTCTCCCATTTCAGGTGGAAGGTTCTACTTAATTTCATGTAGTCATTGTTGACTCACTAAGTTTCTCATCTGACAGATTTCTACGAGTTTCTTCCTTAGCTGTGGAATTGTCTTCATCTTCATGCTGAGAGTTGTCTATAACAGATAAATTGATTATAAAAATATTGCCTTAAGTATTCATGAAATCTTGCATTTTCCCAACTCAAAACTCATTTAAAATATGGAATACAATTAACTTGTTAACAATAGCTTACAATGATTCCTCATAATTTTTTAAATTGGACCAACAGGAATATCTCTTTGACTTGCTTATTTAGCAAAATACATCTGCAACTTGGTTGTACATGCATAATGTATAGCAAAGTAATATCAGCCTCAAAATCAGCCAAATCCTAAAAATCTCAGCTGCAAAAACTTTTCTTAGAAGATTCATATGTACAAGTTTGAAGTGTGTTTATGTACATGTTTGTAGATTTCTGTTTCCGCATGCTTGAATTTGGCCTGCCCACTTTTTGAAAACTCATAGTTTAAAAGCAGTATGATTATTATCAGTAACCTACAAGGAATTGCTGATTAGATTTTCAAGTTCAGGCGCAGTAAACTGAAGAGTTAAAACAGGATGGAATACAGTAAGGCTTAAATTAGCAAGTGATTGATCTTAGTGCATTGTATGAGTTGCAATGGAAGTTGCATGAAAGCTTAACAACCTGGGAGAGTTTTCTTGCCCTGTAGTTCCTGTATGATGAGTTGACAGTCTGCTGCAGTATGTACCGCTTCCGAATCCCTGGAAGTCTTGAACAGGAGCTCTGCCCTCTCACACAACAACTGGACCTGCATGTAGGGCATGTTCAAGTACCCATAGAGCCCGGCGAGCTGCGCCTTGTACTCTGCCAGTCGAACAGGGTCCTTCTCTAGCAGACATAGTTCCTGGAGGATGTATTTCTTCAGGGAGGCATGCGTGTTGCTTTGCAGAAGGTTCAGCTGCTCCAAGGCACTCTTGTACAAGGTGATGGTCTCGTTTTTGGAAGTTTCAGATCTGTGCTGCTCAGCCAAAGCATTGAGAAAGGCGAGCTCTGCTTTGTTAAGAGTATCGGTAAAACTGTGACTTAAAGCTTTAAGATATTTCGATGTTTGCTCCCCATTTCTTTTTGCGGCATGAGCACATGCAAGATTGTACGCACATGTTTCAATGGTCGGTCGGTGGTTAAGTTTGACTGCACATTTGTGGGCTTTTTCAAATTCTTGCAAAGCCTCAGGAAGTTTTCCTTGTGTGTAAAGATTTTGACCATTTTGTGTTAAACGTACGATATCCATGGCTTGAAATCCGTCTGTTGAGGTCATTCCTTCTGCCGACAAATAAAAAACAACTGGTATCAGATGTAAATCTGATATATATTTGACAAAATGTATTCAGGATATATTAAGATGAAATATGAATGATGATATATCTTTTAAATGACACAGAAAGAAATATAAATTAATAATTGTAATAACAAAATTCTCAACATATTATGTCCAGTATATTTCTATTTGTATATATGGGAGCAGGACAATTGCCACCCGGACAAATGCCACCAGGACAAATGCGACCCGGACAATTGCCACCAGGACAAATGCCACCTTAAGGACAAATGCCACCTAGGACAAATGCCACCCAGTTTTTTAGCTCACCTTTACAAAGTAAATGTGAGCTTATGTCATGGCGCTTCGTCCGTCGTCCGTCTGTCTGTCCGTCCGTCCGTCCGTCCGTCCGTAAACTTTCACGAAAAAGACTACTCCTCCTAAACGAATGCAGATATCATTCTGAAATTTTAGTATGTTATACCCATGGTGATTCCTCACAGAAAGGTAGACGTCTCAGTTTTGATAATCCAAGATGGCCGTCATGGCAGCCATATTGAATTTTCAATTAGATTTCAGGAAAAAGACTACTCCTCCTAAACGAATGCAGATATCATTCTGAAATTGTAGTATGTTATACCCATGGTGATTCCTCACAGAAAGGTAGACATTTCAGTTTTGAGAATCCAAGATGGCCGCCATGGCAGCCATATTGAATTTTCAATTAGATTTCAGGAAAAAGACTACTCCTCCTAAACGAATGCAGATATCATTCTGAAATTGTAGTATGTTATACCCATGGTGATTCCTCACAGAAAGGTAGACGTTTCAGTTTTGAGAATCCAAGATGGCCGCACTGGCAGCCATATTGAATTTTCAATTAGATTTCAGGAAAAAGACTACTCCTCCTAAACGAATGCAGATATCATTCTGAAATTGTAGTATGTTATACCCATGGTGATTCCTCACAGAAAGGTAGACGTTTCAGTTTTGAGAATCCAAGATTGCCGCCATGGCAGCCATATTGAATTTTCAATTAGATTTCAGGAAAAAGACTACTCCTCCTAAACGAATGCAGATATCATTCTGAAATTGTAGTATGTTATACCCATGGTGATTCCTCACAGAAAGGTAGACGTTTCAGTTTTGAGAATCCAAGATGGCCGCACTGGCAGCCATATTGAATTTTCAATTAGATTTCAGGAAAAAGACTACTCCTCCTAAACGAATGCAGATATCATTCTGAAATTGTAGTATGTTATACCCATGGTGATTCCTCCCACAAAGATAGACGTTTCAGTTCTGAGAATCCAAGACGGCCGCGATAGCAGCCATATTGACTTTTCAGCTGCAGATGACACATCATTATTACTAAATTTTAAGCTTTCATCAAGTGATCACTCGCACCATTGAAATTCTCTAATTTGAACTTACTAATCATAATATTATCTTGAATATGGAATATTTAAGATTGTCATGCAAGTTGTTCTATATTTTTAAGTGTTTCTAAAACATTAAGATGAAAGACAAACATAATTAATTAATTTGTTTAAAATATTTATGGCAACTAGCTGCAAAAACCCAATGACATTAAACATCATGTTGAATTTTAAACAATGGTATCTCCCTTATATTCCTTTAAATACCACACAAAAGGGGTCAACCAGAGTTCAGATATTCCTGTTGAGTCCACTATGCATTTCTAATACACATCCCGATACAGGCTGCTAGCATCACAGTCTCAGCTGCTAGCATGTTGCATAATCAACCTGACCCAATTGATATGGTAGAGCATTATGCTATATGGCCATGTGTATGCAATAAGAGTTATGGAAATTAGACTTGTATTCTCATGACAGTGATATGTACTTTCTAAGAAAAACAACTTACACAAAATTTGTCAACAATCAGCTTTGTGTTTAGCAATCTACATGATTAGTTGATGTGGAAAGAGTTATTTTGCATCAGGTTCCAGTTCCTGTGTTTTACTCATATTTGTACCATTTCTATATCTAACAGAAGTTCTTCTTGACACAAAATCAATTTAGGACATAAGCTAACTATATTTTGTGAAATTATATATATTTTTCACAACAAGTCATGTTCTCTCCCGTCAAGTCTTTTAATACCACACATAAGGGCTTAGCCAGAGTTCACTAGGGTGCTTCTCCAAATATAGTATATACATACACAAAGCCAAATACACAAATTGCTACTCTCTCCTTAAGGATCTGGGGCTAGCAGCCCTGCCTGCTTGTATGTTGCATAGTAATCCTGACCTAATTGATAAATAGAACATAATGGACTTTATGGAAAGTATATAAATTGTCTTTATGAAAAGTATACTTGTATTCTAATAATAGTAATACTTTTTACAAATAACAATTTAAACAAGTCAATAATCAGCTTTTGTGTACAACAATCTGCATGATGAGTTAATATTAACAAGTCAAGAATCTGCTTTTATGTACAGTAATCTACATGATAAGTTAATAATAGAGGTATTTTGTATCAGGTTCCAGTTCCAATACCATGTGTTTTATAAATACCTGTAAAACTTAATGATAATTATATCATGCTGAAGGGGTTCTGGGAACAACATGTCATCATAGAAGTCATTATTTTTCAATTAGATTTCAGGCCAAGTACTACTCCTACTAAATCAATTAAGATATCATTCTGAAAAGTGAGTATTTTTTTATATAGTGATTCCTGACAAAGACGCATTTATTTTATTATCAAGAATCCAAGATGGTCAATATGTCAATTATATTGAATTTTCAATTAGGTTTCATGAAATTCATTGAAAGGAATACATTTCCTGATCAATCAAATCAATGTCATTATATTTGTATTGATACGCTTGTTGTTATATTTATCAACACTATAAATACAGTTACAAAAAAATGTGTGAATCATCTTTATCTGCGAACAGCCTGAGACATGACTGTTTTAATAAATCCTTTTTAATAAAACATAAAATGATAAAAGTTGTTCACTCCATCAGTGGGTTACATAATTCCTGAGACTTCATATATGGCAAATAACATAGCCAGTGAGGGATAAATAAAAAATGTTTAATCATCTATATCTGATTACGGTCTGAACAATGATTATCTAGATAATTATAATGATCATTCAATTCAAACAAATCCTTTTCAAAAGCATTTAAAATGATTAAATTTGTTCACTCCCAACACTAACTGTAAGGTTTTTTACTCCTTTGTTCCCATGCAATTAATTTATTCCAAATTGAAAATTTTGGTTAATGAATAACTAATTATCTTTTATTTTGTTTGTCATGCTAATAAAAGATATAATATTCATCTTCAAAACAGCATTCATTGAACAGCTGTCTGAACAAATTTTATTTTACAAAGTCTTTCTCACCAATTCTCTCTGTTAGTTAAGATACTTCAATAAACATATTACTGAGTTGACCTCCAGATTATTTCCATTGCAAACCTCTCTTTTATCCCCACCCCTTCTATCCCCCCCCCCCCCCCTTTCCCCTCCTATCCTTCCAGCCCCTCTCCTGCAACTCTCCTCTAAAGGGTATCTGTATTGCATATTGAAATGAGGGGAGGACACTCACTATATGGAATAACAGTAACTTACATAAGAGGATAAGTTACATAAGCTACATGCAGGTGCAAGAGGTCATCATAGGTCATCATATCTAGTAATTAGCATAAACCCCCATGTTGCTAGCCTATTCTGACCAATCAGATTGCACTAACATATGTCAAGATTTAAGATATTCAGAAATCTTCAGTTAGAATTACATGAGACATTGACCTGGACAGTTTACTTTGGCAATTGGACTTATCACTAGCTGAATTTGTGATTTGTTTTCAGAGGGATATATTCCAAATGTTTATGTGCATCATCTTTTTAGTTCTTTGGAAGTTGAGAGTGTGACTAAATGAATACTCCCAAACCAATCAAGATATCGTAATGAAATTAATACAGATGCCCACATAATAAAAGTAGCATTTTGAAGATTAAAAAGTCCAAGATGGTCACCAATTCAGCCATAGATATACAAAAAAGTTATACAAAAACCTACTGCTTGTTAACAAATCATGATTATATCATTCTTGTATTAATGTTTGTTCAAGCTCTAGTGGTTTCCAACAGAAGAATAGCATTTTAAAAGATAAAAAAATCATGATGGGAGCCATAATCAATTATCATATAAAAGACATCCTGCTACATCAGCGTATATGTCTCCGCTAATGCTACAACCTATCCCCTGATATCCTCCTATAGTCTTCTGTCGTATCGCTATATATAGCAAGCCAATCAAATGATGCCCTTTCAGCGATAGCGGCAAACTAGTTTCTTGGCTTCGTTCCGCGTGCTCACCTCGTGATTCGAATTAACCAATAGGAGTGCTATTTGATAATAAATCTGATTCTCATTGCAGTCTACCGCTAAGCTCCAAATCACGCGCTCTTAGATTTCCACGTGCTACATCACTAGACAACAGTGTATGGAGTTCGAAATAGTTTGACTGAAATTAGACAGGCTATAAATAACGCTGAGCAACCACCCGTCAGCGATACGACAGAAGACTATAGGAGGATATCAGGGGATAGGTTGTAGCATTAGTGGAGACATATACGCTGATGTAGCAGGATGTATAAAAGATGGTTACACAATTAAACTATATTACCACATCATTCATTTTAAGGTGAGCTTCTGTACCCTCGGTACTTTTATTTAATATTACAAGACATAAAACAAAGTTATGTTATGTTTATATTACATGAAGCAATATATACCTTTAACTACAATATTACTACGTATATATATGGTTTAATCAATTAATCAATAAGTTAGGCTGACTTTTGTCTGTATTTCAGGGCTACTACACAAGTTATACATACTATAATCAGTGTATGAAATAAGGCCCGTCGGACAGCCCGGTACTGGTTACTTTTGGTCGGGACTGGTAACTTTTTGAGCTTTTCTTAAATTTCACCATTATAATTTACAAAATACCAATTTTGGGCTGGCAACATTTTTAGCTTATTTCAAACACTGCTATAATATATTTCAATTTATCAATTTAAAATATGTAACACAGTACGTAGGCCTATATATATATAATCTTTAAAAAAAATATGTATACAAACATATCATCTTTTTTTTCTTTTCTTTCATGTTTGGTAAGTATTTTATTTGTATATTTCACTGCCAAAAGTTTGTATTGCCTAAGTAAGACAATGACATTTTTTAATTCAACTAGCCTAAAAAATTGTGGTATTTATAAAGTATTCTCTGTACTTGCTTAAATTATCATTGACTCTAGATAAACTACAGTATAATCGAATTGAAATACTAAAATATCAAAAATAATTGTGTTGTTATATAACGTATCTTGAACAATAATAAGAAATATTTACAATAGAAATGGCTAGGGGCTTTGCAGGTATACCGGTAACATAACAATGGGTATAACCCATTACAATGTAACAATACATCTAATCTGTGAAAAACTTTAGTGGCCAAAAATATGTCGTAATTTTGATTTGATGAAGGTGGTCATCAAGGACATTGCTGTCAGTGATTAGATATGAATACTCACAGGTAATAAACGGGTCAGGAGATCTACCTTTAATCCGGAAACAGCTCATAAACAAGTTCGGGCACCTGCTGTTTGTTTGTGCTGCTATGACAACAGCAGTCAACAATTTGTCAGAGTTATCTCCCTTTGACCAGTAGGATTCTGTTATCTTATCTCTGTTCCTTCCAAAACTTAATATTCCGAACTATTTCATACATTATGTTTAATCAATATAATCATAGACATAATTGGTTAAAGAAATCAAATCTTTAACTGATCAAAATGAACTTTATTCTAGTCAAATAAGTTGTTTCATTTAATGAACCTTTTATATTTTAACAGGCAGATGAAAAGTCAACTATACTTGTTTCTAAATTTTTTTTTTAGTTTAACAGTAAATCTAATCATTTTAATTAAGCTTAGCTGATGACAAAATCAGTTTTGAAATTTTGGTTAAGTAGATGGATTAATGAGCTTACAGGTGCCCTTATAATGAGACTTATATTATTCAATTTCATTTTATTATTATTTCATTTATATGCAACAAAAGAGGTCTGTTAGTTGGTCTGATTGAGACTTCCTAAAGAAAACAAAGGAACCATTGGAAGTGTAGCCCATCATTCTTTGCAGCATGCATAACCTAAGTTCAAGGGAGTTATTATGTTATTCAATGATGGTTTGAAGGTGGAAGGTATTGGACCTGCATGCATTTACAAGGACCAGTAATGAGTCTGGAGAAATCAATGCCTCTCGTATGTCTTCTCAAGTTTTCAGCTTTTCATTTTATGTCTTGTGAAATTTTTCCTCAAGCGCATAATTCTATCAAATACAGCTGAACAATGCATAATAACTTTTAACCACACACCAACTAGCAAACCTTACTTAACAACCTGGAGCCTCCAAGTCATCCATGCCCATGGACATAAATCTCAATTGCACACCTGTATGTATTGGTTTGATACATTTTCCTTGACCTTGCATATATCAATATCAAAAAGTATACATTAAAAAAAAATATAACAAAAGGCTATACGACGGACAGATTCCATGTTTTGTAGCAACCTCACTCCATTCATGGCTTGTATCTCAAATTATTACTTACTGCTGACTTCTTATATAGTTTCATACTAATTGTATACTGGAAAAGATTCTCGCAATAAGCACCTTTTTCCTTCAAACTTGGATGATACAAATATTCCACATGAACCAGTGCTTAAAATATAGCCCGTCCGCCAGTCCTTGACTGGCTACTTTTTGCCAGGACTGATTACTTTTTGGTCAGGACTGGTAACTTTTCATTTTTTTCCTTTATTTTCCCCTTATGAATTGACTAATTAATTTTCAGGACAGGCTAGGTTTCAAATCTATTTTATACACTGCATGAACACATGATCAGTATAATAGCCGTTCTAAATCGAAGTTGGTTGTTATTAACATAGACGAAAAGTATTCATTGGATAACTATTGAGAATAAGTCATGGTTTTAGTTTTGTTTTGTTTTTTCAAATAAATTAAAGGTCTCTTATGTTTTTTTACGTTTTGAACTTTTTGACTTATATTCGGACAATTAATGTCTTGGGCACCCGTCTGGCAAGAATTTTCACAACACGGAGCCTGTCCAATTTAGAGTCTCTGTTCTCGATATACTTTTAAATATTGATTATTTTCAATTTTCTGTGATCACGGTCTTCATGCAGCAAAGATGATATTCTTAAAATTCCTAACATAACTTGCTTCTTAATAGAAAACAAAGGTGGTTTGAATGTGGATAACCTGTTGAATTCATTTCATAAATAGGTAAAACCTAAATGAATAGATTATAGTGTCAACAGAAATTATTCTCAAAACATTGATATATAGGCCCTAGGGATAATGCCTGCCACATCCATTTCGAAGTGAAGTCAGATCCTAACCAAAAAGGGCACAAGGTGTTTTACAACAACATACCAGGAAGGGAAGTGGTTCTGGAAAAGAAGTTGTAAATGTGGTATCTTTCAGCTCATGTAACCTAGTACTTCCTAATGATGGCAGTTGTTCTGAAATGTATTCTTGATGTATGACTTTGCATTAGAACAATGATTTTCATTTGTTACAAATAAAATATCTTGACACTATTTTCTCTTGAAAAAAACAAACAATTGCGAGCAAATATTGATATAATTTATTTAATGTATTTATATATATACATATTCATACAAAATGCTGATACAATTGTTTGGAAAATGTTTATGATTAAATAGAGACATGAACTATTTACAATGCTATATACATGTAAACCTGTAAACTGTACAGTTCCCAATTAATCAAGTAATTACCTGTATACCAAAAAAAGGACCCATAATTACAAATGATAATTAAACACTGGAAAAGTTTAGTTCCAAAATTTGCTAGAATGGCAAATAAGGTATATCAGACATTCTGGTAGTAGGATGAATAATATACATTTATTGAAATGTTATCTTTCAAAAAAGCATAAATCAATTGAATTCTGAGTAATCTTCCTGAAATCGAAAGAGAAGATTATCCACTTATATCAATTGTCTTGGTTATGTACCTTCTAATAACAGAAATAGGATGAAATGCAGTTTAATTACAAGTCATACCAGGTAATCACTAATCAGTTGATATGGCCATTCTGAAGAGTTTGACCATGTGTAATGGTAAAATAATCCAATCAAAACAGTGCAAATTCACTTCCTATGAACAATACCAGGTAAATTATGGGTATATAATTATGATATCCTATATTAAATACTTGGGCTATAAAATCTGTCTGTTTGACACTGTGAATTTCATAATATAATGAAAATATGTTAACAGAAACTATTTGGTTTTTGTCATATGAATGTGATGCAACACATGTTTTAAGTGGCATGCAAACATATTAACTCATGCTTGAGGTGAGGTGATCTGGGGTTTAACGCCGCTTTCAAGAGTATTTCACTTATATCGCGGCTGCTAGTATTATTGCAGGGAGAAAGCCCGCAACACCATTGTGGTTATGCATTGCGGTGAAACCTGGGAGCATTGGCTGGAACCAGCGAACCATGGGTGGTACTGCCCTGAAATTCAGTGTAGTATTGCACCCAAACCTGACTGCGTGTAGAACAGTCCCTCCTGGATTCCGCGGCGAATTTTTCAGAATTCTGCGGTGAATTTACATGTTTTCTGCATGTCATTTTTCAGAATTCTGCAAAAAATTCTGCAGTTAAAAAAAACTAAAAATTACACCAATTACCTTATAAAAACAAAAAATGTATTAGTAATACTGATTTAACATGAACTTTTACATTAACTGACTTAATATTGCCAATATAATAATAACACACGATGACGGGTGGCAAATCTTCGTTGTTAGCGTAAACAAACAACTTCCGGTTTCATGTAAAAGTCAAATTTATATTAAAACTGAATCCTTATTCATGATAATTGATTTCATTTTGATTTTGCGGACATTAAGTACAAATATGTATTAACATAACAATGAGAGATGAAATTTAAACAGTATATTAAATGAAAAGATCGTCTTTTTTCGTGAATATTTAGAATATATTGATAATTACATAAGCTGAATTCGACTTGTGTAGCCGGTGATACTTTTGAAATTTACCTTTATGTTCCAGTCGTTCGTTTCACAGTCAATTGTTTTTCTTAATGTATATTTTCAAAAGTATTAAACAGTTTTTTTAAAGAATATCAACAAATGTCGCAGTCAATCTTTATAAACTTTCAAAACAAGTAAATTCCGCGGCAGAAAAGTGGTAAATTCTGCAGCTGTTCTGCAATAAAATGCGTTTTCCACGGACCAGACCAATTTCTGCATGGAAAGGTAATTTCTGCGAAATTTTCCGCGACCGCGGAATCGCGGAATCCAGGAGGGACTGGTAGAACAGTTCTCTACTGCAGACAAAGTTGCCGAGCCCCTGGCGGGATTCGAACCATAGACCTCTTGATCCGAAGTCGAACGCGCTAACCACTGCGCTATCCCGCCCCCAACTCATGCTTGAAGAATTGTTTCCTATACTATACAAACTAAAGGGATCTATTCTAAAATTCCCTTCTTTCTATTGCTTTATACTTGTTTTAATAAATATGGCAGTTGAATTAAACATGACGATCAATATTAATTGCAGTTTATACAATTAACATTATTCTTCAATGAATTGCTCTAGAAATAAGTATGGAACACTATCCAATTATAACAGTACATCAGATCTCAATTAAAACTCAAACTTGTTGATTCAGCGAAGCGAATTAGCGAAGTCACATTTGGTATCAAATTGATAGCACATTAGGCTCTTGAGAAAAATAATTAATGTCAACCCATTATCATAGATAGATAAATCCCAAGACAATGACTAAATATAACAACAATCATCAAGTTATCTACATAACATACTGCATCAATAAATACAAGAAGTTGTCAAAATATAGAAATATCACATTCTTTGCTGTCACTACACCAAAAGGCGTCTGAAGGATTACAACTTTGATTTTTTATTTGTTTTACATCACCAAAACCCACTTAGGTCTTTGATGCAAATTAAAAGGAAATTATTGTACATTAAATCATAAGAGACAAATGAAACCCCCTTTCACATAGACTTAGTATCAACAGACTCGCTAATGGAAACATTGTGGGGATTAGTTTTAGTTAAGTCAATGAAAATCCTAATGATGACCAATAACAATACATAATGATTTGATCATGTTAGACTTTCCTACAAAGATCACTTACGTAGCCTGGACGTCGCTGAACCTTTGCTCTTATACGTAACAGACATGAACATGTTTCACAGACATCAGCTGGATAACAGTTCTTGATAAAATGGCACATTTCTTTACCATTGTATTCCGAGGCTGGGTTCTCAACCCACCCAATCAACAGCATAGACAGGGCTTGTTAAACCATACAAGTCTTTTACAATATTTGACCCATGTGATCTATTTCTAACTAACTGTCAAATAAAGTTCATCTAACTTCATCTAACCAGATTTAATTTCCAAAGTCCTTTCATTAGTCAATTTGACAGAAAAAACATCTCGGATCTACAAATCTACCAATATTATGTCCTTTGTTTGAAATTAGATAGCTTCTTACTACAGCCTTGTTTTCTCAGGCAGGATTGTAAATTGTAAATGTCAGCTTAGGGTAATGCAGACATCGGATTCTTCTAATTTTAAAATCATCAGCCAATAGAAAGTCTGCTTTTCTCTCCATTTCTTCATAATGATCAGCCAATCAGCCGAGTCCCTTACTCTTTTACTTGTTAATCATCAGCCAATTGGGTGAAAGCATTGCTCTCTGTAATACAAATCATCAGCCAATGAGGTGAATGCATTGCTCTCTGTAATACAAATCATTAGCAAATGAGGGGAAAGCATTGCTCTCTGTAATACAAATCATCAGCCAATGAGGTGAAAGCATTGCTCTCTGTAATACAATTCATCAGCCAATTGGGTGAAAGCATTGCTCTCTGTAATACAAATCATCAGCCAATGAGGTGAAAGCATTGCTCTCTGTAATACAAATCATCAGCCAATGAGGTGAAAGCATTGCTCTCTGTAATACAATTCATCAGCCAATGAGGTGAGTGCTAGCTGTTTTTATGAGCAATGGCCTCTCGGATCTGCCTGTCAAGTTCCGCAATGATCTTGTCCTGCGTTGTGTAGGCTCCAGTCTTTAGCAGCGTATCTCTCTCCTCTATCAGTCGGGTGATGTGCTCATCTAGACTTGTATCCAGATCCCTTGATGTGTACCCGTTGATCTCCTTTGGGCTGTTCAGCTGCATGTTGTTGGAGTCGGTCGACTGCTTCATTCGCTCTTCCTCCATCTGTTTTAATCTGGAAGGAGTGAGTGGAGAGATTTAACTGCATGCACGATTTTATCCCTTGTGATGTTAATGAATTACAAAAATTCTTAGGAGCAACTTCTATTGTATATGATAGGTCTGTCTTGAGTCTGTTGAACATAAGGTAAGCTCTAGCGTATTTATTGAATAACAGTTTATTTCTAAATGTAAAGCAGAAAGAAAAGAGGACCATGATTTTGTATGCTCTTTAAGCATTATGAACCATACATTAACATTCACCTGTATGTGGGAATAATATTAATGAGTAAGAGTAAATAGTAGTCTACATACACATGTGGTCTGATTAAAATTTATCATGTTCCAAGATAACCCTACCGTGACCAGCTAGGCTGCTTTCAGACTGTGTGGAAGGCGGAACCTTCCTGATTGAACAATATTTATTCCACTATCAATATTTTGAAACTAATATTCCACGAACATTGATATTTCTAATACACATTTAAAAAGCACATGTTCATATGCAGCAAGCAAAGTTGGTATGCTTCCACATGCTAACTTGCAGCAAAGCCTACACCCTCATACATACTTGTTGAGTTGATTCTTGATGTCCTCCAGTTCCTTCTTCTCTGCCTGCACAACCTCCTTCTCCTCGGCGGCCAGGTAGCGCAGTCTCATGTGCTCCAGCTCCTGTTGCTGCTTCTTGAGCTGAGCCCGCGCCATGTCCTGCTCTCGCTGCTTCATCCGCGCCAACTCCTTCAGTGCTCGACCCCACTGCTGCTTGTAGTGCACCTTTGACTTGGTCACAGCATCTAGCTTCCTCTCCAGCTCCACCTGCAGTCAGGGAATAGCATAATTAGTTCAACTGTCTTGTCCACAACATCATAATTCTTAACAAATATTAAAATCGAGTGAACGCCGCTACTGGCTGTAATTCTGCCCAAGTGGTGTTAAACAATAACTTACTCACTGACGGTCTTCAAGTGAGGTTGATCCAATGATTCAACGACCTTTGACAAATAGTTTTCACCAAGGCAAAGCCAGGGTGTTCTGACAAATATAAAGTAATACTCATTCATCTCAGCTAATAGATTAAAAACCTTGATTTTCAAAATGCTAGCTTAGTCACTAGAGGTGTTTGGATATTTGTACCAACCTCTCCTGAGTCACATAAGTTGGCATTATATGGCTTCAGTGCTCTCATGTGACCTGGTAGGCAAATCAGAGACAAGGACATGAGCCATTCATATAATAATGTAGATCAAATCAAACGTTTTCTGCCCTGTAAGTTAACAACCAACTAGCCTCATATCCAAATGGCACCCTACCTTCTCCAAAGTGAGCAGATTAATCTCTGACTGCAGCCTGACTTCTGGCTTTGTGTTCTGTTGTTCTTTGTACACTGCAAACTCTTTCTCCAGAGCCTTGAACCTCTTGTCGGCCTCGGATACCTGGCAAACAACACAATATTACTTATAGAGATTGATAAAGGGAAATAGTTTAGAATACAAGCAGTGAACATTAGAATGAAGCATTATGGTTCGAACAATTAAACAATGATTACCTCAAGTTTATATCTTCCTACCAATTCTTCCAATTCCTTCATTTTCATTCTGAAACATAAAATATCATGTAAATTGAATTTAAACAAAAAGAATAGCCGACCTTCAGCAATCATAAATTGTTAAGAAAATGAATTAGAAACGATGTAGAAAACCAAGTATATAATTACATCAGTTTGAATTAGCCGATGTTGCTGTAGTGTATCAGGTCAGCACCAACTGTAAAATACTGGTTAATTCACCTCTAATCCTGTTCCTTGTGTTACTCAAGAAAATTTAGGTACTTCTAAATGAGCAGAAAAGGGATAGAGGTTCACCTCTCCAGCTCCACTCTGTGATCACAGTCCTCCTTGAGTCTGTGTGAAGCTTCCTTCATCTCCTGCAGCTTCCGCTCATGCTCTCTCTGCAGGTCTGACCGAAGTCGCAATACCTGCACACAACAAGAAACCATGTTCAAACAGTGAATTATTACCCTCATATACATATTACCCTGGTACACTCATGACTAATGATTCATAACAGGCTTGCCAGTTTCAAAGGGTTACAATTTAATTTCATTCCATCCATCAATTACAAATTAGAAATTGCAAACAAAGATTTTCAGTAAATCATATTAGCTTTCTGAACTATCTATATTTGCCAAAACAAGAAGCAACGCATAAATAAAGAAGACAACATCCAACAGGAGATACACAAGTACAATGAAGAATCTAGAATGTTGCTCCCACCTCCTGTTCGTTAGCTGCCAGTTGCTTGTCCCGCTTCTCCAGACTGGTTAGAGCTTTCTTCAGCTGCTCCTCATGGGCTGTGTACTCTCCCACCTGGCAATAGTCAGGGATTGGTCAACATTGTTACCCGGGGGATGAAACATAAGTGCTGAAATACTTGGTCATGGTCGGGGAATGGTTAACACCATGAACAACATGTTTACCATATGATGATAACAATAGTATTGACTTTTTATGTGCACAAGTTCATAATATTATATCATTTCTGCCTAGCAATGATTGCTCAAGTGTGAATTCCTGTATTTTGTCATCTGTGACATTTGAAATATCTGTGAAATCATTGAGCGGACTGTAAGAGAGGTAGCTGGATGTTTTCCTAATTTTAAATTGTCAATATTTATTTGAAGGTAAACAGGAACAACATTAAAAGAAATTTTTTTTTTAATTTTAATTTTGTATTGACTGAACATTCAATAGCCTCTACGAAAAAAATACCTTATGCTAATGATGAAAAGTCATTGTTACAAGACAGCAATAAAATCAAAAAGAGCTAACAAAATTAGCCTAAAACTTTTAAAAGTGCAATAAATATATCAAAGTAAAAATGATATTAATCTTCAATTTCATGATGTTTACATCTACATACAGTAAGAGAGAGAGAAAGCATACCTTCTTCTGTAGGAGGACCTCCCTCTCTCTGTCTCTCTTCTTCCACTCCTCCGCCAGGGCTCGCATGTACACTCCTTCCTTCTGCTTCAACTGTAACACAACACACAACGGCTGGTACATCGAAATACACTGCACTTGCTTTTACACGCAAAGCCACTCACACACATCCTGTACATCACTCAGACACCCATACGTATCTACATACGTTAACAAGGATCATATATCATGTGTATCAATATCACAAATTTAAGCTGATAGCAAAACATAATTTTTTGGGCTTTATATATTGGCAGGATACATAACTTACTTAAATTGCATGACATTGGCATGATAACCAACGTTTGATAGAAAATAATTTAATTGCTGGATTAACAAGGAAAACAAATTTCAGACTTAGGGAAATTATATAAGATGGGAAAAGTAAAACTAACATGGTAAACAACTCCCAACACTTGACCATTGATACTGCATATACTCAAGACTGACCTGAGACTCGAAGGCCTTCTCCTGGCTCTCCTTCCACATCTCCAGCTCCAGCGCTGCCTGGTACTCTGCAGTCTCCCGTGGACTCGTGTCTGCCCCTGCTCGCAGTGACTCACCCCCACTAGCTGCATACCCAGACGATACAGGCTGAAACAGAGATACAATATTGATACACACATCAATGAAAAGGGATGTGTATCCACCAGGCATATACTAGACCAGAAGGTTCAACACAAACAAATGACATATCGACATCAAAATCAACCTTTTGGTTTCGCTGAAAGTAAAGAAATATCATTTGGACAGGAATTGTTTTCTTTTAATGAGAGTGACAGTAAACTCTGTCATAGTAGGATGCAAGTCTATCTTCTATTGAGCAACTCACCTGACTCTCCGAGGATGCGACCACTGGTTGGGAGGGCAAAGGACCCCAGTCTTCTAGACTCAGCACGATGCTCACCTCAAAGATGTTGGCAGATTTCCTGTAATTAGATATAATCTATAAAGCATTTGTGTTTTAACAATAGAACAGAGTCACATCTGAACAAATGTCCCATCCTTTAAGATCATCTACAAAATTATTCTTGATATGTTTTATATTTCAATGATAGCTTCAGAAATGTACAATTAGTAAAGACCTAAAATGACTAAGGATGTGAATCCTCTTTTCTCCTGTTAGATGTTGGAAATTGAGCACATTTTCATTTGATAATTTATGATGATATTGAGTCAACAAATCTATATTTTGCAATTGTTTATGCAGTAAACATGGGATGAACTAAAGTTTGACTGACCCGTCCACACTAGCAGCTGGAATCCTATCACTGTGCTCCTGTCTCCAGCCACCAGCACCAGTGTCGTTCTGTAATTACAAAGTATAATCATACATGTTCCGTTGTAAACCTGTCATTCTTATTTACAAAGATATTTATAGAAATTTTGTAAGCTATATTTTACTCCATATTGCATCAGTTTACAGAACATAAAATGACGGTATAGCAAGGGACCACTTTATATCCTTCCATTTCATTTGATGTATATCCTCAATGTTGAACAGATATATTAATATGAATTTTATTATTTTCATAAATCAACAGATTCTTCTGGCTGAACATACCATAACTTTAGACTTGTCTGCTGTGATGATTTGACCCAGTGGAAGTCTTGCCCCTCCAAGAAGTATATCCTTTGATAGCTGACGATCCCTGTGCCAGATTTCAACTATCAATGGGACCCTGGTAAGAAAACAGCAAATGATTTAGCGTTAAATCTCAGCGTTTAAGTAATGTAGTCAAAGTATTAGAACTGTTCAATGTCAACCTGTCATAATCAAAGATTCAACATTGAAGATGTCAAGTTTTAAAATGCCTGTTGCCAAAAAACTGTTTTAAACTGTTTAACATCGCAATCATTTTCTCGTAAGCTGATAGTATCTCTAAACATAAAGTTTACAAGGTAATAATAACTCAAATATTCATCAAACAGTTTTTTGCTCAAAAAAGTTTTTAATTTACCAATGTTATGAAAATTATCTTAACAACAAGGAGCTGAAGAAATAGTTAGAGATAAATCTATAAAAAACATGTAAAAAAGGTCTGTAAGTGACAGTGACAGTGTATAAGCTGACATCTTTCCACCTATTGGCAGCAATGAGTGTCCATGGCAATGGCTGATGTCAGAGAACCTCTGTGTACTGACCGTAGGAACATGTCCTGGAGCTGGTGGAGAGGACAGGCGAAGGAGAAGGCACAGAAGGACTGGGGGAGCAGAACCTCCATACCCTTCCTGATCTCTACAGGCGGGTTAGTCAGCACAGGGGAGGCCACTCCGAAAAAGGGATACGAATACCTGCAAACATAAGTTTCTTCATAAGCAGAGAACATAGGTTTTATCCCAAAGCCACTTTCTCCAAATATAGACATGACAGTGCCATGTCATGGTTATGCTAATTTTCATGGTAAATTGAAAGAAATATATATCAGCTAGTGAGTTGTTAACAGGTGACCGAATCTCTCATCCATAAAACATGACCATAAAAGATACATAAAACATTAAAACATGCTAATTCATCTAGAAGCAAGTCATCATGCTTGATGAATAACTTAATCATCCCTAATAATGCAAGGAAGTGATCCAGGATTGCTATTGATTATAATTGACCATCACAAAAATATTTCTAAACTACCACTCCTCTACATACTAGACCTGCATCTAAAACATATCTTATCACCTCCAATAGAGCATTTTCTGAATGTGAAAGCTTGAAGAAATGACAGAAGATAGTGACTTACTTGAGGAATACATTGTTGGTGTGTGTGGAGGTATGGTCTCGGACGCTACGTAGATCGACAGAGAAGATGAAGTGATGAGACTGTGGTGGGATACCCATGTGGTGCTGGGTTGTGCTCTCGCTTATTGGTGTGGCTGCAATAATCAGAATTCAGAGAATAAAATATTTGCACTAAAATAGTTCTAGAGGTTAATTTGCACTTTCAACAATTGTTATGATAAAAGCTGTCAAAAGATATGCTTAATTTAACATCAACATTGTGCATTCGCCATTAAACATCATTGAGTGTCTATTGATAAAATTTCTGCTTTGCCCAAAAGTTCATCAATACTTTAAGCAAATTATTATAATGACAGCTTGAACCAAAGGTAGCAATTGTAAAAACAAATAAGACACAGATGTTTAACTTAAATGAACAAGAAAGTGTCTTGTCAAAATAGTCCCTTATTCTCTCATATGGTAGAAATAGGAAAATATAGTCAGTTTTCATAATAAAATAATGCAGAGGAATACATGGATGACATCTTCTTTATTAATTATTTGCTACGTTTTGACACAGATCCTTCTCTCTGCTTGAGAAAGATACAAGAATCTGTGTCAAAAAGTCGCATACAATGAACAAGGAAGTTGTCATCCATATAATCCTCTGCATTATTGTCATTCCAACTTCTAAAATGACTCTCAAAGAAGTGATAATAAAAACTTCCACTCAATATTACAAACATGTATAATGCCCCCTTCTAAAAAGAGAGATATCTCCCCTAGTATATTGTCCCACCTAGACTATGTATGTCAGCTGATGGCTGGTGGTGACTCCGGACAGGGTGTGTGTTCTCCGCTGCTTGGACTGGGACATCACTGGATGCCTTCTTTTTCTCACCTGGAGGGAACAAGACATAAACATAAGCAATTCTAAGGAAGTTAAATCATATATGTCATCATTACGTAAACAATTGTCATGTTGATACAAAGCTCACTTTTGATATCACTCTCAACACTATTTGCCACATCCAAAAACATTCTTATCACGATGGATCATGTATGCCATTTATATTAACTGATCACAATAAAAGAAATGAAGCAAAAATATATAAATATGAGGAATTTGCGATGATTTTCACATGGTATTGCTTACTCGATATTGATAGTGATGTTACAGGATGAATGAAGAGGTACCATGTTTCCTTGAAAACAACACGGGTCTCAAATAGTACCGGAGTCTCAAATACAACAAGAGGTAATGAAAAGGTGAATACAGCCTTGATTTACAAAACCTGACTTCTAATCCAACTCAGATCTTGAAAAAGAATAGTAAAGGGTTGCTGAACCAAATAGAACCCAAGTATTATATTTGAGGAAATGCCGTAAATGACTGACCTGCTCGTTTTCGCTCCTCTCCGAGGTCACTGACATTCCCATTGGTGTCTGCGTCCTCAAACGAGTCTGTATAGTCCTCCTCTTCATTGCTTGTAGCTTTAGGCTTTGGTTGTTGCTGTTGCTGCTTCTCTGGCTGGTGAGACTTCTCCTGCAGAGTTATCTCCCTTTGTGGGGTGACTGGTTGCTTGGCTGGAGCCTTCAACACGGGAGATGCACCAACATTTGTGATACCAGTACCCCCTACTTGATCTTTCACTGGTGTTGTTGTCGCCTAAATTGAATTGAAGACAGCCTTGTATGATCAGTTGAAAACAATGGGCAACAGGCATGAAATACTTAGGAACACAGCCTGATGTATTGATGTATATATATTGCAATAGGATTAACTTATCTCAATAAATGATCCTACACAATGCCTACCCTTAGTATTTGTTCTGTTCTTTTAATAACAATAAACCCAAAATTTTCATGTTCTTCAATTCCAAATATCAAAAGGGGTTCTCCACTTCTTTAAAAACTAATCATTACAAAATGACATATCACACTGGTCCCCAATAAACCATCTATCTATCTATCTTAGAATTATCCACATACCAAATTAAAATGAGATAGGTCTTACAGTTAAAAAGAAAGATATACAGACAGACAGCAAGCAACATTTCAAAAAGAATTCAATATAAGTTTACCATATCTTCTTTCCTCAAGACAATAGAAACTCCAACAGAAGGTGTAAGATCTGACGCCATAGGTGGCATCTGCTGCTTCGTCTTGTTTGGAGGGATCAACTGAAAGGTTAGACATCAGACATTTAATTTCTATATCAAATACATAAATGACTTATCAAACTTTTAAATCTCAATTGCAAAAAAATTATTTTTCTATGATTCAAATTTGAATCTGGTAATTAATTCCACTTATTACTCGCCCGTGTAAGATACCGCAGTGTAATATTTATACAGCAATATTCAACTAGTGTAACACAACAATGGCTGTCGAGTCACGAAAATGATAGTTTTGCCTCTCTGTCGGCAATTTTGCTTGATTTTTAGGACGAGTAATAAACAGAATACTAAATTTCCTTCCATTTAATACTATTTTCATTAAACTTGTGAATGGTTCGGTATCAAACTCGCTTTCGCTCGTTTTTTTACAAAATCATTAACTCATTTAATAAAAACAGTACTAAATGAAAGTTTAGTATCCTCATTATATGATTATCAAGACAAGCAATTGTTACCGGTAAATAAGAAATAGAGCCATGGGCTCTGTAGCTCATCAGACTTTTGATGGAAATAGGTTTTTAAGGTTTTGACCCCTGTGACTCCATTTGGGGTCATGGGGTAACCAAATCTACAATTAAGAATCTTCATTGGCCAAAGAGTCTTCACACAGCTTTTCAGCTCTCTAGACCTTTTTGAACTGGAGGAGAAGATGAAAATATGTTTTTAAGGTTTTGACCCCTGTGACCCCATTTGGGGTCATTGGGTCTCAAAATCTACAATTTAGAATCCCCATTGGCCAAGGAGTCTACACACAACTTTTCATGACGGTCAAGACAGTGAATCACAAACACATGACCAACCAAGACTATCTACTGAATCTACGTTTCCAAGACCTTGTATGGAAATAAGATACCTACCTGTGGGCAGTGATGAATGGGTTTCAGCAACAGTAGTTAGTAGAGGTGGTAAGGTGCATGGACGAAATAAAGCATGGTTTAACGTCAAGGACTGTGATAGGCAAGAAATTAGATCCCTTAACTTTGAAACTGGTGTTACATCATGGGAGATAATTCAACCCACGTTGGACAATATGAACCTTGCAGATGAAGAGACTAATGGTAGTCATGTTTATCTTGCCATTTCAAACAGTGTTGATGATGCAAAACAATCAGAATTAGAAAATTGGAAAAACTTTAACGTGTATGAGAAGTTCCTGATTATGGACAGCAGAAAATGTCTACAAGATGGGTTCTAACTGAAAAACAACAGGATGGAAAGTTGATAAATAAAGCCAGACTTGTTGTTCGTGGTTTTGAAGAGACTGTTAAAATACAAAGTGATTCACCAACTGTTACAAATTAGAATCCCCATTGTCCAAGGAGTCTGCACATATCACTATCAACTCTCTAGTCCTTTTAGAACTGAAGAAGAAGATGAAATAGGTTTTTAAGGTTGTGACCCCTGTGACCCTATTTGGGGTCATGGAGTCACGAAATCTACAATTTAGAATCCCCATTGGCCAAGGAGTCTGCACATATCGTTTTTAACTCTCTACTCCTTTTAGAACTGGAGAAGAAGATGAAAATAGGTTTTTAAGGTTGTGACCCCTGTGACCCTATTTGGGGTCACAGGGTCACCAAAGTTACAAATTAGAATCCCCATTGTCCAAGGAGTCTGCACATATAATTTTTAACTCTCTACTCCTTTTGGAACTGGAGAAGAAGATGAAAATAGGTATTTAAGGTTGTGACCCCTGTGACCCTATTTGGGGTCACAGGGTCACCAAAGTTACAAATTGGAATCCCCATTGGCCAAGGAGTCTGCACATATCATTTTTAACTCTCTAGTCCTTCTGGAACTGGAGAAGAAGATGAAAATAGGTTTTTAAAGTTGTGACCCCTGTGACCCTATTTCGGGTCACAGGGTCACCAAAGTTACAAATTAGAATCTCCATTGTCCAAGGAGTCTGCACATATAATTTTTAACTCTCTACTCCTTTTGGAACTGGAGAAGAAGATGAAAATAGGTATTTAAGGTTGTGACCCCTGTGACCCTATTTGGGGTCACAGGGTCACCAAAGTTACAAATTGGAATCCCCATTGGCCAAGGAGTCTGCACATATCATTTTTAACTCTCTAGTCCTTCTGGAACTGGAGAAGAAGATGAAAATAGGTTTTTAAAGTTGTGACCCCTGTGACCCTATTTGGGGTCACAGGGTCACCAAAGTTACAAATTAGAATCTCCATATGCTAAGGTACTTGTACACAAAATTTCAGCTCTCTAATGTGTATGGTTCATGAGGAGAAGTCGAAAGTGTCAAAAGTTTACGGACGGACGGACGACGGACGACGGACGACGGACGGACGACGGACGACGGACGGACGCCGGACGACGGGCCATGCCATAAGCCCATCTGGACTTTCAGTCCTGATGAGCTAAAAATGTGTTTATGGTCTCAATGATGCCTCAAAGAAATGGTATTTCAGTGTTTGAGACAAGTTGTTGAAAGCAGGGTGTTTGCAATCAACAATAGATCCAGCTCTATTCTACTGGTACAGTGACAAGTTAGAAGGTCTTTTCCTGATGCATGTGGATGATTTCATATGGTCTGGGACACTTCAATTTGAAATAACTGTTATTGATAAAATCAGATCTTCATTCAGGATTGGTAAGGAAGGAAAAACAATGTTTAAATACATTGGGATGGAAATCAAACAGAATGAAGGAACCATCCTTGATCAGTGGTCTTACATCAGTGGAATAGAGTCAATACCTTTATCGACAAGTCGCTCAGGGCAGAAAGATGATGATATCAATCAAGAGGAAGTAGGTAATTTGAGAAGTTTGATTGGACAGCTAAGTTGGGTAGGGAATCAAACAAGGCCAGATATTTGCTTTGATGTGTTAGAGCTTAGCACAGCAATGAAGCACCCTCGAGTTATGGATATTCTTAGAGCAAATAAGACACTGAAGAAGTTGAAATATGAGAACTTTCCCCTGTATTTTCCAAAGTTTGATAGTTGTTCAGATTTGAGGATAAAACTATACTTTGATGCATCATATGCTAATCTGAATGATGGAGTGTCTAGTGCATGTGGGTTTATCGTTCTACTGACAGATGACAGGTGTCAAAGTTCTCCACTTGCCTGGAAAGCTAACAAGATACAAAGAGTAGTGAGAAGTACCCTGGCAGCAGAGACTCTAGCTATGGTAGACGGGCTGGATACTGCCTGTTACCATGGGCATCTCCTCAGCGAAGTTTTATTCAGAAGAAACACCAATCTTATTCCAATTGACAACTGTCAGACTGTATGACGAAGAAGGGAGCAAATGCTTCTCAGTTGCTCGATTGCCTTAGAACAGGAAAGCTATCATATTTGTGACTGTAAAACAACCCATGGGACATTTTCCAGTTTCTAGAATAATTGCTTGAACTTAATATTACCAGGACTTTTATATAAGATAAACAGCAACAACAAAAATATTTGATTGAACTTTTGTATAATTGCTTTAATATTTTCTTTCAGTGTTTTATGATGATCATAACAAATATAGAACATTGGAGTGTGTTAACGTATGTAAATACGTATGGGTGTCTGAGAGATGTGAGTGAGTGACTTTGCGTGTTAACGCATGCGCACAGCTGTCAATACATATTCCCATGTACCGGCCGGACATGGAAGGCTTGTAAGATCCTAGCAATAAAGTATATGTCCTGGTAACACGTCTTGGTGTTTTATAACCACGAGTCCTACTTTAACATTGGGGTCATGGGGTCACGAAATCTACAATTTAGAATCTTCATTTGTCAAGGAGTCTGCACATCAAATTTCAGCTCTCTAGAGTCATTGGTTCTGGAGAAGAAGTCGAAAGTGTGAAAAGTTTACGGACGGACGGACGGACGCCGGACGCCATGCCATGTCATAAGCCCATCGGGTCTTTCAGACCTGATGAGCTAAAAATGGGGAACTATGAAGTTAGTGGCAAAATATGATAGATGTTTGATCAGACTCTAGGTGTGTGTTGCGCTTTAAGCATGCCCCTTTGTAGTGTGGATACAGTGCATTATAAGTATCATCATCATTACCAATTGTATACAAAGCAAAACAAGTATACCTGATAAGCTCCATCCTGGCTGACTGGTTTCATGTAAATCTCCATACTTCCCTTCTTGAGGAGGGAGTTGAGGGTCACTTCACAGCTGCCAAGGGACTGGTCTCCACAACAAAGGTGGATCTGCAAATAACCAAAGTTTATAATACAAGAAAACAGTTTCATAAAATAATGACAGACATCTTATTGCTTGATTATGTTGCTACAACAATAGCAAATGGTTAACATTTTTGTTAGCATACTTATATTAACTAACTATTCTATGGGCAACAAATACTATTTTCAAATGTACCATTAATAATTGCTTGATGATGTTTATCCATAACCTACCTGAACAGACAGAAAATAAGTGACGATATTTATGAAACGAGTGAATGGGTTGGTATTTAACGAGCGAAAGCGAGTTAAATACCTATACCATTCACGAGTTTCATAAAAATGTTATGAAACGGGACCGAGTTTAGTATTTTATTTATTACTTGCTTAATAACATCGTAAAAATACAAAGAAAGTCGCCAACATGACATTATGACATCATACTTAACAATTGTGACGTCATCATTACGTCACGTCATTCGGTCAGCGCGCAATGTTATGACACATAGTGTAATAACATGGTTGATTTATTAAACAGCAATATCTTCAACGGGAGAGTAATAAATTAATAATAGTCAATAATACCTAGATACAAATTAAACTATCTTTCCAGTATATTCAGAGTTGATTTCTTATTCCCCTCTGCTCACCTGTATGCCTGGTTGACTTGAGAAGAAGACCCTGAGAGCGTCCACGCTGCTCCTCAGTCTGACTGAAGCTCGTTCTGCAGGGAAGTTTGGGTTGATGAGGTCGGTGAAGCTCTCGTTGGTCACGTCGTTGCCGAGAAGAGAGAAGTAGAAGAAGTAGCCTCCACTTCCTGCAGGCAGCCTCAATGTGCTCGGGATCAGCTGTAGAGTTGAAGAAGGATTTGTTGTATACTACTATCCATAGTGTTTTAGAGATTAGATGACATGAGATTGCATATGTAGAGAGTGGTGTTGAGTTAAAGTGTCATAACCCATGTTTGAAGTCGTTGCCTGTCAATCATCACATGTTTTGATAATTTTAGATTATGAAAGTTCCAAATGATGTAAGCATGCCCTCCTTGCTTGTTTAAGTTTTGATATACTAAGTGTCAGGTACAATCAGGGCCTGTACAATTTTAAGGAGGGCTAGTTGCTTATTTAAACCACAAGACCTGTTGGTCAGTATACACTAGCAAATATTTTGATTATGACGATGAAAGAGGCGACAGAAGACATGAGGAGATGAAAAGGTTTAGATTGAGTCGAGTTTCGGACTAGGTGATTTGTAGTGAGTGGAGTTGAGTCAAGGTGATAGGAGTTAAGAGTAACGACTAAATAGGTCGTGAGAGGACATGGGGAGTTGAGCCCAGACTAGGTTCAGGCATTTTTGTGTGTAGTGAGTGGAGACTGTCGAGGTCATTTGGAGAGATGCGTTCAGCAGTGTTTGAAATAAGCTAAAAATGTAGCCAGCCCAAAATTGGTATTTTGTAAATTACAATGGTAAAATTTAAGAAAAGCTCAAAAAGTTACCAGTCCCGACCAAAAGTAACCAGTACCGGGCTGTCGTACGGGCCTTATTTCATACACTGCATTCAGATGGTGTTACTTTTTTAGGGCAAGGTGAGGTTATGCAAGTTGAGTAAAACTGAGAAGATTTGACATGAGGTGAAGTTATTTTTGTCAAACCTTACAAGAGGACGCTCAGTTAGGTGACATGTAGAAGCAGTGTTCGAAAAAGCTTCCTGCTAGCGAGAAAAAATTGCTGGTTACTTTCAGTTTGGGCTTGTTGGAGAAGAGGTCATAAAGCCTGCCTTGCTTGTGTGATTTTAGAGATACTGTCACATTGTAGGGCTCGTAATTTATTTGTAGGGCTGGTTGATTTTCAATCCTGAAGCCGGCTTGCTTGTTTTAGCAATGGTAGTAGGGTGATTTGAATAGAAAGAAATTGGGCAAATGAGGTAATTCTTATTTGTAAATTCTTCATAAGGTATCTAATATCATTACTTCTATCATTGAAGGAAACACAACTGCAACGCCATTGCATTAAAGTCTTGTTCAATCCAAAATTACAACATTTGCCGAATCATCTACCCAATCTTTAACATAAATTTGAATGTCCACTGAATCCCCTTAAGAAAATTTCAATAAATCTTATAACATATGTTGCTAGAAAACATTGAGCACTGACCTGAGCTAAGTTGGAAGCATAGGCGATGGTGACAGAGAGGACGAACTGCTCTGTGTGCTTCTTAGCAGGTCCAATCTGGTAGTATCCCTCCTCCTCGTTCAGCGCAGGCTTCAATGTGTGAGGCTCCAAGCCCTTTGCCATATCCGCTTGATCTGTGAAGAGAAAAGTCAATAAATAGCTTATACAGGTGTAACTGTATCATCACAGTTTCTTTTTATATAACCGCATTGTATGAATAGGCCTGTCCTACAGCCGGGTACCTGGTTATTTTTGGTCTAAATTATTATCCTTAATCTATTCAGTATCGCCCCGTCTAAAGTTCTCATAAAAAAAGATTTGCTGTATGTAAGACCGTCTGGTAAACTTACCTATCGTCCTGACAGGGCTGATACCTGGCAACAGCCCTGTTGAGGAGTTCTTGTCATCATCCAGGTAGAGAGCAAGACGCATCTCTGGTTTGGACTTGTGGTACTTTGAGTGAAGAATCTGATGCCATTTTGCAACCTGTTATTTAAATAAAGATAATTTTTTGACAAACATGTTTTGAAATAACAAGTTATTAACAGTTAATGAAAAAGTTTGCCTGAATTGTTCAAAGGTTCAATTTCTGTTCAATTCAATTTATTAAATAGAGGACACAATTGACATTATTGTGTGATGTTTACAATATGATTGCCTAAGTGATAGCAAAACGAGGAATATGCCAATATCTAGGAAACTTACTCAGTAAGCCTTTTGCATGAAAATAATATTGAATTTATAACCAAGCCAAAGTGATGGAAAGACAAAACAAGAAACCTATGCTCAAACATATACCGGCTACATTTTGAGAACTAATAGGCAGTCACCAAAGAATTGAGACATACTAATTTGCTAATAATGTCTCATCACCAGGAGTGGTCTCCAGGTATTAAAATGAATAAAGTCATAAAAAATAATACCTTTACATCAAGGATAGCATCATATCAATCAAAGAACATTCTCTCCCCAGAATAATAATTCAAGTCGTTTTTGCAATGTGATAAAATGAGCATTTGTACAGTTACTGAGTAGAAGACTGCAATTCAAAAACCTGTATGGAGACAGACCTCAGTTTGGGATGTAATACAATATTAAAGAATATTTTGCATGTTGCACACTTAATTTATTATTTTTGAAGAACCAATAGATAACGACAACATTATGACTTCTCTGTTTAGAGAAATGTCAGAGTAATAGTACCAATAGATTTACCTGTTTATTTGTTGTTGCCGCTCTAAGGTCAAGTATGACATAACCAATGGCTTCTTTTAAAGTGCTCTGAGTGTCATAGGCATAACATTGAATCTTTATTGATGTCCTCTGTAGCCGGTGCTGTTGGAGAGACTTCTTGTCCAGTTCCCATGCTAGTTCTTGAGTAAAATCAGGATTTTCACTGTGATCTACAGGATCTGTGGCAAGTAGTTCTCCATCAAATCGAGCCTCTGCAATGATCTTGTGACGCGCCCTCTTTGGAAACTTGCGACCTAAAGCAAAGGGAATGTACACTGATCCAGTCTAAATAGTTTTTCTTGATTGATTTCAAGAGAGATTTACAAACATGATAACAGCTAGTATTGTTGCAAGATGAATCTGCAATTACACCATTGTTAATACTTGGCATCGAATGTTAGAGACAGTGTGAGAAATAGTTTATGAGTAATTTTGAGTTTGAGTATCACTATGGCAATATTTCAGCTATATGACAGCAATAATGTTGTATCATATATAGTTGAGGCAAGACAAGTAATCCTCATCTTCCCTAACTTCTTATATTCCAGGTCGATGGTCTGTCTTGTTTTAATCAACTCTAGGCAGAAGAAATCAAAAGTCCATGGAATAGATATGCATCCATTTATTCATAGAAATGACCTACAAAACAATATAGATAACAAAATGCAGTTTACAGCTGGATTCCCACTCCAAGGGAATGACAATCAAAATAGTAATTTATATAGACATTTAACAAGTATTCCTTTTTGAATTTGTGTTACTGTTCGTCTGTGTAACATAATGTATAACAAATCCTTTGAATTAACTGCAGAAGTGTAGTTATAGCAAAAAATAAAATACAAATTAGCCTGTTCACTCAATATTAACTCATTTTTTAGAAATAATAATAATTCTTTCATCACATGATCTCACATTTGCAAAAAATTTGTTGTGAAAAATTCAGCCTCTAATGTGATTATATTTGATAAAAATATAAGTGCATTTAGTTTGTTGTTTCAAGAAAAACGGTTAATTTCAATGTGTCATACCGCTGTTTGACAAAACGAGATCAGACAAGTACTCGCAGGTGCGTTTTTTCATAAGCTACAAATCACAGTAGCTCGGTGATCAAAATCATATGTATTTTACCTTCTAAAACTGATATCACAACAAGGAATCGTTCTTTCCCCGTCATTATAACAGTAAGCGTGTCTTGAAACCACAATCATGCAACAATTTTAGTTGTCATAAATTTCGAAAACATCCGCCATGCTTGCTGGTTGTTGATACGGAAATGACGTCAGATGCCCATAATCAGCTGACAACATCGGCCTGTCATTTACAGTCAAAATACCTTATCAGATTAAGTCGTCATAATGTTACTGACATTACTTAGGGATTTGTTTCAATTGACCTAAATAATGCAAAAGAGTTTAATGACATTTGGCCATTCGTTGCTAATGATAAAGGACTTTTGCTCATGGTAACGGGGAAACCCTTCATGCGCACGCAACCGGATAGGTTTGAGTACCTCTTCCTGTAAATTCCTCCGATATTAAAATTAAACCCTTAACAATTTTAACTGAATATCAAATATGAAAAACGTATGTTCTCGACAATGTCGTCTTTTGATATTTTCCATTGATTAATTTTATCAAACTATGTTGGGGTTTGACTACTTTTGTTTAAACGACGTCGCGCATGAATTTGATAGAATCGAATGTTATAGTTCCCCATCGGAGGCTTTGAGTCAAGAAAACAAGATCTATCACCGAGGAATATATTAATTTGTTGATCTAATTATTCATTCTGGTTGAAATGATTACAAGAAATGGGATCTTCTACACCTATATTACTTAGCAGATATGGTTGATTATTCAGGGAGCTTCGACGAAGAACCAGGAAGGCCCATTAGATGGGGCTTGGCAGCCCTGGTAGACTAGATCGCCACTTTGAGATCAATCTCGGATTTTATTTCAGGTGGATACCTTCTTCTTAGTATAATTTTAGAGTGGCTAACTACACAAAAATCCCCATGAGTACACCGAAAAGAGATTACGAAAAAACTGACGAACAAACTCGAAGGAAATCTAGTGCCAGAAGCATGCACAGTACAAACCGGCAAAGTGCTGCTAGCAACTCGGGTGTGCTCATGGTTGGGCCAAATTTTCGAGTTGGAAAGAAGATAGGATGTGGGAACTTCGGGGAACTGCGTCTAGGTGAGCTACTACCTATATTTCATATCCTAAAACTCAAAATTTAATATTGTGATCTTTGTGAAGTAAACAACCATCTATGATGAAATTATCATGAGGTTACTGTTCCTGTCATGAATATGTATCATGTTGTTGATGTGATCATTATTTAATTTTCAGGAAAGAATCTGTACAACAACGAGCATGTTGCAATCAAATTGGTAAGTGTATATACACATAAATATTGATAAAATAGTGAATTTGTTCTACACCTATCCTTAGTCCTATAGATGACATTTGACATTTCTTATGTGGGGACAAATGTTTTTATCTCTCAAGCTCTCACAAAAGTTATGTATAAAGAATTCCTCACAATTGGATTCTTCTTCAACTATGACTTGTCAGGCCTCACATATTACGTCAAAGAAATTGTTATGAAATGATTTACATATAATAATAATTGTGTGTATTTGTATAGTGCTCATATGCACTCTCTCAAGTATGCTCGTTGCGCTCATAGGAATAGAGACAAGTCAAAGTATTTTGTAAAAAGATAGTTTTTAATCATTTTCTTGAAAAAATCAGTACTGTCTGCGAGTTTCATTTCAATAGGAATTTTTGTCTAAATAGTTTTTCAAACTTGACTGTAGAACTTCAGTTTTTACCATATGAATTACGCAAATTAGCAAACATCAAGGCTTTAGTTTGTTTTGTGACATGAAGTTTGTTAGCCACATAAAATTTATGTATGTGTTAACTGTTAAGAATTACTTAACACACTCTTATCTTTCGTCCTGCAATTACTTTCAGGAACCTATGAAATCAAGGGCACCTCAGTTGCATCTGGAATACAGGTTCTACAAACAACTCGGACAAGCAGGTGAGTCAGATATTGCATAGTACAAACATTATAAATGATTGCATATTAAGGAGATATGTTTAGAAACATTTATTTACTGTTGTCAGCTGTTTCATTTCATATTACCTGTAACAATATCAATAAATTGATTAACTGGGCCCTGTAAGCAGCCCATTCTTACAGCTGATGCAACGTGTTAAAGAAACCGAATCATGAAGTTCCCTTTTTCCATTTTGCAGTTCTACAGTCACTAGGTATGAATATCCTTTGTGTTGTCACAAGTTTGCCTTTTTTGAATGTGGACGTGTACTTTGAAGAGCTGCCAAATCAATTTGCATTATTTTATTTATTGCTTTTCAGCAAGGATTTAAAAATGTTGCTTCCCTTAAAATGCTTGACACCTGATTGAAAGAATTCAGTATGTGTAACACAATATTACTGGGGAAGGGGATCTGATAGATGTAAGACTTCTTAAGTTTAAGTTTCTCACTTTTGATGCATGATTGGTTCTCATGAATAGGTAATGTTAGCTTTATCAATGCCTTACATGGTCATTTTCATTGTTGCAATCCCTAAAAACAGTAGTAGTAATTATGTCCTTTTGCACATCAACAGGGTAAAAAGCGATATCTTTCAGTCCCTTCCAAAAAATCAATGATTTTTTTCCGAAGCCTTTTTTTGTTATTTGAGTTGTCATTCATCTAAGATCTGACGGAATCCCATAGATTGGATATGAACAGGAAACAGGAAAATTTCCAAATTGTCAGCCAATCAGCTGGTGGGGCGAACTATTATCTATCCAAGTAGATGATATGATACCTATAAAATCATAACTTTCTGTCGACAGAGTTCCGGCATTCCGTCAGATCTTAGAAAAGTGACAACTCAAAATATAATTAGGTCTAGGGAACAAATCAATGATTTAATTTCAATGAGATTGTGATATTTTCCTAACTGTTTCAGAAATATCTGAGTGAATGCTTTGCATGTCAATCCTATCTTTATGACCACGTTTAGTTATATCTCTTACCTCACAGTTTTGCTACCAACTGTAAATGTTACTTTCACAAAATCAATGGATAAGAGTTTGATCACATGGCCAATGTGACTTCCATTACTGTTTGGATAGTAAGCATGTAACTTCATAATTACGTTCACTTCACTGTGTTTAACAGGATTATCATTCCAAAGAATACAAAAGACAGAGTAATATAGTAATGGCTTTTCATTTTTGTCTGTTTGTCAATTGTCTGTGTGTATGTGATTGTATGATTTTCTTGTTTTGAAACTTATATGACTTAAAATAAAAAGGATCCATCAATAAAAGTCGACATATATAATATATGCTAAAATCGTGGAAGTTGTGATAAAATTACATTATGCAAGTTAAGGGACTTTTTTTCATGGAAATTATTTTTAGTTAAATGAAGTTTCTTATCAAGGCAATATTAAACAAGGTGTATTATGACTTTGCCAACTGAATTTTCCATTAAATGAATTTTACCCTTTATGTTTTACTTCAGTATGTTAAACCACTTTTAACTACTCTTAGTACTACTGTCAATTTCCAAGTTGACCAATAACTATTGCATATATTGGTAAGATTGTAAGATAAGCAGCTATTTTCTCTAATATTGAACCAATGGATGTCATGTATTTGCATTGGGTCAATTTGAGATATAGTAGCTTCTAACTTATTTCAAAAGCTTGATATCTTGGGAAAAATTCTTTCTGAATGTGAGGATTCAATGGCCCAATATAATATGTACCGGGTAGTGATTTGGGGAATGTTGAAAGTTAACAGAGAGGGATATAACAGTATGTATGGAAAACTTTGAAACATTATTTTCAACTTTAATACTGTAATTCTTTCTCATGTTTTTGTTGTCCGCAAATCATGATCAATATTGATGACCTTAATACCTTATTGATCTTTGTGCAAGGTCACAGCAAGGGATTTTTCAGAACCAATTGATGGCTTTTGATGAAATTTATGTTTTCAATTATGTGCATAGGCCAATGGGACATATCGTGAGAAGTCAGTAGTAGAATCTTGGAAATCTCCTTAGTGTCGGACAGTAGAATGGTTTGAGAAAATGTCACACTTTCATTTATATGTAAAATATGTTTATATGTATATAAGGAAATTAAGAATTGTTCAGGTTTGTTGTTTGTTTATTGTAAACATAATATCTCTGGCCTTATTCCAAAATAGGAACTTTGTTATTGTCCTTTAAACCCCTTTGATGTTAACCGAACTTGAGTTTCTTTCTGCAAGGGACAACACTATTAGTCCTTAAGTTGTTTTCACTGTGTTGCATCAGTTCTGGCTAAAAGCATTCTAATCCAATTTTATCATTTTGTTAGAAAACAAAGGTCAGGGTAGTTACATAAAAGCTTGACCAAGATTCAGTACCTAATCTCAATGTGTTCAGTGGTTAGATCTTTATGCAGTTCATTTGTCACAATGCATCATTTTACAAATTGATAGAAGAATTCAAACATCCAAGTTATTTGATATTATTCCATTGGTAGGTTTGAGTCAATTTGCCTTTTTTAATTATGATATTTTACTCTTTTACATATAAGAAATCTATCAAGTCGTCCTAAATTTTGTTATAAAAAACAAGTGGCGAAGATAGGTCACCTGGCTTTACAAGTTTCAACACAATGGTGAATACAAATATTTTATAGTTTGGATAGGTGTAATTGGTGTTTACTTTTTAACAGCATGCTAGTAATGCACAATACAAATCAAGATGATTGTAAATCAAGTGTATCATAATCAGCTCCAGCAATTGAAATTTCTTGTACAAAATATAGTTTACCCTTTCAGTTTTGCAAAATGGGCCTTAACTCGATACTTGGGACAGATCACAAATATGTTTTATGTAATAAAAATGTCAATGAAATGAAAGCACATTCAGAATTCACATACCTATTACAAATCCTGAGCTGTCAATTTGATGCCTTGAAAGAAAAGTCAACAGCAAGCTGCCCTAAGCAGTATTTATATGTAATAATAGCTCTTGTTTGTATTCCAACATTGTCTTTAAAATCTTTTGATTCTAAAAAAGGCCTTTTACCTATTGTAATGAATGAGACATGAAGTTCAAATATGCTGTAAAACATTTTGTTGTAAACATTTGAAAATGTTGCAAAAACATTCTGTCAACAATTTTGTAAAATATGCTTTCATTAAATTTTCACTAAGGTTCTTTATGAAAGGGTCATCTTGTCAATGTCAATTGGTTCAATTTCCCCCAGTACCTTGTAGGAAATGATGTTAAATTGTTGTGTCGTCGCAATCTTGCTGATGTCACTTGTGAAGATTTATGCCTGAAAGCATTAATGTTGCTCCCCTTTTTTCAGTCTGATAAATTATTCAGGTTTTTGTCATTGCTTTAATACTTTTTTGTATGGCCTCTGAAGTAATAGAGTAGCAATAAAAACCATCCGCTGACTGTTAGCTGACAGATTGGATGGGTATGCAAATCCACTGATTTACTAGCTTTTCCCCCTGAACTGGTGTTGTGTACTAGGATGAATCCCAGGTTTATACACATGAGTGTTTATTGAGACATTGAATGTTCCCCATTGTTCCGAGAATTCTTTTCTCAGTATGTTAAGAAATAGTTTAGTTTCCATGGCTGACTTTTCGAATGACACTTTAATAAGGAAATAATTCAGGAAACAGGTCATAGGCATTTCTGTGACAACAAAATGAGTAAGATAAGGCAAAAATATACAAGGATCTCCTTCCTGAATGTTAGGAATTCTTATCTCATTATTTTCAATGTTTTTTAATAAAATTAATTTAGTATATTCATGTATTCTTTGTTGCTAAATAGAATAGATCATGGTTTACTTGTTTAGATTGTGACAGTAGGTACCAGGTAGAATGCATGTTAACATTGTAATGAATGTACAGGTTCTGAAATCAAGTTGTGAATGAATTGTACATTGTCATGGCCAAAATCTAAAACATAAGTTGAGCTACATACTGTAAGTTACTTTTACACGACCTTCAAATTAAGACGTTTATCTCATTTCACATTTGAGTTATAAGATCTTAGATAGTCATCCTATAAATTGAAACAAAACATTCTTTGAGAGTGACAGAGTTATTTATGACAATTTTTTTTTAGTAAAATAATTGGGCATTATGTTAAGTTCCTCTAAGCTGTTTGATCTATAACATTTTATATTATGACTTTTTTCATGCCGTTATGTGTAAGTTACACAAAGAAAGAAAATATTTCCATTTGTGATGAAGAAAGTTACGGATAATGTAAACTTTCCATCTTTAACTAACTATTGAATTTGACTTTGGGTTACCCCTGTAAACCAAATGACAACCCTCATCAATTGTTAATCTTGTCAATTTTAAATTGTCTTTTTTTTTTACAATAAATACTTCAATGTATGCCAATGGTGTACATCAAGAATAACTGTATTATAATGAAAATTACTTAAGATATTCACAGCGCAAGTAAGACGAATATTCTTGTCTAGTGACAACTGGCAAGTAACCATTAATCAACCATTATGTAGCATGTCATGGATGAATGCTTCTCAATCATAACCATGTCAAAGTCAAAAGTTCCCTGTTCCGTATATGATGAAATACAATTAAAAACAAATACGCTCCACATCTAATTGCAGTAAAATTAATTGTCATCTTTTCTGTCATGACTTGTGCTCTGTCCACAACTTTCATCATTATCCTTTTCCCAAACAGCTAGCCATGGTCTAGCTCTGTCACACGGATGAAGCGTTGCTACAACAATACTAAACATTCTCAAGTTAGTTGGCGACTACATACAAAACACTGCCTATCTGTCAGTCTGCCACAGGAGAGAAGCAAACAGACAGAGAGAGACTCGGAGGGGTTCACAGGACAGCTATCAATAATTACCTTGGCAAATTGATCTAAGTAGTGAGCAAAGGAAGGTGCTGTGCTTCCCAACACACACACATAATTACAGAAAACAGTCTAGTTCAGGTATCTACAGATCAATTCCACATTTTGCCATTGGCCTGTAAAGTATATTACTCACTCGTGTAACAAACTGAGTTACTGATTCAGACTCCCGATGCCTCATTATTACAGAGGATGATTATAAATCATGTCATGTAATTATATTCTCTACAGGCAATGTGCATTGTTTCCTGTCTTCCAACAATCAATATCTATGTTATATGGAATAATTATTTCTATGATGAGTTCAGAAATTGATTTTTGGTCTTCTGAAGTGTTACTTAAGTTTTCCTGCTGCAAAAAGGCCTCATTTAGCAGGTTTGGAGTTGTGAACCATTGTTTGATATGTAGTTCAAACACAAAGACCATGCATAATGAAGTCGTGCAAGTCTTTGTGAAAGCATGTCAAAAATAGCGTAGCTGTGAAAGCAGGAAGTATTGATGGATTTGGGAGGTGTAGCTTATGTTGAAACCATTGTCAACCTTTTTAACAATTTCAATGCAGAATCTTATTCTTGCAAAAGTTATAATTTGGAAAATATGTTTTGCAAACATAACTCTCAAGGTGAAAGTCAGCAATATATAATGTTTTGCATAAATATAGCATGTTGATTTGGATTTGTTTTGATAGTAAGATTATTTTTAGCAAGTTGAACAATATTTTGAAGGTCATGTTAGTTAGTTGATGCAGCAGAGCATGTAAGCGAGTCTTCTGAATCCAACACTAGGCTGAATGTTATATAATATGTAACAGAGAGGGTTGGTATCAGTATCAACAGTGTCATTGTTTGTCCAGAGACTTGTAAATAGGACTAGTACAATACTTGTGTACAACTGTCATTCTTGGACCACATCAAGTGCATGACGTCCATGTTTGTATGTTCAGTCAGGAGTATTGAGAAAACATTATACTCGATGAACAGCAGTTGTTAGAAAATCAGTTGTTTTGTGCTCACTAAAATGGGCATATTATAATTCACTGCTAAATTTAAAGCCTGTTTTTATGTTTTAGTATGCATTGTCGTGTGATAACAATCAGTGTTTATTGTGAAAGTAGGTTAGCAGTCCTTGTTGGCAAGTGATAACAGTAACTCGGTTTGATAAGTTAACTCTTGAGGGTTGACAAATGATTGTGAGGCCAAAGTTATCTATTGAATAGTTAAAGGAAGTTAGATATGATGTGGAGATTAAGAATGATATACATTTCTTGTGTGATATCCTTCTTTAACTTTTCTAATGTATGAAGCCTTCTTTAACAAAATTGACATTATTTTCAGTGAATTGAGTTTGAACGTGTTTTATGTTAATTTTGATATCTTTTTCTTCATTTCTTATGTATCATGTTAACACTGCATTCAAGTCCATTCAAAACACGCAAATTTATGTGTTGCATATTGCCTGATTGGGGCTCCTACCAATTCAACCCTGCAGAATGAGTTGCTATTAAAGTCCATGTGCAGTTTACTGCTTGCACTCATGTCAGACTAGCCATATAGCTGTGAAATTACTGTACTGTTTCCCCCCATGGGAGCAGTGGTGCCAAGTGGACCATTATGGATCCGATCTGCTAGCTTTATGTTAATATACATGTAGGCAAGGCGAGGAATGGAAAATCTTTGAACTCTGGACACTGCATGAAACATGAGTGGCAGCTCAACACCACATGTAGACATGATGTGAGAAATTCATGTAAAGTTGTTGAAGATAGTCTGGCTTTGTGAATAGTGTTGAGTGGTTAAGAAACAGCACCTGGCCTACATCCTGCAGTATCACACACATCAGATGGGAAGGCAGGATAATCTTCTATGAAAGTCTTTATTGATTTTCCAAGGGAGTGTAGTTCCTAGTGAGTTGGACCACATGAAGATGTACGCTGGCTCTCTCCATTGCTTGCTAGTACACCATGTAGCAAGCAGGGGGCTGCCAGCACTGGTGAATCCGATCCCATCATAGCCCATAACATCCTCTCTGGTCCACTCAGTTAGATTCTGTCTTGATTAACAGGCCCTATCAATAATCTGCTTGTTGATAGGAGGCAGTACATACACATTCAGTCACTTTCATTTAGAGCTCTGATTGCCAGCCGTGTTATCCGTCATGAGGAAAACTTGCCTACACTTATAGAGCCACTAGCAAATAAGTCAGATTGGTCTGAAAATGTTGAGGTTTATAATTGTTTGAGCAGTAGTTATATGTATTTTAGCGACTTTCTTCATAAAACATATTTGATCTTTTGACCCTGGTTTTGCTGACTGATCCTCCATTTTGAATGTTTGCTCACATTCTGAAAATCAAGCAAGTGGGATGATAGATACTTTCATCTCTAATATTGTATTTGGAGAGAAGTTCATGTGTTGACCAAGTTGTCAGATAGGCCAGTGTTTGTACACATCCCAGTTCAAAGTGTTTTGTTAAGCAAGGTGGAGTTTGACACACAAGTCTAGGAGGAAGACTAGGGCTGATATTGTGGATATTGAATCAGTATCAGGATTCAACTAGTTTATGCTGGAAAGAGACATGTGACATTTACAACTTGCCACACAGATATTCAAGTCCCAAGATAAATTTAGAAGAGCTCTATTGATCAATACAGATTCATGACAGAGAGACAGCATTGCTTGCTTGTATTGCCTAGCAATATGGTCTTTATTTAGAACTGATAGGTTTGTTTACATGAAACTCTTCGGTTTGATTAGTTTAATTCACGGAAATTCATTTTTGGAGTATCTGAATTCAAATTTTAGATATTGTTAAATTGAAGTAAAGAAATGATTTTCAAATTAGTCAGTGTCTAGAATAAGTCTATTGAACACAAATTACAATAAGGAGTACTGTATATTGAAAGGTTTGAGAGATATGAAGTTCTTATATATATCATCGTAGTCATATTTCATACAGAATTTGGAAGAATGAATACTCATTTCTTGCCAGCTGATGTGAATATTAATGTGTAAGGCAATGATCAGCTCATAGTTATTTACCGGTATTTCATAAAGAGAAAAACATAATTAGAAATAAGAGTTAAAGCACTAATCAATCGCTGTAGGAAACTGAGTAATATTGGGTCTGGTTCAATCCCTTGAAATACTTGAACTTGCAGTATCCAAGTAGATAAATGAGTGTTATAAGGAAAGGGTGTGACATGTTACCACAACAAAGAATTGAACGATTTTGGATGATTAAACACTGAGTGAGTGTTTGACACACTTTCGTGAGCTAATGCTGTGATGTTTGCTAAAAATAGTTCTGTAATCATTCAGTATAGAATACTTTTTCATATGAGGCCTGTTCCTTTTAGAATGATTCTTTACAAATTGTTACCATAAACTTGTCATTTCCAATGAGATTCGCAAGGTTTTCAAAACTTAAGTAAATCATCTGGTAATAAAAGTAATGTCGCCCAATTATCAAATATGATAATTTTTATTCAGCCAGTTTGTAAACAGGAGAAATATAACTTTAAAGTTTAAAATCTATTGTTTAATGGAGAAACTGGTATGCGAATTATTTAATTAACCTGGGGATACATTGTGTGAATCTTTATACATATAATCAGCTTTTGAATTCTTTATTTCTCTTTTTAATCAAAGTGCTTTATAATTAAATCTTTTTCAAATTATTTGATTTTAAAATTGGGGTATTATGTCGTGTGTGACACTATCATTCTTAGATATTTTGATAGATATGAAAAACATGAATTTTCTGTCTCACACAATTCAAGAATATTCTTTATTAATGCCTAATGTTACTACCTTGCGAAAAAAAATCATTGATAAGTAAATGACCGTAACAGCAACACACTTTGACCTCTACTTCAAAGGAGCCATGTAGTGAAAAAAATAGAAGTTTGTTGTACTGAAAATTTTGCAATTTTTCTGTGAGTTTTGCGATACTACATACATTCAAAATCTGATTTATAGTTAAAATTAGGCATCATGCTTACACACTTGACTTTGTTATATCAACATGTTTGAAGTCATTTCATTTACTAAGATTAGGAAAGCTCATTTTGATTATCTCATAAGGCGAGACCAAATTAATTAGTTGATTTACGGATCCGCCGACTACGATTTTGGCAATTTCCTAAAATAAAAAATGTTTATTTGAACCCCGCTCAATAAAAAAAATTGCATTGCCGCTGGAAAAAAATCTAATATATTACGAAAATACGAACAGTAAAAGGGAGTCAACTCTTTAAAGCGCATTCTAAACTTGGACGTGTGACACAATCGATGTCAGACCCACGAGTTAGCGATGTTTACACCGGAAGCAAAATCTACACAAGTTTACATCGATGTCATTTCTTGAAAAATAGAAATAAATTGTCCTGTTGTTGCTTTAATGACTATATACATTGTAAATCAATGTAAAATAAAATAATATATTGTATTTTAATATTCATGCATCATTAACGTACTGTTAAATCTCAGCAGAAATCATGATGTATATTGTTTGTGGCTTCACATGCATCACCCATCAGCGATCGGGAATTGAAATATTTGATTCCCAAAATATTATCAAGAACTATCGCTTTGTAAGGCTTGTTATCCATTCTAAATTTTTAATATGGCATATTTCTTATTATCTTATTTCTTATTATCAAACTTATTTTTCATATTTAATCAAAGTTCAAAGATATTTTTGTCAAATATACTTTCACGAAAGCACGTTGTTTTACTGTACTTGGAATCTCAATCGTAATTTCTTGACGACAAATAACATTATAAATATTCTTTCGTGCTCATTAGCATAACTTTTGCAAGTTTTTCTTTGCTTTTCATTTCAGTAAATATTTAAATTAACTGCATGTTGTTTTATAAAAATGTGACATATCGAAAATGTTTAACAAATATTTGAATATTTAGACATTTAATATTGTATCGACAATATGTTGTCATGAATTTATTACAACCACGTTTCAGTTTCATACATCGTTTTCAAATCGACTTGCTGATTGGTTGACCTACGTTTCTGGGCTAATGAAAAGGCTTGTAACAAATATCTCTCTACCCGTAAACACATGCAGCAAAAGCTGTCGACTGAATATTCACGTTCGTTTTTCGTGAGAATAATATTATGTTATCTGATTAAAAACCAACAACAAACAATGTAAGTTAGTATTTGCAATTTCTTTTATCATTCTTTTTTATAATATACGTCTGGAAAAAGTGTCATTTGATATTTAAGAAGACCTGAACAACAGTCAAAAGTATCGATGTCAATTTTCAATGCAACTCGCATCAATAATTTTCTTGGTTGGGGTCTCTTGCGATTTAAAGCCCATCCCCCTATTTTCAAGATATTTGTTTGCCGGGCCCGCTGATCTTATACCCGCGAGGATACGGTTCGTAATCTGATTAAAACAAACAACAAACAATGTAAGTCAGCATTTGCAATTTCTTTTATCATTGTGTGGTAATGACGGCCTCCTCGCCTGGTGTTTTCGCCGGTCTCGTGTTTCAAGCAGTTTTTTGTCGACACTAGACCAAAAAGCTTTTTTTTTTTTTTTTTTTTTTACCGCCTGCCTTTAGCCATTTTGACCTCCAGAAATCCGTAAATCAACTAATTAATTTGGTCTCGCCTAATGTGAATAATCTTTTAATCTTTCCTTTAAGTTTTGTCTTAGTAGCTGTTTTTTGAGAGTCGGTATTGTCCAAGATCGAGCAATTGTTATTAACTTTGCCTCATGTATCCTTGTGTATTGCTTAGTTGCTATGGTAACCATTAGCAAGCGGGCTTGATTTGTCACAATTTCTTAGTAATTGTTGTTTACGAGTCTAGTATCCATGTTATCGTGACTTGTATATCTATGTTACTCAATTTGCTTTGAATCAATTCAAGTTAATGCTCTTATCAGGTGACTTATTTGTTTATGCATCTGACATGACAAAACTTATCTGTTTCTCTGTGTCTCAAAATAAAACACAAAATTTTTGGCAGACTTTTAAAGGATTCCTTCTGTTCTCTTAAAAGTAATTGGCATAAGAAGTAATGATGTATTGGCTTGTGTAATGATACTAATGAATGTGTACCAGTGTTTTGAACTCTCTGTGACCGCCATGGCTAGCTAGTTCAGTCAGTGTGACTACTCGGGGTCATCAAGGCTAGATGGTATCCTTGTTTTTGAGGAGTGATATTTTGCCAGTTTGTTTATGTATAAAGCTAAATTTAATTTTTGAAATGTTGGAAATGCATTTCACTTTGTAAGTCAGAGCATGTTTGGTATTGAGAGTGACAATGTGCAAAGAAAGAACCTCCAAATCTGCTCGCTTCACTCCTTTAAATGTACCAAAGCACTAAGATGCAGAAATCTCGTGTAGACTTTCTTTGACTAGCAGAGTAACTAGTGAAAATTTTTCGAATATCAATAGATTCAGACATGTAAGATTGCAATGTGAGATATATAAAGGAAAAAAACATATGAGCTGCAGAATCCATCTAGTAACTTTGTTACTGTTTTTATTTACTTTTTTTCTATGTTGACATATGGTGTCTTATTATGATAATCATCATCTATTAGCCTTGTAACATCCATCATGTTGATATTTATCAGTTATTGCAAGTTGTAACACATCGTGACATGTGAATAATAAACATGATTGCTACAAGATGTCATCTACCTCTTTTCGTCTTTATTCAATATCACTTCACTTTCAATATACATACTTACAGTATGCTATTTCTATATTATGTAGTATTAACACAAGTCATAGGAAGGGGGGGGGGGTATTTTTATGCTGACTTGTCATAAAAAGTCCTACTGCCCTTGCCTCTTCTGGAGAAAAAAAGTGCACAATTTATTATTTTCATGAAGATAAATATCTTTCATCTTCTTTTGAATAACTTAACACAAGGTCTCAACAAGTATGTACTCATATATATCTTGAGATTAAATGCAGGCATGTCAGTAAGTATAAGCATGTATATGTATGGTATATATGAAGAATGGTATGAACAAAAGGTAGCTGGTATAGTTGAATGTTGTTGAATGTAAGGTTGCTGCATGTTAGGACATGCAACAGGTGCCAGATGGGAGGGAGCACCAGGACCTGTGAACAGATGGTTTAGATAACACCCCTACAGGGGATGCATGTGCTGCCACCATGTTCCCTGTCAATCACTAGACCACAATAATACAAGCTTCCTTAACCTGCTCGCAAATCTCAAACATGCAAGCACAGCAAAACTTTGAGCCCGGCGGTAGTTTTTGGGAGCTGTGCAAAGGATTTTGTTGTTTATATTTTTCAAGTTGATAAATGGAGTTGGTTCTTTTATGCTTGTAACATATCCTACACTTTAACTGTTACATGTCACATTAAACGACATTTTGGCTTAACTTTGTTCTCAACTAAATGATAATACAAACTTTCAGACTATATCAAAATTCATACATTGCATTGTTTAACAGAAACTCATAGGATTTTCGACTGCATGTCCAATCTTAATTGCAACAAGTTTAGCCTGCAACACAAGGTTATTCTGCCAATCATTTATAATGATTCAGTTTACCTGATTTCAAGTAATTTATGATCTGTTTGACACTATAGAAGTTATGTTATATAAGGAAACATTTGTTGAAAATATCTGTACAGATTTATGAATAGGGATAATATAATGTTGGTTTTACAAGTAAAATTGTGTTATTTGACTTTTAAGAATGCTGGTTTTTAACTTTTTATGTAAGATGGTTCTCGAACCTTTGATGCATCATAGATCAAGCAGATGAAGGAAACCTATGAAGCAACAAAGTTATAAATTTCCTCTCAGGTTGTATGTCATAACCTTTCAGGTGCTTATGCCACACGAGTGAAGCAGACACATTAAACCACGATGCAATTACTTGTTCATTGAAGCAAAATGTCATTATGTTACTTTGCATACCTTGTCTTTGTCCTTAGCCTGGAGAACAATCAAAGTATTGATTTAGTGTAGCTGGTTGGTAGTCCTTCCAGTCAACTGTCTTCTGATGTTCTATACTGTCATCTAATCAAACAAAGCTACATCTTACCTTTTTCTTACATTGATTACTTGACGCAACAGCATATTATGTCACTTATTACTATTTTTGAGTAAAATAATTATGTTCTAAAGTATGCAGTGTTATAAATAGGCTAAACTTAAGTTTATGAAATATTTCAAATAATTACTGTACCATCATTTGCATTCATTTATTTCTTTAGGGTTTTCATTTCAAATTCAGTCAATCTAGACTTGCAGAATTAAGACCTAGACTGTATGAAGGCTGCTATATGATACACTGTAATGAAGCAGGACAAGTCACATCATTATGACCTTCCTTCCTTCTCAAACATGTTTTGATACTGCTATAGTACAATATGATATGATAATTTACTGGCGTTAATTCAGTTATAAATAGTAGCACTTGAATTCGTTTTACATAGAGCCATGTTTAACATATTCAAGGTGTGATCTACATTGGACAAGTATTGGCCTTATACGCTTTTGTCAAAGAATTGTGTAAAGTCTATAGGGCTTGATGTTCCAAACAAAATCTTTCCTTATCTATATAAAATAACGAGAAGATAAGAATTGTGTCCTTGATATTCACTGGTTATACTGACAAAAGAAAAAATCTCTATAAACATATTTTTTTTAATTACCCCTTTCTTTTGTTTTGGATATGATAATCAGAAATTAATCTGTATTTTTCATTCAAGATGTTGGTAAGATGGTACAGACTGTGGATTAGACTACCCGCAGTAGATGTAGTTCTGTAAACACAGAGGGATACTGAAACATGTGAAGGAAGAACTACTGCGGCCAGTGTGTGTACCTAGTCCATTGTCTGCTCTGTGCAGGGCTAGATGGAGCCTGTATGTAACACTAGCAAGCAAGGATGTTTGGCATCTCTGTTTGATCACACTTGCCACCTCGATACCACAGGTTTCTATCATCATTAGCTTCTCCCATACTCTTTCCTTTAGAATAAAATGTAATTCAAATGAGCCTTTTTTATTATGAAAATTACTTTACGAACATTGACACTCATATAGATTTCTACAGAAGAATGAGTATCCCAAATGTTTTGCTATTGTGTTTATTCAAGATAACAATAGTATGTCATACTCAGCTTAAATTAGAAAAGATTATGAGATTCATTTTTTGGTGTTATGGAAAAAATATTGTAAGAGAACTTTACGGGGATTAATGTGACCCTTGATCAACATTAAAATTTCAATTCATGGAGAGTGTTCCAAATTTCATCAGAGCTATAATTAGATCGAGCAGTTATGTGACTTAATATAAATCCAACATGTATCTGCTGATCTCACTGTAAAGTTTATTTGAGGTTTGAAAAATATTATTATTTTGTTAATTTGACCTTGTCAGTGAAATTAAGTGGTCTTTGGTGTATTTCAAAGATCAAGGGGTTCAGTGTCTTGACAAAGGTAATGTATCTGTTGTTAGTTATGAGCATGAACTCCCTCGTTTACTCTGGGTTCTCCTAATGCTATCAGGTAGCGAGTTCACTTTGTATGTAATAGAATATTGATTACCTTTGTGTATCTAGAGAGAAAAACAAGTTAAGCTTTTGACCTTATGTACGTCACTTGACATTTGTGCCACATTTAAAAATACAAGTTTTCAGGATCATCTGAATATTTGATAGTCTTGTTATCTATATTTGATTCGAAGATTTTATATTGATAACCTTATTAAGAATGTTGAAGGGCACTCTGTGTGCCAGGGAATTGAAGTGTTTGTTAGCATGGAAGCCAAGCCAGCAGTGATCTAGAGATTTAACTTCTCAATTCCCCAAGCTGCAGGTGCTTTACTTGCCTAGAGACTCACAGTTACTACTCCCTTCAATTATCTCATCATGTTTTTCTTGATAAAAAAATGGATTGGTGTTGACACTGACGCCATCCAATCAATGAAAAGCGCCGGTAGTCAAACTTGATGATGTGCGGTCTAAGCAGAGAGCACTTCTGCTGGTCTGCCGTTCATTGGTGAGTCGCCTGACTTACCAGCCTAATTATCAATTATCTCTGTGGTCAATCCAGACCTTCATAATATCCCTTATTGATCTACAGATCTCCAACTGGCTACAGTGTTAGTATGTAGCTAGCTGCAGATCTTCCTTGTATCGCCAACATCTGTTGCAGTATTATATTAGTACACTCAAACTAAGCTGCTTTACACTGGGAACAGTCCAGGAATATAAGCCCCATGTTAAATGTTAAACTCTTGCTTAATCCTTACTCCTACGTAATGCTTGGTCTGGAAGTGTTGTAACACATTGAAGCAGATTGGAATACTGTTATTACGGAATTTTAAATGATGTAATAAAAAAACTTGGAGTGATATATCAGTGGTTAGTTCCAGTGTGCATTGTAAGCTATGAACTTATTGTTGTTTATAAGCAGTGTTGTTAGGATGACAAAATTAACATGTAGTCATATTTCAAGCTGCTATTGATACAATGAATTTTTCTAGGCAAAAGATGGCTCATCCTACCCACTGGTCACTTCTTCCTTAAAATCTGTAGGTGTGAAATTTGTGTATAATTCTAACTATGTGACTGTCGTAGGGTTCCTAAAAGTACCTCTAAATCGGCATATATACAGTGTGCAATACACTAATTGCATTTTGTATCATTATCATGCAAACCTACAAAAAATATATAATCGAATAGCATTTTAATTGAAATTGATAATCAATGTCAATCGAAACTGATTTTTTTATCCGACTTTCAAATACATTTTCAAAGAGAAAATATATTTTTTAAAAATAACTACGAAAATCATACCTAAAAACGGCTGTGTGAGTTTTTAAAAAGTACATAGCTTGCACCGTGAATCAAAGTATCTCAACGTAAATTAAGTCAGTGACTCGGCGTTATTTCTTTTGTCAGCTCCTCTTTTATTTTTTTGCAAGACTGAAGTAATAAGACTTCAAAATACAAATCCTCTTGGCTCTTGTATTTGAATAGATTTTCAGTCCATGAATAGTACTGTTGGTTACAGTTGATGGTTTACACCTTCTTTCCTCTGCTCAGACAAATGTTTCCCAATGGAGTAACTAAAGAGATAGTGACTATAGGTTTCTTATGTGACTGTTTCTCCTTGGCGAGTGGAGTCTTACCAAGTATTGATTGTCTTGAACTCTCTTCCAGCCTTTAGATCATACAAGAAGATGAGATAACCAGGAATCTTAATCAACTCTTTAGAGGCTCAGTTCTCCAAGACCAATTATCTTTGCAGTGGCTGAATTTCCAGAAAGACTCATCACTGCTTTAGTCTACTTGAATTGCTCCTGGTCTTATTCTCCATTTAGAAATATATATTTACATATATTGACAACTTTCCTTTCCGTCCATTGACTCTGATAGGTCTCTTGCATGCAACTTTTGCCATTCATTATAATTTTCTCATTGCATCCCTTAACATGATGTCAGACCGTTTTCAAATTACTTGTTTCTTACATTGTATCCGTATTCTTGAGGGAATGGACTTGAAATAGATCAGTGAGCAGCGAAATGGAAGTAATGCCTCTCTACAGAAGGTTTCTTGATCGCAGATTAATTAGATCTGTCTGTCTTGCAACATATTGGCCCACAAGCTGAAGCTGAGTTGAGTACTTACATGGCCATAATTTCCGCATTTAAATTGCTAGAGTGGTCGTAGTACATGTTATGTGTACATTGAACCAAGAAAGTCATCAACACAATCTAGGCAGTACTTGAAACCTTAATGTTCTTAACAGTGGACGTACATCAATGATACAGTTTATTGATTGAGCTGTCCAGCCTCAATGCAGGAAACTTGTATGAATCTTCTCTTGGGGGTTTGCTTGGAAAATCTTCAACTTAACAAATCACAGTATCATTTTGTATATTTGTGCATTGTGATCTGTTCTATTTTAATCAATCAGTAAAGCTGCTTTGGCAACATTTGTGTATATTGAAAAGTGATTGATGCATATTTCTGCTGTCAGTAGTTATAGATTTGATTAATTTGGAATCATGTAAATATTTTTGTAAAACACCAGTTGACGTCAGCCTTAAAGCAAAGAAATTAAATTCTCATGTCAATATAAGAGGCTCTGTTTCGCTCCAGAATCAACTTGTATGTTATTACATCAGAATTTCAGTCGATGAATTTGGTGTACTCTGTGGAAGCATGCCATTGCTGTTACATGATATGTTGATCAACACAGTTCAGCATTTTCACCTTGTTTGTCCTTCATTGAACAAACACCAATATTTCCTCCCACAATTCATGTTCATACATAGCCCTCATATAAGGAGCACAGGGATGCAGGAAGAAAAAACCTTGGCAAATTTGACTTGGCCAGAGACTAAGACTCCTGGTTTTACTTTGCCTTCACCTGCAGTTTCTGTTGGTTCAACAATGTATGAGAGGTGTTTGCAGTTGAACAAAGAGTCGACACTCCGAGGAGAGAGAGAGGGCTAGTTCCCTCAGACTTCCCTTCAATCTCTGTTGACATATCTCAGATGATCAGCCGCTGACAGGCAACCACCGCTCTCAGCTTTCGTCTCTCTCCAGAAAGACACAAAAACACTGTCAAGCTCAGCTTAAATATCATACATTACCACTAAATCAGATTACGTAATCATGGCCTTCACATTTCAGTAAATGTCCACAATCACTCTTGTTTAGGGCCTAGGGGCAATATTTTATTTGAAGTAAATCCCCTCTAAGGTTTTCTTATCTTATCTCCTTTACGAGACTGTATTTTATCTGATTTGTTCCAGACATCTTGAAGCAGCGACCATGTCAAATTGAATTATTGATACTTTATCTATGCTTGTTTTTCATCTGAAAAAGGAATCTGAATGAATAGGTTTGATATTTGACTTTTAGAAGAGCTTTTCAAGCTGAACCTAATCTTAAAACTTACACATTTGGCTTTGACCTTTTGGTATTAAACAATGGGGGGGGGGGGGGGGGGGGGAATAGATGAGTTCAAAAATATAAAAATATTGATCTATATAATAACACATTCTTACTCATTTCCTAGAGGTTCCTAGTGCAAGGATACCTAAACTGAAAATATTACGGCTATAATATTTTGATTAAAGATGCACTGATACAAATATTGTTAGATGCCTTAGAATCAGTTTAAAACTAAACATGTTTTGCTGAACATCTAGTTCCTGTTGAACAAGAGACAGCTTGCCCTTGATGACCAGTTGATTTGATTTCCTTATCAGACAGGAGATTGTAGCTGTCATATCAAGTTTCTATCACATTCCTGGTTTCTATGGCCTGAATCAATATGTTTTTATTTATATCTTGCCTATAACAGTTTGTGCTATGATATGGTTAACAGTTATGATAGGGACATTGATTGGTGATTTCAGCTTTGATGAAGAGTTCCTGAGTTCAAACCCTACCAGGGGTTCAGATATGTTGTACACAATAAAGTTGTATTGCAATTGTTCATAGTTTGTGCAGTACCAGACAAGGATTCATCACAGTGCATTTACCTTGGTGTTTGAAAAGTTATGAAAGAAGTTTTTGGTTTCATTTTTGTCAATCGGTGAAGGAATACATAGAAATATTTGTGTATCTTGATTTGGGAGCCAGGAGAATACAAGATATGAATAAGGGATAAAAACGATACATAATTATATATGTGAATGCAGAATAACTACATAGCTGCATCTCCTATTTATATTTAGTAGATATAAGTTGAAAAATTGCATTCCGTCATTTTTATCTACTTGGCAGCAACAAGTTACGTAAAAAATGATAACCTACCAAGGAGCTATGAAAAATACACTTGCGAGGACATAGGTTATTATTTGACTTACACTCTTGCGGAACACTCAATGATTTCAACTGATTATATACAATGATTTAAATAAACATCACACTTTGTGGGTTTAATGTGTACTGAACAAACTAAACATATGAACTACTAACAAAACTAAAATCTTGATTCCTTACTGTTACATAAAAAAACTATTTCATTACATATATTGTATTATAGGCAGGTCCCTGGTTGGTGGACTGGCCGTGTCCATACAGTGTATTAATGTGTGCACTAAAAGAGACTTGTTTGTGTTGCAGATGGAGTTCCTCAGGTGTACTACTTCGGTCCATGTGGCAAGTACAATGCCCTCGTCTTGGAGTTGCTGGGACCCAGTCTAGAAGATCTGTTTGACTTGTGTGATCGCAAGTTTTCACTCAAAACTGTGCTCATGATAGCAATTCAGTTGGTAAGAAATATTGCTATTGCTAAATATCATTAAAATGTTAACATTTGGTTTGTGAATCATCACAAGAGTTATATGGATGGATCTTTATTCATAAAAAGATTAATCATTGATTGAATAATAATTTGACATTGTCAATTGTTTTTAGAACAATTGGTTGATTAGTCTCCTGATGTGATAACAATAGTGAAAATTGCAATAATGGGTCTTTTTACACATGATTTCAGATGTACATCTATTATGTTTGTCAAGAGTCTTTGGTTGTGATTTTCAGATATCACGAATGGAATACGTCCATTCAAAACACCTTATTTATCGAGATGTTAAACCAGAAAACTTTCTGATCGGGAGACAATCGACCAAAAAACAGCATATCATTCACATCATAGACTTCGGTCTGGCCAAAGAGTACATAGACCCTGAGACCCACAAGCATATACCTTACAGGGAGCACAAGAGTCTCACAGGAACCGCCAGATATATGAGTATAAACACACATCTCGGCAAAGGTGAGGCCTTTCTCAGTCTATTAATCTACAAAAACAGCTAGGCAAGTTTTTTCATTTTAAAATTGTAGAAAATGATCTTTGAAGTACTTCTTTATGAACTGAACGTCTTTAAAAAAATTACATCTGGGAGAATTTTTCAATTTTGAAAAATTCCTTCTTTCAATTAACTTACGCTTACTTACTGTTCGAAATTTATTAAGCTGATGTTTGAACCAGTAATGACTATGTGGGAATTTTTTTTTTTTAACCGAGGCCTTTATTTTGGTTGTGAAATTATGACTAACATGTGATCATATATATATATCTGGATACAAGTCATGTCTTTGATATTGTGTAATACTCAAAAGATATTTTATGTCAATTATAAGGTAGCTTCTTGGGTAAATTTTCCCTGCAAAAGGAAGCTAATGGGTGAAAATATATATTATTTTTCTTTAGAGCAAAGTCGGCGGGATGATTTAGAAGCTTTAGGTCACATGTTCATGTACTTCTTGAGGGGCAGTCTGCCATGGCAAGGGCTCAAAGCCGACACATTAAAAGAAAGGTATCAGAAGATTGGTGACACGAAACGAGCCACGCCTATTGAAGTTTTGTGTGAAAATTTCCCAGGTAATTTCAACAGTTTGTTGCAAAAGGGACACTTCAAATAAATGAACATTAAAAAGCCATGAAACTCGGTGTTAACATTAGAAATGTATTTTCTGTTAAGTCAATTGGTACCTGATCATTCCTGTGACCTTATTTTCGAAATTTAACTGCATTTGCAGGTGAACGGTTGAAAAGAATATTAAGTTACATTTTTGATTGTCTTACCTTTTTCAAAATTTAGGGTAAATAGTGTTTGCCTTTCATTTCTTGACACAACTCGTGTCTTTCTTTACATCAAATTACCTTTTCTCAATGGCAAGAATAACTTCAGGTTGGCAACTAGTATCACTTAAATTATTGGCAAATGTTTGTTGAAAACTTGTGATCTATTCAGATGAACTAGCAACGTATCTGCGGTACGTGCGTCGGTTGGATTTCTTCGAGACCCCTGACTACGACTACCTGCGAAAACTACTGACAGATCTCATGGACAAGATGAGCTATGACTGTGATTGGCAATTTGACTGGGTCGGCCGCCAAGTGGTGAGATCTCAAGTAATCTTGCAGCACGTTTTCATCTTTGTAGTATAGCAGATTATGCAGACTGTATAGTCATATACTTGTCTCTAATGTGCTTCTACAAACAGTCAACAGCCCTGTATTTGATTCTGTAAAATGTGAATAGCATGTTCACTCAAAGGAATAGTATTTGATGTAGGAGAATTCATGAGCAAAATACTAAGTTCTTAAGATAAAGGTCTTCAATTGTGATTATAGAGTTTTGTTCCTAGAAACTCTTGTTCAGCAATTAATTTAATATATATATTTGTAATTTTCCACCCTTATACTCAATATGCTGAAATGATAACCTAAATACAGTTTGCATATTTTTGCTGTAGTTATGTAGCTGATATGTAGAGATATTTATGACAATTGTATCAAGGGATTTTGCTTGTGGTTAGTTTTACCAATTTGATTTAAGATTTATTTTTTTAAAGTAACAATGAAATTTTGCTTGGATGTCTTGGTTTTTGCTGCATCCTAAATTACGTATGGACTTTCGATCGCATGTATCAAGCTTCATAAATAATGAATATTCATCAACCTTTTTAATTTCAATCATGCTGATAATTTTATACTTCTCCAAACAAATCATCAAATAATCATCTACATATAATCCAATGAATTAATCTTGAATACACAAAGAAAACCATTTTCCAAAGAACATTATAATTAATCATGCATAGTCTTAAAGTAGATGTTTTTCCAAATTTTGACAAAGGTGCTGGTATACGTTTGAATGTTTGCCTTTTATTCGCAGTCGACGCCGGTGTCGCTGAGTGCCCCTGATAACGGCCCATCCCCCCACAGGGACTCGGAGCCGTCGAGGGTCAGACACCCCACCACCAACAGAGGGGTAGGTGTTCCACATGTCTATATATACCTGCATACCTTACACTCTAGTGACTCTGTCGTTACCAGTGTTGTTCCTGGACGGGTCTGAGGCCATATCTTCTTCTTTGTATTTTGTCAACCTCAACTATTAAGTTATTTTGACATTAATGTTAAAAGTAGTGAACCAAAGGGAGAGGGTTTTGGGATATGTTCCCATCAAATCTTTGAATAAATCAAGATTTTTGAATGTAGTTCACAGGGAAAAACACAACCACCTATTGAAAATTCCCTGACCTTTACTTTTCAAGCAGATGATTCGTTTAATTTTTTAACATGGGTGATGATTCAATTAATTTTTGGTCAACAGCAGTGAGTAGATTGTGAACTTACAAAGTTGCCTATTTGCACTAATCTATGAAAGTTGTTAAAACATTACAAGCGTTGCCTCACCTGATCACCATGGAACAACATTGGCTATAAAGGACCTGATATGAACTGTTGTTAGACAGTGTGGTATATTTGTAACTAATGAGTGATAGTGTATGATGTTTCATTGTTTTAACCCACATTCGGTATGTGGTAAGTTGTATATATATGATGATACTCAAGTGTATGTTGAATTATTAATGAGTCGTAACCTTTAAACTTTACTGAAGAACGTCAAAAATATAGCATGAGAATGCAGTTGACCTTAATGGTTGGTGTAAAAGTGTACCTAATGTACTGATTCTCTCTATAGTTTATATCATGTCTGATATGCTAGCCTGCACTAGGCTCCAGTATATATATCTTGGTTGACTTCAACAAGCCAAGGCTGACTGGCTCTCATGCTTACGGTGGTCTCTAGGTAGACTAGGAAACTATCTATATTCTCTGCATGGTTCATGTTTAACACATCTCAGTCCCCTAGCCTTCTTGTATAATATAGACAAGCCAAATGCCTCAAGTATGGCCCTTGCATGATAAGCAGTGTTTGAGGTAATCATATCACCTGTATTACTAGAGCTATTTATATCGCTTGTAGTTAGTTGTTCATTCATGCATATATCTACTGAAGACAAGGGGCACATAAGAAAAGGCCTTTTCATGTGCAACATGAAGTAAACAACACAAGGTCACTCTGATTGCAGTCAATGATGAACAAAGGGAAGTAACTCTTCCATATTATGACTGCAAGGGAGAAAAATAATGTTTAGTAAATTAGAATTCAGTGAATGATTTCCATTTGCTTGTTTCTTTCAAGCAACTCCTTAGCCTTATCTTATGTTTGCCCTTGAATATATTCTCAATCTCATCTTTGCTATTAAAGTCAGTCTGCTTTTTCTTGACTGCATGTTCTGAAATATATCCTTGCGATCAAATCTATTGTTTATTTATGTTCTGGTTTCTTTTCCTACTTTCTTTTGCATTGGTTTCATTTCATCTTCTCAAACTTCCATTTGAGAAATTTTTTGCTTCCTCTTCAGTCGCACAAACTACTTCAGTTGCTATTTTTCATTTTCATAATTGATACCAAGCCATGAATTATTGTTTTGTTGATTAGAGTTCAAGTGAAGTATTAACCAAACCAATGACTAACAGTAACAAAGTTTCCCACCTGTGAACACTACTACCACAATAAACCAGCCAGTGAGCCTACAAAGCATGGTTCAGTACCAAAGCATCATCCAGAAAGGAATGTAGCCAACTTTCAACACAAACCCACCACCCCAACCCCTCCCCAGTGATTCACCAACCAACCAACCAACCAACCTTTCATGCAGCAATAGCATCCTCCTCTAACCAAACTAATTTGCCTTTCAGCCGGGTTCAAATCAAAGGGGGCATGCATGGGGTGAGCCTCCCAGACACTCCAATGCATTGCTGGGGTCTAACCTAGCAGCAGATAAACATGGGGGCTCAGTCCAGGTAGGAACTATTTCTCATTGAAGCTCCTTTCATTTTGCTTCTTTGCAAACTGCAGAGTAGAGTGGGACTTGATTTAATGTATTTTTGAAGTAGTCAACCTAGAATTAACCTGAAAGCTAGTGTGTGTGACCACATTTTTCCCCAATCTGAGAGAGGTGGATCTTGCCATCACCTGGATCGTATCTGATTGAGATGCTGCTGCTGCTACCAGCGACTCTGTTGTTGTGGTCATATCTGTTGTCATCGTCGTCATGGTCATGTGCCTCCACCATTATCACATTGTCCCATTGCTACCACTTGTCCTTGTCTATGTGACTGACTGTTGTGTGACTGTAGTATGACCCACACACCCTCAATCTCTCTGCTTTCACTTGAAACTCGCACCCATGTTACTAAACCAGTCCGCTACTCACATGTACACATAGTAGACCTTGCTGTGCCTTAGTTACGAACAGTGCATTGGGTTTTTAGGCACTAACCAAATACCATGTAGACCAGATTCTTTTGTGTTAATGAGTTGCCAAACAAGAGAATTGACATGATTATAGTTTACACCATACCAACGTAATTACTCACCATGTTCTTTGTTTAGCATGTTATCTGTATGATAGTTTGTCTTGCTTTGCATGGCTTGTTTAACATCTTACTAACCAATAACCTGTTGAAGGTTGACAAATCTTTTTCAGCTGGTTTTTTATCTTCCAAGAGGAGTACGTCACAAAAGTGTTTTCATCTAATGACCGTCAAATCATAATTAGCAGCCCCGTCTAAGATGGGGCTGCTATCAGTTTTTGTGAAGTTTCCGCCGCCGCACTCGTACTACTAGCTATAACTTTTTTCCACTAAGCTTTCCAGAACTCTTATTCATAACTTACTACTCATACCTCGGGGGAACCATTTTGACACGTTCACTTTCAAGGTCAAAGGTCAAGGTCAGGAGCTATGTAATCACTCTAAGAATTGCTTGTAAACGCGATAACTTGAAAAGTTTTTGTGCTATGAAGCTCTAACTTGGTATGTATCATCCTTGGAAAAGTAAAAAACTTTGAAAAGGTTTAGGCTACAATCCGTCAAAGGTCAAGGTCACAGCAAGGTCATGACTAAGCATGGTTTAGTGAAAATGCTTAATTTTAACTATGAACACTTTTAATCAATACATGATTGTTATACTCAATAAAAAGTGTTCATTGATTGTGTAACCTTGAAGGTCAGGTCAAGGTCATGAGATATGAGTTATTGCAATGTGCACTAAATTTGGTTATAACTTTATCCAATTTAGCTTTTCAGAACTCATGAACATGTCTAAATGTGAACACTTCCAGGGAATCATTATGACATGTTCACTTACAAGGTCAAAGGTCAAGGTCACGAGTTATAAAAGTCCCTACAAAATTCCTTGTAAACACGGTAACTTGAAAAGTTTTTGTGCTATGAAGCTCTAATTTGGTATATATCATCCTTGGAAAAGTAAAAAAAATTGAAAAGGTTTTGGCTACACTCCGTCAAAGGTCAAGGTCACAGTAAGGTCATGACTTAAGCATGGTTTAGCGAAAATGGTTAATTTTAACTATGATGACTTTTAATCAATACATGATTGTTATACTCAATAAAAAGTGTTCAATGATTGTGTGACCTTGAAGGTCAAGGTCATGGATATGAGTTATTGCAATTCCTTGTAAACATGATAACTTGAAAAGTTTTTGTGCTGTGAAGTTTAGATTTTGTAAATATTATCTCTTGAGAAGTACAAAAATTTCAAAAAAGTTTTGGGTACGAACTGTCCAAGGTCAAGGTCATGGCAAGGTCAACATATATGGAGAAATGGATTAAATTAACTTTTAACACCTTATTTCATTACAGTAATGTTATACTCAATGAAATGTGTTCATTGATTGTGTGACCTTGAGTGTCAAAGGTCAAGGTCATGAGAAAATGCCCAATTTGGTGAGGCCTGTAAAAGGCGGAACAGGGTAAGGCGAAACCCCAAGTTTCGGGGCTGCTCTGCTTTTGCGGTGTCCCGCAAACGCTAATCTAGTTATATTGGTTAATGTTCATCTTACCTCTAAAATCAGTTGACATTTACAAGACACTAGACCACTTTTTGTTAACACAGCTTTCCAAGTTTACATATCAGTCCCTGCTGCCTATCTTTAGACTGAAAGCAGACAACCTAAAACAAAGTGAAAGAACATTTTGACTCAATATAAGACTAGGTCAACAATGCCTAGTTAACTTGCTTGGTTGATATTTTAACAACATATTCAAACACCAGGACTGGTAATTCAAACATGAAGCCCAAATTTAATAAAAAGGGGAAAACTGTTAGAAGCATCACATAATGTTATATACATTCTGTTTAGTTGGGTATAAAGGTACTGCTTGTTGTTGAATGGAGAAATTGTAATTTAAACAATCATTCTAATGAGTGAGGTTGAGTTTATGTCTTATATCACTGATATATTCTTGGGTTGGTTTCATTAGCAATTCTTGGGTTGGTTTCACTTGCAAGCTTGGCACTAAAATCTTTACCATTCCAAATATTCAGTTTCACCAAAGCTATCTTTGTAACTATGATTGGTTTGTGAACAAGTAACATTTCATCTCACCACAATATGATTCAATAGGTCCACGAATATTATGGGTTAATGGATGGTGTCATGTTCAACAATTGTTATACATACCTGCCAATGGCTAGGTGAATTCTTTTGAGTTGGTACTAACTACATTATATTTACTACAAATCCTAGTTTATACAAAAATTATCTGTGTCAGGTGATATGATGATCAGCATTGTTACATTGAAAAAGGATTTTAAGGAGGTCTGAATGGATGGACACGAAAAACATATGTATAAAAAGTTTGTCATGTGTGCTTAGTGAACTAATAAGTTTATTTTAGAGCATGTTCACATCATGTGATGCTGATAGATTGCAAGGAATAAATTTTGCTGTGGTTGCTGTTGTCTTTGTTTTGTGTTAGATTTAGTTTTCAAACACACAACTGCAATTCGCAATGAAAGCTTTGATTTGCTTACAATTTAAAGATTTTTGTAGAGTTAGTGTTTTAGAACATTTTCCATTAATTTTCAGTTTGAGTCTGTTTAAATAAAGATTTTCAAGAAGTGATAAAATTGGCTAAAGGAAAGAAAGTAATACTTTGCATCTTACAGAGTAGAACAAGATCGAAGAAATTATCAAACTTTCTGTTCTGTAAGAGATAAGGGTGCAATGGTCATGCATGATTCTTTAAACTTAGCTCTTGTTCAACATTTTCATGTTCCTGTTTTTCTCTTACTTTTCAAAACTATTTTCCACTGTATTAATCTTGTTGTTTTATTCCAATATTTCTTTTTAATAGAATCTGTTATCTTTGCATTAATTTCCATCTCAATCATGGCTCAACATAACTAAATTTTACAAGAAGGCTAATGAGAGTTGGTATATTTTCAGGTTGTTAGTTCCACTAACGGTGACCTGGGACCTGACGATCCGAACGCAGCCTCCAACACTCCGATCACAGCCCAGCCCGAAGTGGAAGTTGTGGATGAAACAAAGTATGTCACCCTTTACATGCACTTCACTCTCCACTTTGCAGAGGTTTTTCCTTCACTCTAGTTACCCAGTCATTGATAATACCCTAGGCTATTTAATTGATTCAAAATTAAACCCTGCCTTGACAACCAAGACAAAGTCCTGTTAAAAGTCTCCTGCTGCTCTGCATCATTTCTTACATTGGCCCATCATTGGGTTTTAAACTATCAGTGACCTCTTTAATGAACATTTTGACAAAGCAGTCCCATTTCAGTTCAGAATTTACACTGACATATTTTTACGAATATACTCACGTTTTCATATTGGCCATTTCTAAGAAGTGGAGCACCTTGCTAGATCTAAACTGCATTTTGAATTATCTATGTTGAGAATATGTATAATAAACCATAAGAAATTTATGGTAATGAGACAAATGTCCTCTTAAAGTTACTGGTAGTTAGGCCATTTCTATTGTTTCCATGACATTTGAGGAGAAAAAAGCTGATATAATGTTAAGTGATTTAGTATCAGAACACCTATTCCTCAGCACCTAGCCCCAGCACTTAATACTCAAACTCTGTATCCTTTTGCCACTATGGCTTGACTTTTCAAATTATACAATCTTTCTATTCCACTGGATGAAATTTGTCGTATAGATGTTTTCAGTGGCAAACTAGGAATCTAACATGGTCATGTGTCATCTAACCACAGCAGTGATTGACACTCATTAACATCCCCATTTATAAATTAGCCATCGACTTTTGTAATTTTCTATGCCTGCTAAAACAATTTGCTTTTTATATACTCTACATTCCATATCAAGTTATTACTTGGATTTAAGTAGGCAGTTCCATGCAAGACTAGAACACCAAGCCAAGCCAATGGCATGTTCAGGTCACAAGGAAACCTGTTACCTCCACATTTTCAAAGGTGTTTTAGTGGAATATTGAGGAGACTTTTGAAAGGCATCTTCCTTTTTATGTCACTAACAAGTTACGAAATTTTGCACAGCCTTCACCAGCCCAGTGCCTCCTTTCTAACCTAAACCATTCCCTTTAATGCATTGATTGACTTAATAGATCCTTTTAGAGTAGATCACATCGTGATTATTTCCTGCAAATTTTTCAAATTTGTAGTACCAATACATGTCAATGGTCCCTTTTGAGTAGATCACATCTTCAAAAATATTTAATAGTTAATTTTCAAAAACATTTTAATTGATGATTGAGAAGTATTTTGCAAATGCAAGTGTTAAGAAAATGACATGAGTAACTAACGTGCATGCAGTGGCCACTGCAGCCAGCTGACCTCTTCATGCACAATTGGCTTGGACTCTGGTGTTCTCTGCTTGCAGGTGCTGTTTCTTCAGACGACGCAAGAAAAAGAAAGGCCGCCAGTCGTAACCCAGGATCTCGGGGGGAAACTATGCTATGTCCTTATCTTCATTACTGAATCTAGACAGTTTGGAACTATAGCCATAGCCACATTGAGCCCGCCCGCCTGTCTGTCTGTCTGTCCGTCTGTCCAACCTGTGAAATGTCCATTTGTTTGTCCACCAGCTCGCCCACCCTTCTTTTCTCCTAATTAAGATTCTAGCTAGTCCTGTCTCACTGCAGTTTCTCTATTGTTATATTGTTATATACATATATAGAAATATATCTGGCTTGTGCTATTCCCATTAATCAATGTGTAAAGGCTGAGTACAACATCTGGCAAGTGAATATAACGGGAGGTTTGCTGCACATGTCATGTGAACTTTCTGATATCACAGGTGCTGTAGCTGTTTCCATCGCAGACGGAAACGTGGGAAGGCAAAACGTCAGAAATGACTGCTTGCCTTTGGCCACACCAGGGACACTGTACCACTCAAGTCACGAGAAGATTCTAATAGTGAGTCTCGAGATGCCAGCATGGCTGATCAACAGAAGCAACCCATCTACCACACGGCTATGGGACATGGTTACGTCAACCAAACGTTTTTGTAGCATCTCGTGTTTGTGAAGAATTTATCTGATTTAAGTGAGTGATACAGACAGACAGACAATCTGGTATATATGTGTAACAGTGTATTGGTAGCAAGTGAACAAGTGCTTTGGACAGAGTATGTATCGTTTTCGATCAGAAACACATTTGAATCTGTAATTGTGGCTTACGCTCAGAAAGATGACATTAGCATGTATTCATTATTTCTTTGTAAAAATTTAATTTGAGAAATTTTTGATATTTTCAGGACAGTTTTGATGTTTATTTGAATTGTTTAAAAGTTGTTCATTTAGTTATTAATATCTATTTGCCACATTCAGAAAATAACGTGTGATCTGAACTTTCGACTTTTGCAAGGATGCATATTGAATGATGAAAACCTGTGAATTAATTATTTTTGTTAAATTCTCATTAGAGATGATCACCAAAAACTGTGAAGTGAATTTAAGCTATTGTAGTTTTGAGGGACTGTTTTCTGGTTAATTGCTTGCTAATAATTGCCTGCTAGGGAAGCTTGTGTTTATGCCTTGGTGGTTGATATTGCATCTCACTGTTAAATGGTGACAACATTCATTGCTAATAGCAGTTGCACATTTAGTTTTGTTTTGTTTTAATATTTTCAGGATCTAGTTCCGCTGTTGTTCATGTTTTCAATTCTGAAAAAAAAGACTGAATACATTTCATACATAAAACATTTGAGTTTTATTTAACTATTCTTATTAGTAAACATCAGATATATTTTCATTTTAGAGTTTGTGACCGATTTTGTTTTGTGATACTGAAAAAGTGATATTTGTATATTTCAAATTGTGTTCCTTTTTGCCACAACATTGTATTTGATACATAAATATGAGTTTGAAGATACATTTATGTCTTTAATAACTTAAATCAGCATATTGATTAATAGAGATCTAGACATTGAAATAGCAAGATTGTTCATGAAAAACATTGTTGCTTTGTTTCTAGAAATATTTTTCAACTTGGAACGTGGTTCTAATAGTTTTTAATATTGTTTATGAAAAATGGTAAGTAAAGGAAGGCATTTATCTGAAAAATATTTTCTCATTTATGTATGTCCCATAGATTTATTGTTTTAATAGTTGTAAAAAAGATTTGTCAGACAATTCAAAACACTACATTCTTATGAAAAATCCCCCTAATATAAAGAGAAAGGAAAACAGAAATGCAATGAAAGAATAAGTTACCAGGATGAAAAGAAGAAGGGAAAGAGAAGATAAGGCCAGCACCATGAGCTGCTGGTTAATCGGTTTATGATTATAGGTCCACAAGATCTGAGTGAGTGAATGAATGATGAGTGAATGAATGAGTGAGGGTGGTTGTGGATGACTATATGCCTCCTCCCCCTCCCTCCCTCCCTCCCTTCTCCATGTGAGAGTAAGCGCATGGTTGAGTTTGTGGACGATCAACCTGCTACATGTTACCTAACCCTGGTTTGGCCAAAGGCAGATTATAGATAGATAGATAGTAAGATAGATCTAACAGTTGATGGATGTTCCTGCTTAACATTTATCTTGCATGGAGGGCATGTGTGTACATAGTTCATGTAATGCTTGTATATACTACACACAACACATGACAGTATCAGTCATCGCATTAATTTGTTTAGTCCAGTCTGGGACAGCTTTATGTGACTTGGCCACTCTGCAGTCGGTGACACTGATGAGACAGCACTTGCGTAGATGGTTGTGGCACTACAGCTTATATTCTGCACAGATAGCTCGGTGTGATAGATTGCTCTCTCAACTTCCATTAGAACTCGTTTGAGTACAAGTGCCATGGTTCCCATTTGTAAATAAGTATTGCATCAGGTTTGTGTTAAAGTAAGTACAATGTAAGCTTGTATGGAACGGACATTGAATCCTTTTATCTATATAACAATGCTAGTAAGTACAAGAGGGTTATCTGTAGTGTTTCAGTGATCAATAACAAAACAATCAAATCAGTTATTTGAAGGGTGAAAATCATTTTATTTTTTTCCACAAGTTTCCTAATCTATCATTGTTTTCCTATTCCATATTTCATTTCGATTTGCCATAGAAAAAGAATTGGTTAGTTGGGTTGGTGGACATCAGTGGGATGATACCTGTGTTGTCGTAATCTGAAACCCTTGTTTATTTATTTTATCTTTTAATATCCTCAATCAACTTTGTTTGACATATCAAAGTACTGTAACAACACGGTGAGGAAACAATACTCTTGTGCATGTTACAGTAAGCTGCCATCTTACAGTTCAAGTCCAGTGCTGGTTCCAGGACTAGCCTACTTGGAGCCAGCCATAGGAATAGCTGTTTATGTGTTTTCATTTCAGTGCTTTGATAGCCATTTTATCTCCTGTCTTTTGTTTGTTGCTAGATGTTGTCTCTCTCATTGAGTTGTATACAACATTGGCCACTAGAATGGTCTTAATGTCTTTCCTTGTAGCTTGGTGCTTCTGCATCAGCTTCATTATGTGTACAGTTTTATCATTGCCTCTTTCACTGGTTCAGCAAATCGTCTTTGTTTCAAGTATTTCACTTGGTGGCTGCCCGCCATCTTGCCTCATTATCTTCAGTTTTAACATGTACCGGTATGTATCATTTCTCAAGCCCTGGTTTGGGGGAATACAATTTTTTTAACCTAGAAATCATGTACATAATGTAACTGACAACAATGTAAGCTGTTTTTAATGTGATACATATTGCTGTTCATATGTTACACGGTACTTTCCTCGTTTGCACTTCATAGATAGTTGCAAAGCATGTATATCTTCAAATGGTTAAACCCTTCACAATTTCTATCAAGTTTCCAAGTTGTTTGCATTCATACCTTTTGATAAAATTAATGTTTAGTTGAACTGCTAGCATTTTAATTTCTCACAGTAATGAAATCAGGAGCTTGTCCATGCTTCTGCACCTCACCCCATTTCTCTGCTGTCGACTTACTGTGAACTTACTTACAAACATTGCCAAAGTTAAGGTCCATATGTCTCTTGTCTTTTCACCATCATGGTTAAAACAATCTTTTTAAATTTGATAACTAATATATTCAGAAATTGCTTTGCAATATTTTGATGCAAGTGTATTGAGGTAACGACTGGTACCACTTTGATTTATTGGTACAAGTCTTTAAGAATTGTAATGTTTTAGTCGTCTTGTGTACATTATTAAAGAGAAAAATATTCAAAGAAAAACATTTTAAAGTGTATGAGTGGAGAGTAGATGTGTATGATATGATGCCTGCAGGGTGTGTATATTTTTCATGCAGATCAAGACAGTTGTGCAAGTTGTCCTATCGTCAATGTTGCGTTATCACAGTAAGCAAGCAAGCAAGCCTCTGCTACCCTGGTTGCATGTAACACAAGCACCACCAGCTGCCTGTATAAAATGCATTGATGATAAGATTATCTGGTGTGAAGGGAGCGAGAGCAAGCAAGCGCCATGTGGTATTATTTACTTATAACATTATGACCTGGGCAAGATGATTATTTTCTATGTTTAACATGATGCATGTACAGATTGACCAACTTGTTTGTGCTGACTACATTGTAGATCCAGGAATCGTTCAGCTCTGTACAGCTGCCCCAGACTCATCGGAAATAAACAACTGAGCAGCTCACACTTGTTGCGTTGCACTTTTCTTTCTTATGGAACAATCAGATGTTTTTCCTGTCATCTCAATGTCCAAACAATGATTCAGCAGAAATAAATCTCTGAACATACAAGCGGATTCTTATTTCATTTTGAAAAGAAAGAAAATACTCATTTCTGTTTGTGGTTATATTTACTGTTTTGAAAGAAATACACAGATGTTGTCTCATCATCGTGACGCAGACTCTATTTGATCATGGTGATCTTGAATTCATGACATTTGACATGATAATCAATATTGTGATTCAGACATTCAAAGCGAGTAGGGGTCAAAAACAAAAATGACAGACACTTGTTTTGATACTATTTACACTCTCAAATGATTAATGTTGTAAATAATTGAAAATGAGACTGAAAATGCTCTAAAAGTGAAACAACAAGAATTTTGCAATGTCATCATATAACTTTCAGTATTTCTGATAAACCTAAATTGAAACCTGTTTTTAAAATGGAGAGACTGGTTTGACTCAAGAATAGTCATTGATAGACTATGTGTCCTTGATCGATGACAAGCCATATGATCTTTACAATAGCCGTTAATATTAAACATACAGTTTCATACAGTAAAAGTGCTTCTCTTATATCGTGAAATCCTGTGCGCTCATAAAATTTGTGCATTTTTGCTTTTTCGACTACTTCTCTAGAATTAAAAGGTGTGGAAAGCTGAAATCTTGGTGACCCTGTGATCCCTAATAAGAGCCACAGGAATCACGCCCTAAAAACCTATTTACTTATTCCCGAGAACCAAAAGGCTTAGAAAGGTGAAATCTTGTGTATAGACTCCTTGACCAGTGAGGATTTTAAATTGTAACTTTGGTGACCCTGTGGCCCCTAATAAGGAACACAGAGGCCACGCCCTAAAAACCCTTTTTCATCTTCTTCTCCAGAAGCTAGAGCCCTAGAAAGCTGCAACCTTGTGAACAGACTCCTTGACTAGTGAGGAGATTAAAGTGTAGCTTTGTGGCCCTGTGGTCCCTGATAAGGGCCTATGGAGCGACACCCTTAAAACCTATTTTCATCTTTTTCCCAAGAAGCATCAGGCCAAGAAAGCTGAAACTTTGTGTGCAGACTCCTAGTTTAGAAAAGGGGGATTCTAAATTGTACATTTGGTGACCCTGTAGCCCCCACAAAGCGGGGAACAACATTTGCCACACCTAACCAAAATTGATATGAACCTTGATGAATTACAGTGCCTAATGGCTCTATTTTTACAGTGATAATTAGAACCACGATGAGAACCTCCTCAACATAAGGTCTGTCTGTGAGGGCAGATCCTGATAGATCTTTACACCACTTCGTACAGATCCAGCGCCCTGGATTCTGTCATCAGCCTCTCCATGACAGAACCTTTGGTGACGAGATGAGACTCGATTTATGTGAAGCAGCCCAGTTTTGCTCTCGTGTATTGCAGGTCGAAGTTGGGACACTGTACACTGAACACTGCTTTAAGGATCTGCAAACAAATCCGACCAACTTCATCTGTCCTTATGTCCTTATGGACAAGAACATTGTCTCTGCTGATTTTGTTAAGAAGGAAACCTGTATATGTGTTATATGCTATCAGTGTATTGGTAGCGTTGACAGTGTGGGTAACCCATTGCTATTTTGCAGTGACAGCGTATGTATCGGGTGAAGGACATCAGAATAGAGAACGTAACTGATGAGGCTGAGAAAGAGCTTTGCTTAACCCTCACGTAGTATCGTGGGGCCTTTGAGGCCCGGTTAGATGTTTGACATTACCCAGAATCAACACATTTGAAATAAGCGACTTCTAACTTCATGTATTCCTCCACTATTATGTTTTCTAAGGCTACGCATGACGTCATAACTCTAGACAAGATATTGCTTTTTAAATTGAAATTTTAAGAAAATATATACGTTTTCTGTAAGCTCGGGCCTCAAAGGCCCAGGGTTAAACCCTTGTTTCAGTACAAAATATACAGAATACGCAATAAAATAATAAATAAATAATACCCCTTGAGATAACTCCCTGATGTTACGTAGATAAACCAAAATCCGAAAAAAGTTACATAGCAAAAATAATATACTCTCCCAAAACTGAAACGAATACGTAATTTTTCAGAGAATCTATTTCTTCGCCTTAAAAAAACCCCAAAAAGTTGCATAATTTCAATGATATCAAAGCGATAATTCAGTCTTATATATATGAATTCATGGCATTTGCACAAATTCTTGCTTGACCTCCCTTTGGAAATTAATGAACAAATTAATGGAGTCCCCATTATGCAATTCTACCCCACTCTTTCTGCAATGTAATGACCAGTTGTTGGTGTGTCTCGGGCGTATTGTGACGTTGACGTACACGTTTATTTGATTCATACCGTTTTATTTGGCTTTGAATCTAGTATTTGAGAAGGCATTAACAACTTCTTTACTTAAAAAGGCAGTGTAATGAGCCATCTGACGTTCTGCAAGTAAATTCAAGTTCTATCGATAGAAGCACTACCTTTGTCAGTCAGTCAATAATCTGATGCAAGTGACGTTCATGGACGTTATCAAAATTGTGATTTGCCTCTGAACTTCTTCAAAACCATCAATTAACCCAATCTTTGTGTGCTAAATATTGTATCCAACCCAATCACACTGTCTCAACCGAATCTGGTGACTTGAAGCGTTTACAAACTATGGGCAACATTTTCCTTTATCCAACTGAAAACTATCAAAAGTAACGTTATTTTTGTTATTGTTATTGACGAATTTGTGAGTTTTTGTAAACAAAACTCTCCTGAAGTTTTAAGGTTCAAGATCATGATCGTAAAACGCCAGCTCATATGATTGAGTTCTTGAAAGCCACCAAAAACAGGGGCAATAACTGGCCTTCATGGTCAAATACCCCATTCACGCTTTCGTAAAGTTCAAATTTTGTGGACTTTTTAACCCAAATCAGTGATGTGAATAATCTGTATCCCTGTTGCAAGAGAATGAAGAAAAATTGTAACCCGGATGTAGAGATTTTGGGTTTTGGTTGCAACTCATCAATGCACATGCACATCGTCTTAAGCTCTTTTGGCCAGAATTGGCTTGTAGGAACGAACCAATAATGCGCAAAATAGCGAAAGTGAATATTATAATGCCAGACTACTGTGAATCATGAAAGTTCGGTTTCAATTTCACTTTCGACAGCGTTTTAATTCCTGACACTCTGTCGATGCATAACTGTAACCTTTGTTCCATGTAGAATTGAATAACAAAATTTGAAACTATGATTGCCTTCGGTTGGTCAAAGGTACCACATGATCTAGCGTTTACTCTTTCCAAATGTTTTCCAAAAAAAGCCTGCAAATGAGTCTCAAATAAACATATCACCGATCAGTTTGTGAGGTTTGGAACACATAGGTGGCATATTATACATAACATCAAACACAATACCGACCCCTTTGCCCTAGCAGCGTTCCTGAGTTGCATGTGCATGTGCATGTGCCTGGGCCTCCGAGGCCCACATGGCCGCAAAGGTAGTGTCATTAATGATACTGCGTGAGGGTTTAGACGATTTGGGAACATGGAACCTTAGCGATAGGAGCCAAGTATATCTATCAAAGCGTGTTATTGGTGTTCCTTTATAGATACACGACTCTATCGCATAAGACATCAGAGGTCTCTATGGAACATTGTTGAGAGTGTTGTTCTTGTGAATGTCGGTTTATTGAGAGGCTCAACATCTGTAATATCACTTGGCAGCGGGAATGTAGTTCCACCATCCAAAATTGGTACTTCACAGCACCATATCTAAAGGCCCTTACAATCAGCTCTGATCTGCGTGGATCAACAGATTGTTGGCTGGACAAATTTCATGTATTTTGATGACATTTTCCATGTTCGTGTTTATCGTAGAACGCCTTTTTTAACACAAACTGTTGGCTGAATGATTCACGTCGAGCTCTTTCTATAAGCCAGGGGACTTTATTTCTCTAACTTGACTTTGATATTTCCTTTTGCAATGTGAAGCGAGCGATAAAGTCGCCTGGTTTACAGAATGCAACGGGTTCTTTTTTAGTCTAGTTTGACATATCTCTAAAACACTTTTCATGTCTTACATGCCATGTTGCCCATTGCTTATGTTACCTTCGCAATATGTAACTAGAAAGTGTTTTTATCCGTAAAAACAGATGTCTCCCCCTTCCTCAAATGCTCCAAACCTCTAAACAATACTATCATAAAGCACCATTAATGGTCTCTGTATAATTCAACTAGAATAAATAACCTAACAACTCCACATTTGTAGCAAACAAAATATTCAAAAGTCTAAATGATTTGATGCTGAAACCCTTGAAAAAGAGTAAGTCCAAATTGTTGCCATGGAAATAAAAACAATAAAAAATTCAAAAATCTATAACCTCCAAAAGGCACATCTACATGATATGGAGAGACAGTATACCAAGTTTGGTGATGATCGGTCACAAAGTTTTAGAGATATGCTCCGGAAACGAACACTACCCTTTAACAAGAGTAAGTCCAAATTGTTGCCATGGAAATTTAAAAAAAAAATTTTTTTCAAAAATCTATTACCTCCAAAAGGCACATCTACATGATATGGAGAGACAGTATACCAAGTTTGGTGATAATCGGTCACATAGTTTTAGAGATATGCTCCGGGAACGCCGACGCCAACGCCAACGCCGACGGGAACTCAGCTAAAACCAATATGTCTCCCGACCCTTCGGGGGGAGACATAATTCCGTCGAGAAATGGAGGATAATGTTTACAATTTGGAATAACGAAATCCTTTTCCCGAACAGCGAAGGTTAAGAAACGGAGGCAATGGGTCTTGTTCATGAAGCAAAATGCGGATGCGGGTGGTTATCATGATGCATTAATAATATTCAATACAAGTATACACGTTCTCTCTGATTTCAAGAATAGCCTAGATATTGAGGCTGTGCAATATTATTAAATTTCTTTCAATACTCAGCCCTACTAAATGTAATCATGTAATCCTGCACTAACTCTTGACAACTCCCACTACAAAGGTTAATTCTCGCTATTCCACCATTGTTGTCAACTGGTAATTCTGTTTTTAAAGGGACGGTAGCACGTTTTTAGGGGAAACATAAGGTGATGTCAGGAAAATGAAAATGGTTCCAACTGAAAGACGATGTATTTAAACTGAAAGGAGCAGTAACAATTCAATTACATAGCGTAAAGTTTAACGATTCCTTTTTCTTACACAAAATGAATAAAGGTGTTGACACAAAATGACCGCCAATGGATTTTATGTGACTCTTCATACTTTGTTCTCTGACTATGGATGATTGGCTTGTGTAATGAGATTTTTGACACTGTCAAAATAATACATTTAACAATTATTAATATCAGTGAATGAATTAAAAATATAAGATTATCGAAAAACGTGCTACTGCCCCTTTAAGTCCTCATAACCACAGAACATTTAAAAATAACTAGTGTAATATCACTGTACCTAACGGTGATGCTGGTAACGATCGTTACCAACATCCCAAGATGGCGGTAGGAAAGATCGCTCCGCCTGTATTTTACATGATTTAACAGTTTTTAAGTGTTTTTAATAAATCTCATATTGCACATATAAACACTTTGATGGTGTCAATAGATTTGATGCACTGAAATAGCGTATCAAGGTCCACGTTTTGAAGAATGAGAAATATAAAAATCGCTCAGGGATAACTTCAAGTTTGGATGTTGGTAACGTATCTTCTTTTGAACTGAATGATGCTGGTAACGACTATATCTAAAATTTAACGTATTTGTCACCTTGTTTGTTTTAGGGCATCATTTCATTAGTCAGTGTGATAAGATGGAAGTTTGTAAACTTGCGTTGGGTCAATTAAAGAAGAGAAAAAAGTAAAACGGATCGAAACAACCAATTAATTTCTACTTTTCAAGTAATTTTCAAAGGCATTTTTTGAGCAAGCAATCTTTCCTTTGACGCTTGGAATGATTGTTGGAGTATCTCATGCATTCAAACCTACATTATTTTATTTCAAACATACCCCACCTTCCAATACTCAAGATGAGGTTAATCAGGTCACGCCGAAAAGTTGTGACTTTATGCACATGAAACTTTATGGCTAAAATCCAATAAGAGTAGCATATTCTAAACTTTTAAGATGAAGAAAAGATGGCAGTTTACAATTAGAAATACACCTGTGAAAGTATCAACGATACACTAATTATAGATTCTCAATATATATATATACACAAAGAACTTAAACAAGCTGATAATAACAATACACATTTTCAGGCAAATAATTAGAGGTTTACAGAATAGAGGATACAACGGTTTTTACAACGGCTAGGTATATTTTACTCAAAATCCAAATAACCTTACTATTGAAAATAAAAATCAATATTTTACGCTACAATGTGATAACAATTATTATCATTCTCTTGACTGAAACTATTACTTTTTAATAAATGACCTCATAGCAAAGGTTAGTCATTGAAGCCTGCTTCAAAATCTCAAAATTATCCAAAATCAAATTGAAAGAAAACTGCTTGTGAAAAATTTACCACTGATAAAGACCATGGCTTTTCGAAAGAGAGAAGAAGTGCTTGATCAACAATTTCAACTCAAAGCATATAAAATTAACTCACAGATGTTAAGACTATAGACATTTTCACAATAATGATGAAAAAAAGGACTGAAACTTTTATGTCTTGCTATCCTCTTGTCAAGGATGTCTGTGTATGAATGTCAACAAGGGATTATACATGTTATATTTGAATTATATTATATAATGTTATATATTGTTATTTGAAAAATCCAAAGTTGAATGTGTATACTTTCTCCTCTATGGCAATAGTTGTATTTGGCCTAATTTCAGTTGTCTCACACGTTCCCTTATATGTTTTTATATTTATGCATACAAGGGATTTTAAGTTCAGTTAAATAGAAAATAAAAAATCAATACATCAAATTAAAGGGGTTCTGCAACCCGAATTTTTAACTTCCAGAGTTTTATTAGCAGGGCCCCGAAAGAGTCGTAAATGCTCGGTAGGGAAGAAATCGTTTGGTTACGAACCGGCTACAGCTGACAACCAGTACCAAGTTTGTGTCACGTGACCCCCCTTACCCGTCTGGACGCTCTCATTAACGATGGTCAATAAGGTTTCACAAGCTAGGTTGTTGATTCCCTTTAATCAAAATATTCCAATAGCACCAAATATCATTTTACAAAATAGGGGGTGTTTTATTTGTGTATATATCGCAATCGCGATATTATGTGACTCTAACCGGATTCACTTACTTTGTGTTACTGCCAATTAACCAGCATAACCTAAACTGTAAAGCGGGCAAAACAAGTAATGGAAAGATTGATGAAATATTTGGCTGTAGGGCTCAACCTCTTGGTTGGCAAAACTAAAACTAAAGCAGAGTATGAATGAACTCTTACACATTCTATGTTAATTTACATTAATAAACCTTTAGTGACGTCACTCAATTGTTCTTTGAGGTCTTTATGTGTTTCAATTTCCTTCTGGCTCGTACAACAAGGAAATTATTCGAGTAATGTCCCTCGGATGCAGGTTATTATGAACATAATGGCCCTGCAGGATATTATTATAATATATCCCTCTTAAAATAATTATTTCGGAAGGATGTTATTAATGTTTTGGCGATGTGCCGCCTCGAACCTGCAGAGTTTACACTGCCGAACGCTAAACCCGACGCTCTAACCGCTGAGCTATTATGACAGCCCGACAATCATTTTTTGTTAGGTCCTCTTATAACAAAGGTTTTAGTTTGTTTTGTTTTTATTTTACGGCCGCCTCAGTTATTTCACGTCCTTTCACGTTTTCGTTCATATCAATGTTTTTATAACTAGTTTGCGGTCTATAAAATAGATAACACATAGTCCGTGGGCATTATCAATAATAAAGGATGTTTGCCCTCGTGATTTGCCCGTGATTTTATTATTGATAATGCCCACGGACTATGCGTTATCCATAACATATATCATGGCAAATTTTACACACCTGAAAATCGTGCCATGCAAACGCATATGCACCGTAAGCACTTTTTCACAAGGAATGAATTCACATCAAGTAAGGGGATGTTGCAAAGGCAATATTACACATGTTCAAATCTGCACTGTGTGAAAAAAATGCCATGCGAACGCATGGTGACGGAATTAGGTGATCACACAGTAGAGTATCGGATATAGTTGTAGATATAGGTGTGCAAGAATGGTTCATAAAAAATATATGTTATGCAGTGTAAATGATAATTCTTGACTATCAACAGCTAAAATCAGAACATAACACGTGGATCCTTTCGTTTTTAAATATCTTTGTATATACTCAATGACTCAAATGAATCAGGAACTTCTTTGGTATCTGGCATTTGGGACATTCTATTATAGTATACGAGGGTTCAAATATCTCAATCTTATTAAAATATGATCTATTTGCTACACTACGCTACGCATGTAGATCTTATCAGGCTCAGTTATAACAGCCGTCAGAGTATCCTTTGACTCAGCCAATCAGCGACTTTGCCCCGTAACTCGGGTTGCTGGTGACGGGTATTCATATCTAATCTTCAGAACTCGAAAAACGAACATTTCCGACTATTTCTAAATGTCGACAACAAATATTTCCTGTTATATCCAAATGAATTACTCAAACTGTGCTTTATATCGCTCCTATCAATTTGTTGGTCCAAAAACGTCCACGTAAATACTTTAATGTTATCATTATCGAAGAAATCACCGTAAACGGGGCAAATTCAAATAGCAATCTCTAGATGCTATTTTTGGAACAGTTTCGTTATATAAACGTTTCCCTTAAATCTTATATGAAACGAATTATGCTCATTAAATTCGTTGTATTTGTAGCCATAAATATACTGATACAAATGAGAAGATCAGAACTGACATAAAAACATTAGATTAAGTCTTGATGATTTGATATCACACATATTTGATGTACATATGCAAATTAGAAAGAATCCAGTTCTGTCAAATAATCAAACATTACAAGTGAATTAGTGAACGTTACGACCTATGCAAATTACCTAACACTGTTCTTTGGAAAAATCGAAAGGTCATAAGTTATCATTTTATCATTTGGGCTGTACTGTTTTAAATCGCTTAATCTCCTGAATTGTTTTCTAAGAGACGTACGATTTGATTGGTGGATGAAATCTTCATCACATCAAGCGGTCAAAGGTTACCCTGACGGCTGGACTTACGGGGCCTTGTGAGATCTTTAATCTGCGTAACGTAGAGAAGCAATTAAGATATCATTTTAATGAGATTGCAAATATCTAATATCTGGTGCAGCAAATAACATTTTGTTGAAATCGTTTTCCGTTTTTGAGTTGTATGTTTCCATCATCAATATATCGCCTGATGTCTAGACAAGATTCTGTGCAAAAAACATATTATAATTTTGACAATGAAGACCGAATACAAGTCCCAAACTGATTTACTATTTCTCAGCAAGCAGTGAAAGCGTTCCAACAAATCCGTTTAATCAGATTGTGACAGCGAACAATAACAACATCAAAAGACTTATCATTTACCTCTCAACAAATGAGTACTAATCCTTGCTAAAATTACACGCAAAACGCATAGAAAATGTTGATATCACAACATTTACTTTACATTTATTTACTTACACATGTAATTAATATTAGAGTTTTTCTTAAGAATTGGATAATGTTTGTAATCTTAGTTTGTAATGAATGAATCGGAAATCCTTGGCATTTGGCAGGGTCCTTTAAATAGTTGAAGTGTCTTGTACCAATGACACCCTAAATGAAATAATCTTTTCATATTATAAAAGCCACTTTAATTTAAAAAAATTATAATCGTTTAGGTACTTATTTATAGCGAAAATGGAACTATAAACACCAATTTAAGACTTCCAAACACCCGATTCGTTCAGAGAAAAATGAAATAAAATAGCGTTTGACATGTATCAATCAAACCATTCGCTGACTCTACACTCTGTCATATTTCTCAGTTAAAATTCAAATTGAAGTGATTAGTTGCATATCAAACTTGTTATATTAATTCCAACTAAACTTATTATATTTAATCATATAAATCATACAATCAATCATTATGTCAAATCCTAGGATAGTACAGAACAATAATCATATGGACGTATTGAGCAACAACCTTGAGACATGAGCTTAATCGATTTTCGTTGGAATTCAACGAAATTTCAATAAAAAGAATTAACATTTCTTCCTTTTGATTAAAAACAGTTCTGATGCAAAAGTCATTGGTTCGCCATGTCATTTCGTTGAAAGTTTTTCAGTGGGATACTTAAAAACTTGCATAGGTAAGACCGTAAGTATGTACTTAAATTTTATAATTTACCCCGTCGAAACAACGAACATTGTATCATATCAACAGAACCAACCAAACTGCTTCGTCGTTTTCTTTCATCTGTCGTTACCAACATCTTGTGTAAAACTTTTTTAAAGTTACCAGCATCCCAGAGCGATTTTTAAGCTGCTCATTTCACAAGACGAGCAATTTTATTTGCAAATTCAGTGGATCAAATCTATCAACACCATCACCAAAGAAGATTGATTAAAAAAACTTAGAAAACTGTTAAATCATGTGAAATACTCGCGAAGCGATCTTTCTTTCCGCCATCTTGGGATGTTGGTAACGATCGTTACCAGCATCACCTTAGGTACAGTGATGTTGTTGAAATCATTTTGCGTTTATTTTCTCGTAATAACCTCCAATGAGGTTTTACATTGGAAAGTCAGGGCATTATATTCACACGTAAGACCTACTCGGAGGTTGGAAGGTTATTATATTTCAAAGGTAAAGGGTTTTATATTTCAATGTATAACCTAACCCCAAATTCCATACTATCTTGTAAAAATGGAGCCATTGGCTCTGTAGCTCATCAGGCATCATATCAAGTTTGCTTTATACAGGCAAGATGAGCTAAAAATGAAACTGATGTTACCTATTGCAAGAAAACCTATAAAAAAATTACAAAACAAATGTAACGATTTTGGAATAAATTTCCTTACCTCAATGATTTATTATTATTCAACACTTTCTAGATCGCCAATATCAGACAGTGAAAAAAGTCCACACTAAAATATCCAAGGAGAAATAAATTCGTCATAGACTGTCATCTAATGGAGAAAAATAGGTTTTTAAGGTTGTGACCCCTGTGACCCTATTTGGGATGGGGTCACAAAACCTACAGTTTAGAATCCCAATTGGCCAATGAGTCTACATGCAGTCTTTCAGCTCAATAGACCTTTAGGAGCTAAAGATGATGATGAAAATAACATTTTAAGGTTGTGACCCCTGTGACCCTATTTGGGGTCATGGGGTCACGAAATCTACAATTTAGAATCCCCATTGGCCAAGGAGTCTGCACATATAATTTCAGCTCTCTAGACCTTTTGGAACTTGAGAAGAATATGAATTAAGTTTTTTTTAGGTTGTGACCCCTGTGACCCTATTTGGGGTCACAGAAAGGGTCAACAAAGTTACAAATTAGAATCCCCATTGTTCAAGGAGTCTGCACATATCAATATTAACTCACTAGACCTTTTGGAACTGGAGAAGAAGATGAGAATTGGTTTTTAAGGTTGTGACCCCTGTGACCCTATTTGGGGTCATGGGGTCACGAAATCTACAATTAAGAATCCCGATTGGCCAAGGAGTCTGCACATATCACTTTCAACTCTATAGTCCTTTTAGTACTGGAGAAGAAGATGAAAATAGGTTTTTAAGGTGGTGACCCCTGTGACCCTATTTGGGGTCATGGGGTCACGAAATCTACAATGTAGAATCCCCATTGGCCAAGGAGTCTGTACATATCATTTTTAACTCTCTAGTCCTTTTAGAACTGGAGAAGAAGATGAAAATAGGTTTTTAAGGTTGTGACCCCTGTGACCCTATTTGGGGTCACAGGTTCACCAAAGTTACAAATGAGAATCCTCATTGTCCAAGGAGTCTGCACATATCACTTTCAACTCTCTAGTCCTTTTAGAACTGGAGAAGAAGATGAAAATAGGTTTTTAAGGTTGTGACCCCTGTGACCCTATTTTGGGTCTTGGGGTCACGAAATCTACAATTTAGAATCCCCATTGGCCAAGGAGTCTGTACATATCGTTTTTAACTCTCTAGTCCTTTTAGAACTGGAGAAGAAGATGAAAATAGGTTTTTAAGGTTGTGACCCCTGTGACCATATTTGGGGTCACAGGTTCACCAAAGTTACAAATTAGAATCCCCATTGTCCAAGGAGTCTGCACATATCATTTTTAACTCTCTACTCCTTCTGGAACTGGAGGAGAAGATGAAAATAGGTTTTTGAAGTTGTGACCCCTGTGACCCTATTTTGGGTCTTGGGGTCACGAAATCTACAATTTAGAATCCCCATTGGCCAAGGAGTCTGTACATATCGTTTTTAACTCTCTAGTCCTTTTAGAACTGGAGAAGAAGATGAAAATAGGTTTTTAAGGTTGTGACCCCTGTGACCATATTTGGGGTCACAGGTTCACCAAAGTTACAAATTAGAATCCCCATTGTCCAAGGAGTCTGCACATATCATTTTTAACTCTCTACTCCTTCTGGAACTGGAGGAGAAGATGAAAATAGGTTTTTGAAGTTGTGACCCCTGTGACCCTATTTGGGGTCACAGGGTCACCAAAGTTTCAAATTAGAATCTCCATATGCTAAGGTACCTGTACACAAAATTTCAGCTCTCTAATGGGTATGGTTCATGAGGAGAAGTCGAAAGTGTCAAAAGTTTACGGACGGACGCCGGACGACGGGCCATGCCATAAGCCCATCTGGACTTTCAGTCCTGATGAGCTAAAAATCTACAAAGTTACATGCTTCCAGAGTGCGGGATTCGAACCCCCAACCCTCTGGGCCGTAAGCAAGCACTCTAAACACTACTCTAACGGGCCAGACAGAAGTGAAGGCTATGTTAAACAATCTATTGATTGAAGTTCAGATTTTAGTTTTAAAAAATCGGTCCTAAAGCATTATGATATCCAATTGCACTTTAATTCCAATTTTAAATGCATACAAACATTCATAATTGATATTACAGTGTTACAGCTTTTTACTTGTGATAAATTTAAAGTTGCAAATACGATATCAACCACGTGACTCGTCGATTGTCATTTGTAAAACCTTACACCTCGAAGAATGGTTTGCACGTGCATTTTGTGCTTTGTCAATGACAAATAGTCGTTTGAACACACTGCTTATTTTGAAGGAAACTCAGTTAATCGTTTTTTTATTCAGAATTAAAGCGACAGTATAAAGTAATGTAATCCAATAATAAAGGTTAAAACAAACCGACAAACATAAATCCTAGATATTTGTTGTTTTTGCTCATTTTTTTATGATTACAAATACTACAAATGATTACATTTTTTAATAACGGTATCTAAGTTAGTTAACACACTCGAACTCGGTTATGCTTGGGTTTCAAAACCTTCGGAAAGAAAGCTTCGCAGGAAGGAAGACCGTCGGCTCAAGCTTCGCTTTCGGTCTTACTTTCCGCTCAGCATTCTTTCCTCGGGTTTTGAAAACCCAAGCTTAACCTCGTTCTCGTGTTTTAACACTAACATAATCAGCTCATGTCTAGACAAACTTCTGTACACGAAATTTATTATAATTTTGATAATGGAGACCGAATACAAGTCCCAAACTGATTTAATTTTCTCAGCACGCAGTGACAGCGTTCAAAGAAATCTTCCATTCTGACAGATTGCGACAGCGAATAATAACAAAATCAAAGGCTCTGTCAATCTAGATTTAGGCTTTGTTTACCTTTCTACAAAAGAGTACATACCCTAGCGAACATATAGAAAACTTGTTATCACATACATTTATTTTACATTTATTTCTTTACATATGATATAACACAAGAGGTTCAAAAGTTGTACATGCAAACAAAACATTTATTTCAATGTCATTTACGATTGTTTTTCTTTTAATTATCATTTGAATTTTTCTCAAGAATTGCGTAGTGTTTGTTATCTTAGTTTGTAATAAATGAATCGGAAATCCTTGGAATTTGGGAGGGTCCTCAAATAGTTGAAATGACTTGTCTGTACCAATGACACCCTAAATGAAACCAATTTGGACAATTTAACACTTAAAAACACCCGATTGTGGAAAATAAAAATGAGTTTTCTCCTACGTTCAGAGGAAAGTGAGATTAGATAGTGTTTGGCAGGAATGAATCAAACCACTCACTGACTCTTCCTCTAAAAATCTGTCAAATTTATCAGTTAAAATTCAAATTTAAGTGATTAGTTGTGTATCCAACTTCTTTTATTAATTCCAACTAAGCTTGATATGTATAATTAGATCAATCATACAATCAATCATAAGGTCACATCCTAAGATAGTACAGAATAATCATATAGACGTATTGTGCGACATGAGTTAAAATAATTTTCATTGAATTCAACGAAATTTCAATAACTAGATTTTACATTTTCTTTTGATAAAAAACAATTCCGATGCTAAAATTGTTGGTTTCGCCATGTTATTTCGTTGAGTCAGTAGGATACTTTAAAACTTGCATAGATAAGTATGAATTTCATAATTCACCCCGTTGAAACAACGAGAATCGTATCATATTAAGAACAGAACTAACCAAATTGCTTCGTCGTTACCGACATCTTTCATCTGTCGTTACCAACATTTTGTGTCCAGCTTTTTGTAAGTTACCAGCATCCCAGAGCGATTTTTGAGTTGCTCATTTCACAAGACGTGGACTTTAATATGCAAATTCAGTGGGTCAAATCTATTTACACCACCAACGAGCTTATGTGTGCAATAGAAGATTGATTAAAAACACACAGAAAACTGTTAAATCATGTAAAATACTCGCGAAGCGACCTTTCCTTCCGCCATCTTGGGATGTTGGTAACGATCGTTACCAGCATCACCTTAGATACAGTGAATATGCAAGGTAAACCTGCTGAATCATCAAGGTCAAGGTTGGGACTACAAGCTGATAGTGTTATCAACATCCAGTTTTATCAACACTGAACTTACTTCTGGACATGAAGACTGTTTTATCTTAGCATGAATAAACCAAAAAGAACCAATTTCAAAGGTTTTGTTTTTTTGATGTCCTGGAAGTTACATGGACAATCATGATAAATATCTGTAAAACAGTTTTTTCCGGAACATAGTTCACACAATAAATTTTTCACATATTGACTTTGTTGACCTCAAGCACTCTCAAGGTGAGAAATAGAAAATCACGACTGGCTGTAAATTAGTTTTGTAATCAGAAATTTTTTTAATTTTAAACTTTCTGTTTGTTCATGGAACTGTTAAGATGATTTGATTATTCACCTGACAGACATACCGGTACATTATTAGTAATGCCATTCAGAGGCAGGGTACATGGGGAGATATCAGCCTCGAGATTGGTGTTATGCGACAAGCCGAAGGCGAGTTGCATAACACCAAGCGAGAGGCTGATATCTCCCCATGCACCCCACCTCTGAATGGTATAACGAATTTATCTTACCGAATTTTTAAACAAAACACATATAATATGAAGATAAAGAGTAGGAAAAACGTTAACTGCGTAAGCCCTTTGACTATAGTTACATATATATACACAAGCTACATATCGGTTGATCAAAAGTAACCAGCTTGATCATGTGTTCGAGGTAATATACATTGTACATTTAATTTCAAGACACTCAATCTGCACGCTTTTTATGTGCCAGGGTATAAATAATTTATATCAGGATTTATGGAGGGTGACCTGGACCAAACAGATATCAAGATTCTTACATGAGGAAGGATAAATTTCTCTTGTAAGAAAGAAGTTTAGAGATGCATGATTATTTTGATTTGATAGAAAAAGAGCCCTCGATGCTGTTACTCAAAAGTCGTTAAATAACAGATTTTAGGAAATGTCTGCCATGAGCATATTTGAGGAAAGCCAATTCACTAGATGCAGATAAATGAAACCATTGATTTGTAGTTGTAGAAAAAAAAAGAAGTATCAGAGAAAAACTGCTGAGTGGTCCTTAAAAAAAAAAGACAAACACCACGTTACATTTATATTCATTTATTGACAGTTCACTTTTCCACAAAGTTGTCACCAAATCTGGATATTGTACAGGACACATTTTATACACGCACCCAACAACAAGCATGAGGAAACAGTGCAGTGTACTCTAAACCTCTGTGTGGTGGACAGATAGAAGACAGCAACTGATGAGCTCTAGTTGAAACTACACAACAGCACTAACTTTCATCACTTTAGAAATTTCGTCAGATTATGTTGAAATTTATCTAACAGAGTTCATAAATTGGAGTATATATCCAAATTTCTTTCAAAAAGTGGCGATTTTGAGCCAATTGATACTGTTTGGGTCCATTGGAATGGTTAATAGATTGCAACTCTTGACCTCTTAATTTCAAGTTTTGTTCAAAATTCATTGTTTCCAGAGAATCATTCTTAAAATGCTGAATTTCTCAATTTCTTTACCTAACTTTACATCATGTTGGAAAAGTCATACTGCTTGTACATGGAAACTGATGGTGTCTTTGAAGAAAGAATGTTCATTGGATCCCTTGCAATCTTAATTTAGTACAGCTATTTCATCCATAACATTAACCTTAATTCAGACGTAACTTCCACATGAACTGAACAAGCTCTTATTCCAAATTTTTTACAAAAGCATAAGTTTGCAGCTAAATTTGTCTTGCACATGAATTCCTTACATTTGCAATCCATGAATGGAAAACTACTCAAAGCTATTAATAGCAGAGACTAGAGAGCAGATTCTTCATAACACAAGCTGTATTACATTCATGTTAAAGATGAGCAAAGATCTCAGTCATAACTTAGACTGTAACAACCATTTCAAAATCTGGACATCTACTTTCAATAAGACTTGGTGTACTAGTTTCTTACAATACTGCAATCTAACCCAAGGTGAAATCTTTGTGGTGAATTCAAACATTTGTGCTTTCATTATCTACTTTCATGGAATATATGAATTCTTTAAATGTGGTAGATAAATGGATTACATACAAAAAATGTTAATTTTCAAATCATGTGAAAAGTTAACAATCCTCTCATTTTGCACATACACAATTCAATTAGTAGTATAATTACATGCACAAAGATTATCATAATTTCTTCCAAATGAAAACATGATTCACACACATAGCTTCCTCTGTTAAGGTGTACATTACTACTGTAATCATGGTCACCACATTCAAAACTGGTGCAGAAAAAGATGATTGTGCTTTGAAATCTTCCACATTAAACTCATGCTAGCCCGAAAAGAAGTTTTCTAATATGCTTGAAACCCTTGCAAATATCAGGGTTAGAATGACATTAACATTATAACAATCACGATAATTTGAATTTGATTTATTTGAAACAGTAACATTTACAATGGCAAGATGTTAATAGAAGACAAAGAAGATATGTAAAGGTCTTTAAGGAAGCCAATTTACAGCCGAGCGAGGAATCATCTTCATTTCTTATTTGTCACTTTGTGCTTAATTGTCCTCGATTCACATCAATTACCATTTCCTAGATATTGTGGTGTTATAGTCAATATACCAATCAATTACAAACTTTATCAAAACAATAAATAAAATAATACATAACATTGTCAAAGTATCTACACGAAATGAAATGAATGAATCCGATTTACAAATCATGCAGATGTTTAATTCAAGAAATTGTAAAGATTAAAGTCATACATGTTCTTTAATCCTTAATTCCCGAAGAGTACATAGAAATTCATGTTTCATGATTTAAGTTACAACATCGTTGAAAGGAACGGTTTCTAATTATGGGGAATAAGTAGATAATCACATATTTTTTTGTTCTTTTCTTGCTTATATTGTAAAGCAGGTATGTTTAACATGCAACATCTATTCACAAAGCACAAATGTAAATGCTTGCCTGATGTGTTTTGACAATGAACCTTGAAATTTTTCAATGCAAATTTTCAAATAACGAAAAGTACCACAATTATTGAAGAATAATTTGAAACAACACATGAATTCAACAAACCAACCACATATAAGACTAAAACTTTAAGGGGATTTTTTTTTTATTTCTGGCATGATAAAATGAAAAAGAAAATGTACACATTACAAAAAATCATAATTCATTAAAAATTTCAATAAATCATTCTCCTTCACTCATTGTCATTGCAGAGTGAAAAATGACAGGTAATTTATTTCTTAATTGAATAATAGAACTATTGATGTGGAACTAATGAATGACAAGTGTAGCACGAAAGCTATAATACACAACAATGAGACATGGCATGGGTCACAAGCCTCTCAGTGGAATGGTCCCTGTTATATATTTATATATATATATATACTTCTCCCACCCAGGGAGGTGTGAGAGTGAGCATGCAAGCACCTACAGCAACAGAAGTCCTCGTGAATGTCAACTAAGAACTGAAGTATGAATACCAAATAACCATAGGCAATAAGAATGCCAAGTTTCTTCATAAAATCTAACCATACTTGAGGACCTTATCTTTGCAACACAACCACGTATGTGGAGCCGACATCCAAAACGGGACAGGTAGATAGAGGATGCAAATAAAACTTTAACAAAATCTTTAAATAATTGTAATCTTTTCGCAACAAACAAAAATCCTCCATCCTGTATAGTTCTCGCATGCTCCAGCCGACTTGAGGTAACTGCCTCATCCATGAGACAGGCCTCAATGCATTTCCAGATGTAGGTCACGTTCTTCCGGGCCGACTCCTGTATTAATACCGGTTGCCGGACCCATACTGTGAAGCGGCACCTCGTGCAGCCCCAGACGCGGCATTTGCGGCGGCATTCTGCACAGCTTCGTTGCGCATCACGCCGGTCGCAAATTCCTGCTGGGCCTTCTGGAAACTGGCGCCAGTGCTCCGGTAGATCCTGTGAACCTGCCAGGGAAAACATCAGTGTCACACTAGAGAATGGAATTAGAATCTTTGTTAGCAACTACTTTATTATCCAGTTTAGATGTAGACGTGTTTAGGGGTGTAACGTCATCAGTATGCTTATGAATTTTCAATTTGGTCATCCTTATGATTAATATTTCTTTTAAACATATGTCATTTTTTTCACTGAAAGTATTTATAATGGTGCATTAATAACCATCAGTTGCAATAGAACAGTAACAAATTGACTTCAAAGTGGAGATAAACTTCTTGATTATCTATAATTGAAATAAAATATAGATGTTCAAATTTCAAAACAATTAAAAAACTAAGATTTTACTTTAAAAAACAGATAATTTTTCATGCTCTATTAACTTAAATTTTAGGGCAAGAAATATTAGTAAATGAATATTCACAACAAAGGGGCTGGCTGCATAAAAGCCATGCAAGCTGTTTATTATCAACATTAATTATATAACAGTCCTAAATAGTCTCATTGCATCATAATGTCATTATGGAGACCATACAACCAAACCAACTAGTTGCATATACATCAGAGAGAAAACTGTGCTATGCATAACTATTGCAACTGTGCTAAACTAAACATGCTGTCAACTTAGTGTACAAAACTTTAAAACTGAATGATTTCAACTTTACATTAATAACAACAAAAATACTATTACATGATAGTCCAAACAACTAAGGTTGCATGCACCTCAATATATTACATTAACAGATTAACAGATATATCTTATAACATAACAGTAGGATAAGGATTGGGTGGCCATGGTATACATGTACTTATTAAAGCATTTTTTGTTGACAATGACATTGTACTCACAACATTTTTACTACACAATGAGTTCATGCCATAACTTACTCATACTGCGAAAATTTCATGAAAATTATCACGAGGGAGAAAATTAGGATATATCATATAATTAAAAACAAAATAACATGAATAAATCTTCCGTAAGTACTTATCAGTGTATGACAATTCTACAGTCTACAACTTTCTAGAGTATTTGATCCTGGAAAAGAAGATGTTTAGGGGATAAAGGTGCACAGAGTCACCAAATCTACAACTTATGGTCATTGCTTCTGGAGGAGAAGTCCGAAAGCAGGATTAAACACCGATGCTGAACACTTAACAAAGCCCATCAAGCCTTCAGGTTTGATAAGCCAAAAATAGAGCCATTGGCTCTGTAGCTCATCAGGTTTTACATTTGATTTTGCTTAAGGTTGTGGCCAATGTGGTTCCCCCATAGTAGGAGCCACAGGGTTACAAATTCTACAATTATTAATCCTCACAAGTCAAGGAGTCTGTACACAAAGTATAGCTTTCTAGGCATATGCTTCTAGAGAAGAAGACGGAAATAGATTTTAAGGGTGTGGCCCCTGTGGCCCTTGTTAAGGGTCACAGGGCCATCAAAGCTACAATTTATAATCCTCACTAGTCAAGGAGTCTGTACATGTATAAAGTTTCAGCTTTCTAGGCCTTATGGTTCTGGAGAAGACGTGGAAAATAGGTTCTAAGGGTGTGGCCCCTGTGGCCCTTATTTGGGGCCACAGGGCCACCAAAGCTACAATTTATAATCCTCACTAGTCAAGGAGTCTGTACACAAAATTTCAGCTTTCTAGGCATATGCTTCTGGAGAAGACGGAGGAAATAGGTTTTTAGGATGTCGCCCCTGTGGCCCATATTAGGGGCCACAGGGTCACAGGACCACCAAAGCTACATTTTATAATCCTCACTAGTCAAGGAGTCTGTACACAAAGTTTCAGCTTTCTAGGCCCTATATTTATGAAATAGAGGATGATAATAGGTTTTAAGCATGTGGCCCATGTGACCCTTATTAGGGGCCACAGGGCCACCAAAGTTACAATTTATAATCCTCACTAGTCAAGGAGTCTGCACATAAAGTTTCAGTTTTCTAGGCCTTATGGTTCTGAAGAAGAAATCAAAATTACACAAAGTTTGACAGTTTGACGGACGGATGGACGCCGGACACCATGCCATGCCATAAGCCCATCGGGCCTTACAGGCCAGATGAGCTAAAAATGAAACCATTTTATGGAAAGAAGGGAAGCTGTCTACAGTTAACGATTTGTAAAATCATCCCCAAAAAGGCCCAATATGTGAATATAATAAATCCCACACCATCAACTTGGATAAATAACCACCAATACCATAAATCTACAACCAGATAGCTAGTTTCTCAAATGAAATTTCATTTTTCAGGATGATAATTATTTGGAAAAATATACCAGCTAATCAGACAAGTGCATATCTGAAAGTGGTATCCACAACCAAGGTTACTGTTTTCCTAGCATATTTTCTTCTTGAACCATGACTGTTGTCAGAATAAACAAAATACTTACACAGATGCGCATCAAACCAATTAAACTGAAATTCCCCTGACATGAATTCAAATTTTTTTCAGATTTGCTAATAAGGTAACATATTCAATCACCTGTGTCAGCACGAACAAAATTGCAATGTCTCAATGTTATCCTGCCTTGTAAGTTTACAATTCCTTGCTTTTCCCAAACCTATATATATCAAAGCTTCCATGGTGGGGAATTTAAGCATTAAACTTGAAACCTGTCGACTGCTAAAGACTTAACTGCTATTCTTAGATCAGTTTCACAGTGATTACAAAATCCTTACATCTTGCCGCTAGATTACTGTTGATATTACTGAAACTAGCACATTGATTTCTAGTCACGTTAGTTGCGTCAGCATTAACTACTCTTATCCCATTCATCCAAACAAGCCAGAAATCAGGTTCAGGAAGAAAGGGTAAATACTAATATTGTAAAGTTCAATTACACTAGTTGCGTCAGCATTAACTACTTTTATCCCTTTCATTCCTACAAGCCAGAAATCAGGTTCAGGAAGAAAGGGTAAATACTAATATTGTAAAGTTCAATTACACTAGTTGCGTCAGCATTAACTACTTTTATCCCTTTCATTCCTACAAGCCAGAAATCAGGTTCAGGAAGAAAGGGTAAATACTAATATTGTAAAGTTCAATTACACTAGTTGCGTCAGCATTAACTACTTTTATCCCTTTCATTCCTACAAGCCAGAAATCAGGTTCAGGATGAAAGGGTTAATACTAATATTGTAAAGTTCAATTACACTAGTTGCGTCAGCATTAACTACTTTTATCCCTTCATTCCTATAAGCCAGAAATCAGGTTCAGAAAGAAAGGGTAAATACTAATATTGTAAAGTTCAATTACACTAGTTGCGTCAGCATTAACTACTTTTATCCCTTTCATTCCTACAAGCCAGAAATCAGGTTCAGGAAGAAAGGGTAAATACTAATATTGTAAAGTTCAATTACACTAGTTGCGTCAGCATTAACTACTTTTATCCCTTTCATTCCTACAAGCCAGAAATCAGGTTCAGGATGAAAGGGTTAATACTAATATTGTAAAGTTCAATTACACTAGTTGCGTCAGCATTAACTACTTTTATCCCTTTCATTCCTACAAGCCAGAAATCAGGTTCAGGATGAAAGGGTTAATACTAATATTGTAAAGTTCAATTACATAGTGATAGATTAAAGCTAAACGTTTGGTAGAAAATTGTTCTGTTCCTGCTAGGTTATAGCTAATTCCACACTTCTGTACCAAGAAGTACCTACCCGGATTAGCAACAGGATGCAGGCAACTGCCTTGAGAGTAAAAAAGAAGGCTACAAACAGCATTACTGCTGCTGCCCCTGTGCTGACTGATAACGCTGACAGGCCATTAATCCATCCTCTACAATAGAAAAACATTACTAATGCGACAGAATGACTAGGATAGGAGAGGAACTGAATACCATCAAGACAGTGGTAGCATATAACAACATGAACATGCTGTTAATATACAACTCAGAGTGCTCACTCAGCTATCACTTGCATGGTTCTTGGTTCAGCTTTCAGACATTTTGAATTATTGTGACCAAATGTGAAATATATGCAAGCTTTACAATATGTTATCAGTCCGTTAAAATAAGTACTGAAACAGTGGAAATATTGGTTTAAATCTGGCCATTAATTTTCTAAGAGCCTAAAAATGCCTCTAAGAGTCATTGATTTGGAAGCCATTTTTCAAGTGGGCTGGTTGAATTATTCTTGATATTAGTAAAAACATTGAGGAATATGGAATATGATTTAATGGTTACCGGTAGATATGCTAATGTACCAGAGAAAATCTCTAGTGATGAAATGACTGAGTAAGTTTGTTATTTGAACTTCAAGTTCCATACAAGATGACAGCTGAGTAATGCCCCAAGAAGCAACAGTCTCTAGCAATTGTCAAGTTGTGTACACATTGGAACTTTGCCTTCTTGAAACAGAATAAGAGGAACATACCTATTCACATTAACTTGAAATTATATGTTGTCCGATTTCCTCAAACACAACTGGTACAAAGATTTAATTTTTCAAGGCTGATTCAATCGTAAAAGAGAATGTTTTCTTTTAGGACACTCATTTTAGATCCTAAATTTGAGTATTATTTACAGAATTACACCCAAATGTTATTATATTATTGAGGAAAATAAGTGAATTGGTGGTTGTTCGGCACAACTTCGGCGATACTTAAGCGATGAGTGGTGTTAAAGCATAAGGGTGCGAGTTTGAATGTGTACACAAGATGACAAATGTCCCCTAGGGAATGCAGTGCCAGCCAGCCAGCCCTCGCCCGCCACCAGGTGGCAGGTAACATCCGTGACTCTACCTTCACTAGGGTGGCAAAGCTTATTATGGCCAACAGGCCAAAGAAGATTCCAATAAATATCATGATGAGGCCTGCAGCCACGCTTGCGCGTACTGTCGTTAGGCCTGTGATGATGCCACTGAAACGTAGAGGTGTCTTTATATGTTAAATTTTGTTGTTAATAATCTTTATGAAGGGCTGCACTCACTGTACATTCTCTGTTACATCTCAGGTATCCAAGTGAACAAATTTCAGACTTGGATTAACCGAGTTACATTTCAGTACAAAATGTTTAACAGTATAGGCCTTTAGCATAATTTACACCTTATCATAGATAGATAATGATCATCGACTGAATGTAAATTGTCTTTTAACATACCGTTTTAATCTTTGGAATTTTAAATCGTATTGTTAAATTGTGACAAAAGTATCCTATACCTCCATTCTTTCTCAAAATATTTCTAATAGTCACATTATCTCTAAATGCATTGAAGATAATTGACCTGATCAAATCTCAAAGAGTTCCCTTCATATTTATATTATTCATGACAAATATATGGCAATAACACTAAACACTAGAATTTCACAATGATTTACTACAACTTGAAGAAGATATGTAACTTTAACTACCATAGTTATCAAAGTCATTTAAAAAACTAACGCTTCTTGATTTTTTGATCTTAGGTTCCACTTCTGGGTACAAAATGCTCAACAATCAATGAAAATATTATATGATTTGCTGAATATCTATAAACAATTAATAAAAAAGAATAATACTCACACTGTGAAGTTTGTGATTCCCAAGCATTGAATGACATAGACACAGAATTGAAAGAAAAATACAAAAAAGAACACGAAGAAATTGAATGAGCTGTCACTCCTGAAAAAGAAAAGAAATAAAACTATTTAGAAAATCAAAAGTCAAAAGACACAAATCTTTAAATTTACAACACTTTTGTTCCTAGCCTTTGGAAAACAAGCCGATTTGCATATTCACATAAGATCTTAGGACACACAAAAAATAGACGTGTCTTGATAGAAATTGTTCTTTGAAATGTGAGACCAAGGAAAGTGTCACTTAAAGGGGCAGTAGCACGTTTTTTGACAATTTTATATTTTTGATTTTTCACTGATAATTGTAAGTTAATGCTAAATGTATCATTTTGACAGTGTCAAAAATCTCATTACACAAACCAATCATTCATAGTCAGAGAAGAAAGTATAATGATTCACATAAAATCCATTGGCAGCCATTTTTGTGTGAACACCTTTTATTCATTTTGTGTAAGAAAAGGAATCGCATGGCTTAGTTTTACATTATATATTTGATTTATTACTGCTTCATGTAGTTTTTATACATTGTCTTTAGATTGGAACAATGTATTTTCATTTTCCTGACATCACCTTATACTCCCCTTAAAAACGTGCTACTGCCCCTTTAAAGTTTTCAATCTTTGCTACTTTTTATCATGTAGATTGTTCCTTTTTCTATGCTCCTACAAAAGCTGACCTAAACCAATGTTAATGTGCAATGAGTTAAAGGCTGAGAAACAATTCAAACTAATATGTAATGAAAACAACTTCTGTTTCTCTTGTGTCTCTTTCTCTTAAAATTTAACATGGTACTAGAGATATGTATTGATTTTTATTGGTTATTCTAACAGTAAACAACAACAACCTATGACTAGGGACTCACGTTAAGAGAGATTTTGTGTATGATTCGTATGATAACTCACTCAAGACCTCTTTTACAAAGCTCCTTACAACAATTTCTACAATTTCTACAAATCATACATTTCTTTTGGTAACCATGACACCTTAGCTTCTCAAATTCAAGTGATTCCTGAATCCTACCTGAAAGCTTTGTAAAGAGGTCGATACCAGCATATGAAAGAACATGGGGAAAACACGATGAACCAGAGAATGGACAATCCAAATGTGGTTCCTCCGGTGCTATCAACGATGAAGTAAGCCAAGCTCGCCAGAACATTCAGAAACAAAACAAATACATGGACTGAAAGAAAGAAGATACGATATTACAAGGATATCAGGATGTAATCATACAAATGGCAAAACAATGAAATCCAGAGACAATGTATATCTTAAGCAGTAAGCACTTACACAAAATTTTAAATGCACTTTGAAATTTACAAAAATACAAACACATGGCTTTTTGGACATTCAGTAAACATCAGTTTGATCAAAACCTAATGTTTGCTACAGTTGAAAGTCAAAAGATTATGAATCTACCAAGTTGGTGTTTTAAAACCTATACATATTGAATAAGTAATTGAGTTGAAGTTTAGCGCCAATTCGCCAATCTTACAGCCATGAGCAGCTCCTTCCGAATGAATTAAAACATTATTATTTAGAGTAGACTGCTACTTACACATCCAGAGATAGTAGACAAACTTGACAATCCTCTGAAAGTCTAACGGTATATCTACACTGAAGTCCTGGTAGAAGCAAGGACCCATCGGGAACCAGGAAGGAAGGGGAGGCCAGTTGTTCTGACGATCTGAATAGTCATATGCACATAAAAACCAGTAAGACACTTGTCTGTACCACACTTTACAGGTGTAGCAATACATTGAGGTTGCAATGATTCATATCACGATAGACTCAATCGCCTTTCACAAATGATCTTTTCACAATACATTTGGACAAGTTTATCTTGCTTTATTTATCTATAGCTGGTTTGATGTATTCATTATTTGATCAAAGTTTCCTTATTTAGGATAAATCCCATTTGCTCGAATTGCTTCATGAACAATAATCTAAATCTATAACACAGTTTTGCATACCTACATTGAATACCTTATGTATACTTCAAAACAAAACTATTTATTGTTGTAGGAAACTCTTTATCTATTGTAAGAGCTTAAAAATATGGATTTACAAGAATCTGAATCAACTGTCACATCCAAAGTATAAAGAAGTTGTCTGACATTGTTGTCCTTAAATGTCATGATTGCTTAAAAACTTACAAACTTATGCATAAACACAAAACTAGCATTTGATATGGTAGTCTTGAACTTACTCAAAACATGATTAGCTACTGGTTATTTTCACATTAGTACAACATTTTCTTTTAATGTTCTGAAATTTTCTGTCACTGCTGTACCAACCACTCTTTTCTATCATATGAGGGTTTTTTTTTCAAAAGAGAAATAATATTACCTTTATATTGCATGTTCTTCATCTCTTGTTCTTTCCTCTGGAGTTCAGCAGCTTTCTTTTCTAATTCCTGAAAACATACAAATATTTCATGAGAACTACAAAGAAACTTATCTTAGTTCTCCTAAGTCTGATTATTATCAGCAATTCAGTATCAATAGTGAGAGCACTGCAAAATATTCAGCTTCTATGTAGGAATAGTGGAGAAAGGTGTTTCTTGAGCAAAACATTCTACTTTCGATAACAATAAGGAACACCATGAACATTTCCTGAGACTCCCCTAAATCACTGGCTAAACTCATTCATAGGATTTTCTGAGGGTTAAATGGTTTTTTTCCAAAACACATTAAATTTCAGGCAACTCAACAGTTTAAACCTTCTTTAAAATTATTTGAAGAATACTTCACCCTTCCCTTTATGAAAAATTAACATTAAAAGAATTAACAAGCTGGATTTTAAAAAGTCACCTTGACATTCAAACCATGCAGACCTCTACTTCCTGTACAATGCTAAACTCCTTACAGGGTAATCTCTATTAATTATTTAACACATGTAGCAATGTTAAGAGTTTGATAGCTCCTAACAGTTCACTATTATCAATAACATTGAAAGGCACTGCTTGGAGTTAGGCTACTAATCAAAAGGTTGTTATGAATATATTCATGTTATAAAAATCATAACAGTAAATGCAAAAGATATAGAGGATACTTAATGGTGTTTTCCAAATATCAGGTTAATTTCATCGAGTGTCATGGGTAAAGTTGATATTTCACGAGTGGCGCAGCCACGAGTGAAATATTAACTTTACCCATGTCACGAGATGAAATAAACCTGGTATTTGAAAAAACACATTAAGTATTCTATTTATTATATGATTTATTAATGAAATATGCAATTAAAATGACTTTAAAACTGGAAAGTTACCCCCTTTTGTTCACATGGCTGAAAGTAGTTCCGGCATCTGACCAGTGACGATATAATATATCGTCACTGGTCACACAGTGTTTCCGTTAACCGGTAATTACCGGTATTTCACCGATAAATTATTCAATGTACCGGTAATTTCTAGCGCCGTCGGTACAGTGTACCGGTAAAAATTGGTCAATTTTATCATACTGTCTTTTCGCTGAAATAGAACTTTGACTTATTTGAAGACGTATATTACTTTCAAAAACTATAAAAGAAATTATAAGTGTTCACTTACGGTGTTTGTTGTTTGTTTTAATCATATTACATATTATTCTCGACAAATTCTTAACGAACGACAGTCAACAACAACCTTTGATGCATGAAGTGTTTACTGGAAATGATATATTTCTTACAAGCCTTTTCATTGGCTTAATCATGTAGGTCAACCAATCAGAAAGTCGGTTTTAAAAAGATGCACGAAACATGTAAACGTGGTCGTAATAATTTCATGACAACATTTTGTCGATACAATATTAATTGTGTAAATATACCAGATTTTCTTTCACGATTTCTATTTCACTTTTTCAAAATTAAAATGAAGTTAATTGAAATATTTGTGTGTATAAATGTCGAAGAATAACGATCAGAAATATAACCAGGAGCACAATATTATATAAGGAATGTTATTTGTCGTCACGATATTACGATTGAAATTCAAAGTAATGTAAATCATCGTGCTTGCGCGAGTGTATCTTTGACAAAGATTTGAATGAATTTCGATAAAATGTGATTGATAACTTTGGAAATATATCTTATTAATCCTTTAAAATGGACAACAAGCCTTTTGAAGTAATAACTCTTGATAATATTTGGAAAATCAGGTTTCAATTTCCGATCGTGGGTGCGAGTGAAGCCACATCGGATCATCGATCTGCCGAAGTGTAACAGTATGTGAAGGTTGCTTGAATATTTCTTTAATATCTACGTATATTTTCAACTTCTCTTTGTATATTTTCATTAAAAACAACAACACAACAAGAAGTACTTTTATTTTACAAGTTCAATATAGAAATGACCTCGATGATTGTGCAAGTTGCTTCCTGTGTTAACATCGACTCGCGCTAACTCGCTGTGCTGACTGATATTTGTGCTTGGTCTCTTGATTTGTTGTGTAATATGGTTTATTTTATTCAAAAATTACATGGTACCGGCGATTTTGATTTTGTACCGGTAAATATTACCCCTGTCTGTACACTGTACCGGCGAATTAAAAAGTCACCGGAAACACTGGTCACAGTGAAAATATCATATATCATCACTGTTGCCTGATAGACAGTTTATTTCACTGATAAAACCCAGTATTTCATCGCTGATCAGATAATAATATATTTTATCTAGTATATAACAGTGAAAAATTATTTTTAGAAAATTATATGCTTATAACTTTCAACAGGTCATAGTTCTCCAATAAAAGATATGAATATAGTCAATAGTCAAAGTGGTAGTGCATACCTCTTGTCTTCTCTGAAGTTCGCTGGTGTCTATCTTCTGAGCGGAGGACTGGGTGTAAGGGGGTGGGGGTTCCTCAGACGGGGTCATGATGGCCGGCTGTGTCTGGGCCGGCTGGGGAGGCGGCACCAGCGGTGAGTTTGAGGCGGTTGACTGCATGTAACGTTTTCTCAATTAGAATTAAAGATGAAAAAAACACCAGTGGTAATAGAAAAGATACCCTCAAATCTTGACAAAACCTTTATGCTCAAATGATAAGTTTACAAGAACATCTAAAGCACCAGAAACATGGATACATTTCATTAGAAAAATATCTTTGTTTTTATACATGAAAGTGGTACATGTATTATTGATTCATCATAAATTTTATAATTGAAATATCACAATAAATGTGCTTTTCTATCAAATTGAGGTTTTAAATTTCTGTTAAAAAAAATCTTCAACTAACAAATCAAACAAAGCAATAACAACGAAAAAAGAAGGTTTTGCTCACCCCTGATGCAGGCCTGGTCTGGTTGCCCTCAGCAAAGGGGTTGTAATCATCGAGGCCACCTCCCGGCTTCTGCCCCCCCTTCCCTGCAGCCTGCTGTACTGACGGGTCCTGAAATAGGTACATGAAGAGCCTTATTTTCAAAGACAAATAAATCTTGAAATCAGACACTTTGAAAATATTGTGGTTTGAATTTAGTCAAATTTCACTGCCACATCCCCATAAATACATAGAGGATACTAAACGACCTTCCATTTAATACTATTTTTATTAAACGAGTTAATGATTTTGTATTAAACGAGCAAAAGCGAGTTTGATACCAAATCATTCACAAGTTTAATAAAAATAGTATTAAATGGAAGGAAGTTTAGTATTCTGATTATTACTTGCCCTAAAAATCATGCAAACTTGCCGAAAATGTGCTGAAACTAACAGTTCCGCGACTCGGCACCCATTGTGACGAAGTGCTTACATTGTGACGTCACAACAGCTCACTTCTGTGACGTCATACTTGCATTGTGATATCACACTAGTTTAATATTGCCGTATAAATATTACACTGCGGTATATTACACGGGCGTCACGCCGCCGCCGCGTGTAATAAAGCATGATACTTGACAGCTATATCAAACATACATTGTTAAAGACCAATGATCAAAAATATTCAAATGTTTAACAAAATGCGATATGTTTTGCAACAAGTTCAAATTAGGATAAATGCAAATGTATTAGACATCTGCACACCCCTTATCTTGAAATGGACTCATACATGAATTATTGAGCATCATTATAAAAGAACTATGTGTAGAGTAAATACATTTTTAACATATCACCTGGGCCATGTCAAAGAGTGATATAAAATACTTAAATATAGCCACTGCTGCAAATTGACAGATCTAGGTTTGATAAATGATAAATGTACTAAGCTCTAAGTATTCAATATATTGAACATTATGATCAATGTCAACCTTCTCATGATTGATTTCAATATTGATTGTGATTACGTAGATAATGAAAAGACCTTCCCAAACTGTCAACAACATGCTGCAGTTTACTTCAAACCTCTCCAACCACTTAGAGCAAAACATTCTGAGTGGCTAAATTAAAGGAAGCACAACAATAGGAAACCATAAAAGTAAACAAAAAGAACAATCCAGTGAACAATGAAAGAACCCAGGAAGAGCGCTGCATTTTACAGATGAGGTGTTGGGAGTAGAGAGGACAAAAAAGATATTTGAAATTGACCTTAACAGACTGAAGACTTGATTGTTGAGGAACCAAATGAAAACTTCACATTTGTATTCTGAAAGTATGTTATTATTATCTTGCGTCTCACTGACAGATTCAAATAATTGAAAATCAAAGGCCTGAGGCTTTCAGCTTATTGTGGCTTAACAATGCTCCAAGGGAACTTATACCACATCACCAGGGTTTTACATAGTCAATCAAAACCGAGAGTCCTGGGGACTCAGAGCATATTTTTTTAGGAGTCCTTTTCCTATTTCAGGAGTCCTTAAAAACATTATAGAAGTTTCATACTTAATGGAAAGGTTGATAAAGATTGCCTTTAATGGGATGGTTATTGGTTGATGTTTTAATACCATCTTGACATGAAAATCATACTGAAATGTGTTTTCATTGAAAGATTAGATATTCGTATCAGAATAATACTGAGTCACAGAGGACCCACATGATTAGTTTTTGGGGGTCCTCCTGACATTTTCTGCGTCAAATACTCAGGAAAGTTGCATCCCGTAAAACCCTGCATCACATGGGTTGATAAAAGCCCTTCTTTTCTGTCCTTCATGTCACTGTCACTAAACACTTGGTGAAACCTGCAGTCAACCTGGAGGGGTACTTTTTAAGTCTTAATCTACATCGCACCAAAACCTTACTGCATGTAGCACAGTTTTACAGATGACATAGCTTCAGAGCATCTTGATGGATTCCAATAACAAACCTCTTAATGTAAATGAAATTAAGGAACTATCCTCCCTCAAAAACTAAGTGATTTATTGTTAAGCACTTGCAGTCCTGTGGAAATTTACCCATCCTTTCAGCTTGGTGTCCCTTAAAATTAGGATACTTATAAGATTGCAAAGAGACCCAAATGCCCAGAGTTGGCAAAAAAGACCCCCTCGGCTGATCACCTAGGAACAACACTGATTACTACTAGTATCTTTAAAAAAAACAGAGTGTGATTCAGTTGTTTAGCTTGCTTGGGCAATATTGCAGTCATTACTAGCGTTCAAAATCTAAGAGTGAAGGTTAACTAAACTATCTGAAACAGAGTAACACTCAATACCATGATTGATCAGGATTTTCAATTCCCCTGACATAATGATGTGCAGTGTAGCAAACTAGAATCTAAATATGGCTCATTATATCAAGGCATTCGGTTTCAATGAGCCGATTATTGATTCCTTTATTGGCCCGGCAGACTACAGCTAATCAAGCCAATCCTACGCATCTAGTAGTAGCATAAGCTGTGTAACATCAGTTTTAGTTACACTTGACCCGACATTTAATGGAACAGATTTATTTGCAATTATTGTTAACATTTGAATTTCAATAAAGATTAACAGGATTAACTGCTAGTCAGGAAAATAATTAGGAAACAATTACAAACATTCTTTGAATTTTAAAATTCAAAAGATGATTTTTAGCTGTGAATAGTTGTTGCAAATGATAGATGCTACTTGATGTTCCTACGCTGATCTTATTAAGTATCATGCATTATATTTTGAGTTAATTTTCAGAGTGAAAAGGTGTCACTACATAAATATTATTTTAAAAATATTAACAAAGTCAGAAAAGATTTTCATAAATAGTCTTAAAAAAGAAAAGGTAATATCATTATTCCTGAAATAGCAAATTTAAATACAAGCATGTGATTGCGACATAATTTCTCTCTAAAAACAACACATATTTGTTTCATACAGTACACTGACCAAAACAAATTATATTTCTGGTTGATTTCAAAGAGAACATCGCATCATGAATATACACAGACTAAATACTATCATTCAATACACAAGCTGTGACATTCAGTTTGACTTTCATGTCAACTACTGTGAAACAGTATACATGCAAATTGATTTTTTAACTTTTTAACACACTATGAATGAAAGCTGTCCCCATTTTAAAAATTACGCTATGATAATGAAGATGCTGATGTGTACACAAAGCTGATATTGGATTGTTATATTCGATGTTAACAGAGGATGCTCAAGTCAAACCCTACGCTAACCTCTGTTTTAATACAAGCACTTCTGGAACATCCAGCAGATCATCCTGTCTCAGGGTAAAACGTATAAGATTCCTCTCATGCAAAGTCTCAAAATGCATTCACTTCAAAAATGATTTAGTAAATTAAAGAATAGATGAAGTATGATACAAAACTAATGTGTTATTGGCAACATGATTGATTTGCAGAATTGGGGTAATGTTTTGCATAACAATGATCATTGGATATTTCATATAAATACTTTTATCCTACCTCATGTAAGAATCTCGATCTCTGATTGGTCCATGTGACCCTGGATAAATACTGATATCCCCCTCTTGAGCAGGTAAATAAATTATTTATACCCCGGCACATAAAAAGCATGAAAAAAGCATGCAGCTCATCACATAACACCAAGCTTGAGGCTGAATATCTCCCCATGGACCCCTCCTCTGAATGGTATTATAACTTATTTGTCTTATCATAATAACAAATGTTCAGCGACATCCTATGACATCTTCAATTTCAATTACCAATATAGTAAAAAAATATTCCTCCCTTTTCTAAAGTTTCAATTATTTTCTTAACAGATTCTGATATCTGTTATTTGAGAAAGGGAAATATATTGATTACGTATGTAATCTCATATTGCAGAAACAGTTGTTTTCATTGTTTTTATTTTGATTGCACGTTAAATACTGGGATTTATCAATGAATATATATAATAATGTCATCAGTCACTATTGAAAATAACATTGGATCTGCATCATGTTATCAGTTCAGATAAATCATACTGATATCAAATTCTTTACTCAACCATACTTATCTCATGACAATAACAATTATAGAAAATAGCTATTTCTTATTTATTTATTATTATAAAGTGGTGCCTGCATCTAATATCTGTCACTTCTATTTTACAATTATTTGGACTTACTGTAGGATGTGAAAGTTCTCTCAGTCTCGGGGGTGGTTTCCAACGCAAACACAGCAATGATCTTCAAATATTTAATCCGTTATTGGTGATGGAAATACAATCAAAAGTTCCAGTAATGATGACTAAAGGTTCTAATCTGATACACTTTGAAACTAAGTTTGAATTCATTAAGTTTGGTTGAAAAACCATAGATCTTCTTACTTCTTACAACTTCTTACTAACTCTTACTTATACAGTCTTACTCTGGCTAAATCTTACTAAACTCTTACTCTGGCTAAATCTTACTTGACTCTGATACAGTAACGAGTTTTCTCACACTTGCTATTTAACCACGATGCTTATCAGGCTTCATATCTTAGCTGGGCAGTTCTTTTACTTAGACAATTCAGAAAAGTGACAGGACAATTAAACAGTTAACAGGAAAAGGCCGAAGTCAATTTACAGAACGAGCTGGAACTATCTTAACAATTTGAACTGTATCGCTACAAACACATTAGAGAGAACTTTATGGGGGTGTCACAGTTCAGTGAGGGGGACAAGGGAGGTCTTGGCTACCAAAACACTGATAAGCATCATGGGACTAATCCTTCTAAAACTAACAACAATAACTCGTCAAAATTTAGCTCTTACACTTACTATTAAAATGCGGTTCGTTGATCTGATAATCAACAGGAATTTAGAAATTGATTGGTCATGTGACAAGGCTTAGTGTGATATATACAGTTAGTTGATATTTAAGGGAAAGTTCATTTCAGGGTTCATACCATAATCAACAGAAGCCCAAATGTATACTGTTTCACACTCATTGAAACAAACTGGACATACGATGCCTAAATCATCTTGCATAAACTAACTGCCTTAGTGTCAAAGAGGACTTTATGAAATTTTAAATCTCTGAAGCTAACAATATTACAATAGCTGATTTTAATTGTTATTTAGGGAATTACTACTTATGGCTCCTAGCATGATTTATCAAATTAAAAGCAATAGCTGACAATGACAGATGTCTCAATTGGACCTTCCATGATTATCATAATTAAACATATCTGAGACATATGTCCAATATAAGCAACCATGAATGATATTCATTCAAATACACACACACAAATTAAAAAATAAAAATCTGAATATTTGTTCATTAGGCCTATCTTAGCCATTATCATTGCATTCAAATAAACATTTATATTTATAATGATGATACTGGTAATGGATAATAACAATAACAGGCCTTGCTTATTTCATTATCTGAGATGATAACTACGAAATTTTTCCCATATTTAAAGTCAAAATTAAAGTAAGATTATAAAACACAGGAGTCTTATCTCCCCAAAAGAATGTCAACATGTCCAAGTGTAACACAAATGACCAAGGCTTTTTCTCAAGCATTGATCAAGGTGTCGATTTGACAACATGAACAGGACAAGTGACTGTCTAGGTGCAAGTCTTTACTTCAACAAGAGTATTTGTTGTTGGTTTATTAACATTGTTGCTTACATCGAAGTGTAGTATCCTTGAAAATAATTGTGAAAATATACATCCCACTTCCTGTTTCGTACATGTAAATGTGACAAATATTGATGCTTACTGTGAAAGGGCTGCTTCCCTCTGGATCTGCAAACGGGTTACTATCAAAGCCAGACATTTTCAGTTCTGTTCAGCTTATCTTTCAATGAACTAACTTGCGACCATACACGTTTATATCGTTATCACTTTTCATTTACCACAGGTGTTTCGATAAATCTGCCAGAATTTTGTGAGGTGTTCCTGTAATATGGCAGACTACAGACAGCGCATGCGCACTGGTCAATGTCACATGAAATTACGTCATTACAACCGGTAATGAGCTCTTTTGTTCGTGTTTAGCATCAATGTGGATACTATTCAATAGTTTAAACGAAGTAAATCATTTATAAAGACACTCTTATTTTATCTTGAGGTGCTTTATAATTCGTATATGTGGCCATCTATACATATTCATATGGTTTATTCAAAAAGTGGAACGGGAAAACGAAATCGCGTCGTCTGCTATTAATAGTCTTTACTCATTGGAATAAGGGGTGCCGTTCATTAATGATTCGCTTTATATAAATCTTGCAATATAAGTTTGTCACGAAAGTAAAGTAATATTGATATGATGAATGATTATGCTGTCGAGATCTATAGATAAATGATTAGCCTACATGAGAAAAATTACTCTTAACTTTAGCAGTGTAGGCCTATAAACTAGATTTGAAACCTAGCCTGTCCTAAAAATTAATTGATCAATTCATAAGGGAAAAATAAAGAAATATATTGAAAAGTTACAAGTCCTGACCAAAAAGTAACCAGTCCTGTCACAATTTAAAGTAGCCAGTTAAGGACTGGCGGACGGGCTATATTTTTAACACTGACTTTAGGACTCTCCCTATCACCTTTTAATATGCATCGGTATAGTCACTTGATGTCATAACGATTAGGTAAGCAATACAATTGTTTATTTACTCTATATGTAATTGTTATCGTTTTATTATATCAGGGCCGATGTAAGTAAAAGCCTACAATAAAACGTTGGACGATATCATAAGGCGATATTTGAACGATGTTGATTCCTATATCAATACCACGCAGTAGATCCACGCGACGATATCTCTGTCGTTGACAACTCATGTTGTCTCATTATCAAATTCATAAAGTCTTAATTTTCGGAAATGTGATTTACTGGATTAACATTTCGTCACAAGAAAAGTTACAATGTATGGGAATATACATTTAAACGATATGCTTTTTAAATGTTCCCAACTTATATGTACAAGCATTTCTTTGTCATTTGTACATCGATAATCTCTTTCATCATCGTGAACTAAAAGACACATACATGTCGTTCAAATTTTAAAGAAAAACATTCCTGAATGATTGGTGTAGGTGATTTCGTAGAAGGATTTGACGGTGGTTTCGTAGAAGTAGGCCCCTATAGATATTATGTTAGAGGATGGTTGAGTATTGGCAATGTATATTTGTGTTGGTTGTTTTTATGAATAAAAATCAAATGGTAAGTATGATGTTAAACAATGATCAACATTTACTAGCAACGACTGGAAGATGATGGGATTTTATATTGGATTGGATTTAACTGAATTATCGGTAATTACTGATTAATAGTTTGAGATGCTTGTTTTAAGAAATAAAGTAATCTTGTTAGTTTGAAAAAGGTAATTAAGTTGCTGTCAAAGCATCTGACAATCAAAACATGCATCTAACTTCACGTTACAGTATCAATCAGTGTCAAAATAATTACTCGAAATTAATTAATATTAATCGACTTAAGCAATCAGTGCCTAATTGATATTTAGTGGTAATTGTTCTTTAGTTGATATAAGTAATTGTTATATAATAAATATCACGAACAAAATCCTCCTACGAAATCACTGGTTCCCGGCATATCATATATGTAAGTGCCAAGTGTTTTATGACATCTATAAATCAACTAAAGGCTGACAACTTTAGAAAACGAACGCCAGAAAATCGACCACGAGATAAAAATAAGAAGTACAAAGTGGATATACGCAGTGCTGTCCATGCTTCCGTTGGGGTCGTGGCATTATTTTAAAGATAGCAGTTGATCTATAAGGCCTATCAAGCTTGTAAATTGGACCTACATTATTAAAAAAAACATAAGGTTTAAATGATATATATTGAAAAAACAATTGGACAAGAATTCAATTCATTGAATGTTATGATTCACTGAATACATGTATATCAATGCAGTTCTCTTAATATGTAAATAACTAGACTTTTAAACTTCTTTGAGGGGCATTTTAGAAGTTGGGATGACAATAATGCTGAGGAATATATGGATGACAACTTCTTTGTTCATTGTATACAATGTTGTGAACAGCTGTGTGGGATTTTTAAAGTGATGTTTCAGATGTCACTTGACACTCATTATAAACCATCAATATGGAAGACATCGCATATCATCCCAGTTCCGAAAAAGGCGAAAACCTCTGTCCTCAATGATTACCGCCCAGTGGCCCTTACCCCTATCATCATGAAATCTTTTGAACGTATTGTCTTGAACCTGATTAGATTGAATACTGGACATCAGTTGGATCCTTTACAGTTTGCTTACAGGACAGGACGCGGTGTGGAAGATGCACTCATTTCTCTTCTTCACAAAGTCTATACTCACCTTGATAACTCAAAGTCATATGTAAGAATTCTATTTGCAGATTTTTCCTCAACGTTTAACACCATCCAACCACATCTTATGGTTAAGAAATTGTTCAATATGGGAGTAAACAGAAACCTCATTAAATGGGTGGAAGCTTTTTTAATTAATCATCCCCAACGTGTTCTATTTTAATTCTACGCTCTCTGAAGTGAATCCCCTGAGTACTTGTGCTCCTCAAGGCTGCGTCCTGTCGCCTGTCCTCTTTACTCTCTATACAAATGACTGTGTATCTCTATTTTCCTCCTGTTTGAATTTCAAGTTTGCATATGATGCCGCTTTGGTTGGGTTCATTCATCAATCAGAATTAGACTTTAGAGAAAATATTGATTCATTTAACCAATGGTGTAAAGACAATTTTCTATCCCTGAACATTAGTAAATCAAAGGAAATGATAATTGACTTCCGCAGAAAAAAGGAAAACCTGGAGCCAGTTACTATTGACGGACAGGAAGTTGAAGTAGTAGACGAGTACAAATACCTGGGAACCATAATTGATGATAAACTCTCATGGAAATCTAATACACACCGTGTCCATGCTAAAGCTCAACAAAGACTTTTCTTTCTGCGAAAATTAAGATCTTTTAATGTTGATACATGTATTCTAAAATTGTTCTATCAAACTTTCATCAATAGCATTCTGACTTTCAGTTTTCATGCATGGTATGGCAATCTTCCCCTATCACTGAAAAATAAAATCGACAAAATTGTAAATATAGCTAGCAAAATTATCGGCATCAATCTTGAACACCTTTCCTTTCAGTTTGATTCAAAAGTTCAAAAGAAAACTCTAGCCATTCAATGCGACCCATCCCACTTTCTAAATGAATGTTATGAATTTTTACCTTCTGGACGTCGTTTCAAAATTTGGTATTTCAAAACTAATAGAAGTACAAAATAATTTGTTCCATACAGTATCAAGATTTTAAATTTACATACAAAATTGTAAGTCTAACTAACCGTCGCACTGTAATCATAAATTGTATTGTTCAATGTAACACCCTTAATGTGTTTACAATGTTTAATATAACTGCTTGTAGAGCAAAATGTATTTGTTGTATATATTTTTATATTATTTTATATTTTTTGATGATCTATTTAATTGTGATTTTGAAAGCTCTTTGAATGTAAAGCAAATTTCCCCGCGGGGATAATAAAGTTTATCTTATCTTATCTTAGCATTATAGACTTTTAAAGTTACAACTCTTATTTCGTTTTAGAATAAGTTAGTGGTTTTAGTAAATACTTGCCACATGACTTCCGGTTTTGAGACGAAGCCGGAGGAAGTCTGTGGGATGTTTCCATTTGGATCAATAGAATAAGAAACAAAAATGTCTGGGAACGGTCTGCAGCTGACAGCAAGTTATGCTAACGAAAAGCCACCATCTTCAACTGGCAGTGCAGATGCCGACTTGGCAACTGACCCAGCCAGCAGTGGGTTCTTCACCACAGACTTCAAGAGGTGGGTTGGTGACTTGGTCAGCTGTCCAGTTGTTGACATCATCACATTTCTGTCATTTCATCTTCATACCTGTTATGATTTTTGTTTCACTTTCAGCATGATTAATATTGAATTATTGATTGTATTGAAATGTGATTAAAATTAACAAGATATTAATTTTTTTTTATCACTGTTATAGTTTATATTTGACGTGTTAATATATTAATGGTAAGAAAGTCTAAAATCTTACCTGTGGGCAAAGTGAATTCATTTTACACTAAAAGATAAGATAAGATAATTCTTTATTGCCCGTTTGTGAATTTGTGGTATATTAAAATGAGCATGAAATTCCAAATTTTATATACAACACATATCTACAAATGAACAAATAGTGTGATAATGAGCATCAATCATTATGAAATATTGAAATGGACAATGGCTTTGCTTTTGCATGTGTTAAAAAAAGAAGAACCATAAACATCCTCATTATGATTTCAATAAGTTGAACTATAGCAAGATGGAAATCTTAACACTCTATTTACCCAAACTTCTTTGTCAAATTGAGAGGCATTTTAGAAGTTGGAATGACAATAATGCTGAGGAATATATGGATGACAACTTCTTTGTTCATTGTATGCGACGTTTCGACACAGATTCCTGCTTGAGAATGACACAAGAATCTGTGTCGAAACGTCGCATACAATGAACAAAGAAGTTGTCATCCATATATTCCTCAGCATTATTCTATTTACTCAACATATGTATTAAACAGCAAACATTAATTTACATTTTGCTCCATATTAATTAAAGTACCCCGAAAATTTAATTTTGATAAATAATAAATTAAATGAATTTCAGACATGAAGATCTCAAATCCATGCTGGACAGCAACAAGGATAACCTCAAGCTGGAAGCAATGAAAAGAATAGTTGGGGTAATGTGGTTTATGTATTTATTAGATGCTCATTGGTACATTTTCATTCAAGAATTGCAAATTATGCCTTTGCATTCTTTTTCAATGCAAGAAAGAGCTAGAAGGATCAGTCATTTGTTGTTAATTATTTAAATGGAAATGGTATTTCACAACATCATTGATTATACGTATTTTCCTTTTAAAAAATGTGAATCACCCAATTCTATTGTAATTATGTCCCCCGAAATATTTTTCGGGAGACATAATGTTTTCACCTCCGTCCGTGATTCCGTGATTCCGTGATTCCGTGATTCCGTCATTCCGAAATGCTTTCTTTTCCGGGCCATATCTCAAAAACCGTTAAATATTTTTTCACGAAACTTGGTATGTGCTTAGACCTAGTGATGGAGTGGTGCCTTTTGCTATTTTGGTTATTCTGAATTTTTTATTTTTTCTGGTTTCCATGGAAACAATTTGAACTTAGTGCATATTGGGGGTAGGAACCTTTTCCGGCCTCTATTTCAAAAACCGTTCAATATTTTTTCATGAAACTTGGTATGTGCTTAGTCCTAGTGATGGAGTGGTGCCTTTTGCTATTTTGGTTATTCTGAATTTTTTATTTTTTCTGGTTTCCATGGAAACAATTTGAACTTAGTGCATATTGGGGGTAGGAACCTTTTCCGGCCCCTATTTCAAAAACCGTTCAATATTTTTTCACGAAACTTGGTATGTGCTTTGACCTAGTGATGGAGTGGTGCCTTTTGCTATTTTGGTTATTCTGAATTTTTTATTTTTTCTGGTTTCCATGGAAACAATTTTAACTTAGTGCATATTGGGGGTAGGAACCTTTTCCGGCCTCAATCTCCAAAACCGTTCAATATTTTTTCACTAAACTTGGTATTTGCTTAGACCTAGTGATAGAGTGGTGCCTTTTGCTATTTTGGTTATTCTGAATCTTTCATTTTTTCTGGTTTTCATGGAAACATTTTTAACTTAGTGCATATTGGGGGAGGCTTTCGTTTCCGGACCATATCTCCAAAACCGTTCAATATTTTTTCACGAAACTTTGTATGTGGTTAGATCTAGTGCTGGAGTGGTGCCTTTTGCTACTTTGGTTATTCTAAATGTTTTATTTTCCTGGTTTCCATGGAAACAGTTTGTACTTAGTGCATATTTGGGTAGGGACTGTTTCCCAGCCATATCTCAAAAGATATTCAATATTTTTTTACGAAACTTGGTATGTGGTTAGACCTAGTGGTGGAGTGGTGCCTTTTGCTATTTAGGTCATTCTGAATTATATGATTTTTCCTGGTTTCCATGGCAACAGTTTCAACTTAGAACATATGGTGTGAGGACCATTTCCGGGCCATATCGCAAAAACTATTTAATATGATTTTACGAAACTTGGTATGTGGTTAGACCTAGTGGTGGAGTGGTGCCTTTTTCCATTTTAGTTATTCTGAATTATTTTTCTGGTTTCTATAGAAACAAGTTGAACTAGGTGTATATGGGGGGTAGGGTCTGTTTCCGTACTTTAGCTTAAAAACTATTCAAAATATTTTTACTAGACTTGATATGTGGTTAGAACTACTGGGGGAGTGGTCCCTTTTGCTACTTTGGTTATTCTGAATTGTTATTTTGCTGGTTTCCATGGAAATTTGAAATTTGTACATAATGGGGGTAGGGTCACTTTCGGATTAAATGTTAGCGGGGGACATCACAGTGCATCACATGCACATATTTCTAGTTCTTTCAGTATCAATCATGATATTATTTTCTTGTAATTTAATTAAATTAATTTCTTGTCTTTCTTTTCAGATGGTAGCCAAGGGAAAGGATGCATCTGAACTATTTCCAGCTGTGGTTAAAAATGTAGTTTCCAAAAATTTGGAGGTAAAAAAACAAACATCATGTTACTTCAGTTCCTATAAGAAATTCATGTTGATGTTTTTATATAGATATTTTTAATTAACAAGTTTTTGTCCTATACCTTTTATCATGGCAAATCAAAACAATGTAGTAAATAGTACACTTTCTGTAAATAACCTCAAATCTTTTCATTGCTTTAATACTTAAAATAATGCTGTTCATTACACAACATCCTCAATAACTATTATGTGCATTTTTATGATTATCAGTTGATTTAATTTATAGCAATTAGTTTATTACACTATCAAATAAACAAACAAAAAGATAACCCATTTTCCTGAAAGTGGCATTTATATGTACATCTCAGTGTTAGTCACTCGTTGTGATTCTTGTTGTGCAGGTGAAGAAGTTGGTTTATGTGTACCTGACGCGCTACGCAGAGGAACAGCAGGACCTCGCTCTCCTCTCTATCAGCACATTCCAGAGAGCTCTCAAGGTAACTAGCTTACCAAGTCTCCTAAATCTCTGTCACTAAGTTAGTGACCAAGTTTACAGAATTACAGTACCATCAATACAATGTCAATGTTACTGTAAATGGAGCTGTATTCATGAACATTTATTCTTTTGACAATAGGTTGTTTTTTTTATGATATATCTACTGTTGTTTGCTAAATTAGTAGATCCTTTGAGATAGATTTTACACAGTTGAATTTTTATGAAGACTGGATATATTTTGATAACAACTGACAAGCTTAAAAAGGGTTTCTTCATTATCACGTTAAAATGTATTCTTCATTTGATCACCAAAAGGTCCTCTTTGAGTGGCATATAATGTTTATGAAACAAACACTATTGAGGCACCAAAGTTATTTTGTTGCTGTTGTATTGAGAGCATTTAAGCTTGGTAAAATATAGCTCTTGGCCCTTCATATTTTGCTTGAAGCCTGTGTTACTGTTATATTGGAATTGATTTCTTTGCAAAATTTAAAGTAGTCTATATCTTCTTTATATCGTAACTAGATAACATCATTAACTATAACTGCACCGATTTCCAGGATCCGAACCAGTTGATCCGAGCCAGTGCCCTGCGAGTGTTGTCAAGTATCAGAGTCACTGTCATTACCCCCATCATGATGCTGGCCATCAAGGAAGCTGTCATGGACATGTCACCCTACGTCAGGAAGACAGCAGCTCATGCCATTCCTAAACTATACAGGTCAGAATTAGAAATACATGCCATTTAGGTTGTGATGGAATATAACATTGTAATATTTTGAATTTTTTATCAGGGATTAGGAAAGACATCTTTAACAATGGGCCATTTTCAGGGTTTTTGGTAATTTTCTGAATTTCCAATTGGCCATTTCCCATTAGATCAATAGACTGTCAATAGTAAACTTCAAAATTTGAATGGGACATTTTTTCATCCAATGTGCAAAAAGGCCTATGGCCCCTGCCTTTCCCAATCACTGTTTTGATGACACTGCTAATGGCTGAAATATTGCCCAAGCTGCGCTTAACAACAACTCGATCACACCCTCTCTATATATAGAATTCACTTTCTGCAAAACAAATATCTTGTACTTACTCATCAAAATTTTGACATGATTAAAATTACACCCTATTTGTCAGGTAATAATAGTCAGAGCTTGATCATAAGCCCTTGACCAGGTTTCAATGTTGCAATTAGCATTATCCAAAACCAATGTTATAGGTTGTCAAGTCAAAACCAAATTGGTTTTATGTTGTTTTACACCTACAGTAGAACACGGATATAGCGAACACGGATATAGCGAACACTCGGATATAGCAAACAAAATCTAAAGAAAAGCAAGTTTGATTATGCAGAGAGTCAGACATGAATTAAGAGAATCGAACATAAAAGATCATTTTGGTATTCAGTTAAGTCAGATACACTTGATCAATTAAACAATGGGAACAATAATATATCTTTTGTCGGTACAGATGTGACACACATTTTAAAGTGCTTTTCTCTTATTTGTGTTTTATTTTCAAGTTTAGAAAATAATCATCTTGAGGTATAGTATTGTCATAGTGTTGAATTAAATATGCAGGGTTATGTCCCTTGAGATCAACATGCTTATGCTATGTCTAAACTAAGGGTGCAACGATTCACCGATACACCGGTGCATCGCGATTATATGGCTGACGATAAGATACACGATACGTTTTGCCTCTGAATCGATACACTACGATACGACCTACAGTGGAATTAAATTTCTTAATTTTAATTTTTTACCCTGTCAGTGTCATCAGTGTTTATTATAGACAAATAAAGTAAATGTTTACAGTTTCACTATCCTGTGTAATATGTATCGAGATACGTATCGTATCGTATCGTATCGTATCGTACCCCAAATATCTAGATACGTATGGTATCGCGACCCTCCTTTGTGGTTGCACCCCTAGTCTAAACATTACCTTCTATTTTAGTATGGACCCTGAAACAAAAGAACAGCTGATTGAGGTGATTGAGAAGCTACTTGGTGACAAAACAACTGTAAGTAGGATTCAATTAATGCTTTTTCTAACGATATATCTTGTTGATTAAAGAACGTTAATGAACCTTTTGACATTAACCTTATGCAAATTTCATGTGATGAATAGAGATGCAAGGCAGCATTCCTTAGCTAAATTTCTGATGGGAAACAAGTATTGTCACACAATCACATTCTCAGGAACCATGATTGCAAAATAATCTGATAATACCATATTCTTGAAAAACTAAATTAGTTTGCTTTCTTTACCATATGTTATGAAAGTATTCATTGTGGAAAATTTCTGAAGTCGTTTTTGAACTAATTATGGGAATATTCATGTATATTTGTAGAAATGAGGATAAAAGTCAAAGGTATGTTTTTATGAAATGTAGATGAATGGATAATAAACAAATATGTCCACAGCTGGTGGCCGGCAGCGCTATCCAGGCGTTTGAGGAGGTTTGCCCCGAGCGGATTGACCTGATCCACAAGAACTACCGCAAGATGTGTAACCTGCTGGTGGACGTGGAGGAGTGGGGTCAAGTTGTCATCATCAACATGCTCACTAGATACACACGCACACAGTTTCTCAACCCCAACCAGTCGGTACGTGAGGTTATGTGTACCTAAGGTTATGTGTACGTAAGGTTATGTCTACGCAAGGTTATGTTGACGTAAGGTTATATGTACATAAAGTTATGTGTACGTAAGGTTATATGTACATAAGGTAAGGGGGAATTTTAGTTGTCCTGTAGTCAAATTCATTAATGCAATGTGAGTGTAATGATATCTTGATGGATCTCTGCTTACTTTTCTAGTTTCACAGAAAATTAATATTTTTCAGGATTCTGGCATGAAAACGGTTTGGGTATAAAAGTTATGTTTGTCTCTATTACGTAGATAATGAAGTCTATGAACACTACCTGCTGAGTGTTGGAGCAGAAAATTGATATTTTAGTGATTCCTGGTTTATAACAGAGAACCCTCTCTAAGGTGTGATTTAGTTGGAAAACTTCAATTTCTTTTATTTGTATACTTTCTTGAAATCATGTTAGAAACTGTGCCTGAAGCTTTTCAATTGTTTCATCTGATCTTTATGCCTATCGGCCACTGTCCAGGACATCTCAATGACTTTCATGTATGAAACACTGTACACTGTCTCTCTACAGGATGCAGTAGACAACCCAGACAAGCCTTTCTACGAGGACTCGGAGAAGTCATCAGAAGAAGAAGAAGATGAGGAGAAGTCGGCGGAACCAAAGAAGAAACCTTACCTGATGGACTCGGACCATCGCCTTCTCCTCAGACAGGCCAAACCATTGCTTAATAGCCGGAATTCAGCAGTCAGTATTTTCCTATCTTGTGTACCTTCACATTTCAGTCCATCTTTTCCATTATCCAGGTAGCTCCTACACATACCCTGATCTCTATCAGGTCAAAATCCACATGTCACTAGTGCACTATAACATTTAAATGGCAAATCAGCACCACCCAGATGAGAGATAATTTGAAGCAATCAAGTTAAGCAATGAGAGCAATTGCTGCTAAACTCACAAGCAGCGTTCTACTACTAGTACTACTACTACTACTAAACATTTGTATAGCGCCAATATCCAGTTCATTTCCTGGACAGATATCATTAGGTAATGCTGCATGAAGTTTGAAATGATTTTCTTTGTCTTCTTGCATCGACAGTACAGGCTAAAATAAGCTTTGAGTTACCAGCCATTGATGTTTAGCCTAATGGATATTAGGATATGTGTAGGAACTACGCAGACAGATATGGTGAATTTGCAGGATGGTTAAAATACTTTTGAGATAAAAGTTTGATCTGTTCCTTTTGGATTTTAATAATGTCCCTGATAAAGCATTTTCTCCAGATTTAGGGTCAGATCCTTACTATCACCAATTGTTGCTTGAATCCCTAAACAAAAATAATATTTAGTTATAAGAACAAAAAGAAGAGAATATTATAAAATGTTGCTCTCTCTCCCCAGGTTGTAATGGCAGTTGCCCAGTTATACCATCACTGTGCTCCCAAGGCAGAAGTTGGAACAGTCGCTAAAGCTCTTATCAGATTGCTTAGAAGTCACAAGTAAGAAACATACGGCCTCCCTCTTATATGCTGTGGAGAAACTTAGATCGTGATATTGTGATTTTTATGGTTGACATTCAGTCAGTTGGTCAATGAATGATTGTTTGAATTAATAAGTACATTTATCCCTTTCTGTTGTGTCAATACATTCAGTTTGAATATTCTCCTGGTCTAAGTTGTTGCAACAGTTGGTTGTTTTAGCAGAAAGGATACGAACAAATTCTTCAAAAGTGTTCAAATATCTTTCTGTACTTCCTGTAGTAGATTAAGCCCAGTTGGTTTTCATTACAGTTGAATATGAGGCTTCATGCTAATTGGAACCAAAGTTTTATGGCTACAACAAAATCAAACACGATCTTCCATGAATTTATTGTAAACATTAAAATGCCCAAAGCTGGTTAGAAACCTTTTACTTTCATTGAATAAAATGGCTTAACCCTTCCGAACAGCTGAGGTTAATAGAGGAAAACCTTTTTATATGAGTTCTATTGTTTATGCTAACTATTAAATTCAAATATGTAACAATATAATTTTTCAGAGAAATCCAGTATGTTGTTTTGAGCAACATTGCTACAATGACTATCAAGAGGAAGGTATGTTAAAATCGTTGAAATCAGTTGATTAATATAATTAAAATCTTTTGCAACTCTATGTCCATTTTCCATTCAAATTTCAAAATATTTTTTTCTGTAAATTTCTGCAGTTTTAATGTTAACTCTCAGACATCAGTGGCTAAATAATGAAATATTGACAACTTTATCATTGAGAAGATATAGTGATTTACTGTTAAGAGTTTTTTAAGGGATACATGACCACTATACATGAAGATGGAGATGTAATAATTAAATTGTACATTACTCTCCCACAGGGTATGTTTGAGCCTTACCTCAAGAGTTTCTATGTGAGATCCAGCGACCCTCTTCACATCAAGCTGCTAAAGGTCTGTCTATAGTAATTTCTAGCACTTTCTTCTTTGTACAATTGTGAGAAAAGCATAAATATGTTTTTGTGACTTCTTGAGTTGTCATCCTTAATATATTGTCCTCTTTGACTTTCAACTTGTAAAATGCAACTCAAACAAGCTTTTAGTTTGTGCCAAATTCTCATAATGCATAGATACTATAATGATATGGTCATAGGAATCTTCCTTGCATACAGTAAACGTTAACTTGGTTTTTCTTGCAGCTGGAGATTTTAACAAACTTGGCAACTGAGACAAATATTTCTACAATTCTGAGAGAACTGCAGGTGAGAAACTATTGTCATTGTCCTAGCATACCTGATGTTTCCTCTGTCAACCTCTGTCTGTCTGTCCGTCCGTGCTCCTTTCCAGACCATAAGGCCTAGTTCATTGAAACTTTGTATGTGGAACAATCATAAACTAGTGTTGTATTTTAAGTTGTTTTTTACTTCTTCTAAGATATATATATGGTTTCAACTCAGTAAAAACTTTCACACTGAGCACAATAAAATTGGGGATGTTAATCAATCATGTTTTTTAGGATGAATTCTTTCTAATAATGCTTAAGTAAGTTTTCAACTAAAAGAGCTTTAACCGCTCCAGGTCAGAAAATAGGCTTGTAATCTACATGTATTTGTGTCAGGTTATTTAGGGTTGAAAGGATTATGGGATGATTTTGGTACAATATATCTCACACTTGTCACACAAGAAAATGATTTGATTGGCTATATCCAAAGTCGGGTCGCGCTAACGAATCTAGCTTCTTAGCAACAGGGTACAGATTAGTGGAGTTAGCGTAACGTTCGTTCCCTGAGACAGGATGAACCGGGATATGACCAATAATGCCTGCTTGTTTAAATTTTTAAGGAACCTTATCAAGCTTTTTCATCAAATCTATGATTGTAATGTTATCATGCATTTTGTTGTTTTTCCAGACATATGTGTTGAGTCCTGACAAGGAGTTTGCAGCTGCTACAATTCAGGCCATTGGTCGATGTGCCAGTAACATTTCAGAGATCACAGACACTTGTCTGAATGGACTAGTGCACCTCATGTCCAACAGAGACGGTTAGTTCAAGCTCAGTTTTAACTATGGCTGAGTATTGCCCAAAATTTGTATTGCAATATCCTACAATATATTGAATGAACTATGAACGTTGATACTTTTTCATTCATTTGATAAAATTCCTTTCAGATCTTTAGAAATATAGACCATCGCTCAAAAGATAAAATATGCATGTAAATTTTGATGGCATATCCATAAGAACACGCTTTTGTCTTTTGTAAAACAGCCAAACTCATATTTTTGCACACAAACAAAAAGGTTTTTTCATAGTCCTGCAATGAGGTGAAGACATAAGCAGCTGCATTATCAATGAGTATAACAGTCAAATGTATTCAACTGCTTCTCCTCTTACCAATACATTACCATAGTTCAGGTCTAGTATTCGCATGTGTGTTAAAGTGGTAGTAGCACAGTTTTCAGATTAATAAAGAGATGTTATGAAAATTTAAGCAATAATCAATAATAATAATAAGACAATGTTTTTTTTTATAAGAAGTGGCAGCTCTAAAATGCACGCAACATGTTGGGTTAAGCGAAGCTAATCCATTCTCTATCTCAAATGATTAAAAGATGTCTAACTAAAATGGTTGCCGGCAGTGTCAACTTAATATGTGAGAATTTCCCCATCGACTGGATCAACAGTTTGAGCATAGAGTTGTTTGACCCACTGAGATTATACAATTGGATTTTGCTATTATCTATTGGGTAACATTTTAAGAAATACAATTTCAGAAATATGTCCTACATTTTTTAATTGCAGAGAGTGTTGTGGCTGAGAGTGTGGTGGTCATTAAGAAACTACTCCAGATGAGAGTAAGTTGACCCTTAAAATCTTTTTACATCTGTTATATTCTTTTGTATTGTCTGCTTCTCTTTTACTCCATTTATATTGTCCCTTACAACCTTTTCATAATTGTTCTCTACCATATCATTTGTGATTTTTCTTGCGTAGAATTCAAATTTCATACTTTTACCAAATAAGTTATTGAAGATTCTTATGTTTTTTTGTGCACTTTGTGATTTGTTGGTCATGGAATTTTATCTATTGAGCACATCTTTGCATTTTTTTTCCAGGATTAATATTTATTTTCAGGAACATATTGAAATATCAATATATCCTATGTTCTATTTTTTTTTCATTTCTGTGACTTCTTGTTAATAAGAAAAAATTTTTGTTGACAAGGAGATACCAAATCCTTATGTAAATATTAGTCAATGTAAATATTTTTTCATTTCTAGCCAGCTACAAGCGAGAAAAAAAGGGTATTAAGAATTGGTTATGGGTTTCATAGACTTTCTTGGTTAAGTGGATGATTTTGATTTTATTCCCCATATGCCAGTGAAATCTTGAACATTTGAAAAGATGAAAAGAAATCTGAATGTTTTGAAATTCTTTTACAATAAGTCTTTTGAAATTGCATGCTTAATCATCAGTCATAAAAGACAAGTTCAGGGATATAATTAATTCACTTGAGAATGACAGATACTATACTTACAAACTATCCTTATAACATCCAAATCTGTTTTTCCTGGCACGTGAACTAAACCTACTGAAGCATCTCTTGTTTTCATGTAGGCCAGTCAGTCTGAGCACCGCATAACATGGTGTTTGTCTGAGACCAGGTTATGGCTGTAGAAGGTGTTCTGGGTAGAACCAAACTTATTGTTTTGCTCATGGTGATTGTTGAGGTATTGGGATCATCATTTACAAACTTAAGACATTTTGGTGTGGTTCTCATTACCAGTCCATCTTTGTTTTGTGAAACTGGTTTTCTTGTATGCGTTTATCAACAAAAGTGATTCATACTGATTTTTCAAAGAAATTAGGTTGCAATAAGCGTAAATGATAAGATATGTAAATTATGAAGATTTACCACAGGTAAGGTAAAACAAGTAAAAGGTTACTGATTTTAAATTAATTCCTCACGTTTCCATGACTCATCATGAATCTTTTTCAGGTGAAAAACGACAAAGTTTTTTGGTGTATAAAGCCAGCAATGTAACAAGGCAAAACCAGATAAAGAAGGCCTAAAATGATTTATTCTTACCCAAGCGGGCATGGATATGCCGGGTATTAAAGTTTGCATAATGGTCATGGGAATTACAGTTTTTCTAAAAATAACTCGCATTTTGATTGGGTGACGGAACGTTTTTGCATCCATTCATGATTCGCATGGATCTTCTATTTCAGTTGAGAGATATAGATGAAAAATCTTATACTTAAATTGCGAAAGTCACACATTACTAAAACATTTTTAATGGAAAATCACGACCTTCTGATGTTTTCTTTGCCGTAAATACAAATTTAAATGTTCAAGGTGGCACTAGGTGGGAGAGTCGCCGGCCGAACCGTCGTTACGTCATAGCTCTATGACGTCATTAAACATGACGTCAAACAGTGACGTCATACATTCCTGACTAGGCTTGTCAAACGTAACGAAAGCTAACGACGTCTTACTTTCTCTTTTCGGTTGTGCGCGGTCAATAAAAGCGATTTTTTTTTATGATATGAGACAAAACAAAATTTGATATAATGTGACATCAATATAATAGACTGTTTCAAATAAGATCTTGAGTTGCGAACTACTTAGAGACGCCCATCATGATGTAGTGAGCAAATTTATGAATGGCGTATGAGTACAATTTGTACTTTACCGGCTGAGCGTAGGTTTTTAATGGCTCTCATTTCCCCCTGTTTTTACGCATCAAAATTCTCTTGGGTAAGAAAAAGAAAAACCAACTCGATGCTCGGAATTACGGATTATCTGTCCCTCGTGAATTATTGTGTCAAACTTCTCGCTGAAGCTCGGAGTTTATCACAATAATTAACTCAGGACAGATAATCTGTAATTTCTCGCAACTTGTTGATTATTCTTATAATATGTACCAACAATGAATAAAACAAAGAGGTTGATATACATATATATGTGTCTAGTAGTACCACACTAGCTTCTATATATACCTAATTATGCCTTTGAAGAATGCCATATACTAAGAGCAATCAATAAAGTGCCCGCTAAATATGTGTTGATGAATATATTGATGCATGATTTTAATGGATTATTTATTGCAGCCGTCGGAACACAAGGGAATCATCAGTCACATGGCCAAGATGGTGGATCAGATTATGGTTCCTATGGCCAGGGCCAGTATTTTATGGCTCATCGGAGAGTACAGTGAACGAGTCCCCAAAATAGCTCCTGATGTGCTCAGGAAGTTTGCCAAGAGTTTTATTCAAGAGGTACATTCAATAAAAGATAAACATTTAAGATTTGATCTATATTTGAAACTAAAATTTCATGCTATTTGGTAATTAAACGTTGGTGGTGAGTTAGGTAATTTGAAATTCATATGGTAAACTTTGAAGATATAAAGGACATGTCCTCTCTTCCTTTATTTTTGTATTTCTCATCAGTAAGCTGAATCTTTCATTCTATTGTCACTAGTGTATTCCTCTTACCTCTACTATATAACATATAAGCTGGATTTGTTTGCAGTCAAGTTCTTTATTAGGTTACTACATGCTTTGGGGTATATGCTTAGATTTTATCAGGTAGAATATTTGGAAACCAAAATGGGATACATATCTTCCTTTATGCAAAAAATTCAAAACATGTAAAGAAAAGTAAGGAATCTCAGAGAGATTAGATATAATACATAAGAATGTTTTACAAAGAATTCCAATGTTCAATACCCTTTAAAGCATAGTGTTCAATGTTGTAAATATATCCTAACTATGTCTATGAAGTATGAACCAAGGGTAATAACATATATATATTGTATGATAGGCCGTGAAATACTGAGATCTATCAATGAAAATAAACCGTGTTATTAGTCACTAGTGACAATAACAATGGAACGTGTTATCAACAAAGACCTGACGTGAGGCACTCGTGAAAATATAAACTTTCTTCCTCACTCGATGAGATAAACATGGTATTTGTCAAGAAAAAACAAAAATCCTCTAAATATTTATAACCGATAACATGCAAGTTGGTACAGTAAGTGTTCCTCCGACAACATCCCCTTGTTTGTACCCCAGGAGGACATTGTGAAGCTGCAAGTGCTGAACCTGGCTGCCAAACTGTGTATCACCAACCAGAAACAGACCAAGCTGCTGTGTCAGTACGTCCTCAACCTCGCCAAATACGACCAAAACTATGACATTCGCGACAGGTCCCGTTTTCTGCGTCAACTGGTCCTGCCAGGGGAGAAGGGGACAGCACTCTCCAAATATGCCAAGAAAATCTTCCTTGCTACCAAACCTGCTCCAGTACTTGCTTCCAAGTTCCAAGGTATGTGAGGGAATTGTTCAGTTGTGAGGTCGAAAATGCTTAACTAGTGTTTTTATACTTCCTTCATCATTTAGTAAGCATTTAACATTTAGATGCTGAGTATTTTCAACTGTCAAGTCCTCCTCCATGTAGCATATCATGGAAATATTCTGAAAATCCTTTAAGAATTATTTCAAATTAAATTCAGAAAAATGTATCGAAGTATGGTTTAAGAGTATTGAAAGGGGTTAATGTCACTCCTTGTCAAAAGACTGACTAGCATGTACCATTATATCATTTAACTTCCTTGGTGATGGAAGAAACCAGCCTGCCCTTTGTTCTATTTTCTGGCATGGTACCAATACTGATCTCAACCAATCATCTCATTACTTAAGGTCTTTTTAAATCATTTTTCAGTGCTCTCCTTAAGAACATCAAGATTTTCTAGATCATAGCTATGAAAATCATAAGTATATACTTACTCCTCCATTGTGAAGCATTTGCTCCAAAATGTCATGATTTTCACAATTAAGGATGTTATCCAGAAAATTTTGTTGTTCTTATCTCTATTATATTTGCCATCAGACCGGGACCAGTACCAACTGGGCACCTTGTCCCACCTGCTGAATGCCCGGGCACATGGTTACCAGGAGCTTCCAGAGTGGCCAGAAGACGCCCCGGACCCAACAGTGCGGAACGTGGAGGTTCCGGTTGTGTGGACAGAGAAGACAACAGGCAAGAAGAAGAAGAAGCCAGTCACAGACCTCAAGTCTTTCTACTCAGAAACTGAGTCCAGTGAAGATGGTGAGTTGTTCAAATATTTGTCTGGCCTTCTGTAAATTATCTTTTTATCCTGTTTTATCTATTCTTGAAGTCACATATTACATAAGTAAACCTTTAGCATGAGTTTTGAAGATACTATGTACTATGAAGTATGTTAGACTAAATTTTTAAAAATATTGTACAATAATTAAATGTGTGAATAGAATATCAAAGCAGTTTTTAGAGGATCGAGAGAAAGACATACTATACTACATCTACATCTTGAATAATGATGACGAAAAAATATTTAATCTTTCACCTTGAACCCTCAGATGAGTCAGAAGAAGAGTCTGATTCTGACGAGAGTGGTGAGAGAGACTCGGAAGATGAAGATGAGGAGGAGGAATCGGAGGAGGGGGAGGAGTCTGAGGAGGAAGAGGAAGAGAGTGAAGAGGAGGAAAGTGAAGATGAAGATGAAGAAGAGTCGAGCGAGGAGGAGGAGTCGGAGGAAGAAAGTGAAGAAGAGTCCTCAGAGGAAGAAGTCGTTGTCAAGAAAAAAACAACTAAAAAGGTAAGAAGCACTTTATTTCTCAATCCATATTGTTCAGATAGTTCACATCAGTGTAAGTGGCCAGAAGCTTGAAATAAGGGTAAAATGCTTGATAAGAAGCTTCACAACATATCTGTTGCTATATTGCTCAAGTTTCCCAGCAGAACACCTGTAGAGGATAAAATGCCTTATGATCTTTGTCAAACTTCACGGGAAAATCAAAATCAAGTGATGTGGATCACTTGTTATCTCATTGCATATATTGTTGACGAATTTTTGTACAATGCCCTGCTATTGTCAAAAATAGGACATTACAATTCTTTTAAATCATGATGAAATAAAATCACAATGTCATCATCATCAAGGATAATGATGTCATAATATCATGACATCACTGCTTAGGATGTGCTGTCTTCCATACTTTTAATGATGACTTTATTTTAGCTGAAAAACAGTAACCTTTTTATACATTTAATATCAAAAGACATTTATTGGGATTCTTAAAGAATAAGCACTCTATGATTTTATATATATGTTGCTTTACACCCAACACCTATTTGAAGATCCACCTCTGTGTTACAGGAAATTAAGCAAGAAAAATCAAAGAGCAAACAGCCACCTGCAGCCAAACAGGAGGCGTCTCTACTACTTGACTTGGATGATAGTAAGTATTACACTTTCATCATTATTCTAAAAAATTTGTTCTGGAAATGACCCAAAACTTGTGTTTTCTCTTTCACCCCGACTTAACTTGGATGATTGTAAGTATTACCGATACACTTTCACAATAAATCTTAAAATTCAGTAATGAAACTGACTTTTCAATACTGTTGTGAACCCTTTCATTCTTATGGCCAGGAATCGGCTCCCAGGCATATTTCATTTCATAGTGATTTGTTTCTGGTTTCTTAGGTGAAGTAATGTACAACATTTGTATGGATGACAACTTCACATGACATTTCTAGGATACGTTTAGCCCTTTTATGAATATAATGTAATAATAAATACTGTTGTCATCTATAACTTCTTGTGTTTTTTTGCTTAATGTTTGCACATCATTGTCTTGTTTTATGTGATGTACATATTTCTATTTTAACATTGATTGCAGTGGGTTCTATGGGAGGGGGGAGTCAGCCTGTTACCCCGGGGGATATGTTGACCCCAACCATGGCTTCCAGTATGAGCAACCTCTCCCTCAGTGACCGGGCCTCTCCCGTACAGGCGGTGAGTGATCCTTGATTTGTCTGTTGCTGGATATTGGTAATACAGGAAGGTCTCATGTAGTAAAGGCTTCATTTGTGAAAACCTTGAGAATTTATGACTCTTTGTCCAGTTCTTTCATGTTGATGTTGGATAATCAAAAATGTTAGACATTGACAACATTTTCATGGTGTCATGGATTATGTTAATCTTTTGAACCTGTTTTTCGCGTGCTTGAATGTATCATGAAGACTTATACCTCGACTTTCGAACCTTTGTAAGCCCTATGATCATTTTTGGAAAAGTTTTAAAATGTTTCTTGGAACTGCTTTAGGTCCAAGATTTCCAATCTATTGAGTGCCAGTAAGTAATTGATGCAGCTTTTAAGTCGCATGTTTTAAATACTGGTCACTGCTAAAAAAATCAACATAGAAATCTTTTTGCATAGAGTGTGTGCTTGAATCTATATTGACTATTCCTACAGGTTCAGCCAGTGATGGTTCAGTCAAGGTCGTTCGAGCTGTTGAATCGGATCAAGGGTAACGGAGTGAGCGTGGACTACAAGTTCACAAGGACCATCTCCATCTTCTCCCCCAAGATGGTGTCTCTAGAGCTCACCTTCACTAACAACGGGGAGGCGCCCGTCAACAACATCACCATGGGCGACAAGGTCAGTCAAAGCTATTAGTGAACAGATATGAGATCTGGGAGAAGGGAGTATAAATATCTGAAAGCAGAGAGATCTTGCATGTATTCATGTGCAATGATGTTTTGACCACTAGGTGATCTTGCTCTGATGAAGACCACTTCATAGTTAAAACATGTAAACTGATGAATAAATATATGAGGCCAAGATCTCTCTGTTATTGGTGGTTTATCCTCTCTTCTCCCTGCCAATCAACCTAACAGTTGGTCCAGCGCACGATCCTTGAGTGGACATCACAGCCCAAGACCTGGCTGAATGTGGAGTACTTGCTGATCCTCAAAAATGAAGTCTTGATGATAATACACAAATACATAACATGCGTTATGAGCATTGTTATTTCTTTTTAAATTTTGCTATCAACCTTGATGTATAACCATTAGGACTCCAAAAATGTGTATTTGTACATACATATGACATTACATGGCTGGATGTAAACACATTGTATACAAATTGGGAAATAAAAATGGAAAAAAAAAAAAAAAATTAGGGCTATCAATACCTTAAATAGGGATGTAAGAGAGTCAGGGTTTGATTTTGAAAATTGAAATGATATTCCTTGGCAAAAATGTACGTTTTCAATTGCATTTAAGTTTCACCTTAGTCAAGGGGTTGTCATATATGCTCTGGGAGTAACAGTTTTATTCATTGATTAATTCATATGATGCCCTTTGTTTTGTACTTCATAAATGTCTTGTTATCATATGATAAGGCTTGATTAATTTTTTCAACAGAAATTACAACCAGGAATGGAAATACAAGAATTTCCAGAAATAGGTAAGATAAACCTAACTCTTGACACTTTGAAAAAAAAGAGCCTCAATTGATTAACTCAAAGCATTAAATAATTCTTAATAACAATTGAAATACTCGTAAAGAAGAGTCTGAGAATTCAAGGGAGACAACTAGTCTGACCTGTCTGTCTCCTCCACTTGCAGCCACTCTAGGTGTGGGGTCCTCTACGTCTGTACTGTTCGGAATCAACTACAACGACACAACCCAGCCAGCTTCCTTCGACCTGTGTACGAGTGACCAGAAGTTGAACGTATCAATATCGGCACCTGTGGGGGAACTGCTTCAACCCCATACTATGAGTGAGGGAGACTTTAAAAGTCAGCAAGGTAGGTCTCCTTTTGATAAAAGTGATTTGACATGGAAATGACCTTCTGTAAATATCTTATGTTTAATTTCATGACTTTCATGTTCATGACCTGATAGTCGATGTTGGCTCATTTGTTCCTTTAAAGGGGCAGTAGCACGTTTTTATGGGGAATATAAGGTGATGTCAGGAAAATGAAAATTAATGGTTCCAATTGAATGAAAATGTATTTAAACTAAATGAAGCAGCACTGATTTAAATATATAACGTAAGGTTTAGCCATGCAATTCCTTTTTCTTACACAAAATGAATTAAAGGTGTTCACACAAAAATGGCCGCCAATGGATTTCATGTGAAACTCCATACTTTGTCCTCTGACTATAAATGATTGGCTTGTGTAATGAGATTTTGGACACTGTCAAATTAATACATTTAGCATTACCTTACAATTATCAGTGAAATATTTAAAATATAAAATTATCAAAAAACGTGCTACTGCCCCTTTAAACCTAGTGTTGTTTTTGTATTTGTATCTTAGAGATATTAGACAAGTGATTAAGTGAGATGACATTCTATTACAATATACAGTCATCAAACAAACTTTATTAACGTAATTATGATTTCAGCCAAAAAAGGGTAATTTAATTTTTTCTCCCCATTTTCGTTTGTAAGTTTGACATAAAAAGAACAACCCTTGACTATTAATCGATTTTGCTTCTTCTGTAGGTAAGCTCGGAGGGATGAATGAGAACAGCGGGAGCGTGGAGGTCAGCAGTTCCAACCTTGCTCCTAAGGAGTTGTGTATGTGTGTTCATACTGCCGCCAATGTGCTGCAGGTGCCCTCTTCAGATGAAAATGCTTATCGGTTTGCTGCTCGAACTCTTGCTGGTGGAGCCCTTGTCCTCGTCAGTGTGAAAATGAAGGACACTAAAGCATCTGTAACTGTCAACTGTGAGAAAATGGTCATTGGCACTATGCTGCTCAAAGATATAAAGAATTCGCTTGGGAAGAAGTAGCGGCACGGTGGGATAGAAGATCAAATATATGTATATTTATGTATTTCATTATTGATGATTGTTGAATAATTATGGAAGGCTGTTTATGCTCATCAAGTTCCCTTTCACTTAGCAAACACAGTGCTGTAAACAATCTTAGTCAATGTTAATCCTTAACCCTGACTCTGTCATAAACATTGACCCTATGAAAGCGACATTGAGTATTTTTCTTAATATCTCATTTGGCTCAATCATTTACCAAATGTGCTAATATAAGTCCACTTAACTCACAAGTGTTTGCCAAAAAGTGCAATAAGTAAAAATGATTTATTTTTGACAAATTATTAACAGCCTAAAAATGTGCAAAAGCTGAACTACACTCACTACACTATACTGATAAGCATTAAAATGATAACAGAGCAATGATAACATAGTGACACCTCAAGAGACCATTCTTGACAGTTTGTTACTCTGAATCAAAGGAAAGACACTTACCTATTCATCATATAAGTATTAGGATTATGATTATAGTTGAACTGAGTTTGCCAAGTGAAATGGTTCCATAATTCTTTTTAAGTTTATTTATTATACTGATCTCCAAACATTAGATAATCAAATTGATTTTTTTTAGTATTATCAATTACAATTGCACTTTAATTATTTAATGTTATCAGACTGCACATGTAGAGAGTTCTTGTTTAAAGATATTGGTGCTTTAGATTGGAATCATAACCCTAATGTTTTCATTTGATGTGTTTATTAAATCAGGTCCAATATCCAATCTGTCAGTTCAAAGATGCATTGAAAAACAACTAAGAGAAATATATTTTAAAGGAATCATCATCCTTATAGTTGCATATCATATGAGCATTCCAATAAAATTAAATAATACAAAGATTTAGTCAATTTTAAAAACTTGAGTCAAAATCTTCAGATTATATGTTCAAATGAGTTTATCACATAGTAATTGTTCGGTAAGCTTTTGACCTCTTTGAAAACTTACATTATGACAGTTATAGCGTTGACAAGTAATTACAAATCTTGTGTTTAAAGTGCTAAGCTTTAAGACCTTAAGGTAACCTTGCTTTAGGTTGTCAACCACTTCAAGGGTTATGTGCAATGACATCATTTTAGCATACAAGAAAGTAACCAGTTATCTTATTTAGATACAGATTTAGTTCAAACCAAAATGCTATTCATTCTAAAGCTATTTTGTGTTCAAAGAGACAAAGATTCCAATTCCAGTCTGTGAAATATGCATAACTACACAATTGAGGGCCATGTCTAAGAAGAGGAGGTTATTGTCTTATTATGGTTTGTAAAGTTACAAAACAATCTTTTTCCTGATACCAACTTCAAGTGAGCAATGTGAAATATTCAATTTGATGTGTAAAAATAAATATGTTTATGTATTCATTGTATCTATTTGTTTTTTTATGTCTTCCCCCCGAAGGGTCGGGAGACATATTCGTTTTGGTTGAGTTCCCGTCAGCGTCGGCGTTGGCGTTCCCATTTGTTTCCGAAGCATAACTCTTTACCAATCTTCACCAAATTTGGTATACATCCTCTCCATATCATGAAGATGTGCCTTTTCGGGGTTCTCTTCTTTTAAATGTTGTAATTCTTTTTTCCATGGCAACAGTTTGGACTTTGTCATTTTTAAGGGTTGGGTTAGTTTCCGAAGCATAACTCTGAAACTACTTGGCCAATATTCACCAAATTTGGTATACATCCTCTCCTTTTGGGGGTTTCCTCTTCTTTTAAATTTTGTATTTTTTTTTCCATGGCAACAGTTTGGTCATTTTTAAGGGTTGGGTTAGTTTCCGAAGCATAACTCTGAAACTACTTGGCCAATATTCACCAAATTTGGTGTACATCCTCTCCATATCATGTAGATGTGCCTTTTGGGGGTTTCAACTTCTTTTCAATTTTTTATTTTATTTTTTCTATGGCAACAGTTTGCAATCTTGGTAACAGGTACCATGTCCAGTGAAGATTCTAAACTGTAGGAGTTGAATGTAATCTTGTGGGCAGGTATTATGACCAATGGAGGCTCTAAATTGTAGTTGTAATGAAGTGTGTTGTAGTTTGAGTTCACCAGGCAATCTTAACTCCAATTCTCCTACTGATACCAGGAGACCATGATACACATCTGTATACACAATATTTGCAGTACATATGAATCAAAACAGACAATTGCGTACAAGTGATTTTAATAAATATTAGTTTTGTAAGTATGTACAGAAATATCAATGACCTTTTAGATCAAAGGAGTAAGACATATTAATATCAATCAATGAGTATTTAATGGCACAAAAGAATGAAATTGATGACCTCAAAAAAATTTCTGAATTATTTATGAATACATTCTCCTAGATCATGAAACCATTGATCTATTATGAGGAGGAATATTAATTGGGATCCAATGATATTGCAATAACACTGCTTAAACATTTTCTAATCAGCAATGAATAAATGACATTTATCTTATAAATTCCTATATCTAAAATGTAGCTAAATGTTTTTAACTTAACAGAAGGAATCAATTGCATAATCGAAACCATGTTCTCGTCAGATATATAATTTCCCCTTTAAACAAAATTAATTGTCATAATTGCATTATCATAACTTATTGATAATTACCTCATTACTTCTATGTTTAAGGTCAAACAATTAAGAAAGACTTTAAAGGTCATTTATAAGACATTTTTCTCAAAGATGAAAATATTCTATCAAATTCTACAAAAAAGCTATCAATTTTCAAACTTTCCTATATAATGGTGATTTATATTTATATGATTAATCATAAATTAAACACTTAACGGGGAACAAGCAAGTCTCCATGTTGTTGAAAATATTAATCAGCCGTTATGTCCGTGGAAATAAACCAAGCAGCGATTATTAGGCGAGCATGATTGACCTTTATAATGTTTATAACAGCGTACGGAAATAATTTATGTGTTTGGTATTTGAATTAGTAAGCACCTTGCAGAGAAGCCGTATATATCACAGCCATATCACACATATACTGCCCCGGCTTCTTGATTCAGATAAGCGAGTGCACATGTGAAATCTCTTGATAAAATTTTGCACCGAAATATGACTAGACTGCTTTTGGTCCTTAAACATGGATAATATAAACCCAAATAATTTTATTTTTTTGCCGTTGTAAATGAAGCTAACATTATTTCATTTACATTATATATTCAAAACAACTGACTTCAAGAGACATAATCGATACTAAGCAAATACTAAATATTGATTTTGTGAAGGGCTTGGTTTATCTAAAATGATTGATTTCACGATATTTGATATGGTCCCGTTATTAATTTGAGTAATCGATGTCCTTAGATTGAGTAGATTTAGTTTGGATCCTTTTTCAAATGAAAACATTAAAAGATCTAAATGAAGGATGAACGAGATTATAGGTGAGGGATAACATACGGCTAAAAAAAATCAGAGTGAGTTAGTAATTGTTTAGCGCCGCTCTGGCAATATTTAAGCCGATATTATGTCACCATTTCAAGTATGACTGAATGAGACTCATTTTTCATGACCCTTAACATTGTCAATAATGCCATGAACCATTCCTTCAACAGAAATGCAATCAAATTAATAATGTCTCGTAGTGAAAACATTGTAGGTTAATGAATGATACAAATTGAAATCTCGCAAGTTGCAACAATGCACTATAAGTTATTCTATTGTTTATTTAAAAAGAACATTTAGATGTAGAAAATCTGTATAACTTCCGTTTGCAATCCTTTAAACCCGCGTCAAATTTTCCAGTATTTATTCACTGTAAACACAATACAATTGTAGTTTCCAAATAAATGTGTTTTTGCAACTTACAAAGGTTATTTAAACCCTGTGACCTTATGTCAAGAACCACATGCGTCATTGATTCATAAGCTAGAGAAGTATAAGCTATGCCGCAAAAAAATGACATGCATAGATCACATATACCGTGCCTATTGCAACTCCGTGTCACCTAAATGAGTACAGAAATATAGGCCAAGCTTCATGAAGGAGAAACATGTTTTATATATTTATCAGAGGGAATCTACATGTGTTAGATTCTTAACTTAACGTGTTAAAATGCATGATGAAAACCAGCTTGAGTAGCGTGTGAATTGTACACTTTGTAAAACCTACACAAAATGCCACAAACACAACAAAACGTAAAACGTTAAGGGTTCCTGGATTTGTTTAAGGTCACAGCACAAACCAGGCGGAAGATGGCCTTTCTTAATGCAGGTTTTTGTATGGGTGTCGTGACATTCAAGAACAACAATCCAAACATTTGCAGGAAGATAACGTAGAGTGACGCCCAACAAGTTTACACGACAAATGCACATGTGAAAGGTGCATCTAAAAGGTAACATATAAAACGAGGAGAGGCCGCGATGGAGTAACCAAAGTTATTGTAATCATTGGCACCGTTTCTTTCTATGCATCACACAGTAAGATGACTATACATTTTATATATAAGGTGACGTTTGATTTATAGATCAACATACACAATTCATAATCATTTAATGATTAAATTAGCTCCTGTTCATTTCAGCATATATGCATATAAACATGACATGAACAATATTTATAACGAAGACCATAAGTTAAGGTTCTTGAAAACACAAACGTTTTAATGATAGTAATTAAAACAATCCTCAATCAACAAAAACACTGGCAGTTATCATTAAAAAGTTAAACAGTGAGTAACAAGTTATCAACATTACATAAAAAAAACTGCATATGAAATTTGAGGTCATGAATGTCAGAATGTTTGATAATACCGTACCTGTTATCCCTGATTAAACTTCATTTCGGTTAATATATGATTCTTTTAGGATCAAGCAAGCGCAATACACCCGATGCATGGTTTTCCTTGATGATTATAGAATATATACATTGCAAAGTGGAGAAAAGACACATACGTACATTATGTATATTATCTTATGCCATCTAATTTCATGGTCCGCAATTATTAAATGCTTTCTTCAAAACGCCTCTCTTCTCAAAATGCCTTCAATGTGAAATATTAGATGCTTACAACTTGTTATATTTACATGACACATTGAAAACATGACAATGTCGGATGATTCATTATGGTTATAATTGTTATAAGTATGTGTAAGTAGATAATACATATTAGCTGATCATTTAAGTTACAGTTATTATGAAAAACAACATAAGTTTTCTTCAGTTCTTCATGAACCTATAATACGTCATCTCGATGATCTGAAGTTTGGTCATTAAATATTGAGTATATGACAGGTTGCAATATAGTACATCAATAACAATGTCATGTTAAAAAGTAGCTTTTTACCAATGCTTTGAGATACATTAATTTTGATGTTTTAATTAGAAAAATTATTTTTACTTGCGAAAAATTCCGAGAATTGACGAAGCTTAAAAAAAGTAGAACCGGCAGGCGTGCAATACGGATTCTGGAGTGCAATACGGAATTTGAAGACGCATTCCGTATTGCACCCTTGTATTACTATCCTAAGATTACATGAGTATTTAATAAAGAAAGAGACACGCCTCACACATACCAAACATCTGGGATACACAGCCTTAGATGAACCATATGAGTGTCAAGGCAATCAAATTGTGACTTCTTTGAGAGGTATTTCAGAGCATCAGAGGTGACATCAAATGGCCTGGCTCTTACATGAAACAAATGGGCTACTGGGTTGTTCATACTAAATATATTATATCCTTCAACACAGTCATTTCGTTTTGCAATTTTTTGCGAATTTGCAAATGTAGAGAATAAGTCGTTTTTAAACTTCATTTATGGCATATACGTGTTCTGTAAAATTACAGAAGACGTTCTACAAGTCTTGACCAAAGGAATAGAATAAGGACACTACCCACTGGTGAAACTCTGAACACTCAACGGTAGTCACAGCAACAACAGTAGCTGATGTTCCTGAAAGGGCTTCTGAAGTCTCGACCACAGAAACAACACAAGGACACAACACGTGGATTCTATACTGAAAAGTCAATAGTTACAGCAGAACCATGTTCCTGAAGGCGGTTATGATGTATCGAGAATAGAACAAGGACACTAAACATGGACGTTGCACCAAATCCGGAACACTCAACAATAGTCACAGCAGCAACAACAGATGTTCCTGAAGGCAGACCGGAAGTCTCGTCCACAGAACCAACACAAGGGGACCACGAAGGACTTGATGATGAAGAGCCAGCTGGCCATAACCTCCAGCACGTCCACAGCCTCACACTCCGACTTGCTGCTGCAGCTGATCCGGTTCACTGGAACCTCCAGGCAGAAGTACGGAGTGTACAACAGAATCGTCACAAAACTGACCAGACTTATATCTACTGGAGAGTGCATTCTCTCCCCGAACATGTCCAGGCCAGTGGAACGTCTCTTCATCAAATAGCCAATTACAGCCGCGATTCCTGTCACCATGACGACAAAGCTTTGCGGGAAAAAGGAGAAGAACATATGAAGTAACGCGGTCACGTCTTCCTTGTAACGTCTTAAACATGGGTAGTCATCATAAGGACGCCCTGGCCTTGTGGAAATAAAGTACAGGGGAATGAGAAGGACGCCAGATATGACCCAAGGCAACAAACCCATAGTTCCTGACATCACATACTTAGTTTTACCATTCGTATAGAAGTAGCATCCCATCCTCAACACGTAGTCCATATTGATGACAAACACACACAACGTCGTGATGGATGGAAAGAGGTTCTTCTGGAGAAGCTGCAGGGTGTTGATGACTTCACAGGGGTAGCTCCATTTGGTCCACTGGGCGTTATGGTCCGCATACAGAGGCAGGACTGCGAGTCCGAACAACAGGTCAGCTACAGCCAGGTTGAGGATCAGCATGTGCTTGGTGGAGGTCCGGAGTCGCTCGGACAATAGGATGACGAAGATGACGAGGAGGTTGAGGAGGATGATGATGACGTCACACAGCATGAAGAGGACCAGGTTGTGGCCCAGCTCCAGCAGAATCTTACCTAAGGTAAGCAGCGCCATCTGGGGAGAGACGAGAAAATATTAAACCAATTGAACGATTTAAGTTTATTTTGCGGGAATATGCTTTATCGCAAAATCTCGACAAATTCTAAAATAGCCTATGTAGAAACTTTCTAACAATGAAAAGTCAAAGACAAGTACATGTATAGCTTGAACATATCTACAGAGGTAATCAATACTTTATGAAGGATACTGTATACTGTAGTAATTTAGTCATGCAGGATTCAATTATTCAGGATTACATCATGCATGCAGCATTACCGCAGAAGTGACGTAGGCAGGTTCTAGATTAGTCTTATATTGTGGAATATTTTGAAATACGATGGATGCTGTTATGAGATGTTTAACAAACCAAGTCTTTACTTACATCAAATACATATCTACAGTCGATCATTTGTCGTAAATAGCGTTTTCATAAATAATTATCCATGTTTATTTTTTTATTTTTCAATTTCCAGCTATCTATTTTGGATGGTCTATTTGATGATACTCATAGTGTAAAAAGACAATGGTCTACCTTCCAAATCATTTAAATGTGAGCACTCGTTGTATTCCTTGTTGTGTAGGTTAAGCAGGATGAAGGCAAGATTATACATTCTTTATTCTGGGATGGTGTTTCGATATAGACGTTTTAAGACGTTTATAAGTTTTCGGGATAAAGATATCCATCGTTCTTCATCCCCTATACTTGAATGCCCATAAAAGACTTTGGCGAAGGCTGTTTACTTGTTCAAGACGTGTTCATTTAAGAACGAAAATGCCTTGACCTATTTGATTCATAATCATCATTTCTAAAACATCTTAAAAGCACTTATGAGATAAAAGATCGGCACATGTCTGATACCCTCGTTGATATATTGCTATGTACTCACGAGACAGTTAATTAGCGCTTTGTATCGATACAAACATGATAAAGCACGGAGAGATCGCCTTGTTATCACACTTGAGATAGTTGGCACGTCATTTAAAGGGGCAGTAGCACGTTTTTTGATAATTTTATATTTTAAAATTTTCACTAATAATTGTAGATTAATGCTAAATGTATTATTTTGACAGTGTCAAATATCTCATTACACAAGCCAATCATCCATAGTCAGAGGACAAAGTATGAAGATTCACATATAATTAATTGGCGGCCATTATGTGTGAACACCTTTAATTCATTTTGTGTAAGAAAATTATATCGCATGGCTAAACTTTACATTATATATTTGAATTATTACTGCTCCATTTAGTTTAAATACATTGTCTTTCAAGTCAATCGGAACCATTTATTTTCATTTTCCTGACATCACCTTATATTCCGCCTAAAAACGTGCTACTGCCCCTTTAAGGTTTGCATATCTTTTAAAGCCACCAAAAAGGAAATAACATCCCTCATTTGAATCTGTGTTACATACACGTATTGAAATTGAAGCATTTTGAATACAATCATATTAAAAGCCCGATGAGCTACAGAATTTTAGAATACCGTGCCACAAACCAGTTGTTAATTTACGATCAATTGTAGCCCACTTCACGTCCATTATTCCAAACTCAACGTTATGACGTAATACGCCAGAAAAGCAGTGAAACGAACGATGGCGAGGTGGTCGATATCGATTTGCATTGAAACATATTCGATGTAACGAAATCGCTGAAGTTGCATAAAATATGAACTATTCAAAATAAATTCACTTTATTTTATATATGTCAGTGAAATAATATAGCAAGCACTTTGTTGCCATATTTTTTTCAAACGTAATAAAGGGGTTAAACAAATTAAGGCAGCTTCCTCGATTTAAATTGCCTCGTTGATATCTATGATACATTTATATACTTTATCCTAAATGGACAAGGTATTCAGAATTTGGTCTATAGAAAAACAGAAGACAGAAGAAAAACAAATTAAGGAAAGTATACATCCGTCCAATTTTCTTCAATGATAAATATAAAAGAACAATTATAATGATAACTGTGTAATAGTGGTATCTATTGATATTCAGATAAATGTTGTGCATTATGAAAATTAGATATATTCGAAACCAAATGTATCACAGTTCTCCTGATTAGTGAAATATGCAATTTTAGTAAAATAATGGTTTTCCATGAGCACTTGAGATATCCGTATTGCTAATAGTAAAGTATATATTTGTAATACCGATTTCCCAAAGGCTTGTGCGCTATTCTTTCTAAAATGTGTCGGTATTTAAACAAGTATCAAAATATATACTGTGGAGCACAGTGGTGTAGTGGTTAGCATGCTTGCCTCTCACGCCAGAGACCCGGGTTCGAATCCCGGTGGAGACACCAAACATTTGTGACTTGGGTCTCATTCTGTGTTGTGTCCCTGGGCAAGACACTTCATCCAAATTGCACTCAGTTCACCCAGCTGTACAAATGGGTACCTGACCAAGGGGGAAGTATGGACCTATACGGTTGCGCGAACGCTTGTTAATAGGCGGCAACGAAAGTACTATCCCTCCAGGGTAATAATACTCATGGCGCTTTGAGCATGCTCTGTCATGGATATATGCGCGGTATAAGAAAGCTATTATCATTATATTATATATATATCAAGTCTCAAGGCAGGACCGATAACAACCCAACTTGACATATAAATCTTCATTTCTTTGCAATTACAAGAGCCACTGATTCTGTGGTTTCTTTTCTGTAAACAAGACAAACACTTCCTTCCTGTTCCAGATGTGGGTCACGTGATGTATGCAGGTGCGTGGTCACGTGACACAGACGGTACGTCACGCACGATCTCTATGACAGCTGCTATGAACTAGTGATGAGCGCGCTATCTGTACATTTCTATAAATACCGGAACGTCTAGGGTATCGTCTCGCAGCCTGCAAGATTCACCCACAAGCAGGAACCGTTATCTCAAACCGCTGAACGATGGACGGAGCCTGGCGTAAACTTAAAATCATGTCTTACCAAACAGGTTACCTGTGTTGAACATAAGGCTAATCGCAAAAGTTTAAAATATTTCACCCTTTACTTCATGTTCTAAAGCATCTGAGCTCGTTTATATCTCCATTCAAAACTACGTAAGAGATTGTTCGAAACGTTAAACCTGACATGTGTTGAAAGCATGATTGCTTGCTAAGCACCGATTATACCTACATAATGTATAAGGGAGAGAAAGTTTTGCACGGAACTTGACACTTACAGGCTGTATTCCTGAAGTTACATTGCAACACGGAAGAACGGTGCCTGGATCTCTTCGAAGGTTTCTGTGTAGAGAATGCTGGCGTTACCAAGACGCGTGTTCATGGTTTCATGGCGAATTTGAGAGTCTCGTGTTTGGTCTGATAATATGAACACGAAAATATTTGGTGATAGGATAGGAGCTGGCATATGTAGATTGGCACCCTGGGAGTAAGTAAACATACAGCATGTACAGTACGGGCTGATGTGGCCTGGTCATTTGAAAGCACATGTATGCAGTAATTAGGTCCTCTTTCATCTTAAACTTGATTATACAGGAGAGAGGTGTGCGATGAAATAATCATCAAAAACATCTGCACAAATAATAATTGTGTAAACATGCTGTTTGTGTGCCTGCTTCCAATAACCACAGCGTGTGATGGTAACGGGAGGCACAGAAGCTGTTAAAGAGCGGAGGCAGCGGGGTCAATAAACGAGGTTTAGAACTTGCCACTAGAAATAGTTCAATCGATATATTACACAGCTTCTCCTCGCGATGTCAGTGATACAATACCGCAATCTTACAGCTATCAATAGCGAGTCCAGTCTGTTTTTCAATCATCAGATTCTCACATCAACATGCGACTTACTCAGCTTTGACAGCATCTATTGTAGATGACCCGTAAATACCAGGTTGCAAGTTGTTCTTGAAATTACAGGTAAAGAAAAAAGGTATTGAAAGTACTTACATTGGTCGTGTCAGTGATGAGGTAGTGGAGATGACATCCTGTGATGAAGCTGTGATGGACACACAAATACACCTAGTGCAGTGAGTGACTGAACATGAGTGGGAGAGACTGGCTGTAGCGACCACTGGCACCGGGGCTGTTCAAAGCAGAGAGGCGTGTTCGTTTCTGAGTGTTCGCATGCAGTGCCTTGATCTGACGAGGCTTGCACTGTTTTAGGCTATCTCTGAATACACGGACTATTTGTAGAGTTGATTGATGAGTGTCTTTTCAGCCAGTCTTACGATTTATTCATCCATTAGATGTATCTTATCATATCACGTTTAGCAAGTGTAATGTTTCTAGTATCTTTAAGTCTTTCCTCTCAGTGAAGAATTGTTCTTAAGAATCATTTTGATTTTACTTGGGATGATGTCACACCTAGACCCACGGGTGCTCAATCAACAACACAACAAAGTGAGAAACTGGTCCCAGGGGAGTGTGTTTACTTCTAGAAAATCTGGAGTAGCTCCAATTGAAAAAGCCTGTTTTGAAATGATGTTGGATAAGATTCCAACTGTTTGATCTTACATCATTGTTGATTATTGCGTCTCGAACAGGCCCCACAGGTTGATGTCTAGCCCTGAGGACTTGCTACTCCGTCTCGGTGGAACCAGTTGTACACTACGTGGGATAACGTCTAGCACTTTGATCTTGTGTCCTGCTCAAGTAGAGCAGGCTATGATTAACATTGACTACAGTCAGTCAAGAATTGGGTTACGGTCGGATTCTTTATTCATCATCTCTTGATATAACCTACATCAGGACTTTTCTTGATATAAGTATATGGGAAGTTGTACGTGTACATTGAAGGATAACTCACTTTGATTTTGTGTCCTGATGAAATAGACTCAGACAGTAGACTTAAGTGTTTTGATGCAAGATGTTCTGGATATGATTTGATATCAAGCTTATTCATGTTAATGTTAAGGGCATTAAGACTTTGACTTAAGAGAGTATCGCTGGTATTCTCAACGTAATGATGTTTCAGGGCGCCCACTTTTTTTGGATAAACTATTCTTCTTCTTCTTCTGAAACCAGTAAGGTTTTACATTAAGCTTTTTATATAAAACACCCCATGAACAGGAGAATTTTATCACTCCGGCTAGATACACAAATATAGCACATGCAGCACTCCGTCTAGAAACGTTTATGGAACAATAGAACTCCGTCTAGATACGCAAATAAACCATAGAACTCCGTCTAGATACGCAACGAAACTGTATTATTATAAAACTCTTGATAAACAAGATAAGGTCGAGTATCTGTGATCTTGTCTAACTGTTGATGGGTGATTGCACACGAACAAAATTTCGGTTAGGCGTTTTTTGTACCTTTCATTTGGAAGATTTGATGAAACAGTTTTATTGATAGGATGTTTATATCCAGGAGTTGAATATCTAAGTCATTATCAATCTTAGATGATAAATTATCTTATGTTTATTAGATTCAGGGCATCGGTATGTCAAGTCAAGTATTTCTTATGTCTGGAAGGGATATAATGAGTTAAATCATAATACTTAATTGCAATGAGTGAAATTATTTTGCTTTAATAAATTTAATGATTTTGACGCAAGACTCCGTCATGATTATAGGAAATAAACAAACTAAACATATCTGACTTTTTATTAACAAACGTCCATATCACTTTAGTGTCCTCTTGGAAAATTCTTGGGTTATTTTTGTTGCATAACGCATGCATCAAATAACAGAATTTTATCTTCCCTTAATGTATGATTAACAACTTTGATATATGTATAAAATATGTGATAATGATAAGTAAAGATGATTAGTTTGGTTTCAACTTAAGCGTTAAATTTGTTTTTATATCCAAGTGATTTTATTTCCCCCCAAAAATAGAAAAATGCGGAATGAGCGGAATTCTATCCAAACATATCCTAATGAAGCATGGAGCGTTGAAAATCTAACAAAGCCTTGTGAAAACCAAATAAGTGATCAAACACTTAAATCCAACATTTTGAACATAAAGTACTGATGCTTAGTATAAGTAACGCAGGAACTCAATATGAGACAATATGTTGCTTTCGCTGTCTTCATAAATAATATATAGAATACTTACCTTAAATGATGTTAAATATGAATAGAAAGATGTCCCCTCCGGTTATGCCTACATCATACGTAATGTGATGTTCATGAAGAGGAGCAGACCTTATAATCACTGTAAACCACATTACCCCAATTGATGCCGGGAATAATCCCCAATCACTCTTATTCTCCTCTCCTGTGCATTAACTAGATTGCCAAGTAAATCAGAGCGGCGGCAGAGAATGGATAATCTTGCTTGATACGTGTTTGAATTCATATGTGTGGCGCTAGACTGTTGAGAAGTACCCAAAATTGAATAAAATATTGATTGGTAAATTATATAACGAGTTTTTTTAATTTCTCCTGTGTAATATTGTTTGACTTTATTTCTATCATAAGCGCAATATGCTATCTGCAAAATGTCTGATTTTGACGAGACAAACTTCTTCTTTTTCCCCATATTAGATATTCCTAGTACGTATTCATTATTTATTCAAAGACATTTTCAAAGGAAAGTTTTTCTTGCACATTGTATGGTTTCTAAAACAATTGATGTGACTAAAGTGTTAAGTCATCACGCCATGTAACATAAAGGTTTGACATAGATGAATATCTGTATGCAAAAGGAAACACTTCTCAAATACGACTTTTGTAAAAGCCTCAGTATAGCTAATAAGTACATATATGCGCTTGCCGCTGGTTTCTCCACGTGTAAGTTTCAAGGGAATGTTCCGTTCAATCTTAATTAAAACATACCTGTCGTTGTCAATCTGCGTAAATGTACATGGTATTCACAAATCAGTTATGTATTTTCTCTAAAGGCGTCTTGAAATTGAGAACAATTTTTCACGTGCAAATTTTTGAAGTGAGCATGTATTTAACAATATTTATATTCGGATTCGGTCAGTTGTAGATATCCGAAGAAATAGGTGCATAGAAATAGAGATATAGCAAATGTCATATTAACGTACATGTAGATGTATTAATAAATTTCATCACTATTCTTACACGTCATGTCAGTTTATGTAGTTACATTTCCATGCCGTTTTTCATTAACAGTTGTGAATTCTTTAATTTGAGAATATAAATATATCATCACTAAAGTGGATTTAATAATATTGATACTTTGAGCTTTTACTTTGTAAAAATAATATTTTAAGTTTAAAGATAATATATTTAAGCCCACTGTTTGTCCGTGAGTCATAAATGTGCGGCACATATGTTCTCTATTGGCTTGTTGGATCTCACACTGAGAAAATCATGGTAACAACTTTACACTCCCACTGTGTCACACACTAATTGCCTCGTTGAATAAATGATCTATATATACGTGTGCTTGTCCGGCTTCCTCTTTGAACAGCATGTAGATATGTACCTATCTTTGGTGTAAGTTCTTGAAAAATCATATAGTATATATAGAATATGATACGATTTTAGTGAAATATCAATTTCAATTAAGAGAAGTAAATCTGAGTGTACATCATGAAAATACGACCTAATTTCAAGTATATGATTTCAAATATCAAAAAGTGTAAATTGTTGTTATTTATTGTTATAAAAAAATCCCGGGCTTAAGCCATTTAAAACCCAATGACTCATTCAAGTCTATATTTGATGTTATTCCAGCCTCTGATTATGACCAAAACAGGATTGAAATCATTTGATAATAGGTAAATTCAAATAACAGAGCCTTGCTTCATGAGTTGGTGTGCTTTGAAACTGTAGCAAAACAAATAGATCCTCTTTCTCGTGCCAACATGCGTTAAATTGGTCCGATAGCAGTTCTGTTTAGCGAGGACCGCTTATCTCTGCCACTTTGGCGCAGCTACTTTTCTTCCGAAGGATAGAAAGATTTCTCTCGGTGCCGTTTAGCATTCATGACAGCTCTATCATTCCGCAACAATATATCTCTCCACATCAGCTGACATCGGGAATCTGAAGAATCTGGAGCCTCAGAAACGAACACGGCCTAAGGAGGGCGTGACTCTTCCCCTCCTCACCCTAAGCCCTCCCCTGGATGATAAGGTGGCTACCGGTTCTGGCCTTGGGGTGATATCTACTCATAGTCTCTTCTACTCGAGTAGACCAACGAGTGATGGAATGGATACTAGGTGGATTTACTGGGTCGATGCAGGATTTTCGTTTGATTGGGGTGCCCCCCATGGTAGTCAAAGTCAAAATATTTAATTCATTAGTTCGCAGAAAATATGTGTGTTTAGTGAATTTTTAACTCTCTTAGGAGGGTTGTATACCCCCACACCCTGTTTGGATTCACCAATGATTTACTGGAGGAAACTTGATAATCTGAATCAAATCCTATCACTGTCGAAAATGAGTTTCTTGACGACTGTTATTTTTTGTTTGATAAGACAGTAGACACTTTATTCCGTTATATCATAAATGCTAGTATGATGATTAAATAATTTATATTTTGAATATAAATGAATAAAAATATAGCCATTACCTACTTTTCAAGCAAGATGGACTTTTGACATGGCATGGTGTGCTGCGTCCGTAAACCTTTTGGCATTTAAACTTCTTCTCCAAAAGCAAAACGCCTAGAAAGCTAAAACTTGTGAACAGACCCCTTGCCTGATTATAATTTCTTATTTATAGATTTAGTGATGATGTTGTCTAAAAAAAGGGCCAAAAAGGTCACGGTCTAGGGACGTTTTTTTAATCGTTTTCTCCAGAAGCAAAATATTTAACGCCCAAGCTTGTGGAGAGACTCATTGGCTGACGAAGATTATAATAAATTTGATGACCCTCTGATTCCTAATCCTAATCACATATTTTAATTTTCTTCAGAGGCAAGTGGTCAAGAAAACTTAAATCTTTCGAAAAGACTTCTTAGTTCATGCTTTGTTTGGAAATTTAACTAGAGTTGGTGACCCAGACCCCAAATAAGGACCACAGGGGCCAAACCCAGAAAACCTTTATCTAATTCTCCAGAAGCAAAATGCCTAGAAAGCGGATTTTTTTGGGATAGAATCATTATCATTTATCGGGTTGGTGACCCTGTAACCCAAAATAAGGACAACAGGGGGGAAGGGGGGGGGGGGGTATACATATTTATATATTTACAAAAGTTCGTGACCATATGACCCCTTATAAGGACAACGGGACCATGCTCTACAAACTTGTTGATATGGTGATCCTGAAGCCCCTCATATAGCTATCATTAGACCATCTGTATGATAAGTTCCTGATAGCAAGATGAGCTACAGAGCGAAGGACTCTATTTTACATAACATAAGATAAGATAATGGATTTATTATCCAAAGGAGACATTTGATTTACATCTTATACAGTTCTACGTCAAAGATAAAACAGATATACAAAATATTCACATATCAAATTATGATATTATCACTATATCATGGATGGCAATCGTGGAATTTGAAGATACGTATTAAATTAAACCATCTAAGGAATTTCTATTATAGCAACGTATACTCTTTGCTACAAATGATTGGCGAAACCTGTTTGTTCTGTTCTGTCCCTTCGACATGCCAGCCTGTGTTCAGACGGTTGTGAAGAGCATTCGGAAAAGCGAGAGTGATTGATTCAAAATTTTATCTTTTTTAAAGGTTGTAACGCATAATAACTGCCGAGACTATCAATTTTATGTGTTCAAATAATCTGGAATGTTACTGGAGTCCTAAATAATTCATTGCAACGTCAAGGTGTCAGGACCAAGTCTGACTGAGTGGAGTCCAGCGTACACTCCATTATAAAGAAAGACAGCCATGGCACTACGAGCGTGTACGGGACTGGCTCCAAGTGTAGCAACAGGTTCTAATCCGAGCGCTATCAAGTGATTCATTCGGATCTATCTCGAGGACCTGTCTTATCTCGACCTGCTAGAGATTACTGAACGGAGAGGTGTGAAGGCTTCTGCCACATCTTAGTCATGTAACCATGGCAACCATAAATGTATCATTTTCGTTACTTCATTTATTTGATATGATAAGATGTCTCATAGTCATAATCTAGTATGATATTGATGTAAAGCATTTCAGGATGAACCAAACTTGAAAAGAGAGTTCACTTGGCTATGTGTTTGTTTAACTGTCGTTATGACCAAATTAATGCTAGTGATTATACTTTAAATGAATTCACCTTCGAGACTTATTTATTTCCCCAAGAAAACGTGCCACTTTGGGAGGTCGTTTAACGCCTTCAAACGAAACACCAGAAGTACAGCTGTATATCTCTTTACATGTAATTTTTCTCTTTGACATTTTAGGTATTTGCAAATACAAGAGAGGTCTGATTTTGGTTACAGCATGGTTGGTAAAGTCGCGGTTTTATTTTATCGTGCAATGTCTACGACTTCATGTTTTCTGAATCACGATAGAACAGAAACGAATATTATATGAATGCTTCTTATATAAATTGTTTGATATGTGAAAAATAAAAACCGTTTTTTGGACAAACTCCTTGGTGATTAGATCAAAATATATTAGAGTTTTGATAAGCTTCGTTTATGGTTGAAATAATTACCGCTGACTGAGTGAATATCTGTTATGTTACCATCATCTATTTTCATTTTAACAAAAGTAGAACATCAACCACATATTTAGTTATTTGTTAGTTGTTGCCGTAAATACATTTCACACATACACTTCTAAACACAATACGCGAATTTCACGTGCAGATTGAGCATGTCATGGCGAAGTCGAGACAAATCTTAGCAACTGTTTTAGTCGTTTCTACTACAAGAAAACACCAAAATTCTACATTGAACAGAAATTAAATAATTTGAAAACAATTTTTCAAAAACGTAAGCGAAATTGTGATTTATAACTGATTTTAGTATACAAATTCTTTAAGGCACTGTGAATTACATCTCTATGACGCAAAGAGTGTTGCTGCACGGACGTTGTCAATTTCACCTTGCAATGCACGGTAAGTAAATGTCATATCGCACGAGCTGTATACAATCGAAAGCACATGGTTTGAAGGTGGAGAGGAAAATGAAGTCTCATGGTTTGAACCAAATTATGGCCGTGTTTCAAGTCTTTTCAGGCGGAAGCAAAGATGAGTTGAATTTTAAAGTATATTCATGGATGTGCTGTTGAATGTTATTTATGCGTGGAATCACGAAGATACTGAAGTATGTCACAGAGGGTTTACACGGTATAAATCAAGCTGTCAACAAGCAAGTTCATATTTATGCATTTTTTGTTGTAAATGTTATTTTAAATATCATTTAGTAATGGAATAGCATGTGTACATAATATTGATAAATAACATCGTGATTATTAGCTTAACAACTCTGAAATTGTAATTAATTTGGCATGTTTCTTTATCACAATTAATCACATTATTTGACATTCATCTTGAAAATATGACTAGTCCAATAAAAATTACACCCTAACTTTATTTAAAAGTCAGATTCAAAGGAAAGGAAATTAGCAATAATATTTATACATAGAGAGAGATAAACATTAAGCAATAAAGTCAAACATTGATGGGCATTTACAAAGATCACCGGTGTATATTTCAACAGTTGACGTTACACTTTTGTTTCAGCGACTACATTCGATTGACCATCCAAAAAACAAAGTCGACCTTTTTAATGATAATTCAAAATAGACCATATGCATGGAAGGGATTTTTGCTTGTCAGAGGATTAGGATCATTGCTTGAAGTTGTGACATACATAGATTCTGTGTTCTACTTGCTAAAACTGTTCACCTTATCGTGAACGCTTTGTCTGAGTGTTATGATGAAAATACTAGCAGACCTTGAGGTATGCATTCATCATGGATGCCAAGGATATTACAATTTGAAATCACCATGTGATGCAGTTTATATAAAAATAAGTTATAAATCTGTAAATAAACTACGTTTCAAAATTGTTTTGATATTATGTATTCTTTTGTAAATAGGTCTTTGATACAAAGTCAACATTTCAAGGTGTTGAGTACCTTGACGTACCCTAAAACACATAGTTTGTAAGTTCTTACGAGGTGCGATACCACACACAAGTGAGGCGAAGCCGAATATGTGTGTCGTATCGAACCGAGAACATATCGACCAAACGCACCCTGGATGTGAAGAGGTAACGTTATACAGCATAACCATCACACCATTATACGAAATAGTTAACCTCTGATATTGACCTGATAGGCTGATAGCCACACCACGTGTTGTTATATATATGTATCTGTGTGTTGCTCGATATCAAATTATGTAAATTTTGATTTCGCTGAGGTAAATTCATCTACTAAATCTTTTTTTTTAATTTGAAAGAAAACCGGAAGGTCAACCCATTTCTTTTTATTGTTAAATCATCGATTAGAAAATTACCATTTCGAAATATAGCTTTTTCTTCAAAATTGTAAAAAACATTAAATCGATACATAACCCATAATTATTGATATTCTAAAAAAAAAATCATTGTTTAGGATAACATAACATAAGTGTAAAAAAAAAATCATGCCATTAATTGAATTTAATGTTAACTTCATCGTTTTGCAACCTATAACCTCATTAAAAGTTAAAAAAGCTCCTCTGATAGCTTAGAGTACAAACCAAAGAAGTAAAAGTAAAAAAGAAGAAATTGTTTTCCTACTAAAAATATTGACAGTGTCTTGTTGTGATAATGCATTTTTTCTGTTTGAAGCTTATCAGATAGCATAAAAAAACTTGGCCATCATAAAATGATAAGAAGTTTTTATCTGAACAACAGAAGGAGTCCTTCAAAAGAACAATGACTGTCAACATCGTGCCAAACAGCTTCGCTGTGCTGATTATCATTTTGGGTTCGTTAACACTAGTTTATATATCATTCATAAATGTTTCGTTAGTTGAGTAAGGTTAATAATTGCATGATCCGAAATTCTCAATTTTTAAAAATTTCTGAATAAAAGTTAAGCCCAGCATCCATCCCATTTTCATCCATGTCTCTAGAAGATGAAGGGACAGCAGCACGTTTTAGTGGGAATATAAGGTGATGTCACGAAAAAGAATAATTGGTTCCAATTGAAAGACAATGTATTTAAACTAAATGAAGCAGTAATAAATCAAACATTTTATATAAAGTTCATCCTTTTCTTACACAAAAGGAACTAAAGGTGTTCACACAAAAATGACCGCCAATGGAATCTTTATAATTTGTTCTCTGACAATGAATAATTGTGCAATGAGATTTTTAACAAAATAAATATGAGTTTTATGTAAAAAAATAATACAGAACAGAACAGAACAGAACAGAACAGAATTTATTTCGTATATATGGCCATGAGACCAATATTAAAGTGGTCGTGAAGTCTGTGATAAATAAATATATATATACAAGAGCGCTTAAATCTTTAAGGTGTTTCGTAACTTAAACATTTTTTCACAAAAAAGAGCTAATTTAAATAACAATTGATCATTTTGTGTATTTATAAGTGACATAAACTTAAACTTTGATGGGAAGTTATGATAATATACAGGTAGATACCTTGTACGAAGATGGTGATAAGATGGACATATCAACAAAACATGGTATTCATCTTCTTCCCCATTTCCACAAAAAACGCATAAAGCGTCAATAAAATCTTTACCACTTCCATTTACTTTAAAATCATTTGAACATCTAAGTTTCGTTAAAGCCCTTCTTCAATTTGATGGTTGAATTGAAGTTAAATATTTTTCAGGTTGCAGGAGAGATTTAAAAGTGCAGTACCTTGTTAAAGTAGATGATGTAGAAATAACATTTAGCATTAACATACAACTATCAGTGTCTTTTGAGATTATAATATTCTCAAAAAACGTGCTACTGCCCCTTCAAAGCTTAGATTATGTGGTCAATTCATAAGTATCGAAATCCGCATGGTCATTCCCAACTAGGTTACCACAGGTACTCGAGTACCCGAGCTTTAGTCCGGTACAGCTGCACTCGAGGACTCGAAAAAGGGGAGGTCACTGTTAGTTATTCAAGTAATTTGAGACTATTTGTCTGTGGCTTTAAAAGTAAGATGAATAATATTGTTTATAATCGTGTAGAAGTCGCCAAATATGTGTCTGTTATCTAGCCTAAACAACAATTACATGGCGAATTTGAAAAGATAAGAATTTCGGGAACTAAGGTCCGATTCTTGATTCTGAGTGGCATCCGAATAACGAATGTTCACTATTTTAACTAAAGGTTTTCTTTTCAAAAGGACAAACGACTTTTCCAATCGTTCCACAAATTGAATTTTCATTTCCATTCAAAAAATTGTTCTAGAAGATTAAATAAGTGTTCAGCGCAAAATTGGTTTAATCAACAAACAGGTTAAAATGCTGAGCAATTTGTGGTAATTTTTCTCTGTTTCTCTCTTACAATGATATTGTTCTGATTTACAGCCTCAGCGCAGGGTGACGGGACGTTATGTCCAGATGGACACACAGACACTATCGACTATGGTGATCTGAACAAACCTGGATCTGGTAGGTTTTCTGAAGTAGACTTGGACTTCTATGACTAAAAACACTTTATGCAACTTAAGCACTGAAAATCAGAGAATCTGAAGAATGTCTACACTGATAATGTTTTTGATTTATTATTATTTAAAAAAAATGTTTATACAAATTTAAGGTTTTAAAATGACTTTAATCATTTTAGACATTAATAATGTTCAACAGATATGTCATTGAAAAAAGTATAGCATTTAGTGAAAGCAAAGAAGTTCCATGCAGAATGGATGTTGTACCATACTTTGTAAAAATAAATAATTTCTCTTGAACTTTTTTCTCCTTGTCTATATATATAATGGTGTTTATGATCTCATGTACACATTAAATTGGTGAGTGTGTGAGTGAATGTGATGTATGTTCTTTTGTAACAGAACTCTCTTTAATTACTTCAACACCAACTGGGCTCCTGCTCTTTCATGGGGTGGAGTTCCCTTGTCACGTAACAGGGGGCTCTGTAATAAAAAGTTGATTACAAAAATAATATATAACACAATTTCTATAGTTTAAAACAAGACGTTTAATAAATAAATATAAAAAAATGCCAATAATAAAATTACACAATATATCTGTTTATTTTGATTTAGGTCGAAGACTCTTTATCGTGAACGGTCATTTTGAAGTAGATCGAGAGAAAGTGTTCCTATCTGGGGCATCTGTTCCATATATATCACATGGAAGCGATTTTGGAGACAAACTTCTACAGTGACAGGAAAGAAGAAATGGAATGTTACATGAGAAAGATTCACCAGGCCGGGGGAAACGTTATCAGTGAGTTGTTTACCGCATAATTTTCTATGAGGGGCATTTAGAAGAGTTATACATGCGAACACAAGGGATTTCTTTATAATAATCCCTTTTGTAAAACACACAACAACGTTTCGGAGAATATGTTAACTACATCATAATGTATGGATCTGGACAATCGGACAATCGTGTGAAAACTAGCTTTTAAAATCGGACAATGTATATACAACTATAGATCAGTTTTATGTCCCATAAGTTCTACAATAATAACATTACGACGCCTTATTCAACGAGATCAGCCAGTTCTGTTTTTGCATTGGTTGATTTCCGCGCATGCTCGACACGGACCTAGTAGGTAAGTGGTTAGATGTAAAGTGGGACTTATGGGGATGTACACATTACAGCTTGTTCGAGCCAGATTGGATCAGCTAAAATATATTTTTTCTCTTTATTCTTTCAGAAATTCGTCTCCACGAAGGTCATTTTTCAACTCCATATCGAAACGCTTCTGGTCACGTGATTAGTCTTGACCAATCAGGAACGTTTATCACTGATATAAGAATGTTTTTAAGAGCAGCAGCACACTATGACATCGTTGTCTTTCTGACATTATGGAATGACTTCCACATAGGTGCAATCGAGCGATTCCTGACAGATGCATCAGTTTTGCAGTCGTACATTGAAAATGCTCTGATACCGCTTATAAAAGCCATCAAAGACGAACCAGGGTTTGCTGGTATTGAGATTGTTAACAAAATTGGAGATTATGTCGTTCTCAAAGAAGCCAACATTGAACGATGCTTTAACACATGGAATTCACTAAGATTACACGATCCTGGAAACTTCACCATGGAAACTGTCTTGAGGTAGCTAAGGGGCACAATGCGCTCGCGGGTCAAGGCGAATTGACCACCGTTAATGAGACCGTTACGTAATTGATTTAGCGGGTAGCAAGGTCACGTGGTGAAGACTGGGCACTGGCCCAGCGAGATGCGGTCGTAGTTTTGACAGGGGAATCCCCTTCATGACCGATTTTTTTCAGGGAAAAAAGCTTCGTGGAGGTTTTTAGATTTTCATTTAATATTGTGAATACATATTATATAGTTTGATGTAATATTTACAAAGTATCTACTCAGTTTATTTATACAAGACATAACATCGATCGTATTTATACATTGGATGTACAATTATTCTCCTTTGAATTTGTATACTATCATTTACAATGATAATTTTTTGCTTATATGAACTTATTTCACAATTTGTCACTCTATACGAAACACTGTTTTTCATTACGAACCTGTAAAATCCCATCTACGAACCCGTTTCCTCTACGAATAAACCTACACAAAGGTATGGTTGCTTCTCTTTCATCTTATCATATCTTTTTTACGAAATATTGAATGAGGGGGGGGGGGGGGGATTTCCTTAACTCGTATTGAACACGATAAAAACATACCTGCTAGAAGCATCCATGTATATGATCCACTGTATTTGTTAACATCATACATGATCCATCAAGGTTTAACATATAGTGATGAAGGGGAGTCCTATGAAATAAATTTACATTCTTTTTCTGCTTTTCATTGGTCGGATTATATTCTTCAATATCATTGGTTAACATTTTGTCTGCAGAAAGGTGCCAGGACAATTGGCGGTCCCTGCCATGTACGAATACGTTAGTCACTTGTCTAGACATTCGGTCTGCAGTAAGATACCAAGACAGTCGGCGGTCACTGTTATGTACAAATTCGTTGGTCACTAGGCCAGACAATCTGTCGCCTATTGTGATAACAAGTTAGTTAGTGCCCGGACAGTTATGTCACTGTTTACGTCATACGACTAGACATTTCGCACTTTCATTGCTATAGATACACAACGTATAAAATGACAGGTGTCCGGTCGTCATAAAAGAAAATTACAGAGATAGATAAGGTGGTACTAACGAGATGTATATTTTATCAATGTATTGGGTGTGATTACAGTGATTACAAATATCAGCGATGTATTTTATTATCCTCACAATTAAACAAGTAAAAATAGTCCTGTTGATAAGTTTGTGATTACAACCATGGCAATACTCTGCTATCCAAACTTATTGGTTTTCAAAATAAGTGGCTTTACACCAAACAATCATTCAAAATACATTTCAAAGGCTTTCTTACTAAAACAATGAAATAATTAGTCACATAAATGCCATTTAATATATTTTGTGACTTTTTTTCCTGTGACTTTTTTCCCTAGATTCCCAGGCACTTGGGTGGTGGTGCCCAACCAAGTTGTAAAACTTGGTGTTCCACCCTTCGCAAACATTGTTAGTTCTCGCATCTCCTGATAGAATAGCCTTCATTGATTAACTCAGCTAAACTCACATGACAATGCAGAACTGCTTTGATCCAGTCAGCTAAAATCACACATTCAAGTCGTTGAGTTCTTCAATACAATTACAAGCTCTCAATTTTAATCCTTAATTAGTCATCGTAACATCCTTCATGGCTAAATTTAATAATTTAATCCATGTATTTAAAGTCATTATACATAAACACTTCATACTTTCTTTACAATATCAATTGCAAAGATTACTTTGACAGTTAAAACATAGTTTTCAATTATTAATACTCAAGGATGCATTCTTTACAAAAACTTTGATGTCAAGTTCAATGTAATCTGTTTTTACGATAAAAGGACTTTTTCCTGGTACTTTTTTCCCGAGGACTTTTTACCTATAATCTTATAATCAACCTTTTATCCTCAATCCACGTCGGCGACATCACCGTAAGGTGAAAGTAGACGTTAAACTCCAACCCAAAAACAACAATATTTTATCCTCAACGGACAGTTTTCATCGACTTGGCATGTGATATTGAACTCAAAAATTTGTCTATTACCTCATGATAAACTCACGAAGATATATTAGTGAATGTTTTAATTTTTGGTACGTAATAAGTTTGCAGATGTTACTGGGTATGCCTTGTATTGAAGTTTGATTGGACATAAGGATGATTTTATTCGGCCATATTGTTTGGACTTATAAACAATCTCGTATCCGGTTGAGTACCGCGCGGGTAGGGCGCTGCGCAAAACAAACATCGCTGAGTAGTGGTCACGCTGATTGAGATTTCCGACCTCGTTACGCTTGGCTAATTAAGCTTTTCCAACAAATAATTAATTAACCCGCGAGCGCATTGTGCCCCTTTAAGACCTTATTAATTCGACTTTATTGCGCATTAAGCAACCCCGATCAAAAATCCATTAGGCATGTTACAATGCGTTCGTATAATCATACATACATACATAATTTTTTTTATCAACTTTGCATACGCATTCTAAAAGTCCTACATTTCGGGAAATTGGGTTATTAAATTAAATTTAAAGACTTTACCACTGTTACAACTATTACACTCTACCATTTTGTCTTAATGTTCTACTTTAGATTCATTTCGTGGCAGGCCGATGCAATCAGAACAGTTGATCCTGATATTCCGATAACTGCAGGTGAGACGAGCCCTTGCTAAAGTTCAGCTAAACACACTCCTGTTTGTGTTTTATCTATCCCTCTGTCTTCTTCTCGCCGCATCTTTCCTCTATACGTGGAAAAGGCGCCATATTAAACTTTTCCACGAGGTGATGTCAGGAAAATGAAAATTAATGGTTCCAATTGAAAGACAATGTATTTAATCTAAGTGGAGCAGTAATAATTCAAAGATATAACGCTTTGCGATTTCTTTTTCTTACACAAAATGAATTAAAGGTGTTCACACAAAATGGCCGCCAATGTATTTTATGTGAATCTTCATACTTTGTCCTCTGACTATATGGATGCTTGGCTTGTGTAATGGGATTTTTACACTGTCAAAATAATACATTTAGCATCAACTAACAATTATCAGTGAAACAATTAAAAAATAAAATTATCAAAAATACGTGCTACCAATTTATTAATAAATCGTATGATAAGACTAATAGCAATTTTGTAATTAAGTAACAATGATTGTTAAAAAAGGGGATAGCTATTCGGTAACTTCATTTGTTTTGCAAGATTAAATAAGTTCTAATGTGTGAAAGTCAACGTAGTGAATAAATTGTTGTTTTTGATCAGAAACCAAAATCTTTTCACTCAGTACCCGCACAAATGAAGTTACGTTTAGTAAAATGTATTTAATCTGTAGTCCTAATTTCCTAAAACGTTAACATTTGAACTCTTTCTCTAAATAAATTATTAACAAAATAATAAAAAATCATGAATCATATACAGCTTCTTAATTTGTTTAACCATTTAATGACCCATTATTTTATATTGATAAAATAGTAGTTTTAAAGGTACATGATTCTTAACAGGTTTCCATGACAGCGGCCTGCTGTCAGACAAAGAGGGTTTTAACCATTTGAAGGACGAATGTTTTCTCAAAGCCGGGGGCCGATCTAATGTGAGTTGAAACCACTTTTTAATCACAATTGTATACAAGTTAGACTTTGATATAAATTTTACACCGTCTGAAAACCTATTGTAAGAGGATGACAATTTTCATGTTCGACTGGACATTTCAAAAACAAAAGAAACACAAATGTTGACCTTAGAGATTGTTGACATGCATCTGTAAGCGGCAACACATGAAATAAACTTTTCTTTACGAAACGTAGTTCTCCAGTAAATCCCTTAACTCTTACTGCCTCTTATGCCCTAACCATTAATTACCCTATCAAATGTTCACATTTAAAGGGGCAGTAGCACGTTTTTTGACAATTTTATTTTTTCAATTTTTCACTGATAACTATAAGTTAATGCTAAATGTATTACTTTGATAGCATCATAAATCTCATAACACAAACCAATCATCCGTAGTCAGAGAACAAAGTATGAGGATTCACATAAAATCCATTGGCAGCCATTTTTGTGTGAACACCTTTAATTCATTTTGTGTAAGAAAAGGGATCGCATGGCTTAACTTTACATTGTATATTTGATTTATTACTGCTCCATTTAGTTTTTATACATTGTCTAAAGATTGGAACCATTTATTTTAATTTTCCTGACATCACCTTATATTCCCCCTAACAACGTGCTACTGCCCCTTTAAAGGAAATTCATTTTCCGCTATATGTAAATAATTGTACGTAAAACCATTAAAAATGAAAAAATAAGACGTAACGAAAATTTGCATAGCACAAATAAATATCTTTAATTTTCAAATATGAATTAAAAGATGACGGTTGCTTAATGTGTTGAAAAAAACTAAAAGTTTTTATCAATGCTTTCTTCTTTCTTTTTTTCCACATAGGGTTACCTGACGTTTTATGCTGTGCGTGTCGACTATGATCTCGTTAGCGGATTTCCAGTAAGATTTTCTTTTCTATGTGAAAGATTTGCTATTATCTTGAAGCACCGTTCTTGTAAGCAATAATGACATATTTGCTACCAGCAGGTAGGAACATGACTTAATACGACTGATCTGTATCTGTAGGTATCTGTACAGGAACATGACACCACAAGGTTTATATCAGCCAGTTATTGGTACAGGATCATGGCATCACAAGGTTTATATCAGCCAGTTATTGGTACAGGATCATGACATCACAAGGTTTATATCAGCCAGTTATTGGTACAGGAGCATGACATCACAAGGTTTATATCAGCCAGTTATTGGTACAGGAACATGGCATCACAAGGTTTATATCAGCCAGTTATTGGTACAGGATCATGACACCACAAGGTTTATATCAGCCAGTTATTGGTACAGGAACATGACACCACAAGGTTTATATCAGCCAGTTATTGGTACAGGATCATGGCATCACAAGGTTTATATCAGCCAGTTATTGGTACAGGATCATGGCATCACAAGGTTTATATCAGCCAGTTATTGGTACAGGATCATGACAGCACAAGGTTATATCAGCCAGTTATTGGTACAGGAACATGACATCACACGGTTATATCAGCCAGTTATTGGTACAGGATCATGGCATCACAATATTTATATCAGCCAGTTATTGGTACAGGAACATGACATCACAAGGTTATATCAGCCAGTTATTGGTACAGGATCATGGCATCACAAGGTTTATATCAGCCAGTTATTGGTACAGGAACATGACATCACAAGGTTATATCAGCCAGTTATTGGTACAGGAACATGACATCACAAGGTTTATATCAGCCAGTTATTGGTACAGGAACATGACATCACAAGGTTTATATCAGCCAGTTATTGGTACAGGATCATGGCATCACAAGGTTTATATCAGCCAGTTATTGGTACAGGAGCATGACATCACAAGGTTTATATCAGCCAGTTATTGGTACAGGAACATGACATCACAAGTTATATATCAGCCAGTTATTGGTACAGGAACATGGCATCACAAGGTTTGTATCAGCCAGTTATTGGTACAGGAACATGGCATCACAAGACTTTTATCAGCCAGTTATTTGTACAGAAACATGTCATCACAAGATTATTATCAGCCAGTTATCTGTACAGAAACATGTCATCACAAGGTTTTTATCAGCCAGTTATTGTCACAAGAACATGGCATCACAAGACTTTTATCAGCCAGTTTTTGGTACAGGAACATGACATCACACAGCCTATATCAGCTAGATATTGGCGAAAATAAAGTTTAATTTAAAAAAAAAATGTTTTCAGAAGCCAGCTGAGCTCCAACAACTAGGCAAACCGGTAGTTCTACAGATGCGGGCTGAACTACGGAATAAAACTCCAGGCCAGGTTTTCAGATGGGCTTACGAGGAATCATACAGTGGTATAATTACCTACTCGTTCAAAATTATAGTTAACAACTTCAAGGCACAGGAGCAACTTGACGCTATGAAAGAACTACAACATGAGTCGAACCAGTACAAAGGATTGGTCGCGTTTGCAGTATCAAAGTACATGCTGTGTGGTAAAAACACCTCACAATGCCTCGTTGGTAGGAAATAAAATCCTGCAATAAAGAATGGAAAAAAGACAACTTGTGCATATTTTTATTTGACAACTTATAATGTTATGAAGTGTTGGACTATTCGAGTAACACATTTATTATCACTTTGGTTTGATCTTTTCGAAGTTGTGCACAGTGATTAATTCCACCACAGTGAATAACTGTTACAGATGAAGGCGTAAAGCATTAAGATTTCTTTTACACACCACTTCTCGTTCTTCTACATGTAGTATGTAATCATGATCTTATCATAGGATCGTCCTTCTTGAAAGGATTGTTTATTTCATCAAGTCAATCAACCAAAATCTCTAATCAAATCCTTAGGAGAAGCAAATCATCCATCTCCAATGGTTCCATGGACAGGTTCCAGAGACACAAGCTGCGAGACAAACACATATACTTAATGAAGAAAACTTAAGAATTCTATATGTAATCTGAAGAAGTAATTGGTTGCATGGCTTATATGACACTATCTTATTTAGTGATATAGTATTGGATAAATCAACGTTTACAATTTAAGAGACTTTAGGATTCAATGTTACAATTGTCTGTAATATACGTCATAAAACGTACCTTGGTTATCAGCATTTGATACTGCATCTATCCAACTGATTAGGATCTATCAATAGCTCGCACTCTGATTGGATCCTTTGGCAGGAGAAGTAAATTTGTCATCATCTCCACTGGCTCCATGGAAACAGGTTCTAGTTGGAATTTCCGCACAAGCTGAAAGGCATGGAAACACTATAACTACATGTGCGAAGATGATATGGTCACATTTCTAAATACTTTATAACGTTCTTTGAGCAGGTTAGACGTTATATATTAATCATTGACCAGCGGTTATATTGAATTTCTATTAAAGAGGAGGCTTGTGTATACTTTTAAGCAAAGATGTTGTCTTTATAATAATATTCCCCATCCTAAAAGCTTACTTTTTAAAACTTATTCCTCTCCTATCTAATTAGACGGGGCTGCTATCAGGTTTTGTGCAGTTTCCGCGGCCGCCGCCGCCGCCGCGTCCGCATCCGCCGCGCACATACTAATGGCTATAACTTTTTTCTACTAAGCTTTCCAGAACTTGTATTCATAACTTACTGCTTATACCTCCGGGGAACGATTTTGACATGTTCACTTTCAAGGTCAAGGTCACGAGCTATAAAATCACTAAAAAATTCCTTGTAAACGCGATAACTTGAAAAGTTTTTGTGCTATGAAGCTCTAACTTGGTATGTATCATCCTTGGAAGAGTAAAAATTTTTGAAAAGGTTTTCGCTACAATCTGTTCAAGGTCAAGGTCAACAGCAAGGTCACGACTTAAGCATGGTTTTGCGAAAGTGCTTTATTTTAACTATGAACACTTTTAATCAATAGATGATTGTTATACTCAATGAAAAGTGTTCATAGATTGTGCAACCTTGAAGATCAAAGGTCAAGGTCATGAGATTTGTGTTATTGAAATGTGCAACTAATTTGGATATAACTTTATCCCATTAAGCTTTTCAGAACTCATAAACATGTATAACTGTTTACACCTCTGGGGACTTAGAATGACATGTTCACTTTCAAGGTCAAAGGTCAAGGTCACGAAATATAAAATCACTCAAAAATTCATTGTAAATGCGATAACTTGAAACGTTTTTGTGCTATGAAGCTCTTACTTGGTATATATCATCCTTGGAAAAGTAAAAAAAATTGAAAAGGTTTTCGCTACAATCTGTCCAAGGTCAAGGTCACAGCAAGGTCACGACTTTAGCATGGTTTTGCGGAAATGCTTTATTTTAACTATGAACACTTTTAATCAATAGAAGATTATTATACTCAATAAAGAGTGTTCATTGATCGTGAAACCTTGAAGGTCAAAGGTCAAAGTCATGACATTTGTGTTATTACAATGTGTAACTAATTTGGATATAACTTAATCCCGTTAAGCTTTTCAGAACTCATAAACATGTGTAATTGTTTACACCTCTGGGGACTTAAAATGACATGTTCACTTTCAAGGTCAAAGGTCAAGGTCATGAGCTATAAAATCACAAAAAAATTCCTTGTAAACACATTAACTTGAAAAGTTTTTGTGCTATGAAGTTTAAATTTTGTATATATTATCTCTTGAGAAGTACAAAATTTGGAAATGTTTTGGGTACGAACTGTCAAAGGTCAAGGTCACAGCAAGGTCAACAAATATTGAGAAAATGGATTATTTTAACTTTAAACACTTTAATTCGATACATTAATGTTATTTTCAATGAAATGTGTTCATTGATTGCGTGACCTTGAGTGTCAAACGTCAAGGTCACAAGAAAATGCCCAATATGCTGAGGCTTGTAGAAGGCGGAACAGGGAAGGCGAAACCCCAAGTTTTGGGGCTGCTCTGTTTTTGCGGTGTCCCGCAAACACTAATCTAGTTAATTAATACAAATTGTAATTGTAATTGGAATGGTTTGTGAATTCAATATAACCACACAAATGCAAATTAATTCAGGTCAGATAGGCCTATACTGTCAATTAGTAGTTATTGTAAGTAAAATTATCAAAATGAAATAGTAGCAAGATCTTTTCATGAAAAAAACAATGTCAAAACAATGATTTTTATCATAACTAGATTAGCGTTTCAATAGAGTTTCGCTTTCCCCTGTTCCGCCTTCTACAGGTCTTAGCAAATTGGGCATTTTTCGTAACATTGACCTTTGAAATTCAAGGTCACACAAGCAATGAACGCTTTTCATTGAGTTTGACATTCATGTTATGTATAAAAGGGTTTAATAATAAAAATAAAAATAAAACATTTTTGATATACCATGCTTAAGTCCTGACCTTGCTGTGACCTTGACCTTTGACCTAAACCTTTTCATTTTTTTTACTTCTCCAAAGATGATATTTACCAAGTAAAAGCTTCATAACACATTAAGGTTCTAACATATTGTGTTTACAAATAATGTTTTAGTGATTTGATAAATCGTGACCTTCGCATTTGACCTTGAAAGTGAACATTGCAAAAGAATTCCCAAGAGGTGTTAACAGTAACACATGCACATGAGTTCTAAAAAGCTTAATGGGATGAAGTTATACACAAAGTTGGTGTACATTGCAATAAATCATAACTCGTGACCTTGACCTTTGACATTTAAGGTTCCACAAGCTTCTGTGACCTTGACCTTTGATACATTGTAGCAGAAACCTTTTCAAAAGATGATATATACTAGGTAACTGAGAGCTTCATAGCACAAACGCTTTTCAGTTATCGTGTTCACAAGGAATCTTTTGATGATCTTATATATTGTGACCTTGACCATTGACCTTGAAAGAAGAAGTCAAAACCGTTCCCCCGAGGTATAAACAGTAAGTTATGAATAAAAGTTCCGGAAAACTTAGTGGAAAAAAGGTTAAAGCCAGAAATATAGGTGCTGTGGCGGCGACTAGGACGGGACTGCTAATTATTACGGAACATCTCAAGCACTAAAAGATTTGCCCATTTTTGTGCTAATAGTATTACATTCGGTTTCTTAAATATAGGTTCTCATTGTTTCTCAGGTTTTTTAGAACCACATCAAAGAGGAGTTGATTATTCATACTATTAGTTATCTTTAACATATTAGTTCTATGTTTAAAGTACCATTTTCTTAGCTCTCACCATTCTCTCCCCGCAGAGGTAGTTAAAGTTAAAGCAATTTTTCCGACACGGACATACATTCTATCTGAAAAGGTTCAACCAATGATAACACTTCTCAAAAGGACTTCTCGTTTGTTGTCAACGAGGCATTTGTCTTCCAAAATGATTACTATTGGCAGCGTCGTATAATCTAAATGTCTTTGTATCCAATCAGGCTTCTCCCTGACTTACCTGAGAAGGGCATTTACAACAACAGAGATCAAGATTATTGAGCTACCTTTGAGAAGACAGAATGGCTTCTCACCTGAGTTATGAGCAGCTGCATCTCCAACTCGGCTACACGACGCCCTGCAACATGGAATAGACAACCATGAGGGCAATGTGTCAAATGTTACAAAGAGATATAGAGATATTTCATCCTGTAATATCAACTTCTCCCTTCATGGTGAATGTCAGTGAAGAGCACTGTTGACATTGATATTTGACGCAGAAAATGTACCTGTACCATATTGTAATCAATACAGATGATATGCAAGAGTCATTTATTCAATCTTAAACTCACCAACACACATCCTGGGCCCGAACCCGAACGGTAGCCAGGCGAATGGGTGAGGTTTGGCTGTTCTCTGGTCTCTCAACCAGCGTTCTGGACGGAATGTGTCTGGGTCTTCGTAGTGTCTTGCAAGTCGACCCATTCCTCGCTGGTCAACCCAGATCACTTTCTGTGCAAATGGAAGAATTCCCCGATTAAATAAAGCGATTGGTTAAATAAGCTTATTTTATCCCAGTGATGAATCAGTTTCAGCAGAAAACAATGGTTGAGAAACCCTTGTTTAACCCGAGTTTGAAAGCATGCATCGTATAAACATAAGAAAATCAATTTGATAATGGTGCTCTTATCTAACGATGTGAATAACGCAAGGTTGAAGCTGACGTAAAATGAATGATAAGGAATTTAGAACCTCCCCTGTAAGTCGCTTTATAATTATAATCATCTATGTGGCTTCATTGATGCAAAGAAACTCGATGCTAAGCAGCAAGACCGTAACAAGTTATAAATGGAGACAAGTTATGCCTCGAAGAAACCAATGCACTCTTAACATTATGATGTCTTATTTCGAATAATAGTCGTCTAAACAAAGGGAGATATCAAGTTGCAGTATGAACCCTCAACAATATTAACAATGAGTGAGGATCCTGACAGTTGTTCATGCGTGCATGTTCCTCCATTGTTCTTGACATTTGCTCTACTCTGGGAGCCACAAAAACAACGTTAACAGTAAGTCTTATCGTTAACCCATCTCTTAATATTGCACTTGGGCTACTATTGTGACTTAAGCTCAGGTGAATGTTCTTGTACAATAGAACCCTGGGTGGAACATAGGTAATATTACACCTGGAGGATCTTTTAGTAAGGGTTTATGTGAAATTTGTTTCAAATGCCTGTCTTAACGCGGAATGATGTTGGTCAACTTACCCCTTCTGGTATGGTGTATCCTAGGAGACTGAGCTCATGTTGTACAACACGAACAATGGCGCTGGCGATAGGATACATTCTGAAAGATACAACGATATTAAATATTGATATTTAATGACCTTGAATAATTTACATTTAATGTTGATGGTATAAAACGTACACCTCGAGGCATTAGTACTATCGGTGGAATCAGTGTGCAATGATCACAACGTATTTCTTATCTTACATATATATATATTAAGTATTTCCATGGATATCATTACATATTGTGATATAAGTTCATATTTATTCAAAGGTTTCATGTCTGATAAACATAAAAAAAACTAACAAGAAATCCTCAATTTGCAATACTTAGGCAATCTATTTTGCAATATTTGCCCAGGGACGTCCTTTCACAAAGCACTAAGGTGATCTAGGTAACCATAGTTTAATTCTAAAGAACAAGAGTTAAGGTCAAAGTTAGTAAAGGTTGCTTTGGAGGCCACGGTCTCTTATTGACTACATTCAATCAAATTGATCTTTTGCCATCCTCATCATATTAATACTCTTTTGCATTACCTTTGGTTGCCAAATGAACATCAGTTCCTATCGTATAAGGTTTTTCAAAGTTTAGTTTTGAAAATATGTAATCTCCTGAGTGAGTGGTTGCAATTGAAACATTAATCATAAAAGTCTTCACGTCTTTGAACGCTTCATATAATATGATTTTACTGTATATTACCTGAGCGTTTCCTTGATGACGGCTTTAATGTAATGCATTTCACGCAGGTGTTCAGCTTCCGGTTGTTGTCCAGGGGGAACAACTCTGTTAACCTCCTCCAATATAGCCTCCTGAACTTGCGGATTTCTTGATATCTCATACAGCGCCATTACAGTGGTGTTTGAAGTCTGAAATATATGGGTTTGAGAACTTTATGTTAAGTCGTCGAGGTAGCAAATTATTATCGTTTTCGCAACCAAAACTGCCTGGATAAGATGCAAATCAGTACGGTTTGCTAAAACTGGGAAAATACGTTTGTACAACAAAAAGAACGAGCGTAAAGCTGTGCAATCAAAGCATTGAGTATGGATACTGTGATCTGTACTGTTTGGGAAATAATGTGGGGAAAATGAAAAAGAAAATATAACTTTATAGGAGGGGACTTTTATTAACAAAATTCATTCTAATAAATTAAACCAATTTCGCTATTTTCATTTTGGTGAAAGAGGAAAACATGATATATCATATAATTTTAAATGCACAAACATGCTAATCTTGCCCATGCTGTACAAACAACAGTCACACGAATGGTAATGGAAAGTCTTCCAAATTGTTTAGTTGAAGTTTCTCACCGTATCGACAGCAGCGCCCATAAGTTCTGAGATGTTGGCGTACACATCCTTGATACTCATGGCGTCTTCCTTCAGGAAATGGGTGATGAAGCCAACGTGTTCACCTTCATTTGCCTTCTCCTTGATGTCTCGAATTCGTTCATCTATTGTATTGTGGGCTGAACAAACATTTAAGACTTATATAATCATTATTACCAGTTAATAGTTGGATGTCATTGACACATGTTAAAAAACGTTACCAACAGTTGTATCTGCAACTAATGGTAACACTTTTGTAAACTCATCAAACACAAATCATAAGAATCTTGCTCTCATTTTATGATATACTTCAAATACGTTTTAAGAATAGATAATATTGCAAATTTCCTTTTAATGACATCTTCGCTTTCAAAACATTCATCGATTCATCTGTTGAAAGGGAATTAGGAACTGAAATACAAAGATGTTGGTAGTGCTGAACCAAGAGTGCGTGTTTGGCAATGTCATTGCGATTTCCTTGATTCTTTCACATTTATATATATAGTATTCAACCAGATGCAGATTCACCTTACAATATCATTTCGGAGGTTTTCAAAATCAACGTTATAAATTCTGTTCGGTTCTAACGAAATTGAAAAAAAGTTTGTTTTTTACCAACTCTCATGCCAACGTCCCATGCTTCGTCGTGCTTCTTGTATGTTCCCGGCATCAACACCTTGGCAAGCTTTCTTGGGAAAAATACAATCTTTCTTGTTGTCTCGAAAATGTCATGTGAACTCTGAATGAAGTCGATTGTATCCTGGCTTCTGTTGTCCTCTAGACATCCCAGTCGCTTCTCATACAGAATACTCGCTATGGCTAAAAGAACAATTACTTGAATTAAATTATCTACAATAATATATTTACAGTATGTGCAAATCAATCATATTCTGTATGGATTTTATCTCGAGAGAGAAAAACTCTATTCTAAATTAGATTAGCGTTAATGGGGCCCTCCCCTGTTCCGCCTCCTACAAAACCTCATTTTCGAACAAAAATAATTTAAGAAGTTGCCACTTTGAATTTTGATTTTAAATGTATACATATAAATCAGGGGAACAAATACTTTTTTTGACATCTAAAAAAACATTTTTAGATTTCAATATTTGATTAAAAGGAAAACTGTACACTTATCTGGTGACCTTTAAGGTCAACAATCAATGGTCCCTTTGTATTTGGAATAACACTTTTTTGTAATGATTAAAAGTGTTAATAAGTTAAATGGATATTTACCATACCATTCTTAAGTTGTGATCTTGCTGTCAACTTTGAATGGATCATATAAAAAAAACTTACAAAATTACACCTCTTCATAGATTAAATATACCGAATAAGAACTGAAGTACTGTTAAGCTTATTAAGAATAAAAATGAATGTCAAATTGTCAAATGTCAAAACAATTCCCTCGAGATCAAAGCAGTAAGAATTATGTATATTTGTGTATGTGTATATGTATATATATGTGTTCTGAAAAGCTTAATGGGATAAAGTTAAAGCCAAAATAGCGAATAAGTCATATTGCGTGACTATTGACATTAAAGATCACACAATCTATGGTCACTTTTCATTGAGTATAACAATAATGTTATGATTAAAAGTGTGGAAAATTTAAATAAAGCATTTTTGCTAAACCATCCTTAATTCGAGACCTTGGGGTGACCTTCACCTTGAAAAGATTGTCTTGAGAAAAACATTTCAAAATTATGCACTTCTCTAAAAAAGAAATATACAAAATGAGCTTTATAGCACAATTTTATTTCAAGTCATTGTGTTTACAAGAATTTTTTAGTGATTCAATTACTCGTGATCTTGACCTTTGACCTTGAATATGAACATGTCAAAACAAGGGTATACATGTAAGTAGTATGATATGCCATGTGTTCTGAATAGCTTATTGGGGAAAAGTGATAGTCATTGGAACATGAGCGGCAGCGGTAGAAACTAGAGAAAAACTGAGAGCAACCCAGTTAACATTTGGCAAAGGGTTAAGTTACAATTTGGCAAAATGCAGACAAAGTTCAAAAGGTATTGAATATTACATCATGATAAGTATTTACTTTGACTATATCAGCTAATGGTTTGCTATTGCGGCTTGTTGTTCTTTTGAGTTTATCTTTACAGCATTCGTCATAATGTGCCTTAAATTTCCTACTTACATTCGAGTGACCAGTTGAATAGCTCATTTCGCAGGTCTGGAATTTCCTTGTCCGGAGTTCGAATCTTTTCTACTCTTTTCAAGAAATCTGTCATAACTTTGTTGAACTCTCCCGTATAAGATTCAACTGTCTTTATCTTCATCATGTGTTTGTCTACAACTCGTCTCAGTGCGTGCCATTGTTCTCCGTCTCTGCAATTGTTAGCACCAAGAAATACAATACAGTTGCATTCCATTTTTTTCACTTGCAAAGTGAACATCTCATGTCATTTGTATTTTAAAAAAAGAATTGTTGAATGGGGTCATGTTAAGTAATATATGATGTTGTCCTTTCACCTCAGAAGTAAAGATCAAATTTACATAAAATAATCCAATCTTATACCTCTTAGTTACAGGAACAGTTCTATAAGGTACATATCGTGGGAACGAAATTCAAGGGGATATTTCAGTTTATGCATATAATGCTATTGGTGCAAGATTATAATACCACCAAATTGAAATATGTTACTGTGGGCAACATTTTTGTTGATTTATATTTGACAACTTAAAAAAGAAGAGGGAAAAAGCGAATTTCGTTTCCACAAAGAATACCCCGAAAGAATTGTCCCTTTAAATGTAACACTTCTTGAAGCTCACTGAAGTGACCGGTGACATAGAGATTAGACTCAAGTCTACTGTGCTCACATTGTATACACTATGAAAACAAGACAATATAAAAAAAACTCACGACATGACAAGGCCACTATTTAGCCCCCTCTCTTTTCTGTATTCAGTCCAATGATCGATCTGCAGTCTAGCAGGATACTTTCCATCCTGTCTCAGGAACTGTTCCACCGCCTCAACATCTGTCAGAAACACAATGTCTGTCGGACCCAACTTCTCTTTGTAAATGGGTCCATATTGTTCATGTCGACGTCTTATCATTTCATACATCTTGTCCATGTGTTTCATAGTCTCAAACATGGTGCCCACAACAGGCAGTCCTTTAGGACCGGGTATCTCCGAGTAGGGTTTAACATCTGAAGGTTCATCTGCCGTTTGACTAGCAGTTGCTGTAGCCTTAAACCGGCACAGAGCAGAGAAAGTTGGTCTCCCATAGCCCAACCGCGAGAGAGTAAAAGCTCGAACCGACATTTTGAGGCAACTAGTTGCGGGCAGTATCAACTGTTTACTTTACCTGGTATGCCATAAATAACTTGTATCTGTTGATTGCTCAATCCGTTTTCTTCTTGTGCTCATGTGTTATCGTGGTGGCCTTCATAAATAAAAGTACATAGCTACATGACCATGCACTTCTTGAGGACTAGACTTGCTGAAGTCTCGTCAATATAAGCTTGTTTCCTCTCAATAGGCATAACGGGTAAATCTCGAACGTTGATTGTATGTGGGCTTAGTATGAAATACAGTCAATAGCTAGCGTAGAAGTATGCGTTCACCTGCACCTGTTCATGTTGCATGATGGCTTATCTCAACCACAAATGTAAGATGAACATGTGAAATAAATTTCATTCTATTTTATCATATATTAATCACGCATTCACAAAGAAAAGTTAAATAATGGATTGTTCATGTAGAATAATCTAAGTGTTACTTTTTGTATTGAAGGTAAACAAAGACTTATTTGTTATATTTGGTAACACGTGTTAACGATGAAAGTCTACACAGTAGATGCTTTATATGGGTCAAATATTTTCTTGTGCAGAGAGCCAATTTTAAAGTAAAGGACAATCCGATGTCATATATCACATATGCCTAAAGTTAAAATGTTAGTAGATATAGATTTTCAAAGCATTACATTCCTCTCTCAGCCTCTATACCGAGATAGTGTCAAGCTACAGTTGTTATGTTCAGTGTGATTAGTTCTTATCTGACCTTTAGATATAACCTGCTCGTGTAGCGACTGTTTTGACAATTCAACCCGTATAATGGGTCATATCTATAAATATAGAATTACTTGATGTTTCTGTGAACTTGCTATAGTCTTTCTCAAGTTATTTGATTAATTCTTGGACAATTTGTTTTGGATGTTGTATTTTTAATGATTCATATATCAGCGAATAGTCAAGAGAAAATATTTATTCATAATTTGATAATGATTTATCCCTAAACCTTTTGACCAATACATATCTTTAATATCCTTACTTTCAGGTGAGTATTATGCTTCCATTAACCAGAAATTAAGAAAACATCGTTATCGAAGCTTATTTCAGGTATCAATTTCAAGTTATTTTAGTGGCGTATTATTCAAATGATACCTTTCTTTAAAAATCACAGGATTTGGCTGATATCGGGAATGAACTGGATGTTTAACTTGAAACGTTCCACTAGTCAGGTTCACCATGATATTTAAGAGTTTGGCATCATTTTCCTATTGACTGGAGAGCCATAAGGTTACTATCAATAAAATGACATTACATTACTAAACTAATGAATTATCCAAATGAAATCAAAATCCTGATGTTTAACATCTCAGAAAACAGCAACCTTGTTTGGAATTATTAATTGTCTTTTCAAACGAGCTTGCATACTTTTCTCTCATGATTGAGACTCGTTTTGTACAGTTGTTATAAGGTTGGGTTATTTTCCTGATTTAAAGTTTTTGAAAGGAGTTCGGGAACCAGTTTTCCCTAAACACACAATGAAGACTAATTATAACACAACAAATGAAGCATTCTTCTCACCCTCTTTATTAACAACGTGGATCAAACATATATTTTCGTTGATCAAACATATATTTTCGTGGATCCAGCAAATCATCTTATCATATGCATGTCTAGAAATTCAGCAAGTTACTAATTATAAACCTCTGATTATCAACTTGCTGAAAGATAATGAGAATATTATGGTATATATATATATATAATTGATTGAATAGTTATGCTATTGTACACATAGACATATATGATAGTGGCATTTGGTGGCCCTGCGATGAGAGCTTATACAAAGTAATAATCTTTATCGTTAAAAAATGACTACCTTGTTACTACCTGAAATAAATATAATTCTACAATGCTCTTTTCTTGCCTCGCATTTAAATATTACTTCAAAGTAAAAAAACTAGAAAGAAAATTTATGTCATGCCACTTACCAATTCATGCCAATTCAAACAGTTATGACTACAATATACGGGATTTTAACAATCAAGAGACTACACTGCGTATTTAATGATTTTTTTACGGTTGTTCACTTAAATCTTCTTAGTCTGGTGAGGTACAAAAACATTAATGCATATGTTTGGAATATAAAATAAAAAACATTAATGCATATGTTGGGAATATAAAATCTCATGGTCATGATATCAGTGAGAGTGGACGGGGCGCGGGGAAAGGGGGGTGGGGGTGGGGGTGGATGGGTTGGAGCAGTCCCCCTGCTTGCTACGGGCCTGTCCAAAGTAACGGACTTCTACAGTTTTAACACATTGTCCGGATTTGTTATAACATTTACCGTTAGCTATAAGCTGTTTGTAGGGCAAGTGATTTTGGTAGTTTCCTGGCTCTTTTGATGTTTGTGGATCTTCTAGTTTCAATAACTTTGTATGATACTATGATTCCAGATCCAAACTAAGTAAGAGTAAATGTATTTCTAATTTCAGAGCCTTTGTTCGTTCTCTCACTGCTGATGTTTATGCAATTTGAGAAGGTGCAAACTTGGCAATGTACATACACTGATTCAGTATCGACTGCCGTGTTTTCTCTGCAGAATGTTAAAAAATCATGTCCATTAATATCCTTAATGTCAAAAGTAGAATTCAAATTAATTATATAACTCTCAGTCGATCACGATCTATCAAAAGCTCGTACTTTAATTGTATCCTTTGGCAGAAGAAGTAAATTTGTCATCATCTCCACTGGCTCCATGGAAACAGGTTCTAGTTTGAACTTCCGCACAAGCTGAAATGAAAGAAAAACTATTTAATAAAGACAACTGAAGATTTCTAGATGTAGTCTATATTAGAAAATGTACAGCTGCTATCATGCCTTGTATGAGACTATATGATTTTATGTATATAAACCAGCCTGCCCAATATTTTTCTGAAAGTTTCCATTTTACCATTTTACTGTCGGTGATACCTCAACTCTCACCTGAGTTATCAGCAGCTGCATCTCCATCTCAGCTACACGACGTCCTGCAACATGGAAGTTCGGTGTGTAATTTGTTTCAATATCTTAAAATCAAAATCATATCAATTTGCAGAAAAAGTGACAAAAATACTTTCTCATATTATCTATTTCATGCAAATCCTAAAACGGTTGATGAACCTAAACAATCACTTGGTTTGCAAGCATTGTAGTATTTGTAAATTGTTACTTCAAAATAACGACAACTAACAACCAATATAAAGTCTTTAATGTTACTATCAGGAACCAGCTTCAATTTCTAAGCTTTTATTGAATATGAACAGCGGATCTATGAATAAATTTCCAGCGTGCTCAACATACCTCTTATACCAAATCAAACTATACCTCCTCGCAAATGATCACCAAAATGTTTGCTAATGAACAGAGATTAAATGTTGAAATATTTTTAAGACAGACGTATGACAAAAAACACGAGTTACTTTCCTGGTATGAAGATGAATTTAGAACTCACCAACACACATCCTAGGTCCAAACCCGAACGGTAGCCAGGCGAATGGGTGAGGTTTGGTGGTTCTCTGGTCTCTCAACCAGCGTTCTGGACGGAATGTGTCTGGGTCTTCGTAGTGCCTCTTCAGTCGACCCATTCCTCGAAAGTCTATGAAAACAACTTTCTGTAAGAAAATATAAAGTAGAAAACATTGTCAAACGTATAAAAGATCAGAACCTTTAAAGACAAAGAATAAAAAAGAAGAAATTTGACCGTAGCAAGATTTCCCCTCCTTGTGGTAAAAAATACATTATGAAACTTGAAGTCAAATTGTAAACAATGAATATGTAAATGGGTTTTAATGCTTTGTTATAGAAACTTCACAATTAAGAAACAAATGAGGCACGTGCAATTGTTCTACAAAAGGGAAACTCATGAAAACTCAAATGTAATGATAATGTGGCGATCTTCTGTTATCGCAAGTTATAAGTCAAGTAAAACACTAGTCTTACACTCAGACTGTATTTTTTTTGACCTAACAAAACCCATATACAAACAAGTCGGAAATTTCCAATTCTCCGAGGCTCCTTTCTTATATTTGATAAAATAGTTGTTTTCATTAATTATTATTTTTCAAAGACTGAATATAAGTCTATTAAAAACAATGTCATCACCTGCTCCGGTATGTTGTATCCCAACACAGTTAGGTCATGTTGCACTTTCCGACTTGTTCCACTTACGATTGGGTACATTCTAAAATTTAAATATAAATATCAAATGTTGACAATAACTCTAACAATGAATACCTCTAAGTGTTCACCTTTAACTTCAAGAAGCATATCGTTATCAAAAAGCTAAATAGCCAAGTGGTAACTTTTAGCACTGGAATTGTTTAGATAGATTTGTTAAAAAACCATCTATTTTATGTACTGTTCATAAATGTGCATACCTGAGCGTTTCCTTGATAACAGCTTTGATGTAATGCATCTCACGCAGGTGTTCAGCTTCCGGTTGTTGTCCAGTAGGGACAAGTCTGTTTACTTCCTCCAAAATGGCGTCTTGGACATGTGGATTCCGTGATATCTCGTACAGAGCCATTACAGTAGTGTTAGAAGTCTGTAAAATAGAACTTATGCTTTCTAAAAGAAGCAGGATCTATTGCAGTAAAGAACATTAAACGAGGCATGTACCTACTGTTTACTACTGTTTTTGTGTAATTAAAACAGAGGGCGCTTTTAGCAAGACAGAATAGCCCAAGCCATCAAAGTGAAACTTAGAATGCAGCGTAAAACATTATGATGTAACAACTAACACAATGTCAGATGAGACCATTGCAATATTTGTGTTTCTCACCGTATCAATAGCTGCACCCATAAGTTCAGAGATGTTGGCATACACATCTTTGATGCTCATGGCATCTTCCTTCAGGAAGTGAGTGATGAAGCCAACATGTTCTCCTTTACTCGCCTTTTCCTTGATGTCTCGGATCCTTTCATCAATGGTCTTGTGGGCTGTGGAAAAAGATTGATTTGTACAAATCATGATCCATAGCTAGAATGTTTTGACTCTCTCAATTTGTTTAAAATTAGACAAGGCATGCATAGCTTTCAAGACCCAATGCTCATCAAATCATAATATACAGTTCAGAAGAAAGACAAACCTCAGCAGATAAATAAGAAGATCAATACAGTATGCAGGTTTAAGACTTTCCATTTGATGCAACAGTATTCTCTTTCTCATAACTATGTCACCAAAAAGATGTTTACACAATATATGCTGATAATGACGATAAAGAAAGCTTTGTTTACAATAAGGCAATATATGCATAGCTTTCAAGGCCCAGTGTTCATTAAAGTTCAGAAAGCCACACCTTACCCAATAGATAAGAAGATCAATATAGTATTCAGGTTTAAGACTTTCAATTCGATGCAAAAGTGTGCTTGAGAACAATTGAAAACATTGAACATTCTCTTAACTATGTCATTCGAAGTTTACAAAGTACATGCTGCAAATGACAATGAAAAAAACGTTTTTCTGAGTTATTTGCCCAAAGGTAAGTGTGTGTTTTCTCTCACCAACTCTCAACAATCGGTCCCAAGCTCTGTCGTGTTCTTTGCATATTCCGGGCTTCAGTAGTTTGGCAATAGGTCTCGGTAAGAACAGGATCTGTCGTGTTGTTTCAAATATGTCATATGTACTCCTAATGAAGTCATTTGTCTCCTCACTCCTGCTGTCCGCTAAACATCCGAGTCGTTTTTCATACAGAATACTGCCAATTGCTGAAACAGGATTAACATTCAATGCTTTTTTTTGACAGCATGTACATACCAATAACATATACAGACACTTAACATTTTTTGAAAGTTCAATAAAGATGCCTCTAGTTCTGTGTATGTGTGTGATCCTGGAAGCTTACAAAGAGAAAGCAATAGTGAAAATTGCGTACCAGTATTGGTTTATAAATGTTGTGCTTTTTCTAAGTTAAGGTTTGATTCAATACTTTTCATTTGATAATCACAGAACAAGATTGATTAAGGTTGAAAATAATAATATGTCAGTTTGAAATCATTAGGATATCACAAAAATATTATTAAAACTTACATTCGAGGGACCAGTTGAACAACTCATTATTCAGTTCTGGTATTTCCTTGTCTGGGGTTCGAATCCTGGCAAGTCTTTTCAAGAAATCTTCTACAATGTTGTTGAACTCTCCAATATAAGTTTCGACGGTCTTTATCTTCATCATGTGTTTGTCAACAACTCGTCTAAGTATGTGCCATTGCTCTCCCTCCCTGTTGAAAAAAGTGAAGGCCTGGGGTAAAAGGTGTTCTCGTCAGTATATAGGCATAACTATTACTGTATACCTTTGTAAACTGTGTGTTTGTCAATATATATATCATTATCTCCTTGCTTTAACATAAGCAAAAACATTTTCAAAGCAGATGTAATGTTAAAAAATCTTTTAAATAACAATACATATTGCAAAAACGAATAACAAGAGCGGTTTTCATAAATATTTGCATATATGATTATTAATATTATATAAATTACTAAGAATTGAAAAATCAGTGATTCAGTTTACGAATTTTTAAATAATTGGTCTTGTCGGTATTAAGACTTTATATCTCCTCCTTCTATTCTTCAAGAATCATAATTTAAAGGAAAATTTTACGAATAGATATTTTCCTCAGAAAGATAAACAATAATTTTTTTTTTTTTTTTTTTTTTTATTTTCCATATTTTTAATACAGGCAAATACATGAGTTGAAATTCTTATAACAAATCACATGTATACAATTACGTAATCCACAATTGGCTAGTTCACTAACTAAATAGGATAATTTCTAAATAATAAATGCAAGGTTGACCAATATTGAAAAAACATTTCTTCTGTTTCTGTAGATAAAAATATATATCTTGTTGAATTATAGTAACGTACAATTTCATTTTTAAGATATTCAAACTTTGGTGTAAAACCATTAATACTGCATTTGTAAATATACTGTTTGACTAATAAAATGATTGCATTTACAGGATTATTGTTCTTTCCTTTCATTCCCAATATGATGATTTTATTTGTAAATTCTAATTTGAGTTGAACCGAGTTTAACCACGATTCTATTTCTTTCCATAATTTAAAGATAGATTCACATTCCCATAACATATGGTTGATTGTTTCTGTTTCTCTTTGGCAAAATGGACAATACGGCGATGATATATATCCAATTTTATAAAGAAAATGTCTTGTTGGGAGTATATCATGAATAATTCTGTATTGCAACCATTTTAGATCTGTGCTTTTTGAACATTTATGAGCAACAATGTTGTAAATTTTCCAATCTTTTTCATCAAAATCCGTTTGTAGAATTTTCTCCCATTTAGAAAAACTCGCAAGGCGAACACATTTCGAATTAACAAGAGAGGCATATAAACTTTTACTCCCAATGATGGTATCTACCTTTGACATATTAAAAGGGTATATTGGATTTGATAGTTTCTTTTCAAATTGTTTTATGTTCAATGATCGAACGTATGTCATTACGGCTCTTTTCACGGATTCATAAGTTAAAAAGTTGGTCTTGATTGAAAAAGATTTGGAAAATTCTTCAAAAGTTAATTTCAGAGCCTTTGTTCGTTCTCTCACTGCTGATGTTTATGCAATTTGAGAAGGTGCAAACTTGGCAATGTACATACACTGATTCAGTATCGACTGCCGTGTTTTCTCTGCAGAATGTTAAAAAATCATGTCCATTAATATCCTTAATGTCAAAAGTAGAATTCAAATTAATTATATAACTCTCAGTCGATCACGATCTATCAAAAGCTCGTACTTTAATTGTATCCTTTGGCAGAAGAAGTAAATTTGTCATCATCTCCACTGGCTCCATGGAAACAGGTTCTAGTTTGAACTTCCGCACAAGCTGAAATGAAAGAAAAACTATTTAATAAAGACAACTGAAGATTTCTAGATGTAGTCTATATTAGAAAATGTACAGCTGCTATCATGCCTTGTATGAGACTATATGATTTTATGTATATAAACCAGCCTGCCCAATATTTTTCTGAAAGTTTCCATTTTACCATTTTACTGTCGGTGATACCTCAACTCTCACCTGAGTTATCAGCAGCTGCATCTCCATCTCAGCTACACGACGTCCTGCAACATGGAAGTTCGGTGTGTAATTTGTTTCAATATCTTAAAATCAAAATCATATCAATTTGCAGAAAAAGTGACAAAAATACTTTCTCATATTATCTATTTCATGCAAATCCTAAAACGGTTGATGAACCTAAACAATCACTTGGTTTGCAAGCATTGTAGTATTTGTAAATTGTTACTTCAAAATAACGACAACTAACAACCAATATAAAGTCTTTAATGTTACTATCAGGAACCAGCTTCAATTTCTAAGCTTTTATTGAATATGAACAGCGGATCTATGAATAAATTTCCAGCGTGCTCAACATACCTCTTATACCAAATCAAACTATACCTCCTCGCAAATGATCACCAAAATGTTTGCTAATGAACAGAGATTAAATGTTGAAATATTTTTAAGACAGACGTATGACAAAAAACACGAGTTACTTTCCTGGTATGAAGATGAATTTAGAACTCACCAACACACATCCTAGGTCCAAACCCGAACGGTAGCCAGGCGAATGGGTGAGGTTTGGTGGTTCTCTGGTCTCTCAACCAGCGTTCTGGACGGAATGTGTCTGGGTCTTCGTAGTGCCTCTTCAGTCGACCCATTCCTCGAAAGTCTATGAAAACAACTTTCTGTAAGAAAATATAAAGTAGAAAACATTGTCAAACGTATAAAAGATCAGAACCTTTAAAGACAAAGAATAAAAAAGAAGAAATTTGACCGTAGCAAGATTTCCCCTCCTTGTGGTAAAAAATACATTATGAAACTTGAAGTCAAATTGTAAACAATGAATATGTAAATGGGTTTTAATGCTTTGTTATAGAAACTTCACAATTAAGAAACAAATGAGGCACGTGCAATTGTTCTACAAAAGGGAAACTCATGAAAACTCAAATGTAATGATAATGTGGCGATCTTCTGTTATCGCAAGTTATAAGTCAAGTAAAACACTAGTCTTACACTCAGACTGTATTTTTTTTGACCTAACAAAACCCATATACAAACAAGTCGGAAATTTCCAATTCTCCGAGGCTCCTTTCTTATATTTGATAAAATAGTTGTTTTCATTAATTATTATTTTTCAAAGACTGAATATAAGTCTATTAAAAACAATGTCATCACCTGCTCCGGTATGTTGTATCCCAACACAGTTAGGTCATGTTGCACTTTCCGACTTGTTCCACTTACGATTGGGTACATTCTAAAATTTAAATATAAATATCAAATGTTGACAATAACTCTAACAATGAATACCTCTAAGTGTTCACCTTTAACTTCAAGAAGCATATCGTTATCAAAAAGCTAAATAGCCAAGTGGTAACTTTTAGCACTGGAATTGTTTAGATAGATTTGTTAAAAAACCATCTATTTTATGTACTGTTCATAAATGTGCATACCTGAGCGTTTCCTTGATAACAGCTTTGATGTAATGCATCTCACGCAGGTGTTCAGCTTCCGGTTGTTGTCCAGTAGGGACAAGTCTGTTTACTTCCTCCAAAATGGCGTCTTGGACATGTGGATTCCGTGATATCTCGTACAGAGCCATTACAGTAGTGTTAGAAGTCTGTAAAATAGAACTTATGCTTTCTAAAAGAAGCAGGATCTATTGCAGTAAAGAACATTAAACGAGGCATGTACCTACTGTTTACTACTGTTTTTGTGTAATTAAAACAGAGGGCGCTTTTAGCAAGACAGAATAGCCCAAGCCATCAAAGTGAAACTTAGAATGCAGCGTAAAACATTATGATGTAACAACTAACACAATGTCAGATGAGACCATTGCAATATTTGTGTTTCTCACCGTATCAATAGCTGCACCCATAAGTTCAGAGATGTTGGCATACACATCTTTGATGCTCATGGCATCTAACTTCAGGAAGTGAGTGATGAAGCCAACATGTTCTCCTTTACTCGCCTTTTCCTTGATGTCTCGGATCCTTTCATCAATGGTCTTGTGGGCTGTGGAAAAAGATTGATTTGTACAAATCATGATCCATAGCTAGAATGTTTTGACTCTCTCAATTTGTTTAAAATTAGACAAGGCATGCATAGCTTTCAAGACCCAATGCTCATCAAATCATAATATACAGTTCAGAAGAAAGACAAACCTCAGCAGATAAATAAGAAGATCAATACAGTATGCAGGTTTAAGACTTTCCATTTGATGCAACAGTATTCTCTTTCTCATAACTATGTCACCAAAAAGATGTTTACACAATATATGCTGATAATGACGATAAAGAAAGCTTTGTTTACAATAAGGCAATATATGCATAGCTTTCAAGGCCCAGTGTTCATTAAAGTTCAGAAAGCCACACCTTACCCAATAGATAAGAAGATCAATATAGTATTCAGGTTTAAGACTTTCAATTCGATGCAAAAGTGTGCTTGAGAACAATTGAAAACATTGAACATTCTCTTAACTATGTCATTCGAAGTTTACAAAGTACATGCTGCAAATGACAATGAAAAAAACGTTTTTCTGAGTTATTTGCCCAAAGGTAAGTGTGTGTTTTCTCTCACCAACTCTCAACAATCGGTCCCAAGCTCTGTCGTGTTCTTTGCATATTCCGGGCTTCAGTAGTTTGGCAATAGGTCTCGGTAAGAACAGGATCTGTCGTGTTGTTTCAAATATGTCATATGTACTCCTAATGAAGTCATTTGTCTCCTCACTCCTGCTGTCCGCTAAACATCCGAGTCGTTTTTCATACAGAATACTGCCAATTGCTGAAACAGGATTAACATTCAATGCTTTTTTTTGACAGCATGTACATACCAATAACATATACAGACACTTAACATTTTTTGAAAGTTCAATAAAGATGCCTCTAGTTCTGTGTATGTGTGTGATCCTGGAAGCTTACAAAGAGAAAGCAATAGTGAAAATTGCGTACCAGTATTGGTTTATAAATGTTGTGCTTTTTCTAAGTTAAGGTTTGATTCAATACTTTTCATTTGATAATCACAGAACAAGATTGATTAAGGTTGAAAATAATAATATGTCAGTTTGAAATCATTAGGATATCACAAAAATATTATTAAAACTTACATTCGAGGGACCAGTTGAACAACTCATTATTCAGTTCTGGTATTTCCTTGTCTGGGGTTCGAATCCTGGCAAGTCTTTTCAAGAAATCTTCTACAATGTTGTTGAACTCTCCAATATAAGTTTCGACGGTCTTTATCTTCATCATGTGTTTGTCAACAACTCGTCTAAGTATGTGCCATTGCTCTCCCTCCCTGTTGAAAAAAGTGAAGGCCTGGGGTAAAAGGTGTTCTCGTCAGTATATAGGCATAACTATTACTGTATACCTTTGTAAACTGTGTGTTTGTCAATATATATATCATTATCTCCTTGCTTTAACATAAGCAAAAACATTTTCAAAGCAGATGTAATGTTAAAAAATCTTTTAAATAACAATACATATTGCAAAAACGAATAACAAGAGCGGTTTTCATAAATATTTGCATATATGATTATTAATATTATATAAATTACTAAGAATTGAAAAATCAGTGATTCAGTTTACGAATTTTTAAATAATTGGTCTTGTCGGTATTAAGACTTTATATCTCCTCCTTCTATTCTTCAAGAATCATAATTTAAAGGAAAATTTTACGAATAGATATTTTCCTCAGAAAGATAAACAATAATCGTTAATGAAGATGGATCTGAATATGCTGTTGACATTTATTTTATATAATTGTATGTTTTGCCTTTAAATCTGAAATAGAATGGGCAATATTCATGTTTTGCATTTGAAAATTCATCATAAATGTCAGCAAACAACTTACGACATGAAGAGTCCCATATTCAAGTTTCTTTCCTTCCTGTATTCAACCCAGTGGTCTAGTGGCATTCTAGAAGGGTACTTTCCATCCTGTCTCAGTAACTGTTCCACTCCCTCCACGTCTGTCAGGAACACCATGTCAAGTGGACCCAACTTCTCCTTGTAAATTGGTCCATATTTTTCATGTCTCTCATTAATAAGTTCATAAAACTTGTCCATACGTTTCATAGTTTCAAACATGGTGCCCACAACAGGTAGTCCTTTAGGACCGGGTATCTCCGAGTAGGGTTTCACATGTGTAGGATCATCTACTGTTTGGCTAGCAGGCGCTGTAGCCTTGGTTCGGTAGAGAAGAGATGAAGTTTGTCTGGCATGTCGAAGATAGGATAGAGCTCGCACCGACATTTTGATATCATACCCTTCGTCCCTCACTTACTGAATGACCGATGACTTGACTAATAAGTAGTCCCTTCAGTAAATACAGGTTATTTGTAGTAGCACCCATTCAGCAGTGTGTTATCTGTGCGGACTGGATCTAGGTCAGGCCTACCCAACCTCGTTGTATATTGTGTACAAGGGCTAGACTTGCCGAGGTTGTTCATTTCATCAACAATGCTATCAATGACTGTAAATAAACCTACAGTGGTGAACCAAATTATGCCATATTTTACGTTATACGTTGTTCCCTTTGACTTACATGTTATTTTAGGGTAGCATAAATTATTTCCATGAAATGAATTTCTGTTTAAAATATTTTTAAACTTTGCACATTTGTGAGGAATCATGAGTGTTATCACGGTTATATAATTGTTGTTAATTCATTCCATGTTTACGTTTTTGCATGGTATCACCTAATCATACGTACATTGTTGTATGAGATTTAACAGGACCGTTAACAGGAGATCTGATTTACAGCAGATATAAACATTTATAAATGGGATGTTATTTGCTAATAGTCACTGACCTATTTATTTGAAATTATGTGTTTCTAAATGAAGTTTCACAAAAATATGTACAGAATTCATCTAATCAAAACTCATAATGATACAGCGAAATAACATGGAAGTCTATTGGAATAGTATAAAATATGACATAATTATGGCACACCACTGTATGTCTTATGTTTATTTTTCTGCATATTAAAGGTCAACAAAATCATTCACACATTAGCTTTTTAGTTGCAAATGTTCTGGATCTGCCTCAGTAAATTACACACATTATCCTAGTAAACAAACCCCATTTCAATCTCGATAAATTAAGCTCTATATTGCTTCACAATGTTAGCATGATCGTATTTGAATGATAATAGAATTGCATAATGGCAACATTTCTATCAATTATTATTTTTATCATAACACAGATTTTGAGTGATATGAATAGAAAGCTGACTATTGATTTGAAGCAATTTTGTATTACAATTTAAGATAGAACACATTTCTTTCTCTCTCAAATTTGCTATTGCTTTATATGTAACATAACTAATAATGAAATCGATGACAGTTATGAAGTAAAGTGAGTATTACTTTGCAAATTATGTATTATATACTACACTGATCATCATAGGTAACCAATTATATACATGTATGTATATGTTTCGGTGCCATAGACATGATTTAACTACAAACTTACTTCAAACCTGGTGTTGACAGTAACTTCATTGTGATAGTCTCTGTTGATGTTCTTGTGCTTTGTATTGACATAGAACAGAGAATCTCAGTCTTCTATATAGTGTTCAAATATGTTTTCGCCCAACAAGCTAGAAGGGCCTGTAATTTGAAGTCAACTATATACACTCACCATGAAATGATGCTATGAAATTGTGGTATTGGTGGGTATGGTAAAATAGATTTATGCTTTCCCAAACCTTAACTTCTTACCATAGTGTCATGCATTTGTCATTAATGGATCTTGAAAGTTAACTGACAAATGATCAGGTAAAGTCCATGGACTTTGTTGAAAAGTCAATTTTTTACGTCATTAGGACCCCATTGTTTTTCATTATTGGAGGTCGAATAAAATGTTCAAGCTTTCTTTAAATCATTGTTACGGAGTTAAATTCGAGACATGAAGAATTGAGTCACTAGTTCGTAAGAAATCGATAGAAAATAGGACATTACACTTTTCACTGAGTCTAAACTTTTGTCTGGTAGTATAATATCTCTGATATCACACAAGCATGTCTCTCTGACCTTAATCCTGAGGAATATATGGATGACAACTTATTTGTTCATTGTATGCGAAGTTATCTCTCTGACCTCTTCTCCCACAAACCCAGCAATTGGCAGGAGGCCAGGCATTATTTCGTACACTGCTTCCGAAACTCTAATACACCTTACAGGTTGCTTCGACACATTATAGCTTGCAACTAGGTGAAGAAATTTTTTTATGATAGTTTGTTCATTAATATGTGGAACATGTACAATTTTAACGCGAATAAAGTTAACATTCCTCATATGCTGTATGATTTTAAAAAAAACAATGGAGAAAATGTAGGGAATAATGATCGAACAAGAGCAATATATCAAGTTGATTTGAAATCAATCCTTCTTTCTCACATTTTATTAATGAATCGTTTAAGCATATTACATGGTTGCTTAATTGAAGCTCATCAGAAATAATCGGTAAAATAATTGGTCATTCGTTTTGATATGATAACCTGGAGGTTTAATAAATAAAGTCTTAAAGGGGCAGTGGCACGTTTTTTGAACATTTCAAAGTTTAAAATTTTCACTGATAATTGTTAGTTACTGCTAAATGTATTATTTTGACTGTCAGAAATCTCAGAGTATGAAGATTCATATTAAATTTATTGGCGGCCATTTTGTGTGAACACCTTTAATTCTTTTTGTGTAAGAAAAAGGAATTGCATTGCTTAACTTTACGTTATATATTTGAATTATTAATGCTCCGATGATATAGTTTAAATACACTGTCTTTCAATTGGAACCATTTATTTTCATTTTCCTGACATCACCTTATGTTCCCCCTAAAAACGTGCTACTGCCCCTTTAACAGCGCTCTCTGTCGATACAGTTGACAAACTCCTGACGAAATCTGGCCTCATTTGTTATCAATGTCCATATCGGCAGTGTCAGGGTCACCACCGGGTCATTTGTAAACAAACGTCACTGACTCAACGCTCCAAAATAATTTGAAAGGGTCAACATAGGCGGTATAATATTTCAATGTTTAGTTTGAACGTTGTTTAGTCATTTACGATATTGTTAAGACCCCATCGTCATTCATATTGTGTAGTGATTAGATAATAAGTAATATATCATTTATTATATTAATGTTTCCTAGTTTTGTATTATACCAAAACGCAGCACGAAAAATCCTTGGCACTGATTCAATAATATCCATCGGCGAACTTTACGAGCAGCAAATTGTTAAAAATGTGAAAAAATATTTAAATGACAGCTCCCATATTCTTTTCTATGATTTTGAATTTCTCCCATTTGGACGTCGTCTGCGCATGCCGATACCGAGAACACACAGGTTCAGTCATTCTTTTGTACCAACCGGAATAAAACTTTTAAATAACAGTTCATCATTTGTTAACAATTTTATGCCATTTTTACATCACTCCATTTTATCTTTTCAAGTAATCTATTATCGTAGTGCTCTTACCTATTTATTTATTTGTTTGTGGTCTTAGTGCTCGTTTGCGTGTACATGTATATGTTGTCAATCATTGTTTGGTATTGTTTGAATGTGTTTACGATGTTACCAACATTTCCTTCGGGATAATAAAGTCTTATCGTATCTTAATGAATTTTTTAAAGAAAATTTCATTCCTATAGGTATCACATTATTTAAACAACTTAGAGTCGTGCTCTGTTATTCTTGCTAAATCATTGATATATAGTTGTGCATTGTTGTTGTTTTACTCTCAATCAATGTACCATTCTCTCCCAACAGAGGCAGAACAGAACATACCCGAACAAGCCTCTGTTCTAATAGGCCAAATATATGGGATAGAATGGTAGACATCTGATTGGAGGCAATCCAAGTTAATTGTGCAATCAGCGCGACGCCGTTTCAGAAGTGGTCATTTGCAAATCCTCGGTCATTTCTGTATGCTTCACCAAAGCTGTCATTGAAATTTACAACCCAGGTGAGATAGCTCTTCCTTTTACAAAAAAATATCGCTAATTACCTTCTCATTAGTTTTTTGTTAATTAGTAACATACAATATATCATATAATACATATATATATATATAACAATTATAAGAACAAGACTTCTTTTTCGTGTAAGTAATTTCTTTGGAGGAGTCATGAACAGTGCTTTTTTCCTTGGTGTTGGCAACTTTGTTCTCTGCTTTTTGTGTTTAGGAGTAGAGTGTCTTGGTGACAGAGGCTGGAAGTGCTTGTCATTTGTACTTGTACCATCTGCAGGTATGTTAGATATTTGTCCTGATGTCATGGAACTATCATCTTCAGTTCTCTGAGACTGATGGGCCTTATCTTGATAATATGTAATCACATCTTCTCCATTTGTTACTGAAATTAGATCACTATCTGCCTTCTTTTTGTGTGTACAAAATCAAGGAATGTTTATACAAATATATCATCCTGTAGCCTAGCCCAGCGTTCACTACCAGTGATACAGCGGTTTATCTGGGCCATATCTCTCATGTTTGTCAACAAGACATATCACTTTCACATTAACAAACTGACACATTTCGAGATATACCAGATATGCTCCCCTCTCTCTCTGTCTTGAGACTTATACTTAATTAGCAAAAGGAACTATGTCCAGCTGTCTCTTAAAATAACAAGTTATTTACAATACACTTTCTAAGACAGACCAGTGTATCTCCATTTGTTGTGTTTTGCTGTGCTGTTTATACAGTTTCTTAGCATATAACCTTGGAGGCAGAACAGTACATCTCCAGTTGTCTCCTTTTGATTATTTAAACTGCACCATTTATGGAATAAGTTAATTGTTAAAAAAGGACATCTCCGATTGTTTCGTTCTGACAATAAGCAATTGTGTGTGAATAAGATGTACTGAATCATTGATTCATTATATCTTTGTCATTAATTAACATTTCAAAGAGAAAATTATTTTACATAAACACAAAGATGAGGCGAATCCAACAGTGTCAAAAATAGAAAATCACAATTTTTCGAGATATCTTGTTTTGCCTCTAAGCCATTATGGATCCCGGATGAAGTTTACTAGCGCAATTTTTTAATTTCTAATTAATCACTGTATTAAACTCACCGTCAGCTATGTTTTAAAGCAACAAAAATTTGAATTACCGTATAAATGTTTATAAATTTATATCATAATTTATATTCAAGTAACAGTCCCCGTCCCCGTCCCCGTCCCTAACCTAAATCTCCTGCCTCTATAAAGTGATACATAACCGAGTGCCCCAAAGCTTGCCTTTTTAAAGGCTTTTCTTGTTTGTAAAACACTGCAAGTGTAAATTACGCTATCTTCAGGCAGGAAGGAAGTCTCAGACGCACAATCAATAAAACATATAAATCATGAAATAATAAATAAATATAATATATATATTTGCTAACATTCAATAGAATTAAGATACTTGTGCATGTTTGATGATACTTTTATAAGTACATTTTATCTAACATGTCAATAGCTTTTTATTATAACTAAAGGCTGATGGACAATCAAATAATCAATTAATTTGTATAAGCATCAAAACAGTTACAAAATGAAGGTCATCTTCAAAATTATTACGGTTACACATTAACATATTCTGGCTTTTTCAGTAGTATCACTTCTTCTAAAATGACATAAAGATGTAAATGCTGGACACGAAACAAACATAAACTAGTGTCCAAAAGAAACGATACCAAGTTTTCAACGTCCTCCGAAACAATATTCTATTACCTGACAGAGTCGAATTTAAGTATGCCTAACAGGCATATGTCTTGAAAAGAAGTATGCACATTTTCATTCTTCAGGAAAAGATACTTTTGATTTTGTGTCTCTTCAAACGCACATGGGGTGCATAAATCGAAATTTTAAGTTGTTTTATGCACGTAACTTTTGTCATTTCACAATAAAATTGATAAAGTATTGAATTTAGGTAAGAATACAACCTTGTTGATACAATGCACTTTATTTGACATAAATTCGTTGACGCGTCATTGCACTAGAACGTTTTAAAACAAGCGAAAGTGTCCAATTTCTCCCTGCTATCTCGCCTTGTTAAGGAGATTCCAGATCGATGATTTTTTAAAATGCATGTTTCTCGCAAACATGAAAAGATAATGTTTCAAAATTTTGCATAGAAGTAATGACAATGACTTGAAATCACATGCTGCCCTTGTCAAGTCTACGTTCTTATCAGAAGTTTGAAAATCCCTGCTAATATGGTCACAATCCGAACGCTGAGTGGTGTCCTCATGTTACGACCTGTCAATAGCTCGTACTCTAATTGGATCCTTTGGTAATAGTAACAGATTTGTGATCATCTCCACCGGCTCCATGGAAACAGGCTCCAGGCGGAACTTGCGCACAAGCTGCAAGAGAACGACAAATCAACGCATCAACATCAGTTCCAATTGTGCCTTTAAAGCATGTGTTTCAAAGGTACTTTCTCAAAGGCAAATAATTCTTATTTTTGGTTTGGGGACATTTTGTGATTTGAACTTACGGATACCGATAACGACTTCTTGACCAATGGAAACGTTAACTTTGAAACCTCATCTTCAAGATTCCACATAGTGACTACGAGTATTTCGATCATGCCAAGTGGCCTTGAAGTTCCTAGGATATTATATGGTAAAATGGTCTCATGTAAATTTTGGGAACATTCAGTTTTGCAGTAGATCACATGTGTTTAGAACCAGGGGATAACTCCTTTACAATCTAAAACCTTTGTTGACCAAATAGTTTGTACACAAATATTCGGATACGAAAAACTTTATAATTTTGGGATAAGATACCCAGAAGGGATAACCTGACGACCTCCCTTACTCTAGGCTTATGGTTATGGAAAAAAGTCGAATTTGCAAAACATTTATATATATACCCGATTGGCCTTTAAGCCTTTCGAGTTTAATACGCAAACTTGATGCATAACTATCATTATGATTCAGTTCAGAGCAAACAGGTGAACCTATGCAAGATTTCTAGTTACCACTTCCTGTGATACGTCAACACTTTCTTGGATTATCAACAGCTGCATTTCAAAATGATTACTATTGAAACGTCTTACTTGCAATGTATCCAATCAGGCTTCTACCTGTTTAATCTAAGAAGAACTTTCATAACAACACATGTTAGATCAGCTACATTTGTGGGTAGGGAATGGGTTCTCACCTGAGTTATCAGCAGCTGCATCTCCAACTCAGCTACACGACGTCCTGCAACATGGAAACAAATTGTATATTGTAACTATGTTACTATGGACACTGTTTTCAAATCATTTAATTCTGTGAAATCATTTTACACCTTTGGTAGGATTTGTTAACAAATGGTGCTTTAAAGAAGAGGCGGATGTCTTCCTTATACTCTTTCATTCCAGCATCATTTACAGAAATATGCAAATGCAATGTTAGGTGAACAACATGGCGAGGACTCACCAACACAACTCCTAGGCCCGAACCCGAACGGTAGCCAGGCGAAGGGGTGAGGTTTGGTGGTTCTCTGGTCTCTCAACCAGCGTTCTGGACGGAATGTGTCTGGGTCTTCGTAATGTCTTGCAAGTCGTCCAATACCAATCAGATCTATAAAAACAGTTGTCTGGAAGAAGAATATGAACCAGAAAGTTTGAACAGGAAATCATGTAGGAACTAGATTAGCGTTTGCGGGATACCGCAAAAGCAGAGCAGCCCCGGAACTTTGGGTTTCGCCTTACCCTGTTTCGCCTTTTACAGGCCTCACCAAATTGGGAATTTTCTCGTTACCTTGACCTTTGACACTCAAGGTCACACAATCAATGAACACATTTCATTGAGTATAACATTATTGTAATGAAATAAAGTGTTAAAAATACAATTAATCCATTTTCTCCATATATGTTGACCTTGCTGTGACCTTGACCTTCGACAGTTAGTACCCAAAACTTTTTGAAAATGTTGTACTTCTCAAGAGATAATATATACAAAATCTAAACTTCATAGCACAAAAACTTTTCAAGTTATTGTGTTTGCAAGGAATTGCAATAACTCATATCTCATGACCTTGACCTTTGACCTTCAAGGTCACACAATAATTGAACACTTTTTATTGAGTATAACAATCATGTATTGATTAAAAGTGATCATAGTTAAAATTAAGCATTTTCGCTAAACCATGCTTAAGTCATGACCTTGCTGTGACCTTGACCTTTGACAGATTGTAGCCGAAACCTTTTCAAAATTTTTTACTTTTCCAAGGATGATATATACCAAGTTAGAGCTTCATAGCACAAAAACTTTTAAAGTTACCGTGTTTACAAAGAATTTTGTGGTGATTTTATAACTCGTGACCTTGACCTTTGAACTTGAAAGTGAACATGTCATAATGATTCCCTGGAAGTATTAACATTTAGACATGTTCATGAGTTCTGAAAAGCTAAATGGGATAAAGTTATACCCCAATTTAGTGCATTTTGTAATAACTCATATCTCATGACCTTGACCTTTGACCTTCAAGGTCACACAATCATTGAACACTTTTTTTTGAGTATAACAATCATGTATTGATTAAAAGTGTTCATAGTTAAAATAAAGCATTTTCGCTAAAACATGCTTACGTCATGACCTTGCTGTGACCTTGACCTTTGACGGATTGTAGCCAAAACCTTTTCAAATTTTTTTACTTTTCCAAGGATGATATATACCAAGTTAGAGCTTCATAGCACAAAAACTTTTCAAGTTATCGCGTTTACAAGGAATTCTTAGTGTGAATACATAGCTCGTGACCGTGACCTTTGACCTTGAAAGTGAACGTGTCAAAATCGTTCCCCCGAGGTATGAGGAGTAAGGTATGAATAAGAGTTCTGGAAAGCTTAGGGGAAAAAAGTTATAGCTAGTAGTACGAGTGCGGCGGCGGCGGCGATGGAAACTTCACAAAAACTGATAGCAGCCCCGTCCTTAGACGGGGCTGCTAATTACCTGGACTAGCAGAATAGACTTTTGCTGGAAAACTTGTGATTGGCAAATTGATTTTAAGTCAGAATATATAACTTTACAGGATAATGTCAGTCCCTTGTGGACGGGAAACAATCCTGGCAATTGAATGAGTTCGTATCAGTAAAGGCATTTTTGAATTTATAATACCTCTGTACAGGGTCGGTTTGAAATAATTTGGTTATGAAAAAGCTAAAGTATAATTTCACATCACCTTGATAATAATTCCAAATACTGAATATACACATGGACATAATGAATTTTTAAGACAAGGTAAAGTACAACTTTACAGTAACTTTACTTTCACTTCGAAATATAGACATGATGAGCGTATTCTCACCTGGTTTGGTATGTTGTAGCCCAATAGAGTCATGTCTTTCTGCACTTTCCGGGTAAGTCCACTCGTGATCGGGTACATTCTATAAGATATATTTAACAAATAGACTTAGAAAATTTATCATGTGACATACAGTTTATGGATTAAATTTCATAAACTGATTCATTTAAAAGAGAACTGGCATCATTATTGGGAAGAAGAACGTTTTGGGAAAGTTTTACTTCTTAATATTTTCCCAACTAATAATAGTTAAACATCGAATTTAATGTAGAAGATCTTATCTTCTATTAAGCGCAAAACTGCTGGAGGCCATTTTGGTGTGTACACCTTTAAATCATTTGTGCTAAATGAAAGTGGATAATTCAGCTTAACTAAACATTGTGAGGTCGAAGGTTTATCATGAATACACATCGCTTGGACTAGATACAAAACTGAAGACAGTTTACCTGAGTGTTTCTTTGATGACTGCTTTAACGTAATGCATTTCACGCAGGTGTTCAGCTTCCGGTTGTTGTCCAGGGGGAACAACTCTGTTTACCTCTTCCAATAAGGCCTCTTGTATTCTTGGATTGTGAGACATTTCGTAGAGTGCCATCACAACAGTGTTTGAAGTCTGCACAGAAAAGCCAGGTAATGATAGGAATACCAAATTTGTAACGAAACGTTCACTCTTTGTTTACCAGTTGTAGTACATTATTTTCTTGATGTTGTAAAACTCGACTTAAAGTAATAAAAGCTTGAAATTATTGGCTTATTCAAAAGAAATTTCAAAACACGATTATTGTGAAATGCATCGACATGATTCAATAATAAAATTTTTGGACTTGAACATTACGTGCACCAAAAGTATGCATGTGTCTGTGCATTAGACCTAAACCCTAAATGGAATTTCTATATCTTCAACAGCAGAATGATGTAGCTCTTTTGTCCACTTTACCCGAAATGTAATTCAAAGTGATACCAACGGTGCTCTAAGGTTCTATGAACGTTAGACTCCCAAGGTATTATAGTTAAAATCGGAACTATACGGCTTGCTGAGTATATTAAAATATGTCTATTTTAAAGGGGGAAAGTAGGTACGACACTGTGATCAACAAGTAAAATGGTGAAACCATCATCATCATTTAATCAGAGGACTTCTGATTCTATGACTCTCCCTTCAACGGGCCCTCACTCGGCAACTTGAAAACTCACTGTATCAATTGCTGCACCCATCAGGTCCGAGATGTTGGCGTACACATCCTTGATACTCATGGCGTCTTCCTTCAGGAAGTGGGTGATGAAGCCAACGTGTTCTCCTTCATTTGCTTTCTCATTGATGTCTCGGATCCTCTCTTCTATTGTCTTGTGGGCTGCAGAAAAGGGTCAAGTTTGTCAGTACTTTTGTCACACCAAATAGTTATTGGATAATTGACTACACCGAGAAGTTCAGGAGGAATCAGCAATATTGCAATGTTTCAACATCGTTTTGGTAAATACAAAGAATTGAAAAAGCTTTTATCTCCTGATTTGCTTTTGATTATGGAACAGAGTGTTTAAGTTGAATCTCTATTCAAACCCGTTGAAATGTTTCTATTTTCTCAGTTATAAAAAGCATTTTTAGACAACTAATGACTTTTAATGATTGAATTATTGTTACTTATATATATATATATATAATGTTTCCTCACCAACTTTGAATGACCTGTCCCATGCCTTGTCGTGTTCCTTGCATACTCCTGGTTTCAATAGTTTTGCAAGTGTTCTAGGTAAGAACATAATCTGCCGTGTTGTTTCAAATATGTCATGTTCACTCTGTATGAAGTCATTCGTGTCCTGTGTCCTTGTGTCTTCCAAACACCCGAGTCGTTTCTCGTACAGGATACTACCAATTGCTGTAAAGTAATTAGACTTGTACCTCAATTCAGATTTAGAAAATAGAAAAATGCATCCTCAAAGGTACACCTGTAAATATAAAAGAAAGATTATGACTTTAAAAATAATACATAAATAACCTTATGTCTCTTTTAACTTGTACAAATATATTTATTACCCATATGTGATGAAATATGTCATGACATAAATGACGATACGTTGCACATGTGTAATAAACCTTTAATTTCATTGGTTGGATAGGAAAACTATGTGACAGCGGAATGTGCGACTACTTTACAAGGTACTCGACTTTTTGCTTTCCGCGGCCGAGTTCTTTCGGGTAGCAAGTGAAAAGCGTGCAGCACGTTCAAGGTCATAGCGGGAGGGTGACTCAGTGCAAACGTGTCATTTCATCTGCCTGACTTGACACTGATAGTGTAGTAGCTTAGCGTCAAATTTTGGCCAAATTGAAAAAATCGGGCTTAAAGTATGAAACTTGGCATGAATGATCATTGGACATGTATGTATTCATTTTGCCTAGGATCCAAATTTTTCGAACGCGGGAACCTTGTCACATGACCAAAAATCCAAAATGGCCGCCAAATTCCTTAAAAAATCATTTTTTCCCATTTAAACTGTACTTTTAGTGAACTTTCAGACAAAATATTCTTAATGTAATAAATATTATGACAAAAGAAGGACTTTCTGACATAAAATTCTTAAATTTTCCAATTTTGATGAATATTTTATAAGAAAAATATCAAAATTTCAGTTTTTTTAAAACATTTTAGAGTGGCTTTCAACTCTTCATGAATAATGCTTGTATTTTCATGTAATTAATTTCATAACAACAATGAGATGTAAGTTTTATTTATTAAACATTAGTTATGTTATTTCCATTGATTAAAATCAAAAGTCTGCAGTATATTGTTTCTATAGCAACATGTGGTTTAGCGTGACGACCTTTGAAAACCAGCAGAACACCTTGTTAAGGATGTCCCCCCATGTCTGTTATGTAGATAGTCATTAGAATATCCTTTAGAAATATTAAAATGTTGAAATGAAATCAAACTGGAAAAGTCAAGGTGAGTCCTGACAAAGTACATTGTATACCTTATAGAAGTATACGAAAAGGGTAGCAATAAAATGGTTAATGTTTATATCGTGCTGAGGTTACGACCTGTTCATATTACATGTATGTGTAAGTTCATTATAGAGTGCAATAATTAGCAGCCCCGTCTAAGGACGGGGCTGCTATCAGTTTTTGTGAAGTTTCCATCGCCGCCGCCGCCGCCGCCGCCGCCGCCGCCGCGTCCGCCGCCGCCGCCGCCGCACTCGTACTACTAGCTATAACTTTTTTCCCCTAAGCTTTCCAGAACTCTTATTCATACCTTACTCCTCATACCTCGGGGGAACGATTTTGACATGTTCACTTTCAAGGTCAAAGGTCAAGGTCACGAGCTATGTATTCACACTAAGAATTCCTTGTAAACGCGATAACTTGAAAAGTTTTTGTGCTATGAAGCTCTAACTTGGTATATATCATCCTTGGAAAAGTAAAAAAATTTGAAAAGGTTTTGGCTACAATCCGTCAAAGGTCAAGGTCACAGCAAGGTCATGACGTAAGAATGTTTTAGCGAAAATGCTTTATTTTTACTATGAACACTTTTAATCAATACATGATTGTTATACTCAAAAAAAAGTGTTCAATGATTGTGTGACCTTGAAGGTCAAAGGTCAAGGTCATGAGATATGAGTTATTACAAAATGCACTAAATTGGGGTATAACTTTATCCCATTTAGCTTTTCAGAACTCATGAACATGTCTAAATGATAATACTTCCAGGGAATCATTATGACATGTTCACTTTCAAGTTCAAAGGTCAAGGTCACGAGTTATAAAATCACCACAAAATTCTTTGTAAACACGGTAACTTGAAAAGTTTTTGTGCTATGAAGCTCTAACTTGGTATATATCATCCTTGGAAAAGTAAAAAATTTTGAAAAGGTTTCGGCTACAATCTGTCAAAGGTCAAGGTCACAGCAAGGTCATGACTTAAGCATGGTTTAGCGAAAATGCTTAATTTTAACTATGATCACTTTTAATCAATACATGATTGTTATACTCAATAAAAAGTGTTCAATTATTGTGTGACCTTGAAGGTCAAAGGTCAAGGTCATGAGATATGAGTTATTGCAATTCCTTCTAAACACAATAACTTGAAAAGTTTTTGTGCTATGAAGTTTAGATTTTGTATATATTATCTCTTGAGAAGTTCAACATTTTCAAAAAGTTTTGGGTACTAACTGTCGAAGGTCAAGGTCACAGCAAGGTCAACATATATGGAGAAAATGGATTAATTGTATTTTTAACACTTTATTTCATTACAATAATGTTATACTCAATGAAATGTGTTCATTGATTGTGTGACCTTGAGTGTCAAAGGTCAAGGTCACGAGAAAATTCCCAATTTGGTGAGGCCTGTAAAAGGCGGAACAGGGTAAGGCGAAACCCAAAGTTCCGGGGCTGCTCTGCTTTTGCGGTATCCCGCAAACGCTAATCTAGTTTACTTAAGTTTTTTTAAAAATATACCAACATTTTAGAAAGTGTGCAAAAGTACAAATGATTCCATGCTGTTGGTTAACTACAGTTATGCATAACTTATGCCTTTTTATGCAATTTGTTTATGCATATCATTACTTCTGATGCTATATTGAGCCTCTGAGGCCGAGAGGTTTTATAATATCAAGTTTCTATGCATTCCTATACAAAACCTTGAAAATAATCGCAACCATACTGAATCACTTAAAAAATCTTCAGATGGTCAGTGCTTCGTCAATTAAAGTTATAGTAAAGTAATTTTGACAATAATAGTTCCAATCTTTACTTATCTTGCCTCAGAATCATGAATGAAGATGCTATAGTTGCTACCCAAACATTCCCGCATTATTATTAGCAATTCAGTGTAGCTGGCCTTTGACATCCAGGGAAGCACCACAGAGCAGTAAAATTGCGATGAATTGGGAGGGTTAAGTATCTTCACCTAATGTTTTCTTAAGCAAATACAAATTCATTATTAATGTTTAAAAGATTCCAAAATTGTATCCAACTAAAACAAGAAGACATATAGTCATCAACGTCCTCCGCCAAATAAGTTTTCATTAAAATCTTAAATAGTTTTTGAGAAAAGTTGTCCCCTTTAACTCGGACTGACGCACGCACGCACGGACGGACCCCAAACCTATATCCCCCTTCCACTTTGTGGCGGGGGTTAATACAAATGTTCCTGCTAAGATATGCTACGGTGATATGGTCACTTTCAGGCACAATAGAAGGCCTACTTTACAACAGAAAATGGCATCTATGTAAGAAATTGACTCAAAACAACTTTACTTATACAGAAAATACACATACAAGTTAGCTATCTAACCTATCTGATTGTCAAACTTTGCAATGGTTAACTTTTTGAGAGGCATTTGAGAAGTTGGAATGACCATAATGCTGAGGAGTATATGGATGACAACTTCTTTGTTCATTGTATGCGACGTTTCGACACAGATTCTTGTGTCGTTCTCGAGCACTCTGCTTGAGAACGACACACGAATCTGTGTTTTGCATGAGAACGACACAAGAATCTGTGTCGAAACGTCGCATACAATGAACAAAGAAGTTGTCATCCATATACTCCTCAGCATTTTTGCAATGGTTATTATGATATCATGTCACCTTCAGTAACGCTTTTAATAAACAAAATATATTTATATACATCCCTATTCACCTGTTGTCTGCTTAGTTCAACAAAGTATATATGTGTCCTTAAATTTTATAAAAATAACTTTTTTGTTTTGAGTAGAAATACACATAAATCTATCCTTGACTACACAATAATGTCACTTTTGACGGAGAAATATCAGATGAGAGACTTCATGGAAATACGTTAGAATAAAGATGTCATGTTTAATCGTTTGCACAATAAACATATTATTTAAGAGATTGTAAATAAAGAAATATTTTAAAAAAATACAGTGAGCTTACATGTAGATCTACAACTGATGCGTACAAATAAACTTTATTAAGAATTTTTTTTCAAAATAAACCCTAATTGTTTTATTCTCATGCATGTTGTGTTCTTATGATCAATTTTTATTTCAACTCTATCACTACCTTAGAACAAAATAGTCTGTCCAAATTCAGAAAAATCATTCTTTCTATTCCCTTAAATGTTTGTAAGGGTTCTAACATTCTAATCGCTTCATATCCTTCTTCGCTGTATTTAGCCTTTGAAAATTCAGTCAATGTTGCCGTTACAAGGTTGTGCTTTTGACACCTGCTATGGACACATACTATTTATAATAATATAACTTTTAATCTTTTATATTCCAAATCGGATGGAATCATTTCAGGCTTTCAATCAAATTAGGTTTAGATAAGGTTTCAAATGTTAATTAATCTTGTTTGTAACACATAGAATTACTCTTGTCTTCCTTATACAACCAACTTCTAGAATGTCACTCAAGTAGCTCAAATAATGTTGGTATGAAATATGATTCAAGTTTCATGACAATGAATTGGAATTTCAATATGATATACATTGCATGTCTATGTAAGAGAATTTAGCATACTGTAGTACTTTAGTTTAAAGGCGAGATTAATTAGCTTGGTCCTTAACTCACTAGCAAACACTCAATAGAGTTTCAGATTGACATTGAGTTATAGTAATGCCATAATGTAGCATATTTGAAAAAAAAAACAAATTCCCCCTCCAACATAGGATAAACCCATAGAAAATTCAAAGCACCAACCTTGATCATGCAATTGACCTCGACTTAACACAATGTGGTAAGTGATACATCTTATTATAAAGTCCTATCGTTGTAAAATATTTTATCACTGTATAAACAGATCTTGATGAAAAAGACATATCCCAAAAAACGAAAACATACACAATTTGTCAACTATTTTTCATTCTGATATTTATTGTCCAAAGAAATAAAATCAAAAGTATCGACTTTCGTATCAAATAATAAAGGGTAACAATAGCAATTGCAAATGTCACGTAGATAACTGAAACAGCTGATCTTGAATATATCAATAATTGTTTTATTGGTCAACTTTGCCAGCAATCGGTGAAATTAAAATACGATTTTTTACTGAGCAAATTAACAGATGAAATCATACTTTCAGGCATATCATGCCACCATTGATTTGATGAAATTCTAGGGTGACCTCATATGATCAAAACAGTGACAACAGCGGTCCAGATTTTTAACACAACTTTCATAAGCTATATATAAATTGTGAACTTTGTAAGTATTTTTGACAATAAGATAAAGAACATAGGATATTACCAGTTTATGAATATCTCATCTGGTGAGGAATTATTGTAAAGACATTGTAAATCTTCAAAATATGCACCAAACTTAACGAGATTTACCATGACCTTGACCTTTGCCAAGACTCCCTTCGACTTTGCTTGCCCATTTTGATAAAATTTCAACATTTCAATATTTCTATAGGATATTCTATTGATTATCTCCGTGACATGAGGGAGATATCCTTTAACAAGTTGAACTGTTGGTCCTCAGTGGTCGTCACGCTACTGTTGCAATAGATACAATATAAGGCATATTGTTCTATTTTGATCATAAGAAATAACAATAACTATACAAAAACAATGTTGAATAAATAAAAAGGACTTCTCATTATTATTGTGAATATAATTACACGAAAATGCATGCATTAAACATGAAGAGTAAAGAATTGAAGCCATCCTAAAATGTTTTTCAAAAACTGAAATTTTGATATTTTTCTTACAAAATTTCCATCAAAATTGGAAAATTTTGGATTTTTATGTCAGAAAGGCTTTCTTTTGTCATAATATTTATTACATTAAGAATATTTTGTTTTAAAATTCACTAAAAATGCGGTTGAAATGGTTAAAAATGAATTTTCAAGATATTTGGCGGCCATTTTGGATTTTTGGTCACGTGACCAGGTTCCCGCGGTCGAAAAATTTGGATCCTAGGCAAAATGAATATATACATGTCTAATGATCATTCATGCCAAGTTTCATACTTTAAGCCAGATTTTTTCGATTTTGACACTAAGCTACTCCACTATGAAGGCCTCATTTGGAATATAGAAGATTATAAATTCTGCCTCACTTGATCGATTACTTTAAAATATTGTTAGTACCGTTTGAGTATTTTTGTTTGAAACTGGCGCTACATAAGGTAGTGTTTTAACCTTATTTACCGTGACCGAGTTTAAGATGCATCCATCGCGCTGACATGATAAGATTTCACATTTGACAGTGTCTTGAATATTCTAATACTCGGAACTCTGCATCCATCGCACTGGTCAACATGATAAGACAGTTTTAATGAATATTCTAATACTCGGAATTCTGGCTTTCTGCTATTATGGATAATAATAAATTGACACACTCGCGGGATGTCATATTGCTTTAACAACGCTCGTGCCAGTGAAACGATATTTCCCTCGCACTTACTCGGGGAAATATCATTTGACAGTCACTTGTAAAATCAAAATGACATCTCTGCTTATTAATCTCAGTGTCGCCTGTGTTAATAAGAATTTTTCAGTATATCCTTTAAAAAAAATATATAATGAACATTTAAATATGCATTTAGGGCACCATTTGAATCACAAACAAAGATTATAAAATGTAATATTATAATAACACAAAAAAATGAATAAAACTTACATTCGAGAGACCAGTTGAACAATTCATTATTCAGTTCTGGTATTTCGTTGTCTGGGGTTCGAATCCTGGCAAGTCGTTTCAAGAAATCTTCAACAACGGTGTTGAACTCTCCAATATAAGATTCAACTGTCTTTATCTTCATCATGTGTTTGTCTATTACTCGTCTCAACGACTGCCACCGTTCTCCTTCCCTTTCAAACATATAAGATCATTTATCTTTGTGAAGTCTTCATCTTTTGTCGATTTGATATTCACACACCATTTTGATGATTAAGTGGTGTTATCATATGTAATTTATACACAACAAATATGCACTTTTACGAGAAATTGAACATTCTAGAATTTGCGAGATTTTAAAATAAGTTCTTTATGACTGTTGAAATATTCTTTCAATATATTTTCATTTCAGAGAATGGTACACACATACATACCTATTTATTGATCTCGTTTTAAGTAAAACAAAGAGAAATTTTTCAGTTTCAAATTGATTGTTCTTAAAAGATTAATGATTTTTAGATTACATTAGATCATTAAATTCAATATACACAGCCCATGTTATTTCATAGACTCAAGTTTGCTCTATGAAATATTTAGATAATGACTAAACCTTCAACTACATAATTTTAGTTCATTAGGCTTTTCTTTTTATATGATGTCAATCTAGACTTGCAGATACAAGACCTAAACTGTATAAAGTATCCTTTATTTTTCAAAGTCTTAAACCAGGACTAGTTATTTTACTAGACAAACTCACGACATGAGAAGGCCCATGTTTATATCCCTCTCCTTCCTGTATTCAACCCAGTGTTCAATCTCCAGTCTAGAAGGGTACTTTCCATCCTGTCTCAGTAACTGTTCCACCGCCTCCACATCTGTCAGGAACACCAGATCTAGTGGACCCAACTTCTCTTTGTAAATGGGTCCATATTGTTCATGTCGACGTCTTATCATTTCATACAACTTGTCCATGTGTTTCATAGTTTCAAACATGGTGCCCACAACAGGAAGTCCTTTAGGACCGGGTATCTCCGAGTAGGGTTTCACATGTTCAGGCACAACGTCGTTGTTTGTTTCTGAAGATGTAGCCTTGTTGCGGCATATAACATAGGAAGTTGATCTTCTGTAGCCTAGTCGTAGGAAGGTAAGGGCTCTCACCGACATCTTTGATGCTCTTGTTCACAATCAAATGACTGACACTATAAGGCCAATGTTGTATATTCCCCTCTGTGCCATTCATCTGTACGTACACATTATCCCTGAGAGCCGTATGTAGGTCAGGCCTCCTCAATGTAAACATTTCGCCCAACTGGTGCTATTTACAATCAATACCCTAGACTTGCAGAGAGGCCGTCGATTTTACCCCACTGCCATGTGGACCCAAACTTAAGTGTAATATTCGTATTTGTTCTTTTCTTATCTTCTTGTTTTTATATCAATATGCATTAATGTATAATATCAATAGATGTATCTTTTTCGTGTGGATGTGAAATTTCTTATATAATACTCATGAACATTGCTATCGTAAATCATTATCAGAGTTTGTTGATAATCTTAATCGCTTTTCAAAGCCATTACTTATCATTCTGACAATAAAATTATGCAGGTATATTTATTATATATGACGTTAATTTCTAATGATAAATAAAATATAAATCAGTGAAATGATATAGCACTCCTATGTGTTGTTTAAAATACAATGTAATCTCTTTTTAACATGCCATACAAATGCAAAAAGTCATGTATCTACATATACATTTGACCCGATTTATTAATCTTTTAACAGGGATTGCAGATTTATCTTGATATCAGTTCTAAAACGCCACTGTTTTTATAGTACACTCCTAGTTTAATACATTTTATAATTATTTTCTGTTTCTATTTATCCACATAACAGGAAACATGTTCATCAAAGGTTCTTACATGCAAACAAACCTGTCTTATCTTGGAAATTTATTCATTGGAGTATTATTTGCAGAAAAGAATGAATGATGTATGGAAGTTGGCCACTAAAACCTTGACGAAGTCAATCCAAATAACAAATGTCACCAATGTTAATTCTTGTTCCTGCTTATGCAGATATTACGGCTGTTATTTCATCATCATCATCATCATCATCATCATCAACATCATCAACAGTATCGTCAGGGGAGGGTTTCTGTCAAACATTTGATCTTATTTAATTTGAATCACCATAAAACATTTACAAAATCCATACAACTCTTTCTGTTCTTTTATGTTTTATTTATTGGAATGTGCATGGACTAATGTCTAAACTCTCAAATAAGGACTTTTTATCCTTTTTAAATTTTTTTGAAATATTTTGTCTAGTTGAAACTATGCAACATGATCTCAATAGAATCGAATATGCTTTCCACAATCATATTTGCTTCGCTATCAGTGCTTTGAGAAAAGCCAGTACTGGTCGTTATTCCGGTGGCGTAGCACTATATGTACTCAAACGATTTGAACATTTAGTTACAAGGTTAAAACCAGAACTTGAAAATTGTATTGCTTTATTGTTTAACTTCTATAAAACACCTTTGCTTATGATAGGGGTATATATTCCTCCAGAAGGTAGCCCTTATTATTGCCATAGTGAATCAGATGGTATTGATATTTTAGAGCAGAACATAGCCTCATTAGTATCAGACCTTGGCTTTAAACCAGATATTCTGTTGTTTGGAGATTTTAATGCTAGAACTGCATCTAATGATGATTTTCTTTTGGAGGACGATAACGATATCGACCTTTTGAATCTTGGGTGTCTATATGAAGTTGATAATTTCAGTGAGCAGAGAAAAACATCCGACGATAAGTGTAATAAATTCGGGTTTTCACTATTAACCCTGTGTAAGCTCTGGGGTATTCATATTGTGAATGGTAGGAAACCTGGTGACAGTGATGGTTCCATGACTTTTGTTAACAAACAAGGTACTAGTGTAATTGATTATTTTATAGCCTCTACTTCCCTTTTCCCTCAAATTCTTGATATGAAAGTTCATACTCGGACTGAGTCAGATCATCTGCCTATCTCTTGTTGTATAGAATACGAACTCAATATTGATACTAAGGATGTCGTAGAAGATGATGATAATATTACTTTGTTTGATATGCCACGTTTCAACAGAGGAAATGATATTGACAATGTTTTCACGGAAATGAGCAATACAAATATATTTTATGACTTATCCACTCGCTTTATATCTTATATTGATCTATCAGATGTAAATAGAGCTACGGAAACAATATGTGAGATGTTTTATTTGGTAGGCTCTAAATTTCGGAAAACCCCAAACTTAAATTCGAAAATTCATACACAGCCTTCTTGGTTTGATTCTGAATGTGTGATATTGAGGGACCAAAAATATGACATGTTAGCTAAACTGCGTACATATAAATCAAAGGATAATATTACAAATTATTGTGAGGCCAAGAAATTATTTCGTAATGTTTGTCGAGTTAAGAAGGAACTTGACAATTCTAGGACATGCGAGGCTGTTAATGTAGCTGTAGCAGATAAAGATAGCAAAACTTTTTGGAAAACTATCAAATCTCTCCTCTTTTCGCAAACTACACCTAATACCATCAGTCCAGGTAGTTGGTATACATATTTTAGAAATCTTTTAAATCCAGTGTCGTTAGACTCCACATGTGACAATAGTGATGTAAATCTACAGATTGACCCTTCTAACTGTAATGATTACATTGATGCCGATGATTTATCGTCAGAGATTAGTCTAGATGAGATAACTAAAGCTATTTCACAGTTAAAATCTGGTAAAGCCGCAGGTATTGATGGCATCCCACCAGAATTTATTAAGAACTCTTCATTTATTGTTCCTTACTTACATATGTTATTTGGTACTATCATGGACACCGGAATTTTTCCGAAAGAGTGGAGTACTGGTCTGTTGTTACCATTATACAAGAGTGGTGATTCATCCAATCCAAACAATTATAGAGGAATTTCTCTTCTTAGTGTAATAGGCAAAGTTTTTACATCTATTATAGAAACTAGACTGCGCCACTTTGTGGAGTGTAATCAATTGTTGTATGAAGGGCAAGCAGGGTTTCGTAACAATTATTCTACTATTGATAATATATTTACATTAACTGCTCTTGTTCAAAAATATTTGAGAAAACCTAAACACCGCTTTTATGCGGCTTTCATAGATTTTAAGAAAGCTTTCGATTTTGTAAACAGAAAGAAAATGTTGCATCTTCTTTGGGAAAATGGTGTTCATGGTAAGATATATAAGGTACTGGAAAGCATGTATTCTAATGTACTGTCCTGTATTCGATCAGGTCGATGCAGAACACAGTCTTTTAGCACTTCTTCTGGAGTAAGGCAGGGCTGTATGCTCAGTCCACTACTGTTTATTTTTTTTATTAATCAGCTTGCAAAAGAATTGAATGAAAGTAAAAGTAATGGTATATTTATAAATGAATGTATTGAAGTGATAAGAATACTACTATTTGCAGATGACGTTGTTCTTGTTGCCGATTCGCCCATTGATTTACAAAGAAAACTTGATATATTAAACCGATTCTGTATGATGTGGGGGTTTGAAGTTAATTTAGAGAAGTCAAATATTGTTGTTTTCAGAAATGGTGGTTACTTAAAAAGAACAGAAAGATGGTTTTTTGGTGAAAAAGAAATACGTGCTACGACTTATTATAAATATTTAGGTGTCATATTTTCATCTCGATTAATTTGGTCAAGGAATTGTGAAAAATTAGCCTTACAAGCACAACGTGCATCTTTTCCTATTTATCCTTTGTTACGTAAGTTCCCTAACATTGGATTTAAAACTGTGATGAATATTTTTGATACAAAGATAGCCCCTATAGCCTTGTATGGCAGTGAAATCTGGGGGTATTGCTTCAGAGATTCCATTGAAAAGGTTCAAAATAATTTTATTAAGAAATATTTATCAATCAGTAAGAAATCTTCTAATATAGCTGTTTTAGGAGAAACTGGCAGATACAATTTATGTGTTAGATATTATTGCAACTGTATTAGGTACTGGTGCCGGGTAGTACGATTACACCCTTCAAGGCATCCTGCAGCATGTTATCAAATGTTAAAGCAACAAGATGAAAATGGTAGCCGAAACTGGGTATCCCATGTTCGCACACTATTACACACAACAGGATTTTCATATGCGTGGGTAAATCAAGACTTTGGAGATGTTTCTCTATTCATGTCTGCATTTAAGCATCGTTGTATTGAAATTAATATTCAAGAATGGTATACTAGATTAGACAAGTCACATTATCTTTCTTTTTATAAGTCAATTAAGTCTGTCTTTGAGGCTGAAGCATATATATGCACTGATGTTGTACCGAAAGATATTAAGAGGTTAATTGTTAAAATAAGATGTCAGTCTCATAATCTTCAAGTACAGAAGTTTAGACAATGTGATAATATTAACATACATGATTTAACTTGCACTCTCTGTTGTTTAAAAGGGATTCAAGATGAATATCATGTTATTCTCATATGTCCATATTATGAACATCTTAGAAAATTGTATGTACCTTCATATTATATCAACCATCCTACAAGAAGGAATCTTTATAATTTAATATATAGCAAGGATGTATCACTTTTGAAAAATGTTGCGCTCTTTTTGAAGAAAACTCAGATATTTAAATGATTTTATTTTTTTTACACCACACCGTATCTGTTTTACGGCTCTTCTGATGTAATCTGGGCCATGAGGCCTTTAATTCTGAAATAAAGTCTGTCTGTCTGTCTGTTTTATTTACCTATTCAGATTGACACCATTCTGATGTAATCATCAGACCGTATATATAACAATAAGTCCTTATATAACAACAAATATATAAAAATATGAGATACGTATCTTAAATAAAGGTCTTTGGTAGTAATATGATACACATTAACAATAACATTGTGAATATAAACATACTTTGTTTGTCATGTACATGTAAACAACAAGTTTTTGAAACAAGAATTTTTTTTCAACATTTTATATACAAGTAGGGATTATAAGAATTCTTGAAATATATAATTCACAATGAAAACTCTTATGTAGAGAATACTTAATATGATCTAGTGTGAAGCTTAAACTTTGAACATTCTGTTTTAATTTGTAAAGGAAAAAAGAGTGAAGGATTTATCTATAAATCAAATATGGAGTATTTAAACCTGATCATTTGTTAATTAGAACTGGAGTTGTTAGACATCTCAAAGTTTAAAAACTATCAATAGAAACTAACTTTCTGGCGGAGAGTAATCTGGATTCCGTTGAAATGAAATCTTAATTTCCAAGTTTCCAAGATCAGATTCATCTCTGGAAGTTGGAGACATCAATTTGTTTGTTCATCAGATAATCACAAAATGACAATCTGTTAGTCCACTATGATCTATCAATAGCTCGCACTCTGATTGGATCCTTTGGTAGAAGAAACAGATTTGTCATCATCTCCACTGGCTCCATCGTAACAGGCTCCAGTTGAAACTGGCGCACAAGCTGCAAGACATTTAGACACAAAATCAAAACAATCCTTGATACAGTATGTTAAAGAAAGTGTCATTAATCGATTTAGTGCAATAAACATCTTTATGAAGACTCTATCTTGGAACTCAGACATATTCTGTAGTACATATGCAACAGGAGCTTGAAGATCTTTCATCAGACTTTATCTGTGAGATTGATGTTTTGCCAGCTAGTATTCTAGCCCAATTGTAAAAGATCTAATGTGTACAGTCACCACGTACATGTTTCTGACATAAGAAATTATAGTAGACTGTTATGGCAAATTAATAAAATGATAAAAGCTTACAATCATAATGTTTGGAGCGGAATTACGGAATGATAGATAATGAGATTATTAGAGATATTATTTGCATTACTCTTTATGTACATATGGTATCGTATATGGGCCAGAGGCCTTAAATACAATAAACTCTTTGATTTGACTTGAGAAAGATTCTTAAACATTTACAAACATTAAATTGTGAAAGAAGTATTAGTATCTTAAAACAAAGTTTTCATGGTTTTTAATGGTATACATAATATATATATATATAATTACAAATTCCAAAAAGCGATGTTCACATGAGAAGTTGTTTATCGATTCGATGTTTGTGTTGCCTATATGTATAAATCAACACTCACCTGAGTTATGAGCAGCTGCATCTCCAACTCTGCTACACGACGTCCTGCAACATGGATCATTTGTATAAAGTGATTTCAACTGATTTGTACTCTATTCAAAATAGTTATTTAAACATTACATTTGATTTGTACTCTATTCAAAATAGTTATTTAAACATTACAAGGACAAGATAGTATTATCCCTTTTCGCCAAAAAGAAGAAATATAGTATTGAGTTTTCGTTTAAAGTTACATTGTCTTAAATATTGTTTCATATATTACAAGAAAATTATCCTGAAATATATCCAGTTTAATTAATACGCATATCTGCAATTTATTTTATATTTTATAGCGTGATGAGAAGATAATAAACTAACCAACACACATCCTAGGCCCGAACCCGAACGGTAGCCAGGCGAATGGGTGAGGTTTGGTGGTTCTCTGGTCTCTCAACCAGCGTTCTGGACGGAATGTGTCTGGATCTTCGTAGTGTCTCTTCAGTCGACCCATTCCTACGAGGTCTATGCAAACGTGTGTCTGTAAGAAGAATATCAAGTAGAAGAGTAAAACTAAAAGTTTAAAGGGACGTTTCAAAAGATTTGAACACATGATCCTATCTCACTGACTCTGTTCATGAACGGTTTACAGATTTTTTTTAATTGAGTCGTGTTATCAAAACTATTAAATCTAAATACATACATGTACACTGTTCATATAAACAGTTTAATCATATCAGTTCATACTGTTGCAATGATAAGTGATTTTGATTATCTGTTGAAGCTGAGATTGTTTATTTCAACTTGGCAATGACCTCGACGATTGCCTTTTAAGGAAAAATTATTTCAAAGAATTCGTGCAATTAGCGCATGGTGTCGTATTTTCGTCACAATTTATTTCCAAATAGTGCATGATAAGTGAAGAAAGTAAAATGCTTGTTCTCACCTGGTTTGGTATGTTGTATCCCAACAGAGCTATGTCTTGCTGCACTTTCCGGGTTAGAGCAGCCGTGATCGGGTACATTCTGCAATATGGATATAACTTAATATCAAGTAAATAATTTTCGATGTTTAGTCCTACATATGTAAGGACAACAAATTGAAATGAAATAGAAGACTTTCACGTTAAGAATCCTTTCGATTGGTATAGTTTGTTCCATGGGTTTTTGAGTTTTTTTGAAAATTGTGCACCTGAGCGTTTCCTTGATGACGGCTTTAATGTAATGCATTTCACGCAGGTGTTCAGCTTCCGGTTGTTGTCCAGGGGGAACAACTCTGTTTACTTCGTCTAAAACGGTTTCCTGTATTTGTGGATTGCGAGAAATCTCGTAAAGTGCCATCATGGTTGTGTTTGAGGTCTGAAAATGAAGCTAACGTTAGAGCCACTGTGTCGCAATTCTATAATGTCATAGAAAATTAAGTGCGAAAACAGATTGTATAAATAATAACAAGAACATAGTATAAATAAATAAAACAGTGAAACATCAGCAAATTTCATAAACCCCAGACACAACTAACCATAGATATTCAGTAAATATTTGCTGTTAACTGACCCTTGAAGATAACCCAGCACTTATTAAGCTTTAAGGTTCTATGTTGAACAAAATAGTCAAATAATTGTTTTAGCTCTACACAAGGGTGAAATATCCTGATGCAGTTGGATGTATCATGATTTTAACGTGGACAAACGTGAACTATGTCAACATTTGTTTAAATGAACCATTCTCCTACATATCTAATGAGTAATATAGTAAGTAAGGACCGTGTCAATTGCTGCACCCATAAGCTCAGAGATGTTGGCATAGACATCCTTCATGTTCATGACGTCTTCCTTCAGGAAGTGAGTGATGAAGCCAACGTGTTCTCCTTCATTTGCCTTCTCATTGATGTCTCGTATCCTCTCGTCTATTGTCTTGTGGGCTACAGAAAATATGTCATGTGTGTATGTCATCTAAACTTTTATCGTATCCCTTATTCCAATTAACAGTTCAGATAAACTAAGATATCTATACCATTGGAACAAAACAATGGTATTGAAGTTCAGTAGTAATTGCTTATATCGTTTCCAAGTCAATCATATATATTCCGAGTAAATAGGAACTTTTTTGAAAGATCTAACATCTTTGGTACAAACAAGAATATAGAATAAAAATCGTATCTGAAAATTAGTCAGACGTTGACATTTGAAAATTTGAAAAAAAACCTCTTATTTTCAGTGCAGTGTAAAATTATTGTTAATTAAAAAATAATTATCCTGCTTGACTGAGGTTGGAGTGTTCTCTCACCGACTCGGAACAATCTGTCCCATGCTTGATCATGTTTCTTACATACTCCTGGCTTCAACAGCTTGGCAAGAGCTCTGGGTAGGAACACAATCTGTCGTGTTGTTTCAAATATGTCATGTGAGCTTTGTATAAAGTCATCTGTATCCTCATTCCTACTATCTTCCAAACATCCAAGTCGTTTCTCATACAGAATACTGCCCATTGCTGGAAAGCGTATGAATATCATAATGAGAAATATCTTAAGAAAGCCAGAGAAATATATCACAACATAGTTCTAAATTTAACATTTTTCCAATCGTGGTGATAAAAAATCGTTGTATTGCAGTTGTCAGAGCTTAAGATCAATCCAAAAGTCCTGCTTTACAGTTTGAAAAAAAAAGCTTCATATATATATATATCATTTATCAATGTTCTTGTAAAGACAACATTAGAAAAAGTGTGTCCATGGATTCTGTGTTTATAAGAATACATTCAAACTATATTATGTAAAACTTACATTCGAGAGACCAGTTGAACAACTCGTTATTCAATTCTGGTATTTCATTGTCTTGGGTTCGAATCCTTGCAATTCTTTTCAAGAAATCTTCTACAACGTTGTTGAACTCTCCAGTATAAGATTCAACAGTCCTTATCTTCATCATGTGTTTGTCTACAACTCGTCTCAGTGTATGCCATTGTTCTCCATCCCTAGAGATTAAAATGATGGTTGATGATTTGAGAATGTTTTTGACAGAACCCGAAACATATTTCTGTAAAAATGCATTTTAATGCTAAAACCATCTTGGTGAGTATGGGCGTAAATTCAGTTGCTCAACTGATCATTTATCAATGAAGTAAATGTTTGTTTAATGCTTAATTAGTTTCAAATATGTTTTAATAAATCTTTTTATGTTAGAGATTTGGTGACCAAAGGAGTAATTTTCTTCATGTTCACACTTTGGAGATTATAAATGACGATGTTAACAAAAAGATAAATAAATAATTTAAGTATCTTACTTATTTAAGAATTATATCAGACAATTAGAAAACTATAAGACATGTTATTTTAACTATTTATACTTACGCCATGAGAAGTCCCATGTTCATATCCTTCTCCTTCCTGTATTCCACCCAGTGTTCAATATTCATTCTAGCAGGGTATTTTGCATCCTGTCTCAGTAACTGTTCCACTGCTTCAACATCCATTAGAAACACCATGTCAATATTACCCAACTTCTCTTTGTAAATTGGTCCATATTTCTCATGTCTTTCATTAATTAGTTCATACAACTTATCAACACGTTTCATAGATTCAAACATGGTGCCCACAACAGGAAGTCCTTTAGGGCCGGGTATCTCAGAGTAGGGCTTAACAGGGGTAGGTTCATCTGCTGTTTGGCTAGCAGGCGCTGTAGCCTTGGTTCGGTAGAGAAGAGATGAAGTTTGTCTGGCATGTCGAAGATAGGATAGAGCTCGCACCGACATTTTGATATTATACCCTTCGTCCCTCACTTACTGAATGACCGATGACTTGACTAATAAGTAGTTTCCTTCAGTAAATCCAGGTTATTGTAGTAGCACCCATACCGCAAGTGTGTTATCTTGTTTGGGCTGGATCTAGGCCAGGCCTTCCCCAACCTCGTTGTATATTGTGTACAAGGGCTAGACTTGCCGAGGTTGTTCATTTCATCAACAATGCTATCTATGACTGTAAATAAACCTACAGTGATGTACCAAATTATGCCATATTTTACGTTATACGTTGTTCCCTTTGACTTACATGTTATTTTAGTGTCGCATAAATTATTTTCATAAAATGAATTATGTTTGAATCGTTTTTAAACTTTGCACATTTGTGAGGAATCATGTGTGTTATCACGGTTATATAATTTTCATGTTTTGCATGGTATCATGTAATCATACCTACATTGTTGATGAGATTTAACAGGACGGTTAACGGGAGATCTGATTTACAGCAGATATATACATACCGGTATATAAATAGGATGTTATTTGCAAAAAGTCACCGACATATTTATTTGAAATTATGTGCTTCTTACTGAATGATTTTCAATTTACCTGCTAAGACAAAGATATGTACAGAATTCCTCTCATCAAAACTCATACTTCTACATCAAAATAACATGTAAGTCTATTGGAATAGTATAAAATATGACATAATTATGGCACACCACTGTATGTCTTATGTTTATTTTTCTGCATATTGAAGGTCAACAAAATTATTCACTCATTAGCTTTTTAGTTGCAAATGTTCTGGATCTGCCTGCCTTACACACATTATCCTAGTAAACAAACCCCAATTTAAATTAAGATCTATATTGCTTCACAATGTTACCATGATCATATTTCTCGAATGATAATAGAATTGCACAACGGCAACCTTTCTATCAATTATTCTTATCATAACACAGACTTTGAGTGATATGAATAGAAAGCTGTCAATTGATTTGAAGCAATTTTGTATTACAATTTAAGATAGAACACATTTCTTTCTATCATAACTAATAATGAAAACGATGACAGTTATAAAGTAAATTGCTTATTACTTTGCAAATTATGTATTCTATACTGATTATCATAGGTAGTCATTTAAATATGTGCCATTGACTTGATTTAACTACAAACTTACTTCAAACCTGGTGTTAACGGTAACTTCATTGTGATAGTTTCTGTTGACGTTCGTGTGCTTTGTATTGACATAGAACAGAGAATGTCAGTCTTCCATGTAGTGTTCAAATTTTTTTTGTATTGACATAGAACTAGAAGAGAGAGTGTCAGTCTTCCATATAGTGTTCAAATTTTTTTTGTATTGACATAGAACTAGACGAGAGAGTGTCAGTCTTCCATATAGTGTTCAAATATGTTTTGTATTGACATAGAACAGAGAGTGTCAGTCTTCCATATAGTGTTCAAATATGTTTTGTATTGACATAGAACAGAGAGTGTCAGTCTTCCATATAGTGTTCAAATATGTTTTGTATCGACATAGAACTAGAAGAGAGAGTGTCAGTCTTCCATATAGTGTTCAAATATGTTTTGTATTGACATAGAACTAGAACAGAGAGTGTCAGTCTTCCATATAGTGTTCAAATATGCTTTGTATCGACATAGAACTAGAACAGAGAGTGTCAGTCTTCCATATAGTGTTCAAATATGTTTTGTATCGACATAGAACTAGACGAGAGAGTGTCAGTCTTCCATATAGTGTTCAAATATGTTTTGTATTGACATAGAACTAGAAGAGAGAGTGTCAGTCTTCCATATAGTGTTCAAATATGTTTTGTATCGACATAGAACTAGAACAGAGAGTGTCAGTCTTCCATATAGTGTTCAAATATGTTTTGTATTGACATAGAACTAGAACAGAGAGTGTCAGTCTTCCATATAGTGTTCAAATATGTTTTGTATTGACATAGAACAGAGAGTGTCAGTCTTCCATATAGTGTTCAAATATGTTTTGTATTGACATAGAACTAGAACAGAGAGTGTCAGTCTTCCATATAGTGTTCAAATATGTTTTGTATTGACATAGAACTAGAACAGAGAGTGTCAGTCTTCCATATAGTGTTCAAATATGTTTTGTATTGACATAGAACAGAGAGTGTCAGTCTTCCATATAGTGTTCAAATATGTTTTGTATTGACATAGAACTAGAACAGAGAGTGTCAGTCTTCCATATAGTGTTCAAATATGTTTTGTATCGACATAGAACTAGAACAGAGAGTGTCAGTCTTCCATATAGTGTTCAAATATGTTTTGTATTGACATAGAACTAGAACAGAGAGTGTCAGTCTTCCATATAGTGTTCAAATATGTTTTGTATTGACATAGAACAGAGAGTGTCAGTCTTCCATATAGTGTTCAAATATGTTTTGTATCGACATAGAACTAGAAGAGAGAGTGTCAGTCTTCCATATAGTGTTCAAATATGTTTTGTATCGACATAGAACAGAGAGTGTCAGTCTTCCATATAGTGTTCAAATATGTTTTGTATTGACATAGAACTAGAACAGAGAGTGTCAGTCTTCCATATAGTGTTCAAATATGTTTTGTATTGACATAGAACTAGAACAGAGAGTGTCAGTCTTCCATATAGTGTTCAAATATGTTTTGTATTGACATAGAACTAGAACAGAGAGTGTCAGTCTTCCATATAGTGTTCAAATATGTTTTGTATCGACATAGAACTAGAACAGAGAGTGTCAGTCTTCCATATAGTGTTCAAATATGTTTTGTATCGACATAGAACAGGGAGTGTCAGTCTTCCATATAGTGTTCAAATATGTTTTGTATCGACATAGAACAGAGAGTGTCAGTCTTCCATATAGTGTTCAAATATGTTTTGTATTGACATAGAACTAGAACAGAGAGTGTCAGTCTTCCATATAGTGTTCAAATATGTTTTGTATTGACATAGAACTAGAACAGAGAGTGTCAGTCTTCCATATAGTGTTCAAATATGTTTTGTATTGACATAGAACTAGAACAGAGAGTGTCAGTCTTCCATATAGTGTTCAAATATGTTTTGTATCGACATAGAACTAGAAGAGAGAGTGTCAGTCTTCCATATAGTGTTCAAATATGTTTTGTATTGACATAGAACTAGACGAGAGAGTGTCAGTCTTCCATATAGTGTTCAAATATGTTTTGTATTGACATAGAACTAGAACAGAGAGTGTCAGTCTTCCATATAGTGTTCAAATATGTTTTGTATTGACATAGAACTAGAAGAGAGAGTGTCAGTCTTCCATATAGTGTTCAAATATGTTTTGTATCGACATAGAACTAGAAGAGAGAGTGTCAGTCTTCCATATAGTGTTCAAATATGTTTTGTATTGACATAGAACTAGAAGAGAGAGTGTCAGTCTTCCATATAGTGTTCAAATATGTTTTGTATTGACATAGAACAGAGAGTGTCAGTCTTCCATATAGTGTTCAAATATGTTTTGTATTGACATAGAACTAGAACAGAGAGTGTCAGTCTTCCATATAGTGTTCAAATATGTTTTGTATCGACATAGAACTAGAAGAGAGAGTGTCAGTCTTCCATATAGTGTTCAAATATGTTTTGTATTGACATAGAACTAGAAGAGAGAGTGTCAGTCTTCCATATAGTGTTCAAATATGTTTTGTATTGACATAGAACTAGAACAGAGAGTGTCAGTCTTCCATATAGTGTTCAAATATGTTTTGTATCGACATAGAACTAGAAGAGAGAGTGTCAGTCTTCCATATAGTGTTCAAATATGTTTTGTATTGACATAGAACTAGACGAGAGAGTGTCAGTCTTCCATATAGTGTTCAAATATGTTTTGTATTGACATAGAACTAGAACAGAGAGTGTCAGTCTTCCATATAGTGTTCAAATATGTTTTGTATTGACATAGAACTAGAACAGAGAGTGTCAGTCTTCCATATAGTGTTCAAATATGTTTTGTATCGACATAGAACTAGAAGAGAGAGTGTCAGTCTTCCATATAGTGTTCAAATATGTTTTGTATTGACATAGAACTAGAACAGAGAGTGTCAGTCTTCCATATAGTGTTCAAATATGTTTTGTATTGACATAGAACAGAGAGTGTCAGTCTTCCATATAGTGTTCAAATATGTTTTGTATTGACATAGAACTAGAACAGAGAGTGTCAGTCTTCCATATAGTGTTCAAATATGTTTTGTATTGACATAGAACTAGAAGAGAGAATGTCAGTCTTCCATATAGTGTTCAAATATGTTTTGTATTGACATAGAACAGAGAGTGTCAGTCTTCCATATAGTGTTCAAATATGTTTTGTATTGACATAGAACTAGAAGAGAGAGTGTCAGTCTTCCATATAGTGTTCAAATATGTTTTGTATCGACATAGAACTAGAACAGAGAGTGTCAGTCTTCCATATAGTGTTCAAATATGTTTTGTATTGACATAGAACAGAGAGTGTCAGTCTTCCATATAGTGTTCAAATATGTTTTGTATTGACATAGAACTAGAACAGAGAGTGTCAGTCTTCCATATAGTGTTCAAATATGTTTTGTATCGACATAGAACTAGAAGAGAGAGTGTCAGTCTTCCATATAGTGTTCAAATATGTTTTGTATTGACATAGAACTAGAACAGAGAGTGTCAGTCTTCCATATAGTGTTCAAATATGTTTTGTATCGACTTAGAACTAGAAGAGAGAGTGTCAGTCTTCCATATAGTGTTCAAATATGTTTTGTATTGACATAGAACTAGACGAGAGAGTGTCAGTCTTCCATATAGTGTTCAAATATGTTTTGTATTGACATAGAACTAGAACAGAGAGTGTCAGTCTTCCATATAGTGTTCAAATATGTTTTGTATTGACATAGAACTAGAACAGAGAGTGTCAGTCTTCCATATAGTGTTCAAATATGTTTTGTATCGACATAGAACTAGAAGAGAGAGTGTCAGTCTTCCATATAGTGTTCAAATATGTTTTGTATTGACATAGAACTAGAAGAGAGAGTGTCAGTCTTCCATATAGTGTTCAAATATGTTTTGTATTGACATAGAACAGAGAGTGTCAGTCTTCCATATAGTGTTCAAATATGTTTTGTATCGACATAGAACTAGAAGAGAGAGTGTCAGTCTTCCATATAGTGTTCAAATATGTTTTGTATTGACATAGAACTAGAACAGAGAGTGTCAGTCTTCCATATAGTGTTCAAATATGTTTTGTATCGACATAGAACTAGAAGAGAGAGTGTCAGTCTTCCATATAGTGTTCAAATATGTTTTGTATTGACATAGAACTAGAACAGAGAGTGTCAGTCTTCCATATAGTGTTCAAATATGTTTTGTATTGACATAGAACTAGAAGAGAGAGTGTCAGTCTTCCATATAGTGTTCAAATATGTTTTGTATTGACATAGAACTAGACGAGAGAGTGTCAGTCTTCCATATAGTGTTCAAATATGTTTTGTATTGACATAGAACTAGAACAGAGAGTGTCAGTCTTCCATATAGTGTTCAAATATGTTTTGTATCGACATAGAACTAGAAGAGAGAGTGTCAGTCTTCCATATAGTGTTCAAATATGTTTTGTATTGACATAGAACTAGACGAGAGAGTGTCAGTCTTCCATATAGTGTTCAAATATGTTTTGTATTGACATAGAACAGAGAGTGTCAGTCTTCCATATAGTGTTCAAATATGTTTTGTATTGACATAGAACTAGAACAGAGAGTGTCAGTCTTCCATATAGTGTTCAAATATGTTTTGTATTGACATAGAACTAGACGAGAGAGTGTCAGTCTTCCAAATAGTGTTCAAATATGTTTTGTATTGACATAGAACTAGAAGAGAGAGTGTCAGTCTTCCATATAGTGTTCAAATATGTTTTGTATCGACATAGAACTAGAAGAGAGAATGTCAGTCTTCCATATAGTGTTCAAATATGTTTTGTATTGACATAGAACAGAGAGTGTCAGTCTTCCATATAGTGTTCAAATATGTTTTGTATCGACATAGAACTAGAAGAGAGAATGTCAGTCTTCCATATAGTGTTCAAATATGTTTTGTATTGACATAGAACAGAGAGTGTCAGTCTTCCATATAGTGTTCAAATATGTTTTGTATTGACATAGAACTAGAACAGAGAGTGTCAGTCTTCCATATAGTGTTCAAATATGTTTTGTATTGACATAGAACTAGAACAGAGAGTGTCAGTCTTCCATATAGTGTTCAAATATGTTTTGTATTGACATAGAACTAGACGAGAGAGTGTCAGTCTTCCATATAGTGTTCAAATATGTTTTGTATTGACATAGAACTAGACGAGAGAGTGTCAGTCTTCCATATAGTGTTCAAATATGTTTTGTATTGACATAGAACAGAGAGTGTCAGTCTTCCATATAGTGTTCAAATATGTTTTGTATTGACATAGAACTAGAACAGAGAGTGTCAGTCTTCCATATAGTGTTCAAATATGTTTTGTATTGACATAGAACTAGACGAGAGAGTGTCAGTCTTCCATATAGTGTTCAAATATGTTTTGTATTGACATAGAACAGAGAGTGTCAGTCTTCCATATAGTGTTCAAATATGTTTTGTATCGACATAGAACTAGAAGAGAGAGTGTCAGTCTTCCATATAGTGTTCAAATATGTTTTGTATCGACATAGAACTAGAAGAGAGAGTGTCAGTCTTCCATATAGTGTTCAAATATGTTTTGTATTGACATAGAACTAGAAGAGAGAGTGTCAGTCTTCCATATAGTGTTCAAATATGTTTTGTATTGACATAGAACTAGAACAGAGAGTGTCAGTCTTCCATATAGTGTTCAAATATGTTTTGTATCGACATAGAACTAGAAGAGAGAGTGTCAGTCTTCCATATAGTGTTCAAATATGTTTTGTATTGACATAGAACTAGAACAGAGAGTGTCAGTCTTCCATATAGTGTTCAAATATGTTTTGTATCGACATAGAACTAGAAGAGAGAGTGTCAGTCTTCCATATAGTGTTCAAATATGTTTTGTATTGACATAGAACTAGAACAGAGAGTGTCAGTCTTCCATATAGTGTTCAAATATGTTTTGTATTGACATAGAACTAGAAGAGAGAGTGTCAGTCTTCCATATAGTGTTCAAATATGTTTTGTATTGACATAGAACTAGACGAGAGAGTGTCAGTCTTCCATATAGTGTTCAAATATGTTTTGTATTGACATAGAACTAGAACAGAGAGTGTCAGTCTTCCATATAGTGTTCAAATATGTTTTGTATCGACATAGAACTAGAAGAGAGAGTGTCAGTCTTCCATATAGTGTTCAAATATGTTTTGTATTGACATAGAACTAGACGAGAGAGTGTCAGTCTTCCATATAGTGTTCAAATATGTTTTGTATTGACATAGAACAGAGAGTGTCAGTCTTCCATATAGTGTTCAAATATGTTTTGTATTGACATAGAACTAGAACAGAGAGTGTCAGTCTTCCATATAGTGTTCAAATATGTTTTGTATTGACATAGAACTAGACGAGAGAGTGTCAGTCTTCCATATAGTGTTCAAATATGTTTTGTATTGACATAGAACTAGAAGAGAGAGTGTCAGTCTTCCATATAGTGTTCAAATATGTTTTGTATCGACATAGAACTAGAAGAGAGAATGTCAGTCTTCCATATAGTGTTCAAATATGTTTTGTATTGACATAGAACAGAGAGTGTCAGTCTTCCATATAGTGTTCAAATATGTTTTGTATCGACATAGAACTAGAAGAGAGAATGTCAGTCTTCCATATAGTGTTCAAATATGTTTTGTATTGACATAGAACAGAGAGTGTCAGTCTTCCATATAGTGTTCAAATATGTTTTGTATTGACATAGAACTAGAACAGAGAGTGTCAGTCTTCCATATAGTGTTCAAATATGTTTTGTATTGACATAGAACTAGAACAGAGAGTGTCAGTCTTCCATATAGTGTTCAAATATGTTTTGTATCGACATAGAACTAGAACAGAGAGTGTCAGTCTTCCATATAGTGTTCAAATATGTTTTGTATTGACATAGAACTAGAACAGAGAGTGTCAGTCTTCCATATAGTGTTCAAATATGTTTTGTATTGACATAGAACTAGACGAGAGAGTGTCAGTCTTCCATATAGTGTTCAAATATGTTTTGTATTGACATAGAACTAGACGAGAGAGTGTCAGTCTTCCATATAGTGTTCAAATATGTTTTGTATTGACATAGAACAGAGAGTGTCAGTCTTCCATATAGTGTTCAAATATGTTTTGTATTGACATAGAACTAGAAGAGAGAGTGTCAGTCTTCCATATAGTGTTCAAATATGTTTTGTATTGACATAGAACTAGACGAGAGAGTGTCAGTCTTCCATATAGTGTTCAAATATGTTTTGTATTGACATAGAAGAGAGAGTGTCAGTCTTCCATATAGTGTTCAAATATGCTTTGTATCGACATAGAACTAGAAGAGAGAGTGTCAGTCTTCCATATAGTGTTCAAATATGTTTTGTATCGACATAGAACTAGACGAGAGAGTGTCAGTCTTCCATATAGTGTTCAAATATGTTTTGTATTGACATAGAACAGAGAGTGTCAGTCTTCCATATAGTGTTCAAATATGCTTTGTATCGACATAGAACTAGAAGAGAGAGTGTCAGTCTTCCATATAGTGTTCAAATATGTTTTGTATTGACATAGAACTAGAAGAGAGAGTGTCAGTCTTCCATATAGTGTTCAAATATGTTTTGTATTGACATAGAACTAGAAGAGAGAGTGTCAGTCTTCCATATAGTGTTCAAATATGTTTTGTATTGACATAGAACTAGAACAGAGAGTGTCAGTCTTCCATATAGTGTTCAAATATGCTTTGTATCGACATAGAACTAGAAGAGAGAGTGTCAGTCTTCCATATAGTGTTCAAATATGTTTTGTATTGACATAGAACAGAGAGTGTCAGTCTTCCATATAGTGTTCAAATATGCTTTGTATCGACATAGAACTAGAAGAGAGAGTGTCAGTCTTCCATATAGTGTTCAAATATGTTTTGTATTGACATAGAACTAGAAGAGAGAGTGTCAGTCTTCCATATAGTGTTCAAATATGTTTTGTATTGACATAGAACTAGAACAGAGAGTGTCAGTCTTCCATATAGTGTTCAAATATGTTTTGTATCGACATAGAACTAGAAGAGAGAATGTCAGTCTTCCATATAGTGTTCAAATATGTTTTGTATTGACATAGAACTAGAACAGAGAGTGTCAGTCTTCCATATAGTGTTCAAATATGTTTTGTATTGACATAGAACAGAGAGTGTCAGTCTTCCATATAGTGTTCAAATATGTTTTGTATTGACATAGAACTAGAACAGAGAGTGTCAGTCTTCCATATAGTGTTCAAATATGTTTTGTGTTGACATAGAACTAGACGAGAGAGTGTCAGTCTTCCATATAGTGTTCAAATATGTTTTGTATTGACATAGAACAGAGAGTGTCAGTCTTCCATATAGTGTTCAAATATGTTTTGTATTGACATAGAACTAGACGAGAGAGTGTCAGTCTTCCATATAGTGTTCAAATATGTTTTGTATTGACATAGAACTAGAAGAGAGAATGTCAGTCTTCCATATAGTGTTCAAATATGTTTTGTATTGACATAGAACTAGACGAGAGAGTGTCAGTCTTCCATATAGTGTTCAAATATGCTTTGTATCGACATAGAACTAGAACAGAGAGTGTCAGTCTTCCATATAGTGTTCAAATATGTTTTGTATTGACATAGAACTAGACGAGAGAGTGTCAGTCTTCCATATAGTGTTCAAATATGTTTTGTATTGACATAGAACTAGACGAGAGAGTGTCAGTCTTCCATATAGTGTTCAAATATGTTTTGTATTGACATAGAACAGAGAGTGTCAGTCTTCCATATAGTGTTCAAATATGTTTTGTATTGACATAGAACTAGACGAGAGAGTGTCAGTCTTCCATATAGTGTTCAAATATGTTTTGTATTGACATAGAACAGAGAGTGTCAGTCTTTCATATAGTGTTCAAATATGTTTTGTATCGACATAGAACTAGAACAGAGAGTGTCAGTCTTCCATATAGTGTTCAAATATGTTTTGTATCGACATAGAACAGAGAGTGTCAGTCTTCCATATAGTGTTCAAATATGTTTTGTATCGACATAGAACAGAGAGTGTCAGTCTTCCATATAGTGTTCAAATATGTTTTGTATCGACATAGAACTAGAACAGAGAGTGTCAGTCTTCCATATAGTGTTCAAATATGTTTTGTATTGACATAGAACTAGAAGAGAGAGTGTCAGTCTTCCATATAGTGTTCAAATATGTTTTGTATCGACATAGAACTAGAACAGAGAGTGTCAGTCTTCCATATAGTGTTCAAATATGCTTTGTATCGACATAGAACAGGGAGTGTCAGTCTTCCATATAGTGTTCAAATATGTTTTGTATCGACATAGAACTAGAACAGAGAGTGTCAGTCTTCCATATAGTGTTCAAATATGTTTTGTATTGACATAGAACTAGAACAGAGAGTGTCAGTCTTCCATATAGTGTTCAAATATGTTTTGTATTGACATAGAACTAGAAGAGAGAGTGTCAGTCTTCCATATAGTGTTCAAATATGTTTTGTATCGACATAGAACTAGAACAGAGAGTGTCAGTCTTCCATATAGTGTTCAAATATGTTTTGTATTGACATAGAACTAGACGAGAGAGTGTCAGTCTTCCATATAGTGTTCAAATATGTTTTGTATTGACATAGAACAGAGAGTGTCAGTCTTCCATATAGTGTTCAAATATGTTTTGTATTGACATAGAACTAGAACAGAGAGTGTCAGTCTTCCATATAGTGTTCAAATATGTTTTGTATTGACATAGAACAGAGAGTGTCAGTCTTCCATATAGTGTTCAAATATGTTTTGTATCGACATAGAACTAGAACAGAGAGTGTCAGTCTTCCATATAGTGTTCAAATATGTTTTGTATTGACATAGAACTAGAACAGAGAGTGTCAGTCTTCCATATAGTGTTCAAATATGTTTTGTATTGACATAGAACTAGAAGAGAGAGTGTCAGTCTTTCATATAGTGTTCAAATATGTTTTGTATCGACATAGAACTAGAACAGAGAGTGTCAGTCTTCCATATAGTGTTCAAATATGTTTTGTATTGACATAGAACTAGACGAGAGAGTGTCAGTCTTCCATATAGTGTTCAAATATGTTTTGTATTGACATAGAACTAGACGAGAGAGTGTCAGTCTTTCATATAGTGTTCAAATATGTTTTGTATCGACATAGAACTAGAACAGAGAGTGTCAGTCTTCCATATAGTGTTCAAATATGTTTTGTATCGACATAGAACTAGAACAGAGAGTGTCAGTCTTCCATATAGTGTTCAAATATGTTTTGTATTGACATAGAACTAGAAGAGAGAGTGTCAGTCTTCCATATAGTGTTCAAATATGTTTTGTATCGACATAGAACTAGAAGAGAGAGTGTCAGTCTTCCATATAGTGTTCAAATATGCTTTGTATCGACATAGAACTAGAACAGAGAGTGTCAGTCTTCCATATAGTGTTCAAATATGTTTTGTATTGACATAGAACTAGAACAGAGAGTGTCAGTCTTCCATATAGTGTTCAAATATGTTTTGTATTGACATAGAACAGAGAGTGTCAGTCTTCCATATAGTGTTCAAATATGTTTTGTATTGACATAGAACAGAGAGTGTCAGTCTTCCATATAGTGTTCAAATATGCTTTGTATCGACATAGAACTAGAACAGAGAGTGTCAGTCTTTCATATAGTGTTCAAATATGTTTTGTATTGACATAGAACTAGAACAGAGAGTGTCAGTCTTCCATATAGTGTTCAAATATGTTTTGTATTGACATAGAACAGAGAGTGTCAGTCTTCCATATAGTGTTCAAATATGTTTTGTATCGACATAGAACTAGAACAGAGAGTGTCAGTCTTTCATATAGTGTTCAAATATGTTTTGTATTGACATAGAACTAGAACAGAGAGTGTCAGTCTTCCATATAGTGTTCAAATATGTTTTGTATTGACATAGAACAGAGAGTGTCAGTCTTCCATATAGTGTTCAAATATGTTTTGTATCGACATAGAACTAGAACAGAGAGTGTCAGTCTTCCATATAGTGTTCAAATATGTTTTGTATCGACATAGAACTAGAAGAGAGAATGTCAGTCTTCCATATAGAGTTCCAATATAATGATTAAACAAGAGCAATATATCAAGTTTATATGAAATCCTTCTTTTTCGCATTTTATTAATGAATCATTTAAGCATATTACATGGTTGTTTAATTGGAGCTTATCAGAAATAATCGGTAACCTATTTGGTTATTTCGGCTCATTCGCTTTTACTTTGAATATGATAACCAGGAGGTTTAATAAATAAAGTCTTAAAGGGACAGTAGCACGTGTTTTGAACATTTTAAAGTTTAAAAATTTTCACTAAAATTGTAAGTTAGTGCTAAATGTATTTTTTTGACGGTGTTGACAAGCAAATGATCCATAGTCAGAGGACAAAGTAAACAGATTCATATAAAATCCATTGGCAGCCATTTCGTGTGAACACCTTTAATTCATTTTGTGTAAGAAAAAGGAATCGCATGGCTAAACTTTACGTTGTATATTTGAATTATTACTGCTCCATCTACTTTAAATACACTGTCTTTCATTTGGAAACATTAATTTTCATTTTCCTGACATCACCTAATATTCTCCCTAAAAACGTGCTACTGCTCCTTTAACAGCGCTCTCTGTCGATGCAATTGACAAATTCCTATCTGGCCTCATTTGTTATCAATGTTCATATCGGCAGTGTCAGGGTCCCCACCAGATCATTTGTAAACAAACGTCACTGACTCAACGTTCCAAAAGAATTTGCTCAGAAAGGGTCAACATAGGCAGTATAGTATTTCATGTTTAGTTTGAAGGTTGTTTAGTCCTTTAAGATATTGTTCAGGCCCCATCGTCTTTCATATTGTGTAGTGATACGATAACAAGTAATAGATCATTTCTTATATTAATCTTTCCTAGTTTTGTATTATATCGGAACACAGCACAAAAAATCATTGACACTGATTCAATAATATCCATCGGCGAACTTTTCGAGCAGCAAACTGTTAAGAAAGTGAAAACAAAATTAAATGACAGCTCCCATGTTCTTTTCTAACTTTATGATTTTGAATTTCTCCCTTCTGGACGTCGTCTGCGCATGCCGATAGCAAAAACAAACAGGTTCCGTCATTCTTTTGTACCAGCTGGTATTACATATTTTAATAGCAATGAATCATTTGTTAACAATTTATGACAATTTTACATCACTCCATTTAATCTTATCAAGTAATCTATTATTTTAATGCTCTTGCCTATTTAGTTATTTATTTATTCATTTATTTATTTGTTTAGTGCTCGTTTGTGTGTATATGTTGTCACTCATTGTTTGGTATTGTTTGAATGTGTTTACGATATAACCAACATTTCCTTCAGGATAATAAAGCCTTATCTTATCTTATCTTATCTTAATGAATTTTTTAAAAGTAAATTTCATTCCTATAGGCATCACATCATTTAAACAACTTAGAGTCGTGCTCTGTTATTCTTGCTAAATCACTGATATATAGTTGTGCATTGTTGTTGTTTTACTCTCAATCAATGTACCATTCTCTCCCAACAGAGGCAGCTCAGTCATACCCGAACAAGCCTCTGTTCTAATAGGCCAAATATATGGGATAGAATGGTAGAAATCTGATTGGAGGCAATCCAAGTTAATTGTGCGACGCCGTTTCAAAAGTGGTCATTTGCAAATCCTCGGTCATTTCCGTATGCTTCACCAAAGCTGTCATTGAAATTTACCATCCAGGGGAGATAACTCTTCATTTTACATAAAATATAGCTTATTACCTTCTCATTAGTTTTTTTGTTAATAAGTAACATAAAATATATCATATAACAAATATATATATATATGACAGTTATAGGAACAAGACTTATGACATTATCTTCTATCTATAATAGGTTTATTTTCATTTTTTGTTTCAATAATGTATCAACATCATAAAGATTAAACGATATTAGGTTATGTTTAGTGATGTAAATGAGTGTATGTTTGAATAAATTTGACGTAAGATATATTATTTGATGTTGATGAAAATATGTGTTTATATTTGGTATCTTATCCCCAAACTTACCTCAACATACCTTATTGAGGTTAAGTGATTCAAATCACAGGTCGTCTTACCAATCATGTTCTGTACATTGCCTTAAAGGGGCAGTAGCACGTTTTTTGACAATTTTATATTTTAAATTTTTCACTGATAATTGTTAATGTTAAATGTATTATTTTGACACTGTCAAAAATCTCATTCAACAAACCAATCATCCATTGTCCGAGAACAAAGTATGAAGATTCACATAAAATCAATTGGCGGCCATTTTGTGTGAACACCTTCAATTCATTTTGTGGAAGAAAAAGGGATCGCATGGCTAAACTTTACGTTATATATTTGAATTATTACTGCTTCATTTAGTTTAAATACATTGTCTTTCAATTGGAACCATTAATTTCAATTTTCCTGACATCACCTTATATTCCCCCCAAAAACGTGCTACTGCCCCTTTAATACCTCAAAAGAAACAATATCTAGGCAGGGGAAATGATACTTATTTGTAAAACACTGCAAGTGTAAATTACGCTGTCTTCAGGAAGGAAGTCAAACATGTAAATTATTAAATAATAAATAACTATAATATTTATATTTGCTAACATTCAATAGAGTTAAGATACTTGTGCATGTTTGGTGATATTTCATGTCAATAGCTTTGTATTATAACTAAAGGCTGATGGACAATCAAAATCTTTCTATAATTTGTATCATCAAAACAGCTACAAAATGAAGGTCATCTTCAAAATTATTACGGTTGCACGGTTGAACATAATCTGGCTATTTCAGTAGTATCACTTCTTCTAACATGACATAAAGAGGTAAATGCTGGACAAGAAACAAAATAGTTTTGATGCTCATTTGTATATTCAATATATAGTACTCAACATCTGATAATAAACTTAGGTGTATGGAATTACATAAATGCTATTTTTTCAAATGATGTCTTCATGAGGTAGTTCTATAAATTTACATTCAATGTCATGATCATTTGTCCAATGCACTGATATCAACTAATATATAACTATATTAAATATTATGTAATACATGTCCTAGGAAGTCCTAGGAAATGAATGGATTATATGATTTTCAGATTCAAACATATGATAATGACTTGGAATCACATGCTGCCCTTGTCAAGTCAAGTTCTAATCAGAAGATTAAAAATCCCTGCTCATATGGTGCTCTAATCCAAACACTGAGTGGTGTCCTCTCGTTACGACCTGTCAAAAGCTCGCACTCTAATTGGATCCTTTGGTAAGAGTAACAGATTTGTGATCATCTCCACCGGCTCATTTGAAACAGGCTCCAGGCGGAACTTGCGCACAAGCTGCAAGAAAACGACAAATCAACGCATCAACATCAATTGTGCCTTTAAAGCATCATCTTGGATATCCTACCAGGCGAGTGTTTCAAATGAACTTTCTCAAAGGAAAATAATTCTTATTTTTGGTTTGGGGACATTTTGTGATTTGAACTTACGGATACCGATAACGACTTGTTGACAAATGGAAACGTTTACTTTTAAACCTCATCTTCAAGATTCCACATAGTGACTACGAGTATTTTGATCATGCCAAGTGGCCTTGAAATTCCTAGGAAATTAAGTGGTAAAAATGTTACGGGTAAATTTGGGGAAAGTTATGTTTTGCAGTAGATCACATGTGTTTAGGACCAGGGGATAACTCCTTTACAATCTTAAACCTTTGTTGACCAAATAGTTTGTACAAAACTATTCGGATATGGAAACCTTTATAATTTTGGGATAAGATACCCAGAAGGGATACCCTGACCTCCCTTACTCTAGGCTTATGGTTATGAAAAAAGTCGAATTTGCAAAACATTTATATATATACCCGATTGGCCTTGTTAGTTTAATACGCAAACTTGATGCATATCTTAGGAAATATCATTATGATTCAGTTCAGAGCAAACAGGTTAACCTATGCAAGATTGCTAGTTACCACTTCCTGTGATACGTCAACACTTACTTGGATTATCAATAGCTGCATTTCAACATGTTTAATATTGAAACGTCTTACTTTCAATGTATCCAATCAGGCTTCTACCTGTTTAACCTAAGAAGAACTTTCATAACAACAGAGGTTAGATCTATATTTTTTAGCTACATTTGTGGGTAGGGAATGGGTTCTCACCTGAGTTATCAGCAGCTGCATCTCCAACTCAGCTATACGACGTCCTGCAACATGGAAACAAATTGTATATTGTAACTATGTAACTATGGACACTGTTTTCAAATCATTTAATTCTGTGAAATCATTTTACAACTTGGGTAGGATTTGTTAACAAATGGTGCTTTAAACAAGAGGCGGATGTCTTCCTTATTCTCTTTCATCCAAGCATCATTTACAGAAATATGCAAATACAATTTTAGGTGAACGACATGGTGAGGACTCACCAACACAACTCCTAGGCCCGAACCCGAACGGTAGCCAGGCGAATGGGTGAGGTTTGGTGGTTCTCTGGTCTCTCAACCAGCGTTCTGGACGGAATGTGTCTGGGTCTTCGTAGTGTCTTGCAAGTCGTCCAATACCTATCAGATCTATAAAAACAGTTGTCTGGAAGAAGAATATTAACAATAAGTTTGAACAGGAAATCATGTTGGAATTACCTGGACTAGCAGAATATACTTTTGCTGGAGAACTTGTGATTGGCAAATTGATCTTAAGTCAGAATATATAACTTTACAGGATAATGTCAGTCCCTTGTGGACGGGAAACAATCCTTGCAATGGAATCGTATCAGTAAAGACATTTTTGAATTTATAATTCCTCTGTACAGGGTCGGTTTGAAATAATTTTGTTATGTCAAGGCTAAAGTATAACTTAACACCACCTTGATAATAATTCCAAATACATGATACACACGGACATAATGAATTTTTAAGACAAGATTAAAGTATAACTTTACATTAACTTTACTTTCACTTCGAAATATTGACATGATGAGCGTATTCTCACCTGGTTTGGTATGTTGTAGCCCAATAGAGTCATGTCTTTCTGTACTTTCCGGGTTAGTCCACTCGTGATCGGGTACATTCTACAAGATATATTTAACAAATAGACTTAGAAAATCTATCATGTGACATACAGTTTATGGATTAAATTTCATAAATGTATTAATTTATAAGTGAACTGAAAAAAAACCAAAGTATATGTCACAAAGGTGACAATATCTCCCGCCGCAAATTGATGTTAACAAAAAGCATAATGTATACATAGAAACACTTGTCTACACTTGTCATGCTACTAGATGTCATTAAGACCATAACAAATCGACTGGGTCTTCCAAATAAGAAGCCTTGTGCAAAAAAAGAAGAGAATATAGAGAACAGTTCTTGCTTTATACTTTGCTTAAGCTATGAAGAGAATCTAGGGATTCGTTCTAGAGATATCCTGCTGACAAGCCTAAAATGCAGATGTCAATGTTTAAATTTCAAAGCCTCACTGTGACCTTGAAAATAATGTGAAGGTCACCAAAATCGACTGGGCCCGGCGCCTTCCCAATAAGATGCTTGGTGTAAATTATGAAGAGAATCCAGTGAATGGTTCTTGAGATATCCCGCTGACAAGCCTAAACTGCAGGTTTCAATGCTGAAATTTCAAAAGCCTCGTTGTGACCTTGATAATAATGTGAAGGTCGCCAAAATCAACTGGGCTCGGTGCCTTCCCACTAAGATGCATTGTGTAAGTTATGAAGAGAATCCAGTGAATGATTCTTGAGATATCCCGCTGACAAGGGTAAAATTTCAAAGTCATGAAACTCTATAGGGACCTTACTCTCATGGTGATGAAGCTATATACAAAAAATGAAAAGAATCCGGTCAATAGTTTTTGAGTTATATACAATTTCATTCGTACGGACGTACGTACGGACAGACGGACGCTGCCCAATACTATATCCCCCGCTTCGCGCTAAACGCGCGGCGGGGGATAATAATTTGGCATTAGTATAGGGAAGGAGAACGTTGAAGGAGAACGTTTGGGGAAGTTTTACTTCTTGATATTTTCCAAATTAATAATAGTTAATGCCAAATGTATTATCTTCAGAGACTCGAACATCGAATTACTTAACATAATATTGTAGAACAAGTTATCTTGTATAAAGCGAAGAACTGCTGGAGGCCATTTTGGTGTGTACACCTTTTAATCAAATGGATGTTCAAGCTTAACTAAACATTGTGAGATCGAAGGTGTATCGTGAATACACATCGCTAGCACTAGAGAAAACTGAAAACAGTTTACCTGAGAGTTTCCTTGATGATTGCTTTAATGTAATGCATTTCACGCAGGTGTTCAGCTTCTGGTTGGTGTCCAGGGGGAACAACTTTGTTTACCTCTTCCAATAAGGCCTCTTGTATTCTTGGATTGCGAGACATTTCGTAGAGTGCCATCACAACAGTGTTTGAAGTCTGCACAAAAAAGCCAGGTAATGATGGGAATACCAAATTGGTAACGAAACGTTGGTTCTTTGTTTACTAAAACAATGTATGATGCTTATTGACCATTCGATTATACACATGATTTAGAATTTCTACCGCATTAAGTCCTAAAGAATCCAAAAAATATTAAGGTCATAAAGACAGAACTAATTTGATATAAGTGCACTAAACGTAAGAGGGCATTGTATGGTCTTTACGCATGACGTACCTTGTGCTTGGGACAGTCATTTCTCTTTTAGAGTATGCTAATGCAATCTTCATAGGACTGCCAGATCTACAGATCCGAAAGCTACAACGAGTGCAGAACCTTGCTGACGCCTTGAAGACACTACACTGGCGTCCGGTTCGGCTACACATAAAGCACAAGGTGCTTACAATGATATGGATATCCCTCATTGGACTCTCCCCGTTATATCTCAGATCATTATTGACATTTGTTAAACATCGAAGGGAAAATATGAGATCGAACAATCAGTACATGAGGTTCAAGATACCATATGTGCGAAGGAAAACCTTTGTCAACCGCTCATTCAATGTCCAGGGTGCTAGTTGTTGGCATGACCTACCAAACGAAATTAAGAGAACTGACAAACTGAACCAATTTCGGTCGTCATATTTTTTACCCATATGTGATGAAATATGTCATGACATAAATGACGATATGTTGCACATGTGTAATAAACCCTTAATTACATTGGTTGGATAGGAAAACTATGTGACAGCGGAATGTGTGACAACTTTACGAGGTACTCGACTTTTTGCTTTCCGCGACCGAGTGCTTTCGGTTAGCATGTGAAAAGCGTGCAGCACGTTCAAGGTCGTTTACACTGGCATAGCGGGAGGGTAAATCAGCGCAAACGTGTCATTTAATCTGCCTGACTTTGACACTAAAGGCCTCATTTGGAATATAGAAGATTATAAATTCTGCTTCACTTGTTTATATTGAAATTTATGAAATCAATTACTTTAAAATATTGATAGTACCGTTTTTGTATTTTGTTTGAAACTGGCGCTACATGATGTTTCGTTTTAACCTTATTTACCGATTTTAAGATGTATCCATCGCACTGACATGATAAGATTTAACGATTGACGATGTCTGGAATATTCATATACTCGAAATTTTGGCTTTCTGACATTATTGATAATAAATAAATTAACACACTTATATTACTTTTACAACACTTGTGCCAGTAAAACGATGTGTTGTAAAATCAACATGACATCTCTGCTTTGGTATTAATCTCTATGTCTATAAAAATAATATGAATTTTTTAGTTTAACCCTTTTGTTTACCTGTAATGAACATTAAAATTTGCATTTATGAGGCTATTATAATAATTGATAATTCATTCCTAAATTCACAGAACAAGATGTAATATGTCCAGTTTAAAATCATTATGATCACAAAAATATAATCAAAACTTACATTCGAGAGACCAGTTGAACAATTCATTATTCAATTGTGGTAATTCGTTGTCTGGGGTTCGAATCCTGGCAAGTCGTTTCAAGAAATCTTCTACAACCTTGTTGAACTCTCCAGTATAAGATTCGACAGTCTTTATCTTCATCATGTGCTTGTCTATTACTCGTCTCAACGACTGCCAACGTTCTCCTTCCCTTTCAAACATGCAAGATTATTTATCTTTGTGATGTCTTCATTATTTGTCCATTTGATATCCACACACCATTTTGATAATTAAATGGTGTTACCATATGCCTATGTAATTCATACACAATAAAGATGCACTTTTACGAGAAATAGAAAATTCTAGAATTTGCGAGATTTTAAAATAAGTTCTTTATGACAGTTGGAATATTCTTTCAATATATTTTCATTTTAGAGAATTGTATACACATACATACATACCTATTTATTGATCTCGTTTTAGGTAAAACAAAGAGAAAATGTTTCAGTTTCAAATTGATTGTTCTTGAAAGATTAAGGATTATTAGATTACATTAGATAATTAAATTCAAAATAAACAGCCAATTATTTTTATAAACTCAAGTTTGCTCTATGAAATATATAAGATGATTACTTAACCTTCAACTACATAATTTTATTTCATTAGGCTTTTCTTTTTAAATGATGTCAATCTAGACTTGCAGATACAAGACCTAAACTGTATAAAGTATCCTTTATTTTTCAAAGTCTTAAACCAGGACTAGTTATTTTACTAGACAAACTCACGACATGAGAAGGCCCATGTTTATATCCCTCTCCTTCCTGTATTCAACCCAGTGTTCAATCTCCAGTCTAGAAGGGTACTTTCCATCCTGCCTCAGTAACTGTTCCACCGCCTCAACATCTGTCAGGAACACCAGATCTAGTGGACCCAACTTCTCTTTGTAAATGGGTCCGTATTGTTCATGTCGACGTCTAATCAGTTCATACATCTTGTCCATGTGTTTCATAGTTTCAAACATGGTGCCCACAACAGGAAGTCCTTTAGGACCGGGTATCTCCGAGTAGGGTTTCACATGTGAAGGTTCAACGTCGCTGTTTGTTTCTGAAGATGTAGCCTTGTTGCGGCATATAACATAGGAAGTTGATCTTCTGTAGCCTAGTCGTAGGAAGGTTAGGGCTCTCACTGACATTTTTGATGCTCTTGTTCTTAATCAAATGACTGACACTATAAGGCCAATGTTGTATATTCCCCTCTGTGCCATTCATCTGTACGTACACATTATCCCTGAGAGCCGTATGTAGGTCAGGCCTCCTCAATGTAAACATTTCGCCCAACTGGTGCTATTTACAATCAATACCCTAGACTTGCAGAGAGGCCGTCGATTTTACACCACTGCCATTTCTACCTAAACTTAAATGTAATATTCGTATTTGTGTTTTTCTTATCTTCTTGTTTTTATATCAATACCGTTATTGTATAATATCAATAGATGTATCTTTTTCGAGTGGACGTGAAATTTCTTATATAATACTAATAAACATTGCCATCGTAAATCATTTTCAGAGTTTGTTGATTACCTAAATCACTTTTCAAAGCCATTACTTCCATTCTGACGATAGAAATATACAGATATATTTATTATATATGACTTTAATTTCTAATGATAAATATATTGTAAATCAGTGAAATGATATAGCACTCCTATGTGTTGCTAAAAGTACAATCTAATCTTTTTTAAGATGCCATACAAATGCAAACAGTCATGTATCTACATATACATTTGAACCGATTGACCATTCTTTCACAGGGATTGCAGATTTATCTTGATATCAGTTCTAAAACGCCACTGTTTTTATAGTACACTCATAGTTTAATACATCATAGATATTTGTTCTGTTTCTATTTATCCTCATAACAGGAAACATGTTCATCAAAGGTTCTTAAATACAAACAAACCTGTCTTATCTTGGAAATTTATTCATTGGAGTATTATTTGCGGAAAAGGATTACAGAATGAATGCTGTATGGAACTTGGCGACTAAAACCATGACGAAGTCAATCCAGATAACAAATGTCACCAATGTTAATTCTTGTTCCTGCTTATGCAGATATTACGGCTGTTATTTCATCATCATCATCATCATCATCATCATCATCATCATCATTAGCAGTAATCGTCAGGGGAGGGTTTCTGTCAAACATTGATCTTATTTAATTTGAATCACCATAAAACATGTACAAAATGCATACAACTCTTTCTGTTCTTTTATGTTTTATTAACCTATTCAGATTGACACCATTCTGATGTAATCATCAGACCATATATAAAAATAAATCCTTATATAACAACAAATATATAAATATATGAGATACGTATGTTAAATAAAGGTATTTGGTAGTAACATGATACACATTAACAAAAACATTGTGAATAGAAACATTGTCATTTGTCATGTACATGTAAACAACAAGTTTATGAAACAAGAAAAAAATATTTTTCAACATTGTATATACAAGTAGGGATTACAAGAATTCTTGAAATATATAATTCATAATGAAAACTCTTATGCATCTAGAGATATTGTAATACTTAATATGGTCTAGTGTGGAGCTGAAACTTTGAACATTCTGTTTTAATTTGTAAAGGAAAAAGAGTGAAGGATTTATCTATAAATCAAATGTGGAGTATTAAAGGGGCACTAGCACGTTTTTTGATAATTTTATATTTTAAAATTTTCACTGATAATTGTACGTTAACGCGAAAATCTCATGACACAAGCCAATATTCCACAGTCAGAGAACAAACTATAAAGATTCACCTAAAATCCATTGGCGGCCATTTTTTTTGAACACCTTTATTTCATTTTGTGTAAGAAAAAGGAATTGCATGGCTAAATGTTACTGCTCCATTTAGTTTTAATACATTATCTTTCAATTGAAACCATTAATTTTCATTTTCCTGACATCACCTTATATTCCCCCTAAAAACGTGCTACTGCCCCTTTAAAATTTGATCATTTGTTAATTAGAACTGGAGTTGTTAGACATTGCAAAGTTTAAAAACTTCAATTCTGTCAATAGAAACTTTCTGGTGGAGAGTGATATGGATTCTGTTAAAATGAAATTTTAATTTCCCAGTTTCCAAGATCAAAACTGAAGTCAGATTCATCTCTGGAAGTTGGAGATATCAATTTGTTTGTTCATCAGCCAATCACAAAATGACAATCTGTCAGTCCACTATGATCTATCAATAGCTCGCACTCTGATTGGATCCTTTGGTAGAAGAAACAGATTTGTCATCATCTCCACTGGCTCCATCGTAACAGGCTCCAGTTGAAACTGGCGCACAAGCTGCAAGACATTGAGACAAAAAATCAAAACAATCCTTTGATACAGTCTGTTAGTAGAAAGTGTCATTAATCGATGTAGTGCAATAAACATCTTTATGAAGACTCTATCTTGGAACTCAGACATATTCTGTATTACATATGCAACAGGAGCTTGTAGACTTTATCTGTGAGATTGATGTTTTGCCAGCTAGTATTCTAGCCCAATTGTAAAAGATCTAATGTGTACAGTCACGACGTACAAGTTTTTGACATAAGAACTTATAGAAGACTTTTGTGGCAAATAAATAAAATAAAAAAAAAGCTTACACTAATTTTTTTGGGGCGGTATTGATTGATTCTTAAAATTAAAAAAAAAAATGTGAAAGAAGTATTTGTATTTTAAAACTTCCACAAAGTTTTCATGGTTTTAAGTAACAGCGATGTTCACATGAGAAGTTGTCTATCGATTCAATGTTAGTGTATAAATCAACACTCACCTGAGTTATCAGCAGCTGCATCTCCAACTCTGCTACACGTCGTCCTGCAACATGGATCATTTGTATGTGGTAATTTCAATTGATTTGTACTCTATTCATAATAGTTATTCAAAAATTACATAAATGAACAAAAAGGATAAGATCATATTATCCCTTTTCGCCAAAAAGAGTATTGAGTTTTCGTTTAAAGTTACATTGTCTTAAATATTGTTTCATATATTACAAGAAAATAATCCTGAAATATATCCAGTTTAAATAATACGCCTCACTTCAATTTATTTTATTATTTTACAATGTGATGAGAAGATGATAAACTCACCAACACACATCCTGGGCCCGAACCCGAACGGTAGCCAGGCGAATGGGTGAGGTTTGGTGGTTCTCTGGTCTCTCAACCAGCGTTCTGGACGGAATGTGTCTGGGTCTTCGTAGTGTCTTGCAAGTCGACCCATTCCTACGAGGTCTATGCAAACGTGTGTCTGGAAGAACAATATCAAGTAGAGGAGTAAAACTAAAAGTTTAAAAGATTTTTAACACATGATCCTATCTCACTGAGATGTAAGACTCTGTTCATGAACGGTTTACAGTTTGTTAATTGAGTCGTGTTATCAAAACTATTAAAAGAAAATATAATTCATCAATCTAAATACATGTACACTGTTCATATAAACAGTTTAATCATATCAGTTCATACTGTTGCAATGATAAATGATTTTGATTATCTGTTGACGCTGAGATTGTTCATTTCAATCTGGCAATGACCTTGACGATCTTTTGACGAAAAACATTCTTTCAAAGAATTTGTGCAATTAGCGCATTTTCATCACAAATTATTTCCAAATAGTGCATGAAAAGTGAAGAAATTAAAATGCTTGTTCTCACCTGGTTTGGTATGTTGTATCCCAACAGAGCTATGTCTTGCTGCACTTTCCTGGTTAGAGCAGCCGTGATCGGGTACATTCTGCAATATGGATATAACTTAATATCAAGTAAATAATTTTCGATGTTTAGTCCTACATATGTAAAGATAACAAATTGAAATGAAATAGAAGACTTTCACGTTAAGAATCCTTTCAATTGGTATAGAATGAATTTTGATAATTGAAACCATTGATTGTATTCTTGTTCTGTGAAACTTTTCGAATGTAACTCAACCTTGTCAGAGAGAACCAAGCTTACAATATCTTGCTGTTTCAAATTGTTGGAAGGTATTGAGATAATATTTTAATGCCGGTTCCTGGAAAAAAGGCTCTATCCTTTATGTAGCCATGAATGAGAGAAACAAGCAACAATTTGCTCGGCACAGTTCTATCCTGACATCTGACTTCTTACCTTAGCGTTTCCTTGATGACAGCTTTAATGTAATGCATTTCACGCAGGTGATCAGCTTCCGGTTGTTGTCCAGGGGGAACAACTCTATTTACTTCTTCTAAAAGAGTTTCCTGTATTTGTGGATTGCGAGAAATCTCGTAAAGTGCCATCATGGTTGTGTTTGAGGTCTGAAAATGAAGCTAACGTTAGAGCACTGTTAGAGCCGTTGTATCGCAAATCTATAATGTCAAAAACGTGCGAAAACAGATTGTATAAATAATAACAAGAACATAGTATAAAATAAATAAAACAGTGAAACATCAGCCAATTTCATAAACCCCTGACACAACTAACCATAGATATTCAGTAAATATTTGCTGTTAACTGACCCTTGAAGATGACCCCGCACTTTTTAAGCTTAAGGTTCTATATTGAACAAAATAGTCAAATGATTGTTTTAGCTGTACAGAAGGATGAAATATCCTGATGTTGGATGTTGTCATGATTTTAACGTGGACAAACGTGAACTATGTCAACATTTGTTTAAATGAACCATTCTCCTACATATCTAATGAGTAATATAGTAAGTAAGGACCGTGTCAATTGCTGCACCCATAAGCTCAGAGATGTTGGCATAGACATCCTTCATGTTCATGACGTCTTCCTTCAGGAAGTGAGTGATGAAGCCAACGTGTTCTCCTTCATTTGCCTTCTCATTGATGTCTCGTATCCTCTCGTCTATTGTCTTGTGGGCTACAGAAAATATGTCATGTGTGTATGTCATCTAAACTTTTATCGTATCCCTTATTCCAATTAACAGTTCAGATAAACTAAGATATCTATACCATTGGAACAAAACAATGGTATTGAAGTTCAGTAGTAATTGCTTATATCGTCTCCAAGTCAATAATATATATTCCGAGTAAATAGGAACTTTTTTGAAAGATCTAACATCTTTGGTACAAACAAGAATATAGAATAAAAATCGTATCTGAAAATTAGTAAGACATTGACATCTGCAAATTTGAAAAAAAAACCTCGTATTTTCAGTGCAGTGTAAAATTATTGTTAATTAAAAGATAATTATCCTGCTTGACTGAGGTTGCAGTGTTCTCTCACCGACTCGGAACAATCTGTCCCATGCTTGATCGTGTTTCTTACATACTCCTGGCTTCAACAGCTTGGCAAGAGGTCTGGGTAGGAACACAATCTGTCGTGTTGTTTCAAATATGTCATGTGAGCTTTGTATAAAGTCATCTGTATCCTCGTTCCTACTATCTTCCAAACATCCAAGTCGTTTCTCATACAGAATACTGCCCATAGCTGGAAAGCGTATGAATATCACCATAATGAGTAATATCTTAAGAAAGCCAGAGAAATATATCACAACATAATTCTAAATTAAACACTTTCCAATCGGGCTGGTGAAAAACTCGTTGTATTGCAGTTGTCAGAGCTTAAGATCAATCGAATAGTCCTTTTTTACAGTTTGGAAAAAAAAGTGTATATAAATCATTTACCAATGTTCATGTAAAGACAACATTAGAACAAATATTTGTCACAAAGGTGACAAGATCCCCCGCCGCAAATTGATGTTAACAACAAGAAGCGGGACGGACGTACTGACGTACGTACGGAGCTGAATACTATGTCCCCCGTGAAGACTCAAGGTTAATGGGTTCATGAGATATGGCGCTAACAACATTTTCAAAACTGGTCAAAGTCTCGCCGTGACCTTGAAAATGAGGTCAAGGTCACAGAAAACTTTTCAGGTCTGCGTATTTCCCAAATGAAGACTGGTACCAAGTTTAAAGATTCTAGGTTGAGCGATTCATTAGATATCCCGCTACCAACATTTTCAAAACTGGTCAAAGTCTCGCCGTGACCTTGAAAATGAGGTCAAGGTCACCGAAAACTTTTCAGGTCTGCGTATTCCCAAGATGAAGACTGGTACCAAGTTTGAAGATTCTAGGTTGAGGGGTTCATTAGATATCCCGCTAACAACATTTTCAAAACTGGTCAAAGTCTCGCCGTGACCTTGAAAATGAGGTCAAGGTCACCGAAAACTTTTCAGGTCTGCGTATTTCCCAAATGAAGACTGGTACCAAGTTTAAAGATTCTAGGTTGAGCGATTCATTAGATATCCCGCTACCAACATTTTCAAAACTGGTCAAAGTCTCGCCGTGACCTTGAAAATGAGGTCAAGGTCACCGAAAACTTTTCAGGTCTGCGTATTCCCAAGATGAAGACTGGTACCAAGTTTGAAGATTCTAGGTTGAGGGGTTCATTAGATATCCCGCTAACAACATTTTCAAAACTGGTCAAAGTCTCGCTGTGACCTTGAAAATGAGGTCAAGGTCACAGAAAACTTTTCAGGTCTGCGTATTCCCCAGATGAAGACTAGTACCAAGTTTGAAGATTCTAGGTTGAGCGGTTCATTAGATATCGCGCTAACAACATTTTCAAAACTGGTCAAGGTCTAGCCGTGACCTTGAAAATGAGGTCAAGGTCACCGAAAACTTTTCAGGTCTGCGTATTATCCAGATAAAGACTGGTACCAAGTTTGAAGATTCTAGGTTGAGCGGTTCATTAGATATCGCGCTAACAAGAAGCAGGGCGGATGGACGGACGGGGCTGAATACTATATCCCCCGCTTCGCGCTAAACGCGCGGCGGGGGATAAAAATTGTGTCAATGGATTCTGTGTTTATAAGAATACATTCAAAACTGTAACATTCGAACTTACATTCGAGAGACCAGTTGAACAATTCGTTATTCAATTCTGGTATTTCATTGTCTTGGGTTCGAATCCGTGCAATTCTTTTCAAGAAATCTTCTACAACGTTGTTGAACTCTCCAGTATAAGATTCAACTGTCTTTATCTTCATCATGTGTTTGTCTACAACTCGTCTCAGTGTATGCCATTGTTCTCCATCCCTAGAGATTAAAATGATGGTTGATGATTTGAGAATGTTTTTGACAGAAACTCGAAACATATTTCTGTAAAAATGCATTTTAATGCTAAAACACCTGGGTGAGTATGGGTGTAATTTCAGTTGCACAACTGATCATTTATCAATGAAGTAAATGTTTGCTTTAGAGCTATATCAGTTTTAAATATGTTTTAATAAATCTATTAATTTTAGAGATGTGGTAACCAAAGGAGTAAATTTCTTCATTTTCACACTTTTGAGATAATAATTGAGGATGTGAACAAAAAGACGGATAAATCCTGTATCTTGCTTATTTCAGAATTATATCAGACAATTAGTTATATTAACTATTTTTACTTACGCCATGAGAAGGCCCATGTTCATATCCTTCTCTTTTCTGTATTCCACCCAGTGTTCAATATTCATTCTAGCAGGGTATTTTGCATCCTGTCTCAGTAACTGTTCCACTGCTTCAACATCCATTAGAAACACCATATCAATATTACCCATCTTCTCCTTGTAAATTGGTCCAAATTTCTCATGTCTTTCATTAATAAGTTCATACAACTTATCAACACGTTTCATAGATTCAAACATGGTGCCCACAACAGGAAGTCCTTTAGGACCAGGTATCTCCGAGTAGGGTTTCACATGTGAAGGTTCATCTGCTGTTTGGCTTGCAGAGGCAGTGGCCTTGTATCGACACAGGACAGAGAAAGTTGATCTTCTAAATCCATGTCGTAAAGTAGAGAGGGCTCTCACCGACATTATCTCAACCAATTTCTTTATCCCTCTGATGGTGTCGACAATGGTAAACTATTTCTTCACCAACACAATCTAGTTCACCTGAACGGTTGAACTGACAAATATCACTGTACCCCGTGAATGAAAATATAGGTCAGGCCTATACAATACGAGATCTAAATATAGCTAGTGACATAGACTTGCCAAATGTATCTTTAGGCTTTAATCCTCTTTTGCGCAGATATTTTACATCACCCATTGAAAAATGGTTACTGGAGCATATCGTTTCTCGTATATCGTTTAATGCAGGCCAGTATATACTATTATGTAATTCCGCGTTTTTAAACTTAGATTAGTGATATATGTACATATCATATTAGGGTTATCCTTGACCCTATCATAATAACGAAACGGTTAGAAATGCGTAGCTTCAAGTTAATAGTTTCAGTATTTGTTTACATTGACAATTGTGATTGAATTAATTTATCTTGAATTTCAATATAAATTTATTTTAACTTTAAGACTAAGACTGTGTAATAATGAGGTAGTAGTATATCCATCTTTGCGCACTTGTACCCAACAATGCACGTCGCAAGTTGCATTGCAGTGACCTGTAGATGGGAAAGATAAACAGCAGTTGATTATGTAAGATATCAATATCACTCGGTTATTAAACCATATCAATATCACGCCAGATGTGACTGTCAAATAAAGACAAAAAAGGCAAATGGAATGGGATGATTTAATGTAAACATCGGTCAAATGGCTTGAGAACAAGTTTGTTTATTGACTTCATGTTCAATATTGTCTCCATGCTCAGACCGCTGGCAGAGATATCTGTAGATATAACCCGCTCTTGTTTACAGTTAGCCTATGAAACTCGCACGTTGATTGGATAGCCAGCAACTCAAAAGAAGTTCGGTCATGAGTGTTCAGTAAAATGGTATGTACTTCCAACTGTAAGCTCACATTTGAGTGTTCTCAGATTAATTTGTGACAACGTTTCATTATTGAACTCTTATATCATTCCAAGGACTATGTATTGACAGTCAGCAGAGGATCCTCGGGTTGATTTTAACAGTTTCGTTGGCTAAGACCGATCTTCAGCACGAATTCTTATTGGACCCTTCGGTAAAAGAAGCATATTTGTAATCATCTTCACTGGTTCCATTGTCACTGGTTCAAGTTGGAATTGTCGAACAAGCTGCAAAAAACAATCTTTTATTAATTAGCTATCAATGATATGGCACTTATACAATTCATACGGCCTGCACTATACGAATCTACAACTGGGCCAATACAGGAAAACTGGGCCAATACGAGCAGACTGGGCCAATACATGCCTGAGCATGCGCATACACACAAATGGCGAGAGTCCGAAGCTATCGCTTCAAAACTTTCAACATATATGACAGTTCATCAATCAATTGATAATTTTGATTTCGGTAAAAATTAACTCTCTAATGTTGTGCAAGTAAATTAAAAAGAAGTTAATCAATAAAAACGTCATTAAGTATTAATCAAGTTTTTCGTATTGGCCCAGTTACAGGTCTTCGATCTTCTGTATTGGCCCTTGGCTTCGCCATACAGCATACAACTTGTTTAATAACATTATCTCATTGACCCCAAAAAATATTTTTTATTGACAATTGTAACATTTACTGTATTGTACGTTAAGACATTAAACAAAATGCGTACATATTTAAACTCAAGGGACGGGCTATATAACATTGTGTGTAGTTATGGTAGTAATTAAGAACACATTTTTAAAATATGTCTTTCTAACCTACCTCTTAACTGACAAAAAATACATAATTTTGTTAAGCAACGATTAATATGTAAAACGCATTAGAGATTTCAAATTTGGTTACTCAAGTTTTTAATAATATGCCATTTTTGGGATCGAATATATCAATATTACAATAATATATCACCATACCATTTATAATATGTAATTGTCTTATCAATGATACGAACTAACCTGAGAAATGAGTAGTTGCATTTCCAGTTCAGCAACTCGGCGTCCTGTACGGTACGAATATTGTATAAACTTTATAGAATAAACGTTGCATAAAAGATAAGTAACTTTCAAAACGCATAACATTAGCGCATATAATTCTCATCATTATCGAAATTATTAACTTGCCATCCATAAAAAACTTGAAACTTCATTGGTTTTAAAATATGAATTTCATACAAGTATGAAAACGTCTGTGATGAAAATATTGCGAAACAGCAAACCTATGTCATTATCAGTGATTCAGTGGCAACATGAAAAGCAGATATTAACAGTAACCGATAGACTCATCTCTGCATTTGTACTATATTTTCGGTTAGAACAACTTACCAACACACATCCTAGGCCCGAACCCGAACGGTAGCCAGGCGAATGGGTGAGGTTTGGTGGTTCTCTGGTCTCTCAACCAGCGTTCTGGACGGAATGTGTCAGGGTCTTCGTAGTGTCTTGCAAGTCGACCCATTCCTCGCTGGTCAACCCAGATCACTTTCTGTAGGTGAATTAACACGAGAAAGTTAGAATTAGAAATGTGAAATCAGATGAATATTGAAGGGGAAAATATGTGATATGAGTATATGCTAAGTTCATACGGGTCCTAATTGATAGCATTGACCAGAAAACATCAATCAGTTGAATTCAACGATCCCTCCATGAATGTGTCTAGTTTGTGTAATAAAAAAGGATTATTTGTCTGAATATTTTTCTAAACGCCCTTTGCACTTATTTAATTTCACCTCATCTTTCTCGACTTCCATGTTCATCCCAAAAGGTTAACTTTATGACAATTACTTCTAAATGAAAATAAACTTATGACGTATCAGAAATTATTTTTGCAGATGACCTTCTTAACACTACAAACCCTTACTGTATATTTTTATCTGTGGAGGGGAAATCACTGACTATCAAATCATGTCACAAAAAACACTAAAATGTTTAAATTCAGGAACAGTAGGTTCAAATGCACACCATTGGTAATCTTTGCATGTTTTACGTTAAACATATGTAGCATTATAAATGCCTCTATGATATCAATGTTTAAAATATAGCCCGTCCACCAGTCCTTAAACTGGCTACTGTTTGTTCAGGACTGGTAACTTTTCAAAATCTTTCTTTATTTTCCCCTAAGGAGTTGACCAATTAATTTTCAGGACAGGCCAGGGTTCCAATCTATTTTATTCACTGATGATATGCTTGAGTATGGTTTACTGGTATAATGTCCACTAGTCGTAACATATTCATGATACCATAAACGTTATCTTACACCTTCCGGTATGTTATAACCTAACAGGTTGATAGGGTGCTGGACCTTCCGAATAACCGCACTGCCAATAGGGTGCATTCTGAAACAGAAATTTGAAAATTCATTGAAACTGTCCTGAGAGAACCAAGCTTGTCCATAATTAAATAATGGACACTTAATAATATTTTAATGGCGGCTCAGTATGCAGGGAGAAAGGTTGTAACCTCAATCTAGCCCTGTATGGGAGAAACAAGCAACAATTTACCCGGCACAGAACTATCTTGACATTGACCTCTTACCTGAGCGTTTCCTTGATAACTGCTTTAATGTAACGCATTTCACGCAGGTGTTCAGCTTCCGGTTGTTGTCCAGGGGGAACAACTCTGTTTACCTCCTCCAAAATGGCGTTCTGCACGTTTTGGTCCCGAGATATCTCATAGAGCGCCATTGCAGTGGTGTTGGCAGTCTATAAATATGTCATTAGGTGTAATCCTGTATGTATGTACAGATATTAATAAATAAATAGATCTTATAGCAAATTTGGCAAAAGAAAAATAATTAATGACAAGAATATTTCCAATATCCTTACAAGCCAAAGGAACACACTGCAATATTGTTTTCTAAAATAACATAGTAACTCTTAAGATGTATGGGAGAAATGTTACAACCGATACAGTGATTAAATTTTAATAGCACAGTAGAGATGATTTATACCAAACCAAAGCCAAAGACTGAGGTACTTCCTGGTGTTTAGGTCATGCCTCACCGTGTGGACTGCAGCGCCCATAAGTTCGGAGATGTTGGCGTACACATCCTTGATGCTCATGGTCTCTTCCTTCAGGAAGTGAGTGATGAAGCCAACGTGTTCTCCTTCAGTTGCTTTCTCCTTGATGTCTCGGATCCTCTCGTCCATTGTTTGATGGGCTGAAGAAATATATCATTGACGTACGTACGTAGAAACATGTTTCCTAGTTTAGCAATGTAGTCATAAACTACTCGATTTAAATGGACCTAGGACCTAGGACCTAGGACCAAAGACCAAACCTAGGACCAAAGGTGTACACCAATCTGTTTAAAAAAGCAGGACTGGTCAGTGGAGAATCTCGAAGTTTCATGTTCAAATAGAAGCATTCATCGTGTGGATTGCGACCATAACTGAAACACTGGACACTTGTTTTGCTTCATTCAGTAATTTTGTAGCTCCTTTTCCACAAACACTAGATAAGTACCAAAATATGAACAAACATAAATTTATTTTACACTAAATTAATGAAATATGAGTTGCAATCTAAATAAATTGAGATCAACAGTTTTCATAAGGTCACACTCAAGTAAAAATATGGAACTGTCGATCAAATTGTATTAAGATTGAATGAGTTTGAGCATCTAGACATCATCTCATGCAACTACTATTTAGAACACCGCTTACTGTCATACAAGAATATATTCTTACAAACTCTGACTGAAGTATCCCATGCTTTGCTATGCTTCCTGAAGGTAAACGGCATCAGGACCTTGGCAAGTTTCCTTGGGAAGAATACCATCTTGCTCAGTGTGTAGAATATGTCATGTGTACTCTGGATGAAGTCATTTGTGTCCTGGCTTCTGTTTTCGTCTAAACATCCCAGTCTTTTTTCGTACAGAATACTTGCTATAGCTGAAAGGTAAATTTGAATTTATAATGAATCCTTCATCAGGCACAAAACATTTGAAGTCAAGAACTTTGAAACCAAGAATTATGTTAATAATCATATTGGGGTTGTGTTACCTTAGTTCTTACATTGGTTATATTACTTTTGTATAATACAGCTAAGCCCAAAGTTATGTCCCGACAAAAATGAGTCACTTCAATTTGATTCGATGCTCATTAAATTGATAATAGTAGATTCTAAAACTTACATTCGAGAGACCAATTGATCAGTTCATTTTTCAGATCTGGAATTTCATTATCAGAGGCTCGAATTTTCTCAATTCTTTTCAAGAAATCTGTCACAACGTTGTTGAACTCTCCAGTATAAGATTCAACAGTCTTTATCTTCATCATGTGTTGGTCTACAACTCGTCTCAGGGAATGCCATCTTTCTCCATCCCTAATGAACAAGCGGTGTTAACAATGCAAATCATTAGCCATCAACTATATTAACAGTGAGATGTATGATAGTTTGGAGGTAGCCTTTCTCCTTGTTATTTAGATCTAGTCGTCACTGTCATTTTCTTGATTTGAGGTTATTTCTCTGAGGATAATCAGAACTAAATCTTTTCGATGTTAACTCGTTTACATGAATCCATTATTATTTCTATTGTCAGTGGGAGGGTTTAAATAATTTGTGAATGGTGTATGACCAAAAAATCCAGGAAAATAGATCAGCGGGAACGTTCTTGGTGCTGAGTCACAAAAATTTAGGTTGTATCGTATGGTTATAGATGGAAGAAATAGATATGCATTGACATAACAATAATCAAATTGATAGCAATTAAACATTAATGCACTGTTGTGTATATTAGAAAGATTGTTTGGAAGTTAAAAAATTACTAATTAACAGGACACTTTCTAGTTAATCAACTTACGCAAAGAATAATCCTGTGTTTATTCCCCGTTCCTTTACGTTTTCCGTCAGGTGATCAAACTGTAGTCTTGCGGGATACTTCCCATCCTGTCTCAGTAACTGCTCAACCGCCTCAACGTCCGTCAGAAACACCATGTCTATGGGACCAAGCCTCTCCTTGTAGATTGGTCCGTATTTCTCATGTCTTTGACTAACAAGTTCATACATCTTGTCCATGTGTTTCATAGTCTCAAACATGGTGCCCACAACAGGAAGTCCTTTAGGACCGGGTATCTCCGAGTAGGGTTTCACATGTGTAGGTTCATCTGCTGTTTGGCTAGCAGGCGCTGTAGCCTTAAACCGACATAATACAGTGAAACTGGGTCTTCCATAGGCGAAACCTAGGGCACTGACAGCTCGCATCGACATTTTGTGGTATATTGATGTTCTTCACGCCTCAACCGGCCACTCTCATTCAAGTCATGAATGGATGCTACCACACACAGCTTTGTCCAAAGTTGTGCTGATCTCGATCATCCAGCTTCTCTCTCATTACAGCTTCATTCTCTGGTCATACATGAGATGGCCGGTGTATCAGCATCATATGACTAGCCAAAACACAAAGTTATTTCAGTGGTAGACAGATAGGTCAAGCCTTCAAGCCTTCCAAGGTGCGTGCTAATATCTGGGTCGTGTGTGTATAGCAAGTATAGCGCTATTGTGGTCGAGACGGCTCGGTGGTCTGTAGTATTATGTAAATGTTGAAACTATTCTGTCTACTCATATCAGTAAGGAGATACGTTAGTGGCAGGGTAGACTTACTTTGTGGCTCCTGGGAAGATGATAGTTGCCTTTATCCATTATGTTAGTGAGCCTCTGACAAGTAACGTGATACTGTTATTCTGGGTAAATTTCTCTTCTTTTCAATGGTTTGTTTGTTTATGTCCTACTTTAAAGAAAACCGTTTTGGTACGTTGCAAGACTTGCTTACAGTTCTTCAAAACAAATCTATTACCAGTATTACATATATTTCAGATGAAACTTTTGATTGACTTTATTTCCGGATAATTAAGACAAAGGTGTAGCATCAAACATTTATTTCAAGATAATGACTCTATCAAATCTATGTCCCCTTGAACAAACATTACATTTTAAAACGACCATGCTTGCCAGTTTCATACTCTTTGGATAGATGAAGGGCAGAAATGCTAATTTTGGAGTTCTCTCTCATAGAATATTGTTGGATAGTTTGGTAATTTTGCAGTCTAAGAAAACCTAGTTTCAATAATACTCGCTAAACTCGGATATTGAGTCTAGAAAGGTGTAGTAGCGGTCACGTCAGCCTACCAATTGAATTGACCAATCAGGGATAATCTTACCAAGCCGCAAGTCTGCATTCGCACATATAAAATTGGAGGGTCATAGGTTGGTGAAAGGTCAGCTGACACGACCTGCTTCTACATCTTGCATTGCTAGACTGGATATCAGGGCACTGATGGCCGATTTGATTAGTGCTTTTTCTTCAAATTTGTTTAAGTACACAATGCACAGTGAAGTCTAGAACAGGACAATATAGAGTTAGTTTTATCTTGTGATGAAGTATAAACAAAGAATACTTTTCCAAATCTTTATTGCAATACGAAGGGTCTGATAATCAATGTATAATGGACAATGAACTATAAAATGTGTTCCAAGTGTTAACAAATGGTTCATAGTGTAAAACATATTAAGTAACAAGTTGTGGTGTCTGTTCCCTGTCGGAAATTCTCTTCTAGTATGAAATGAATACAATTATTACAACAATGTGCTGTGCATGAAATTGATTACAAAAGATGAACTGTGAATGAAAAAACAATGTAATATCATTTGTTAAAGGGACAGTCTAAGGGTATACCTTTGAAAGATGAAATTCCTATTCCTTAACACAATTAAAGGTTTTGATCTTTTCAAAAATGTTGATAACATATATTGATGATAACATGTTTTATTGGAAACATATTTCCAGAGGATGCCATTACTGTTCTCTGTTTCTATATTTAGACATTTAAAAAGATCAATGCTATAAATTTAAAACTTCTCTCCAATTTCTTTCAAAATTGAAAAATAATTCAACATATTTTTATCTTCATCGACATAAATGGTCAACTCCCCTCGGGCCGTCCCTTTAAAGGTTTGTTCAATGAATGAGTTGTGTTGAAATCTGTAATTTAATCAAAAGGAATTTCATAACAGCCATAACTGAAATATGGCATTGAACACATGTAAAAGAGTAAAATATTGTTTCAACACAAACAACAAATAAAATGAATTTCCTTGATAAAACATGATACAAGGTAAAATATGAGAACATCATAAACAGTTCAAAACAAGAATCATAAACACATTGCCTTCAAAGTCTGAAATAATTACATGTATTAAATAAAAAGAAATCATAGTATGCTGCAAAATTAACACAATTGTACATTGGTTATGTTCTTTCCCAATTAAGGCACAATTGACTATATTGAAGAACATTTTCTGGAATGGCCCAATCAAATCTGTGCACCATGTTTTTTGTAACTGTCAAAACAGCCTGTATAGATGGGTAAATTTGATTGCTGGTTAGGCTTTGGGATGCGCATTCATCTTGCTTACAAAATTAAACGAGTAACCAAGTATATATCATTTCACCAAAGGTGTGCTTGAAACGCTAAACGAACCCTGCAATAACAGAGTGTAGATATTACAGTTTTCACCCAATTTCCAGTAAAATCGATTTAGCAAATACAGAATACCTAAATCATAGGAAAATAAATATGATTGCTGAATCAGGCTCAGAAAGACCTTTGGACAGTTTTTTCTTTGTTTCTGCCCTGACAACCTTAAATGATGTCAGGATTCAAAGATACTACTATCATGGTATTCATGAATTGTGATACTTAATCTGATACATTACTGTATCGTGATACATATGGATAACTTATTGGCCTATTCAACCTAAGAATCAAAGTATTTATCAAAACTTTCATCATTTATTTGTTGAAACATTCAAATAGTTTATCGAAATGTGTATCGTATAGAATCTCTGAGATGTCAAGATACATATCGTATTATGAAAATCTACATCCTTGAACCTTTAATTACCACTTTTAGTTCATGTCAAGTTAACTACAACAATTAAATTACAAATATTGAAGAGGTTGTTAGCATTATTCAACAATAGATACTCAAGCACCTTTAAAAAAGTACATGACTAGCAGAACTTTTATGACTACTTTGGAGGATGTGTGAACAAACTTCAGACTCCATAAGCAGTAACATGGATCTTAGTCTCAAATAACTGTGCATATTATGTAAGTTCAATATACAACTAACTGCCTCAATAGTACATCTGACTATTAAACTATTCAATATTAAATATGCGTTCCACATGAAAAATATCAGATAAATCTTTCAATAAATATTTCAAAACTATCTATTTTCATTTTACAAATAGTCAATGTTGTTCCTGGAAGAGATGCCACTAATGGCTGCAATACTGTCCAAGTGGCACTAAACAATTATTTACAATAAGTCACTCACTTACTCCTGAACGAGTCAGGAGAAATTCGCTCACACTTTGTGTGTGTCTTAAAATGTTATAGGTAGGATCATGGTTAGGGTCCCATATGCTCAGAATATGCCAAAAAAAGCCCTCAACTCATCAACTAGGAACAACACTGCATAGTTCATTAATCTAACAAGATAAAAACTATCTTAAATCATCACAAATATATCTAGGTAACCACTCCTATCCAAAAAATACAAGTCTTTTGAGAATATTAATCGAATCCAGAGAACTATTCCAATACTAAAATAGGGAGATGAATCTCATCGATTACAATGACATGTATAAATATATAAAAAGGTTTGTAAATTGATTCCAAAGTCTGTTAAAAAAACATATCCTTAACCTGAAGTTTGACTTCCATTTAATTTTGTTTTATGGAAAAAAATTATGATGATGTTTTACTCTGTTTGCATGAAGTGATTATTTTTTCTTTCCTCTTTCGGCAACCATGGCTTGGAAATCTTTGTACTCCATTTCTGTTAGAGACTGCAAGAAAAATATTAACGTGGTGAGACACAAGGAACACAAAATATATAAGTATCAGACAAATCAAAATGATCTTATGAGCAATTCAATTGCAATTTAAATTTATTTTTTTCATTAACTTTAATTACAATAAAAGAAAAGTACCATTGTTACGGTTCGATTAGGGAAACTTTACAAAGCATTTGACTTACATCAAGGCAGCTCATACTGCAGGGAGAAGTCTGTTATATACCATTGATATCATGTATTGCATTTAACCATTGGTGAGCATACTTGTCAGTTGGCCATTGAAAACCAACTAGCCCTACTGAGTTACATCTTCCTGTGCAAACTGCAAGTTTTATACCTTGCTACTGACACTTGAGTTTTCTGTGCTTGCTCTATAGCCTGTAGGGACGCTATAGCAGCACAGAAAAGTAAAGGGTCTGCAGCAAGGCATCAAACAGACAGTTTGAAAACTGGCATTTTAGGCCTTGCGTAGGAAGATGAACAAAGTTATTGATGATTAGTCATCTATTTGACTAGCGATTAGGGTTGCAACGAGGTATATCTTTTTATCTGTTGAACCAATACAGGAACAGTGTTTAGCTTGTATTGCGTTAGTAGCGATACGAGCTGGCAGCTAAAAGCCTTCTCTTAACAATACGAGCTAAACACCATTCCTATATTGGTTCCGGTTCCACGGATAACAAGAAGACATACCTATCAACATTACAGTTCAAGTTAGATAAGTTCTATTTGGACTAGAGGAAAACGTGTACTTCTCAATTTATGAACTCAATTAAGGTATTGATACCCTGAAGTAAAAAACTAAATTTGTATTTCCTCTCTTAACTATTTCTGAGAAATGTTGTCACTTGAAAATAATAACTAGAGTCCAAAACACTGAAGACATTCTTCATTAGCAAGCTTTTGTTTCAATGGAATGATAAGAATCTAGTCACAGAAAATGTCTCCATTGAAGCAAGTTCAATTGCAGAATCAAGGGCCAGTACTTAGCCAAAAATGATATTTCAGAAATAGTTTTCAAATCAAATCGCGTTTATGAGATGTATCCAAAACCCAAATTTTACTTACCAAAATTCAAAATTTGTCAAAGCTTTATACAAGGTTGTGGTTTACAAGTGTGCAAAGTTTGATTGATATAGACCTAAATGTTTTGACAGGATGGAAGGATGGATGGAATGACCGCTAAATATTGATTTGATATAGGGGTAAATTGACAACTTCATGTCAAAGAAATTATGAATCATTCTTATTTGCAGACATGTACTCTATTCATTACAATGTAGCATTGAATAGATCAACTTGGCCATGCCAATGCTGTGCACAGTGGTGAAAACAATTACAAGAAGTACTGTTCAATGAAAACAAATGAAAAACAGAAATACAATGAAGACTAAGTAAATTTGAAAATTGACGTGGCAAAAGTTATGAAAAGTCTCCTTGAATAATAAACCTTTTATTGTGTATGTATTTGTGTTAACAATGACTGCATAACATACAAAAACAATAACACATCATCAGCTTTATTTTGGCATTACAAATAACATTCTGAGAACAAAGGAAGACGATGCCGCAGACAGATAGAGAAGCTAGGAAGAGATATTGATACATAAAGTTACAGGAAACAAATTCTCTAGACATAATATACTCCTCACAAAAAAATAAGCAACATGTTCATTTTGTAACACAAGCATTTGTCAATTTGCATGTTTTTTAGATGGTAATGTTCAAGCAAAATGGTCAATGATCTGAGTTAAGGTTATTTTCTTAAAGATTTCTCTGCCTATGATTTTGTTTTGATGTATGGTTACCTAGAGAAAAATTATACCCATTCTATGTTTAAATGTTCTTGTTGCTTAAGTTTTTGTGAGGAGTATATATATGTGTATTTATGCATGTATCTATATAACATTTAAACAAGATAAGACAAAAGTCAGCTCTGCAAGGGGACCGGAACTGAAAACTGGTTTCTTTGCTCAGTTATGGTTCATAAACTTTGTAGAAGGTTCCCAGTTTCTCTTCTGGTCCCTTTGCAGAATCAACTTTATGTACCTGACTTGTTAACATGTTATACAAATAGGCATAAATACTTACATATGTAGAGTATGGTGCCTGTGCAAAAATTATAGACTAGATGATGAAAGTTTGGTGTCTTAGCGTAATATTTTTATTAACAGGAAAAGGTTTGAATCATATTCACTTGAAGTAAGTTGCATAATACTAAGTGCACTTGAAGCCATCCTTAACCTAATGAAGCCATACCATGCCCAATCTGACATTCTACAATCAGACGATTTCTGCTAATTTCTACATGAACATTAGAAAGCAGAGAAACATTTAAAACTATTCTTGAAATATGTACTTTTTCAAATGAACAATGCCCCCTTTTAACCTTAAAGGCACCACTCGACCGCGTTTCATCCGCCATTTTGAAACGTTATCATTGCGAGAAAACAAATGTGCTGTATTATGCTCATTCATTAAAAAAATAAAGAAATAAATATACTTGATTGATAGAAGAGAAGCATATTTACAAATAATTCATGAAAAAGTTATAAGCTACGACAGCATTTTTTCGTAGTAATGCATTCCACGATCGTAGCTTTGATGATTGGCTTCATTTCACGGTGTTTTTATTTTTTGAGCGATACACTTTATTCCTTGTCAACTTGTTAAATCTTGAACAACTGAAATGCTATTCTCACAAACATATTTGAAATTAAGTGCGAAATTATCATGTAAAACTCATATATTATTGTAAACAGGAACATCCTCCTGAATTTCGTTTCCACAAAAAATACCACGCTCGAATGGTCCCTTTAATCGTGAGATATTCTTTATAATCCTATCTTACATAATTTGTTTTCTGCATCAAAAACAATCACACAAAAGAACCTCAATCAGAACCCAGGAAAAAAATATATTGATTGTAATTCACCAGCAATCCTTTCAAAATAGACTCTCATCAAATATACCCTTGAAGGTAAAACCCAGCATGTAAGTACAGTATCTCAAAACAAGGTAGGATGACACCAATTTAATAGCAGTAATCCAGGTTGTGTTGGACACCTGACTCAACACACCCCACATCTCTCCTCAACTCTGTGAGCTTTCCCCATAATCTCTAGAGAGTATAGCTGGAATGACATCAGTCCTATAGAAGTCATCAAGGGTATGTTTGAGCTGTGTAAAGAAGTCATTGTCCCTGACCACCCTCTCCACATGGATGTCGGTGGGAGTCCAGCAGACCAGGTCACAGTACTGGACCCCACACACCCCCATCTGGCCCTGGATCTGGTACTGGTGGGCGTGATCCCGGGGGAGAGACGGGGGACACAGGGGGCGTGTCCTCTCATGCTGCTGTAGGAAGGAGAAGGAGCAGCGGGAAGACTGGACCGGTTTGAAGGCTGGTAGGAAGGTCGGACACTTCACCTCTACAACCCCCTGTCCACAACACTCACATGACACCCAGGAGTCCGGGGTGGCTCCAAGGTGGGGTGAGTCGGGGTTGATCACTAGACCACACTCTCTTAGCTGCAGGTTCTCGTGGTGAGGGGACAGGAGAGTCCTGTAAGCTTTCAGAGCCACACTCTCATGGTCCAATCCCCAGGAAGAAGTTGGGTAGCGTGTTGTGGAGAGAATTTTCTTTAGTAGGGAGGTTTTCTGGTTAATGTTTGCAAGGGAAATCTGAGCAAAGCTTGATGCAGTTAGTCGACCCCTTCTGTGGTAATACCAGGCATCACAAGCACTCTGCTGCCTTGTTGCTGCCTCTACTGCGATAGCCTGATCTTGTGAGATTGAGAGGGAAGACAGAATCTCTGCAGCAGCCAGGCCCATATCCTTAACTTCCAGATCCTCATGTATGCTGAGGCACTGGTCCATGATGGAAGATGGGAGACCAGGTGCTCTATACGGCATGTACACAGACACCTCATTGGAGCTTACACAGTCAGGGCTTGCTTTGATAGGGTAGCGATTATCAACCACACTTTCACAACTTGAGAACAACTCAAGGCTTCCAGGACGAAACTTGGAATCATATTCTTGACTTGAGAGTTGTGATTCCGATTTACAGAACAATTCTTCTTTGAGAGGAATAACATTATTAATGATATATTCAGATTTGATGAAGGTTTCATCACTGCTTGCAGTTCCATGTTCACTGTTAGTTTTTGATTCCAGAGAGTGAGAAATTATACCATCTTGAAAATTGTCATGAATCTCAACTTTCACATCCTTGCAACTTAAGACGGGACTGACACTATCGTCATCAATGGAACTGTCTGATTTGTGTTCCAAGAAATCACTTAAATTTTTAGTTTCAATGTCAAAATGATCCTTCCTAAGTGAATCAACAGGTGTCAAACAAATTCTTATCTCTTTTCCCCAAAGCATCGGGCTGACATCGATATTCTCCACATTCCCAAAATCATTCCATGTCCCACTCTCTGCTCCCTCACTTTCTGCATTATCAAGCTCAAAGTTGAAGTCACATTGTCCCGAATCTCTTCTACTGACATCACTGTCACCCGACCAATGGTCAGAGAAGGAGTTTTGGAACACTGTCTTATCATCTACCTCATCTACATTTTCATCCTTTTGGATGAGGTCTGGCACAACTTCCAGTTTCTGTGAGCATTCAGCTGATTTGTCAAAGTTTTCAGCCTTCATTTCATCAGAGGTGATAGTACTTGCTGTGTTCCTACTTATCCCTTTTGTGGAAGAACTTGTCGCAACTGACGCCTGAAGTGAGCTTGAAGTAGCCGAAGGTCTCCTGGACTTCTTTGTTTTGCTCTTCCTGGAATGTCCATCTCCTTCCAATGGTTGACCTCTCTGCTCACCTCCATCCCCAGTGGCCACCATCTTAAAGCCAAAAGAAAATGGTGTGAGCAGAGAAGCATTGGATGAGGTGAATGGTTGATGTTATCTGTCCAAAGTCCACCCAAATACCTAAGAAATGTTCAGCCAAACAAGGAAATAGATGGCTCCAGCGATAGAAAACTGTTGAGCAGAGTAGCATTCAAGTAGATGATTGGTTGATGAAAATCTGTTTGTAATCAAATTTATCCGATAAATGTTCAGAAATGTTCAAGCAAGAAAAATTAAGCTTTTGAAAGGCAAGAGAAAACAGTGTGAGCAAAAATGTATTGGAGGCAATTGTTCCTTGATTATGGACAAACAGACGGAGAGAGAGCGACACAATGACAGACAGACAGATGACTAATGCCACAACACAAGCAGGAATTCCAACATGATAAGAAACAGAAAAACAGTTTCAGCTGGTGTCCATTGGTGGAAATGATTTCCATCTTGGAATGAACCTCTCTCTCCTAGTAAACTTGAACCATAAAGTTCAACCATTAGTTGATTGTCACTTTCAAGATTGCCAATAGAGATAACTATTTTTTATTTAAAGTACACATCTTTCTTATTTATTAAGTCTTAAAGTGAATCATACTTCTCTGAACTCTTCCAATTCTTCAGTATATTTTCGCATCTTCTTCTTAGCCTTCCTGTTGTAGTGATTCTTCTCTTCGTCTGACAAAGCCTTCCACTTCTGACCAATGACAGACATCCTCTGGGTGTTCGGCACTCCTGTCAGTTTCAATAGCATCTTTCGAGAATACAGGACGTATCCGCTCCTGCGGTTGAGGAGAAAAAGCATGTAAAACTTAAAAGGTGAGGCATATTAGCAACATTAAAGTTGAACTGGCATTCTAGAAGTTTGTAATAGGGGGAGACAATTTCATTTCTATGGATGAACAATTTTATTGTTTCACGAGAAACACATTTTGGTATACAATCTTGTATCATTTTCAAGTACATTACATGAAGATTATTAACAGTTTAAAAATATATACTCAAACATGCCATTGTGAAGAAAATGTTTATCTGTGAACACCCTTCTATTCCTTCACCACTGTTAATGGCTGAAATAGTGCCCAAGCAGCTTTAACCATTAACTCACTAACTCAATTCCTTCACTTAGTGCAATGAAGAAAGAAACATAAAATCAACGTTTTAATACAAAAAGCGTGTACATCTTGACATCTACGTTGACATCTACCTCAGTTCATGTTATTTAGAAGGAAAATGTAAAGGAAAGTAAATCTACACCCACAACATGATTTATTTTACTTACGTTGGTGGTCTCTTTGGTTCCCCTGGATATGTTTTACTCGGCCCTGCTTTGACTTTTATACTGAAACAAACAAGAATCATCAGAAAATGACATATGCCACCAGTACAAAATATTAACAAGATATTAAAAAACAAGATGTGTTTGTGAAACACGAATGCCCCCGGATGCATCCTGCTCGCTGTGTCAAGGTCAAGGTCACAAGGTCAAATGTCATGGTGTCATCTGAAAGGTCTCATCACAAGGGATCCATATGTCAAGTATCAAAGAGCTAGCTCTGACCAATCAAAAGTTATGACCAAGGTTAAAAATTTTGTGGACAAACGGACAGACGGAAAAGGTCAAATATCATGGTGTCATATGAAAGGTCTCATCACAAGGAATACAAATGTCAAGTATCAAAGACCTAGCACTGACAGTATAGAAGCTATAGCCAAGGTTAAAGTTTTCGGAAAATGCTCTCTGTGTCAAGGTCAAGGTCACAAGGTCAAATGTCATGGTGTCATCTGAAAGGTCTCATCACAAGGGATCCATATGTCAAGTATCAAAGACCTAGCTCCGACAAATCAAAAGTTATGACCAAGGTTAAAGTTTTTGTGGACAAACGGACAGATGGACGGACAGATGGACAGGTGAAAAACAATATACCCCCGAAATCTCCGATTCGGGGGCATAAAAATGGCTGAAAATAAAAATCTCAAAAATTTTCAAATTACAAAAGGAGCATTGAGTTAAGATCTTGAGTGATATTGTTACCACAAACCTAATCAAACAAAATATTTGATGTCAAGCTGTTCAAGGAGTATATGTGCACTGTTAATCAATGTTATATTTGTCTGTGCATCAGGATATCAACATCGCTCACCTTGAAGCTTTTCCTTTCTTCTTAGGTGTTGTGTCACTGTTAGATAAAACAGAAAAATTATTTTCAATAGTAAAAACACAAAAGGAGTATATAAAAGGGTAAACTTCATTTTCTTTTAAATAAAAAAACATTGCTAGACCAGGAATGAAATTTAAAATATCTAACATATAAGAATTAGATAAACAAACTTTATTTAAAGAGAACATTACATTTGCTGATATAACGTTTATAATTCATGAAATTTAATCAACAAACTCTAGCACTTTTTTAACATGAAAAGTGTGAAAAGGCATAATAACTTACTTATAGGAAGCAGAAAGTGTCTGATTTCTGTTCCTTGTAGCCATGTCACGGTACTTTTGCTAGAAAATAAAATAGAATATTAAATATTTTCTTAATTCTTTTCAATCCAAAATGAAACAAATATTAGATAAAGTTAGCTTAAAGTATTTTCAAGAGTTTCCAAAAAATATGTCAAAGAAATCATAAGATCAATCAGTTCTAGCACATAAATTGTTAATAAAATCAATGTTACATCTTAAATGCTGTAGACACACTAAACAGGACGTACTGTGTGAGAATTTAAAACTTCAACAAATTGCAAATTTTTATTACTATCTTTAGTTTGCAGTCTACAAATCAAGACCTTACTGCATCTAACCTTTTCTTTATCGGCAAGCTGTTTGAACTTCTTGGTAAGTGCCATTGTGACGTCGGACTGACTTGTGTCCGAGTCTGAGCCTAGCAGCTCCCTGCTTTGTTCCTCAATGTAGTATGATAGGGCCGATCTCACTGGCTCAGCTACCTGAAACACGTAGCATAAATAGTTACTCAGCACTTAATCATCACACAACATCATTTTCAGGAGAGAGAGCCAAAAACAAGTGAAAACAGAGGGATCTAGGTAGCATATGAGTATTCATGCGATTACGTTTCAACCACAATGGGATCTACATGGGTCAAAAGCCCCAAATTCATGCAATTACGTTTCAACCACAATGGGATCTACATGGGTCAAACGCCCAAGTTAATCCCGCTGAAAAAAAAATTTGTTTGATTTTCAGTAAGGGTGAAACGGTTCACAACTACTGTAGTTGAACAGCGGTAATTTGCTTTCGGTTCGGTACAAGGTACATTAACTTGAATTTTCGGTACATATACCAATTGCATACTTCATTCAAACAATCAAATACGACCTTTTATTCTCTACAAACGATAGTGTGTGAATGACTTTGTGATTGCCTTATATAAACAAAAGTGTTTGAATGACTTGATATCGTGAGATCTCGTTCAAAGGTAATCAAAATGGCGACCGACATTCTTGGTTTTGTACCGAACCAAAAATGTACCGAATCGAGGGTTCTGTACCGCAATACATACCGAACCGAACCTCAAGCGTACCGTTTCAACCCTAATTTTCAGTAATACCTACTAAGTATTTTGTAGTTTTTGTGAGTGGTGATTGAAAGGTATATCATCCAAGTATATGTTGGCACAAAGTTTTAATAGATTGCATCTGATGTAAGCATAGCAGTCGACGAAAAAACCCTTCTTTATACCAGGTAACTATGAAGATGTTTAAATCTAGGGGGCATCTCAAAGCATTTTATTTCTATTTCAACTTTTTGCAGCGGTAACAGATTTGGACTTTTAATGACCCAGGGGCCTGCTACATGACCAAGCTGGACATAGAGTAGAGTAGCTGATCATCAACATTTATATAATTTACAAATGTATGTGTAATGACCTTTTTAGCATATTGCAAACAAGTATTTTGATGTAATATTGATTTTAGAAATTATTTCATGACATTGGAAAGACAATGTCATACACTTTGAAATTTCTTCAGGAAATAGACAAATGATACAAAACTGAAGTGATGAGAACAGTTTTCAGACATTAAGGTCTTATGTTTAGCTTAAAAACATTCTTGTTCAATAAATATATCTTTTGGTGATAAAATCAATATCATTTGACACTATTTTCAGAAGACTGTAAGTCTTTTAAGCAGTGCTGTCCAATAGATTGAAAGACTTACATGGTTTTGTTGTGGCGACATCTCCGAGTCAGAATTGTCCTCATTTAGCCCATTAACCACTGCCTTCTTCTTTTTCTTCTGTAAGTATGTTAGAGAAGGACAGTCCAAGTTAGCTAAGAAAACATGTTGGATTTCACTGTCATTAGATTTTGAAACATACTATCCAGGGTTCGAAATTAGCACTAACCCGTTAGCCCATGACAAGTGAAGATGATGCTGGGCTAGTAAAATATGTGAACTGGCAGTCCAAAGGACTAGTTAAATTTTAAAGAAGATATGATCATTAAGATGTATTTGGCTAGTGGGAATGTGTTTGGGCTAGTTCTCTCTGAATGCATTAGTCCGAATGGCTAGTAGGGCAAAAGGCATCCTGTCTCTGGGTACAAACGTTACGCTAACTCTACTAATCTGTATCCTGGGCTCAGAAGCTAGATTCGCTCGTGAAGCACGACTTGAGATATAGCCAATCATTTGCTCGTTGAAATTTTATCGAGAAGGTTGCATGAAAATGATTTGTAAAAAATAGAGCCATTGGCTCTGTAGCTCATCAGGCTTCATTATCAATTATGCTTTATATATATTAGGGGCAACAGGGTCACCAAAGCTACAATTCATAATCCTCATCAGTCAAGGAGTCTGTACACAAAGTTTCAGCTTTCTAGGCCTCATGGTTCTGGAGAAGAAGATGAAAATAGGTTTTTAGGGTGTGGCCCCTGTGTGGCCCTTATTAGGGGTCACAGGACCACCAAAGCTACAATTTATAATCCTCACTAGTCAAGGAGTCTGTACACACAATTTCAGCTTTCTAGGCCTCCTGGTTCTGGAGAAGAAGATGAAAATAGGTTTTTAGGGTGTGGCCCCTGTGTGGCCATTATTAGGGGTCACAGGACCACCAAAGCTACAATTTATAATCCTCACTAGTCAAGGAGTCTGTACACACAATTTCAGCTTTCTAGGCCTCCTGGTTCTGGAGAAGAAGATGAAAATAGGTTTTTAGGGTGTGGCCCCTGTGGCCCTTATTAGGGGTCACAGGGCCACCAAAGCTAAAATTTATACTCCTCACTAGTCAATGAGTCTGTACACAAAGTTTCAGCTTTCTAGGCCTCATGGTTCTGGGGACGAAGATCAAAATAAGTTGTTAGGGAGTGGCCCCTGTGGCCATTATTAGGGGTCACAGGGCCACCAAAGCTACAATTTATAATCCTCACTTGTCAAGGAGTCTGTTCACAAAATTTCAGCTTTCTAGGCCTCATGGTTCTTGGGAAGAAGATGAAAAAAGGGTTTTAGGGAGTGGCTCCTGTGACCCTTATTAGGGGTCACAGGGCCACCAAAGCTACAATTTATAATCCTCACTAGTCAAGGAGTCTGTACACAAAGTTTAAGCTTTCTAGGCCTCATGGTTCTGGAGAAGAAGATGAAAATAGGTTTTAAGGGCGTGGCCCCTGTGGCCCTTATTAGGGGTCACAGGGCCACCAAAGCTACAATTTATAATCCTCACTAGTCAAGGAGTCTGTACACAAAGTTTCATCTTTCTAGGCCTCATGGTTCTGGAGAAGAAGATGAAAATAGGTTTTTAGGGCGTGGCCCCTGTGGCCCTTATTAGGGGTCACAGGGCCAGCAAAGCTACAATTTTTAATCCTCACTAGTCAAGGGATCTGTACACAAAGTTTTAGGTTTCTAGGCCTCATGGTTCTGGAGAAGAAGATGAAAATAGGTTTTTAGGGCGTGGCCCCTTTGGCCCTTATTAGGGGTCACAGGGCCACCAAAGCTACAATTTTTAATCCTCACTAGCCAAGGAGTATGTACACAAAGTTTTAGGTTTCTAGGCCTTATGGTTCTGGAGAAGAAGATGAAAATAGGTTTTTAGGGCGTGGCCCCTGTGGCCCTTATTAGGGGTCACAGGACCACCAAAGCTACAATTTTTAATCCTTACTACCCAAGGAGTATGTACACAAAGTTTTAGGTTTCTAGGCCTTATGGTTCTGGAGAAGAAGTCGAAATTCCACAAAGTTTACGGACGGACGGATGGACGGACGGACGGACGGATGGACGGATGGACGGACGGACGCCGGACACCATGCCATGCCATAAGCCCATCGGGCCTTACAGGCCAGATGAGCTAAAAAACCCATTTATTTGTTGCTTTAGTTCTGTCATCAGAATTATCTATTGTGAAGAAGTAATTATACTTACAGGGGTATGTTTATCGGCTTGTTTTGCCTTCTCTGGATGAGCCTCAAGATACTCCTGGTATGCTACTGCATACTCCTCTTTGGCCTGTGGGAAGATCAAAAGCTGAATTAAAGGGACAGTTCTACATTACCTTTGTGAAGAGATTCTTGCTATATATATGTATGCATTGTTGAAATCCAGTTGCAACACATTACTTCAAATAATATATAATTGGTTTCCTTGTCATAATTTGACACATTCAATATATAATCAATTAGAAGAATATATCGGCACTCTGATCAGTCTGATGATTAATTTTTGAAAATGATGACTCAAATTTGACTACAAAACGTTTGGTCCTTCCCAAGCATAATGAATAGTCACATTAATCTCTACCAGTTCAAACAAAAGCGGGGTTTCAATTGAATTAAAGAGGTTATGCAATGTACTTTTTCTAAAAATGATAGATCAATATCTCCAGTACTATTATCTATGAGAATGCAATGAGCGTATAATTGAGACAACACACCTAAATTAGACTTTTAATCAGCATTTTATACCCGGTTTTTAGAATGCCGCCGAAATCAACATGCGAACGCTTTGAAAACTCATTAGAGCGTGACGCCCCGCCCACCGGGCCTGTCTCCATTTGCGTGTATCATAAAGTCTGGAGACAAACCTCCTTCAAATCAAACGATTTATGTGTAAAATTCTGATTAATAAAAAAGGCAAGAAGTAAGTACGATAATATCTAAGAAAATACTCTGTACTACTTTTGTTGTCGGAATCGCTTTGATGGATGTGACTGTACCAACTTAGTTGGAATGTTATATGCAAAACAGTGTGATCCCAAATATAACATTGTTTCATTTTCGATACGAATTGAAACCTTATACATCTTGCATAGATCAACCACTGTTAAATAATGTTTAATTATTTTATTATTGATATGTGTTGTAAAAATACGGACATTGATCATAACGTACTTAAGATAATCAATCCACTGTGGCGCCTATCTTTTCATAAGAGAAAAATATCATAATAAATAACATGAAACCGTTCACACTTTTCCTTTTGTTTCAAACCACCATGGTAAAATTATTCTCCGTCTATTGGCCTCTTTAAAATATATCTCTATAGTGCAATAAACTCACAAAAATAGAGCCATTGGCTCTGTAGCTCATCAGGCTTCATCATCAATTATGCTGTAGAGTGTGGCCAATGTGATTCCCCCTTTGTAGAGGCCACAGGGGCACCAATCATAAAATTAAGTATATAGGCGACAAGTTTCAGTTTTCTAGGCCTTATACTTCAAGAAAAGACGATAAAAATAGGTTTTTAGGGCGTGGCCCCTGTGGCCCTTATAAAGGGGTCACAGGGCCACCAAAGCTACAATTTATAATCTTCACTAGTCAAGGAGTCTGCAAACAAAGTTTCAGCTTTCTAGGCCTTATGATTCTAGAGAAGAAGATGAAAATAGGCTTTTAGGGCGTGGCCCCTGTGGCCCTTATTAGGGGTCACAGGGCCACTAAAGCTACAATTTATAATCCTCACTAGCCAAGGAGTCTGTACACAAAGTTTCAGCTTTCTAGGCCTCATGGTTCTGGAGAAGAAGATGAAAATAGGCTTTTAGGGCGTGGCCCCTGTGGCCCTTATTAGGGGTTTCAGGGCCACCAAAGCAACAATTTATAATCCTCATTCTTCAAAGAGGCTATACACAAAGTTTCAGCTTTCTAGGCCTTATGGTTCTGGAGAAGAAGATGAAAATAGGTTTTTAGGGTGTGGCCCCTGTGGCCCTTATTAGGGGTCACAGGGCCACTATAGCTACAATTTATAATCCTCACTAGCCAAGGAGTCTGTACACAAAGTTTCAGCTTTCTAGGCCTTATGGTTCTGGAGAAGAAGATGAAAATAGGTTTTTAGGGCGTGGCCCCTGTGGCCGTTATTAGGGGTCACAGGGCTACCAAAGCTACAATTTATAATCCTCACTAGCCAAGGAGTCTGTACACAAAGTTTCAGCTTTCTAGGCCTCATGGTTCTGGAGAAGAAGATGAAAATAGGCTTTTAGGGCGTGGCCCCTGTGGCCCTTATTAGGGGTCACAGGGCCACCAAAGCAACAATTTATAATCCTCATTCTTCAAAGAGGCTATACACAAAGTTTCAGCTTTCTAGGCCTCATGGTTCTGGAGAAGAAGATGAAAATAGGCTTTTAGGGCATGGCCCCTTTGGCCCTTATTAGGGGTCACAGGGCCACTAAAGCTACAATTTATAATCCTCACTAGCCAAGGAGTCTGTACACAAAGTTTCAGCTTTCTAGGCCTTATGGTTCTGGAGAAGAAGATGAAAATAGGTTTTTAGGGTGTGGCCCCTGTGGCCCTTATAAGGGGTCACAGGGCTACCAAAGCTACAATTTATAATCCTCACTAGCCAAGGAGTCTGTACACAAAGTTTCAGTCTTCTAGGCCTTATGGTTCTGGAGAAGAAGATGAAAATAGGTTTTTAGGGCGTGGCCCCTATGGTCCTTATTAGGGGTCACAGGGCTACCAAAGCTACAATTTATAATCCTCACTAGCCAAGGAGTCTGTACACAAAGTTTCAGCTTTCTAGGCCTTATGGTTCTGGAGAAGAAGTCGAAATTCCACAAAGTTTACGGACGGACGGACGGATGGACCGACGGATGGACGGACGGATGGACGGACGGACGGACGCCGGACCCCATGCCATGCCATAAGCCCATCGGGCCTTACAGGCCAGATGAGCTAAAAATTAACATTGTAGGTATTCGATTGTAGAAAGTAGTCGGTTTGTTCACTGAAAACATTAACGATTTGTTATTTGTCAACGTCAGAAATAATAGTCAGTGTATGTTATGTAAGATTCAGCAAACAACAGACAATCAGATTATCACTCTAACGGACATGTCTAGCCATAACGGCGCCAATTTAACAAGGCAGTCGCCTTTTTGCGTCACCATATGGTTTTGAAATATACGATATTACATGTTTATACAATAATCATTGGCTTGAATCCATCGTTATTGAGTCGTCGGATAACGAAGCTTTCGGCATATACAAAAATTGAGCGTTTTTTTGTGAATATTTGTATGTTAAACGAACGATTAAAAAGGTGTCATTTCCCGTTGAAAAATGATCATTAAGTGAAACCACTCGCCTACTGCTACGTCACAGTAGGTAGACACGCTCGGGCCACGCTTCAGTGACCACAGATTCTGTTCCCCGGGGCTAATTAGGCAGTGTATTTTAAAAGCCGTATTTAGGCAGGTTGCCGTCCGATTTCGAAAATTCAAAGTTGACTCTCATTCAAATTGCAAGCAGCTTTTTATGAATCCCTATAAGTGGCCATAGACCATTTCAGTCCCCCTTTAATACTGATGTTTAGCTTCTCTGAAGAACAAGGGTAAACAAGATGTGTGCAAATAAGAGGTGATATGATAAGAAGCCAGTTTTCCTCTTATATATATATACTAGAGGGGGGTCCTTGGGATTTACCATCCTTTGGCTGGGTGTCCCCTACAATTGATAGAAGAAGGAAACTTTTACCATTGCAAATGGTCCCATCTTCTCAGGAGAGGCCAAAATGCCCCCCCTAGATTGAACAACACAGAACAACACACAGTACGGTAAAGCATCCTGATATATACGGCCCACAATCAATTCAATTTGACATGAATTGTATCACGGCCCAGTGTTGTTCCTTGAGGGGGTCTTTAGGTTACTTGTCGCTTCCTTGGGAATTTTGCCAACCTTTTGGCTGGGTGCCCCTTACAATGTATAGAAGAAGGATATTTTTACCATTGCAAAGGGTCTCATATGTTCAGAATGTGCCAAAATGACCCTACCAGTTGATAACCTAGGACAACTACAGACCTGTTTGACCTGTTGCTTGTACTCCTCCCTCTCAGGCTCGACGAGCTGTTGCCACTCCTTGTTGATCCGATAGTTGGTGGTGGCAAAACTCTCCCCCTCCTCTTGTACCTCGGGGAAGCGCTGTTTCTTGAACAGCTGCAGGGCATTCCTACAAACAAAGGAATGGTAGATAAATGGAAATGAGGAATTATTATTTATATGAAGTCAAAGATTTCACATTACATGGCCTTGTAATTTTTTTATGTTAAATAATTGATACATGGACTTGTAGACATTGTTGTCACTATCTGGACTGCCAAATGCCAACTTCCTGTAGGATACTGCTGAATGGGCAATTATTTATTGAACCTGGCAATATTTATGGCATTATAAGACTGAAGGCCCATAGGATATTGTAGCATGTGTTTGAGCTATAGTTGGAAACATATACACTGACATTGCAAGAATAAGGATATAATATAAGAATAATAAATGAGTTGTGAGGAATTACGGATTATCTGTCCTGAGTTAATTATTGTGATAAACTCCGAGCTTCAGCGAGGAGTTTGACACAGTAATTCACGAGGGACAGATAATCCATAATTCCGAGCATCGAGTTGGTTATTCTTTTTTTTACCCAAGATAATTTTGATGCGTAAAAACGGTAGAAAAAGAGAAACATTAAAAAAATACGCTCGGCCGGTAAAGTACAAATTGTATTCATACGCTATTCATAAATTTGCTCACTACTTCAGGATGGGCGTCTCTAAGTAGTTCGCAACTCAAGATGTTATTTGAAATAGTTTATTATATTGATGTCACATTATATCAAATAAATATTGTTTAATATCATAAACAAGATGTGTTTGTGAAACACGAATGCCCCCAGATGCATCCTGCTCGCTGTGTCAAGGTCAAGGTCACAAGGTCAAATGTCATGGTGTCATCTGAAAGGTCTCATCACAAGGGATCCATATGTCAAGTATCAAAGACCTAGCTCTGACCAATCAAAAGTTATGACCAAGGTTAAAGTTTTTGTGGACAAACGGACAGACGGACAGACAGACGGACAGGTGAAAAACAATATACCCCCGGAATCTCCGATTCGGGGGCATAAAAAGCGCTTTTATTACCCCGCACAACCGAAAAGAAAAAGTAAGATGTCGTTAGCTTTCGTTACGTTTGACAAGCCTAGTGAGTAATGTATGACGTCACTGTTTGACGTCATGTTTAATGACGTCATAAAGCTATGACGTAACGACAGTTCGGCCAGCGACTCTCCCACCTAGCGCCGCCTTGAAGATTTAAACTTGTATTTACGGCAAAGAAAACATCAGAAGGTCTTGATTTCCCATTAAAAATATTTAAGTAATGTGTGACTTTCGCAATTTAAGTATAAGATTTTTCATCTATATCTCTCAACTGAAACAGAAGATCCATGCGATTCATGAATGGATGCAAAAAAGTTCCGTCAACCAATCAAAATGCGAGTTATTTTTAGAAAAACTGTAATTCCCATGACCATTATGCCAACTTTAATACCCGGCATATCCTTGCCCGCTTGGGTAAGAAGAACCTTTCTCTACTCACGTTGGTGGTTTAGGAGGCATTCCCTCGGACAGTTCCTTCAAATGCAGCTCATTGCGAGTGAGACAGCTGGCCTTAGGTACAAAGCTCGGACGTGTCCTTTGATATTCAGCTGCTTCAGCCTAAAGAGAAACATTTGTTTAACACTAAGATAATTGATTATTTAAAGAGCCACTCCTTGAGTTGTTGCAGTCACATATGACAAACTTTATCAATGGTGATGTTTGTTGAGAAGTACTGATTGCTTCTAAAAACAATACTTTTAATATCTACTGTGTTTTGTGCAGCGAACATTGAAAGCTCAAAAGTCACATTTTGATCGAAAACTGGAGAGTAACAGTTGTTAACTAGTTTAAAACAAGTTAGGAAAACTATCCATAATCAAGGCTGAACTTTGAAATGAGTTGAAAGCAATCTAAAGGTGTTCCACGTTTATTGAATGTTTGATCTCCTTTCTAAGCTTTTATAAGAAAGTTTTAGATTTTCATGGAGAAGCAGTATTATCACATAATTGTCATTTGAGGATGAACATTTTGATGACTAGAATTCTTGCCAAGAAAATATATGGCATTTCAGCTTGTATCAAATCCAAAACTATATGTCATGATAATCCCTCTGAATAACATCTATTAATTTTCTTTATTTATCAGACTATCAGGTATATGGTGTTTTTCATAATTGGTCCAGAAAATCTTACTCAAGACTTTCTATCTCAGAACCATGCAAATTACTATAACTATTCTACATACCTTGTACTCTTCAAAAGCTTCCATAGCCTTTTTGATCCATTTGACCTTTTTCTTGTCTTTCAATTTCTTCCACTTAGCTGCTGCCTGATCGTGTGCTTGTTTCGATGTCATCTGTGAAAAGGGGTAACAGAATACATTACATTACTATTGTCAAATTATCATGTGATGTAATACTAGCATGACTTGGTGAACCAATATTTCCTTGACAACCCCACACATTAGATTTATCCTAAATAAGAAATAAAGCTCTTTTTATTGTGATTATGGCAAAACATTTAGATTTACCAACATTCACTTAGTAAGATTGTGGTGAAAAGAACAACAGTAAAATGTATCAAGAGCTAGAAAATTTTGAGGAGGAAAAAACCAAATACAACATAATGATATAGAAAATCACCTCAGCATCTTCTGCCAGTTGTTGGGCTACTCTGTCTTTGATAAACAGTGATGATGGAGTTTGACATTTGGGACATTTTCCGTCATTGTTGGTTAAATCAACCTTATCTGGATTATCCTCACTGCAAAAATGCAATTGTATTGATTATGGGACATTTTGTAGAGAAGCATTACACTTAAATAAAATATGTGAAATGGTTTATGAGATACCTTTAACAAGAATCTTTACATATCATTGATGTAAAGACATACAGACTCAGTTAAATAAAAAGTTCCATTTTCATTACAGTGGAAAGGGGGAAAAAAACTCATATGTCAAATTTGTGTTCAACTCGAAGTAAACTAAGTAAGTTGGTATTCATCATAACTTACTTGAACTTAGCAAGTTGGGCTCTAAATGTATCGACATTGGCTTGATACTTGTCAAAATACTTTTGCTGCAAAGATAAATAATACATAACATTTAAAACAACGAACAATAAATTGTATTGGCACGTCATCTGCGCTTTACTTAAACGTCATGAAAGAATTACCATGTCCCATGAATCAGAACTTTTTTATTGACTTTTCACATATATGAGAGTTTCTTTGCAAAAATGTTACCGTATGTACACAGAAGAGGTGTCTGACAAGAACTTTTCATGTCAATTAGAATCGGAATCCTTAAGAACCAAACCTTTTTCCTTGGTGAGAGATTCTTATATTTCTCCGATAGCACTTTACTCAAATCTGTTGGCGTCAGATTAGGGTTCTTCCTCTTTAGTTTCCGCTGCTTGTCTTGTACAAAGAGGAAATAAGCAGTCAAAGGCTTCTTAGGGCCACACTGCGGAGGCAACCATAAACAAATTCAAAATTATTTCTTTGAAAATCAAAAAAGATGACATGATTAAAACCTGATTGATAATTTGGTGTTTTTTTAACATTGGTATTTTTATCTAGTGATTGTTCACAACAAGAAAATAAATTACAATGATATTAAAAAGCCTACAACAACTTTTGAAAGGAAAGTGCTGTGTAAATGCATTCCAGTGTTAGCAGTTGAAGTTGAAATTCCAAAAGGCACATCTACACATGCTGACTAATCTACACATCAGGTGTCAATGAGTCCACGAGATATGTCTAACAGTTTTGGAGATACATGTATGCTTTAGAGTCCAAAAGATTGCCTGGCAGGGCAATTACCATTTTCCATTTTTTAACCTACCAGTAGGATAAAAGAGCAAAGGTATTAGATTTCACAAATTCAAATAAAGATTCACAAAGCACACATTGCAGTGTTGCCACTAGCTACTTAAAGAGATCAGCTGTCAAGACAAAAGGTTAGGATGTTCCTTCACTTACCACTCCCATAAGAAACCTTGGTTGCCGCTCGTGCATTGCCTTCATATTGGCGATCAAGTCGGAGACACTTGGTCTTAAACGTACCTAGAAATGAAAAAAATGTTTGTATCATGTTAGATGCAGTCAGTGAATCAAACACATTTAAAAAAGAACCAAGAAATGAGGAAATTACTTTTCAAAATAAAGTCTGTTATTTCAATATTAATTTTTCAAAAGTTGTCAAATACATTTTATTTAGCTCAGTTGATTAACAGGGGTTAAAAATTTTCTGAAAACTTTACTTGCCACAGGGCAAGTCAAACCCATGTTTCCACTTGCCCTGTTTTTTTTAATACTTGCCCGACTTTGTTCACTATTCATAGTTTAATCAAACTTCAATCAATTTCATTGTAAAAAACAACAAAGACACAGAGATTGACATAGGGAACTTTTAATACACGTTCAGTCATATATTTTCATTACTTGCCCACGGGCAAGCTGAAGTAAGCAGTTTACTTGCCCAACACTGTAAATATACTTGCCCCGGGCGTCGGGCAATGGGAATTTTGAACCCCTGATTAAGCAGGGTTCGAAATTAGCACTCGACCGGTAGCCAATGGCTAGTGAAATAGATGCAGGGCTAGTAACATTAGTAAAGTGCAATCATTGGTAGTCCGAAAGACCAGTTGAATTTAAAGAATATATGATTATAGCGGTGTATTTGGCTAGTAAGAATATGTTTGGGCTAGTGCTCACAGGAATGCACTATAGGAATGCAAATAGGACTTATTTTGACCCCTGTTAGGCGTCTTCTCATTACCAAGCAGACTACAATTCCATTTCCTGGTGAATCACCAAAGAAGTTAAAAGTTGTGAGTTGTTGCTTTCTTTCATGACTCTTCATTAGAAAAACACTTGAACTGACTGTGACTAAAAACAATAAAATATCATAAAATGAATCTCCATTTGGGTCAAAAAGAGTCATCATTGTTAAAAAACAATAACAAGACAAACATACTTACTCTTTTGATCATTGTATTGAAGACAGACGAACACTCAATACTTGAGTAATCACCAAACTTCACTTTCTCCCAGTTGATTTTTTCTAGTCGTCTTGTATACCTCATTGTGTCCACTTTGGGTAAGAGACCCTCTACTTTCTCAAACAATTTTAGAATATCTTCATAGGGCCAATCTGAAGGATCTAAAATAGAGAAGAGGATTCATTAGAGATTTAACTTAAATAAAAAGAAATTCCTTATTTAAAGATGACAAGAAAATAGCTAGAGATCTTTTTAGCATAACGACATCTGTCAGATTTTAAGAAATGTTTTGTTCCCATTAAATTTGTTAAGGTACATGCATATAGAAAGGTAATCATTAAACATATATAATTCAAAATATAAACATGAGTACTTCATCGTCAAACATTTACTGATTGGTTTGAATTTCATATGTAACATTTATCACCATTTGGGAAAATGTGCTTTCTGGTAAAGATTATTCTATATGTACATAAATGATATTTGTATTTTTCTTTTTTTTCTGTTAAAGGTCTTTTTATTTTATTTTTATTCTAGAATAAAAAATTATTCATGAAAGCGAAATATAAAGATTAATGCATGCCTGTTTTAGAATTCATATTCTTCTTCATTTTTTTCTTAGGAGGCAACTCTTCTTCAACTGAAACTGAAATAAAATGAAATCCATTATCATTCTTTGCCAAAAATAACAAACTTTTCTCTAAAGTAAACATTTAAAAATTGTTATCATTTAAAACAAGAAACTATATTAAAAAAGGACTCTGCAACAAACTTAACAACATGCAAAATTTAACTCAAGGACAACTTCTCACTAAGCACTGATGCTTCAAATAGTATTGACCTACAACCTGTAAAGCCCCAAGATTTGTCCACAAAAAGTGCAATCAATTTCAAAATTTGGCACATATAAATCATAAACCATAAGCACTGTGGTGAGGTGTTTTGCGGTATCTTGACCAAATACCATGTGCACTCATTTATAACAAATAAAAAAGATAGACAGAGAGATCATGTATGTTGTGAATTTGGAAACCATGTAACCATGTGACAAATCCCATGCATAGGCTTGATATTTTACTAATTTAGAATGTGAATGACGTTGTTTTGGATCTATTTCTAGCTTACATTTTTATTTCCCACTTTGCATTTCCTGTTCGGATTAACCATAGACTGTGTAACAATGACAGGTTAAAAGGATGTTAACTACATTTGTGTTCCACTATTGGTTTTTACTCTGGAAGATGCTTATAATGTTGATTTTTTTTTTACCTGTTTAGAAACAAATTTATGGAGACGTTTATCATGTCAATCAAGTTTATCAAATAATCAACATGCACTTATAGCTGCAAACATCATTGATTAGTAATAGTATTTCCAGATAAGACTTTATTTGTTATCCAAGTTAGTATATTTTCTATGAATACTCCTTTGTAAGAAAGATTCTTAAGTAGTTACATTATCTATTGAACAGTAAATTTTGTCAGGTTTTGGACCAGGCTCTCCACTTGGCACTTTCGATATATGTTGTGTAGTTATATAGCTTGTTTAGCAAAATAACGGGTACCATCGTGTCATATGTTTCAGTGGTATTAAGAAAATGACTGCTCTTGGCGATAGCGTATGTACTGACCACCAAAATATTTAATGCATAATAAACTATCAAAACACCAACCTCGCTTGCATTTAATGCCAATAAAACATGTTTTCTCTTCTAAAGTTCATTGTGGCAGATAACAGACGGAAGGGTGCCATATTGGACGAGCAAAAGTGACGTCATAGGTTTCCGTGGTATTTTCCCAAAGTCAAAGTATGGGAGCTAAGCACATGCCACCATCTCGCGACAGGGAAATTTCCACTTTTGAATTGTCATTAAAGATTCCAGATTATCAAAATTGTAATAAATGTTCATAAGAGTAATAGTGTCATTAATCAAACACATTGAAATGGTTTTCTGTGACATTTAAAATGTATTTACAGTTCAAAAGTTATGTCAATACCTCAAGGGAAATCAAAATTGATAATTCTGTAATATATTGAGATGATGAAAACGAGAGTTTAAATAATCCTCCTGATGGCATGAACAGTGAAAATTATCTTGACTGCGTAGAAATGTTATTGTGCAACAATGTTTCAGCTGTACCCAGTGACAAAAGTCTTCAAAGAAATTGCATGTCAAAGTTTTAAGTTTTAGTTCATTCCATGCATCTTCCCTTGAAAAAAATTCTTGAATTGAAAAAATAATTTGTGTTCTAACTGAAGACATTATTAAGGTAAAACAGTTACTGTCATGTAGGTCATGATGAAGATATATCATCCCAAAATATCAATTCAATCTTAAAATGTCACACTCAAGATTTTAAAATTTGAAATTTTAAACATATGAAATTTTTCTTAAGTGATATTTGATAACATACATCAACAATTTAGTTCTTTTAAAATTACCCTGATTGTTCACTTTTACGACAGTGGTACAAATTGATAATAAAGACTCATTGTCAGTCCCCTCTGTCGGCATGGATAGGCGAGTAAAAAGGGATCACAAAGTGACAAAATTTACAAATTGGATAATTGTCTTTTAACATTAGTCTTATTGTAATTTTCTAAGAAAGATGGATTATTGCAAATAAATTGACTTTTTATCGGCCCATCAAACACCGTCTCTTTAAAGTCTTGTCACCCTACACAATAAAATACTATCCCTCAAGCCTGGCGTGAGTGAGTTTGGGTTTAACGTTGCCAACAATGATTCAGCTAGTTTAAGTAGTTAACACGTGTCCTCTAGCTTGGAAACTTGGAATTAGGTTAGACTGGACGTTTTTGTTCCCTGTCTTTAGTAAACACGTTTTTCTCTTGTTTTGATTTACTAAGTTCTGAATGACAGTTTCTGCATGCATATTTTGATATAAAAAAACGCTGTATGGACGATATTGCTTCTTGCGTGGCGCACGAATATCCTGTAAAAGTGATAGAATCATCTTAAGAGATGACCCTTTTGGGCTTCCATACTTTTAAAAATCGAGCAGGGATTCCCCTCTTATTTCACGTGATTAATATCAATGGTTAAGTCAGCTAGCAGCAACTGAAATTTCAGAACGTTTGATGGTGTAAAATTTGATGAAAACATTGTAAGAGATGACGGAAAAAAGTGCATTACGCTTTACTCTGGAAATTGCATAAGGTATCAATTACAGAAGACTATAATTACGCAGATTGACAAAATTCTGAAAATTTACGACTTGGAGCCATGAAGACCGTCTGATGAATGTAAACAATCGCTGGGTTGCGCATTTTGGTGCGCGACTCGCGGGAAATAGGCCCAGGGTCACACGAGAATACCAAGGAATGACGAGTACCACGGAAACATATGACGGCACGGTATTTGGGGACAGAAATCTCATAATAAACTTGGCTAATCATGTAGAGTGATTAAAAAAAACACAAGTAAAGCTAAAGTTGCTTTACTTCAACTTTTATCTTAACAACTGTCATGGGGCAGACCTAAGACCTAATATGGGTCCATGATTATTCGACATGAATAAAAGTGTTTCGAGTAAATTCGACATCAAACGTGTTCAGTGTCGACCCACCGACACTGATAACAAACCTTCATCATCCTCAGTCGAACTTTCGTTTTTAACTTTTCGTTTCTTTGATTTACTCCTGTTAGGAGAAGTCACTTCTCCTGACATTTTGAGTCATACAATATGAAATTAACCAAATGTCAATAGCTCAATTGCTTAAACTGCCCGAAAGTGTGTTTACAAACTAAAAAGCACGTGTTGAATCAGCCACGAGCTGCCATTTTAGAATATGGCTGTGGCAAATAAGCCAATGAGCGACCAGAATTATCCACTCGGTTATACATACGACTCAAATGTATGTGATAACGGGGTTGGCATCTCATTAGCGGATGCGCAGAATTCGTAATCAAAACGAATTCGTACAATTTCAGCCGAAAATTGTTAAATGATTTCTAATAATCTTTGAAAAACCATTCTTGTATTAAAGGTATCTGTACCAAATAATTGACAAAGACTATAAGTTAATGATGAGACAAACTAAGGCTAATAATTGAAAATAGTGTTTCTTGTCCCTTACAAAAATTATCAGAGCCGATCTATATAAAACTTTATAGATCGTCGCTGGTCTTATAGATCTCTTTTCACGTGTCCTAATCAGAAAGTAATGAAACGTCCAGCGCGATTATATTTCTAAGCCTCCATAATACCAACAAAATATTAACCCCCGGTTACAGGTGCCAATTTGGTTGTATTATAATCATGATTATTTCGTTTCCAAAAAAATACCTTTAGGGGACTGTCCCTTTAAAATAGAATGGAACGACCCAAATTGAATACAGAGACAACATGATACGTTTTTGAGAAATTAATGTAATGAACAATTGAACATACATGAGCAATATATAGATGTAAATGGACTACGTTATATAAAATAATCAATAGAATATCGTGGATACATGGGAGTTTAATTATATGACCCGTTTTCGAGTCAGAAGTAATCTTACATGTTTATTCTGTCAAGTTCTTATTTGTCTGATTGTTGTGTTGTTTTACTCTTTTAATATATAGCAATTACCTGCTTGGTTTCTGTAATAGCATATTGTACAATATAGTTCATGCTGTGGTTTTGTACAAATCCTGTTATCTTCCCATTATATTTATTTAGAGTTCGCCTAGTTCATTTCTAATGTCAATGTACTTCGTGCGTGTTTTAAGACGCATCGCATGACGCAACGTAGAGAAAGATAGATAAGATAGATAAGGTAGATAAGATAAGATAAGATATAGAGAATCTCACCCAAGTGTCTCCTGATATCAAATATATCAACACAAGTTGATAAAAGTAACAAATATAATATATCGTCACTGCATGGTCACAGTGAAAATATAATATATCATCACTGTTGCCTGATAGACAGTTTATTTCACTGATAAAACCCAGTATTTCATCGCTGATCATATAATAAAAGACTTTATTATCCCGAAAGAAATTCTTTTTACATCAAAACGGCCTGATGCATACATGGATCGCATTGTACAACTATAAACAAAACATCAAGCAAAGCATATGACATAACAATAAAAGTAACATTTAGCTTACAGTAGCATACATTCAAAGGATAACAGGCTGAATGGTGTTAATACTTACAACTAGAAATTTCTAAACATTTATTAATTTCACGAATACTGGTATGAAGGATTGACGGGCTCTGTTCGTTTTTAAAGAAGGCGTCCAGAAGGAAGAAGTTCGAAATGATGTGATAGTATATGGGAGCTATCAGTTCTATTTTTTGTACTTTTCTTTACAAACTGGCGCTCATAGATATAAGAGAAATGTTTTCAAATGGCACTCCACTGATTTGCTGGCGGTATTAACATTTTTGAAAACTTTGTTTTTGTTGCGAGCAGAAAAGCCTCAAAACCAATATATTAATATATACAATATATTAAGTCAACACACTTTGTATTAAAGTTTGATAAAAGACTGTCAAAATAGATGAATCAATTGAAAATGTTCTTATTCAGCGAAGAAAATAGAGCCGCTGTTGGCCTTTTTTATAAATGTAATCAATGTAAGAAAGAGATATTTGAACCTAAAATGATAATAAGATATTTGTAATGATTAACTCTTTCAATTTCTTTATTGTCAATTCTAATAGGATGTAAAGGTTCCTTTTTCCACATAGAGTCAACAATCATTTCCTTAGTTGTTTTACAATTAGAAACAGTAGGTTATCTCTACACCATGATAGGACAAGTTCAACGCCTTGACGATAATTATGTTTATGGTCTAGATATGAGACAAGTAAGAGCAGCAGCATCTGCAAACTTCACAGTACCGTATATCCTTAATTACACGCCGGGCGTCTATTATTTTCAAAAGGTCTACATCATAGGCGTCTATTTGAGGCAGGCTTCTATTCAAGGCAGGCGTCTATTTCGTAAAAAGCGAAACCGTTTAGACTTTTTGTAAAAAAAATCGGATAATTTAACAAAAAAGAAGCGTTTTTATATATTAAACTTGCTTTACGCGGCGTTTCATTAAGGCAGGCGTTTATTATTTTCAGAAAGTCTTATGCAAGGGCGTCTATTCGAGGCAGGCGTATATTCAAGGCAGGCGTGTAATTAAGGAAATACGGTATATACATTATCAAATGACAATTGACAATCATTGGTGTACAAAATGAAAAGTAGCGGCGACAAAACACAGCCTCGTGGAGCTCCTGTGGAGGTTGACGTCATAGAAGATTGACATCCATAAATTAGCACTTACATGTTGTGTGCGATTAACCATAAATTATTTAACCCATCTGATAATATTGGAGTTAACACCTAGACCCAAAACAGTTTATTCATCAAAATGTGATGTTGAATGGTATTGAACGCTGAAGAAAAGTCAATAAAATAAATCCTAGCATAACTGTTACTTGTTTTTAGGTGAGAGAAAACATTTTGAAGGAGGGTCAGAGCTGCATCCTCAGTGCCTCGCCTGGGTCTGTATGCAAACTGGAGAAGGTCAAGCAAATGACTGACATTATCTAATAAAAGCCTTTTTATAACTCGTTCCAAACAGTTGTAGTGTAAATCCAGCCAATCTACAGTTAAAATAAGATGAAAGTCCGTTATTAGGACTTGTGGTACGTAAAAAATACACCTAGTGTAACTAGATTGCCGCCACGTAGTGCAAATTTGTTCATAGAGAATATTTAGCATTTTCTTTTTGCAACTCAATGACCATATAATTGTGTCAAATAAATCTTCTTATAGTTCATGCTTCTTCCCTCTACTTCAAAGACAATATATAAATATTTGGTTTTCTATAAGCGGAGACTTACAATCAATTTATCATTGCCTTGTGCCCTAACTCAAATTCTTGTCATTGATTACAAATTATAAAAATAGAGCCATGGGCTCTGTAGCTCATCAGACTTTTGATGGAAAAAGGTTTTGACCCCTGTGACCCCATTTAGGGTCATTGGGTCACAAAATCTACAAGTTTGAATCCCCATTGGCCAAGGAGTCTACACACAACTTTTTAGCTCTCTAGACCATTTGGAACTGGAGGAGAAGATGAAAATAGGTTTTGAAGGTTGTGACCCCTGTGACCCCATTTGGGGTCATGGGGTCACCAAACCTAAAATTTAGAATTCTCATTTTCCCAGGAGTCTACACACAACATTTCAGCTCTCTAGACCTTTTGGAACTGGAGAAGAAGATGAAAATAGGTTTTTAAGGTTTTGACCCCTGTGACCCCAATTGGGGTCATGAGGTCATGAGATCTACAATTTAGAATCCTCATTGGCCAAGGAGTCTACACACAACTTTTCAGCTCTCTAGACCTTTTGGAACTGGAGAAGAAGATGAAAATAGGTTTTTAAGGTTTTGACCCCTGTGACCCCAATTGGGGTCATGAGGTCATGAAATCTACAATTTAGAATCCCCATTGGCCAACGAGTCTACACACAACTTTTTAGCTCTCTAGACCTTTTGGAACTGAAGAAGAAGATGAAAATAGGTTTTTAAGGTTTTGACCCCTGTGACCCCAATTGGGGTCATGAGGTCATGAAATCTACAATTTAGAATCCTCATTGGCTTAGGAGTCTACACACAACTTTTCAGCTCTCTAGACCTTTTGGAACTGGAGAAGAAGATGAAAATAGGTTTTTAAGGTTTTGACCCCTGTGACCCCATTTGGGGTCATGAGATCTACAATTTACAATCCCCAATTGCCAAGGAGTCTCCACATCAACTTTAAGCTCTCTAGAGTCATTGGTTCTGGAGAAGAAGTCGAAAATGTGAAAAGTTTACGGATGGACGGACGGACGGACGGACGGATGGACGGACGGACGGACGGACGCCGGACGCCATGCCATGCCATAAGCCCATCGGGTCTTTCAGACCTGATGAGCTAAAAATCGAAGTTAGATTTATTCTTTACAAGTCTCCATGGTACTTGTAACTATCCGCGTACATTTTTCATTTAATGAAAACCATCTTTACCTAAATGAAGTAAAAATGCTAAGATAGTTTTTTTTCTTTTGAAAAGAATTTCAAAATATGCTAGCTTCTTCGATTTTAAGTATGTATGAAAGACAAGAACTGTCATCGCAATGATTGTGTTTTATGATATATAGTTAGATTCAAATTGGGTATTTTAATTGAAATTGAGACTGCTCCAACATAAATTTACAAAACTGGTTTATTCTTCACAAATAACAATTTTAGAATGTCTCATATTCATTATTTATGAGGTTTCTTCGCTGTAGACAACCAAAACTGCTGTAGAGTTTTAGGAGCTCCTTATTTATCACCACAACTTAAAAAGAACACTTTGGCCACGGCTAGTGTATCAAACACTGATATAGATCCTATAATCCGCCAATGAATACGCTAGAGATTAAACACTTTTGCGTACAGTACGCATGATTACTGATTCGTTTGATTTTTAAAGAAAATGTCTGCGTATCTGTACTCCCACATTTAAATTCAATAGCGTCTTTTATGATTTTATTCCGTAAAATACGCAGATACGCAGCTTATCTGGAGCATTGTATGGTGCATCCTCGGTTACCCAGGGTTTTGTATATGTTCCAATACTCTCTACTATAGTAGTAGAGAGTATTGGAACATATACAAAACCCTGGGTAACCGAGGATAGAGAGTATCGGAACATATACAAAACCCTGGGTAACCGAGGATGTGTATGGTGTGTGATGCATGTTTTGTAAATAAAATGTAATAAGATACGTGTGACATATTAATCGAAATTAACTTATTCTGATGTTAAATCTTTAACACCTTCACTAATCAACTAATGCCTTCCAATGTCTCTTGCTCACCCAGATTCGGCCGTTTGGCGCAAAACCACCAATTTGTTACTCGAAGGATCGGTACGATTTAAATTTGAAAATTCTACTGATTAGGCCGTAACCGTGCATCCATTAGATAAATGCAGAATTATGTCGTACATATGAATGTTCACAATAGCCTTTTCGTATGAATTATGAGAGACAAAAAATAGAATTAAAATACGGCGAATATTGCATTCAAATTCACTGAACGCATTTTTATAAGCATAAAAAGTTAAATTTGAACATAGCAATAATATAGATAAACGAATTGTGCTACTCATATAAACACCATCTTCTTCTTCGCAATATCAACAAGTGTAAGAATTTAACTGCATAAGGCTGTAAAAGTCTAAACGGCAACGGTTATTATTCATGAATCAGCAGTACCTTTCCTTTGTACAGTCATCAGTGAAATTGCAGTTATTTCTAAAAAGAATATTTCAACATTTGTTCCCAACCTAGAAATTAGAGTGAATAAAAAGAATGTTTTGTATTTCATTGTATCAATTGAAAGATAAAGTTAGTGTAAATTCCTCATTTGACCCATTATAGTATATCAACAAACATATATGCTACAAACTCACACAAAATATAAATATGATTAGTGTAATAAGGATAAATAACGAAATATGCAACAATGTATTTCATTGAATAAATAATTAACATTTTCTTTTGGTTGTTGGAAAAAAGGAATATTTTGAAGATTCTACTATACAAACAAAATTTACTTAGATCAATAGGCCTAAAGGTTTTTGAACACAAACAAATTTTATTTGTTTTAGATTATGTCAGAGGTTCTCATAGAATCTAGAGCTGATTGTATATGCAACTAATTAGTAGACGTATCTATATCAAATTGGCAACATAAACATCAGGTAGTTCATAAGTAAAATAGACAGATTTAATAACTTGAAACATTTCCAAATATATGTTTGGCAAATTGCACAGAGACACTGCTGGGTACTTGACGCAAGCGCAAGCGCAACTTTATGGAAAACCTGGTTTCAAACAATACTCTCAATGCAAAGAATCAATCTTCTTTCAAACATAGATGTTCCATTCAAAGCTAATATGCAATGACATTTTACTACTTAGACTGAATGCATTCTATTTTGAATTTGAATTTTATGTTTTAGTGCATATGATACTCATTGTAGTAATTATATCGGATTTCTCTTTTGGTTCTAGAGTAGCTCATGTCACATGATCTTGTTAATGGCGAACGATGGTAAGATTCGTGATAGTCTTGATAAGTTACATGTCTTAAAACGCACATACATTATTTTCAATTGACATTTTAAGGGTTATAGGGTTAATGGTTATATATTTCATTGTAGAACACTGCCTCTTGTATCGTTATGAAGAATGGAAGGGATGTATTTTGACCATTTGATTGCTGGTGGCAGCTGACAAAAACACTTGACAGTCACGAGTTCACGTTGATAAATAACTTTGATTTCTGGCAATCAACAGACAGACATTTATTATCTTAAAGAGAACATAATAATCATTGCGAAAACCTTTTAAAGTTTGTTTTTGCGTCCCATGAATAACAATTATTATTTTTGTATAGTGCTCTTGCATGGTAAATATGCGTTTCACGAAAAATGACCATAATTCCAGTAGAATAAAAACAAAATGTGGAAAATCTAGGCCATGTTGAAGAATAAGAGATTAATGAAAAACAGTCATGTAGATATAACCCATTACTCAATGGCATCACTGGTGTCATGTCTGTACATATTATACACAATGAAATCATGGAAGTCTGCAAACATTTTAGAGACCACAAATGGGTGTGTCTCACAACAAACAGGATTAAAATATGAATCAAGCAATAAGAGTGTTTGATTATTGATAGTGACTTGAAATCAAATCATTTTTATGAATATGATTTGACTGACAACTTTCGTAGTTATTGTTACCTATGATGACTTCTCAGATCAGTTTAATCTGACAGTTTAAAATATATGCTGCAGCTTTGCTAATGATTTAGTTAAGAGATGTGAAAAGTTTTCAAACACTAGAAAAAGAAAACATAGTAACTTTGTCTAGAAATGGGACATCCCTTGTAGTTAGTGGTCGAATTATTTTGATTTCTAAGTAACCATTGAAATTTGGGTATGAAAAGCAAAGTACGAGGAAAATGCCTTGATGGGTTACATGAGAATGCTGACCAGTGTTGTCCATATGGTGGACTGATGGGAAATTTGCCCAACCTTTTGACTTGTGTCCCTTAAATCATTAGATGTAGGATACTTTTAGATTGCAAATTGGCCCCAGCTGCTTAGAATTAGCTGATCATCTAGGAACAACACTGAATTGACTCAGTCTCTTAGTGAATATGGTACTGTGATTAAACAGGATGTTAATTTCTTTTTAATGTTGAACAAGAAAGTAAGACTTGCGTGTCCTTAAAAATGTCATATCATGTTAACTCTCTATAATACCACATTTTAATTTTGAAACATTTGTATCATATTTTGTATTCTTTGGTCCCTTAGAGTTCGTTATATCCAAATTCTACTGTAACTTGAAATTTCATATTTCATTTCTAATGTTTCACTGCCTTCCCTTCACAATGTTTGAGGAAAAGATTATTAAGGAAATAAATTGAATACATGGTGGTTTTTAATCCTGTCAGTCATTAACCATTTAAACATTAAGCCATCAAATATTGATTTTAATAATTCAAATTTGCAGTCAGGGTCTTATGGTGACGATGATTCAGGGGGGAACTTTGTGGGGTCATTTCCAAAAGGATTTGGGTATGGACCAGATGAAAATGAAACTGATGGGGTGTCTGCATCTGCTGAAGAAAAACCAAGGATTTTGTTAATGGGACTTAGAAGGTAGGTCTAGAGCCAGAAACTCCCATGTATGTCATATAAACCAGAAACTCATTATCAAGAACATTTTGTGCCATTTACCAGAAAGTAAATAATTTAGGGATGTCACGATACACCGATGCATCGATGCATCGTCGTTGTAAAGTTCATGATACGATACACGATACAGTTACAGTGTATCGTGATACAAGTTTTGATGAATAATGTTCACCTTTTTGTGAATACTGAATCAAGAAATTAAAGAGATAGCCTTTTTGTTAATGTTTAAGTTGGAAAACAGAGGATTAAATGACTTTTTCATAAAGAAGTTGACTTGTTTTTGTGTTTAAATGTTGGTGACTCCAAAACTTCTCATAAGAAATATCAAATTTAGATCTGTGAACATGTATCTCACCATAATAATGCTGCATTTATTGTATCGTGATATGTATCGTATCGTGACCTTAGTATCGTGATACGTATCGTATCGTGAGATACCTATATCGTGACATCCTTAGAAATATTAAACAAATGTTCACATTCTTATCAGAATTGAAAAAAAACCTCACTCTAATCTAAATGAATATAAGTTGTGGAATTCTTGTTCAGCTACTGGTAGAATAAAGGCATTCAAGTAATATTCTCTGCATATGATAATTTGAACTGTCTTTGATGAATTTGTTCACACTTTTCAGGAGTGGCAAGTCTTCCATACAGAAAGTGGTGTTTCACAAGGTGTCACCAAATGAGACCTTATTCTTGGAGAGCACCAATAAAATTGTTAAAGATGGTATGTTTGTTATTTTAGTAAAATTGAGGGTAAAATTGCATTTTGATGATGGCAGCGATTTTGTAATGTGAAGCAAAGCTGTTGCTGTTTCCTGTTTTTAGATTTGGCTTCATTTTATTGAATTTTGATATAATTATAGTGATACAACTTTGCATCATCACACCGATGAAGTGTGTATAACTGTAGACACACGTAGCATTCTGCTCTACTCCATGTGTTGAAGACTGGTCCTCATTTGAAAAACAGTTAAATGTTTTGTTATTACATTCAGTACATTTTAACTAATTTGTCTTATTCTTTGTTGCAGATGTGTCAAACAGTTCCTTTGTACAGTTTCAAATATGGGATCTGCCAGGACATATTGATTTCTTTGACCCAACATTTGACTCTGAAAATATTTTTGGAGGATGTGGTGCGCTCATATTTGTCATAGATGCTCAAGTAAGAGACTACTTCGATTTGTCAGCTTCTTAGAGATAATGATAGATTTAAATGCTTGCTTGTCTTCTATCAATCATTAAGAAATATTTGGAAGTTTGAGTCCTGTGTCAGAGACACTCAACTCAGATACTAATTCTATGTGTTACCTTCCTAGACGTATGTTTGTTTTCTTGCTTGTGGTCTGTCAAACAGAGCAAAATATTTGAAAGATTGAGAAATCTCAAATCGTGATGTAATCTAAGAACTTTATCTTGATCAAAATGATTCTTTTTTTCACTTCAAATTCATTCAAAGAAATAGCTTGTGCTAACAAAATCAAAATGGTTTGAATATAGAAAAACATTAAATTTATCTCATTGTCTATTTCCAAGGATAATTTAAGGGAAAATTTTATTGATTTATCCAGCTATAATAATACATGAGGCCCTGTACACTGAAATAAGGGTAGATGTGTATTAACTTAAAATGAATGTTGTTCATGTCTTGAAAAAGTTGTCACGCTGCTTGTCAGGATGACTACATGGAAGATTGAGAAATCTCAAATGGTGATAAAATCAAAGACCATTATCTAGATCAAAAAGATTTTTTTTTTCAGTTCTTTCAAAGAAATAGCTTGAGCTAACAAAATCAAAATGGTTTGAATAAAGGAAGACATTAAATGTATGTCGTCTATTTCCAATAACAATTTAAAGGAAAGTTTTATTGATTTATCAAGCTAATACATGAGGCCATATACACTCAACTAAGGGTAGATGTGTATTAACTTGAAATGAATGTTGTTCATGTCTTGAATAAGTTATGCTGCTTCTCAGGATGACTACATGGAAGCCCTGTCCCGGCTGCACTCGACTGTATCTAGAGCATACAAGATCAACCCTAAGATAAAGTTTGAGGTCTTCATACACAAGGTTGATGGCTTGTCAGATGATCACAAGATCGAGACACAGCGAGACATCCATCAACGGGCGTCGGACGACCTTCAGGAGTCGGGCCTCGTCAGTGTCCATCTTAGGTCAGTGTCATTCAGAATACACATGCAGATTGTGTTTCATTATTTATGAGACTAAACTTTTTAGATTTTGTTGTGTACATATTCTAGTCCACATGCATTAGTTCACTTTATTGTAAAGAACCAATAGTGCAACAATACATTACATTACATTATTCTTCAAACCTTTTTACATTACATTACATTACATTACATTATCTTCAAACCTTTATTTCCCCCTGAAGTTATTGTTTTTGATTCATCATCAGATAAGAATAGAAAAAAAAGGTATGTGCATAAAATCAACAAGCAAACCACTTCACTAATCGAAATAAGAAGCTGTAGTGTGAACTAATAAAGTTCAGTAATGAATTGTTTCACAATGAAGTTATGCAAAGGAACTAGTATTAATTGGTTCTCCATTAAATTCATGATGAGGATGAATTGTTTAGTTATTGGCCAATGTATAAAATCTGTGCTGTCCTAATGGGATACAGTTTTTAAAAAAAAAGCAAATCATGTTCACAGTTATGTTTGAGCATAAATCCATTTCTCCTGCTGTAGAAAGACATCATTGTAGGAATATTCACATAAGTTATTTTAATTATTCTTCAATAAAAGACTTCTTGTTTTGTTTCAGTTTCAACCTCACAAGTATCTATGACCATTCAATATTTGAAGCCTTCAGCAAAGTGGTACAAAAGCTTATTCCTCAGTTACCGGTGTTAGAAAATCTCCTCAACATTATCATTTCAGTAAGTGGCTCCTTTTATTTACGTGGATCATTTTGTCTTTAGTCAGGAATCAGGATCTTAAATCAAAGGTGAAAAGAAACATCAAGAAGTAACAATGCCTTATTCTGTCTTGAATATCAATATTTGTAATTTGTTTCTAATGACATATTTTGACATCTAATTTGTTTTGATCAAAACTCATTACAATTCAGTTTATCAGGACTCAAACTGAACTATCTATTTTGACTTTAGTTAAAATTCATACTTGAAGCACAAATATATCAGTATATTTTCATTAAAGTTAATTGTCATTTTTTAGAATTCTGGCATTGAAAAGGCGTTTCTGTTCGACGTTGTGAGTAAAATCTACATCGCTACAGACAGTTCTCCAGTTGACATGCAGTGTTACGAGCTTTGTTGTGATATGATTGATGTCGTCATTGACATCTCGTGTATTTATGGGTAAGTCAGTATAGTAACGTCCTCATTTGTGCATCTGATAATATTGGAAGTTTTTAAATCTACTTGTTATGGCATGCACAGGTGTTCATACTGACATTTTTTTTGTATTCTGAAGAACAATTTGCTCTAGACAGCTGTTCATTTAGCACATATTTACAATGTACAAAGTTTGTTCTGACTTTGTGATCATCATTAGGGCCACTTGGTCCATGATGATACCCAAAGCCTTTGACAGCTGATTTCTTTTGTACTCACATCAGAGTGACGGAAAGCCCTTAGAGAAGCTGAAATCTTTTGCGTAAATGCCTAGACAAAGCTGGTTATTAACAACTACCTTTGGAAAATCTAAAATTCAATCCCCATTTTAATGTATTTTATTAAGCATGATGAGTTACAAAGCTAAAATACTGATCTTTTTAAAACTGTGTACTTTGAATATTTGCTCAATATCTGCTGTATGAATGGTGGCATGTGGAAATACTCCAAGTTTTGACCATGTTTTGTATTATATCAACTTCTCATCAAAGCATAGCTCACACCATTAACAATCACTACCTAATATAAGCCTTGTTAATGTTTGCAAAAAATGTGATTAAATGCATCGACCTCAAGGAAATTTTTGATATGAATTTCAAGTCCAGTTGTAGTTGTCTGAAGAGCTGGCACAGGAAAGTTTATAAAAGCAACAAGGCTTGAATTAGTCAGTGAATAAGACTGGAGTGAGTTATGCAGGGGGAGTGTAATATATAGTTATACATTGTATCTGATGTTGTCAACAGTGGTTAGATGCATTGAATCTTTCAATCTAATGTGTGAAGAAAGTCAAAATTCTCTTCTTGAAAATAGGTGTATTCTGCCAGTGGAAATAAACATTCAATCCAATGTGTGAAGATTGTCAAAAATAATCTTTAACAATCTTCTTAAAGAAAATTATCTAAGTCTTGTGATAGTATAAAGTACCAAATTTAATTTAAGAGTGACAAATATGATATGAATAATCTCAGTTTTTCAAAAAATCTCTTTTTGAAGCAATTTACTTTGTTCATAATAGTGTCTACAATTAAATAATGCATCAGAAATTGTTAAATTATAGATTTTATGTTCTCAAATTAACACAAAAAAGTGTTTATGAATGTTGTTATGCTGCATAGGGTTTGTGTGGAGTAACTTGATGCATGTGAAGCTTGGATTATGATTTGTTCTTTTGATGTTTAGATACCGGGAATGCATCTTAGCTTTTTAGGGGGTGTAAAGTAACAATTGTAATTTTGTGTCTTTCAGTGTGACGGACGCCATACTGGCTAGGTAATTTGGTCAATATAAAGAATAATGAATGTAGAAATAAGCTTTCACTTAAGATTTCCTGATTTTTTTTCTGAGTCACGGAATTTTCAGCATATGCTGTTCTTAGCCAGTGGTCGTTCCTGGATTTTGTCTGTACAAAACAGTTATAATTCTTGTCATATAAATGCTCATAAATTTATTTTATTTATCTTTTTCTTGTTGTGTTCACACCAAAGTTAAATGTAGAAGTGTCTTCTCTGCTTAAATAAGTTTAAAGCTTAAACAGTGTCTGATCTAGATCAGGAGAAAATCAAGGGTAATTTTTTTCACCCAATAATGCAGCAAGGAGGGATTTTTATAAAATCCCTTTTTCCAAGGAAGGAATGAAATAGTGTTGCATGACATTCTATAGAAATAATTTTTGACAAGTTTGATAATTTTTAGCATGGTTTGTGGAATAGCACGGCCTAGATTGGACACTGATGAAATAATATTTTCATTTTGAAAAGGTTGATTTTCATAAAAAAATATATGAAAATGTTTTTATAATGTTAATGGTGCATTGTTCCATTCAATTATCAAATATCTTAAATTATGGTGATGGCACATATCATACAAAATGAAATTTACATCTACTTTCAGCAATGGTGTTAATAAGTTAAATACAATAAAGGATAATGGACTAAATACCAATAGTTAAGATGAATAATTCAATTATATTTTAAGATAAATGATATTTTTCTCTCTGTAATTATATCTTAAAATGTTCTAAAAGTAAGTGCCTTTGCTATGTAATTTTGTAATAACCATGTTATAATCTCAACTCGTTATAAACCAAATTTACATAGTATGGTGGTTGCTTTATATACTGGTAATATGTTTGTTCTATCTTCCTGCTTGTGAGACCAAACCCTTTAATATTTTATTTCAGGACAAGCTAAAACCTGTATATCTTAATATATCATTTAATTTTCCTTGGGGACTAGAATATTCATATAAATCTATTTCAATATTGACATTGCCATTTTTCAACCATATATCTATCTAAGTCTTATCAATATTTCTGCAAACACACAAAATATGTATATGCTCACATATTCTTTAGAAGAGGTGAGACGATACAGATTTTTTCACGATGCGATACATATCTTGTAACGCTATTTCTAGGTTTATGACCAAAAAAAAATAATACAAATTTTGCTACGGTATAAATACTCTGATTTTAAGGCAAAATAAACCATTTTCAAGTCAACAATATGTATCATGATTAAGAGAATGTATCACGATACGTGTATCACCGATCCAGTATCACGAATACAACGATATATCGTCACACCTCTATTCCTTAGTTCTCTTTCCAACTCAAAACCTTCATATGAACATCAAATGAATCACAACTCTTTATGATTTAAATGAATGTTGTCAGGAAGATATGTCTTATTGTTTTTTTGTTTTGTTCCAGTATCCGTGACGACGGAGCGTTCGATAACCAATCAGCAGCTATTATCAAGCTGAACACTAACACGATACTTTACCTGCGGGAAGTGAACCGATACCTGGCGCTTGTCTGTATTCTCAGAGAGGACAGCTTCGAGAAGCAGGGTGTGTAGAGTTAGAATTTGTTTATTGAGGAAAGTTCATGAGGATAACTGCTCTTAATAGTGAACATAATTAAAGAGATTCAGTCTTTTCCGTTACTATCCTATTCAGATACATTGCATGTATGTTTATTGATAAAAGTTCATGAGGATAAGATTTTGTAATTAAAGAGATTTGGTGTTTTTCTATTCAGAGACATTGCATATATTTCATGACATATATTTGGTTTTAATATTACTTCAAGATGACTCATTTTTTTCCTTTATAATAATAACAAATAGATATCTATAAAAATATAGTTTCTATGTTTCCAATAATAGATTTCACATCCGATTCCCATTCATATAATAAAACCTTTAATACTGTTCAATTCCCTATCTTATTGTCTGTCTAATTTAAATAACTTTCAAAATATTATTTTCTAATTGCCAGTTGCAAGATATTGCAACATATTCTGTAATATCAAATCATTGCGACAAGCGATTCAGGAAGTGTTTGATGCTGTCATTATTAGTCATAAAACAATAGACATCGTATGAAAATGCTGACGTTTGTTATTTCTCCACAGGTTTGATAGACTACAACTTCCACTGTTTCCGACAAGCGATTCAGGAAGTGTTTGATGTGAGGCAGAAACAAGATGGTTCACCAAGCCTCAACTCTACAGAACTAGTTCATTCTAATGGCATTGCCAGCAAGTTGCAGTGACAGACTGACAGCTAGCATGCATGCATCAAACATGGACTTTGAAAAGGGACTTGAAAAGACATCATTGATGTTGATTTGCAATAACAAAGCCCTAATTGAAAAGCTCTTATCCTGAGTTTGTGAGAAGTGATTGACCTTGAATGTCTTCTGAAATCAATAACATCACGGCATAGAGATTATCACGTTCATCCTAAATATGAACATATTTTGAATATGATTATGAATATTTTAGTTTTATTTTTTACCTGAGGAAATGGTATCGCATATTTTAGAATTGTTTTAAAATGATTGAAAAAATATTTAGCTGCAAACACTTTGTCATAAAAAACTCGAAAAGCACCTCAATCTGTGAATGTAGTGAAACTACTTAAAGAACACAATTTCTTCTAGATCCAACAATCCTTAACTATTTCAAGATGTCAAAGCACATAATCTTTGTTTTTAAATGAACATCATGCTCGATGTATTATTTAGTTGCTGATAAAAGTCCTTTGTTTCTTTACAATTATGGTGTGGATGTCAGATGAGTGCTGGATTTATATATATATATATATATATATATATATATATATATCATCATTGGAAGATCATTTGCTAGGAATAAGACATTGTATCAATTGTTCAAATATTTATGCCTCTATGAAAAGCAATCATAATTATGCATATTGGATAAGAAACTTATCAGAATTGAATTTCACTCATGCTGAAGTTGTAATGTCCTTGTTAACCAATGCAGGTCACTAAAGATGTTAAGATGTTAAGGATAAATGTTTGTAATAATGTGTGTAAATTATATGGGAGAGGATGATACTCTCTGATATCAATTCACTCACTTTCTCCAAGAACTTCAAATTAGTTCATTGTGAAAAGAGTAATTCATAAAAGAAGCTAATACGAGAAGATTTTTTCCCTTTTTTACATCTTTGGTAACAGTTTTTATAGAGATTGTTCTGAGTACCTGATTTTTTTGATAATTGTTAGAAACTTGTAAGGAATTTTTGTGAAATGTTTGTGAAAATCAGCCATTGTACTAGACTTCTTTTAATTGAATTATTCTGATTTTGATTCTTATGGTGTGAATTATGTGCCAAATTATTCCTATGGTTAAATACCTCTTTGATATTTTGTGAGGCTTTTGCTTGCAACAATTATACAAATACAAGTGAACTTTAATTTACTGTCAAGAAACAAACAAAGATGCATGTATCTTTATATTCCACATGTGGCATAGGAGCTTGCAGATCCGATAGACAAGTCATGTGCTTTGGTTTTAAAAGTTTTAGATGATTTCATTCTGACAAAATGAGATCATAATTATGTTTATAAAAAGTTGAAAAAAACTCGAAAATTGTGGTTGTCTTTAGAAGGTGATTGTAGAAACATTTAGTGATTACTTTTAATCCTGGGCACCAAAAGAAAATATAAATTCTTTAAAAAGAATAAATATATTTGTGTATAATCCACGTTTTCATGATATTATTTGCTTTTACATCTTTCTGTGATGTATGTTTCTTTAATGATTACACCAGATCATCATGTAGAAATATTGATAGACATTTTAATGTTTTGTATGGAGCTCTCAAGATATAATTGTAGATATTCATTATGTGATGGACGAATCTGAAGCAACACCCTTCTTTTGTAGAATGTATCATATGCAATAGTTTTGAATAATCAACAAAGTATGCTGAACATTTAAAATTTGAAGATGTCAAAACAGCAACATGATGTTGATGCAATTTAAGAATTACTGTACCTTTTTGCAAGATGACATAATTGAAGACCCTGAAATCTATTTTTATGTTCTCTTAAAAAGTGAAATGTTAACACAATCAATCTCTATTTATCTGCAGCATGAAGTGTCATTATTTGAAGGACTCATTACTCATATATGTCGGCAATGAGGACTACTTTTTAAAGGGGCAGTAGCATGTTTTTTTAAATTTTATATTTTCAGTTTTTCACTAATAATTGTACGTTACTGCAAAATGTATTATTTTGATAGTGTCAAAAATCTCATTACACAAACCAATCATCCATTGTCAGAGAACAAATTATAGATTCACATAGAGTCCATTGGTTGCAATTTTTGTGTGAACACCTTTAATTTATTTTGTGTAAGAAAAAGAACTTGCATGGCAGAACTTAAGATTGCATATTTGATTTATTACTGCTTCATTTAATTTAAATTCATTGTCTTTCAATTGGAGCCATTTATTTTGATTTTCCTGACATCACCTTATATTCCACCTAAAAACGTGCTACTGCTTCATTGTAATTTAGAGTTCATTGTTATGAAGGAAAGGAAAAGAACCAGTCATGACACTATTTCCCTTGATGGCTCTTTGACTTTGTTAGTCTCTTCATGAAATATCCCTCTCAATAGCATTTCACTGATGTTCCCTACAAATTAAATCTGTCACAATTTGTCAATCAATTGTCAGTTAATGTAGATGTCCCTCTTGTGTGGGTAAGCCTTTGGCTTGGATGTTTCCATTTTGATGAGAGCTCATGGTTCTGTCTCTTGTATATACCAGTTTATGGTATTCTTTGTCATAACCTACGATTTGTTTTTGGTAAATGAATTAAATGTATAGGAATCAAAGCCTCTAGCAATCCTTGTTGTAACATTGTGAGTATAGTAACTATACCATAGGGTATCTTTGCTGCTTTGTTTCATGGCTGACATTCTTATAGCAAGTTGATTTCAAGATAAATCTCTAAGACTTTGTGTGTACTCGACTTGAAGTTAATGATTCTGTTTTCATGTGTACCCCAAAAATCGAAAAATGTTAATTTTAAGTTTACCCATTTCTGCATTCCTTTAGGCAACTATCTGACTAAATTAAGAGGTTGTGGGTCTTATTTCTTGGAAAATTTAGTTTCAGGCATGACTTTTGCTTGGCTTAATCTCATATGTGATGATGTTCCTGTACATAGATTTTGTTTACAATCTGTCTCAATGAATTTCATAAACACTCAAAACAAATAACCATATTTTGGTCTCAATAAATTTTTTCGATAATTACATCCAAAATAATGAACAATTTTCTAGTGCACATTTAGTGCAACAAATTAAATGTAGGCTGTTACAGATGTTGATTATATCATTTCAGGCATGACATGACCAGATAAAGAGTGTTGCTTCAAATATTACTGTCCATATACATTGACCTCTATTCAGTGCAAACAAGTGTTACCATTGTAATATATTGATCACTTTAATGTAAATAAAACTTGTTTATATATTATCATTTGTTTTTACTATATTTCTAAAAGGCTGAATCTTGATGTTTTTTTAGCTCATCTTGCCGATGGGCTTATGGCATGGTGCCCGGCGTCCATTTGTAAACTTTGTGCATTTTCAGGTTCTTCTCAAGACGCGTAAGGCCTACAAAGCTAAAAAATTGTGTAAAGACTCCTTGACTAATGGGGATTGAAAAATATTGCTTTTGTGGCCCTGTGGCCCCTCAGGAGGATCACAGGGGCCACGCCCTTAAAACCTATTTTTATCTTCTTCTTCAGAAGCACAATGCCTAGAAAGCTGAAACCATGTGTACATACTTGACTAGTGGGGATTATGATTTATAGCTTTCGTGGCTCTGTGGCCCCTAATATAAAATCTATTTTCCTCTTTTTCTCAAGGAGCATCAGGAATAGAAAGCTGAAACTTTGTGTACAGACTCATTGACTAAAGAGGATTATAATTTATAGCTTTTGTGGCCCTGTGGCCCCTAATAAGGGTCACAGGGGCCATGCCCTTAAAACCTATTTTCATCTTCTTCGAGAAATATAAGGCCTAGAAAGCGGAAACTTTATGAACAGACTCCTTGACTAGTGAGGTTATAATTTATAGTTTTTGTGGCCCTGTGGCCCCTAATAAGGCCACGCCATTAAAACCTATGTTCATCTTCTTCTCCAGAAGCAAAAGGCAGAGAAAACTGAAATGTTGTGTACAGAGTCCTACTATTGAGGATTATAATTGACAGTTTGGTGACCCTATGGCCCCAAAAAAGGGCTTGGTGAACCTTTGGAACCTGTACCATAACTTATCGTTATAATATTTGAGCAATTTTCATTTCTGAATTGAACTAAGGTTGGGGCTGCTAATTTCAGGACTGGTGGATCTTGCAAAATGTCTCTTTAGCTAGTAGAACATCATGAATATCTGGTTTAATTGCAGGGTTCGAAATTAGCACTAGCCCTGTAGCCCATGGCTAGTGAAAAAGATGCTGGGCTAGAAAAGTGCAATAATTGGTAGTCCGAAGGACTAGTTGAATTTAAAGAAAATACAATTATATCTGTGTATCTGGCTAGTCAGAATATGTTTGAGCTAGTGCTCACAGGAATGCACTAGTCCGATAGACTAATTTCGACCCCTGAATTGGAGAGCCTCTATCCCTAACCCTCTTCAGACTGAGGAAACAAATGAGAAACCAATGGTGGTATATTTGGATTATTTATTCATTTGGGTACATAAAACATACACCATTGTGTGAAACAAAACAGTAACAGTATCCACACCAGATGATTTCTCACATAACAAATTATGAATAAAACATTCATTGGATGATTAAATGTACATGATGCAATGATAATAGATGTATCAAATATGCCTAGAGTAAAGACATTATGCAGGACCTCAAGCTGTTTGGGGACTCCACTCAAAGATTGATTTAGTAAATGCACAAGTCATGATTCTTACCCATAATTCATAAAGCTTATTTTAACAAATGCAATGTCATATCAAGTCACCAGTGTAGTAAAGTTAAGTACATTTAAAGCTAATATAAGATAACAATAAATTTTAGGTTAATCAGAAACTTCCTTGACATTTCATTATTGTAAACTTTAAAAACAAATTTATTCTAGATTGTGGCACTATTATGTGACTTAAAATTTTTCAAATTGAAAATTCAACAATTCTTTCATTTACCGACATAAACTAGACAGTCCAGAAGGTATATATCAGAGAGCCTTTGCAATAAACAGAGATATATTGAAATGAAAACTATAAATGACTACAAAATATATTTACAAATTATTATCTCAAGTATTAAGAGCTCGCTACTCCAGCAGCATCTTCCATCAAGTTGGTTCCCTAAATCCCCTTAATGTCTTCACATGATTTGCCTCACATTGCTAATGAATGAACCATCAATAAGATGACATCAAGAACCAGGCCATATTGACTGTGCCGGATTCAAGGAGCACTATGCGGCTACAAGTTACAATTGGCAACACAAGGCAAATTATTTGAAGACTACAGTAGGTGGAAAGGTTTTCAGATAAAAATACCCTAATGGAGTTGAATGCATGAAGAGCCTAACATGTTCTAATATTTTAAAATCTTCCTATACACTCCCTAGAATCCCAAAGCAGTGGAAATTTACAATGGATGATTGATACAAATAAAAACCTAATAGTGTTAAATATGAGACAGTTTGTAATGGGCTTGATTTGGCAAGACAAAATTGTAGTAGATTATATAGTATAATGTAGTTTTAGATTACTCATGTAACTTTCTAATATAACATTTTTATTTTATCAGTATATTGATATCAACATGTACAAAATTAACCATGCTGAAATAGTGTGGTACTAGATATACAAAAACACTACATTAAAAGAAAAACAAAAATATTTCAATATTATCACATCTTTGAGACAATTTGTATATTGGTTAAAATATTTAAGATGCTAAACGACTGACACTGACTAATACAATTTTCAACAAATTAGCTATTTTGATTCAGATGCATTTGTCTACACAAAAATATTTTTTTCTACTTTTATCAAATATTTGAGTCTTTGGTAAGCCTATCAGCAGTACGAGTATATGAATATGAAGAGTAGGAAACCTAACTAGTTACAATGCTGATGTACACAATGAGCAGTGTTAGATAACACAATGATCACAGATAGCACAGTACAATGCTGATAGGGGTTTGTTCGATAGGGCAATTCTCTGTGTACATATATATTGCATTTCAGTCTCAAACCTTTCACCAGTCTATCTAGGGTAGTCGGCCTCAATAGAAGTCACTAAGCGGGATAATGTGAAGGCAATGACATCAATTTTGTACACAAGCATTCTTTGAAAGTTTCTTTGAAGATAAAGATAGTTATGGTAACATTATTGCACTGATGTTCTCTCCATGCAATGTTGTTTAATGCAATGTGTTAACCCTTAGCTTTATATTTCTTCCAAGGATGATTGAGCATAATCAAATCCTGAAAGACGATTATGAGAGCACTGTAGCATAAACAAATCACAAATGTTTCTAACATTCTATTTACCACTTCACAAACTGGCAAACTTTCTTTCAGAGCTCAATTTTTATATCAGCAAATCAGTGATTAAGTCATCATTCTCACTTCATTCTTTAAGCAGTCTTCACATCTGACCAAAACAATCACGTTGAATAATAATTGTGTTATGGCCGACATTATAAAATATGCATTGCATTTGTCTGCATATTATCACCAGTTTAGCTATATAAATTTGTTTATTATATACTTTGTACTGTTGAGGTACAGGGTTCATCTTTGGAAATCAGTTTGGTCTGGGATTATAAGCTGCTTTTGCTAAGTTTGCCTGCTTTGAATTGCAAACAACTGTTTATCAGCATGTCAAGCCAAAGTTATTCAATCAGTGTTTCTCAAAAGAATCCTCAGAGGAATGTCTGACTAGAACAATTTCTTATTTAAGTGTCTACACATTTGTAAAATGGTATTAATGGTTTGCAATCCACAGGCCAGCAAACTTAGCTTTGGTCAATAACAATCTTGATTATCTCCCTTCCATGTAAGGGAGATAATTCGTCCTTGTTTTTGTCATGGGAATGCTTTCTGAATAAAACTGTAATGGTGAAGCTATAAGAACCCTTTTACAGTGAGCTAAAATTTTTCACTATCATGTATTAATGACTGCAACCTGAAATGATTTCTTATTTAATATTTACATGAGGAGTCAGTGATGTTTGAAGAATTGGTTGTGAAATCTTGGAAATATGAATATCTCGGACGACATACAAGGACCTTCTTAGGACAGGCCATATCACCTTGTTGATTAGTCATAAACTTGCTAGTGCCATTTGTCAAGTATTTCACAGCCTTCTCTAGTGAATGGGTGGATGTATCACAATGTAGTTTTACAAAAACATCCGTGAAAGAACTTGTTGAATATACTGTCGTGCTGCACCCAACACAACATCAAAATGCTTAATTGTGACGAAGATATCAAATACATTTTAAAGGCGACGAGGGACCCAAGACAAGACAAACTCATCCTCACTTAGGTATAAAACATGAAAACGACTGATTATCAATTTCCTTTTGACAGTATTCTGGGTTGTAACATTACTTTTTCATCACTTACACTGTCCATGTGTTGATCAATCTCAATCTTTCTGCTTTCAGTAGAGCAATCTCATGAATTATCTTACGTCTAGAGATGAGAGTCTATTTGTTGCTTCAGATGACTATTGAATGAAGCCATGAACAAATCTGGGACTGTCAGATTGATTGTAGAGATCCTTGGTGTGCTGGCAGTTCTCAATAGAAGCTCACTACGACATAAAGGGCAACGGTAGTGTCCAGGGGTTATATCTCGGTGTAGATGTCACAGAGTCAATATGATTGGTGGAGATACCCGTGTACTGTTGGTAAGGGGCTAGTCATCTCTTGGCTTCTTTCCGTTTCTGATTATCTCCCTTGCCGGACTTGTCCTTCAATAGCTCTAGCTCAGTGTCGATGGTTGGAATAGGTTCACGCCAGTAGCTGACTGCGTTGAACTCTCCGCTTGCTGTTTGAGTCCTTTCTACTGGTGGGAAGAAGTAGTCCACCACATCGCTCATCTTGGTGTACCTGAAAACATAAAATTTATCAATTTACATCATCTTAGGTCATCATTTTGTAAATGAAGTTCATTTGGAAAGAAAATCTCTTTTAGTTAAATTAAGAAGTTGATATTAACTATGATTAAAACAACATCGCCTGGGTTAACCATAATGTTGAATTATTCCACACAACTCACATTGTGTCTAGTTTCTTCAGAGTGAAAAGGTTAAGTTAATTAAATGTCATAAAACCAAAATGAAAGAGTTAACATAAAAAAACTTTATTGATAACCTGTCACAACAGAATTTTTTGTAAAAACAACCAAATACTTACGAAGACTGGAATGTGTGAGAGAGCTCATGTCGGAGTTCCCCGCGGTGGTTGATGGTGAAGATCCTGAAGTTTGGTATACTCAGAGCTCTGTACGCCCACACATCCTGAAACATCAAACATTTCTCTTAGAAAATACACAAAACTTGTTGAAAGGCCTTGAGTTCTATTGGAACATATGGGTTCAAAATACGAATTTGTTAAAGATTGTTAGAGGCAATTTTATGGATGTACAACTTCATCTAAATTTGGCAAATTTGACATAGATACATTTGTTGTTTTCAAGTAAGTGATGATTTTGTTGTACGTTAAAATTGCCCTCTATGCAAGTAGATCTATTCTAAGTTTGATTTAATCAAAGAATATATTTTCTTCGATTATCAATTGTTTAAAATGTTTAAAGGAACAGCAATTCATTCCTTTGGCAAACCTGCTTATCCCAATAGCTCACTGTTATACTCACATTGATTTTGTTTCCGAATCCAGCATAGAAAGGACTTGTAGGAAACAGTGCGTTGATGTCCTTCAAACAGCTGATCTTAAACTCCTCAGGCTTCCTGATTACAACCTCCCTAAAATAACAATACAATACTAGCATTATTCCTTTACTCAATCATTTCTTAAAACCTGAAAGCAAATCAAAATGATTGGTCAACATATTTGTATTTTATCCTGGTAACAAAGTTTTCACAATATATTCACCAACATAAAAATTGGCAAAATATTCAATTATTGGGCACGAAAGAATGATATATCTAATATATTATTTGGCTAGTGAACAGGAAATGGCCTTTGAATTAAATTGCCTCTATGAAATTCAGTGGAACATGCAAATGCTTGTCAATCTTTGTTTGAAAAACATTTAGTTTTAATGTAGAAAACCTTAAGGTGTGCAGTAAAGTTCTCTTCTGAAGATGTTAAATCTGAATCTCTTGTTATAAAGATAAACAATCTCAACACTGTGCTATCAAGTCCAGAGAGTGATGAAGTTATAAGGTCATGCCTTAAAGACCGAATCATGCTCACAGAACATGACCAGTAACATTCAATTCATCATAAATCAAAACAATGCTATACCTGTGGAAAGCACTGATGAGGGAGGTTGGGTTGAGAAGCAAGGGACCCTCTGGTAGGACAAGCTCTCCCTGCTTGATGTTCCTCAGTAACTCCTTGGTCACTCGGGACTGACCGATAGCTCTCGCCGACAGGTAGATGAGTTTGTAGCCGTTCCTCTGTATACGAGTGAAGAGTGATGCTACACCTGACTGCGACCAATCTCGTCCCATGATGGGTAGGATCTGGCCTAGCACATCCGACCTAAACAAAACACTCTTGGTTACTACCGTAATTTTCAAACATGAGTGAAGCTAATTGTTTAAATTCAAATTGAAACCTTCCATAAACTGGCATTTAAAATTGGAAACAACTAAGGACACACAAAAGTGATAACAATGTCTATATTAAGATATTGAAATTTCTAGATTCTTGAGCTATAATAAAGCTCGTTTGTTATGTTGTGTCCTGTGGAAAAAGGACTGTATTTTTTGTATGTCATTAATGATTAATAATAATGCAAATATAATACAAATCATTCTGTCAGAATAAAGGACTTAACAAAAATATTATTAATGTAAAAATCACATAACAGAAAGTATTGCTGTTGAACTCACTTTGTGATTGTACCATCAATATCTGAGACGACAATGCGATCACTGTACTTCCAGAGGTATATATGTGAGGTACAGCGGGTGGTTCCCTGGTACTGGGTGGTCACTGAGAAGCTTATCTCGTTCTGACCCTCCTTCAGATTCAACTTACTCTGTAACATTACAAACAACACTTAAATCATGTTCTTATGGTAATCTTTGTGTACAGCATTTATTAGTACATTTAGCAGAAATGATGTTGTTTCTTATTATCTTAAAGACAATCTAAGATTATCATAAAATCATATTAACAACAATTCCTAGTGATCTTTTACTAGACTCACAACCAACTTGAATTGCGAGATCAAAATCTAACAATGAAAAGGTCAATTTTACTGATTACAAACTTACAAAATCAAATAAAGACAAGATTTTACGGATGTTCAAACAGAGACTTGAACATCCATTAAATTGTGTCAATATTTACGTTTCACAACTTCAAACAATTTACTTACAATTTGTTCAGATGATAGCCTGAGAGTCTTCTTAAACTTGATAGGATCCTCCTCTTCATGATCTGACTTGCCTCTCACATCACCCTCTCCCTTTGCGTCCATATCTATCACAACGTCACTCTTGACGCTGGACACACTATCACTCTTGTGACTGTCACTCTTGACACTGCGCGGACTGGGACTAACACTCCCTGATCTAGGACTGCCGGGCTCCAGACTCCGACTCTTGGAGCTGACGTGGCCAACACTCCTGGGCATCGTGGGACTGCTAGGACCAGCACTGCTGGACTTGGGACTGCTGAGGTGCTCCTTCTCCGAGTGGTCTGTTTCTGCTTCACTTGATGTGTGCTGCTCTTCTTGTCTGTAATCAAATTTTTGATACAAATTTGTTACATTGTTTTTGAAAATGGACATGGTTTCCACATAAAACTGCTGGGATCTTAAATTCTTGTTTCAAATTAATTAAGAGATATCTTTTCAGGCTTCACATTCTTAAATTATAATGGTAAAACAACATAATATACGACTTCATTGATGGGTATTTAGAAGGTTAGAAATCCTTTTTACCTAATCTTCAAGTACCCTCTATCCTAATTTTGATACAAATAAGAAATAGAACTTCTCAACATACAAGACTTGCATAATGGGAATTCATTTACCAGAGCAAGATTCATATATTCTCTTACCACGACTTTAAGACTAGATACAAGTATAGCTATTCAGATTTAACAAATTGAAAAAAAGGTAAAATATGGTGCACCTACCCATCCTGTCTCCTCTTCTTGACTTTGCGAGGAGTGCTGGTGAGACTGGGGGGAGGACTCGTAGGGGGACTCCCTATGTCACTCAGGTTCTGAAATATACATACACTTCCTGCATTAGGGGTTCAACATTTAACACTGACATCATTTGCCTTAGACTCATTCTCTAGAACATAATAAGGTGAATCATAGTATCAAATTGATTCATTGATAGATAAAATCCTAACATGTATAGCCGTTAGAAGTTTAACTTTTACAGCTGACATTAACTTAACTTGCCAGGGACTCATCCTGGTGAACAATATATATTTTGATAATATCAGATTAATCTCAGGATAGACATAAGCCTTATATTTGTAAAAGTTTTGACTATATTTCGAGGAGCATGCAAACATGAGTAGGATGACAACTTTATAGGTTTAGAGGAGTAAGTCTCAAGTAACCCAAAGGTTGTATCCATAAATTGTCGGGATTCTATGGATGATAAAACAATAAGTAGAATGCCAACAATTTAAGTTCAAGCAGAATACTCACAGACTTGGTTGAAGAAGTGTCTACATGTAGCTCTGAGGTGCTGGAAGTGGGCGGGGCATTCGTGTCCCCTCGTCGCCATGAGAACCAGGAGTACCCCTTCTTCTTCTCCTTCTTTGGCATGTGTTCCTTGATTAGGGTCTGGCTTGCCATCTACAATTTACAAAATCATAATTTGTCATCAAAAACTGTCAACAGATGTTTGATTTTGATTAAGTCAGTAAGGTTTAATAGCATCAAGAAATGGTATCAAAATGACATGACCAGATCTGACTTGAGACCAACAGAATCAAAATTAACAAAATTACAAGTATTTTGTATATTTTTGAATGATACCTACCTCTAAACTTATACGCATTTCCTTGTTTGTTTACAAAACATCTAACAACAATCAATACCTTGATCAAGTCTAGAACTAGACATGTCAAACTTTTGAGTCGCAGCAGTCGCACGAGCTAGCACGTGCAATAACAAATACACGCCCACAATTCCTCAGCCTAAGAGATCACTTTCCTTGTAGAATGCAACCCGAAAAGCTGGTATCCGTTCCGTGGGGAGGTCCGGGCGGGTTACAAACTATAAGTTTAGAGGTAGGTATCATTCAAAAATATACAAAATACTTGTAATTTTGTTAAATTTCTTTCATTCACTACCTCTAAACTTATACGCAGATTCCCACAGATCGGCGGAGGGTAGGAGATCAGCTAGCGATGCTGTGACTCAAAAAGAGATCATGCCTTTAACCAAAAACCGAGGTCACAAGAACGAAGTTCCTGCTAAACCAAGTAATGGTAGGCTGGCCTGGACAGTCGTGGATTTACAACCGTTAACTGCCGAGGCCAACATAGGATTTCTCAGCGAAAAGGAGGAACTCCGTCCTTACAACCTCTTCAAATAAGAGTTGTAATTACCTATACTACTGCTTGGATGTCTGGACTGCACCGGCTGCGACGAACGGTCCCAGTTGGTGAAGGCCCTGGAGATCTGACTGGACATCCCTGAGGTAGAAGGTGGAGAAGGTAGTAGAGGAGGCCCAATAACCAGCAGAGATGACATCCTCGACCGAGGCAGAGTGCCAGAGGGGGGCTGACGTAGCCCAGGCTCTTATCTCATGTGAAGACACCTTACCATAAATCGGCGGAGTGGACGCAGATTTATGGTAAGCTGCCTTAATCGTCTTCTTCAGCCAAGCTGAAACGGTATTCTTGGTAATGTCCTTGTCAGAAGTAGGGAGACATGGAAGGAACAATCTATGCCTACCCCTTCTAAAGGACTTGGTTCTGTTCACGTACTCCCTCAGGGCTCGAACTGGACAGAGAAGAAGATCCTTTTCCATGCCGTCCGAAATAGCAGCGGACAGAGCCGGAACAGAGAAGCATCTTCTTCCCAATGGCCCAGCAATGGACTTCTGGTTTTTGGCTACGAAACCGGGAAGGGTCGTTAGGGATACAGACTGCCAGTTCTTAGAGTGCGTCATGGTGGAATGGTCCAAAGCATGAAGCTCCGAAACCCTGCTTGCAGAAGCCAGCGCCAAGAGGAAAGCTGTCTTCCAGGATAAAAACTGCAGGGAAACGTCTTTAATAGGCTCAAACGGATCTGCGAGTAGAGCTGAAAGGACCACCGACAAATTCCACTTGAGCTGAAACTTAGGAGATTTCAGATCATCTAACTGGAACGATCTAGCCAAGCGATGAATGGTCTGGTCTCTGGCCAAGTCGACTCCTTGTAAAGCCAAGGCAGATGTCAAAGCTGACTTGTAGCCATCAATCGTCCCAGCCTTCAACTTCTTCTCTTTCCTTAGAAAGAGCAAGAACTCAGCGACGAGCGGAATGGAGATAGCAGCATCAGGCTGGAATTGCTGCTTCCACTCGGTGAATTTGCTGTATCTGCAATCATAGAGGGCAGAGGTAGAAGCTCTGAGCCCTCCGCGGACAGCTTCTGCAACTTCTTGGGAGAAGCCACTACTCCTGAGATTACGCTGGATAACCTCCAAGCGTGAAGACAAAGAGACTCGGGATTTTGATGAAACCTGTCGGACCTTGGCTGTCTTAGTAACGTTGGAAAGACTGGCAGTTGCACCGGCGGATGAGTTGACGCCGTCAACAGATCCGGAAACCAAGGACGATTGGGCCACGCTGGAGCAATCAGAATTATGATGCAGCTGTGACGTCTCGCCTTCTCCAATACTGCTGGAATCAATGCTGGCGGAGGGAAGGCGTAAGCATGGAGACCGTCCCAGCTGATCGACATTGCGTCTATGGCGAAGGCCTGAGGGTCCGGAACTGGACTGACGTAGACCGGGAGCTGTGTGTTGAGTCTGGTCGCAAACAGGTCTATCATCGGGGATTCCCACAAGTCTGAGACCATCTTGAAGGAGGTGGGATGCAGAGTCCATTCTGTTGACTGGATCTGGTTCGGACGAGACAGACTGTCTGCCAGAACATTCAGATGGCCTGGAATGTGTCTGGCTCTGAGTTGACAGCCGTTCCTGTCGATCCAGTCGAACAGTTGAAGACAGAGGTCTAGCAATCCCTTTGATCGAGTGCCTCCCTGGCGATTGACGTAAGCCACTACCGTGGTGTTGTCTGAGGCCAACATCAGCTTCTTTCCCTTCAGCTGGTCCTGCCAGAACTGAAGAGACTTCAGAACGGCTAACAGTTCCAGCTGGTTGATGTGAAGAGGAGCTTCTTCCAGAGACCAAGATCCCTGAATCATCTGGTCCATGAGGTGAGCCCCCCAACCGACACTTGACGCGTCCGTCACCAGCAGAACATCCTGCACGAAAGGGACCAACTGAACACCCTGCAGAACGTTCTGGTCTTGAAGCCACCAACGAAGCGAGTGGAGAATCTCTGGAGGAGGATAACAAAGAGTCGAAAGCTCGAGCGATCTGACGGAGTTGATCCAAAACTGAAAGTGACGGAGCCTCAGCCTCCCCCTGTTGGTCAAATCCTGCATGCTCGTGAGCTTGCCCAACAGGGACATCCATTGCCTTAAGGTTTGTGGAGACTGAGACATGGAACGGATCAAATTCCGAGCTACCGTGACCCTGTCCCCCGGCGGAAGAACCTTCGAGATCCCCGTGTCGAAAATGGCTCCGATATACTTCACTCTCTGGGACGGAGTGAAGTCTGACTTCTCTGGATGGACGATGAAACCCAGATGCTCCAAGATAAAAACGGCAAGGTCTCTGTTCGTCTCCAGACCGCGATGAGACTGGTCTGGTAAGAGGAAGTCGTCCAGGTACCCGTGAATCCTGATGGACCTGGAGTGAAGAAAACTCAGAACCGGAGCTGTGATGCGTGTGAAAAGCCAAGGTGCTATCGAGATCCCGAATGGAAGAACCCTGAACTGGAACAACCTGCCGTTGAGAGCAAAGCGAAGATACCTCTGGGACGCTGGGTGAATCGGGACGTGGAGATACGCATCCCTGAGGTCTAACGAGACCATCCAGTCCGCTGGTCTTAGAGCCAGTTTCAGCGCCGGTATCGACTCCATCCTGAAGTGCGGAGGTCTCTGCAGGAAGTTCCGGTTCAAAATCTTCAGATCTATAATCATCCGCAATTCGTCCGTGTCCTTCTTCGGAACCAGAAAAACTGGAGAATAGAACCCGCGGGAAACCGTGGCCGGATCCAGTTCTATAACTGCCTCCTTCAGCAAAAGCTTCTGAATTGCGTCCTCTGCTGCCACCAAAGGACGACCAGAAAGATGAAAACGGGGCCCCTCTGGGATGAAGGTCGTCGGGGGAAGCGAATCGAAAATCAGCCGGTAGCCCTGGGAGACTACAGACAGGATCCAGGGGTCGTCTGAAACAATTGGCCAATTGATGGCAAATTGTTGAAGACGACCTCCGACCTGACCAGGAACTACATTCAAAGGGAAGATCGGGAGGCGGGCAAGGGTTGATGACTGGATGGGAACGGGTGTTGGGTGGTCAAACCCGCTGCTGGCCTCTGCCTCGGCCTCGGCCACCACTCTTGCCGGGAGTCGAGAACTTGTCGTAGCGTGGGAACTTGTCAGAGTTCCTCTTGGGCGTAGAGGGTCCCTGGTTCTTTTGGTACCCTTGTTTCCTGGACGGAGTGGACGGCTTGTTCCTGGGAGACTGTCTCCTTCTGGGAGAAGCAGACAGGACAAGATTATGGATATCTTCATTCTTTTTTCTTTCCATCTCCTTGTCCTTGCGTTCTAAGGCCTTGGTCACTGAGTCGCCAAAGAGAGTGCCTCCGAACAGAGGAGCCTGGTACAACATCTCCTTAATCTTAGGATCTGTATTCTGGGGTAGCTGCTTCACGTAAGCAGACCGTCGAAGGAGAGTGAGCTGAGACTGGATCCATAGCAGGTGTCTGTCCAGATCGAGAACTGCATCTCCTAGGGAGTCGAAGAAGGCGAACGCAGTGGCCAGAGATGAAAACGGAACCGAGGTGGAGCCAGTGGGTTCCGCCGAATCCGGGATGATAGGGAACTGTCTGGCTGCGGTGGCGGCGAACCAATGGATGTAGGAGGAGGTCTGCATAGCTTTATGGACCGACGTCTCCACTTCCCTCAGGCGGGAATCGTGCACATTAATCTGGTCAGAGGGTGTGCCTTTGCCCATCAGGTATCTGAAGTTATCGTCCAAAAGGGTCTCCTCAGTACTGGCAAACTTCGCACTATGAGTCTTGTAGGGAAACGCCCTGTAAAAGGAGCTCCGGGCTGGCTGTTTATCAAAGGCCAGAGAACCGACCCTGTCCGAGAGTTGAGCCGCTAGCTGAGCCGAAGAGTCGGGAGGTGGAAGAGAGTTCGCTGGAGTGTCCTTCACCTTGGGTGCCCCCCTGCTAATGTCATTGTGAATAGGCTGTGATGGCGCTGGGGGCCGTACGAGGTCCGGAAAGTGGCGGTACACCTCGTCGATCTTATCATACCAGCCCAACGTCGGAAAGGAAGATTCTTCTGAGACCACTTTCTTCGACTTCTTTTGTGCAGGCTCTGGTTGAGACCCGTAGAAGGAGATCTCCGGAGGATCTGTCGACTTCCTTTTGGACTGCTGAAGGGGCACCGAGCGCTGGCTGTCCGATGGAGTGTGGTTGACCTGCTTGCGGTGGACGTCCCGTTGGGGATCCACGATGCGCTGGGGATCACCGGAACGTTGAGGCTCGCTAGATCCGTGCGGGTCTGATACGTCCTGCGGTTCCATGGAAGCCTGTGGGTCCACATCCTGCTGGTCCTTCCGCGCGGACCGCCGGTCCGTACGGGACGAGGAAGAGGAGGAGCCGGAGTACTGGACAATACTGCTGTTGGGTGCCGGCGTGGATGGAGCGGAACCGTTGGGAGGAACCGCACGGTTCGTCTTCTTGGTCTTACGGGTCCCTGTAGAGGCCGTGCCGATGTCTGCCTGGTCCTGTCGTGGAATCGTAGCAGATCTGGGGAGCTTGCCCTTGGCCTTCTTCAAGAGTCTAGGGTCCCTGGAAGACGGAGTAGGGAGGCCCGAGTCGATGGCTGAAGGGGCGTCGATGGAAATAACGTCCTCTTCATGCTTCTCTTCACCCCCCCCGCCGACCAGTTATGTGGGAGACTGAGTCTCGCCCTGGCGACGGGGGAAGCCTTTGACCCTCAGAACTCTCAGCGTCGTCCGCGAAGCCCATAAGTTTGGTCATCAGGGGCATCATGGTCGCAGCCATCCTCCGGAATTCAGCCAGATCCGCTGCTAGGTCGCCCTGACCAGGGGGAACAGAGACGGTAGACGACTTGGACGAGACCTTGGCAAGGCTTCTCTTACGGGAGGCGATGTAGGCGTCGAAGGCTGGCTGGTCCAGACTGTCACAAAACTCGCAAGTCCGGTCAAAGGTGCAGTTCACACCGTAGCAACGTGGGCAGTAGAGATGAGGGTCCAGTACCGACATAAACTTGCTGCAGCCCACACACTTCTTGGAGTTATTCATGATACTGTGAACAGTTAAGGAAAATTCATTAACACACAGAAAATATCAACACACTGTCCAATAAATAAATATAGAGGACGTGATAAATTATATATATGCATATATAAGTATGGATTAATGTGAAATTCCCGTACATAGAAATTCACATAAAGAAAAATAGTTGGTTATATATATCAATAAATATATATAGAGGAAGTGATGAATTAATATATATAAATATATATATAAATATATAAATATATAGAAATATAATTATAGAGTAATGTGAAATTCCCGTACATAGAATTCCACAAAAAAAAGGGAAAAGAATTAGTTATATATAAACAAATATATATAAACACAAGACATTATGTGAAAATTGAAGCGTCATAAAATGAGCCACTGTAGGCGAGAAAAAACGACACCAGTCAACGCCCATAGAAAAAATCGATAATGTGAGTCGACAAGCAGACGGGGCTTACCGAACCCGAATACCGACGGAAATAAAAAGAGGCAATTATAATACCAAAAACATATTTAGCTAAGCATGAAAGGGCTAAATAAGTATTATAAGGCATATAATAATAAAAAGCAAACACGAAAAAATTACACAAGATAAATTTCCGTGACGTGTTCAAAACACGTGGAAGAAAGTCGCCATTTTAGAACAAACATCGTTCGAGAAAAAAAGGCGAAATACATGAGTAAATAGGATTACAAACATGAAGAGAAGATTATATGGATAAATCTCACGATATCAGGATACAGAAACACTTGGGAGGTTTCGTAGCAAAAGGTAAGAAATATTCAAAGTCAAAACAGCAACGTCTTGTCAAGTTGCGAACAACAAGGAAAGTGATCTCTTAGGCTGAGGAATTGTGGGCGTGTATTTGTTATTGCACGTGCTAGCTCGTGCGACTGCTGCGACTCAAAAGTTTGACATGTCTAGTTCTAGACTTGATCAAGGTATTGATTGTTGTTAGATGTTTTGTAAACAAACAAGGAAATGCGTATAAGTTTAGAGGTAGTGAATGAAAGAAATTTATCATTTATTATCCTAAATAATGTCCCAAAGATGTTTCATGTTTGAGATCCAGTAGTATCATACAGATGTTCCTTACCAATGATTTTCCACAATATCCATTATCAACTTCATCATGATTGTCACTAAGGTTTTACATTATTTATAAAGTAATGATACCCAAATACCTTGACTTTTTTTTTTTAATACTATGACACCAGACTATGACATCACCCAATTATGAGAAACTAATTGAAGTGTTCAGATTATCAGAACAATAATAAATTCCCTTCTACACATTCATGGATTGTGATATTATAGGTCTTTGCAATGAGTTTGTAGACAGAGCTGAAGAGACATACCTCTGGAAGATCTTGACGGAAGACTATCTGTGCTAGAACCATAGGAGCTGCTGTGGACCAGTTGTAGTACCTGAAGCAAACGTGTACAAACTGATACTATAAAGTTCACCTGGACATTCAGATCATCATCACAGGTATTCAATTGTCTTTGTTTGAATACTTATGCAAAAAGTATTAAATTCTTACTTTGATTGATATAAAATAGTATCTGTGTTTATTTTCCATGTCATTTATACAGAGCCTCTTAATGACCAATTTGTTATTTTCAAATTATCGTATTCAAATACAAGTAGGTGAATTGACAAAGGCTATCAGCTATTCATGTAAGTTCAATTTGTTATAGCAAATCATACATATCTCTCTAAATTCAAAGTGTGATAAAACATCTCTTAAATCTTGTTTTGTAAAGATACCAAATCATTCATGCACCACTTAACTATACTATTTTATCCTATTCGTACCCATCATCAATCTTGACAACGAGATCAGGGTGTGCGGTCATGTTTGGGTTATCCGAGAGATCATCGAAGGTGACGACTTTCTGCATGAACTTATCCAGGTTGACCCCCTCTGGGTCGGAGAGCCCACCACACAGGGATAGCGACACCCGGCCAAGATGGCGCACCTCTGATTGGAGGAAACTCACTGATGGCCCCCCTATTGCCCCCTCCACAGAATGGGGAGACTGGGGGAGGGAGGGACCACGCCCACTTTCAGCATCATCTTCCTTCTCCTTTATGTTCTGAAAGCTGTCAGGGAAAAGCGGTGTCAGGTCAGTGTTGGGAAAGTTGCAATGCTGATCTAACAATAACAATATCCATTATCATTAAATTTGAAATATTTCAATCACTCAATTCAAAATTTGATTTCTAAAGTAAAATGTTTTTTTTTGTTTTAAGACGTATGTCATATAAATCAGATATGCAACTCATAAACCATAAAATCAACAAAATCATATTGATAACAACCCAGGATAAATAATAAGGTGTGTACATTAATACTTGGCAAGCCATTTTCAACACATAGTGTACATGAAACAATGTGCATGGCAACAACATAAATAGGTTATATGTCTTGGAGAACTGAATAACAGTATTGCAGTGTTTAAAGATAATAGACAACCACCAACTTTATCCTCCATTATCACTAACAGTAACACCGACCCTTTATTTGTTCCAAGATAGATTTTGGCCATTTCAGGATCTTCAAGCGTCAGATCATCAAGGTAAATTTCTTTTGTTTCCTGCTTCATATCTTTCTCAGGGGATTTCTTCCATAATTTGAAAATACCGCCAGAATTCTGTTTTGCACCTGTACAAATGGGGAAAATGTTAAATAAATAGATAAGACAATAGGGATCATATTTATGTTGTTTTGTTATGGAACTTTGCTTAGACTCAACGGGTACAAAGAAAGTAGTTCATTGAGTTTGTATATTCAAATAAGATTTTGGAAGCATTTCTTTTTCAATAACCTTTATCAATTCTTCAAATTTAAGATAGATACAATTTTACTCATAAATAGATTAAGGTGTTGAAAAATACTTAGTAATGGGATATTTTATCATAATTTTGAAAAGTAATTATCTTTTGAAGCTTTAAGATATCAAGACGAGTACTGAAATTCCAGACAGACCTTGCTGTTCCTTAACCTTCAACTCTGTCTCAAGGGGAGGTAATTCTGAGGATGGTGTTGTAGGGAAAGCTCCCCACTCCCATGTGGCACTGTCTTCCATCAAAAGACTTCTCTGGGAGTCCTCAACACGCTGGATATCAACCTCGGTGTCACTCTTTGGACTTGGGGAGCGGGAAATAACAGAACTGAAAACAGAAGGAACATATAAGGCTTTATTGGACTCATTCACAAAGAAAATATTCATCATAAAGCAAATCTGTGAGGAAATCGCACATCTTTTCACATTCCAAAGCACGAGTTCTCTAAAGACATAACTATATACTTCATTTTATATCAAATGGTCAAGAATTTCTTGCAATGTTAAAATGATCAGAAAATTGAGACCTTTAAGCCAATTATGATTAAATAGGCCCTCTGCAATGGCAAAGGTGTCCTACTTCTCAGGATCTTTCGTACAGGGATGGCAATAGTGATTTTGAAAAACGGCTGAAATGCATTGAATTTGGGTCCCTGGTCGTTTATGAATAAAACTACAGTTTAGAAAATTTCAAAAACAGCTGAATTCAGCTGATCAGCTGGAAATTGCCATCCCTGTTTGTACCCAAGTGAAAACAGTCACAATTTCCCCAGGACCAATTCTTAGAACAGAAGTTCAGTAAGGTGTCAACCTTTTTTAAGCTATGCCCACCTGTCTTTAGGGTCCATCTCTGGTTCACTGAGTGGATGCATGAATGCCTCTATTGTAGAACTTTTCCTCCAGCTCTTCATGTGTGGTATTTCCTGACTAGGAAGTGGCATGCTCACACTCTTAGACATGGCTGACAACATCTTCAGTTCCTCATCTTCCGACGACTCTGATGTGTCCATCTCAAACACACCTTCATGATCCGAACCAGTCATGTGAGGACGGGGAGACGATTTACCTGCCTTTTGCTTCTTCTTCGTGTAAACCTTACGCCTTTGTTTGTTTGACTTTGAAGACTCATCATGGGAATCGTCACTTTTCAGGTCCTTGAGTGAAATTGTATGAACTAGTGATGTTTCATCCTCTGTGTTCTCTGGAATGGCATCATGAAGAGATTTCTGCTGCCACTCTGCAATCTTTGCTTCGTCTGACTGTTGAGCCTCAAGTTCAAGTGTCCGCATACCACTCATCATCAAATCCATGTTGGATGGGATTGGTGATGTGGCCAGGTATGCAGGGATTTCCTTTAGAAAACAAGAATATTGGAACAATGTTCATAATTGTACAACTATTATACATAATTATTGAAAGAAAAGTGCAAAACACTCTAAAAAGGAAACAAGATTTTCATGTGAAAATTTATAAATAATTTAAGTCAAAGAGTTGATTGTAGGCTCCAATGTAGTTGTCCTAACCGTTCTTTGCAGAAATAACATTTTTAGTATAAGGTCCTGACATGAGATATTTCTCAAGTTGAACAATTTTAGGCATATTGACAGCAGCAAAATATTTCCTTGTTCGTGAAAAATATATTTTATTTGCATAATCAAGATCTCAAGATTATTAGGTAACAGGGTGATACATGGTGTAGAAAATACTTTTGAGGCTTGAAAAACCATTGAACTCTCCCAAAACTTAATTGTGCCTTGCATGCAAGGACTCTCAAATTTTAAAGAAATTTTGCATCTTTCGTCTTACCCCGGACTCTTCCCCAACCTCCTGTACGAAGAAAGCTTCCCCTGCCTCTCCGAGCTTCATATGGAGGTCTGCAACCTCACCGTTGATCTCAATATCAACCTAGAAAAGTAAAAGTTTGATTTGAAATTCATTTGCAAACCAAAGACTAAGTTAAAACAAGTGTCTGTTCATAAATTGCTTTCATCACTACTACATACAGTATACTTGAACAGTGTTGTTCCTAGAGGGGGTCCTGGCGACATTTGCCTGCCCTTTTTGCTTGGTGTCCCTTAAAATTTTCGAGAAGTAGGATACTTTTACCATTGTAAGGGGTCCCATCCACTCAGAAAAGGCAAAAATGACCCCCTTAACTGACCACCTAGGAACAACACTGCTTGAATCATTGGTAGTCCAAATGGTATCTAGAATGAAATTAGGAGATAAACCTACTGTGTTTTTTAATTTTGGTGGACTAACATAGATTCAATACCTGTTGATATCGTTAGGAGCCGAATGCATTTGCGTGAGGCTTTGAATGTAACATCAATGGTATCGAATCTACATTAGACCACCAAAGTTAAAAAACAGCGTTTTAACTGTCATTTCTTTTTTGCCACGCAGCGTTAGTTGTGTTTCGGTCAACACTGTGACGTCATAATGTCTTGTGCTTATGACATCAAAGGTTGACGTCACTGTTAACATCACTGAATAAAAACCGGTTGCGGTAGCTTCTTGATCTGAATTCAGCTTTTTGCTTGAAATGTCACTATTTCCTGGAAATAAACACACAACCAAACTCTACTTATATAAAATTACGGGTAGTAAAATGATAAAAGACTTTTAGTTAGTATTTAGACAAAGCAACTCCCAAAGCGTACGGTGACTGTATGCATGTCGACTCGTTCGTTTCTATGGCAGTGTGTATCACACCGCGGTGAATCGTCATAAAAATCATGTTCGAAAGTAGGTTCGACCATAGAAATAAACCAATGAAATTGAAGGATTTTGAAATGTCATGGTAGAATTTACATTTCACCTCTTTACACTTGCAGTTAAGATAAAGGATGTTCACTCTACAATCTGGATTTCGCTATTGGAAACTCACCACTTTAGCTCGAGACCGTAGTACCCCCATCTTGCCAAAGCGGACATGAAAAGGGGATGACACATACGATCCATCTTCTTGCTCTATGATGATAACATCTATAGCACCTGTCAATGTTGCACCGTTGATTTCATTGTAGTAACCTTTGATACCCGAGAACAGTCTTCCAACAAAACCTAGACTCATGCTGTTGTTCTTCACTTGTCAAGTTCTTCCTCTGGTAGACTCTAACTGAAAAATTGAATCAAGGACTTTAGTCATATTCATAAGTCATTCAAAGGACCATCCTGTTACTAAACTTGTCTAACTGGAAACTCTAAAACTTGTAATCTTACATAATATTTGAATATAGACCATGGACCCTATTTCCTCCAAATTCCATTGCCTTTTGCTTTGAGGCCACTTCCTTTGAGATTCCATTTGCAAGGGATATACAGTACAGTACAGTATTTCAGGCAATAAAGAATTTTCATGATCTACATTTTAACATCATATATTATCAGTAAGTGCAATAATGAAACAACATTGAATAGAAAGTCCAACCAGATTTACTTGTAAGTTCATTGTAGAATCAAAATGAACAGTATTTACTGTAAATGAACAAATCATCAAAAGAAATTTATCATAATTCAGCAACAATGATATCAAAACATCTTGTTTATTATGTTTTGATCATTAGGCCTACTGGTACATGACCACAGGATAACACTTCCTGATTTGAAAAATATATTCAATTTAAATCAACAACAACTGGAATAAAATCTTTGAAAATCATAATTTCACAAATGTATTCTATTAAACAGGTGTCGTTTCTCTTACATTTAACTCAACTAGTTCAATGACCTTTGCACTTTCTTTGTTCACAAAATTCCAACAGAAGACTTAGTTATGTAATGAGCTCAATTTCAGTCGACGAAACCCTTATTTATAGTTTCAAGAGTGCTCTCTATGAACAATAAATAATTCTTTCACGATGAAAATATAATGACAATAAATGAATTACATGAAATAAAACACTATCCATGTGATCAGACATGCAGACCAAATATTTTGACAGGTGCTTTCGTGTGGAGAAATTCTATCTAATGGACATTTAGATTAATACACTTGTATCCTTTTCGGTGATTATGTCAAATTCCTTGATTGTATATATATATATATAATATGAAACTAACTTACCACAAGAAAAAGAAGATACTTCGTAATAAACACTGCTTCGGGACATAAGCCACAAGCATCAAGGCTAGTTGTAGCAGACAACGGGACAACATTGAATATTTCAAGATTAGTCCGCGAAAATGATGCATTGGCGTCTACGATTCTAAACACTTCTTGTGTACTCACTTACCTAAGTCGACGAGAGTCAACAAACAGAGGATGTTTGGTTACATGATTGTAACGGAAGTAAGTTCTCAACTCTAGCTACAACAGCGAGTAGGCAAAGTAAATCCGACAAGCCGAGACTGTCAGACCGGCGAATCCTCCATATTGTAATGAGGCGATCAGCTGATCATGTGACTACAGTCAGAGGTCGTATGCTAATTTATAGGCTGCTTCCAAATCTTACGCATATATATGATCTATCTCTTTCTACGACACAAACAGAGATAAATATTTTATAAATCAACAACAGTAACAATCTCAGTAAGATTTGCAATATTTCAAGTTATGAAAACTTGAAACTAAGGTCAGTATTTATGAAAGAAAATTATGTGATAAAGACTATAGAATTGGCCCGCGGCTTGCGATTGGTTGAAGAGTCAAGGTGAGAGGTCATTCATGGTTGGGCTACAAGTATCGTTTCTGATTGGCTGAAAACTAGACTTTACATCTATGTTCTTACATGATCTATTTTTAGATACCACGTTTCACACATCGCGCAAACCACGAGTGATTTTCATATTGATTTTGACTAGCGTTCATAGCGCATTCGCCTGACCCAGTTATAATGACATCGTACGATGTCCATCATTGATCAACAGTAGAGCGGAAATGATTATTTATCACCGAAACGAGTCCTTAAAAAAACAAACCTATTCAGTATTTTTATATCTATTCAAATATGTAATCGATGTAGATAATTGATATCGTATATTAATAAGGAACCTGTAAATTCATTATTTAAGCTAATCTTGACAGTGTGGCAGTTATTTCTTGTGTCATAGATATTTCACAGGAGCTAGGTAGGCTACTGACAGCCTTACGGTCATTGATAAGGAAGTATAACTGCATGGTTATGACGACGATATTAGAAATTGGGCAATTTGTAATGCTTGAAATTATGTAAAATCGACCTACTCGTTTAAAGGGACAGCCCCACGGGGTACCTTACGGCCATTGGTAAGGAAGTAGAGGCCTGTAACTGCATGGATATGGCAGCGATGAGACATTCTTTTTGTAATGCATGATACATGTTAAATCAAGCATAGGCCTACTATTTAAATCTATATGCACCCCTTATAAGAATGTATCAAACTTTCTCTAGCGTACATCAGCTACAAACCTTTAGTTCTTTTTATTAAAAAATGAATTTATGATATTATATAGTTGTCTTGTGCCTACCAATGTTATCATATTTGGGAGGAGATCGATATGGTTCCTTTTCCTTACATATATCTTATCTAATTTGGGAGCAAACTTTTACCAATTCTCTTTTCGAACTACATGTATAACAATAGGCATTGTTATAGAACATCTGGTAAGCACAAGCACCTGGGTCGGTCAATCGCGCCAGGTGAACTCCCCTGACCCTTGTTAGTGGTCAGTTCACTCGGACACTAAGCAGTTGATTAACGCTACCTGTCACATGACACCAATACAGTTGAATTAAGTTGACCAGGGACGCTCTTTGTTCAGATATATGTCCTTCTATGCTACTAAGAAAGTAACTTCTTTGAGAGGCATTTTAGAAGTGTGGAGGACATAATGAATATGAATATATGGATGACAACTTCTAGTATTCGTGGACGTTTGCACCCAGGTTCTCTTGTCGAAGTTGTCATCCATATATTCCTCTTCATTACTGAAAAAGTAAATTCAAAACCTTTCAGTATATCAAGATGAATATCCATTATTTGTTACATCAGACACCTTCCGAAATTTAATTAAGATAACCTTAGAAGACTTTGATCTACGAAATCTTATAATTCTAAAACGAGTATGAATTTTGCTTTAAATGACGATGAACATAGTATTATCTCATTCATAGTATTATATCATTCAGGGAATCCGTAGAAAAAAAACGAGCCTACCTCAATACACATCTTCTGCCCTTTTGCTCTGAGACTAAAACCCACCAACTTCAATTCTGAACTTTTTTTACAAGTCATTTTACTCAATAACCATGGCAACATGTGATGGAAGCCGACAAAAACAGTATCATTCAACTGTGATGTGAGGAAGCAAAGCAATACCGACAAGTGGGCACTGTTTGTACTCGGATCTCAGCACGAGCTCCTCACGCACAGATACAACACACCTTGGTGTGTACACCTCTCTATAGAAACTCTTCTTGCTTTGTCCTCTTTAGTCGAGTTAAACAAATCATTTTTTTAATGGAGCATTCTGAGCTTTTGGTTATAAACTTTTCGTTATTATTCAATACATAAACACTTCTTGCTTCAATAATGTATTCTAATATCGGAAATTACCAACAGATAGAAACAGACGTAAATTCAAACACTACAAGTACAACACAGCCTTCTTTGGTCGCATATGAGACAAATCCTAGTTTAGCATTAAGCATTTAAGGTCATCCTATAGTGTTGTCATGTTTACATTTCGAACTAACTGAGATATTCCATTATAAAAGTAGCCTACCTTCTACGTGTGTCTACTTTTGTCTGCTTTACACTAGCTATTATGAAAACGTTTAAAAGACCGAGCAAAATTTCCCCTTGTCTTATTCAAATGCTTTACTTTCTTAGCGTAGAAATACGAATAACACCAGGTTTTTGTTAAAAGTTTGTCATCGAGCAATATGTCATCCCAGTACTTACGGTGCATTCTTCTATAAATTGGCTCACTCGTTAATTGGAACCGGCACATTCCCCATCTTCTTCAAGCGTTATACAAACCAAGTCAAGATATTGTGTATGGACATTCAATATATATAATATGTTTAAATCAGGAATACCAGATTCCACTACTTTTATGCTAATAACTCGATCAGTAATAAGGGTCTTCAAATACTAACCATATGCAACCGAAATGTAATGACTATTTGATATATGGTAGACTTTTACATAACGCCACTTCATATTCATATTCAATATTCGCATTCGCATTCGCATTCGTATTCATATTCATATTCATATTCATATATCACACAAACTCACATAAAGAAAATCTAACTCAACATGAGAAACTCGAATATGATAAAGAATGCAAAAACAAGTTCATCAGATATACTTTGAATTGAATTTGATAATAGACACCTTTAACCCATATGTAACAAGAAGACATAGTCATCAACATCCCCCGCCAGATTTGTTCTTATTTTAAATTAAGTCAGAACCTTCTCCTAAATACTCGAGTGTACTCAAAAATATCATGACACCAAACTCCGGAAAAATATTTGCGGAGTTCTGATTTTCGAACTCCATCAAGGTATTGATACCCTGAAGGCACACATCAAATTTGATGATCCTATCTGTAACAGTTTCTGAGAAAAATTGGCTCCTTTGAAGACACCTCGTACAGTCCCAAAAAACGTAACAAGGGCAATAACTCCGGAAAAAATATTTGCGCGGTTCTGATTTTCGAACTCCATCAAGGTATTGATACCCTGAAGGCACACACAAAATTTGTTAATCCTACCTTTAACGATTTCTGAGAAAAATTGGCTCCCTTGAAGACACCTCGCCAAAAAACGTAACAAGGGCAATAACTCCGGAAAAAATATTTGCGCGGTTCTGATTTTCGAACTCCATCAAGGTATTGATACCCTGAAGGCACACTCAAAATTTGATGATCCTATCTGTAACAGTTTCTGAGAAAAATTGGCTCCTTTGAAGACACCTCAAACAGAGTCCCAAAAAACGTAACAAGGGCAATAACTCCGGAAAAAATATTTGCACGGTTCTGATTTTCGAACTCCATGAAGGTATTGATACCCTGAAGGCACACACACAATTTGATAATCCTACCTTTAACGGTTTCTGAGAAAAATTGGCTCCTTTAACTCGGACGGACGGACGCACACACGGACGGACGGACGGACGGACGCACGCACGGACGGAGCTCAAACCTATATCCCCCTTCCACTTCGTGGCGGGGGATAATAAATCGACATAAACATAGTGTAGGTAAATGTGAACTCATTCTTTTCTTTTCCATTCAATACGACAGAAAATGAAGCCAAGTTGGAAGTAATTATTAATATACTTACATTGAAAAGGTCGTCCCTTCCCGTTACTGATGTATCCACTGATACTAAGATGGGAAAATATCACCGAACCATTCAAACCCTTTGTATCTACCAAGTAATGTTGAATTTGGATAAATAATTAATTCCTTTACCAGTGGCTACTCACCAACCTTAGTTTTATCAACTCTAAAACTTGCTGTGTTTCTGACTTCAAAATGATATGATCATGTAGGTATATCGACGTGGAACTAATTACTAATCCTAAACGTTTGTATGTACACGTCAAGGTGTTTTCAGTGACGTTAAAAACCCTTAATAAGACTTAGTGTGTGAGGGTTAGACATTTTGATCAGGGTCACAAGATTATTATTATCCCGTTGCAGCAATGCTTATAAGAACTTTCTATGTGATGTAATGTATTGCGAATATTCGTTGATATATATATATAGTTGATTGAAATATGAGTAACGAAATATGTTACTCATAATTACGTCACAACAATTATTATAGAGATTGAGTGAATATTTTGCAGGGTAGTATATTTATCATGTGACTATACATGACATTGTACATTGACTCACCCCAACTGTATCAATAAATAGAATATACAGTCATGCTGCACCAGGAAGTAATAACTGAATGTGTTCCACGCTAGTTTCACTGATATACCAAACGTAATCTCAAATACGTAAGATAAATGGGAATGTTAAATTGGAGTTTATACAGAGGAGAAATACCCTTTTTTAAAAGACACTCATCCGATAGTTACATCACAAGATCAAGCATATTGAATGACATTTCTAGACAAGCTAACACAGGGTTTGCGACATAACTACATTCGTAGAATAACTAACTTGAATAATGTAATATTGTATTTCTAATACAAAAACTAAAAACAACGAATCACCGATGCAATCGCTCGTGATTCTTCAGCGCCGATGAGCAAATACGCTTTCTGACAATTAGTTTGTATAACAACATGATTATATATGTTTCTGGTATAATTTGCGAAATGAACATCACCGACAGTTACATGTGACTATTAAATGTTAAGAAGATATCATAACATGAGCTTATATCGAATACATATATAACAAAGATAATATTAGTAGAAGAAAAGGGGGAAGTTTTTTGTCAAGTATTTGTTTAAGTGACCGACGAGACAAAGAGATCATCATGGAACATGTTATACGTATATGAGTGAAATATACTTATATCAAAGGTTTTGTTAATATCCTAGAATCACAAATCTGATGTGGCCAAATGGAGACTCTCCTACGTTTCACACAGAAGGCACAGTGTTTTATATCATTACATAAGCATATATCGAATTCATCCGTTTCAGTTAGTGCAGAATCACAGAAACACCGTGATCCCATGGAGACTGCTATGTTTCATATGGAAGACACGATGTTTCACACACTATCACCACATGACTTCCGGTCTCATGCTGTGCATACGTGCAGTGGCGACAGAGAGCAAGAGCAATTACATGATTTTTCTGTACATTTTCCGTCTTTGTCTTACCGTGACGATTTGATCAGTGACAATTGCTTTTATCTGCAAGATTACATAAGTTTTTGCAAGATGTAAGGAAATTGTAACAATGACTTGACACTAGGTTAAGACGAACATTTGAAATTCTGAATTATGATAATTTTCACGAAGCACCCGATGAAAATTAAATCAAAAGAATTACAATATCTTACTTCGTGATCACAAATAACGCAATTTTCTCAAATAGATTTACGAACTAAAAATGACTGTTACATTGTCTCTAAAGAAGATGCTTCAAAGGGGAAGACAATTCTGCATTGAATTATAAAGTTCCATGTGTGAATGGTAAAAAGATAACAACTATATATAATGGACATGTACAAGTGTACGTTTCAAACGATTTCGTAAAGAAAATTGATGTTTCTTTTAGGAATCCAATACAATTTTGAATACTTGTAAATATGTATTCGACATTTCATCATCATCATCATCATCATCATCATCATCATCATCATCATCATCATCATCGTAATCGTAATCGTTGATAAATTATGTGTTTATTTGTGTCATTTAGAAACGAAAAAAGAGGGCAATAAATCTATTGGTTCCAACATACTAGCTGAAAAACGACCATTCTCAGTATCAAAAGCATGATTATGAGTTATGTTCAGTAAAGTGAACACTTGATGAATAGAAAATGACAGTTCAACATCACCTATCGCCGGAGCCGAGTTATTTATAGAAACACGTCATTGTGGTGCAATAACCAGGCTATTGTTAGATGGGGATTTCCCCATGTCTAAAGAAAGGGCGAGGAGAAGGAGCAAGTTTAGATATGATTGGACACTGCGTAAGTAATCTCCTTGAATAAACACTGTATCAATAGAACAGTTAGCGGTGAAACAGTACTGTGTAAGATGTATGGTCTTAAAATATGGTATAACTTAAACACCTAACAAATGTTGAATGTAATGAATAATTGAATATATAGAAATCCCTATAGGTTCATTATGAACACTAGTCAAGTCACAGCGAGAATACAATCAAGTCAGCTCACTGACCTAGTCACTCGAGCAAACACGGGGAGGTTGTAGTTACATTCTCAGTGAATTGTGTGCTCTCACTATAAAGCTACCTCGGGTGAGTAAACATATCATTTGTAGCCCAACCATGCCCAACGAAGGATGGAAAGGGTATTTGTCCAGCATTTATTTGAATCCCAAACATCCAGCCTCCTTTTCAGGTCCATCGAAACTGTATCATATAGTGAAAAGGGAAGGGAAATTTGATATTGGCTTAGGTCAAATCAAGAAATGGCTTGCATCTCAAGATGCTTACACATTACAACGGCCTCTTCACTACAAGTTCAAACGGAACAGAGTCGTGTCAACAGGTTTGAATAACCGCTGGGATATAGACTTGGCTGACGTCTCCAATATAGCTTCAGATAATAATGGTGTGAAATACCTATTGGTGGCTATCAATGTATTTACAAGGTTTCTATGGGTAGAACCCTTACAAAATAAAACTCCAGACGCTGTGATCAAAGCCTTGACAAAGATTTTTTCAACTGCTGACCAACCACAAATTATAAGATCTGACAAAGGTCGTGAATTTGACAACAAGAAGGTGAGGTCCTATTTAGCCAGGAAAGGTATAAGCTATTACGTCACACACAATGAAACCAAGGCATCTTATGCAGAGAGAGTAATAAGGACACTGAAGACTACCATGTATAGATACTTTACTTATAAACAGACTTATCACTATCTGGACATTTTACAAGATCTTGTGAGTGACTATAACCATAGACCGCATAGATCACTGAATGACATTGACAAGAACAATGAATCGGTTGTATGGAAAGAACAGTACATTGACCCATTGATTAAACCAGCTCACCCCAAGGTAGAGAAAAGGCATGTACTCGACAGAAAGAAAGCTTTCAAATTCAAAGTAGGAGATCAGGTGCGACTGTCTCATCTAAGGTATGCTTTTCAACGGGACTATCAGGAGAAGTGGACAGAGGAAATATTTATTGTCAGCAGACGATACTATAGAGATGGGATACCAGTCTATAAAGTCAAGGATATGGCTGAAGACCCAATCACTGGTACTTTCTATGCAAATGAACTTCAGCGAGTGGATAAGTCTACAGACACTTTGTGGCGAGTTGAGAAGGTATTAAAGAAGCGCAAACGGGCTGGAAGGAAAGAAGTCTATGTGAAATGGATGGGATACCCAAAGAAATTTAACAGCTGGATAACAGAACAGGATATCCAGGCAGTATAAATAGACAAAATGTCTCATAGAAGTCTCATTTCAGACACAACCACGATGGAAGCAACATGTACAGAATGTGGGAGACAGTTTTCCCGAAAGGATGCGATGCTGAGACACAGAAGACATCAGCACAAAAGCATCAGTCTACCATCCCTGACGCCGCAAATACCACCACCATCGCAAGTAACGCCGCCACCACCACCACCACCACCACAAATACCACCACCACCGGCACAAGTAATGCCGCCACCACCACCACCACCACAAATACCACCACCACCACCACCACCGCAAATACCACCACCACCACCACCACCGCAAATACCACCACCACCACCACCACCGCAAATACCACCACCATCGCCACAGAAGCAGAGCAACCCTAGAGAGTCTTTCAAGTTTATCATTCCATCTTGTTCTCTTGTGGTTGGTCCAAGTTCAAGTGGCAAATCAGTGTTCTTATACAACCTACTGGTGCAAGGATGTATACATCCAAAGCCAAATAACATCATCTGGTGTTTCACTGAGTGGCAGCCTCTCTACCAGATGATCTGTGAACAGATGCCTCATGTACAGTTTGTGAAAGGAATTCCTTACAACATACTTGAGGATTCGTACTTGGATGTAAGAAATAACAACATGATTGTATTGGATGACATGATGTCAGAGGTTAAGGATGACAAGCGTATTTCTCAGTTATTTACACGAACATCTCATCATAAAAATGTTATTATCTTTCTTCTATTACAAAACCTGTTTCCAAGAGGGAAAGAGTCACGTGACATTGCTCTGAATTCGCACTATGTGACCTTATTCAACTCTCCTGTGGATAGGCTGCAAGTTCAATTGTTTGCCAGACGTATCTTCCCCAAGGATGTGGACAGATTTATGTCAGTGTATGAAAGGGCTGTTCAAATCCCTTATGGTAATATCACGATTGACCTACGGCCAACTACCCTTGAATCAAAACGAATGCAGTCTAATGTATTGACACATACATCCCCTATTACTGAATACAGACCAAGTCCCCCACCAGAATCAAGCTTACATGAGAGAGGGGATATCCCTATAAAAGAAGAGAATCCTGACGCATCACATCATTTGACGACAGACACTCCTAGAGAAAACATCTCTGTCTCTCCTAACATAGTTGAAAGCTCTGCTGTGGACTCAGAAGACGAAAACATGCCTTCCTGCGATGAGTGTGGACTTGTATTCGAAAACAATCATGATCTTCAACGGCACGTGAGAAGTTGGTGTCCTGAGAATGGTGGGGAACCACTATTGAAGAGACCTAAGATGGATGTAACTCATGACACTAGGGAAGAAAAAGTGCATTCAGGCGAGAAACCACCTGCAGAAGATACAGAAAGAGAGGTGAAAGGTATTGATGAAATGTGGGAACAAACGCTGAAAGCCTGTAAGGAGGACATCTGGAAAAAGAAAGAAGCCTATGAAGATGAAGGAAAGAGTGAAAGATGGATTGAAAAGAAATTAAGGAAGTGCTGGGAACAAACTTTTCTTGACAGACTTGTGAGAGCCATTCGCTATACCAGCTATTTCGGACATGGAGCTCTCTTTAGGCCTATACTGGAGAAGGTCAGAGCCTTAGACATTGACATGGATCCCAAGGACATGGATGCTAAAATCACTCAGTGGATAAAACCCATTGTGAAAGATATTCTTTCCCATGTGGACATGAGTCGGGCTGAAGATTTAGAGTTTGTTGACAACTCTGAAGATGAACAAACAGATGATGATGAACTTTGAACTCAATCCCAAGACTTGTACATCTTATGATCACTGTAGATACCTCCTAATAACGGTTTCATGTATCAATATGTATCTTTGTGTTATGGCATAATGTTTTTATGTAATAAAGAGTGTAAATAACATGTTTATTGTTGTTGTTTTTATTTTTATTTTATTTTTTTTCCGATGAACCTTCATAAGAGCTTCTCAAGAATAACACAAGTGTAAAAATCAAATAATTTATTCATGAATCACAAAGCATCAACATGATTTACATAATTTCAAATAACAATCAGACAATATACATCTCTAAATTGACACATAATGATTATGTACATATCTACACCTTACACTAGCATCATCATATTACATTAAACATTATGTTATAAACATTCACTATACAATTCTTTGCCACAGCCAACACTGGCTTCTCCTTTTGTAACAAGACTACGCCCCTATATACATGCTCTACCTCAAAGTGAATAGGGCTGTCAATGCGTTCTTGAGTAGGTCAGCAATACATTCACAAGTGAAAATAAAGGTATTCATGGTTTCTCAAATGATTTAAGTGGTTAATTCTGACTTTATTTTATAATGGCCGTGGGCAAGTGTATGAATCCCATCCTCTAACACATACCGTTTGTCATCAAAGGGGGAGAGACTTATCTTATTGATGGAGGTTGTATACAATTGATGTTCATAGCTCCTGATTTGATGCATAACATGCCGAAATTGTGTTTTATCAAAGAGACATTGTCTGTAAAGTTCATGTCTCAGCTGTTTTTTAATGACAGTTGATGAGACTCCTTTAGCTTTCTGTTCCTCTGCCATCACAACTTTCTCTGTATCATTCTCATCTTTTCGTTCCTTTTCTGGCTTTTTGACTTCTTGTTCAAAAGAGAAAGAATAAAGTTTTGGACGGAGGCCTATGAACTCTTCCATAATACAACCTCCTATCTCATCCTTGAACTTGGCCAAGACTTTAGCATTAGTTTTAGAATAAAGGAAATGTTTTGGGGAATAATTACTGGTATCAAACAGCTGTATATGTTCTCCCATGTCAGCATACACATCAGGTGTTTCAATTTTATAGCAGAAAGAGTCAGTGTCAGTGAAGCACAGCATTGATTTCTCCCCATATTTTGGTTTGATCCAATTATAATGCAGATTATACATCACAATTTTTGAGAGGTCGAGGATAGTCATGCCTGCAAACACAGGCTGATTGAGAGTCAGGGTGGTTCTTTTCAAATGAACAGCTGCCAAATCTGAGTTAAAAATTTTAAATGCGTCAAAAGTCGGTTTGGCACAAAGCTTTTTGAGGCGTTTGGGTGAGTTTACAAGCTCTACATTCACATGCTTTCTGACATTCATCATGGAACGGCCAAAACATGAGTTGTTCAGCAATTTAAAAAAGGCTTTTTCGGTGTCATTTTTAGCCTGTTTTCTCTTCTCTGTATTGAAGTCAATAAAAGGTTTGAGCCAGGGAGACTGTTTAAACTGAATCGCTCTGTGAATTTTGCTGAGCACCATGCCTTGATTCAAATAAAACTGTAAATTTCTATAGTGCAAGACATAATTTTGTTTGTTGAATAAATTTGGAACGAGCTTCTTCACGGGTTTTCCCTTCAGTTTAAGCTTCTCTTTTAGTTTCTGAGAATGTTCAGAAAGCATGTCATTGGTAACAACCATGGGTTCAGGGGCTAAGGGGTAATCATTGTGGAGATCATGAAGATGAAAGGGGTATTCTAAATCGACTTCCAAAATGTAGCCAATGTCAGCCTCAGGAGATATGTTCATTACATCAATGTGATCTACTTTCTCCACCCACTCAAACTCTCGTTCAGGTAGGGCCTGAGACATGGCCCACCCATAGAGATTGTTGGCATCCCAATACATAAGATAACTAATGGGATCATTGGGGTTGTATTTTTTGCACTTCATCAGGGGGTTATTACTGGCAGCATATTTGGCGGATATGCAAGATATACCACCCCTCAACCCCTTTTCAAACATGAGGTGTTTATCGAGATCTGTCAAGAGCTCAAGCTCCACCTGTCCCATTTTCAACATGGCGTCCCAACCAAAACCAGGTAGAGTGTAATAGTGGGCACTGTCAAGGCCATAGTTGTCAAGGCACATATCTCTAAAATCCTCAAAGACATCAGCCAAAAGCAAAACATCAGACTTCATGTACAAGTCATGATATTCCCCTAAATTTTGTATATCAAATGTTGACCATACTAGCTGAGCATTAGCATAATCCTCATCAGATATAGAACTCTGAGTCAATCTGTTATAAAAGTCCTCCTGTTGTGGGAGATGATTCAATGTAAATTTTGATTCATCATTCATAAAGTCATAGGGATAAACCCCTTTGCGCAAAAGTAATTTCCTTTGTTGATCATTGGCATACTCCCAAAACAAATGTTTAAATTTTGTAGCACATTTATCCAAGTTGATAACCTTTTTCTTATCAACGTCATCAGAACAGCCATTGACCATATTGGTCACCAACGTGTCAAGGGGAGCTTGAAGAAATTTGAGAGAATCAATGAATCGTAATCTGCCCAATGAAAATGAAATGTATTTCTCCAAATTTTGTGCTATGCACTCCAATTTTCCTTTGTAAGTTTTGTCTAGATGTTTCAGCAGGAGATGGGAGTCATAATTTGCTAAATTATGAAATACTACAGGCAAGTAGAATTCATCTTCTTGATCCTTCTCATTGCTGCTCGTTTTACTCTTTTTGAATTTCAACTGCAAATTACAGGTGTGATGAGCAGCACCCCGGTAGTTATTACTGCTTTTCAAATGGTCATGATCCCTCACTTTAATCGACTTTTGATCAAATAATTTTTGACAGATATGACAAGTGTCTGCCTGTTGAAAGGCTGTCTCGTCCTCCTCTGTCGTATGGATAGTAAAGAACTCATTCAACTTTTTCTGAATAGTTTTTTGCTCAGTGAGCAAACAATCAATGAAGTGACTAATGACATTGGGACCTCTATAGACAACAGCTGGTTGGTTATAGTCGGAGTCAGTTGACACTACTTTGTAACAAAAGCCAGAAGGTTCATGTTTTTGATAAAAAGAGGTATATTTGGATTTTTGTGCGTCATGCTCAGTCACTTGTTTGGTCAATGATTCAAAATCAGCATAGATGACAAATGGCACTCTGAGCTGATTCTGAATGTTTTTGAAATGAACCCATGCTTTCTCTCCTTCAGGCATTTTAATTTTCTGCATGGTATGGTCATAGCAATAGGGGGTGTGGTTATCTAACAAATCCCTACGGGTAAACCCATGCAGACAATGCCTACAGTAAAAAACAGCCCCATCATGATTTGTTCTGTCCCCCATCAACCTGCTAAAGTTTCTGATTAAACAGAAATGCCTTTTTTCTTCCTGACTCAGAAGTAGCAAATCTACTGTTTTCTCAGCCCTGTGCTTGCTGACGTGAAGGGGAAATACCTCTTTCTCATCATAACCAAATACATTCACAGAAATATTATTTTGTTTTTCAAATTTAGGAATTTGTGAAAGGGGGACTGGTGTATCAATGCCACACATATCCACTTCTGATTCAAAGTTAACATACTTTGATACTCTGTTTGCATTCTGTTTAAAGGAAAATGGATGAAGTGATGCAAGAACGCTCCACAGAAAACATTTTTGATCATTGTTTTGTATGTTCAAAACTGCTTTCTTATCTGCTAAATATTTTGGAAGAGGAATGTAGGAGCTTGCTGACAGGGGAACATATTCAGCTGTGTTTACCTCAAGGTGTATAATGTGATCTAAAATCCACCCACTCCCCTCGGCCTGAAACTCTTGTGAAGATGCATACAATTTCTGAAAAGCTTCAGCTAATTGCTCATTAATTTCTGATAAGTTGCTTACCCAAAAGTTTGTGCTTCTCAAAACTGGTTCTGCCAAATGACTTTGGTTATTTTCATCATATTTCACATACTTTAATTTAAGAGTGAGAAACCATTTCATACCTTTCTTTTCATTGAGAAAATCATGCAATATGCTAACAATATTGTCCTGTTCATAGGCTAAAAACTGAAGAATGTCTACACTGTAAGCCTGATCGGGAGTGAGTGCTGTTGTCCTCAGTGACCCGTCCAAGGCTGACCTCTGACCTCCCCCAACCTGGTTGGCTTGCCTGGCGAAATACCTGTCTCGACGACGCACACACGAATCACAGTGCTGTACTTGACTGCTGTAGAAACGCTCTGGGAGAGGACGGTGGCAGGTCAAGCATTCCCGCCCTGAATGGGAACAGCTCTCACAGAACTGTTTCCCCGGTAGCAAGCATTTGTGATGTCCACACCAGTTACAAGCATCATAACGGGCTGGAGATGGGATGTTTTCCTTTGACTGAAGGCATGGTCGTTTAGACTGGGGGCTGGCTGATGTTGATGGTCTCTTCAAGCTTGATCCACAACTGTGACTTTGGAGATCATCCAACCGTGAATAGGACTTGCCACATCTACCACACTCATATCGTTTATCATCATGTACTGTTCTTATATGCCGCAGAAGATTCTTTCTCTGTATAAAAGGCTGGTTACAAAGATGACAATGTACCTTTTGAACTGAGGGATGTATGAGCGGTGACGGGTTTGTCTGTTTGGCTAACAGTTCAATCCGTTTTAAATTCACTTCAGGGTCATTGTGGCAGTTGTTTGCTGTGGACCAAGCTTCCAATTCACTGAGAGTCTTCACATTGTTGAGAAACTCTTGTTTTGCCTCCATCCTAGATAACGGGAAAACCTATATTAAGTCTACTTCAGTTTTACCAATGGGAGTTTCGTTTGCGTTTATTCATTACCACACTCTCCATTTCTTGAACTCTTATCAGTGTTACCATACATAATGTTATGAAAATAAAGCAAATAACAACCTTTATTGGTAGAAATATTACTATCTTTTGAGACTAACATATTTCAATAAAAGTATTTTCTGTTAAGCTACAGTTAAATGATGTCTGATTACACTGAGTATGAATCACCTTAAAACTCCTTATCACTTGACAATGCCGGAGAAATGTTTCCAAGTGTCCTTTCTCGCTGACTGCTTGTTACTGAATGCTATTTAATTCTGTTGCCCTTCCTTTTATAGGCTCTTTAAGATGAGTTCATTCTAAACACTACCTGTAACGATCATGTGTAAAATACATGGTAAACCATAGCAATAACATAGAGGGGGTATTAGGTTGCAATCTCCCACGCCTTTCAATGCGCTTATGAATGGGACTGCCGTGAAGCACCCCTCAACAGTGACCTCGTCCAACCTGTTAAGACCTGTCTTGACCTGTCCCAACATGTTTGGTATTTAAACGAGCTGGGCGGTGGTTGTAATCGGGCGTTTGCTATACTAATACATGGGAAATTCCGTTTCTAACAATAGGCTGGTTATTGCACCATAATGACGTGTTTCTATAAATAACTCGGCTCCGGCGATAGGTGATGTTGAACTGTCATTTTCTTTCTAAACACTACCTGTAACGATCATGTGTAAAATACATGGTAAACCATAGCAATAACATAGAGGGGGTATTAGGTTGCAATCTCCCACGCCTTTCAATGCGCTTATGAATGGGACTGCCGTGAAGCACCCCTCAACAGTGACCTCGTCCAACCTGTTAAGACCTGTCTTGACCTGTCCCAACATGTTTGGTATTTAAACGAGCTGGGCGGTGGTTGTAATCGGGCGTTTGCTATACTAATACATGGGAAATTCCGTTTCTAACAATAGGCTGGTTATTGCACCATAATGACGTGTTTCTATAAATAACTCGGCTCCGGCGATAGGTGATGTTGAACTGTCATTTTCTATTCATCAAACACTAAGCACATGCTTATGTATACCCTTAATATCGTGTGGGATGAGGAACATTGAATGCAAATGCTGTACTACAAAATATTACTGTAACCCCAAACAACCACAAATACGAATATACGAAGTTACGAATCAGGATGAACGGTTACTCAGTACTATATGTAAGTGCGAAGGGCAAGACACGTCAACACTGTAATTCAGCTTGGAACTATTAAAGAATGGTTCAAGGACAAGTCAAGGAAAGGGAAATCTGTTAACCACAAGAATTTCGTTCCCGCAGAGTTTCTGGAAGTGTGTATAGAGAAGCGAGAAACAATGGAGTGTAGCCCCATTCTCCAGATGTAAACAGCATTACGTGAGGCATATAGCGTCTCGGTGGAGACAGATATACACAGCAAGCATACCGCATAGTGCTAATGGTACACCATCTGCGATTCATATTGACGCCTACTTGTTTGCATCTATCTCTCTGACATATTCTGTTCTTTCTTTGTAAATATATCTGTCTCTGAATGCAGACCACTGTGTGTTGCTTAGATGTGTGTCTGCCTCTATGTCTTGTATTTTCTATATATGTCATGAATAATATATGGTTGTCCTACAAGAAAAAAACACTCATATGTACACTTTGCAGGAATCTATCACAACCATGTTGCTTCTACTGTCTCCACCCTGACTTTGTTCATACACATATAAGTATCTATATATCAATAAGTATATAAAAGATCACAGAAATGTGAGAAAATGACAATGAATCTATGAAGTTCCTTCTAATTTGCTATGGTTTAAACAAAATTGATTTTTTAAATTTTTTTTGGAGATTAAAAGCAAGTAAAACATGACTTCAATTCGGCAATTTTCGATGTTTGGCTCATTCTTCTATTTATTTCTGATCAACTTCACTGTCTTCTGGTCACGATAACTTAACCAAATATATCTGTACAGTGTCCGCGGTACAGATGTATATACAACCTGACAAGATGATATTTACCTGAAGACTACCTGTTTATTACAACCACGTGTATTCAATGTTTTTGCCAACGTGCTTATACAATCTCCTTCGCAAGCATATACATCCAAGTTATTTCTATTCAGATGTAGAAAAATCCAAAACACGGAAATTCTGAAATAATTAAAGGGGAAATTACAGATGATTAAAACCAAGAACTTTTCAACTGTAATTTAACGAAATCCAAAGAACATTTTTAAAGACCCAGTCAAGCCCATGACGTAAAACCTAGTTGTTGAAAATGCGGTAAGGTGCATGTTTATTTCATTAGCAAACGTATGCAAGAAAGGTTCTGAGAAGAAGTCACGTTAAGCAGTACATGCTTGAGTCATTCTCAAAAGTTTGTGAAATTCCTGTCCGCCACTTTCTACCGTCTTTATTTAATAAATAACATTTAAATTTGATAAGATTTCACTTTCAGATTGAAGCTTATATATTTGATACACAAAAGAACACTTTCAAATATAAATTAATGCTCAATCTATTTTTTTATTTGATTTTTACAAAATCAGAAGACGTAATTTCCCATGTCCCAGCAAAGGAATTTAGACCTACAAGAGTCTGTCATTTGGTGAATGAGTTTGGGATGTACTTTTTTCCACTGGTTGTTGATAGAAACATCTATTATGATATTCCCTACATTAATCAAACCTTATATAGAGTAAATTTTCATATTAATTTTCACTTTTTATGTCTGTCACAGAAAATTATGTCTTTCCTGTAACAGTACCATATTATCATGAAATAATTGATGATCCCTTGATTTCTGGAAAATATATTTCTTGTCATGCTCAATGTTAGTTTCTGATTGACAAAGCAAACACTTTAATCTGGGCTTCAGACAATATACTTTTTATAAAAAAATTAGTTGAAGTTCAGATTTTAGAGAGTAGAAATTGCCGATGTCTTTACTGTAACACATATTTCAAAACTGCTGTTATGTTTGTGTAACTTATCACCAGTTCATTAAATCTGGGTTGTCGAAAGCAACACAAGCCTTAAGTCTGGCTCGCTTGAGGGATCAGTCATTATCTTTAATTGTAGTGTCAAAGAGATATTGTCTTTAATGTAACAGTCTATCCTGTAACAAAAGTATGTTACAGGAAAGATAACATTGTTACAGTAAAGACATTTCATCACTATTTGTTTTATTTAATGAATAAAAGAACTTAACATTTATTTTTTCATCACATATTTCAAAAACATTAAGTATTAGTTTAATGTTCATTATTTCATATTGTAAGATAGAAGGCATATATTTACACAACATGGACTTATCAGAACTTGTTATTGCAAAGACTTGACTCCGTTACAGTAAAGAATGTTTGCATGATTACTGGTGTCAAAATACAAAGAGGAGAAATCTTGAAGTTAATAAGCTGATAATTAATAGTAGAAATACCCCAAAAAGATAAGGAGCATAATTATTTATTATTTGTCAGTGTCTAAGGGTCATAAATAATAATTGATTTTAGTTACTGCAAAGACTTTATTGTTACGGTAAAGACTTAACATTATTTCTGCATATATTGTAAATACTGAGAGTTGCAATTTACCATATATACCATCAAACAAGATACAAACTGATTACAAACTGTTTTCTGAATTGGTTCTTCGATATATTATGGTAGTCTTACATGTCATTATCAATGCAGTCACTTTGAAAATGGATAAACTTAATTAATCATATCTTTCGTAACATTTGATGTCTTTCCTGTAACAATTATTGGCGACATAACTTTTTTTCAAAATCACACTCTATTGATAACTCAAGGATATCATGAGAAATTTGTGCAATAATCAAATGTTCTCAACTAATAAGACTACACAATATTTTGAAATATCAGTACACTTCATAAATATTTAGTTTTTTTTGCCTTTCCAGTCACATAAAGTGTCTTTCACATAACATGAATGTCTTTCCTGTAACTCCATTAATTCTTTTAAATAGGCCCTAATTAATAATGATAACATGTTGACAATATCCTGAAATGGAATTTAACTAAGTAGATGTCCAATTCAGTTGAAATAATTTTCTTTAAATCATTTATTTTGACATTTATAGGTTTTGAAAGTGTAAACTGGTCCTCTGTTTACATATGAACACAGTTGTTCCCTTAATCTAAACCTTAAAGTAGTTTAATGTTAAGTTTTATTATTTGCAAGTGGTGTAAAAGAATAAAATAAATTGACCTAAATAGAAAAATTTAAGATATAACATTAATTTCAGATTTCTTGGTCAAAACAGTATTGTTACAGGAAAGACACTCATGATCACATACACTAATTAATTAATCAGCAACAGACTTACTGAACATCATTAAGCATTAATTTTGTATTTTTCACATGTCTTTGATATACACTTACCCATTTGCGAAAATTAATTACCAAAATGTTTCATAATTTTTTTTAAAATTTTGTGTCCAGAATTGCACCTTTTTTTGAGAATGACTCGCTTCTGTTATCGAGGTAGGCCACGGGGACACGAGACTGCTTGTATATATTTAGCTTATACTGTAGACTACAAAACATTATTGAGGTGTCTTACACCGCCGGTAATGGGATAAACACATACCTACTTGCCCAATTAGTATAACAAAGTGTGGTATGTAAAACAGTTAAGAAGCTTTACGTATATTCCCTATATTGTTATGTTGCCAAAAAACTTTTTAACCAATCAAGAACATTGCCAATCAGGACGTTATTTTTTCAAAGTTTGGTAGTTTCATAGATTTTCTCAATCATAAATAGTTTATGTCAAATAGTTTATCTTCATAAAGTCAATCATCTCACTACTCAACCCGATTGTCGGTGATGAAATCATTAAGTTTAAAACAAGAATCATCACTGGAAGTCATTTTTGTGTGAACACCTTTGATTAATTTGAGGTAGAGAAATTGATTTGCATAGCTTAATTGAAAATGGGGCGTTCATTATAGAACTGCATTCTTGGTTGAAAAAAACCCCCTGCAATTAACAACATTTGTTGTCGCTTTTGTGAGGTAATCTTATTTACTTAGATGTAATTCTGTCCTTTATGGATATGTACGTACTTATCTAGTATATAGAATTTTTTTTTCATGACTTCACAATGGCACGAGTGCATTACACAAAATCAAGAATACGGGCTCATACTAGACAAACTTTTAGTTTCAAGCAAAACACAATCTTACAATCTTTTTATTCTTATGTATAGGGAATGAGCTTAAACCAATACCATTGCATTTACAAGTCATCCCAAAATCAAGATTTGCTTTTTCAAAGTATACGTCTAAAGCTCAGGTAAACTTCGAGTGAACGTAACACTAAAGAGTTTGCGGTTCTGTGGTAATGTCAAACAATCACTAGTTTTCTGAGAAGTCGAAGTCTCTAGATGTCCAACCTTAATTGTTATAATGCCATCCTGAATATAATGTCCCATCTGCTTCTGGACAAGCATTTGCATGAAAACAAGTGTACACTGAATTTCAAATAGTGTCTGTAGTTTATATGACATTTAAGACATAATATCACCAAGAGCCTAATCAAGTCTACATAACACCTAGTATGTCATCCAGACCCTAAAGCTAAAATATTCAATTGATGACCAACCCAGTCTAGAAAAGTATAGCAAATCTAGATCACTCAGCTTTAGAAGCAATCTAAATACTTTAGAAGTTAAAACATCTCCTGGGATCCATTTTGTTATAATACATGTCAATATTGAAAGAGAAAATACTTCTGAGACTAAATGGTAGTCTACATAATACCCTCTGGATGCAACTGGGTGACTGGAAGGTCTAACTAGCAACGCGGTTATCATGTCTGAAGAGGCGTAGCTACTGTAGGTAATGGAGCGTCTTGATCTGACTAGAGGAGTATACCACTCCACCTAACAGTAGCACAACGCTGATAACGAGGGGCCTGTGGATAAATACCACTAGACACCGACTATTTTTGACTCGTCTGTTGTACCCTTGTCTGGATGCTATTACAGCCGGTGGTTGGAATAACAGCATAGAACAACATCAATATCAACGTTTAATGAATGAAACATTGAAAGACATGCAGGTGGCATACAAAGAAATGGCAAGGAATTCTTGAAATATTTCTTTCTTGTGAAAATAAAAGTGTCAATATATAGAAGTTTTTACCAGAAAATCGTGCTTTTTAATTTGAAAGGATGGTTCTGATGTGGTTTCATTGTAGAAGAGCTACCAAGAGAATGATTTCACGACCAAAGGGATACTTTACAGTATTTTTGAAATTCTAAAAAATGCATAACTGCCAACTACTTATTCCAAAAATAAATGCTCTGAAACTCAATTTATAACTTTATGTTGTTTATTATAATATCAATTTAATACAGTGAAAATTCTCTAAAATCGGCGGATAATTCTAATAAATTACATCATTTATAAAATAAGTTTTATAAGGAATGTTACTTTTCAAAATATTTCGACTTAATTTACCCGTTTCACATGATGTAGCCTATAATTGACACACTTTTCACTCCCTCGAAATAATAACTTTTCCCAAGAAATCACGGATGGAAATTATAACTTTGTTGCTAAAATAAGATCCTCTTCACCTGTTCCCCAAAATAACACGGCTGTTTTCAAGGAAGCAAGATGTTTTTCTTCCGTGTATCAGCCCATACATTTATCTTACACACAGTGTGAGATGTTGCTACAGATATCGTACGATCTAGCGAGGACCCCTCTGACGAGTGTAGTACTGTGAACCATATAGAGTCGAACAGTGCTCTCTAGACTAACACTCAGTCGCTGATATATTTATTCTTAATAAACTGATATTTTTCACAATTGACAACAGCCTTAATGAGGTTTATCATTTAAAATCAAAACTACCTTTCAATGATGTTTTTCGTAGGGCAAGGTAATTTTTGGTGAGTTGAAATATTGTGAGCTACGATCCATGGCAAGACTAAGTGTTCCTTTACTATTGATAATGACCTCAGATAAATACACCTTACCACATGCCAGTGGAGGCTTATGTGTAGAGTAGGGGGATATTAAATCTTTGTGACGTAAAGTAACGTCATGTCGATTATGTTCCTAAAATAACACCCATCCCGAACCCATGGTGTAACATTACGTGGAAACTAGGTGAAGCGTAATTCACTTTCTTTCAATTCTTGGTGTAAGTGTAAACACTTTTTAAACCTTGTATATATTTCAGCATTCGCCATTGGATGAAGACGAAGGAGAATGATTGATGTGCTTTGTCAATGAGAAAACTGAGTTTTGTAATAATTTTACTTGATACGTTTGCTGAAAGAGGTGTTCCGATGTATAATCAGTTTCTTCATGGCTAACTGTTCTGTTTGATAATGATTTACAGTTGCCCTTCAAAAAGGTCATAGACGTGAAAACGAAGTTAACCTTGATGTTCAAGCTGCGTGGATAGTTTGACTAGACATTATGTTACAACATGATTCTTACAAGTTCTCAGATTGATACCCTTTTGTTCCTTCAATACTAGTAAATAAAAGATGATTGTAAACATTTTTTTTACAGTAATTGATTTAGAAAATATTCCAAATGCACGTATATACGTGTTTTATGACTGTTGAATAGACAATCATTCTGTAATCAATACAACATATAGTTTTATGCAGCTCTCGAACAGTTACACAATATGTGACCAATAAACTCGTATGAACATTATAAAGCAATTTGGTACTTATTTTCGAAATAGAATGAAAACTATTTGAAATGGTGAAGGAAAAGAACTTTTCATGGTCTCGAGTAAAACTGATTTAGATGACATTTAGTGTCATAATCTACAGATGCAGAAGCAGTATAACTGAATATATTCAGATCAAATCTAATTAAGGTAACCGATTAGTTGAAAATGAAATATATCAAATCAACGACGTTCAAATCATCATCACGAGTCCCTGATGTTAATAAAACAACACAAAAAATATTAATTTGATGTAAATGCATCTCCATTGATGCCATATTTAGAATCTTTCTAATACGATATTAAGATAAAATAAAAATCAATACAAATGAATAAGTTAAAATTAAATAAAATAAATGACGTATCTTCATCCTCTCTACCAAATATGTCATTGTAAAATATCGACGGTAAACGACTTTTAAAATGTCACCATTGTTGTAGTTGAGACCGTCACCATTGTTGTAGTTGAGACCCATTACATAAGAATAATCAGTTAAAATTGAAATCAATGAAAATTTAAAGAATGTAAAAATTAAATAAATCTCATCAGTGATTTACAACATATCGTCAATTCTCCCTGAACAAATATAACCATTGTGAAAATTCAATTTGAGGAACATGCATTACCAAACTTGCAATCGAGACGCATTCTTCCTTTAACCATTACATCAATGATAGACGTGCTAATATAACTCTTTGCATCAAAACAGTATAAGTACATATTGGTTACTGTCATGATGATGGACGGGCGCTCTACCAGAGTACCATTCGGTAAGGCTCGAACATCTGTTGTATATTTACACAAATCAAGCACATGTAGACACAAAGAGCGATGAAGGCAACTATTGACCCCACATGCTGTAAACTTTCCATGTCAGGTCAAATTGAGGTAAGTTATATTAAGAAATCAAGATGCTGAGTCATAGACACGAGATCTATAAACAAAAACAACCCACACCCAGATAAACAATGATAAGCCATTGTCACGCATGGATGGGTTGTATATCGATACAAAGGAAATATTTATAAGGCATAGAGCTCAATATGTTGTGTTGATTCATTAGATGTTTGAAGATGTTGTTTAACAACGCTATTTTAAAGCTCGCAGTTCCGTTATCGTTGAATATATAATTATTTCAATCCTTATTGATGGATTCAATAATAACCAGATATAGAGATGGACGATTTGAATGTTAAGTGTGCCACTAGTAATACACCAAATAAGACGCATAACATCACATCATATTACGTCGTACGCATCAAACGCACTAAGTTAACCCATGCGCTATTTCTCATAGTACATATCAATGCTTTAATGGGTTTGTGGTTATACTAACTTACATAATATGCAACCAATGGTCCAACACGTGCAAATAATCATTATGTAACATGACATGTGAGTATATCTTACCTTTATCCCTTGCTGCGCGAGTGTACTGGATTGTTTACATTACATCTTCTTACAATGTTGACTTACGTCCTTCTGAAGGTAAATACGCTTGATTGTATACAAAATACATGTGCGAGAAATCCGACCTTCACCTTCAGAACTGCCTACTTTATCCAGCCAATCAGAGACGAGAATTTGGGGGAGTTGTCACCAGCCTAGTTACCGACAAACTGTATGAATAGGAACCGTACAATGGTGACCTATCTCTACGCTCCAAATCGTGTATGACGCGATTATGGACAATTACAGTTCATCTTACAGAGAGTAGCGGTATCGGTATATTACATGGCGTGATTTCCCCTTACTGCCCGTCGCTTCACATCGCTAGGGGGTGTGTCACCTCATATGGTATGATTTGACGTATCGGGTTATGACAGGTTCAGTGTACTGTTAGACTAACGTGATTGAAATATGTAAACACTACATGACTTGATTGAAGTTAGTAGCTTTCGTCGTAAATACTACATTGATCTTCTTCGTAGTATCGATTTTCAAAAACATTTAGGATATGCTATCAATATTAAGTACACATCAAGTTAAGTGACTTTCAAGCACACTAACGTACGTTATCAGAATAGACGTGTTGCTATTAAGTTGAAATTGCAGTGTCTGGCTGACTTGTCGCATGAGGTGATAACTATATCCAAATTATAACATCAAGATGGTTTATATATATGCATCGGGATAATTCAATTTGTCCTATAAATCTGATAATTTCTGATCTGATTTATGGAACTATCACTACAAAAGTTCAGCCATTTATTATCAATATAACACAACACGAATAATCAATCAACAAATGCATCAATCAAAATTAAGAATAAATATACATTCTCTAAAGAATATATGCACACATTGTTGTTGTAGACATAAGTCTATCATCACAAACCTTGAGAAAAAAAGTATAATTATCAGGTAAAGTTGTCAGCTTAGGAAATTACGTTTTGTTCAGGGCTGATTTTTTTCATATCATATAAAAATGTGATAACATTACTTGATAACTTTAGACTCTTAATGTTGTTTAGACTCTTAATTGATTAAAGGTACCATGTGTTGTCAATTCATTCCAACGTTATCAAAATTGTACAGAAATATAAATGTTGCACGTCTACTCCCGACAACATAACCACCTGTCATCACAGAGGATAACCTCGCGACCGAGATAATCTGCTTGTTTGTTATGAAACTACACAGACAGACAGATAGACAGATTTTTATTCAAGTGTCACCTCGATACATATATACAGTACAATATTTACATAGTGAGGAAAATAACAGATAAAATACGGGGTACAATGGGTTATGACAGACGACAACATACATGACGTAGCGCGTGCCCTTTTGCGTTGCAAATATATAGAAATAGAGTGTCATTCGTCACTAAATATAACTTCGTATTATTCCCCAAATGATGTTACATCACATAAATAGTAGACTTTATCTAAAAAGCTTGTCTTTTTTAGCTAAAGTTAATTAGGAAGTATATCCAAACATGTATTTATGTTTGTGTAAAATCACAAATTGGCTAAGTGGATTTAAGAAAATTACAACACAAAGTACGAAAAGTTGGTGTCCAGTTTCAAACTGTAAAATGTTCGATGTTTTTTTATTAATGGTAAGTCAAATTGTGATCAAAATAATAAGAAGAAGACTTCCTGGTCACTACACTAATTGACGAGGATGAATCTATTAGCACTGTATTGCATTAATTGGTTTTGCTACTTTTGGTGTAGGTAAAGTTGGGATTACTAACAATAGAAATTTAATAACGCAATCATGGAGCTGAAACATAAGAACTATCTTCAAACTGAAAACAAGTAAGCTACCAAACAAAATCCCGAACAACTACCACAGAATCGTTTCTCGGTAAGGCGTACTACTGAAGGACGTCAATCGTATCTGCAGATTTAAGAATTCCTGCTTTAACCGGTTTTTGTTTTTGTTATACCACGTGAGTATAAAACAATAACAAAAGCTCATTATCTTGGACATTAAGCTTTCTCAAATATGCAAATGAAATGTGATAAATAAATAAGTTGCCCTTAAAGCTATTTGTATCAAACAAATACTAAAAACAACAACAAAAGTAGTTTGCGTGTGTAATGGTAATAATATCAAGAACACCGTCACATGAGTTGCAAACCATAACACACCCGTTATCGCCTAGTACACAATGCAATATCTCAGTTACCTGGCTGGATATACGGCCCGTGTCCCGCTACAGTGTGACCGAGTTATACAAGGACACCCGAACTGTACTGTAGTAGACGATACGGGCACCAGGGGACGTACAGCATTGCCTTGTTTATAAACATTTGGCATAGGAGTTTACTTAATTTTTTGCTGTTGTTTTCTTGAATGCAGTCCTTATAAAATGTTCAAATTTGTGATTTAGTTTTAACTCATACAACTCAAAATTGAAGGCTTGATAATCAGAAACTTATATTTTATACTTCTACTATAACTATATTATATTCACTCCTTCAATTTATCGTGCCATTTTTTAAGTAAATTGTTTTGGAATCAAACAGAATATGAAGCTTTTGTAAGTATTTGGTTTCTTATTTTGAATAGAAAAACAATTTAAGAGGATATGCATTTAAGTTATATGAGAGGCATTTTAGAAGTTTGAGAATTTAAGAAGACACGGACTTCTATATATGCACGATCAACTTCTTTATTTTATCGTCTCTTACCTTGTATTTCAGCTTGAATGGGTAATTGTTTGTCTTAAAATGTGGTGATCAAATAGAGATGAATAGTTGCATCTGTTTTGCGAAAGATTTCTATAATTTACTTAATTTACTTAAATTACTCGAATTGTTCAATTATCATATTCTTGCTGTAATAATAATAACAAGTTTTTTTCGTAAGTTAGTTTACCTTTGCTGGATCATTATTATGTTTTTTACTGATGTCACAAATGCAAATGTTCTCTCGTAATGGAAGGTTCACAATTATTTAAAAGATGACAACTTACGATAATGATAATTATAGAGAGAAAACGATTGCTCTATCATGATAATCAATGTTAATGCTTCTTATGAGATGTCAAAATACTCGACCACTTCTTCACGTGTACAAATTGCTTTATCAAATCAAATACGAAGATATGGACACGATAAAGGCTGGAGTAGGTACATGAGAACATCAGAGATGTTGTCTAAATCGTGTATCTACATACATAGATTGAATGACTCTACGTGGTAGAATGTTGAGGTGAAGATAGGCCTTCGTAGAATGTTGAAGGCAATGAAGGTAACAAATGTGTTTCGTTAAAATCGACAGGAGCTACAGTTTCTTAACAAGGCATAATTGGTGTCAGTGTCCATCAAATCTTGTATGAAATCAAGTTTCAAATTTGTCAGAATTATCTAATGTCAACACCTTTGGGGCCATGTGTAGAGGGATCCTGTCTGCACTACATATACAATGGCATGATGTAAATCTTGTATGAAATCATTATTTTTGAAAGTTTCAAATATGTCAGAATTCTTTAAAGTCAACACCTTTGGGGCCATGTGTAGAGGGATCCTGTCTGCACTACATATACAATGGCATGATCTAAATCTTGTATGAAATCATTATTTTTGAAAGTTTCAAATATGTCAGAATTCTTTAAAGTCAACACCTTAAAATCAATTGTGTTAAGGGATCCTACATGTATGTACACTGTATATACAATGATTATGGCATGATCTAAAATACACATGAGGTTACAACCACAACAAACAAGTAATGTTGAATGATAAATTGGTTAACCTCAATAACGGACATATAGGTCCCTTTCCTAAATTGTCCATTTCCTGTCATGAACGCTTCAGTCTCTTGGCGACACATAAATGTTACACTGTAATCGTATAATATATACATTAAGATGGCACACTTACAGATATTTCCACTGTCGAAACGTAAATCATTGAAACATTCAAACAAGAAATTTTGTTTTAATTGCCATCATGTTTGCAGATTACTGTTTATCAAATGTATGACTTTCACCAACATAGCATGCGTTTTCAATTCAAAACATAAACTTACACGATTTTCTGCTTCTTTAATGTCATATGGTATACTCTCAAGTGTTACGCTGTCTTTATTACCGATTCTAATCTAATCAATTAGCAAAAAACTTTCCCTTAGGCCTACTTATATATTCATTATATATTAATCACTTCATGTAAAACATCGATATAAACTTAATGTATATTCATGTCTATCTGTAAGTGAGAGGATTATTATCCCTCTCTTTAAATTTCACTATACAAATACATGTTTATGACTCGAGTGTCAGTACAATGTAAGCATTATCCATTAGTGTGGTACCAGTAACTGTCACTATTCCTAAATACTCAAATGGTGTTTTTGAAACATTAAAGAGCCACTCCGTACTTTTAATCACATATTTTTTTAGCAACGACCAAATAATTAATTAATATAAATAATATATAATAATAAATTAAATAATTTCATCCCAAAACGGCAATTATATGACAAATTCCTTTTTTCAATGAAAGTCTTAAAATCTGTGTGTTCGTGGCAGCCAAATTCACACTTACATTTTACATGAATAGAAGTTATATCACCTATCAAACTGTCATTCTGACTGCTTTAGATAGGTTTCAATAATTACCTTTGACTGTAGGTGCGCGTCATTGTCCGGTTTCCGATCATTATCACGACTTCTAACCTTCCTCGTGTTACTATACAACGTCGGTAAGCTTTAAAATGATAATTCCTTGCAACAGTCGATACTTCTCGATCAGATGATACCATTCATAGAGTTTGGCATGTGTGACCCCCAAAAACTCACAAAGTGTCTCTTTAGTAAGTTGTTTACTATGTGCATTCATGTATTGATATCTGATATTGATGTCAGTTAGTTGAGCAAATTGATTGAATGGTGATAAGGTGACGCACCTACTCTCACGTTTCATATAAGGAGTTCTTGACCTGAATGATGACCCTTCAGTCCTATCACTAAAGTACGGTTATTACCTTAGTACTATTCTATGTTATGTAATGGTGTTAACGATCTCTGTTTAATCACGTTCTAAAATCCCACACCAAATAACCTGTACAGTGTATGTCGGTTAGTTGAGCAACTTGATGTTAACAATGTGACGCATCTATCCTCTTATCTAATCTAATCACGATATGTATCGGCTTCTTGACCTGAAATGGTTTCATTTACAGTTACATGTATGTGTCTAAAGCGTTATTGCACAATATACCGCTTAGTATTTTCGTAAATACAATACGTACGTTATTAGGTAGCCTTGTTACATATTTTGTGACATCTGTTTTATAGAAAAGAACAATTAATAGGAACGATGAAAAATCCAATTTATTTTAATTTTGCATTGATAAATCGAGGGAATGACTAACTCACATGTATAAATAAATTGAAAAATGATCCTTTCGGGAATTATGAATTTTTCACCATTTCTTATTAAATTACGTTACACACAAATGTGACAGTACTTTAGATTGAAATCGTATGTTCATAACTAATTAATGTTTTAAGGTTTAAAAGTAACCAATCTGATTGAAATAAGATCATTATTTTGTTGCACTGCGTTACCTTACGCGTGGTGCAGAAGACTTAGATCTGAATATACTGATATCTAAAAGCAAGTACACCATTTCAACAGTTGTTTATTGATATATTATGTCCCAAGTAGACAAAGTCATGTGCATATGTTCCGAAATACTAAAAACTTAATTTTCAAATTCAAAGACCCCTCGCCATGCTTTAAGGCTGACATACACACACAATAAGCAAAACAGATATAATACGTATACCGATAACACGCCCGTGTCATAAGGAACGCCTATTGACTCTTCTGCTGTGATTGTGCAGGTAACTGACTGGTATATTTACACCAGACAAATACTCCCAGATAGTAAGCTACTTAAGTACGTATATATCATGCAACGTCTGTGAATAGGTTGACATTTGTCTTTCTACATGGGAAAATTGTTGAAGAGTCAAGAAACATTTGTACCCGTGCTTATAAGGAAATGAATTCGCGTTGAAAATTGCAAAGACGTGGTACGATGTTTATTTCTAAATGTTTAACAGGGTTTGGAATATAATATTCAATGTAAATTAAAATCAGACCTTATTGCGATTTATGTTTTTTTTACCAGGGCAATGTAGGGCTTCCGTAATACAATGCTATACACAATTAAATGAGTAACTAGATGAATTCTTTTTTGTCTGTGTTCGGTGATACTGCATCAAACAATCACGTTTATCTCATGGAATGAAAAAAATATTAAAATCCGCTCGTAATCAACATCAAATTCAGTCACATTCAATCTATTGCTTCTTTAAAGTCCATTTTCAAACTCGGGTATGACTGAGCCTCTGTGAGGTAAGAATGGTCATTAAAGAAAAAAACACATTAAAGAAAAAAACAACAATATTTTAATGAAATGGACATTCATATGTTTAAACATTCACATCCTCATGAGGTACCTTTGGGCGATCTACTGCTTCAAAAGTGTATTCAGTTAATATATTACCAGACACCTCAGTCAATGTAGTTGTGTTGTATTTTCATTGTTATTTCTAAAAGTCATATTTGCACGTGTAAATACTGCACGTGTACGGCGTGTACCTCAGAGATAACAGACACAGATAAGTGGACAGTGATACACTAGTAATAATCTTTTTTATATCTTACACAATACACAAAGTAGGAAATTACAATATAGGTAATAGTACTACTTGATAGTAAATGAAGAGAACAGGGATGATCACAGAGCACGCACTCAATACACTCTGCACTGTACGACCTCGTTCAATGAACCATGGATATATACTGTTTTATGTTTCTTATCTTATCACTATTACCAAGGGTATAGCTATTTTTAACCTTAATTAAAGAACCTAAACATGTGTTGTTTAAATGACATCCCTTTGGGAAATGTGTCTTCTCGTTATATATACAATTAAGAAATCATTTTCAATTAGGCATAGATAATATATGTCAATAACGAGGAGGTGGTGTTTGGTGAAAAAGCAAATGGCGAAATGTCTATCGATATGAATAGACATAATTTTGTGATTGTGTCATAATTGAAAGATTCAAATTTTAAAAAGAAACTGTGCAAATGATGTATGTTTTTGACACGAATACAGGGAAATCGCGTTAAGGGGAGCACTAAAAAACTAAAACAATTATGGCCACCGAAATTGAAATTTTTAACTAGCCTCATGAAAGTGTCGAAAACTTTGTATGTGACCATTAACACAATAATTATTAGAAAATATTCTCTATAACCTTAACTTAAGTTTTTTTATATAACATATACTAAAAGGGATTAAACAACACCGGGTATTGTTACCACCAATGACATAGTCTTACACTCAGACTGTAGTTAATATTATTTTGATCTAACAAAACCTCTATAATAGTCTGAAATTTCCAATTCTCCAAGGCTTCCTCCTAATATTCAATAAAATAATTGTGTTTTTTGAGAATTTTTATTTTTCAGAGACTGAATATAAGTCTAACTACATGTATGACACAATCGCATGCTATATTGCGGCAGTGAAGCACGTGCATCTCCATAGCGACTACCGGATTATCCCGGAGAATGACGTGTTCACTTGTGTATCATACAGTGTACTGTGTTAGCGACAGAGTCACATGGCAGTGACAAGGTGTGTTGTGTAGTTTTCAGTGACGTTGTCATCTCCAGGTAAATATTGAATATGTGTACCACGTGACTCACTAATTGATTATCACGCCAGATACTACAGCGTAGATTTCGTTGTGTCAATACCTGTCATAAGCATGATACTGTCTCTAAGTATGTTGTGTAACATAAATGAAATAGATTTCATTTATAACATTGGAAGATTAAGTTAATAAATTAATGATTTGTAATGAACGGTTATAAAGTTATGTTGTCTCCCTTTTAAAGGCACATTATCATGCATATGGAACCAAGCATACACTTTAAATGATGTTCTCATAACGCCGCACTTTAGTTACTAAGTGTGTTGAGGGTTTTATGTATCATGGTCCTAAATTATGTCAATTCTAATCTTTTGACCAAACCATACTGATATACAATAACATGTCTCGTATTGTTCATTGTGTTTGTGCATATTTAATCTCTGGACCCAATTGTATTCAGATAAATTGATTCATTGCACAATATGTAAAAGTATAATAATCAGACGTACACATGTACACACTAAAGACAGACCCTTCAGTTAACAAGTTTTGGGAGATATGAAAACAAATGGAGAGATAGAAGTTGTGCAAAGAAGGTATTTGCTGTTAAAAACTGAGCATTATGATATAATATTGTCATTTCTGACATAAGACCTAAAAATATGAAAAATCAATGATACAAAGTCAAAAAAATTTTCACCGATGAATATACCAAATATCAAATATCAACTGCAACACAAGCACCACATCATAATCAGGCCAAATCTCTTTCTCGTATGCCCTATGAACTGTAAAATCAAAACGATGATTACTTGCTTGAGATTTCTTCAGATAGATTTCATTGATAGTAATTGATTACTCCCATAACTAGTAAGCCTGTACATAAAGCCACATAAGCAGACAGTGTACATGTGATAACTAGTAGCTAGCTGTCACCCAGATTCCCTCTGAGTGATAAATACACGTCCTTGACATCTGCATTGCACCACCAGCATGTATTGCTCGGTATATATATGTGTATATCAAATGTCAGCTCTCTTCCCGCCGGCTATATCTCGGTTAAGTATGTAAGGAGGTAGGTATTATAACATAACGCGCCGAGGACGAGAGCTCTTCACAACTAATGAGTATTTTTGTCGTCTGCTCGGGACGATGACGTCACAATGTCGTCTGCTTGATCGTTTTCGTTCTATTTCTTAAGCATCATGGGTTTGATGATAGACAACTCGATTCATAGGTAACGATGCTTGAAGGGCAGAGAACAAGTGAAGAAATTTGAATATTTTATACCCACACTAACCTACTGTGTAACTCACAAACTGAAGCTCGTTATATGTTAACCATTAGACTAACATTTAGTCTCAGAAGTATTTTTTTCAATATTGACAATATTTTTAAACAAATCATGTATTATAACAAAATGGAGCCTCGAAGATGCTTCAACTTCAGAGACCCTAAAGCTGAGCGATCTAGACTTGCTATACTTTTCTAGACTTGGTTGGTCATCATTAAATATTTTTGCTTTAGGGTCTGGATGACAGACTAGTTAACCATGTCTTCACCCTAACCCGGAACATAACCTTTCGAACTCTAAACATCTAATTTGCTTGGATATCCTTCTTACATAACGATCGTATAAATAATCTTGTTCTTGGTCTTTTCATTTCGTCGGTTGTTTCTTGAACATGCTTTTCGTAAATTAATGTTGAAAGTTAACATACTCAACTTTGAATTCAAATCTGACATTTAAATAGCCAACCGTAATAGCGACTAAAAAACTCCTATTGTCATTATATAACGCGATAAGCTTTTAAATGATACTTTCCAGCAACATTCGATACCTCTTTTACAATATTGTAAAGATTGACATATGAACCCGACAATTCACGGAGTGCCGCATTTAAAGGTGCAGTAGCACGTTTTTAAGGGGAATAGATAAGGTGATGTCAGAAACATGAAAATATATGGTTCAATTGAAATACAATGTATTCAATCTAAATGAAGCAGTAATAGATCAAATATATATAATGTAAAGTTCAGCCATGCGATTCCTTGTACTTACACACAATGAATTAAAGGTGTTCACAAAAAAAAGGCCGTCAATGTACTTAATGTGAATCTTTATAATTTGTTCTCTGGCTATATATGATTGGTTTGTGTAATGATATTTTTTATAATAAAATAAAACATTTAACATTAATACACAATTATCAGTGAAAAACTGAAAATAAAATGTTCACAAAACGTACGTGCTACAGCCCCTTTAAAGTAATTGTGTCAGTTTTGCATGACACATATTGTAGCTTAATTAAATGAAGGTCAGAGGTCTTACTGAAAAAGAAGCATAGGGAAATTTATATAATAAATTGAAATATTTAAGATGTCAATTTTTTTTTTGGAACGTGGCTTTCTAAAGTGTTTCTTCGTCGCGAACAAAATGTAGTTATTACATTTTGTAATTAATAATACTATTAATTTAATCCGGCCAAACTGTTGGGCCTATTAGAATATGAACGAAGAGTTTGAAAAAAACCGACTTGTCCGTAATCTAAACAGTCGGTGTATCACCATGCATTGCAATTTTATTTCACTTCTTTTCAATTTCATTTCTTTGGGTAATTCATAATTAACGCACGCAAAATTTAGAAAATTATGTAATATGCAAGAGCAAGATTGGTTGCACTAAAACTATTTGACTAAGTCGCATAGATATTTGCCTTGCAAATCTCAGCAAATAACTTAAATAAAACGCTAAGAGAACGAGTTATCAGTGAGTGTGTAAACGAGAGACGTACCCAGCTGAAGTGTTTTGAACCCTGGTAAATGTTGGGTCATGTTTCTTCAAATTCCGATTCTAAATTTAGAGCCGACCCTCTTATCTCTGTGATTTATTGCGAAATCTTTCCTAATTCGGTCATACTGTCAAATGCATGTTCGTGTGTACACAGTGAGTCAGGGTTTACCGACTTGGTTTTGTCTTGCTGTTTTATGTCAACCTACTGAACGATATTTTTATTAAGGAGCACAGTATAAATGAATCTCAATAATACTTAACAGAATTATGTAATTGTTACAAATTTATGTTTTGAAACAAATTCTTTCATTTTGATACAGATGTTATACTACCAGTACTTGTTGACTTTTTATGGTTTAAAAAATCCCCACAATATAAAAACGCTTTTACAAAATATGGAATATGAAAAAAACGATTTATTTGATATCTAGTTAAAAGATACGTTTGAATATCACTGAATTGTTCCTAACGTTTAATTGTTCCATTTTATCATTCAACCTTAAAGTTCGTAAGAATAATAAAAAACGGAAATTGTTTGTTTGTGTTGTTTTAATATGATCGCCTAACAAAATAATAAGGTCAGCAAATAAACTTTGCAGCTACGCTGTTGTGTTAAGCGATCGGTTGTCTTTGCACTGTTCATGAAGAAATGTAAAAATGGACACACAAAATAAATGAACCTATGGTGAAAAATGTAAAACTCTCAAATTCGACCAGCAAAAACAGTCCATTTGTCGGGATTTAAGGTCCGCTTCGAGCATAAATGATACTTTACAGTTAATACATCCGAATCTTTACGTTAACGAGTAGCAAATACACTTTATACTGCATATAAGATCATAGTTATTCAAATATGAAAAACACCTGAGTAACAACATAAGAATGACCCTTTCAAAAACTATTAATTAACTATTAATTATAAAAAGGTAATTGATTCACAGACCTTACAGAAGGAAATTTTAATCCTTTGCTCCCTTGAAAATGTTTTATTTAATAGCAATGATAAATTTAAAATCAGAATATATGTCTTGTCATCATCACACATACTAGTCATGAAGTGTTACTTAAGAAAGAAGCATCAACCGTTGCCGTTTCTGTACGAATTCGAGTATTTGTGGGCCGCTTCACACGAAACGTCATCCCCAAATCAGTACAGCATTCTTTCCAATAGGCGCTTGAATAGTTGACGTTTACGAGCGAACTTGTCATAAAGATCTATCTATGTATTTATCTATATATCACAATTTGATCATACTTTAAAAAAATAAGTCTTGTCAATTGATTAGTTTCAATACGAGCTTAAAACACCCTCTCCTTAATCACCAGTATATCAGATGGATACATTAATACTGGTAAAGGTATCAACAAGATATGGGGAATAATTTATAATGGGCATTATTGTTTTTTGTTATGTAATATAGGAATAAATACGATAAAATACCCACTATCTTTGCGACGGAAAATGGTTAGTAACTACTAACTATGCTATGTTGAACATAGACAGAGTCGGTTCGTCACATCATTTGCGTTGCTTTTGAAACTACAATTTCTATATATTATCGTGAACTCTAACGTTTTTTGCAACAATTCGACCACTAGCAAAACAACAATTACAAAAGAGCAAAGGGTTTATATGCACCTACTGCCAGCGGCTGCTATAATTATGTCATTAGAGATGTAAACAACGTAACGAGAGGAAAACAATGCTCTGTACATGACCGTGTGTCTATTCTTAGAATGTCACACAAACAACTATTAACAGTCTTCTATTTGTACAAGTGAATCAATAGTCGTTTATGAAAATGATCATATCATAATGATCATATTTGGTTCATGTTGAAAGTAGTCTCTTCAAGTATAATTTTATTCAAATTTACAAAATAAATAAAATCAGGATTTTAGTTCACTTTGATGCTTATTTCTAATTAAAAAATTAAAAAATAAAAATTTCCCCCTTTTCATAACAGAGAGTTTTCACGTTCTAGTAACAGATAACTACACTCATGAAAGGTGAAGATTTCATTATAGATTATTTCACACATTTACTTTTTCAGCGTGTTTCTATGAATATAAATGAAATGATAAGAGCTTAGCACACATTTTGCGTGAAAAAGTGTTACATACATATTTTTGTGACCTAAATAATAACCCATACAATGTGAATAAAACTTAAGGTTAATGTTTTATAATATAGGCCTTCTGGGTAATTACTTTTTAAATCAACTTTTTAATCAATCAATGTTTTTATACCATTAATTTGTCACTACACCGAATCTACTAGAATAATTACCTGTTGGCTGTACAATTGAGTATTTATAGTTACTGTTAATTTTTCTGTTGTTTAAAAAAACAAACATAAACAATATTGAAAATTCTTGATGTTAGCCTTCAACTTTTGTGATTGACTTCATTATGGGAACTTGATTTGGTCTTCAAACATTTATTAGTGTATAGGGGCAGTAGAACGTTTTAAGGGAATATAAGGTGATGTCAGGAAAATGAAAATAAATGGTTCCATTTGAAAGACAATGTACTTAAACTAAATAAAGCAGTAATCAATCACATAACTAATGTAAAGTTCAGCCATGCGATTCCCCTTTCTTACACAAAATGAATTAAAAGTGTTTACACAAATAGCCTCCAATGGACTTTCTGTAAATCTTTATAATTTGTTCTCTGACTATGGATGATTGTTGGTTAGTGTAATGAGATTTTTGACACTATGAAAATGATATACTTAGCATAAATGTTTAAAACACGTGCTACTGCCCTTTAATTAATTGACCGTTTAACGAACTTTAAAATTAAATAAATCCAAAAATGATCTTCCAAATTGAACAAGTTAAAAATAGAAAAACATGATTAAAGCTATCAGTTTACAACCATGATATATTTCTTCGCGGGGAATACATTTATAATTAGCACTTTATCTTTGTTATAGGCTGCCAGACATGTAATCGTTCGTGAAACACCCTATACTGATAATCCCTAACAGTAAAGATGATAAGTTCCAATGAGAATTCGAGATTGTGTTAACGTGGTTTGTGTCGACAGAATTAACTTATCTGAAATTTGCTGACCTTGGAGAATTATCTCCCCTTTGCCTCATATTTCGCCCCTTCCTGGGCGGTGCTGATATTTTTTTGGACCATGAAGACTGATCACTGGCAATTTGTGACGTCACCGGTGTTCTCCTTTTACATACATGTTGAGTTTATGCACGTATCGGTGGCTTGTTTAAAACATCCCGCATTTATACATGATTTGATTTTTCAAATATACTGATAATGTGTTTTATAGTGAGAACTTATTTATATACAATGTTTAAAGATGTTTCATTGCAATTCTTCACGATAAGAGCTTGAAATAGTGCAAATGAATATATTTTCAGTACAACATTATAATTTTGTGATTTTTGTATTTCAAACTATTTTTATTTCACTTATTTTAAACACTCTTGTTACCTCCACATATTGCTTTATATGCTTTATAAGCTTTATATATATATATGACATATTCTTCTTAAAGGGAATCAACAACCTAATTGACCAACGTAATGAGAGCATCCAGACGAGTAAGGGGGGTCACTTGGTACAACATGGTACTGGTTGTCAGCTGTAAGCGGTTCGTAACCAAATGACTTTGTCCCTTCCGAGCATTTAAGACTCTTTTGGGGCCCTGCTAATAAAACTCTGGAAGTTAAAAATTCGGGTTGCAGACCCCCTTTAACCACTTTTCTCTAATAACATGTGACTATTTCCACATGATCTATCAATCAAATCAGTTTCTAATCATTTATGTCTTCGTTACAGAAAGTTTAACAAGTAAGAGCCAGATTTTTGGCATTTGTTATGAAGGTTAACAGCCATTTCTTGTACTAAATCCAATAAGCAACTCCGTGTCTTTGAAGAGCATATAGAAGTGGCATATCGTATGTTATACCTAAAGCATAAACATATATTAAAGGGGCTTTCTTTAGTCTAGTAAATGTTGGCAAGTCTAGGTGCCTTAACGAGAAGCTCCATATATTTTATTTTATTTTATTTTATTTTATATCAAAAATTAAAATTAGCTATAAACTTTCTTTTAGGGACTATATGTTAGTCTAAAGTGCCATACATAGAAAAGGAATATTTTTTAGATAATCACTTCTTTTTTACAATTAGAAATTCTTATCAAGAAACTCTTTTAGTTAATTCCATAGATTTCGCATGAATCTAATCCAGTTAAAATGTTAAATTCGCTATATGAATAAACCATGTAGAGCCAATATTTAATCAGAAATACCTGGGGAGAATGTTGTATTATCACTGCTACTGGTACTGTGCCAATGTCGTTCTCTTAAACGTGCCTCTTCACACGTACAGGAAAGCTTGACGTTATCATTTCTCTCAATTAGACCCTAATTATCTGTAGGGATGATCATTCTAACCTGTTAATCTTTAATTGTGAGAGTGAAAACCCATCCTTCCCATTCTCTGATTTATAACACTGTCAAAATAAATTCCTTTTCTTGTTATGAGTAAAAACTAGTACGTACAGGCTGAATAACCGTTATTTTGAGATTAAATTAAGAGATGAAAGAATAGCTCTGCCTCTGACAATCTGTGAAAACACCGTAAATAACAGTGATTTGAAATGTCAAATGTTATTCCAGTGTTCCAATCAATTAAGGTACAATACATAAGATATTTGTAATAATATGAAATTGACTTTCAGGTTTCCCCAATAAAAAAAATTAAATGAAAAGCAAAATTATATTCTCCACACAATATATCTGATACGCATTGTCTTTGAAGTTTCGTTCCTTTGGATTTTGCCAAATGAAACTTCATATACACATGAATGTCTCTTTTGAATCGCATTAATGCATTATTTACTGTTCACATTGATACAGTATCATCATTAACTGCATTGAAATGATCAAATATCTATGTAGCGTCTCTCATCACAATACGCAAAAAAAAAAAGAATGACCAAAGTACATTTAGTATGATATTCTCAGCAAAATAAGTTAAATGCCATCCCGTTTAATATCAAACTATTTTAAGGTTAAAATAATGATATAATACATATTCATATCACATATAAAAGTGATCCTCAGCATCCGATGTTTAATAAATACGATGACTTCACACCTGGGACTATAATATCAAAAACCCAGTATTTCAGTATTGGCCCAGTTAGAAGTTCGAGACTCCAATTTCTTCTGTAATGACCCCTTTGTTTTATAGCAGCAAAGGGAAGAGTTCGTTTTCATGAAACTTGAGAACGCTATTGGTGAACTGTCGTGAACTGTCTAGACAGTCAATATCAAATTAGTACCACATCATTGATTAGTGATTAATTAATGCAATGAAGAATAGGTTCCTATGTTCCTGCGTCATTCCTGTGTTATTATTCAGAGAAAATAAGATTTACATGATGTTTTTATCTTTAGATAAATGCTGTATTAAACAATGTCAAAGTATCACTAGATACAAAAAGAAAGTCAATCCGAAGATTACGATTGGATATAGCATAATAGTGTATAGATCCATATGCATTAAATAATGATGAAATAGTCAACTATATGTTTGCTGTGTAATCATAACCGTTTGATGAATTATTTGTTATTTTACTGAGATTGTGTTTCATGAACCCGTGCAAATATCCCTTTGTTGATGTCTGCAAAGGATCACTGATAAAATACATGTTTTATTCAGTAAATCTCTACAACAACCATCCAGAAAGATTTATGATTTATAAGAAAAACACGTGTCTTTGTCTGCGAGTCAACAGGTGTTTGATATACATCAATATAGGTATGAAAGATGTACGTGACATCAATGGATGAAATGAACGAGATCTGTCTGTCCACGTTCACTTTAGCAACATCTTCCGGTAACGTGATCAAAGATTATGGAACATCCTCGGGTGGTTGAACTAAATATCTTATGAAACTCTCACGTATGAAAAACGTGACAACTCTTTCCGTCTGATGAAACAGCCTTACATAAATAAATTGATATCTTTCTGTGACAGCTTTTTTGTACATTTATTGTTTTTCGTTGTTTTATGTAAGCTGTCAGCGTATCATTGATGATTTACAGGACAGTGCTTTTCACTCAAATATTATCTAAAGAAAGATTGACGTTAGCTTATGTTTGGCACTTCGCACGTGGTTCATATTTCAATTGGAAATTTCGATATATCAGCTGCTATTTTACATATATATGGTTTTTACATGCTTGAGTATTTGTCCCTTTTTTTACAAAATCCTTTAGTGAAGAGTTACGACCATATACTTAGAATGATGATCGCCTATGTTGATACTACTTAGGTACTTAGGTAGAACTGCAGTGTTACATATATTATGCATATATTACGTTACAAGAATTTCACAATATGACTGAGAAATCATTAATGAGAAGAGAAGAGTTCATTCACATAGTTATTTTCCTTTTGATATCATCAAGAAAATATCAAGTGAAGAAATTTATGAAACAATCTTATTTCTGATGAAACAGTCTTATATAAGTAACTTGATATCTTTGTGTGGCAGCTTTTTTCAATTGTCCTTTAAACAGCTTGTACAGTTTATTTATGGGGCAGTTCATTCAATAATAAGAGAAACCGTGAATGGATATAGTCAGTACGTTATAAAAGAGAATTAGCATCGCAAGGTGACATTCGATATTTAAGACGTTTTTGAGGTATCTAAGATCAATTTCATGATGGTACCACGTTTACCATAAACCTTATACTTTTTATTGATTGATATCTTTGGTTAAAACTGTTACACATTTTCTACATTTTAACATTAATAAAAGACACCAAATGTACACATTTCTCCATGTCACGCAAAATGTTTCTCGTACAATGCCAGGGGTGGTTTCTGAGAAGAATGTTTAACATTTTAGGGAAAAGGTCTGCCATTCCCATTATTTAGGGGTTAATTAGATTCCCTAAGGGCATGGTTTTTATTCCCCAAAAAATTGTTGTTTGTGGGCGCAACATTTCAGGATAAGAAATAAAAATGTTAAAAATTAACGGATATCGCCCGGCCTTAAGAGCCTGGAGAGCTAAGAAGAATTCATCTCCAACTTAACTTAGAAATGAATTCTTGTTCGTCTGCATGATTATATTTTTTTCAGAACTGTAAATCAAACTCATATAACTGGAAACGCTTGCGCAGTCAGTTATACAAAACTTTAAGTTATGGCTATTACCTTGTGGACAAACACATTTAGAAAATCATGTCTTATAAATTGTGACTTTGAAAAAAAACACCAAGAAAAACACTTATATATAATTGAAATTAAATACAAAAGCAGTAATTGCAAATTCTACATTGCTAAGATAGTCCTCACATTCACATCACGTCCTCACGTCAGCAGGCAGGAATCGTGTAAACGTCAGAATGCGACTGTTATTTTGTACAACCTCCATTTTGAGGTTCTTTGACACGTATATACAGGTCACATGATCTTGTTAAATCTAATCAGAATAGGGAATATAGCTTGCATTTCAATGTTGTGTTATCCTTACGAATTATAATAATACATAATACTATGATACATGAACAATGACTACTACAACTCACTGAGCAAACATGATGTTATCGTACACAAACAATAATTCTCTCTTTCGTAACTTCTTCAAATCAACAAGATCAATCCATCTTTGATGAATTGTCGAGAACGTTATTATACAAATCAAATATAATTCAATTTCAATCATGGCATCTTCTTTCTTTATTCTTGTCAAAGAGATGAAATTCTATTTTTGTTCCTGCTTTAGAGGAAAACATCTTTCATAAGGCGTAGCTGAATAGCATGTAAGTTGATAAGACACTGCATGGAATTACTGTGACGAGAAGTTACACCCTCAAGACTCGTGTCTATTGATCGAGCAGTTGATGCAGGAATATGGCGTTAAAGAGCCACTTCGTTATTTTCATCACAACTGTTTTGCTTTGAAATGAACGTAAATGCCATAATTCATGAAAATTCAAAATATGTATCTTATAAATATATTCCAAAATGCCAATAATATGATAAAAACTTGTTTTCAGTGAAATTCTTAAAACATTTATATATATTCACAAAATGCAAATTCACACGTCAAGTCTACATGATTACTTCTTCCATTCTGGCTCCTTTAAATATGATTTCATAATTACGTTTGTCTGATTGTGCGCGTCAATGTCCGGTTTTCGATCACAATCGCGAATTAAAACATTCATGTTGTCACTATATGGCGTCGACTAGCTTTAAAGTGATACTTCCTTTAAACAATCAATATTTCTTGATCAGATTAGAGTATTAGAACAGTTTTGCATATATGATCCCTGATAACTCACGGAGTGGTTCTTTAAGAGTGATAGGGTTGTTGACCTTGAACGATGGCATTCGGCAGCAAAACAAAGGCAATTTTACAGGTCAGATTAGGTAGTTTCACTAAAGCTGCAGACTGCTACGAGCATTAGAAAATAACTTTGTAATTAAGATCAAATGTAGTGGTTACATAGAAACAACATGCGTTTAGAATTTTTAAAATAAAATGTTCATGATTACTAAAAGGTTTTCGGGACGCATTTTCAATAATCAGGTTATGTAGGTAATAACTCTGTGTATGTTTCCTTCTTTGAGAGGCATTTAAGAAGTTGGAATGACATTGATACTGAGAAATATATGGATGACAACTTATTTGTTCATTGTATGCGACGTTTCGACACAGATCTTGTGTCGTTCTCAACTTCTTTGTTCATTGTATGCGACATTTCGACACAGATCTTGTGTCGTTCTCAATCTCTGCTTGAGAACGACACAAGATCTGTGTCGAAACGTCGCATACAATGAACAAAGAAGTTATCATCCATATATTCCTCAGCATTATCTGTGTATGTTCTGTAAGCATAAATGTGTCCTCAAACGTGGTCTGGACGTAAATGGCACGTTAAGTGGAATCTCTTATACCTATTGTATTGCCTTTATTTTTATTTGTTTACCACCATCTTCTCTCTGTTTACTGACGTTCATATTTGTGTATATTTGTGTCCGTGTCTACCAAAGAATGGTCCTCATCCCCAAGCAGGTATCAAGGTTTCCAAGTACCCCATCAATTATTTTCGGTATATTGTAAATAAATGATAAACGAGTTGTCTGTTGTAAGACTCTAAACTCCAGGCTTGTCTGCTCTTGGTTTCACCAATTATGACTTGTTCTTTATTTTATAGCAAGCAATAGCTTCAAGTTGTCAATTTGACCATATGCCATACACTGTCATGTGTAAGTTTTAAAAAGTCTCTAAGTACTCTTCTCGTTATTCAAAAACGTTGATTATTAAAGATATCCCCTAGTACCTCTTACTTCACATTCCCCTATACTGTTGTCAATCATTGAAACGTGTTGTCAAATACTTGTAGTTGGAGTGTTTATTGGTCTTTATACACATAATCAATTATGAGTAAGACAAAATGACAGCGAAGGCAAGGCTGTTGATGTGAGAAACTGTATGAATATAGACAATGTGCTCAAAGCTTAAACTGGGCTGCTTGAAAGCCGTTTAACCGACTTCATTTAACGTTAATATTGCTCCTTTCGCGTCATTTTGTTAAGACATACTATCATGATATTTACCAATCTACCCATATTGAAGCCAACTTTTACACTCACTTTTAAGACAAGGGCTTACTTACCGTAATTAAACAAAACACGTGTCCAACAATAATAAATCTTTATTTTCAGTAACAACTGATCTGGTCTACATTGAAATGAACAATCAACATAAATGGTCTACATCATATAAACAGTGGTTCCTCGCTATAATCTGAAAATTTGGTGCCAAATATCGGAAACCACAAAAAAAGGAATCAAGGTAAACGCGCCTGGGTTAAATCGAACCTCGGTAAGTTGAGGGGCGTTATATCGATGTTATATTTGTTTGCTCCCTTTGAACTCACCTGGAACCCTAGTAATGTACTCTGCAGTAGACATATTATGCAATTGCTAAAATAAACTATAAAGGGTACTGGAAATTGGAAATCATTTTTCTTTGAGAGATGAAATTTATCAAAATACAATTGCTTCTCGTTCATTACATAAAACTATTATGTGTAGACATTATCAACATTTATTATGAATGTATTACGAAGGTAAACTTTAGTTACAAGTTGATCCGTTTCGGACACTTTCCTTAATTTCAGAGAATAAATTTGTCAGAATAGTTTAATTATCAAGAAATATAGGCCTTAATGTTTATATAATACTTCGCTACAATAACATTAGAATACTGAACAAACATGATATTCACGTAAACAAGTCATCATTCTCACACAAAAAAAAAACATTCGTCAATTTCCATCCAAACAAACAAGACATATGTTATTGATGAGAACATTATTACACAAATCAAATAGAATTCCACATACAATCATGACATTTATCGTCTATCTTTGTTCTAATCAAAGAGATTAAGTTTATTTCTGTTCCTGTTATTGAGAAAAACATCTATATTTAGAGCCGGCTAAAGCCTATTACCCGCTCGTACAATGTAGGTGAACAACACTTCATTGCATGTCACTACTTTGAAGAGGAAGCAGCGGCTCTCCCGTCTCTTGTTTATTGATGCTGAAGGTGATAAATGCACTTTTTAGCTGAGTGTGATAGAGTTGTGTGTGTCCTTGAATATGATAGACTGTAAATGAAGAGCTATTTTGCTTATCAGATACGTTGGATTGTACAAAAATGTCTTGTGTTAGACACATTAGGAAATGTCTTTTTGATTAGGAACAAAATATTCATTTTATTTTTATTCCAATTCTTAGAAGATAAGACGAGTCTAAAGTGTGTATTTTAATAAAATTAGCCATAAATCCATATATTTGCGTATGGTCTAAAACAATAACATACATCAGATATTCTAAACTTAACATCATGAATGGAAAGGTTATTCTACTTTGATGCTTGATAGTTCGAAAGTCTGGCTGATTTCTTCGTTACAATCATAACACACTCACAAGACATCTAAAGATTAAAGAACTTTATATCTGTAGGAATGTCTTTTCAAGACATAAACATTCTTACAAACATCCAAACCATCCGGAACATTTGATCTATCTTCACCCGTTAAACCGTATAGTAAATTAACATTGTATAAAACTTCAACATACCTGTTTTGTATCGGAAATAAACCTTTTCGTAACAACACAGGTGCAATAGTACCAGCAAGCGAGTATTTAAATGAACCTTTATTGTTTATTTAACTTTTCATAAAAGCTTATCTTGAACAAATCGTGTTGATAACTTCTTAAGTGACGTTATGTGACTTCAACAAGATCTTACAACGACCAGGCTCCTACAAATATAATTACGTCACAAAATTAAATTGCGAAAATATAGCCATTGTTTATTGTTAGACTGCCAACCATGATATGCTGACAGCTTACTCTTATAGGAATATAAGGACTGAACGAGGGTAAACTTGTAAGATATCGTCCGTTCTCATAGAGTATCGATAACCCTAGAAGTGTTAATAGTTGAGGTCCTTGCGTTGTTGAGTATACTACAGTGCATAGATGGCAACTCAAACCTGACACGTATCACACATGAAGTCTGACATCCATCCAATTCTCATTCACTTCTCACAACTACCACTACATCAACACTGTCACTACAGTCGTATCACCGAGTATCACCGAATGCTGCAGTTTCTAGAGAGAGACCTTACAACAGATCCAATCCACAGTTCCAAAAGGAAACCCTTCATCACTGAGCATCAAGACGGACATGGTGACACTTGAGGAGTTGGGGTCCTGAGGTCTCTATAGTATATAAAGGAGCTGACAATGTTCCCTTCTTTACTCCGGCCTCCCATGGGGAGATAACCCACTTTCTGGAAGCCGCCAGCCTTCTCTATAATCTTCATCATGGCCATGTTGGTACTAAACGTGTCCACATACATGCCCATGAAGCCGAGAGTCTGGGCGTATTGTACACATAACTGGAAGCAGAGTTCGCCTACACCCTTTCGCCTCTCACATCGGCGGACTATAAGGAATGGGTCGACCACGTTCTGTCCTCGGTAGTATTTGCTGATTGCCAGAACGAATGCTGCGATGAGTTCACCATTTTCCTTATTCAACACAGCGAAACCACTTCCACCTTTAATATCATTCCGGAAGTCCTGCTCCGAGAGGTACTCATCTGCGCCGAATCCTTCGTCGTTCTGTGCAGCTTCCTGTATAATCCGCCATACTTGTTTTAGATGACATTCTGTCATGGTGTCCACAAACACTTCCCGTCCATCTGAAAGTGAGGCTGCAAACGGCAGAATGATGCCTGGATGTTTGACAGTTTCTGTGATCATATCCTCCTCGTTGTTCAGCCAAACTGCAATACAAAAGTAGAAAATGATAAAACAGAACAGAGAACACATTTACGATTTATCTTAAAGGAAGGGAGGTTTTGGCATTATCTGAACTGAGGGCTTATTGCATAATATATAATCATCAATCACTGTCCAGATTTCTGCGACACTAACTTGTTCATATTGATTGGATACCTATTTCTATAAATGAATCTGGACATTAAACGACGACTTTATTCTTTGTATTGTATTTTGTAACGTAAAACGAGGTGGGATAAACATAATTCCAAAGTTAAATACACTTATCTTCAATTATCGTCACAACAGTTATCAGATTTTTTAAAATCAATTAATGAACTACACTTACTTTATCGGTTGCATTTACGTGAAAACAAATTCAATTTACAAATCTATTTTACTGTTCACAAAACAAAATTGCATTACAAAACATGTTATTCTTACTTAAAATTGGTAGCATTTAACGAAAACACATAAAAACATATTGAAATACGTGATATCAACATGCTTGTACGTGACAGGATCTGCTAAAAACACGATTTCAACTGCGAAGATACACACTGTATTTTTACCGTATACATGTATTGGCATTCTGTAAGGACGAAGTGACATACGATGTAACGCAATAGGTCAATGACATTGCCTGCGGGGCAAACTGACTCACAGATGAAATCATATCGCCGCGGAGTAGGTCAAAATGTGTTTACACATTATCCACTGTATAATGATGCATCTCAAAAGTTCGTTTGCTTATAAGAAATGTCAATATGTGTCTTTGGTTTGCAAAACATAATATATGTAGTTTATTCGCCAACATGTATTACGAACACCAGTCATTTAATGATAAAATTACACATACATCTAAATTGTTTATTTTCATACACATGAGCAAAAGTTTTGTTATATATGAAGTACAATTTGTGTTATTGTTTAGACTTCAGATCTTTCGTTTTGCAACGTTACATGCGAATACAGATACATAACAAAATTCGTTCGCATATGTGAAGCATCAAGTTGTATCGTTCAACAAAACGTGTGAGTAGCGATGCATCCAACCAGTCAATATCATATCAACAAACTTTTCGGATGCAACTCTACCGTCGCTTCTGACTCTTCAGTAAATATTGTGCAGTGTCAACTTCATGTTATCTACAATGTGATAAACTATAACAATATTTACGACTAAGGAAACTGCTTGCGTATAAAGGCAACATAAATAACTTGTTTGTGAGAAACATAAACCCGGTCTATTACTTCATGTTAAGCGTTTAAGCATTTGTGTTTAAGAAAAACAACTTCTTACTGAATTGATAACATGAGAGAATGTAACCAAAAAAGAACATTTGATGTGTATAACAATAAAAAGTCACCGCAACAAACAGAGGGCTTGCTTAACATGCATGTTGTCGGTATGATTTGTTGAAAACGAGAATAACATAAGGTGAATGTTAACCATGAAGCTAAACAAATATAATGACAGCACAATGTAATTCTATCAAGTCTTGTATAGAAACATTGTTTAGCCATTAAAATCAATTTCAGTTAAAAAGCCATTAATATAATTTACAAGTGCTAACCTGTTCATTCTACGAATTGATCCAAACATAAAACGTCAAGGGGTGTTTTCATAATTATGTTTCAGCTTTACAGCTTTCTATAAAGTAAACATAACAGTATCCAATCTACGTTATGGTGTTTCTGGCCATATGGAAAACTTCGAAACGAGACCGATCATTCCAATGGTTGATTCTGTGCTAATAATCCAATTGAATGTAGACTTGTCAAAGCCATAAGTGTATTCTGTATTACGAACAGTTTACGTTATGGTTTTGTACAATCTAAATAAATTTAGATCAACAGATTTTTATTTTGTCAAACAGTATGACCAAATATACATACGGAAAAAAGTTAAGCACCCGCTAAATTCGAAAACTAAAAAATGATGCTATGGCAAATTTACGGTACCGTGAATAGATTTATGACTCATTAACATTATATTGTTGATTTTGCAATAATATCGAATTTTGAATTTGTAATGGTACTGAAATTTCACCCAAAATAAGTATGTCAGTAATGCCAAAACTAAGCAATAGACAGTGGGTTTCAGACATCAAAAATAATATTTGTGTTACCAACTTGACTTCAATACATGAAATCATCTCTTATCTTGCAAATAAGGAAGTAACCGGTCGTTGAAATGGCATCCCTTTTTTCAAAAGTTATTGTCAATTATTGACGAAATGGCTAGAAACATACGATTTTGGGATAACCTTGGATTGTTTAGAGTTCAATCTGTTAATCAGACACTTCTCATTGATTTCTAGGGGTCATTACAGTTGACACTGACCATCCTTTGTTATTAAACCATTTTCCTTGAATTTTGGTTTTTGGAGATTTTGCGACTTTGAAGGTTATTAGAGGTCTAAATAGTGACTTTTGACTTAAATTTTGATACTAAAGTTTGACTTAAGGGCTCGAAAGAATTGAATTTTCCACATCACAGCTACCAATAACAACTTTCTTTTCTCAGAATAATGTAACTTGTTTTTTGACATAAAAGTACAGCAATTTAATGAATGCAAATATCCAACGGATGCGAAACTTTATCAGGATTAAACGTTCTTCCCTAAACTGCTAAACTATTATTCTATCATACCACACGATTATTTCAACAACCACATCGCCTTCTTTCTTATTAGGGAACTTTTGCAGCTGAAAATCGTGGGGGTGCTTAACTTTTTTCCGTTTGTATATAAAACCTGTTGATCTAACTTTATTTATTGATTTATTTAAGGATAAAGAGTCAATCAAAGCATCACACACGTGGTAGTAATCGGCAACTCTCGTTATGGTGGCTCATTACCTGGTTGAACCTGGCAATTCGAGGACATTTTTAAATCTTCGTAAATGTTGCAATGGCATTAAACTATTTCTGATAATGTATATTAATCTTGATACCAGAGACTAGAAGATTTTTATAGCAAACGGTAAACGTGAACATTGTTTTTTTATTACATAGATGCTTATAATAATAATGAGCCATTTTACTCTGTAATTGACTGCCTGCCACAAGACATTTTGATATTTTTTTGTAATTTTGGAAAATATTTGATAATGAGTTAGTTATGAATGATGCCTATTTCTTTTTAATAAATCATAATGCAGTTAATAAAACTCATTAACCTGACTTATAGGCACTGTAACTCACAAGAATTTTCTTAAACAAACAAAATGCCCAGGAAACCAAATTCTGAGTGGAAACCACCAAAATAAATCTCAAGAAGGTCAAAATTCTTAAATGAAGACATTCACATGATGACTGATCTACATACCAAGTTTCAATATGCCAGGTTTAAATTATGGACTTGTGCTCCTCAAATGAAATAATAACGGACGGACAGATAGACGGACAGAGCGATGACTACAGTGTATGTCTCAAGGTATAACGACGTGATAAACATTGAGCATATGCTCTTTGAATAATCAAAAGATTTTCAAAACATAACTGAATAACTGAAAATCTTCAATCATGAGTTATCTACATATCACAAGACAAACAAAATTCTATATACACACAATTTATCAAAACATTAAAATGGATTTGACATTTAGTATAAACAAGTAAGTTCAGTATAAGAAAAGTGCATAACTAAGAACACGGTGTTATTATGTCCGTTTATTCACATAAATATAAACTTATGGATTCCAAGTGGGTGTGATGGAACCTTGTGAAGACATCCCATGATCAAATCACAATAAACAACATTCGATCACTGGAGCTGTCTTATTACTCTAAATGGTAATGACGGGCCGCACTTAAAGGGACAGTAGCACGTTTTTAGGGGGAATATAAGGTGATGTCAGGAAAATGAAAATAAATGGTTCCAATTGAAAGACAATGTTTTTAACCTAAACGGAGCAGTAATAATTCAAGTATCTAACGTAAAGTTAAGCCATGCGATTCTTTTTTCTTACACAAAATGAATTTAGGTGTTCACACAAAATGGCGGCCAATGGATTTTATGTGAATCTTCTTACATTGTCCTGTGACTATGGATGATTGGCTTGTGTAATGATATTTCTGACACTGTCAAAATAATATATTTAAAATTCACTTACAATCATCAGTGAAAATTTTTGAAAATAAAATTATCAAAAAACGTGCTACTGCCCCTTTAAAGAATAGAACATGCCAATTGATTCAAGGTCCTAAATACCGGCTTTCCTACAAATAAAATATCTCTCATTTTCGGTAAAAGCCTTGAGACAGAATGAAGGTTTTTCTTTTAGATTACAAAAGAAAATACTTACGAAAATGTCAATACTTATTTTCATAAATATAATAAACAGGAAGTTGTGAGCGTCATGTAAGATAGCTACTGTCCACACACGTTTATTTTGAAATGAAATATCACAAAAAAGAAGCCTATGGATCCTTCATTAGCCTTTTAGATCAGTCTGATTAAAATCGGCCTAGTTCAGAAGAATAAAGGTTTACAAATAGTAACTCTATCGAGAATCGAACTTGGTAATTCGGTATGTCTCATCGCCACGTGCACTGAGACCTAATGTACAGGATTTCATATCTCCGAAGAGTTAATATTTTATTCATCGGAACTAGGCCGATTTTTATCAGACAGCCTCTTAGATAGCTTATACTTGTACACTGGCTCGGCTATACTTATATTTAGTCTCTGAAATAATAAATCTCAAAAACAATCATTTTATCAAATGTAAGAAAGAAGCCTCGGAGAACTGGAAATTTCAGTTCACTACAGATCTAGACTTGCTTTAGAAGAGGGTTAAATGCAAAACTGTTATTAACTACAGTATGAGTATAAGCTTATGGCTCAGCCTCAAGGTCGCCGAACTATTTTCTTGTAACAGGACGTCAATAAACGACACTTTAAGTAGACGTACGAGTAAACCATTATAATATTTCTCCCTGTCGTACTCTGCCATTATTTAAATCATCACAACACTGTGAAGAAAACTACCTCAAATCAAACTACGTTCAATCAAATTGTAATTCTTGTAATGAGAAGAGTTCTCTATTGTTTTTCACTCGATATTTTAAACTGTCAACGAATGCCAATATGAAACTGATTTCTCTCACAAATTCTATAAATTATTTGAATTGGTATCCGAGAAGAACAAAATATGCCAGTATCGGACTGAATGACCAGCGAATGGTATTTATGGTTCTTGGTATGTCTTTTTAGATCCACTTTATTGATTCATTCTCGTTCCGACTGCCATCAAATGCGACAGAAAGGAACCTGAATTCAGAGGGCAAATCCTCGATATGGGCCCCTTCTTTCAATAGACTGGCCCTGGTTATGGGGACATTCATAATGGCCTTGTTCCCTGACAAACAACTTTGAGTGAATTAGAACTGGACGGTCTACTTATCGGGAAGCACCATCGGGTCAATAACTTGGACCACCATCGGGCACCGAGAAACAGTTTCAGACTGCAACATCGTAAGTAAATTTACCCCGAAGACCCCTCAACAAATGCCTAGATCAAACAGAGTAATCGTTGACTGAAGAATGGCAGAGAAATGAGCATATGTTGGAGTAAAGCGCTAACATCGTTTATTAGTTCTGCCAATAACGACGGTATGATCGATTTACCATCAGCCACTAAGCAAATATCAGAGGAAGTATCTAGATCATGAAATGTCAATTGATTTTTGCATATACACTTTATCATAGTGAAAGGTTACAATGATAAACCAAATGTAAGACAAAGAGCAATAATTTCATGTTGTTAATGGACACCAAAATGTTAATTCCAATTCATTAAGGAATTACGTAACTTGTGCAAGAGATGGTGCCGGTTGAAAAAGGAATTACGGTTAATAACAAGTGTTGCTTTAATTTGCTGTATCCTTTTCAGAAAATAAACACTTACATAACATGCCTACAGGTACCTATTTCTGATGTTATTATGCACATAAATATATTGTCGAAACAGGGGATTATTTGATATGAACCACAAATAAAATAGTCTTAAATGGAACGTGCATAAAATATTCTCCCTATATACAATTATACACATTTTCCGTAAGTTCATTTTTGTGGAAACTAACTAACTCACATTTTAACTTATTGTTTGGAAGGCCTTCGGTTTCGGTTTATTGAAATGAAGCTTCAAATTAAACATTTGAACCCAAACGAAAAATTCATTTTTTAAATACAAATTATAGAAATCACAAACCTTTTTGCAGCGTTTAGCATGAACCTGACTTCAGCAACAAGCAAAAAGCCCTTAAACAGGAAATATTATTATTTCCATGGCAACGATTAGTTAAGTGTCCTCTACGTGACATTTGCCAACCTTCAATCGCTGTAGGTACTCACTGACAGTCATCCTTTTCACGCAGATCGAAACTAAAGCATTTTATTTTTCACGACAGCTGAGAAGATAAAAGGGGAGCGCCCACACAACAAGGTAATTACCTTTGACGTGAAGTCTACAGGGGTCTTTGTAGTTACATTGTACAAAGTAAAGCCTATCGGCACCGGAACAGGAAAAATGGAAGCTATTTATAAAAGGATTGTGATGTCTTAAGATAAATGAAAATTATATGTTATTCTTATATAGCTTAAAAGACAATTGAAAATAATATATTGGGAAATAATGACAAACGACTCCAAAAAATTAAGATTCGCAAACATCATTACATACAATTGTCTAGTAAAACACTTGATTGAACTTAGGAGTAGTTAGGTTATAAAGTCTTTAATTGACTTCTTACCCGAAACCAATAGGCTGAATTATGTATTTTACGCACGAAGACCTAAGTTCGAAGTGTATTTGAGCGGTTGAAGGTATGGAAAGTAGGAGCCAATCATGGCTTTGAATCCATAGAAAAATTTGGACGTCAAGATTTTCGGTAGCATGAAAAAGTAAAATTTAAATAAAAGAGTGAGGGGACTGCAGGAGGAAAGAATCTAGCATGTGAAAGGTTGTCAGATGAACGATGCCTCAAACCTGCGCAATAGTATAATATAGGCCTGATTAGGTAAGACGTGGTTGAAGTTCCGATTGAACATCGATGCATTTACGTTTTCTCTCCATGCACAGCTTACATATGCGTTCCAATGAAGTGTCAAAATCATATAAAACGAAAAGTTTTATCAATGCTTTACAATAAAAACAATTTGTTTGAAAATGGCAAACAAGACAACCTTTTTATAACCATTGTTTCTTTTTTCTCAATATCCTATCTTCTAAGAGTTATTCATCTCCTTTATGTTTATATTTTACAGGTAACGAGTGAGATACACCTTCAAAGAAAGGTTATAAAGAAGTTTGTAAATAGTCTAAGAACAAAACTTACCTAACGTATGAAAGACATTACATGTCCACAGCTACAGAAGGAGAGAAACATGATTTTCTGTATGTAATGAAGAAGAGATAGGAACAGAAGAGCAACCCTGTTACACACCAAACTGTTAGTTTGCCTTGTTGCAGCACATGATACCAAAACTCATCTTCCATCAGAGGAATGTTAGAGGAATTTCACCCCGTTCCTTCCGGTGACGTTTATTATACCAGTTTGGGGCGCTAACAGATCTACCTACGCCTGGTAAGGAGTATAGATAGTGACAGTTTTCAAGCGAAGGAAAGATACCTTCAGATCCCATCCTTTCAGATTTATTTCAACGTTATTCTCGGAAAGAGGTAGATAGCCAGTTCAACATACAGACAGACAGTGAATATATATATAACCCACACCAAAGATGACTTATTCCATTAAAACAGAACATTTAAGGATTCTGTTTGCAATTACATGCTTGACTGATAAATCTTAAATTAAATTCTTGAAGTAAACTTAATTTTAGAATTAAAAGAAACAAATTGCCAACAATTGTTTTAAATCATATCCATTAACATACGATATGATGAATGTAAAGAAAAACGATTATTCATTCTGAAATCCTATAAACTCAACCATTTATGCAATTCTTTCTTCATTTTGATAGCTACATTGATATAATGGTAATGCTTCCTTTCATGTCATCTTGAGACAAAGATAACGATATTAAAGAAAATTCTTCATGTTCAGCATCAGGAATTTCAAAAAGGGTATTTTTTCAAGATGGGTGCGGTCCAAAAATTATTTTCAAAAACAGAAACATTTTGAAAATATTATGAAACATAAGCATGGATGCTCCTTCAAACACACATCTTCGTAACATTCATATCTTATGTCTTTGTTGATAAACGGAAGAAAGTGTTTTATATCGGGGAAGCATATGGCAAATAAATAAAGAAGAGAACGACATGTGATCTAACAAAATGCCATCAAAGTTAACTTATCAACAACCACGTACAATTACACTGAACACAAACGTGACAAGAGAAAAGCACCATCCCCGCTCAAATAGACAACCTCGTCATTGCCCACAACATCCGTAAACCTAGTTGCAGATATACCGTGATCTATACCGTAAGTATACATAGTATACGTAGACTTGCATGGATGAAGTACCACATTCGTTGATTTTAAAGTTGATTTATCAAACCATTTAACATAATAAGTAATGCTTTTTTTATTTATGAACTTCATAGAATGCAAAAGTTGAACACAAATACTAATCAATACCATATAATGACAAGTAAATGATGTATCTTTCAATTGTGAGGTTTAAGTTGAATATGACCACAACTAGTGTAACCTGTAATTGATTTTATCATTCGATTCCAATGTACGTGTACATGTAAGTTCCTCATCATCACGTTTTGTAACCATATCTTAACACAAGTTTAATGTATCTTTCTACTTTTACATTTCTACATTACATTCAAATACCGTGAAATTGATTGTTAATAACTCATTCAAATGATAATGCATTTTTCTATAGTTACATTACATTTTAGTAAATAGGGATCCTACATCTCACACAACACAGGAATAAATTTGAATTTTAAAATAGGTCACAATGCGACAGTTAAAGGAATCACCCCGATGTAAGAGTGCATATGCAAATGTTTAGCGACTTGACTTAATTAAGGATTAATTCAGATTCTTAACACATAATTTAAACTATCATGAATTCGTTACCTATGGTTTTCGACAAGCATATTTAGTGCAACGTAAAGATAGGGGATTCATACCATTTTCACATGTATCTCATTGTTAATATTACATGACTTTTGTGATTGGTGGTTAGCCTTCTTTAAAGGGACAGTAGCATGTTTCAGAGAGGAATATAAGGTGATGTCAAGACAATGAAATAAATGATTCCAATTGAAAGACATTGTATTAAAAATACATGAATCATTAATAAATCAAATACAGAATGTAAAGTTAAGCCATACGATTCATGTTTCTTACACAGAATGAATTAAAGGTGTTCACACATATGGACTTAACGTGAATCTTTAAAATTGTGTGACAGGGTGAGGTATAAGCATTCCTACTCGCTTTGGCTAGAGGGATATCTCTTTGGCCGAACAGATAGAGTGTAGGATTCTCAACCCGGAGGTCCCCGTGGAGCTGGTTTCAAAATCACTTCTGTTAAAATTTGTTTCTGACTATGGATGATTGGTTTGTGTAATGAGGTTATGGACACTATCAAAATAATACATTTAGTATTAACATACATCAGTGAAAAAAATGAAGATATAAAATTGGCAAAAACGTGCTACTGTCCCTTTAAATTATAATCGATCAGGTTGTTTCCATGCGTCAGTGTCTTGTTTTATCAATACTCAAACTGCATAAACACAGCTATTTATGAAACTCAATGTTTTATGTATTCTGATCTGTTTTTATTTAGTGTGAGTCACCGAATGTTTATATCAAACTATTTTAACCTTGTGACAATCAAATATAGAACCTCAGAGAAATTTGAGTTATTTGATCTGGCAAAATATCGGAAACGTACTCATGTTAACATGCATAATTTACATCTTAATTCCGTAGCAAAATAAACATTTTGCTGAATGCTGCTGTTGGTAGATGTAAGGCAAAGTAACCTTAATCGCTTAATTGAAATGTAAAAATAGTGTAACAATCTTATTAAGATATGATTAACACAACAATCTGTTTTTATTCAAATTCTATTTATCTTTAGAAAGATTAAGTCAACTTTTGTTTGATGGACAATTGCAAGTGTTTTGATGAAAAAGAAATTAAAAAAATGTTCATCAAGCAAGAGAAGCAGTACTACTTTAAAAGTATTTTCTACTACAGATAATCGCTTTGGATAGTGAGATCATCCTCATTAATACTAAGCTAATACATTTGACATAAACTAAAGTTATTAGGATAAAATTTGAGAAATATTCGTTTCGAAAAACGTGATAATGCCTATTTAAAATATGAATTAGCTATAATAGCAAAACTAAGTACCAGTTTAGCTACTTGTGAATTAGAGCGGAGCAAGCTGTGCACCATGCGAGTACATGTATTACTATACAATACCTTAATGAGGGGAACATATGCAGTGAACTAGGTACCCTCGTCTAGACTGACATCCTATTTCTGATTTCGGTTTAACTCTAAGAGTTTACAGTAAAAATGTCATATGGAAAAGAGGGAGACGATCTATGAAATTCTGGAATGATGAAGGACAGGAAAGGAAAGGAAAAGCGATTGCATGTTTTGTTGTGTCACCTTTTTTCTTTTTGTCACATCGTTTCATCTTTCAATAGCCTTGCTTTCTAAGTGTTAAGGGAGAGCAATGTCCTTCTGATACAGACATCCTCAGCTCCGTTCATTGGACTAACTACACGAACAATTCCACTCAATAAAAGTTTGAAATTGTTAATGAAAACCGTGCATATTCTTTTACACTCATGAAAAATTATCCATGAACTTTAAAGAAAACAGTTCAAATGACATAAGTCTGAAATCTTACTAACACTGACTTCTTCCTTCAACAAAACAACTCTTTCACGAAAAAGGTTAGTCTGTCAGCCAGACCCTAAGATAAAATAAAAGCTTAAGCAAGTCTATAATAAGACTTGGGAGCTCTATATTGAAGAAATCTCAGTCTCCTTTTGAAAATATTTATTCATTTTCTCATATTTTAGATTTATTGAAAAAAAAATCATTTCAGAGACTTATTGTTAGACTAAAAAAGATGATATTTTCTCAATAGGAAGCCGTCTCAAAACTACATGAACGTCTGTTTGCAAAAACCTTCAACATGCGTGACTCTTCAATGTCAAGTTTTTGCAGTGATTCCAAATCAAGAAGCATTCATCAACGAATACTAATCACTTAAATCATAAGAAGTAATTTTCATCACCAGAAATCGTATTTGATGTAAATTTTGCAATAGTAAAATAATCCTGCGATTTCAACTTTCACGGATTAGAACATCAACACTCGTATGCTGCCACTTTCTAGCAGTTCATTGCTTGTGTGAACATAACTCGACCTTGTTTACGCACAGGACGTTACCATAGACCAATCCATGCTATTTCAGGCGCTAATCAATCGAGGAGAAATTACGTAGAGAAAACGGTTCGAACATTACAGCCCATTTAACAATCGACGTTCAAGTGGCGAGTAACCCGTATGTGATTCCGGAAACATGACCTCATTAAAAGAAGCTACTTCCGACATAACAACCCTTATTCATATTGCATTGTGACAACTGCAATATCTTCAAGGCAGTGATATCAAAGAGAGAGGTGTATTTTTAGCAGACTTTCTCTGACCACTTAATTGGTACATGCTGTGAAGAATTCTCTTCATTTTAGGAAAACAGATATCATAGTCAAACATAATTTCTTATAGCGTTTATAACTGAATCGACCAATCACAATGTCTTTCAAGAATGTTCATGCTTTTGTCACGTGTTATTAAAAGGTATTATTTCTTACTACGTCAATGTTAATATGATCATCATTCCTGTTTTCTTGTTTAACCTTTGAAGTTTTTGACCTGGACAGTATGATATCATCGACCATGTAATAGCATTATTTCCTTCCTTCCAAAGCGGATCATAACGTATTTTGCGTCATTGCAAGTAGACATGGCAGGATTATGTATCAAATCAGTTACATAGCCAATTGATACCTTGCTATGTATCCTGTCTTTTGGTAATTGTAAACGAGATAACAATTTTAACTCTGTAAATGGCGATTTAAAAACTAAGTGCTTACTATGTGAAGTCAGTGCTACGTCAATACTGTTAACCTATTATCAATTCAAGTTAAAGAATCTACCTGGTGTTAAAATGCTCCTTAATGATAAAAACTATGATACTCAAATTCCGGTTGCCAAATTAATTTTCAATGTTTTTAAGATCCGTGGAGAAGAACTGTAATCACGATCTCTGTATCCGCATGCGCACTATGTACCACTATGTAGGGGAGAGCGGGGTCAATTGTAACATTTTTCACTTTAGTTGTCCTAAATTGCTGGTTGTATCTCGGGTGATGAATAAAGCGATACTACAATGTAAATTGACATCTCGGCTTTTAATCCGAGTGTCATTTGGGGTTATTTTACTTGCAGTTATTAAGTTATGATCTTTTGAATAAGGGTACCCAAAGTGTTACAATTGACCCCAGCGTTGGGGCAATTGTAACAATAGGGTTGGACAATTGTAACACGTAGGGTAAATTACAAAAACAAAATTTTCAAAGGTGAATTTCGTCTTAGACTGTTGAAATATATCATCTTCATCAACTGGGGTAACAATAATAACTAGTTTAATTGTTTGTCCTAATTCTCAATTTCAGCAATTTTATTTATCAAATTATTGTTATTTTTTTATTTTGGTAAACTTCATAGATTTTCCATTTTCGAATTTTACTCTTGTTTGGTAATAATCATTCTGTGGATATTCATTAACCGAAAATTCTATACAGAAAAGATTGAACCGCCTAGAATTCACTTTTTTAGTTTCAGGATTCTTATTTTTACAAACGGTTGAAATAGGGTGTTACAATTGCCCCCAATGGGGTTAGTTCTATTTCATGACATTTTACGAGTAAACCGCTTAAAGGTTCAAATACATTTCTGCATTGTGATTTGGCAGTATAGGTCAGGGTCACATATAGATATATCAAGTTAGTATTTTGTAACTCAAAACACGTCCACACGATTTCTTATTGTTAGTGAACAAAATACTTCAAGTGTAAAAATTCGACTTTTTGTCATTTTTTATCTACCACTGGGGAAACTGTTGATCAACACCCTAACGCTAAACAAGAGGAAAGCAAGGGGTTTAATGTTATATAAGTTGGACTTTGCTTGAACGCAAACTTTTGGAGTAATCGCCCCTGTTACAATTGCCCCGTGTTACAATTGACCCCGCTCTCCCCTACTTTGGGCCAGATGGTCTTGAATTTACGAAATTAAAGCTACTAAACATTTTAACTCTCAAACTGTCTACGGATGTGTCATCACGCAAAACATCATGTATTGTATTCACTTGCTATCATAAAGAATACAGTTCATACAATGAATGTTACATTTACACGTAAAAGCAGGAATGAAGTGAGAATATCACTCAGTCTAGTTAAAACTTCTTCGGATAAATACTATTACAACTAGTTTTAATAAGATTGAACATCACTCAAAGTGTCTTCAAACAGTATGACATCACTAATATAATCATGTATTCGATATTCTATTTTAAATTATGAATGCATTTCATACCCTAATTCTCTAACGTATACATGCTTGAAATAGGTGGAGAGTTTATACAACCAGCAAAACGTTACACTGATTATCAAGCAAGATGTGTTGCCAAGAAAAAACCCAACAACTGACGATGCGTTTAGTTATCCGAGTAATAAGACGGTTAATTATACATTCCCGGTGTTGTGTTTCATTAGTTTTGTCTCAGAATAGTTTAGCTGAGCTGCTGTAGTTGATAACACATATTTCGTTTAAACGTCTCTTTTGAAATATATTTTATCATTGTTCATGTAGCTAGCTTACATATGGTCAAGAAATAAGATCTGTGAGACCTACTACATGTATATAGACTATAGTCCGATTAGCAGCCATTGTTCATCGATTGAGGAAAAGCGTTCATATAATCGATACATTAAGTTTAGACCGGATTTATACCGTACGGGTTAATCAACTTACAACGCTAATAACAAAGACTATTTTCGTTCTTATTAAATGTCAAGTAAGGTTTTAAATATCGATCTTCCCAACTAGTCACAACTATGTATGTTCCATACATAGATCATCATTCATAATTCATTGCAGAAAGATCCTTAGAAAACTTGTCTATTTCAATGAAAAATTTCATTACCGACAGATTTATTTGGCATAAGCTCAAGGTAATGTTCCACAGCTGTTGAATCACGTAGAGCCAATTCCAGAGCCGGTGAATCTGGGGTTCAAAAGTTCACGGGGAATTGACCGCCCGTTCAAAGCCCCAAGATGCTCTCGTTGTTTACATGATGAGATTCCGAATGCAGACCGTGTCAATGACCGTTATTCATTACATAAGGGACCTTTATATTGTAATAGTTGTCAGTTTCAGGTCAAGTTATTATAAACGAGAGCTACTGTCAGAATTATGGTAGAGTTAACTTGAGATTAATTAATCATTGTGAATATGACCTCAAGTAAGAGGATATAATTCTAGGCAGATTACATAAATGAGGTTATTGCATGACATACTGTACTGTCACAGCCTACTTCACCCACTTAACGTGTATAATGCTAGAAGATATATGTAAAGTAAGATGAAAACTTCATGCAGATAACGAATCTGTGGGTCGGTTATGGGATTTAGCTTCACGGGTGCATATAGTCTAACCTAGTCTGTCATCCAGACCCCTTAATTGTTGCGCCTAGGCAAGTCTACAATAAGACTCTGAGCTCAGTTTAAGGAAAATGAACATATCTCAGAGGCTCCTTTTTATTATATTTTTTTCTTTCAAATTTTGAAATTTTACGAAATATTCATTTCAGAGTCTAAATGTTAGACTAAGTCTAACCCTTAGACTGTAGTTCACGGTATCTTAAGATTAATCAACCTCTTGAAAGGGAAATGGAGATGTGGATTACACTATGACAGCTAATTCTCTTAGTCTCGGTTGTTATATTTGATAATATTCTCTTTTCAAGAATCATGTTTTCAAAGTCTGGATGTAAGTCTAACATCGGGTGCACCTTCTGCGATACGGTTGAAAGAAGATTGACAAGAGTACCTCAGTTAAAACATAGAGTATATAATGAACTCTCTACGGGGAAGAGAGGAGTTCCCAACTGCAGCCACCACTGGATCCATCAACTGGATAATATTATCTGTTATTGGGCAGATTCATTCAGTTAATCTTTATATTTTACCTATAAACAGTTCTTATCTATCGCTCAAATTACGAAATGATCGAAACACTTATAAACAACATCTCAAAAACGAATTTACCAAACTAGGTCGATGAGCACCATTGAAAAGGCTTGTTTACAATCTGCGGCAGTAGATGTAAACACAGAGTGGGTTCAGTTGAGAACAGACCATAGAAGGAGTTAGATGAAAACTCACCGCACATGGACCGTAGACAACGCCGGACAGGCATATATGTGGAGAGGGACAACCCAATGATGTCAGCAGAAGATGAAGTACTCCTCAATCTAACGCTGCTTCCATCTTCGCTGCTGCTGAAAGGACTCTGATGTTTTCGCAGCGAGGTTCATATTGGTCGTCTGCTACTCGAGTCACGTGACCAATATCGAGCTGTTCTCGCTTCAGTTCAGTATTTACAACGCGCATGCGGTATGAATGCTTACAGCTATGAACAAGACTGACTCTCGGTCTTTAAACTCTTAACATTAAATGATATATTCTTTAGTTACGGCCAACAAATATTTTAAAAATGCATAAAGATCTTTAAAATAATGGAAAGGACTGTAACAGCAGGTTAGACTATAAATAGTTCTGCTTTTCAAGAGGTTTTCGTGTTTTAGGCTCCTAAGAAGTAAATGTTGAAGAATATGAACTATAGTCTCATGGTAACTGAATCTTTGAAATAATATACTTTTCACTACATAATGTGTCACATACAACAGAGTTAAATTGTCGAATAATGGATTGGACCTAAGGGATCATGATGTTATGGTATTATAAATAGACTTGCACATTTTGGTTGATATATATTTGAAGATAATTAAACCGCCGTTTAAGTGAGAGCTTTTAACCTCGGCCTATGTATACAACAAACGAAGGTATGATTCAACATATATTACTCAATAACTTTAAAACAATAATTTAATCATTTCATACAATAATTAGACAAATCTCTGACATTTTTGCTCCATATTTATTAAAAAACTTCACACCTGATATTTATCATCGTATTTCTTTGTTTAGATTAACTGACTTATTATTTATCATTTTTGAAAAAAAAACGTATTAATTTCTTTCGATTAACTGATAATGATTCATTCACTTGGCTTCAGCTCATTTAGCGACAGTGAAACAGGCTATGCTATTGGAAACACTTGTACGTGGTATTCAGTGAACGAAGCCGACTTGTTGACTGCAAGTGTCGAGTTGTTTATGAATCTACATAAAGTAAAGGTGTCAAGTCAACTGCACTGACGATTCGATTGTTAACGACCCTCAACTACTGACTTGGCATCGTATGATTGAAGAGAGAATTGGGTGTGAAACTATTGTTGCTAAAATTAGAATATTTGGTTATGATACAAGGGATGGCACTTCATTACTTTGTCTTCTGCAGAGCTTTGCGGGAGATGGTTTCCACTCCGCCCGTATTACCGTATTCCGTTAATTTGTGATTCCATACTGGTTCCCCTTATCTCAATGATATTCACTGTTAAGAAGAGAGACAGATTATTTCAACTCAAATGATATAAAATATATTTACAACATTAAAAACGGACCACTCCTTGTTAAGTTATGAGAGACGATAAACAAAATAGGTACATTATGAGGTTACAAAAATTACAGGTATACATGTATATAAAAAACACACAAAAAACAATGCAAAAGGCCAACTTAAATAAAAAGAAGAAACTAGTGAGTATATACAATATTCTTACAAAGACTTGCCGGTTTGCAGGTTTTGGCATTATCATGTACAACATGGGCAGGATAACACATAACTTAACAAGATTAAGCTGTTCATATAAATCAGGCTAAACATCATAAAACTTTGTTTAAAGATCTTCACGTACAACATTATAAACTGGACATTTCAGTAAAACATGCATCTCATTTTCCACACATTTGGTTAAATCCAATTTTAAGTTTTATTTTTTGGTGCAGTCCCACATCTGAACATAGCCAAAGATCTTCTGTTTGGCCTCGACATCGGAAGTTGGTTGTAGAGTTCGGTGTTGTAGTGAAAGTTATCATTTAAAGGAATAAAGGAATAATCTCAAGACAGGGATTTATATATTACACGAACTCTGAAATTCCATTTTTTCTTTCTGAGGTCATCAGACCTGAAAGGTTCGATGGGCTTTTGTCATGGCACCCAGCGTCCGTGCGTCCGTCAGTCAGTATACTGTGTGCATTTTCAACTTATTTCCAAGAAGCATAAAACCTAGAAACTGAAACTGAAACTTTGTGTACTTACTCACTGACAAGTAAAGATTGTAATTCTCAGCTTTGGTGGCCCTAGCCTGTAGCTACTAATTAGGGCCACAGGGGCAACGCACTTAAACCTATTTTCTCCTTCTCCAGAAGCATAAGCTCTAAACTTCTTCTGCATAAGCACAGACTTCAGAAACTTGAAATTAAGAGTACAGAGCCCTTGGTTATTGAGGTTTATTATCGATAGATTTGGTAACCATCTGACCCTTAATAAAGGTCACAGGGGCCATGACCTTAGAGACACTGTTCTATCAACTTCCTGACTGCGATCGTGTTGATCTGGGGAAATGTTACAGTTAAAGGCTTTTGTTAATAACAGACTACTTACATTGATTGTATGTGCTCACATTTGCAAACGGTCTATGATAAAACTTTAAAGGGGCAGTAGCACGTTTTTTGATATTTTTATATTTCAAATTTTTCACTGATAATTGTAAGTTAATGCTCAATGTATTATTTTGACAGTGTTAAAAATCTCATTACACAAGCCAATCATCCATAGTCAGAGGACAAAGTATGAAGATTCACATAAAATCCATTGGCGGCCATTTTGTGTAAACACATTTAATTCATTGTGTAAGAAAAAGGAATCGCATGGCTAAACTTTAATTTATATATTTGAATCATTACTTCTCCATTTAGTTTAAATACGTCTTTCAATTGGAACCATTTATTTTCATTTTCCTGACATCACCTTATAAACCCCCTTAAAAACGTGCTACTGCCCCTTTTAAACAGCAATTTGCTATACAGTAGCAATGCTTTTCAATCTCGTAGCGCCGGCGAATGGCTTCACTTCAAATCATAATTTTTTTTCACCTCTAGTAAATTTTTCAACTGGGTTGAGTTATAACTATGTTTTGATATCAGTATATGTACAAACTGAAATGTCCCAATGAATTTCTTTTTCCACAAAAATACCCCGATAGAACTGACCCTTTAAAACCTTTCATCATCTTTTTTCCCCAGAAGCAAAACGCCTCAGAACAAGCTGAACAATTTTCGCAGTCTCCATAGCTGAATGGAAATATACTTGACCAAGTTGTTTACCGCGTGATACCCGATAAGCACCACCGGGACCACTCCCTTGAAACATGTCCATCTTCTTATTACAGATTTTGTGTATTTCTATTATGATAAACACGTTGACTGTTAAAATAAAAAATAATCGATAGTCTGATGAGCTACATAGCCAATGACTCTATTTTCACCAAACCTGCTTCGTTAGTGGAAACTGATAAAGTGCTGCCTCTGCAATATCATCACCTAAAACGCTAGTTTCCGAACTGTCGAAAAAATAAAACTTAGAATGTTATGCCTTGCTGCAGACCTTGAATTTTCTGTGCTTGCTCTCTAGCTTACTATGAGAGAAAGCAATAGAAGAATCAGAAAGTAACTGGAGGTTGCTAACAATCGCCTGTAAGGAGGCTCATATCAGCACAGAAACTTGAAGGGTCTGCAGCGAGGCATAAAACTAACAGTTCGGAAACTGGGTTTATGCTTTGCGTAGGAAGATGTTGCAATATTGGCCATTAGTAATTTCTGGTATCCATATTGATCTTAATACCTATTTTAGAGGGTGACTTTATGCTAACGTTTTGCAATTTGGTGCCATATTTCAAAAACCGTTGTATATATCTTTTAGAAAACTATGATTTTAATTAGACCTACATAGTTGTGACTTTTGCCACTTTGGTTATTATAAGTGTAATATTTTTTTCTGGTATCGTCACTTTTCAAACTGAGTTATTGAAACGATGACCTTTTTGTGCTTCTAATGAAATATTGGGCACGAAACTCAGTATGTTATTAGACAGGTTAGTGGTGGAGTAGTACCTGTACATACAAAAACTCACACTCGTTTCGTAAAAGTCATGCATGTGACACACTTCCTCGTGTAATAATCTCTATGTATTTACTTTATTTACAAATGGGTAAATTCTTTATGCTATAATCTTTTTATATCGTAATATTTACATTCTACCTAATCTTTTTAGCATTATATTTTTCTCACTTCTATCGTATCCCATTTCTTATCATATCTTTTTTACCTTTTTTGTGTAATCATACAATCTTGGGTATTTATAAATTTATATATTTTAACGCTTTTATATAAGCAGTTTTTTATGTAATTGTTAAGTAATATGCTTTTACGATAAATATAGTGTTTTAGTTTGCTTAGTGTCTCATAAGCCAAATTTTATGGCTGGACGTCAGTTTTTTATGCTGTACATATATATCATGCTTTATATACCTTTGAAACTGACTTGTAACACTTAAATAAACTATTTCTGTCTGTCTTTCTGTCTGATTAACTGGCTTACGTTACAAAACATGCTGACTATTTGGAAGCTGTCTATCGATGATAGTGATCACTCACAGAGTTAGAAGCGATGTATCGTCGAGGTTTTCGGCAAAAGTAAATTGACGATGATATTTACCGATTTACGATTAATATGAAACAAAATTAAGAATATGCGGTATAAGTTATTGCGCTTTTCCCCTATGTGCGAACGAAGTGAACAAAGGTTGGCAACGACTTTCTATCGCCTGGAATCAAATAATTTTGGTGTGTCAAAACTTATTTCTCCAAAAAAATCAATATAGACATATATTTCTTCAGAATGTCTCTTAGTTAACACCTCAGGCATTTCATTATTCACGTAAAATATATTAAATTGAACATTTTAATCGCTCAACACTGCCTCTCAAATCGTTCTTCGGGTCCATTACCTCCAAACGCTTCCGGTTTACGGAGTGCATAGCAAAAAACAATAGAAAAGGGACTCTAAACTCTAAATACATGGGTTGCGCAGTGAGGGAAATAGTTAAGGCAGTAAATTTGGAAGAGTTATCGGTAAGGCCTCCTTTTGTCATAGAACGTTTTGATTTAGATAGAATCCCAGTAACAATCTCTCTCCAACGGTGCATATTACAGGGTGTGAATTTAAGGACTGAATGACAAACGTGATTTTGAAAACATCGTATGTTTTAATGTCACCAGATGTATAACTATTAGGGAACAAATAATAAATAAATCGTTTAGGTTTCCGTGACAGAATTTGAATTAACATACCAATTCTGCATGAGAAATATATATTCAAAAATGCGCGTTTTACTCTCCTGTAAATCTAATCTAAAAATCTTACGGAACAAAATGACTTTCACATTAAGATGTCAACTCTGTACCATGTCAAGAATATGAATGTCAATATATTACAACATGTATTCGTTGAATTTCAAAGATGTCTATATAGTATAACTAAAAGTATAACTTTCATGATAATCAGTTCAGTAAAGAGACATTATAAATATATACTAGTGTAACTATTTTGATCGAAAACCGAAAGTTTGACCATATCTTGTCGCGTAAATTAGTCATTGTAATTCTTTAAACATATGTAAAGGAATTGGAGTTAATGGTGTTCGAAAGATAAGATAGCAAGTGTATCATTCCTGTGAAAGGGAAGTTTATGACTTACGTGTGTTGAAATATGCATATGTTTCATGTTTTGGTAGAGTGATATTGAGCACTAGTTCAGATGTGCACAACTGCGAAACATCATCTTGACTATTTCAACACATATTCTGTAATGAAATGTTGCTCTTCAATGTTTAAAACAAAGAAATATGAAAAGGAACCAAAACCAAAAGCGGAGACAAGATTGTTTGTTGAAGAATTGAGTAGACTCATTTTGCCATTACTTTCGAATTTTGAAAATTCGATTCCATATTACATTATCAAGACACCTTCCGACTATTTTCATTTCTTGTTCTACTAAACATGGTATAGAAGCTTGGCATTTTTTATTTTGACAATAAAAGATCATAATCATAAACCATAATAAAAAACGAGGCCTTTTTACTTGATTAGATACATAGAACACAATGAAAACATAGTACAAACTGTTATTTCTTATAAAAAATATGATATCAGCATGTCTTGTTCTTGTTGAGAATGAAGAAAAGTCTAAAACACTTATTAAAAGTGTTTCATTACATCGACGTTAATTGTGAAATTTCTTTAGGAGAATCTGTGAAACGACTGAAGAACTTCGACATGTACATGTTCGAGATTATGCAGGCATTGACGATTCGCGTGTATAAAAGTAATATCTCTCTCACATCAATAAACTGGTTTGCATACTTCAAGCAATCTGTGTTCGTTCATTCCAATAATCATGATAATGTTTGTAATGTTGGTGTTATGTATTACTGTAACTTTACCTCCCAGCAAAAAATATGAGACAATTTTAGATTTACCGTATTTATTAAATATTTGGCCTAAACTTATGCAATTTGGAATAGATTAAAATCATTCATATACAAATTGTTTGAAATAAGCCGAAACTCAATCAGTGCACCATTTCACGATATACATTGTGAAATCTGCTTAAAAATAGATTTTTTTCAAATCCTCTGTTTGTTCTGACAACAACTTGTGCAAAGTGAAATGAAGCTTTTGTTTCAAACCTGAAGAACCATGCAGGGTAAAAACGCGAAGTCCTTGTTTTGCTTCGTTTTCTGCATCACGGCAGTCACTAGGAAGTCGTCCGCCACAGCGTCGTCACGTGACCAGACCCAATCACACGATAGATAATGCAAAGAACATCATAGTTATATCACAGCTGCTAAAAATTTCTAAACCATGTCCGAAATTCGAGTTGCAACCGTCAACCAAAATTTGAGAATTTGTTCCCCTCGGAGCTATATAAAGCGACTTGCTTAACGACATTTTCACATAAACGTAACCCCTAGAAAAGCAAGTCTAGATCTTAGTTGACCCCAAAGCCAATCTTCAAAGGTGTCTTTTATATCAAATACAATAATTATTCGGGAATTATTTTAATATTGGTCTACAGGACTTGCAACAAAGATCGTTCATAACGTCCTAGTCGAAGACCCAAACCTGAGTTAATGATATTTTGATCTTTACATAACCTCTTGAAAAGCAAGACTAGATCTGAAGTCAACTTCTGTAGGAGCCATTTCTCTGAGGCTTCTATATTAAATGAAATAATTGAAATAATCAAATGAAAATTATATTTCAGTGACGAACATTAGTCTCAAAACGTCCTTAGTTAGTCCTTATGGTTGCAAATTAAACTTAATATCTGCCTCAAAATAAACCACATAGCGAAGAAGCTGGTTTCAACATTCATGAAAGAAAAGACGTGAATCATAAACGCCGGGTTTCAAGTGTCAGCTAGCGAGTCTCGTGTTTCAATAAATCGAGGGAGGTGAGTGAAGCGGCGGTAAAATATATATTTCGTGCCAGTTGTTTACATGTGAATGAGGTGAGATGATCTTGGGTTAAGGGTATTTCACTTATATTACGGCTGGTAGTATTGTTTCAGGGAGAAAGCCCGCAACCATATTATGGCTAAACATTGCGCTGAAACTGCGAGCGTTGGCTGGAACTAGCGAACCATAGGTGCTACTGAGCTGAAATTCAGTGCAGCACTGCACCCAAACCTTACTGCGTGTAGAACATTTCTCCTCTGCAGATGAAGTTGCCAAGACCCTGGCGGGCTTAGACTCCCGGACCTCTTGATCCGAAGCCGCTAACCAATGCGCTATCACATGGAACACCACGGGTTAAAATATGTTGTCTTAGTAAAATCAACCACAGAACAAAAAATGCGATATTTTTAGACAGAAATTATACTAATTACCCATTTACAAAAATGCATGATGTGGAGCGGGAGTAACCTATCAATTAAGTAGTTCAATTGTGTAACATAAGATGTTCTGATCCGCTGTACACGACCCCTCTTTTTAACCAAATCAATTAATTTACAATATTCAAATGCAAAAACATTTCATTAGTGGAGGGTAGAACCAAATGATTGCTTACAAAACTTTTAAAAGGCAAAATAAAAAATCGTATCACATTTTTTTTTATATCATATACATGTATATTGAAAATATCTTAATAAAATCAGAAGGAAGCTTTTGTGGTAGCACATAGCATGGTTAGTTCTTTGTACTCTAATGTTGTATAAAGATTGTAAGTGTCTCTAAGGGACACAACTCCGGAAACAAGACATGTGCTCTTCCTATAAAATCACTTCCTTTAATGCCATCATGAAGCCGGTATCAACACAAAACAAACTATAATGGGGCAGTAGCACGTTTTTAGTGGGAATATAAGGTGATGTCAGGAAAATGGAAATTAATGGTTCCAATTGAAAGACAATGTATTTAAACTAAATGGAGCAGTAGTAATTCAAGTATATAACGTAAAGTTTAGCCATGCGATTCCTTTTTCTTACACAAAATGAATTAAAGGTGTTAAAAAAAAATGGCCGCCAATGGATTTTATGTGAATCTTCATACTTTGTCCTCTGACTATATGGATGATTGAGTTATGTAATGAGATTTTTGACACTTTTGAATGCGAGTTTTTATGTATATTGTTATATTATACAGCAGGGCTTGGATTTTTTAAGCTTTCTTAGTACTAAGATAGTCGTGAGTATGATACATTATATAAATTAACATTGGCCTACGGTCATCTTACATAGTACTAAGATAGCTTCGAAAATCAAGGCCCTGTCTGTAACATCTCACTCAAAGAAAAACGAAAGTGCTACCCTAAACATGTGTTCATAAAATTAAAATTACAATGTTGATAATTAGAATTTAGATAAAGAATGATACATATACTACATTGTGTATGGTCATTTTCATCTCATATGCGGTAATCGCGAACTTGAGAGTCAAACTTATATTTCACTGCATCAGGTAAATATTGTTAACAATTAGCCTAACAATAAAGCAATTTATATAAAAGTTTATAATTACAGATATTTCTTCGAAGCAGGTCCGCCAAAACGGACAACAGTCTGAGGGCAAACTTTATATATACATAAAAAAATATAATTATATATTAGGAGAGGTAACATGGTGAACTACTTTCCGTTTTGTTCGAAAAATTGAGAAAGACTTGTGGTTGATCGTTTTAGATCAGTCTATAATATTTAGCTAAGGATTTTTTCTAAAGACATGTTTATCATGCATAGGCTTTAAAAACTTTATTATACTCATAAACATATCAGTCTTTTTTATTTCGTTTCTGAATTGTTCCCTCTTATAATATCTTTAGTTAGTAAGCTATATATTTTACAAGGGAAATCAAACATCAATGTTTTCTAAACATCGTAAGGGTAGTAAATGTTGCATACTTTAGTGATATTCATAGGCTATTCAGGTTAGAGTTGCCACAAAATAATAAGGTATTATTCGTATTCATATAGCATATTTCGTGTATTTTGGCACTTTTCAATACATTTGTATGAGACATGTGCCCCTTTCGTGTTTGTTTTGCCAGTGAAGTTTTTATTGTAAAAGATAGATATGGCAAAACAGGAGATAACATTTAACATTTTTTAAAAACAACTCACAGTTGGAGCCGGCATAATTTGTCACGGAGACATAACAATTCAATCACCCTGACACAGATCCTCATCAAGGGATATACAATACTGGATGAATAAAAGATAGAAGCTAGTGTACGGCGGTGTCAGTTTACCTTTTGAGGCCGGCTTTTTGTTCGACTTCTCGAGAAGTGTTCCGGGAAAGACGATATTGTAGAACTGATGATTACTGATGAAAAGGGGGTTCAACATTATGGGGGAGTAATAACAAAGTTGCTAGACTAAATTAAGCTAAGCGATCTAGACTTGCTTTACTATTCTAGACTGGGTTGATCATCAATTAAATATTTTTGTCACTTTCAATATCTACAACCCTAGATGTGTCATTAGTTATCATTCTTTTAATATAGATAATAGTGTGAATAACAAATTTGATGTTTACAAGAAGCATGCCCTTATCAAAATAATGTTCAATTCCTATCAAACACTCGTTATCTCCAAGAAGTGTCTCGAAACACAAAATCCAGTTCCAACCTCTGGTAAAATACAAGTACCATTCAAGCTTGGAAGGAAGTAACCTAATTGGATGCGACCTCGTTTCAAAACAAAATAAGTTTTATAGCCTTAGTCATTTTTAATTCTTATTTTGGTAAACGGATCATGACAACAGATAAGATCAAGAATTTTTTACTCGGTAAGATCAAGAATGTTTTACTTGAGCTAATCTATAGGGCGAGAATGACAAAGACTTGGAACTGGGAACGTTATTTCTAGTCAAGGATGTTAACTCTTAATAATCTTACATTATGTGCTTTTTTTGCATGTTAAAAGATAGAATCTTATTTATTCAATAAATAATGGTAAATGACTGTTTCATTTCAACAATATGATAATATCGTGTTCGATGTACACTATTTCAAGGTTATATTGGAATAATCTCCACCCGGTTGTTCATATATATTATAACTGTTCTGACCTTGTGTAAAACCAAATATAATTTATGGCTGGTGAAAGTGCAACTACCTTTCTGTATCTTGTACCAGTCATGTACCAAGAAGTGCAAGGGATGGTTAAGTACTGCTATAAAATAACACTTCATGGTTTTTGGCTTACACTTGAGAATCAACTTGAAGAATCGTTAGTTAGCAAATATGTTTCCAATGACGCACGTCTATTTTATTACCGATAGGAATACATACTATCTTCAAGAGCTAGCATACTTATATGACAATACTATCAGTGTCGAAATATATGAGAGGTATTTCGATGATATATCAGTGTAATATAAGCTATTCAGTAATCCCCTACTCAGCAATGAGAGTTGTACAATTACCATTGCCTTAAAGAACCACCCAAAGTTATTGGAGTCTTAAATGCTTAACTTAAGCACTGGTGTCATTTGATCTTGTTAAAAACCCTAACTCTGCTGAAAGTAGCATTTTAAAGATAATCCATGTAAAATATTTACAATATGAAGGTATAAAGTCGCAATTTAATCGAAAATATGACAATAAAGATTGCCAACACTTTTGGAAACTAAGAGCTATAGCAGACAGAAACAGAGTAAGTGCTTGATTTTAAAATTAGCATTCAATATGTTGTACATACGATTCCGTTTTTTCGTGTCTTCAGGTTTTTTTTATATTGGAAACAGATTATAATCCATTTTTGTTATTTGAGTGTGAATATGTGAAATGTCTTATATAAACGTATATAACAAAACAAAATTTATTACATTCACAAGAAACCCAAACAAGACAGTTGAATATCATGACAAAACGGGTTGCCTCTTTAAGGGTGAAGGACATCTTCTCCCAAAGAAATGTAGTACTTTGTCACCTTTAATGATGTATCATTGGTAATGCAAGGGAATTATAATGCGCTCATTTGTGTATTTTAAACCTGTAAGTTCAAAAATTGAAGAAGAAAGTAAACGTTTCTTTTATAATAGATTGCATTTATGTTCACTATCAATACACTGGGATATGTAGTCAAACAAGGAGGCAAATATACATAACTGTATTTTATTATAATGTATGTTTTTAATATATTTGTTATTAAAAGAAAGTAGTATATCGTGGCCGATACTGGAACCTGACTTTTAACGAGAGAGACCATACATTTGTACATGTATCATTAAACGGAATAACTTAAACAGTTTCGTTAGCTGCTCAAAACAGTTGTGACAGAATGGTTACATGGCTGTACGATTGTTGTCTTTAAACGAACTTAGTAGAAATGGTGATATCGTAAGCTCCTCTAGGATTTTTAGAAGATGAATGAATGAATGAATGAATGAAGGAAGGAATGATGATTAATTTATATAGCCCCTGTCTTTCAGATATATAGAAAGATAGCGCCTGTCTCTCCAGAATATCACTATTGGCAGAATTTAAATATTTTATTAAGACAAAACGAAATAATAACTTTCCGAGTGTGACCATGTGATTATTCCGAAAACAGAGAAATAACAAAAACAATTTTTTTTCGGAAGCTGCTACTTCAGTTGTTCAGAATTTATACGTTTCTTTATATGTATTTAGTAGAAATAGTTGGTACATAACGATAGCTTATGGCAGAATTTCAATATTTCAATTTTCGAAACGAAAGTGTGTGACTGTATCTTTAAATATTTGATCTTGATTGAGGAGGACTTATAAAACCGGCTATGACGTCACTAACGTCCTACATCTCTCAAGAGACTGTCTTATATAAGAGGAATACAATTGGAAAAAACTTCATGACGTAGAGACCCTGAATTCGACCCCTCTATATCTCTTCTTTATTACAGGTGTCGGATTATCTAGATATATGTTTGAATGGTATTTCTTACAACCCCTTGATATGCTTAACTGTAATTTGAACCCTGATGTTAGTTACTGAATATCTCATCAGTTGACCAGATTAAGCTTAAGTTTCACCATGTCATTCATTGGAAACACTTATTCATTTTCAGGAAAAAGAAATAATTATCATTTCAGATAGATACCATGTTACTGTATGATATAATGAATTTCAAAATTTCAAAATTTCGAAATGAAAAGCAACATTCAATATCATCTTATAAACTGAAGATACCCATCGGTTAATTATTCTGACAAGATTATTCATTATACACAACTATGTACTCATTCAATAAAACTCCCATATACACCCCCAATCTGCAATGAAACAAGAAATACTTGTTTTCAATGAAAATGTTTAAAAACAGTTATATGTATTCACGGGAGCCAAAATCACACGTTCATTTTACATGGATACTAGTTAAATAACCACACATTACAAACTCATTACTATTATTTTGGCTGCTTTCGATAAGTTTCCAAAATAACGTTTGACTGAATGACGTGCGTCATTGTCCGGTTTTCGATCATAAACCCGACTTCAAACATTCCTACTGACACGCCGACAAGCTTAAAGTTATATTTTCCTGCAACAGCCCATACACATACATGCATATACTTCTCGACCAAATGACACTTTTGGTGAAGCTTTGCAGTTGTGACCGCAACAACTCACAGAGTTGTTCTTTAAAGTTATATTGTGAAATTAGAAATTTACTGAGTATGCAATCTAAATAAATTTAGATCAACAGGTTTTATATTTGGTCATACTGTTTATTTAGATTGCTGAGTATGACAACTATAATTTATAAAACAGTGATTGACAGTTAGATTTCGAGGAAATGAGATTTATTTCCTTGATAACATTTTGTTTCGATTACATGTATGGTTAAACGAGGATCAAAATATATTAAACAAGATGTGTTTGTGAAACACGAATGCCCCCGGATGCATCCTGCTCGCTGTGTCAAGGTCAAGGTCACAAGGTCAAATGTCATGGTGTCATCTGAAAGGTCTCATCACAAGGGATCCATATGTAAAGTATCAAAGAGCTAGCTCTGACCAATCAAAAGTTATGACCAAGGTTAAAGTTTTTGTGGACAAACGGACAGACGGACAGACGGACGGACAGGTGAAAAACAATATACCCCCGGAATCTCCGATTCGGGGGCATAAAAATGATATAGATATTTTTTTCTGTACCGTCAGATGCCAGTAACTACACTTCGGTATATTCACTGACAATTGAACAAGCATACTACAACAAAAACCCAAGATTGGACGTTTGTCTGTGTGTAATCATCTGTTCATAGATCTTGCGCTGAAACTATCTTACTTAGTCTTGCATATATCTTAAAGCATAAGCAGTATCGTATATCACCCATACTGGGACACAGTACTACAGAGACAGTGATAGACTGGGGCACTGTCTGTAAAATATTAAAAGTGTTAAAAATTATTAGAAATCTTTTCATTCATGATGAGATGTATGTGAAATAAGAATAATATTCGCGAAAATGTAAACCCACTCCCTGCAGATTGTTGGGTTTCAATTTTAGAGTGAAATAAAGAATTTGAACATGGATACATGCTAGGATAGGGCTAACTAACTAGTGCAAGAGAACTGAACACGACATAGAACACTACTCGTTACCTACACTGTAAACTAATATTCTAGAGGACATGAGTACTCATAATTCTAAACTTTGACCTGTCAATCGTTTTTGATTTTCAAAAATATCTTCTGATGATTTGTTTTTATATTGGAGAAGACTGTTTTTGTAAATAATGACATGCATATTTTCTAAGTTTATAACACTGCTTCAAAGACCTCGAAGCCACGCCATGTGCATATATATATTCAACTCCCACGATACAAATTGATAATATCTGCTGCATTCAAAACCCATGCAGATGAGAACTGAATATGCTTAAATGAAAAACATATTATAAATATCGTTACGAGTTAGGTAAGAAATGTGTGCCTTTAAGGTTTGAAGTGACAGATAAGGTATTATTAATTCACTTGATGCAAGTTCTTGTTAAATGAAATATCGACGATTCTGTTTTTCTTCTTTAACTAATAATGTAAAATATTATACAATACATGGATGGAGAATTTTTCTTTTCGCTTTTAATGACAATATAGGTTTGGTTATTATGAATTCGATAAAATTACCCAAATAACTGAACACGACAACATGCATATGTTTTCCAATTTTTGACTAATTTAGATGTAAATCTCTATTTGTTCGCATGTGTTATTACACGTCGTATGACATGTCTATTGGGATTTGATAAAAGCAGTAGAAAAGCCGATTATGAAGACTGGCCTCAGAATAGAAATATTAATCTGTTGTGGCATTATTGCTTCCTGGTAAACAGCTTATTAACCGAATCATGACACAGCGACCAATGACATTTCAACTACTTTAAATGATAACCAGGATGTTATGCCCGAAAATCAAAGAAACTAATGCTATTATTTTTTTGCTACAATTTTTTTGCATAAACAGGTGTGATATAGAATGGACATTCTAATCGGGAAATTAAAATTTATTCACACAAAGTGATTTGTTCGAATCTGATAAAAAAAAATAGTATGCAAAGGAAGGGTGATTATGGAACTACAATAATAACATTTATGGTATATTGACATATCAGTCAAATAGATTTTATGCAACGAACTTTAAACTGAGAACGTCTTTCTTAACTTAACAAGTACTTATGATTATTTTTATAACCTTGACCAATGCTGAATACAAAGTTTGATTTATTCATATACTTATATACATGTCTCACTGCCTTTCTTACCCTTCACCTTGACCACAGCTGAAAACAACATGTTGTTGTTGTTGATATATACATCTGTTGCATTAGTGGACATCAGCTGATCAGTGGCTTTTTGACTGACCAGTGACATGACACAAGCATTATTTATGGGGATGTGACAGTCATCTGAATAAAACTCTGTTAACTTTGTTCGTTCATAATCAAATCATTGCACGTATGTATACAAGCTATGATATATACAACAGTTACAATATTTATCGCACATATAGTGTCTTTTTAAGATAAGTGTTTACATGAACTTAACGTTAATTGGATGCATAAATACATGTACACCATGTAAAATATTCAAGGTCTTAATATATGCACAAGGTAAGAATTAGATGAGATTTCTAGCATTTATAACTTCCCCTTGATACTTTTGTCGTTATTTTCATCACCTTTCGATCTTGAATTCGTAGATTTGAATTATAAAATGAATTCCTAATTGTTTATTTTCGTGTACTTACAAAACAAAGGCAAATACATTTGCACATTAAAACAGGGAATCGTCAATCCACACCTGGCTCAGAAGATCAATTGAGTTTTTCTTAATGTGACTAGCTCTATAAGAGTATCCAAATTTGTAATTAATAATCTTCAATCTAGATTGTCGGCATCCAATGTTATATACTGTCAAGTGAACATCACCCTAAGAAATGTACATAACCGATCAGGATATTTGACTTGTTCCTGTTTGGTGCAAGACTGTAGTGATACAAGTTACTGATTTCTCTCTCTTTTGTTAAGTAAGAGATATGCTCTTTTCATAAACATCAAAAGTTCGCCATTTCGTTAGTTTCTTGTTGTCCGTGTGATTTTGACAAATAGCCGTCCTGTTTATGTCTTTTCAAATGAGTTAACTTTTCATATTGACAGTTATATAAGAATAAATATAGTCTGAAAGTCACATACCGATTGGATTCACAGTGACTGGTCATGGTCATGTTACAACTATGCCATGTGTCCAAATGTCGTGTCCATGCCTGATTAATGTGCCAGTTGGACATTTCTAGCACTACGCTATGTCCCTTAAACAAAAACATATCTACGATTGTGGATCAACATGATAGGGAACCTCGGGGAAAAAATTGGACTTTGTTGTTAAAGATTTTTGTCAAAACAATACAAGGACCGTGAAATAAAATTGAGAAAGGGTATTTGTGTCAAACAGGTAGTTAAACGTCATGTCTGCCGTTTAAAGTCAAATATATATAAACATTAAAACAATTATGTGCAGTGTTTAAAATATACCCTGCCGCCAGTCCTTAAACTTGTTACTTTTTGTCAGGACTGGTTACTTTTCAAAAGTTCTCTTTATTTTCCCCTAAGGAATGGACCAATTAATTTTCAGGACAGGCTAGGTTTCCAATCTAATTGATACAATCAGTCTGTTATTTGGTGATATCACCACTCTAAAATCAATAATCATGAATATGCACGGGTGCACCTTCCTTAATCCTCAAACTGCATCGATTTGACTTGCTGTTCTAAACACCCCTCTGTAGGAAGATGTTGTCAGCTCTGCATGCATAGAGTACTCTGATCGAGAGTATAGCTGGAACAGTAGATATAGACGAGCACAAGGGTTCGAATCTCGGAGTGGACAATAATATAATATAATATAATATAATATAATATAATATAATATAATATAATATAATATAATATAATATAATATAATATAATATAATATAATATAATATAATATAATATAATATAATATAATATAATATATGATATGATATGATATGATATGATATAATATAATATAATATAATATAATATAATATAATATAATATAATATAATATAATATAATATAATATAATATAATATTGATGTGATGTGATGTGATGTGATGTGATGTGATGTGATGTGATGTGATGTGATATGATGTACGTGGCACTTGGTCCTGTGCAATGCTCAGTCGACCGCTATCAGTCTAGTTCAGCAACAACGGGCGCGGCTCACTGTAAGAGTGGGTTACTCGCTCACTGCTGAATAAACTGAGAGTTTGAAGGGTTGATTCCCTGCCCAAAACTGAGACACAAGTTATTATTATAATGTAATGTAATATAAAATAGATAAAGAATTAAGCTAAAATCTTTATTTCTTGACCGATGTCGTTCAAATTTGAAATGTAGGTTTATGTCAACATACGAAAACAATATATGAGTGCAAAAGTCCAGGTTATGAAATTTTATATTTGATTATATTGCCCACTCCGAGATTCGACCCCGAGAGCTATGCCAGCTGGAGCTTACATGCTCCTGGATGGGTCACCCAAGCTGGACAGGTCGACGGGTAGAAGCCAGACCAAATTTGAGTCCTTCTAAAACCTGCTTTCTATCTCTTACTATGCCTTTCTTTCCGTCTTTTCCCTCATCCTTTCGATCCCTTTCTCCCTGATCTGTCGACTCCCTTTTGGATGGCAACATCCACGTGTTTAATAACTGAAATATTGTTCAAAACACGTTAAACACCATCTCGATCACTCACTAACCCCCGAGATTTGAACCCCTGTGTAGACCAGTGACATTGCGACACGTGTCGGACTACACGTGAGCAGCACTGGTCAGTTCTAAAGTTAATGGATATTTGATCTATCGCCGGAGGGGTGACTTTGTATTAACCTTTGGTTTACCAAAAGTACCATTCATAATTCCCATTGCCCACAGCATATCTTTACAAGATAACATCGCTTTTGGCAAAAATTGAGGACAATTCGGAAGTGGAGAAGAGTAGGGATAAGCCGGCGTCCGAAAACAAAGTCAAGCCCATCGGGCTTCTCAGGTGAAGCCGTCCATTTAAGTCTGTATTAATTGCAAGAGCATGAAATGAGGGCACCAAATCAGACAAATGACTTTAATTATATTTTGACCTTAAAACCCATGTTTGACCACCCGCTCGTTTCTCTCACAAGGGAAAGCTTTTATACATTCGAACTTCAGACGAACAGCTTAAGTCGATGAACTTTTTTTTATTTCCGTAAGTTTCGGTAAAATCTCATTTCGGACCCGTACTGTTTTAAAAGTTCCTTTGCGATCAGCATTTTGTGTTCGGCTTCAATGGAAATTGAAAATTAAGTAATCCAAAACATGTGATATGGCTTTTCGTTAAAGAATAACGACAATATGGAAATACCTTGATGTGTGCTGATATTTCGCCAACATTTGTAATGGTCAGAAATTATCGTAAAATAAATAAAAATGGGAATCAAAAGAGGAGTAAAACGGTTAAATCTTCACATTGCACGTGCATATTTCATAAATGTTACATGACTTTATATTCATACATGTAAGTTCATATCCTCTACAGTTTTTATTAGTTTCATATTTACCAATAACTGTTAAAATAAATCCTTTCTCAATAAACTATGTTCACTTTCAACTACTGGGATCTGATATGACTTATATTCTTCGCCTCCATTAAACCTAGTGATATACACTGGAGAGTTTCTGCACAACAATACATGCACCATGATTGAAATAAGTTTTGCTTATCGAAGCTTCCTGCATTTAAAAAGATTCATTTAAGATACTTCATTTCAATAAAAAAGCTGTCTAAAAAGGCATAACACAGAAAATGATTGAATATGCTTCGTTCAATGAAACAAATTATCGTTAATTGCAAAATCGAAGTACTATAATTACTTAAGAACTGTTTTGGTGTTTTTATGAGTATGTAAACATATGGGCGGAACTTAAAAGTTTATAATGTAAACTGAATGAACTCTCTCAATGAGTGTTGGAATAAAAGAATAAACACCATTAGAATGACATGGAAAATGATGCTATCGAATTTTATTCAATTGAGTTATGAAAATGTAATCAAATGCTGTTCCTTAATAGACTATAAATTTCAGTCTCTGAAATGAAAATACATGTTAAATGCAGCTTTCTACTATTACAATTGAAAGGAGCCCACTGAAGCTGTTCATTTTCTTTCAAGATATTTTGTTTCAGGGGCTGTTAGACAGACTATTTCCTTAAGTACATGTTACAAACCGATTTACAAATGTGTCTTTTAAATAAATAAGAGACATTGAGTGAAATTGCATATTATTGAAAACCAATTCTTAAGTAATGACATATTTCCTCAATAACTAAAAAATGGAAATAACAGAAGGCAGTGAACCTATAAAATTCTCTCTCTATGATTATCTATTTCCAATACAGATAATTACATCCACTGTTTTCTATATGGTTCTAACAGTTCGTTGACTGTCTATGGGCGGTGTCAAGGTCCATTACGCCATTTGGCACATTGTCAATGTCGTGTCCACTTCTGAATAACTGGGTCAGCCATGACCTACATTCACCTCTTTCTTTCCCTACTTAATCCCTAACTAATCTTCTAAAATCTCAAAGACTCTGTGTCAACAAATTAAGAACATTGCTGAAGCAATCTTTCGCGTTTAAGTGCCACTCGGTTAGTTGTTGAGATCACATATGACAAACTTAATGAATTGTGTTATTTGATTAAGAAGTATTCACCATTGCAGGAAAGTATCATTTAAAAATCTAATCGGCGTTTTATCGTGACAATAGGAAGGTTTGAAGTCGCGATTGTGATCGAAAACCGGACAATGACGGTCGAGAATCAGTCAAATGTAATTTTGGAAATTTACCTGAACTAGTCAGAATAACAGTTACGAGCTCGAGTTTATACTATATTAAATGTTAAATAATTTGTAACCATGTACATTGGAAGTGTTAATTTGTCTTCGACGAATATACACTCAGGGGCAAAAGAAACGTTACCAACCTTTCAAAAGAGTTCGAAACAAAGTCTTGCGGTTACGAACCCTAATGATAGGCACAGCAGTTGTGAAGAACTACTCACAACTTCAAACATGATATGATACTTTTAATTGTATGACTGTTCAAATACACTAGGGGTCCCAAACAACTTTTCAGTGCTTTTATTGGTCATAATATTTGGAATTGGTATATTTTTTTAAACGAAATTTATACATTTGATTAATCAAACATGATATCAATATAAAAAACTTGATAGAAATTAAATTTTTCATGTATTCTGTTTTTAAGTTTGTTTAAAAACAATCAAAAGGGCCATTTTGACTATCCTATCTCGTTTAGTTAAGGACATTTTTAAATGCGTTTTTTGAAAGGCGTGTTTTGCGAAAGCGTTATCAGATATTGCTTTGAAATTAAAACTCAGTTCAGTTAGCTCTTGAAGACATGAAATAACTCTGTTTCAGCCGTAACTATATATCACTTTGAGCTACACCTATCATGCGTTTTATATGGTAACGATTCTTTTGCCCCTGATTGTATTTGACTGTTTATTGATTCTCATTTTTCATTGTTTTTTTAGATGAATGTGTGAGCTTTTTTATGGTGATGGATTATACTTCAAAACACGGATTGGCTCTTAACACCACAAGCATCAATTATGAAACTTTAAAACTTCTTGTGATCTTATATATGTTATAATTGAAATGCGAAGTAGGCGGAAGTCACAGAAGAGTGGTGAGTGAGTTGGGATTTAACAAATTTTCAAAAATATTTCAGCTATCAGTCCGTTGATGTTGCCATCAAAGAGAGAGGTGGAAGAAAAGAGATCGAAAGAGGGAAAGAAAGAAGAGAAGAAAGTCATATGGACAGGGATAATGCAGGTTTTGAACCGACTCAGATCGGTCTAGCTTCTCTCCCAAGACATGTAAACCATAGGTTACCTACCAGAATCATGCTAGCTTCAGCTGACATTGGTCTCTGGACCACTAAGGCACCCTGACCAACACATCAAGATAAGATATTGAGCCTTGTCAAGGGAACGTGCGTGACAGTGAAGCAGTGGCGACTGACACGTGTCGGACTACACGAGACCAGCAATGGTCAGTTCTAAGGTCAATGAATGTTTAATCTTTAGCCGAAGGGGTGACTTTGCATCAACCTTTCATTCGCATAATGTTCCTTTCAGAACCCTGTTTCCCTAGCAATAGTTGACGAGATTCCATCTTAACGCAAACTATTTTTAAAATGAAGTCGAAAATTCAGTATATGTATGTATGGATGTCCAGAAACAGCGCCATGCCCATTGGGCTTCTCACTTGAATCTGAACCTTCACCTCAGTATATCAAACATGCATACTTGACATCAGATTGTAAGAGTAGGGAGGCAAGTAGGGGAACTCAATCAAAAGTAAACCTTCTTTGACCTTCAAATTATTTGTTGACCATAAACGTCTTCTCAGCAAATGTACTTTATCAACATGGCACACATTTCATGATGAACATATGATCGAAGACCTTGATATAAAAACATAATTGAGACAGAAGGATTGCTCTATACGCATTGAACATGCATGAATGAATAACAGTTTTCAATATACCGTTATATATTTTTGTAGATCGTCGTTCAATCCTCTCTCTGTAAAATGAGATATTGTGGTATTGGCTGATAATATCAGCGCCGTTTCATGATGAACATAGGACCGAAGACTTTGATATGAAAACATAATTGAGACAGAAGAATTATTTGACACATGAAAAATCCATAAATTAATAACAATTTTCAATATACCGTTAGAATTGTAATAGATCGTCGTTCAATCATCTCTCTGAAAAATGAGATATTGTAGCACTTGCTGCTAATGTCAACGCCGGTTTACTTTTACGTCATTTTGTTAAATGTTGTGTCTACGTCTAAACACACGGTATGATACACACTACTTTTAAACAGAGGTTAGCATGCAGTTGAATTATTTTTAGCTTTCTCTATGAGTAGCGAATGCATTTTCCCACAAGAAGAAGGTTGGTCGGATTCAAATAATATTCAGGTCAGACATAGAGAATACTAAACTCGGTTCAACGTAATAACATTCTCAGGAAATGAGTAGAAGACTTGGTATCTATCTACTGAGTGAAACATCTAACCAATGGATTAACACATAACAGATATTGTTGAGGATGAACAGGCTTTAGAACTCTTTTTGTATTATTTGTTTCACGTTGTTCATGTTTATAACTGGTGAAAACTGGTGAACAGATTATCTCTCTAAGCTTGATGAGGCTTTAAATTCACCAATAACAATGTGATTTTATTAACTCAGAAAGTGTAACTTCTGTAGACTTTTTAGCGATTTATCATGCAACTGATGATAATTATAGTAGATCTATTTACCAATAAAACTAACTCTAAAGAATATATATATAAAACAAAAATAGTGTGATTTTATTTACTCAGAAAGTGCAACTAGACATTGTTTTTGTCAGCTAATTAATCACCCAATTCATATTCAATCATTAATTCTAGTGGGTCGATTAACCATAATAGATAATATAGTATATAAATATAAAACCAAAATACTTTATGACAAAGAAACAATAAATATAGGCTCTGTCTCATGCTAATAATTCTTTCTGGTTCACCCACTTACAGAGTAGAGGTCGCCCGTGACGCAGACATAGGCCGTTGACCTGTTACTCCAGCAGTATAGCAGTGAGTCTCCTATATTATAACATAACCTCACCTGCACACTGCTTGTAATGATATTCACCTTAGATTCACCCCGGTCCTTCTTATCTATTATACACATCTATAAAGGCATAATTTAAAATTTTAACCTTTACATATATATCCTCCTTCCAAAATATATAAATTGTATCAATTTCTTTATGATACATGTTTGTATCGAAAAGTTGTATATGTTAAGACAAGCCAGATTCTTTGTAAGTCTAACACGTATATACTCTGAAATGAGATGGTTGATACATGTTAGTCAAAAATTTAAATAACATAGAGGAAACAAGGAAACTTGAGTTTTCATCATTTACAGAATTTTCCTAAAATTGAGCTCTCAAGTCTCCTAATAGACCTGCAAAGTCTTTTATCTTATTCAGGGTCTGGCTGACAGACTAATGTAAACGACTTATTAAGTGTGGTACTCGCGACATAAAATATATATGTATGCTTACTCCTTCAGCATGTTGGATGTTGGGAATAAAAAATTGGTATGCATATACACCTTCATGCAAAGAAAATATGAAAAAGATATTTAGGAATCTTTTGAAGAAATTAACGTAATCAAAATGTTGAAATACAAATTTTATACAGATTTTATACAGCATGAATTTGTAGCCATATATGATTTTTATACCCTTTTGTGCAGTATAGCAATTGACTAGTATACAAAGTATACGTTGTTTGCTTGGGGGTCACACGGTCTCATGTCTCATCTGTGTACCGGTATCGGCCGAGGCAACAGCCGAGGCCTGGCACTGCTTCAAAACTAGTACAGTTGACTTGTTGTGTTTTGGCAATATCACTACAAAGTCAGACGCCATATGTTACATCGTCATTGTCAGCATTAGGGATTGACCACCTTCTGTATTCTCGACTTCCTTTACATACATGTACCTACACTCACGGGCAAAAGAAACGATACCATATAAAATGCTTGATAGGTTAATCTACGATTGATAGTTACGGCTGAAACAGGGTTAATTTATGTATTCAAGAGCTAACTGAACTAAGTTTTTAATTTTAGAGCTATATCTGTTAACGCTTTTGAAAAACAAGCCTTTCAAAAAACGCTGTTAAAAAATCTCCGTAACTAGACGAGATAGGATAGTGAAAATGGCCCTTTTTTCTTGTTCAAAATACAGGCAAAATGCGTGAACAAATTAACTTCTACAAGGGTTATTTATATTGATAATATCTTAGATTTTATAGATTTTTAAATTTCATAATTATTTTATTCCAATTCCAAAGATTATGACCAAAAATAACACCGAAAAATCTGTGTTTTGACCCCTCGTGTATTTGAACAGTCATACAATTATAAGTATTATACCTTGATGTTTGAAATTGTGAGTACTTCTTCACAACTGATGTGCCTATCACATGGGCTCGTAGTCGCATTTCATTTACAACAGGATTTTGTTTTGTACTCTTTTCAAAAGTTGGTATCGTTACTTTTGCCCCTAAGTGTAGTTTGTCAAACAGACCATAGAGCAAAAACATGCAATTGACGACCAACCCAGTCTTCAAAGGCATAGCAAGTCTAAATCACTCATCTCTCAGAAGCAAAAGCATCTTCTGGGCTCAATTTTGTTATATTTTGCATGAATTGTTTAAAAATAGTGTCAATATTGAAAATAAATACTTCTGAGAATGTTATTCTATATTCTCCATTTTCTTACATGTTCTACTCTATCACTTACTTCTCCGTTAAGATCCCAAGGAGCGTCGGGCAAATAATCATTAGGAGGATGACAAGACGATCCAAATTTGGCACTGAGAAATTCTGCCATACGATAAGGACACATCATGATTAAAATACGTCGTATTTGATACGTATATATAGACAGGCAGAAAGGCAGATATGCAAGTCGGTGGTTTATGTGTGCAGTGAGTCATATAAAATGATCCTAACACAAACTATCTGAATTTGCAAAACCAACGTCTTAACTTTTTATAACATACAATACTTAATATAACATTTATACACGTTATTCGTTTGATGAAAACTCCATTAAGTGACGGATTTGAGTTAAGTAAACGATATGCTAAAATTTTGATGTGTACTTTAAATAATATTTAAATGAGATTATTTCCAGTGAAAAGTTATGGTTCAGTATCATGACCGTTATTAATATCAACTGATCTTTACACACAAAAAATATATATAATCTCTGCATCATCATAAAGGAGCGCATACGGAATTTGTGTTTGGGTCAGTGCACCCTGTGGGTACAACTGTCTGTACCACTGTTTATTACTTTTGATCCAAGAATAAGTGCTCATATATTTTCTGAATTAAAGTTCATTTACCTACAACGTTTTACCAGAATTAGAAATAAGACTATCAACAGTGTATATACGGAACTCTGTTGGTAAGGATGGGCAACCCGCAAACCCTTTCTCTATTCACCGCAGATATCATTAGCGTAAAACTTTTTCGGTTCACTAGCTTCTATCTCTGTAGGCGTACAACAAACTTTGCAGAGTTGGCGAATCGAGAGAGGAGAAATTAGGTCAGTGTTACAATGTCACGTAATAGCGACATGGTGGCACGTGTCGGAACACACGTGACCACATATCAGCTGGAAACATGAGCGCACTTTATTGTTAATTAACGTAATTAATAGCGAACATAAACTATTCAAAAGAAAGAATAAACTCTGTCTGACAAAACATTAAGAACAAAGTTAAACTGTTATAGATGTACTTTTGATTGATATTAATTCCAAGGAAAACAACCATAATATGATTAAATTAAGTGCAATGTATAATGTAATGTAAGGGTGGCACTTAAAGACATGATATCATTAATTAAATCTAAAACGTTTTAAAAATCACAAAATTCATTATTCTGAAAACCATAGACACGAAAGGTGACGCATTGCACCGGTACCGTAAGGCGATGTTTCCCGTTTGACGTGTCTGTTGCAACTATTGTATATCAGACATTGTGCCAGTTCTTGAGTGGTGATAGGTGACACTGGTATTCTTCATTTTCGTTGATAAAGGTAGTCCCATAAGAGTTCTATAGGATCAATCCCCGGAGAACTGCTAGCAACAGTAAACAACGACACAATGGCATGGTGATATTATGACATGTTTCGTATATCAATGTAAAGTATTGACGAATTGGAACATTTGTGTATTAACTATTGTCTGTTTTTACTATTCAAAAATCTTCAAATCGACCCTCAGTCATTACATTTTTCGTCTGTTGGCAAATTATTAATGTCATCATTGTATTCATTACTTTTGTAAATTTTTAAAGTGCCACTCCTTGGGTTGTTTAGGGCCACATATGTCAAACCTTTTGAATGCTGTCATTTGGTCGATAAGTATCAACTCTTGCAAGAGAGTATAATTTTAAAGCTATTCGACGTTGTATACTGACCTGACAACAGGAAGGTTTGAAGTCGCGATTGTGATCGAAAACCGGACGTTGACGCGCGCCACTCAGTCAAATGTATTTTGGAAAGTTATCGACAGCATTTAGAAGTTACGAGTTGATCCTGTTTGTGGTTATATAACTAGTTTCCATGTAAATAAGACGTGTGTATTTGCCTTTCACGAACATACATGAATGTTTTTAAACTTAGTTGAAACCATGTTGAATTGACTGTGCGAGATATTTTTGATTCATATGATGAATTTTGTTCGTATACTGTTCAAATCAAGATATATGACAGATAAAATCAATGTTTCGATTGTAATCTTTGTACATTCTGCATGCTGCCATTGTGTGCATTTGTTAATTCCTCTTCTTGCCATTGCGGCGTTTTGCAATTTCGTCATATTCGTTGTTGTGAATTCTTCCCATTGTCCTTGTGTTTATGTACAATAATACACAAACATATATTACATCTGGTTTCAATTCTTGATTATTTATACTGCCGCTGTTTTGTTACATTCTACATTAAAACACAAGCACATATGTTTTTTAAATGAATGAATGAAATGTATTAATATACGGACAACCGAAATATGATATTGATGTGTTAATCAGAATTGTCTTTAACCTGTTTAACAGATTAACTTTCTATTCACAAGGGAACAAAGACGAAAGGAGTAGAACGACGTTTTAGTATTGTTAACTTTATCATGTTTTCTTGTCTTAAAGGGGCAGTAGCACGCTTTTAGGGGGAATATAAGGTGACGTCATGAAAATGAAAGTAGTTGTGTCCAATTGAAAGACAATGTATTTAATAAACTAAATGGAGCAGTAATAATTCAGATATATAATGTAAAGTTTATCCAAAAGATTCCTTTTTCTTACACAAAATGAATTAAAGGTGTTCACATAAAATGGCCGCCAATGGATTTTATGTGAATCTTCATACTTTGTCCTATGACTATGGATTATTGGCTTGTGTAAAGAGAATTTTGACACTGGCAAAATAATACATTTAGCATTAACTTATTATTATCAGTGAACATTTTAAAATATAAAATTATCAAAAAAAGTGCTACTGCCCCTTTAAAGCATTGTACGAAATGATATGACCCGAATTGATAACCGTTGTTGGTAATTGATATTGATGCTGCTCAAGACTCAGAAATTCTTTCCGGTTCACACTTATAGAGTAAAGGTCAATGCTGACACAAAGGTCGTTGACCTGTACGGAACAGTAAACTGGACTTGAACTAATATAACTTGTACACACTCTAACCCAAATAATGTAGTTCAGGATATTCAAAGCTTGAAATGATAACTTTTGGGATTGACATCACTTGAAAATCAAATTTGAAAAAAAAGTCGGGACTGTAGTGATAACGTTAAGGCATATCCAAGCAGAAGCACCAAAGGTTAATGGGCCAGACCAAGGCTGCCGTCTTCCTTAAAAGGGGCAGTATATTTTCCGTTTTTCACTTATAATTGTACGTTAATGCTAAATGAATTATTTTGATAGTGTCAAAATATCATAACACAAACAAATCATTCATAGTAAGACAACCAAATAATAAAGATATACATAAAATCCATTGGCAGCAATTTTTGTGTGAACACCTTTAATTCATTTGTGTAAGAAAAAGGAATTGCATGGCTGAGTTTTAAATCATATATTGTATAAGTACTGCTTCATTTAGTTTAGATACTTTGTCTTTCAATTGGAACCATTTATTTTTATTTTCCTGACATCACCTTATATTCCCCATATAAACGTGCTACTGTCCCTTTAACCAACTAACGCCTTACATGCTTCTGTTGTCTCCACACCTTTGGATGGCAACATTTACCCTCAATAGCCGAGCTATTGCTTACAGTACATTAAAGCTGACTCAAAAACATGTTACTTAGTAGTAGCCAAGCAGCTATCATGCTTTGAATCTAGTAAAATCTTTTTCTAGTAAAATCTCGTCGTTTTTAATTTTTCATACATTGAACCAGTTATAAACCCGTTTCTAACGAAGAAATTAAACACGAATGGACGCATAGTATATTTACATGTACTCACGTGTGCATATTTCTGCTATAAGCAATATGCATATGTACAACGTTCGCTGTATGTACACGTCATTATAGACCTTGTAGATTGAATATAACCCTCAACCAGATTTTAATGAGATTGTATTTCTCTAATATCTGAGAGTCCAAAAAGCTTAAGTAATTGGTTTTTTTTAAAGTTCAACATTAAGTTAAGGAACATTTATAGTCCTAATATTTATCGGATTAAAACATAAAAATGCAAGATACGACTTGTAAAACAGTCTAAGAGATTTTCACTGACATTTCTCTGAAATAAAGAAGTTTATCAATTGTTGTTCACCGACAAACACGAGTCAATTTCACAATGACCTTTTCACTGAATACGGATTTGATTATCAAGTTGAATGTCAGAGGCTGTAGAGGACAACCCATTAATACAGTTTTGCAAGAGATTTGAATTTGATGAGCCACGCAATTTCGTAATCGTTAAATTAAATAAAAACAAAGAAAACGTGGCGTCCCCGTTATACTGACTCTGGAAGACACTCAAATTATCAACAATAAACTTTAATCGAAACAAAGGTTGAGTGCACTAAGACTTGCAAAGTCACAAAATTCGTTTATTGATTTTCATGTTTTCAAACAAGTTTCAAAGTATCGTTTATTGATTTCCATTTTTTCAAATGTTCAGTCGGTTAAACATGTATACTGTAGTTGTTTAAGTACCCTTCTTCAAATCGATATGATCATTGATCATGCAGTTTGACTGTTGTGCACTTAAACTCAGATGGTCACACGTTCTCCTTTTTCACATATGACATACTGTTTGAGATCATCACATGTGACACAATGTTTGAGATCATCACAGATAGATAGATATTCTTTATTTCCTCCGAAGTCGAAGATACAAGTGTAGGAAGACATGATGATATACATTTATGTACAAGTTGCACAATGTTTAGATTAGCACAGGTATTTAAGGAAGAAAGCCAGGATTTACACTTTTCGCTATAAGTTTGATGCATTTAAACCACGTCTCATGGTCAAGCTGCTGAACATAGATATTTGAACGACCACCAAGCATAAATGACACAAATTGGTCTTCATCGTTCCATAAATTAACAAAAGTATTTACATCTAGCATGTCAACTAGTGACTCAATGAAAACATTTCTACTATTTTGCATAAGTGAACAATGAAGCATTATATGCTTTACAATACCAAAGGCAACAATGCCGCATTCACAAGTATGAGATTGAATACATAATGTGCTAATACGTAGAAGAGAAGCAATTTCATAAAAACATTCGGGCATTTTATGGCAGACAGCCCACAATCTGTGACCTTTTATAGGATATCTAATTGTACTATATCTCTCAAAGCTTAGTCTTAATTTCATAACAGTAGAAACATAAACATATTCAGCTTTTAGTATTCTTTCTTTCACCAGTACAGACCACTCGTGCTTAGTTCATCACATATGACAAAATGTTTGTGCATTTCATTTCTGTAAGTAACAAAACACCACGAACAGTTGGACGAAGTTCCTTGTTACATTCAGACATGTACTGTATTTCTTGTATTTAATTGAGTTATTTAAACGTACTATCAATGTCGGTTCTCTAAATGCAAATTACTAAGGTACAATTTTAAATGCATTGTGATTAACGGGCAATGTACAGTAGTATAGGTTGGTATGATAACTAAAAGAAAGATCAGCTAGTCAAGAAATCTGATACCTAATATCATGCATTTAGATAGACAGTTAACGATAACGTATCTACATCTGATATATTTGTGATTTGTTATGATCCTGTTTACACACCTTATATGGGTATAGACGTAAGTAGTAGAATATGGACATTGTTATCCTGTGATAACAGTGGTCTGAGATTGGTGATGAAGTTATCAAGTGGACAGACAATACAAGAGGTTGAGATAACGATCTACGTGACATTTGTCTCGCCACCTAGAGTGTAAGAAATGGGTGGAGGATGTTGCACACGAGACAGAGATCACGTGAAGACGTCTTTAAGAAGGAGGTGATGAACTACCTGATGATAAGACGTGAGGGGATTCAGGTGTTGAATGAGACAACACCACATAAAGGGGTGAACATTACGTAACAGGTCCTACTTCAAATTTGTATGGACACAGTTCATGCTATGCCACTTTGAGCATCATGCACGTGTGAAGTTTGAACTCGTGTCTGAGTATTTCATGATGTTAGATGTAAGATGGGGTGTTTAAATGCTTTTTTGGAGGCCTTTCATCCATGTTTTATGCTTAAACTACAGTGTCAATATTTGTAGTAAGGTTAGTCTTACATTCAGACTGAAGTTAATATTATTTTGACCTAACAAAACCTCGATAAAAGTACGTCTAGATCTGCAGTGAAATAGCCATTTGTCTGAGGCTACTTTTTAGATTTAATAAATAAATCCTTTTTTAGAAATATGTTTCAGAGACTTTATACACGTCTATAGTAAGGTTAGAGCATCGTATACATACATGGTGCATATATGTTTAGTACTCTGTATCTGGTTTTTCCCCTTAGTTATTTTACAAACCATGTAAAACGGCTCGTTTTTTCCCGCATAGAAAATTTGGATAATAACATTTTGGAATTGAAATATATGAGTTTTATGTAATATTTACTCCAAAATGGAAGTGATTCATTTTGAACTGTCAAAATTTCCGTACCTCAGCTGATTATCACATTTACAATACAATTATTGGGATTTTACTTGATCATGCATTTACTGCAATAAATAACAAATCAATATCCAATCAGATAAGCTGTTAACCTATATAACTACAATGTGATTCACCAATTTAACACCGACAGCTGTTCGTCGAATGAGTGCAAAATGGTAAGGGGACAGTTTCATTCGATGAACAGGACGTGAATGGCATAATGGACATCTGGTACATTAAGGAAGCAGAGATATAGGATAAATGTGAGACTAAATTATGTTTAAAATATAGACATAATGAAAAAACATAATATGTATATATTTATAAATCTGGATTTCAAAACTTCTTTCACTAACTTCCGTAAAAGGGAAATTTTATGTTGTAGTCATGTTTATATTAATACCTTCAGATATATGGTCTTTCTCAAACTGAACTTTGTCACGATTTCATAGGCCAACAGGTTTATCAAGGGCAGCCAAAGAGTTGACGAGGTCATCGAATTGATTCATTACTATGATTCTGAGACATGGTCTTCGGGAGTTAACCTTAGATCGTACTTAGGGCTCCAGTGTATAAAATATTATTATTTTATTGTAAATTGTTTCCTGAAACTATGCACGTTTGGGGTAAAGTAATTGTTATGTTAACCCAAGTCAAAATGTTTTGTTCAAAAAGATTTGAAATAAAGTTTACCTACCCCTTTTAGATACATAGTGAAATGATTTGATGCAATTAGTATCATAATTTTATATAAATCGTGTTATTAGATCACAGTGGTAAAATATGAGATTTGATGCTATTAGTATCATCTATTCAATGATTTAATTTTATATAAATCGTGTTATTAAATTCAAATCACATTTGAGCACAGTGGTAAAATATGACATTTGTTGCAATTGGTATCATTTATTCAGTAGTTTAAATAATGTTATTAAATAATCAATTTGTGTAAAGAAGTACAAACTCTTTATGAAACATTCCTAACATGTATACATTTTAAATCAACATTATAAAATGTAATTACCGAATGTAACACGTGTAAATACTTATAATGCACTTAGTAACTCTATAATGTCAAATTAATATGTACCAAGTCAAAAGAGTTCTTGTTAATTTTTTTATAGCAATATTACTTGACCTCAAAAACATCCATTACAATCAGACAACAATCAGTAAACTCAAGAATTGACCGAGTCAATTAGATTCCCTGTCCAGTACACCTGTCACCGAGTGCACGTAGTAAGTGTCCACAAACGAATACTTAATTCATTGATGTAGCCACTGTTTTCTGGCAGGACAAAGTTCAAGGCAATGGAGCTGTCCTGTTCTTGACCTCAGTAAATAAACAAATAAGATAGGAGATAGTTGCGCTCCTTGCCTCAGACTAACTGATAGGTTGCAAGATAGAAGCGCTGAGGAGTTTGTAATCATTGATAACTCTAACACCTTAAATGATAACATTTATGTGGCAATCGGCAAACAATTGAATCATATTTATCAATGAAGCAATGACACAGTGAGATATGGCACGTGACAAGTTTCACGTGAGCATGCCATATATTAACGGCAACGAAACAATTACAAGATAGGCGATACAATGCATTATACATGTAGTTCATGTATACATGTAAATTTTTTAAATATTAAGTAAAATCGACGGACTATTGATAGAATTCATTAGAGACAATTCTAGGAGACTCTTGGCAAAGGATGTCACTCACATTCAGTTTTTTTCTCTTTAGAATCGATAGAAAAATAATTCTGGATACTTCAAGCCAGTTCAGTGTCTCTTATGTTTTCTATGGTATGGTAGGCAAAGAAGAAATCGAATTACTTCGTACCAATTGAATTGATTTTCTTAAATTTGACTCGTTTTAGAGTCGTCACTTATCTGGTCTGTCTGATCTAATCTACTAAATATATACTGTGTCCTAAGCTACACTGATTGGAGAAACAAATGATGCAATAATTTTGATCATGTGACAACCAACATGTACAAAGTCATGGACCATTCAGTAACTGACTGAACTGGACATTTCTCATATCACACAAGGGGTCTTTCAATGTCCTAATATAACATCAAACTGTCTACAAATCATTTTATTACAAGTTTATAAACAAGATTTTTGTCCAAATTTGAAGTTGAATTAAAGATAGAAAAACAGCAGAAACATTAGTTTGAACAACATAAAAATCTGTTCTTCTTATTTCCTGAGAATAAAATGAAGAGTAAAGATATTCCATTAGTTGAATAAGTTTAATATATATATATGCACTGTAAGCAATTAGTTTCAACACTACGGATAAGCTTGGACACGTATGTATCAAACGCCGAGTGCATACCTTGGTTCTCAATGATAGACTTTTATCACTCACTATCTAACACATTGTTACCTGTAAGATAAAGCAAACCTTACACTCTTTGAATAAAAAACATAGTTTCAATCATATTTTGTTTTGAATAAACAAGTATATAGCCACTGATTAATCTAAAATATTGAACAAATTATTCTCAGAGTTTAGCAATCTTAAATAAAGAGATATGTTTCAAATTTCATTTTTTGCTGGTTCATCTTATCTTATAAGTGTGAATCCACTAGTTGTTGTAAAACTTGAATAGATTGTTTAATGTATTGATACATTAATTGTTTTGCAGGAAAGATCAATGCATTTTATTTGCATAGAATTGAATCAGTGAACTGCAGTGACAGTTACTTCTGAATTGGGTATTCACTGACACTATCTGGACATGATAACATTGCATGATAGAGTGAACTTTGAAGAATTGTGTTGAAATACAGATAAGTGTTTGAGAAATAATTTAAGACAGCAACATAAAGGATAAACCAAATCTTGGACTTTTGACAATTTTTTGTCAATTAACTCTACTTATGATAAAAAGGTTTCGAATAGTTGAGAAAGAGATGCCGCGGTTTGAAATTGCTATTGCTATGTTAACCCGAGCTCCGATACTTTAACATTACTCATAGGTTTTCACAGAATCTCCTGGTACGTTATGAATGGAGTTGAGATCCCCCTTCCGAGAAAAGGTAGAATATTCTACGTATTCTACCGACATACTGTCAGATTGGATCTACAACAGTGCGTAGGCGAGACAAAGCTCATTGTTCATGAATGTAAGCGGATACCGAGACAAGTATATGTATATAGGTATGACTAAAGTCACGTTGACCCAGGGACTCGGACTGTCGGTATTGGGTAATTATATACAGGCCAGCTGCCCCTTAAAGATAGATGTCTCTCTATCATCTATCACTGTATATAGAGCAGTCTCGTCTCTCTTACTTGATCGTGTCATATTTGAACATTTTAAACCTAGATTAATATCACATGGCTCTTGTTCGACATGACGAATTCAATGGCTTTTGGTTTTTTATGATACTGTTATAAACGAAATTCACACTCTTGTAAGTATCTTGTTCTGTAAAGCATTCTAGTTTATCAATACATTTCTTCATGAAAATGGAACAATTAACGTTCATGTCACCATGTTGTTTCCATAAAAACCTCTAGTCCAACAAACAATATATATATATATTGCATTTCCATATAAGGTACTTGTCTTTCAACACCTTATATTGTTAACCTTTGAAGTGAAAACGGTGCTATAGTTTGTTTGTCTTTAATTAAGGAAATGGCAAATCAAACTAGCAAATTATAATTAATTTCAATGCGGCATTGCTTTCTTTAAATACTTTTTTGATGTATACTTAAATTAAAAGACTGTCCCTTATCCTTGCTATAACAAACACAAATTAGACCATCGAACACAGTCCGTAATCTAATCATGAAAACTTTTATAAATATTCCTTAAAAATTTGAAATATTGAAGTTTATTATACTATTCTCATTAATACATGTATTCTATTCAAGAAGAATCAAACAAATGAATTACAAACAGTGTTGATAACCATCAAATACATCAAACAATTTTTATTTTATTTTTTTTATTTTTTTGTTTTGTTTTGTTTAAACAATATTTATTTCAAAAAGAAAGGGATTGGTAAACAGGCTATCAGCCTATCTGGATACCTCTCCCATACATGAATATACATTTTTACAACATATCTTAATTCATCACCATTGTAGATAGAACACTTTAGCATAAATATTTAAAGATTATACATTATATCAAACAATTCCCAAATCATTCTAGTTACAAAGGAACGGATGTTGATGGATTGTGCCCTTTCATAATACTGTCAAGTTCTGGGTGCTCGAGGATGTTCCTAAATACGCAATAAGTATTATGTTGTTTAAACATCAGATCACAACGAAGTTCCATTCAAGTACAAAACATTCCCACACATGCTCCCATCCCATCCGAACGACAGAGAGCATCGTTCCGTGTCACCCACTATTGCTAACTGTACTGAGGTTACAGTCAGAGTTCCAGGATGCTTTAGTACATTTCCTAACCTTTAACCTCTCATGTATCGTCCTTTCATGAATCAGGAAAAGGTCATGAAGTATTCTGTTATAAAATAACGATTAAAACTGAATTAATATGGTAAAAATTATTTGGTTAATAAACCGTATTTGTTTAATAGATGTATACAAATAATTGCACTGCAAATACAAATGGGTTATATGAATGGGTTATATGTGACATGACAAAGGTCCGATGTCAAAATGTATATCAATTAACATGTATTACTGTATTTTGAATTATAGTCAAGGTGTCACTCAGGTGTTCCCGAAGGTTCGTTAAACTAGTTGTGTGTTACAGAAATCATAAATTTTGAATCTTCGATGAATTGGATATATCACTGGATATATACATGTATTGTTATCCAAAAGTTCAATTGTCAACGTTACTTGTATTTATTTTGTTATATCATAGTTATATTTTATCGAAAAATAGTTGCACTTGTCTTGTACTTTTACATATTAAAAAAATATCATTAGATCACGATGAATAATGTCTTAAAACATGACAAATGACAGACTATAAAAATTATCTATAATAATTGGGGAAAATCACGAAGAATTTAGAGGCTTCAATGGAAAACTTTAGCTTTACTGATCATGTACTGCTATGTCTGGTTACAAGTGTTTTAACATTAACAGTTCGTATTTCTTGAAACCTTCTTTTACACAGAAGACAATCAGTCTGAGGTCATTGAAACCGTCTTAAGATAGCGCTGAATTTTGAATTTTGAATCATTTGTTTCTCTTCCTCAGCCTTTTGAACATAAAGACATAGATGCAAGAGATTCTAGAATCTATGATCTCTTATTTATCGATCCATTTTTTCGTACACATGTCACGTGACGTCAGGAAATTGGTCAAGTTCTGTAGTGCAATTGACCGTTATGCACTCATCACATTATCTCGGTGAGCATGTCCATCAATGACAATGTTTATAAGTTACTAGTGTTTTCTAACATAGATCATTCTAGAATGCATTTTCCCATAACTATCATGAGACTGTTTAATGCAGCTTTCATCGCATGTCATTCATAGAGAGCTCGTGCTACTATTATTACACACCGGGTCAGACCAGGAGACCAAACCAGACAGAAGCAGGGAAACTGTTGGCGTCAAAAATATGTGTTTATCATTTGACAACAACGATTTGAAATTTTTGTTTCTGGTTCCATTCTCACCGTGCTGACAGAGAAGCTTCTCGGTTCATAAGTCGGTTATATCTGATTCACATGTACAATAATAAGCGTCAAAACTTCACAGGTCCCCTTACATTTGTGATAGAATTATTTTTTCTTTATTTGTAAAAATGTTTTCAGATTTGGATTCTGGTGTCTTTCAAATATTAGCTATTTGTTCTGGTCACACCTTTATTTGGGACCCTTTTCTTTGATACGAAATCAACCCTTTACAAGATTTAATGTTACCATTATGTTTCCAAAGAATCCTTCTATCCAATAAAAAGTATCAAGAACTTAATTGCATTGGTTGTGTATATATACGTCTAGTAAGTTAAACGGATTTAGTAGAGTAGAATTCTAACAGCTGCAATCATTTGTCCCCCGAAGCTCCTGGAATGTATGCTCTTTCTGTTAAATTGTAAATCTTCAAGGGACGCCATTGAAAAGGCAATCTATAGTATTACTAATCTTACCAATCTTTACTACAGCTGGTTTTATTTGTGTACGTATTAACACATGTTACGTACTTGCACATGCAATGTTTCTAAAATCTACTCTGAAACATTTGTTTATTATTTTCAATAATATAAATAAATAAACAATTCAAATATTTAAAAATAGAACTAATTTCAAAAGGAAATAATTCAAAAACAGAAATAATTGAATTTTCCTTTTTTAGAAAGTTCAAGATTTTTCAAAACATTTGGTAGAACATAAATCATAATCAACTGAAAATGTAAAAGAAAACAAATGAATACATCATACCTTTTTCACTTCTTGTTATCATTAAATGTCACCGGAATTAACTCGGTTAAATCGACTGATAACTTTATATCGGTGCTGACGTCAATTCAGTTGATTTAACTCAATTTAAGTCATTAGACAAAGACCATTCAGTCATCAAACCTCGTTTAAGTACCTTCTCGGACTTGAATACGAAATTTTGCTTTTGGAGAACACTCATTAACTTATTTTTGCACTGTACACGTGAACTGAAGAGACGCTATAAGTAACTCGTTTATATTATTTAATTATTTGTATTCGTAATGCAAGTGAGTAACATATATGAAAGCTTAGTGATATATCCACCTACTAAAAGACGCAAGCTGGCTGGTAATAAAAAATACCTTACTATTTGGAAGAGAACTACCATTACTGAAAGCATATGACAAACAAACATTTTACAAAATTTACTTTAAATTTACATTTTCATTTTGTAAATTTTATTTATCATTTTCGAACCTAGTCCTTTGTAGGATATCAAAATTATTAACAAAAGTTTGATCATTCGAAACGAGGTTGCGTGTAAAGTCTTTGGGTAGATTGAAATTAAGAGATCATTATTAAGTAAATCATAGTCAAACGAAAGAAGAATACAAGAGTAAGATCATGGATAACAGCTTCCTTTTTTATTTGAAAACAAATGACAAAGTTGTCATCCATAAGATCCAACTTTTGAATGCCTGTGACGATCAGATAGCTGAACATGCTTTGTAAAATTTTTTACCTTAACTCCGACTTCAACTTAGAAATTTCTTAAAACAAAGACATAAATAGACCTGGAATATAAACACAATGTTCCTTGACCACCGATGTTTCAAAACTGGGCCTTTGACCGCAGCGGTCATTTCACAGCTGGTCAGCGCACCTGCAGGTCAGCTGATAAACACATTGAGTCACTGACCGTTCTGTTTAACAGCAATTTCTCTAGAAACCCTGCAACCATCACCAGCAAGGTTGTTGTACGGTATTCACCCTTTCACCATCAGGAAACCAGATTCAGATACGTTTCAGCTCAATTTCTAAGTGTTTGGTTTTAAGTTGTGTTAAGTTAAGTTTAAGTACGTGTGACGGTGGTCATCGGTGTTAAGGCATAATCATGATTTTATCGGGCTTCTTAAATTGGGTTATTTATAACGAATTTGCAATTTTCAAGCAAACTCGTTGTTCAGAGGAAAAGGCAATTCATTTCATGTGTTGATAGTTAATATTTGAACGTTAGGAAATAGAATTCCGGGCGAAATAAGAGATTCAGTTTTTGAATAATGATTGCTCATCGACAGAAGGTCATCTCCCAAGTTGTCAACTGATTTGATTTGATCGTCCGTAAAACAAACTCAATAGAATTGACCTTTACCTGTATTTTAGTGTATTCAATACAATAGTTAAACAAACTGTACTACATCAATAACCATCCCGTTCAAAAATTAATATTATTCTTAGAGAAAATCGATGTTTGAATGCAGAACATTAAGGGTATTTATCAAGTTCAGTCCGATATATATCAGGAAAACGTAATTACACCATGCATAGTATTTGGACTTTCTTTGAGATGTCAAACTAATTACAACCCATGAGGACAGCAAAGGGTTAACCAAATTCAACTAGATCTACCCGGCATCATGGGCGAACTTTATAGAATTAACAACTTATGTGTGGAGATTTGATAGCGCCATAAATACCCGATTATTGCTTATAAATAAACTATACCAAACCAACAACAGGCTGCACATGACAAATGAGTGTTAACTAATCCATGGTGGTCATTCCAGCAATCCGGTACAATGACTTTCGGCTGCCAAAATATCAGAACATCAAACGCCGTTTTACATATAAGCTCTATAAATAAGTACAAAGGGACTATTACAACATATCCTCTTGTATTTAACAATACATGGCTACATGCAGCAATGGGAGAGCAACTTTTGAACTCTAATCAATATTGTTCTAAATAACACCCTGGACCGGTATCCCACTGACGATCCACTGGTCAATATCAAAACATTAACCTATAATAACAGAAAGACTGTTACAACATTTAGTATATGAACATAGCTACATGCTAAACTGGGAAAGCAATTGTACAGCAACCTGTAAACTCTTATTAATACTGTTCTGAATAACACCCTGGACCGGTATCACACTGACGATCCACTGGTCAATATCAAGACATTAACCTATAATTACAAGTTAGACTGTTACAACACGTAGTATATAAACATAGCTACATGCTAAAATGGGAAATCAATTGTACAACAACCTGTAAACTCTTATCAATACTGTTCTAAACAACACCCTTGACCGGTATCACACTGACGATCCGTTGATCAATAACCTATCGAGCAGTACTCTCGTCTCACGTCATCTGACTTGTTTTGCTGAATCAAATTGCAAATGAATGTCCTAACTATAATTGATTACAAATTAAACTTCACCGGTCATGTTTACTCTCTTTCAAACGGACTCCGATAACATGACTTGTCCTTGCAGGTGACATTGGGTGTGACCTTGCAACTGAATGCCATCCTATACTAATGTTATAAGTTGTAAAAGATTTTAGGTCGATTGTTTGAACATCTGATGTCAACGCAACACTCTAAATGATAAATTATGGCATACACAACCTAACATGTAGCAAGCATAAAATGTACTGACAAGGAATTTAAGGGACTTTAAGGGGCTACGTGTTTGCTTTGTATTTCCCATGAAAATATTAGCACACTTGTACATAAAATAATTTGTTTATTGGCACAAAGTCAAATCATCACCTAGTCGGGATAGTGCACACACTCAACGGCAAAAGAAACGTCTAATGATATTAAAATCTCTGTCCACAAGGGATATAAACAATTAAAACATTCATGCAGTTACATCAGTTTAAAAAATCAAATAACTCAATCCATTATTCGGCCAGATGTCAAAAAAAGCTTTTAGCAAATTGACGTTGACGAGATAAGAGGGCAGTAGCACATGTTTTGAAAAGTTTATATCTTAATTTTCAGTGATAGTTGTACGTTAATGCTAAATTATTTTTTGGGCAGTGTCAAAATCTCATAACACAAACCAATTATCCATAGTCAGACGACAAAGTATAACGATTCACATTTTTCTGTGAAGACCTTTAATTCATTTTATGTAAGAAAAAAATCATACTTTCTAAATTCTAAACTTACATTTCTAATTTATTTTAGCAAAATATCTTAAAACAGTTTTCTGTACCACTGAGCGTTTAAGGTTTAGAGATTTAATAGCGAATCTCCTGGTGAGTAAACTTGTAATATTCTTATATTTACAAAACATAACTGACATCAAAATTGACTTACTCCGGCAGCATTTTTTTACTCTGAAGACAATAAGTTGACGTTTATTTTACCTTTGAGTATCAAATCAAGAATAAAAAAATATACGGTAGTAAGAATGGACTGTTAAAGGGGAAGTAGCACGTTTTTTGATAATTTTATATTTTAAATATTTCACTGATAATTGTAAGTTATTGCTAAATGTATTATATTGACAGTGTCAACAATCTCATTACACAAGACAGTCATCCATAGTCAGAGGACAAAGTATGAAGATTCACATGGCAGCCATTTTTTTTAACACCTTTAATTCTTGTGTAGGAAAAATGAAGCGCATGGCTAAACTTTATATTATATATTTGAATTATTACTGTTCAATTTAGTTTAAATACATTGTCTTTCAATTGGAACCACTTATTTTAATTTTCCTGACATCACCTTATGTTCCCCCTTAAAACGTGTTACTGCCCCTTTAAAACTATCTTTTCTTTTTGAGTAGCTGCCAAAAATGTTTAGGATAATTTGGCTTTCAATTTCCATATTAATCCGATAAAAACTTTCCATTCAGAATGTTTAATCTATTTTTCCTTCCATGGGCCAGTCTGATTTCTTATAATGGAACTTATCTATGTATGCTCATGTTCAGTTAAATCGTTTGCTTTGTTCTCGTGACCTGTGACATATCCGGTCATAATTGTATTCTAACTTTAATGCACTCTGTGGTATGTAGATATACTCCTTGCAATAGTGTATGTATAAAAAATCATTCTATGCACACTGCATATATCCTTCATTATGATATTTTTTTCAATGTACCTGTATTTAAACACAAATGTTATGTATCATACCTAATATGCTAAAGTGTCTCTTATATATCGCTGAACATTTTTCAATGTAATCATGTTAAAACAAAACTAAAAACACACCGTCTCTTCGTCTATTTTTCTTTCAAGTAATAACTTCAGTGAGGGCCAATGAAAGAAAGTAGAAAGTCTACACAACAGTTTTTCTCGATTTATAAAATATTTTAAAGTCATGTGATGCATTTGATTATGACATGGTCATAATAACACACATTTAAAGAGGATCGAATTTTGCGTGTCTGTTTGATCAAAATATCGTTGTTTAATGATGGCAGAAGGTTAAAAATATGAAATTACACCAACATGCCCCTATGTTAAAAATGTTGTTGACATAAGAAGAATAGGCTTATTCATTTATATTTCTTATGTCCATAAACCGTATGTACTATCAAAATGATCAAGATCAATTAACAGACAAGTTGCTTTTACTCATCAATTACATTTCATCAGCATAAGCACACGTGATGGTTCATATGAAGATGCCCATTATAGGCTGTACACAGAACAAACAAACGCTTTAACCCCAGTATAAGGAGAAATAGTCCTGTTTAATGACATGTTTAAACAGGAGCATATGATATTGTCTACGTCGTCATTCTGAAGTAAAGACTTCAACAAGTGTAGTTAGTTCAAATAAAACAATATGACATGTATGAGTTCATATTTGTCTTTGGTTTCTATCTCCACATTTCACGAAGTGTCACTCCTTGTGTGTTACGTATACGATCCAAAGCTGTTTCAATTTACTGAAAACACGGGAGATAAAAATGGGTTAAAGGGAAACTGAATACCAAATATTTAGAGGGTAAAAAATTTCATTGTATAGAGAGAGAGTTTATTTTAGTTTTGTATAACTTCTTACGTTGACATTTTCCATGTTTTGTTGTACTGAAAATATACGAAAATCTAATATTAAAAGCTTATATATTAATACTTGAACTAAAACGCAATAGAAATGTCATTATCAATAAAGTTACAAAATATCAAATACATATCATTTTAACTATTTTCTCTTATTCTATGCTCATTAAAACGCCTTAGCAATACAGAGGCATTAACCTTGGAAATCCTGCTCAAAACGTTTTGATACTTGAACACGAGGAAGCTTTAACCGGACCTGAACATCCTGTTGTAGCGATTAGCATATGCATGTGTGAAGTTATGAGAATTGTAGACATCTGATTGGTCAGAGTGGGTCGAACATATTTCCATAAAAGCTTAACATAAACATTATTCCCTGGGAAAGTCACACATGTAAAATTAATTATTGGTTTATGTGATCGTGTATCGTTATCAATTCATTTAATTTGCAATGATGACGTAATCGAACAAGTCGAGTTGATTTGAAGAACATATTTTCTACTCAAAAACAACGTCTGATGTGTAATGGAGGAGATAAAACATTTTACATATAACCAAGGACGTTCATTGCTTCACGTGCTTTTAACTTCCTTGATATAACAACTTGTATCGTTTGGAATTGTTTTGAATGGTAATGGACAAATCATGATTTCTTTGTTCAAAGAAATTATATGTATCATGATGGCATTGTGCATATAACATTTATTCATCGCAAGATGTTTCTTGTACTTTAGAATGTTCCTTTCGATATGTTTATGTTTAGTATCTTGAGATTTGTTTGCTTGAAGTTGTATAAGATATGATATTAATTCATTCCACAATAAACACTACATTAACATCTTAATCTGTGAGATCACTGAATAGTCTTGATTTTAAGTCATTGTTCAGTGAAAACAAATAGAAAACTGAATCATAAATCATAACGTTTTTGCACTTGACAGATGGGCGAACTTAAAGAAGAAAACACCTTTCAAAGCTGTCTTATTCAACAACTTGTTAAGATACTGAATATACTGTAATTTAATGTCTCTCAACATGTATATCATTTTTACCTTGTCTGTTTCTTTTCTGAATCATTATGATTCGATTAAACAAAGTTTTTTTAATCTAATATCGTTCCATTTCGATGAACTGATCGCAGTAAGTGCATACGCTAACTTGAACAAACATGTGCATTTTAAGGTTTAGTGTTCAGGCATAAGGAATGATAGTCTGTCATCCAGACCCTAAAGCAAAATATTCAATTGACGACAAACATAGTCTAGAAAATTATAGCAAGTCTAGATGCCTTAGCTTTAGAAATCAAGGCATTGCTTGGGCTCCTTGTTGTTTTACTATTTGTAATTTTAGTAAAATGTTGTTGATAATTGAAAAACTTATTTCTGAGACTAAATGTTAGTCTAAAGGAATGAGTGAATTCTTCCAAATCGGACCACATGCAAGTCTTGCATTGACCGCATGTACAATTAAGTTCTCCTTTCTGCAATGCTAAGCTCAGCAATATTTGTCTAGGAAATGTCCTATTCAATTTCCCTCCTTATTCGCCATTAAAACTCTTATAAAACCAGTACTTCACGCAACGGGAAGTGTTGACATCCGTAGTGGCCTACATTTCTCATGTTGGCACACTTACACCATAGCTTATACCTTAAAACCTGCATCAAATGGTGTAATCAAATTAAACGTGTATATGAAAACAGCCCTCTGTCATTTCTTAGTCGATTGAATACCTGATGAATAATTATTTTAATCAAATAATTTCGTATTGAGTGAGATCCTATTTTTTGGCAGGTGATGAATACAACTAAATAAATAATATCTACAAATAAATAAATAGAGGATATTATATGAGTGTCCATGACATACTATGTTTACGACACGAGTGGCTTAATATTAGTATTTCCCGAGCGAGAGTAAGGGATATACTGATATTTAGGCACGAGTGTAGTAAACATAGTATGTCATGGGCACGTATATAATATTCTGTTTATTACCGTAGTCCCAAAATTAAAGAAAATACTCAAAAATTACTTCTCAGCATAGGCGGACTAGCCGCCGCCGGCCCGTAGAAATTGTGACGTCATAGGTGAAAACTGACGTCAAAGCATAGTTTATAACGTGACGTCACAATGCAAAAGTGATATTTTAGCCTAGGCCAACATATGAAAAATATGAACCTCGATATGACTGCCCTCGTAGGTAATAAATAAAGTTATTATATATTATCATAAGCTTAAGTTGACGACTATAAAACTATCTTTAAAAAATAAATACAGGCTTATTGTTACATCAATAAGAAGAAATGAATTAGTTTTTTTTGGGATCCGATGGTTTCTGTCTTCTTATGTTTACCGTATGTGCAGTAGATACAAAACGTCTTCACAAGAATAGACTTATCAACGATAGTGACCCAGCGTAATACACACAATTATGAATGACATGTTAAGACATACATTAAATAGTAAATGTAACCCACGTCACGAAATAAGGTAATGACCATGCCAGTCCTTGTCTCTGCATATTTTACTTTTTATGAGTTCGAATGTCATGAACATAATCTTTCTAAAATGACATAAATATAACTGTCAATCACGATCAAACTCTTTCCTCGACCTGCTTTATCAAACTGATTAATCTAAATATCGTTATATACAATTTCCATTGAATTATTGAATTATTGCGATGCATCTAAAACTAAATTAACTATCTACTTCACAACATGTGATTTGAATAATTGCGATGATATAGAACTAATTGCCTTCTTTACAACACCATGTGGTTGTCGTAAAACTTAAAGAGGCACTCCGCGAGTTCTTGGGGGTCATATATGGGAGACTCTACAAATAGTGTCATCTGATCGATACATTTCCATTTTTACAGGAAAGAATCATTTTAAAGCTAATCAATGTCGTCTAGTGACAAGAGGAAGGTTTGAAGTCGCGATTATGATCGAAAACCGGACAATGACGCGCGCTAATCAGTCAAACGTATTTTTGGAAACGTTTGTAAAGCAGTAAGAATTACAGCTACGAGTTGGATTTGTTTCATAGGTTATATAACAAGTATTCGTGGAAATTATACTTGTAGTTTTGATTTCCACGAACCTATATGACTGTTTAAAGAGTTTCGTTGAAAACAAGTATTTGTCATATATTTGTCATTTGGGAATGAATACATGAGATGTTTTGAATTTATATAACAAATTTTACCATTTAGGTTCGTATCAAAGCAAAACATTACGTGATGAAACTCACGGAGTGTCTCTTTAACAGACGAATGCATGTTAACTCTGATGTTCTGCCACGGATTGAGAATATGTAACGGATTCAGAAACTCAATCTTCTCCACACTGGGGTGTCATTAGTTTACAGAAGCAAACATTTTGCAAACAATGTTCCTTCATGTTAACAATACCGGCTACACCTTCCGCATACCAGTGTCTGGTCTCTGTAGGATTAGTTGACAAGTTACAGGTTTCAGTTCTCTCCGTCAATCAGGAAATTTTTGAAATTAGAATTCAAAGACGTATACCAGGAAATATTTCAAGCTAGAATTCAAAGACGTATTTCAGGAAATATTTCAAGTTAGATTTCAAAGACGTATTTCAGGAAATATTTCAAGTTAGAATTAAAAGACGTTTTTCAGGAAATATTTCAAGTTAGAATTAAAAGACGTTTTTCAGGAAATATTTCAAGTTAGATTTCAAAGACGTATTTCAGGAAATATTTCAAGTTTGAATTTAAAAACGTATTTCAGGAAATATTTCAAGTTAGTATTAAAAGACGTATTTCAGGAAATATTTCAAGTTAGAATTCAAAAACGTATTTCAGGAAATATTTCAAGTTAGAATTCAAAGACGAATTCAACTATCTTTAAGGCATCACTTGCATGAGCCATTGTATGATTTCTAATGGATGAGCTCTACTTGCTTTGTGAAGATACATACAACCGTTAGACAGTATATTATGCCGACCAGGTATACAAGTCTGGTCTCTGTAGGATCAGTTGACAAGTTACAGGTTACAGCTCTCTCAGTCAATCAAGAAATATCTCAAGTTAGATTTCAAAGACGTATTTCTATTATCTTTAAGACATTGTATGATTTCTTATAGATGAGCTCTACTTGCTTTGTAAAGATGTACGTTTGATAGGATATTAATACGACCAGGTATACCAGTGTCTGGTCTCTGTAGGATCAGTTGACAAGTTACAGGTTACAGTTCTCTCAGTCAATCAGGAAATATCTCAAGTTTAGAATTCAAAGACATTCTCAGACGTGGTGTATTTTGGGAATCTTTAAGACAAAAGTTGCATGAGCCATTGAATGAATTCTTGTAGATTAAGTTTACTAATTATTTACATTGTGAAGATGTACGTGAGACGGGTTATTCAGCTTACCATTTATACCAGAGTCTTACTTGTTGACAATCAACGTTCCTTTACTGTAAAGAACCAAAATATTCAACTAACTGTGTTCTTTGCAAGTAGTGGATGCTATATTCTAAATCGTACTAGATCACTAAACGTAAGCCATATTCTTGACCAACAATCGCCAAAAGACTATTAAGAAAACAAACTCGTAAGTCTCTTTCATTTTTTATTCACACAACGTTTGTTCATGTTCTTAGCAAATGTCATGGAATAGTATGGACAGCATCTGCCCAGTGTTTCTGTTTTGTCCCACTCTAGTCTTTGTCCTCTGCTTTATTCACCTTCTCGGATTCGAACCTAGCCCGCACTCGTACAGTTCGTGAAGCAGTAGCGAAAAGCCGTAATGGACATCGTGGTTCTGACGTCATCCGTTGCAGATGACGTAATACTACGTAGGTAGTAAAGGGATTAATTCGCAAAGTCAGAATAAAGTTTATGGATTAAAATCTTTGTAGAAGATGATGGAACTAACAATGGACCCGTCCAGCATCCGGCCTCCCATGGGCAGACAACCCACTTGGGTGAAACCGCCAACATTCTCGATGATTCTAATCATTGCATAATTGTTGCTGAAAGTGTCCACGTACATGCCCATAAAGTCAAGTTTTTGAGCAAACTCTACACACATTTTCAAACAGAACTCTCCGATGCCTTTGCCCCGCTCGGACTTCTTGACGATTATGAAGGGATCGGCCACGCTGCACCCCCTCGAGTATTTGCTGATGGCCAACATGAAGGCTGCAACCATCTCGCCGTTCTCTTTGCTCATGATGGCGAAGTTGAAACCACCCTCGATGTCTTCCCGGAACTCTTTCTCGGAAGAATATTCGTCGACTCCGAAACCATTTCCGGTCTGCGCGGCGGCCTGTATCAAGGTGAAGGTCTCGGTGAGCTGCGAGTCCGTCATGGAGTCGATGATGACGAAGCGACCGTCAGGGAGGGATGTTGTGTAGGGGACCACGCCGGGTAGGCGCTTTGCCTTGTCTACGTTCTCAGTGATCAGCATTGTCAAATCTGGAAATGAAAAAGATAATTAAAAATCACATATATCACACTGTCGAAAATATAGTTTAAAAAAATTTAATATTTTTAAAATTCCACATGAAAACATATTTCATGTGATACAAAGTTAATACTTCAGAATTGTTGTTTCCTACACACCAAGTCTCATTAAGATACGATTTAAATTAAATTTTAATACGATTTTCCACAGATTAAAACGCAGTGCGTCAGAGTTTTGATCTTGTTTTAATGAGATAACCTCTCTTATACTCGACATTTCAATATCCGCTCATTTGTTCAAATCCGGGGTCAGGAAACACCTTGGCCTAGTTAGACCAGGTTGCAGCTGTATCAGCCCTGACTGCGGATTACTGTGTTGTTGTGATACGCTCTAACGCATGCAAGGTCAATCCATTCAACTCGATACAAAATACGGGCTTTAACATCCTTGTAAGGTAATAGCGACTGCATTGATGTGTTCATCTTGGCGGTTTCTCAGCATACCAAACAGCTCGCTATTGCACTGTACAATAACACGTGGTATTCGATACCCTGGCCCTGTCATATTTATTAATAACTTTATTTTGTTCCGAAATGGCCCTTTGCCAATACATTGCATGTATACACATGTTTCTGGTATTTATGAACACGCTTATTTGATACTCTGTTTACAAAACAGTGTAAACAATTGAATGAGGTAAAAAGTATATGTGATTGCCTTTACCTACTTTTGAGAGAAATTATTTCAAATGTTGACTGAGCATGATTATAGATACGTTAGATTAGAAATAAATAAATGATAGTTTACTTTGTCCTTGTTAGCTAATGTGTTATAAGCACAAATAGTTTACAAATTAGAAGCCTATATACTATATATTTTACTAACGAGTTATAAATTATATATTCCATCCTTGTTCTTATGAATTAATTCGTTAAAGGCAAAGTCGTCTTTATGAACTAATGCGTTATCAGCAACATCCACTGCTTAAACGCAATCGAGCCTGGAAGTTACTAGAACGTTCATCATCGCTTTCGGTTGAATCAATAATTACCGCTTTCATGCTAGAAAATTTTCGAAAAACCTTATACATTATGTCCTTTTCCCCTTTCCAATTTCCCCCTTTCAAATGTTTGCTTTACAGGAAGATTCTTGTAATTTCTCTCCTGACCAAACCTTACATCGATCATTCCTTCCTGGTCAAAGCTGGAACCTTCTCGAAAACTTTTGTTTTATTGTCTATGTCAATATAACCTAAGGTAGTTAGATTTTTCCTTATTGTTTAAAGATGCACCTTTGTCAATTGCATTAGCAATTGAAGTTAATGAAATTGTTAACTTAAACCAATACCATTTTGATCTTAGTTAGTGGCTACTGGAACGTTCGGTAAGGCTAAACCGCATCGCCAAAATCAATAACATGACGTATCGTTGCAGTTTATATAATGTCTTCAAATCCTTGATTTTCGTTCTTGATTCATGGGTTTATTCATTATTGTATTTAATTATCTGAACACTGATAATCAGCGAAACCTTTTTTAAATCCGATCATCAAGCCTGAAATTTAGTGGTTAAAGTACAAAATGACATTCGATGTTGGTATACTGTTTGAGTTGTTTATTTCGTTAGTCATGTAGCATCATACTGTGCACAGGTGTTGGTTAAATTACACGTCATGCTTGACTGATTCAATTCTTGTGAAATATTTAGAAACTGACGCAACGTCTATAATGCTCGCATGCCTTCCTTAATAAAGTGTATTTCATTACAAAAACATTCTTTTTAAAAGTGGTTTGGCTGTTTTTAAATTGTGCTTTAATTATACAATATTCATTGTAACATATCATGATTTATATTCTGATAAGTAGAAAAAGATCTTTATAAAATATAATATTTCATATAATTTTGTTGCAAAAACCCTTATTTGTTTAAGATTTATAACCTAAAACGAATTTATCAATTATTCAGCACTACTACAGGCTTAAAATTAAATATCGCAGGTGCCAAACAATAACTCACTCAAATAAATTTCTATTTTTGAAGATAGCAAAAACAAAATCAATATATATATCTAAACAATATATCAACAAAAATTGCGTGAAATCACCAAGACAAAAGAATATAAGAACTCACCTGTAAGTAATCAGTTTAGGTACTTTCCCGTTCTAACCGTGTCACACCTGTCTCAACTAGCACGTGATCTCAGCTTCAAAGGAGAGATATGTGTCCGCGTCTGTCTATGGAAAGATTGAACTGGTTTCAAGCGGTCGTCCCCTTTTATAGCTGCATGATGTAAACAGAGACCGAGGTCAGGGGTCATAGCTAGAACGAGGCACACGTCATCTGGTCACGTGACATCAACACCACGATGCTTCCTGTGTACTTGTGAGGTATTGATTTTCTCATGCAATCCCAGCGTCGCCAGTTAGGGTATCTCAGTAAATGGTTATTTACAAATGCAGTTGGCATTCACTCATGCATTAGACACTACTTCAAAGAAATACGAATTATTAGAAAATCGAAATATGTTTAGTCTCTAACAAATCGTTTCTTACAATTTTGGATGGGAAATGTATTTATTTCAATTACAATATCAACAATATTACATAATGCAGTTTGGATACTGCATCTCATAACGGATTGCATTATTCGACTTTAATATCAAATTACATAAAATAAACAAGTACAGGCATTTCAATTAACAAAATTCATTAATGTAAATAATTGATATTTAAAATAATTATACTACATTCATCTAAATACAAATACAATTAAATGATAAGAATATGCAGTTTGTTGCCTAATTATGTATATGTAACTATGTTTTATATATCCTGTTTTGTCCCGAGGGGAGTGGGATAAAATGCTTGTCTGCAGATCACGACCATGTAATCTTGAAATCTGTTTTTCTCTAACATCACGATTTCGCCAGCTAGTATAAATCTCAATATTCTTTGTATCGTATACATACAGCAGACACAGCTGTTGGGCTTGTAGTAAGATTATGCATATACATGTTACCGTAGGCTATACCTCAACGTTTCCCAAAGGTTTGAAACGTTTAACAGACGTTTGAAACGTTTCCCGAGTGTCTGAAACATCTGAAACGTTGTGCTTTCCTCGCAAATTTTCGTTTAAATACAACAATGTTAGATAAATGATGTTGAGATAGGTATACACCATTAAAATTTATATTCCAATTTGCCATTCTAATGACTCTCATATGTTTATTGAAGACCACATAATACTTACTACCGCGTCACTTTAGTGCCTTTTTGTGGGTATTATCATTATTGGTATCCAAAATTGCATTGATGAATAGATTTCATTGTATGCAACTTAAACTTGTAACTTACATGCATTGCTCTTCGATTGAGACACAGATTACATGTAAACAATATGCAGTAAATAATCATTAAAAAGAACCGATGCCTGTAGTCATCAATATATCACCTTGATTCTTATTTTATTATCAATTTCGATTTAATGGAGAAATAAATCCGACCCAACCCAATCCTGTGAAAACATTTGTCAGCAAATATGTAACGATATGTATCTCCGCACTTCCCCCCGGTAATGGACCATCCTAGCATATCTGTGTCCATGTTCATCTCCAGATGACGTATTAATCAACCGTTATTGGTCCCCCTGTGTGAAGTTTGTCCCACAGGATTCCGATACAGGCTCCGTGACGTCAGAGGTTCTCCTTCGGGTTTTATGACTTACACGATATACACTATTTCTGGTGTGAGGAATTTGTCCACAATTCATTCATAATTCGCCCCTGGAGCTGTGATGATAATTAATGTAGATGAGGCTATAAATGTGTTATAAAGCTGGTCTACGTCACTGTGGATATTCTCACGCCATACGGGCGTGATTATACACAAACAACACGATAAAATTGAGATTATATTTTGAAATGGAGGAAAATTCTATCAAAATGAATTATGATCGCTTTATGGGAGTTTTTGAAAAAAGTGGCGACAACAATCCGCCGTACTCCCTGTAAGTCAATATCCTCACATCCACTTAACTGTTATATCTTTGTTGATTCGAAACACAAGTCAATTGCAACAAATCTCAATATTTATTCAAAACTACTTTTTATTGACAAGTCCGTTCATATTTTTCTATTATGATAAATTTTTACAGAAATGCTTTAAAAATAACAAATGTTTAACCTCTTGAATTTGAAAACAAACGAAAGTACGAGTCTACATTCGAATATTGTTGATAACTCAACGCTTTTATCTATCAGGGTATGGAGGACAATGTTAGCTGGAACGTTTGTTTGTCAGTATGAAACCAGTGGGTTTTTTATTACGCGTAAAGCACACGGAGAACATATCTAGCACGTGCAATGCACAACGTATTAATTATCAATTGCATCGTTTTCGGTAGTGTTATTGTTTTCCGGAGGAACCCATTTACAGCGTTGCCTCAAAATTGTGTCTCAGATCAGACGAGTGAGCCTCGAAAATTATATCATAGTTTTTAGTAACATGTAAAAAGAAATTTCAAGAAGTCATAAAGATTAAGATGGAGAATGCATTCGGAGTCGTGCATTGGCAAAAATAAAAGGGCTCGTTCATTTTTTTCACGATTCCACGCCTCATTCATTCTCTATTTCTAAGTTAAAATTACTGATGTATGAAAATATATGTTCAACAAGGAATGTTCAGTAGGAAAGCATTTATGAACAATTTGGAACTTACTAGTTTTGATAACGGAACTGAATGTGCATGAATGAACCATCACTGTTTATTCTATGCATTATGTCTGACAAAAACAGCCAAACTAAACCGTGTCCCATTTAAACTGAGTCACGAGGCGGCTGCAACACCACAACCATTTACAGTTAACACGAGTGGAAAGTAAATATTTCCCCTCTGCATCAACAGTGAAAGTATCAACGTTGTTTCCATATATGATATAGATATACCAACGCGTTGCAATCCTGTTTTCGTGAAAATGCAACATAAGTAAACAGTGACGGTGAATTGACTATGTTGAATCATCTTCAGTCTGACTATCTTTTGATTCAAGTAATAAATATACCATTATTTCATAAAGAAATGCGTTATTGTCAACTGACTTTATATATACATGCATATTTCGGTTTGTTTACTGTGGTACATTGTTTAGTGGTATAATGATGAGAACATATAGCTTTTAAAACCAAGGTCCAATTCCGTCCATCAAGATATACTACGTTGAACAGGATATTAATTTCTCACGCTTTTCTTCACGACATGCTAGTTTGCAGGTTCCATAACTTCATGTTCGTGTTCGATTAGAAGGTTCTAGTTTATAACATGTTGTCATAATGAAATGTATATTTGAAATAAAGTCGAAATAAAACGAACTTGAAGTTATGAAACTCAAAAGAGACGTATGATCAACCAAATCGTGCAACAACGTCAACATAAATAAAACAAAAATGATTTGTTCCAATAAATATTTTATTCATTCCCCACCTCTCCTCTTTCTAATACTTTATCGTTCATCAGTAATACTGATCACCCGACCACCATCTCATCATGGCCTCAAGCACAGTTCTTTATCATGCTTTTTCTCAGTCATTATCACAACGAGCTACTCGATTGGCCTTCATTAGAACTTCTTCAGCACGGCGCGATAAGCCAAGATTGTGGTTGCGATGTTGACAACGTGGTTGTTGCGCCACTGACAATCAATGACGTAATACTACGTAGGGACGTAGGCAGATAGATACCTGATATCGACAGAATAAAGTTTATGGGTTAAAGTCTTTGTAGAAGATGATGGAACTGACAATGGACCCGTCCAGCATCCGGCCTCCCATGGGCAGACAGCCCACTTGGGTGAAACCTCCCACATTTTCAATGATCTTGATCATGGAGCGGTTGTTGCTGAAAGTGTCCACGTACATGCCCATAAAGTCCAATTCTTGGGCAAACTCTACACACATTCTCAAACAGAACTCTCCGATTCCTTTGCCCCGCTCGGACTTCTTGACGATTATGAAGGGATCGGCCACGCTGCACCCCCTCGAGTATTTGCTGATGGCCAGCATGAAGGCTGCTACCATCTCGCCGTTCTCTTTGCTCATGATGGCGAAGTTGAAACCACCCTCGATATCTTCCCGGAACTCTTTCTCGGAAGAATATTCGTCTACTCCGAAACCATTTCCGGTCTGCGCGGCGGCCTGTATCAAGGTGAAGGTCTCAGTAAGCTGCGAGTCCGTCATGGAGTCGATGATGACGAAGCGACCGTCAGGGAGGGATGTTGTGTAGGGGACCACGCCGGGGAGGCGCTTTGCCTTGTCTACGTTCTCAGTGATCAGCATTGTCAAATCTGGAAATGAGAGTAAAAACATAAGTTAATTTGTACAAATATACAAAAAAATGTTCTTGAGCTTATTAAGAAAATAATGTATATAGAAAGATTTAAGATGTCATTTTTTCATTAAAAAATTCCATTTCTTCAAATTATAATATAGTTGACTTTTCAACATATTTTGTGTTTCGAAAGTTAATTTCGGCCAACATGAACAAAACAGCGGTATAATGAAACCAACAAAAGCAAAGAAAAAAACCTGTAATTGAATCATTTTATAAAAATATTACTTGCAAATAAACAATTTCAAATGACAATGACTCAGTGACGAATTTGAGATGCAAAACAACAGCTTTTAAAACAATATGACATCACATAAAGAGATCACAGGATACTTACTTGTCTAGTTATACGGCAAGGTATTTCCCAGAATCAGTGTGAGTCACACCTGAACAGTAGCACGTGACTAGGACGACAGGTGAGTACAATAACTCTCTCGGTGTCTCAAGTGAGATATGCTGATATGAGCTGCGGTCTCGCTTTTATACACCATAAGGTAAACATAACAATAGGTCAAGGGTCAGTCTCAGAACGAGGCATCTACGTCATGTCACGTGTCCTGAGCATTTTTTCCCGCGGCTAAATCGTCCAGTGCCACCTCGCCGATACGACAGTGAACGGTCTAGTGAGTCACGCTGAAGGTAACGCTATGTGTAATACATGGTGACGACAGACATGCCTTAATTTCTTATGTGTATCTATTCTTTTAGTAAAAAGGAGTTGTGGATAACACTTTGATGTCGCTATGTGCTGGGAGAATCATTTTGTCATCACGTATAATTATTTATATATTTGTTCGTCTCATATTTGCGTTCGAAATCTCCTTTTGTCTGCAAACATGTCATCTACATGAGTGATAAAAAGATCCATCATCAAGTATTTCTAACTGCGCATAAATTATCAGTTGTAATTATTGTCAATGAAAACAAATTAGTTTGATATTTAAAGGTGACCTAAAATAAATGAAACAAACGGTTTCAAGGAAGGGAACTGATACTTCAATGAGTGCAAGTTATCGATGTATGCGGCCTGTCCCCCTCACTTGTATATCAGATCAGTAACTTTAAAACGGGCAAGGATCCCGAAATCGATAATAGCAAATCAATATTTTCTGATATCTTATATATGAAGGTGAAAGATGAGTTAAAGTAATATGTCTTATATGAAATTTCAAAGCAAGGCAATTAAACTTTGACGATTGCTAAACGTCTAGATAACGTATTTTCCAGGTGAAATTAAGGTGAGGTTACAACAATACATGAAAGACGATGCCGCCGGCTTGAATCACATTTCTTAGAATGTATTTATTTCCCAGGACAGCTCTATGTTAAAACGTATTAATGACACGCCAGGGCAAGATAGAATTGCTGACGCAATTGCAATTAACATGCTTTTGACGTCATGTGGTTATTTTCAGAAGGTTGAATTTCACTATGATTGCCACAAATAATATGTTTGTTTAAATAAATGTAACAGAGTAAAATTTGAATTGTATTTTTATTAAGTTGAAAAGTGTGTTTGTTTTATGAATAATATTTGAAGCATTTTGTCGTCTGTTTAGTTTATTCCTCGCTAGTTTCACTTCGCTCACAAGATAACACATTTATCTTAAATCTTATTCAATTGGAGATTCAAGATGCAGACAGTTACATGTGATATGAAATTATTTATATGTGTGTGTCTCGTCTGTGCGTTAAATGAACTTTATAAACAAGTGTTTATCGAATGAAAATTTTAAATGTTGTATGTAGGGTTTATAATTGTAATATGTTTGTATGCTCGAAAAAAAAACCGATTTAAAGGGGCACTAGCACGTTTTAGAGGGAATACAAGGTGATGTCACGGAAATGAAAATAAATGGTTCCAATTGAAAAACAAAATATTTGAAATGGATGTAGCAGTAATAAACAAATATAAAAAGTAAAGTTCAACCATGCGATTCCTTTTTCTTACAATTAATGATTCAAAGATGTTCACACAAAATTGGCGCTATTGGACCTTGTGAGAATCTTTATAATTTTTCTCTGACTATTTATTGTTGGTTTGTTTATTGAGATTTTTGACACTATCAAAGTAATAGATTTAATATTAACGTACACGTATCAGTGAAATTTTTTAAATATTAAATGTTTCACAAAAACATGGTACTGCCCCTGAAAATAGCTTAAACCTCTCTTCAAGAATCATCATCGTTATGGTGCCGGTAACCACAATTTTGTGTATTACATATAGCTCAATCTGGCAGGTAACGTTAAACACTTGAGTGGATACAAGCTTGGTCATTTAATAAGAGTTAGGCGCTTCATCAGGATACATTTTAACATCAATCTTTGTACAAGTCGAGCAATATATTTACATTCTTAATTCTTTTTACTGCTAAATCGGGATTTAAAACATTCTAAATGCATCTTATGCTTACATCAACAGCTTGAATATTTATGCATTAGATAATAGTGATGCCATAAACTGAATATAACTTTGTTTCTATTATGCATATACATACTATATTACATATAGAAGACAGAAGTATTTCAATATATCATTACTGACTTAAATAGTAAATGAACCCAATAGTGTATGGTATTTATAAGATACATTAAAGATCTATGTCATAAAGTCTTATATTAAAAATGTCTATGCACTGTGCACAACAGCTGACGATTGTTTACATCGTAGACTGGTTTCACAAATATAAATTTTAATTGGTTAGCTAAAAATTATGAAGCTCGGAAATGTCACACATACTACAGTTCAATCACAAACACTCCACAGTGTTTAACAATGTCGGGATGGCGTTATACGCATAATTAATGTTTACAGTGTAAGATCATTTCACACTTCTAAGGTGTTAATGTCAACACTCATTGAGGTATTGACACTCGTTACGAGAAGAGAAGTTGGTCCAAACAGTAGCACGTTGTATGCTTCAGGCTATGTTATTTCAACATGGATTGTGTCACAACACCAAGCCAACAACACTGTCACAACACTTAGCTAACAACATCCTCAAAAATATATCTGTAATAAGCATGGCCGGTGTTAACTATGACTTTTTGCAGTTAATTTTTTGTTGTGGTGTCATGTCGTGAAATTTCTTCATGGTAATCGACGTCTTTACAGAACTTTTAAAACGATTGAAATCAAATTAATTCAGACGCTTTAACAAACCCTGTAGTAAATGATGATTAACAACATACACCATTGATTGAACTGGAACACCCTTGTAGGTTTGGTTCATCACATACAATGATGTACATTGTTACAAATGCGTTTTACAATATTTATCAAAATAAACTATTATCATGACTTAAGCCTATGAAGCGGCTTGCTTTCTTAAAACGTATAATGATTGAAGTGAGATACTTTATGTTACGAGAAATCTAACGTCTACCAGACACATGCAATATTTACAGCGAGAGCGTCAGATGCTGACACAGGTCATGCCCAGGTAACTAAATATACCTTTGATCTGTAAACAGGTAATAAAAGTACTTTAACCCTGGCTAAACACCAACAAACTCTGCAGTTAACCTGGTCAGCTCTCGGACAAAGCACAGGCTGTCAGGTCTTGCATCATCGTGACCTGGAACTCGTTAAGGTTGACCTGAAATAACATGGATGTGGCCCCACATTCCTGGTAACATCTGGCTGCGAGCAAGTCGTGATGTGCTTATTGATTCTACACGGATGAATCAATACCTGCATGGTATCTTATTTTAATGGCCATATATATTTTCAATCGTTTTACTGTTAACACCGGCAGGAGTTTCACTAATGTAAATTAAAATAGGTTAACTTGGTACTCATTAATGACCAAGATAATTTCTGCGGCAAACTTAATTGGTATACAGTAGAACACGGATCTTTGGTCCCTTTGAGTTCGTTATATCCGTGTTCTACTGTATTAAGAAATAAAAAGGATTTCCAGCCAAAGAGACAATATTGCTACCTTTATATAAAAATACTACTAGACACTGTTGTATTATTGAAAGATTTGATTACGAATGTTGAACACTATTAACAAACTTGACGTCTTCTGGCGTTGATGTTTGTATGTTTAATTTAGAAAAAATAGACTGAATGTAAGTCTCCGCAATGAAGATTTATCTAAAATGCAACTATTTATATTAGTAATGAAAGAATAAATAAAGAAATCCACCGAAGCTGTTCATGAAATAGCAGTATTTAGACCTAGTACTTGTTACAAAATGTAGATTTGCGTGATAGATGTTTTTTCAGGAGCTGTTAGACAGCATGTTTCATTTAGAAAATCTGTTTCCATGCCTTTTGCAACTTAAAAGTCTTGTATTCATAGGACTATTTAACAGCCAATAAAAAATTTCAGATAAAAAGGTTATGTCAAATCGATAGACTAAACTTTAGTCTCTGAAATGAAAATACATGTTAAATGCAGCTTTCTACTATTAAAATTGAAAGGAGCCCACTGAAGCTGTTCATTTGCCTGAAACTGCAGTGAGCTAGACTTGCTACAATAATATAGACGTGTGTGGGTCTTTGAGAATATTTCGATTCAGGGGCTGTTAAACAGACTTTCAAATCGGTACCATACACCGCTCCTTGCATTTGTATGTTACAGTATTTCTGCTTCGTTACGCAGATGTCAGTATGGGTGATTATACTACGTCGTAACTCTACCATTCGGGAGTCGGTTACATGTTGATTTTATTAAAGCACTCCCTACCATAACTTCATACTTGCATTGGTAATAGTTGTCACCCCGGATCACTTGTCAAATGCTAGCGTGGGCAGAGTAATACATAGTATTCACTCTTGGTGTTATTCTACACGAAAGGTTGCCTAATTATAGTTTTGACACAACCCCGAAGCTCAGTCGGTGTGTTGTTGAACGGTGTGTGTTTACATGCGAAGAGTGCTTGCTGTAAACAACTTAATAAGGAAGTGGAACGACCTGGCAGGTTTACAGGTCTGTAACACTAGCGTAACATTATTGGAATATGGATATTAAAGAACTTGTTTACATTCTTTGCAATCTCACAAGCTAAAAAAGGAAATAGATGACAAAAGTCTATGTTTGTAACAGATCGCATTAACAGAAAACTTTGATGAATGTAAACATTTGTTTAATTAGACAGGGTGCCAAATGCATATTCTTGATATAAATATATGATTATATCTTTTTCAAATTTCTTTACTTACAAAATTTTTATTTTTGGAACATGCATAGCAATCCATTTCATGTTTCAGATATAGTCTGACCTGTTTAAACATGGCATACATAGTTAGATTATTGGGAAACATGCCTCTTCGGAGTTTTCCATGCCATGTTTAAAACTTTCCATGGACAGCGCAGTGCCAACTTCACGGTTCGTTATAAACTGCTCTCTAGACTGACTCCCAGTCGACTAAATACATCGATATATATGTAAAATGTAAATAACAAATCGAGCTATAGCATCAAATAGAGAATGGAGTCTTTTGATTTAATCCGAGATCTAGGCTGGCTGACATTTAAGCTGAAGACATGTTGATGTAACATCAATAATTTTAGGATGGGATGCATTTGATTTTGAATCATCAAATCGATTTCTGCATCATGACATTTGGGAATTGCTTTGATATAAGACATTTCAGCAGAAACCATAGCTTACTCAGTAGAAAGCCTCTATTTCATGCAGGGAAATCCAATAACCTCGACGTGAAAGTTAACGAACAAGAACATGATAAAAAGGTTTCTTTAAATGCGATGAAGCACGCTTTCTGAAGACAACTCATTCTCAACATTACATTACAACAAATGTGTGTATTGCGCAGCCTTGAACCGGATGAAAATCTTTTAACCTGCAATTAAAACGTTCTTATAGTCGGTATAGGCTAAGATAGTGAGTGTTCTGTTCTGATTTGAAAGATACCAGTTCTTTTTGTATGGCTTTAAATGATATCACCAGTTGCAAGACGATGTGCCACATTACAAAAGCCTCGTACAGTTTACGTATGATATGTTAACCCTTGTGTTATGCCTAAGGATAATCAGCTTGAGATATATAGATATTTTATCCTCTGAAGACAATAATGTTTGGATAAAGCTGTATTTGATTTGTGCAGTTTGAACAAATAAAATCTCAGAAAATGTCATACAGTGTCCTTATTGTTAAATGTGCTCAATATATATGAAACGACCCGAGGAGACACAAAGACAGGCTTGAGTGTCTGATGTCGATGTAAATATCACGCTCGATCTATAGATGATCTGCATGATAATCCATAAATGGCTCAAATTAACAATACTACAACCATGGAAGACAGAAATAGCTCCAAACGACAAAGAGGAATGATCATGGGGTGATTACGCTAATCTTGCTATCTTAAATGGTTGTCTAGTACCATCGATCCAATATAACTTGTTTACGTACAAAACTACACTAGGACACAATTGCATTGGATCATACTGCTTCACGTTTCTATTGATCAGGCTATTTTTATACACCTCAAAGCTATTGTGGATGATTCTTTAGGCTCGTATAACTGTGCATGTTATTCGAGGTACCCAGGATGTAAACAAGACACTTAAAGGAAAGAAGTACAACGTTGCTAGGGAAAAACATTTATCAAAAACAATAATGTTATTCTCTTGCAATTGATAGAACGTTTATTGTTATCATTTGACACATTTATTGCACAATATGGAACAAATATAAAATAAATCTATTTACTTAAGCACATTGTCAATAACGTGTCTTACAACTACATTATATGTTTGCATTGAATTAATCCTGTTGTAAGGTGTATTTGATTTTGACTTGAAGAAATACGTACTATAGGAGACAATTTTAACATTTGTCACATTTCGAAAATATCACATAAACGAAATTGAATGTCAAAAACGTAAACAAGAAAATGAATATATTTGTAGAAAGAGACTACTATCAATCAAACCGTTACCATAATATTATGTACTATCTGCAAGATTTAATAAGCATGGACCATTTCTTTATTCAGATTCAGACCATGAATTGCAGTTATAATGCAAAACTCGTCAGATAACTGATATCTTCATTGAACCTCAGAAAATCTTGTTTAAGACGGACATGCATATTGCCAATTGCCTAACCGACTGTCAAGCGAGTTTACAAGAATGGACAATTTTAATATTGAGAATAATTTCTTGACCTGGAGATACCATTTTATACCATTTTAGTTTAATCATATTTGGATATGTTTACAACGTTCAAGAACACCGACTTGCTAAACGAACGGTAATAACAAGTTTTCATAAAAATTAACATTTTCAATTCCGATTTTTAATTTTCTGAATGACAGGTATCTTATGAAAGCATTTCAGAAAATAATAACTTGATGGAGACTCAGAGTATAATGTTTTCAACGATTATGTACATCCATTTGCAGAACAGGACTAAATATGTGTTGCTTTCAAGGTCCAAATACATCTTATTGTGACATTTTATCATCTGAAATTTATTGCAAACGTATTTTTGAGGGTATCTCAAGTATCAAACGTGATTTTACCAACCTAAAAGAAAAAGGTATTTTTAGTGTTACCTTAACCTTTAAGAATATGAATTTACCTAACACTTGAGTCTACCTCAGTGTAATAGTCTCTGGATTTAAGTTCAGTAAGTCATGTCTACAAGGAAAATGAACATACACTTGCTAAACCGACGGAAAGTGCGTTTTTGAAATAAGTTTCAAAATTTTCCATATTAAGATAAAGAGCATGATTTGCAGATATCATTTAGTTTATAACAGCTTAATGACAATTCGATGTATCCTCAGAATATCATGTTTACACCACAGTTCTACATGAACATCCACATGCTAAGGTACGGTAACCTTTGTCAAGGGTACAGTACGGAGACCAGTGTCAGTAAACAGGAAAATAAGCCTCAACAACATGTTATCCAGACGGTAGCCATGTCCATGCTCAAGGGAACACGACTTAAATAGATAACCATCTCAGATATAGACTTATAGACTTGACCATGAAGATGAACAAATCAAGATAGTATATTGGCTCTTCTTGGTGTTATCATTCGAGACTGGACTGTTGTAATCCGCTAAACATGATTTTACGTGAATGCGATCTCTCCTACTTGTTTATTTCATTGGCCTTTCATGTACTATGTGTATATAGTTTGTAATATTAAATAAATATACGGATTGCATTTCTATACATTTGAATGCATGGCCAAAATATAAATAACATTATTATCAATATATAATCTAACCAATATGATTTTTGCGTTTGGTGAACATACTGCAGACATTACCAGGTACCCATGAATTTTGCTGCGTGGTAGCACAGTTTAATAAAAATGCTTTTTACATAATTATGCAACTGATATGCTAATGACGGAACCGAGTTATCACTTCAAAGTGTTTGATTATCCAGTCATGTAACGGTTTACCATCACCTGTTATTTATCATAAACATAATTGAGTTCGATTGACTTAACTTTTTGAAGTGACCATTTTAATATTCTTACATGACTTCGAAACAAATTGATCCATAACATTAATCAAAGTGAGCTTTTAAAGATTAAGCATAACAAAACCATTTTTGCAACATTAGAACATCCGATCAATACATATGCAGTGACACCTAGTCATGTTTTCAGAACGTAAATAACATTACATTTACAAGTATGGTATTCTTTGAAATGTCTAACCCTATAATTTGTTTATTACCGACTGTTACACGATTGTTACTGTCTATTATATAAAGGGCTTGCATACTGCATTCGTTACAGAAAATTACGTGTTTGCCGTTGTCCATTGCGTTCAGGACAGAATCTCCTTATATGGACAAATCGTCCCAATGAGGGTAGGGTGAGATCACATCAGACCACTGCTATGAATGGTTGGAACAACGAAGTCACAATACGGCATTGTTCAGTGATATGCTTCACTGGAACAGCAATGTGAAGTGGTTAGATCAAACCCAAATATAGTAACGATACCGGTTTTAACCGCATGCTGGTCTGTTTGAGGCGGAACGGCATGCTTTTCAGAGCTCAGTTTCCCCGGTAATGAATCAGATCTCGTCTCAATGGATGACTAATGCTCAAGTCGAGGTTACTGTCATTATTCACAACAGCTTTTCTTTAGTTTAGCAAATATATTAGAAATTTGTTCAGATAAATGCTGAATGAAATGTAGCGTTTTATCGTGCAGGCATAATTCAATTAAATTGTACGTACTCATTGCTACTCACATGAAACAACGATGAAATATTACATGATGATGTAGGATATTCATTTAACATGTCAATTATATTTTGATAGACAGAGTTAAAGGCAATGTTTTATTTTTACATATAATGAATTATTGTTTTCTTCTACAGCTATTTTCTAAATTAAATTATCCATTTTTTTGGAACATTTAATTGTCAAAATAAGTATATAATCGTTATTTTCCAAGGCTTCCTATTCACCTAATAACTAAGTTGAAGTGATATTTATTTATCGCTTATTCGTTGAAAAATAAAGGGTTCGTCTCTGACACGTTTTTGAGACAATTTTTAATTTTGAAAGTTAAACGTGTGGAATATCACATTAAACACTGGCAATATCACTGACTAATAACCGGGCTTCACTGAATACGTCAATAGACTAAGTCTTATCAAACACAAACATTTGATAAGCTACGCATATCGGCTTCGTTATAACTTTATTGTTAACACAATTAAATTCTGCATCATTGCTTCCAAATGGAGTGACACTATCAACTGCATTTATCGCCTGAGGACACAAACATAAAATGGGAAAAAAATATTTCAGTTTGGTAAAATCAGAGAAGAAGCATTTATCATTTTCTTTGAGTCTTTCGATAAGATACGGGCTATCGATGACGTTGGTAGCTAACTTATGAAGACAAGTCACCACTGTTGATCCGATGGTATCAGCGTATTTTGACTAAAACAAAGGTCATGAGAAACGTAATAGGGCCGGATGTAATTTTCCTGTTGTGAATCATGGATTCATTGTACACATTTACCCTCCAAAAGAACAAAAATATTTACTGATCATAAACATAAGATTTGTCAACGGTTATTAGTAGAGCGCTTAACCATTAATGCATTCTCTTATAATAACAGATTCATTTAGCAAGGATAACATTTATGCACCTCAGGCAAATAGTTAATCGCTAGCTTCAATATTTCTCTGCAGTTTCAGATTTATTTGTGTGTTTGCTATCAATATCTAAGTTCAAAGAGAACTGCACCTTCCAGTTGTCGTTTCGTAATAGTCACGTAAAATTGAGCCGACGTGATCAGAAGTAAGAGCTGGGGACACATGCACGGACAGGCGGCACTATTGTACTGTCAATTCATTAACCGGTCTTAATTTTTCACTTTCACTTCACTAATATTCAAATATGGGTAAGAATATGTTATTAATATCAAATACCCAGGCATCAAGTTCACGAAGTAAATAACACATGTACATTAAAAGTCAATAGACCGCTAAGTCATAATTCATATTTCCCTTTGTTTTAGCCTATCTACATAGACTATTTACCAAATATACCTTAAAGATTTGCCTTGTCATTGTTAGACTATGAATTCAAGAGGAGGAGTGCACTTCGACTTCCTTTGGTCACCTTTCTATGGAGAGTAATGACGTTTGTCTATAAATGTGACTCATTCAAGATTCCAACTTTTTGTTGTAAGGATTTAAATATCAATACAAGAATCAGTAAATATTATAGTTTATAAAAACTATTACAACTTGCAGAAATATATATGGCTAGAGTGACGTTGTTTTCACCACTGGACCTTTGCCTTCAATACAAACATCTGGATTGATGTGTGAAACCGGCGTTATACGTATAACATATGTTTTGATTTAAACGTACCTATCACAATAAAACTTACATATAAACATAATTACTCACATAGTTTCTTCTTACCTGTTGAGTCATTCTTTTCTTTTCTTTCTTATAGAAACATATATGGTTTGACTTACGTGCTCTTCGCCAAGGATAACTTGTAAGCCTGGATGATGATCTTGAGGGACCAATGTAACATAATATAGTTTATTCATGACAAAAAAGCTAACAGAAGATAAAGATAGCATAACAAAATATGCAAAATTGCCCCCAGTTTTATAGTCTGCATGGTTATCATGAGTGTTCACACTGATAAAACGTATCTTGATTTTAACGAGTCTCTTTCAATATAAGTTTCAGCAAAATTATTGTTTGACTTTAGTTTTCTCTCATTGATGCCTTTCTCTTTATCGACATACATTCATATCCTATCTGAGGACGTTCATTCTCCATTCGGTGAGTTTACAAGCAAACGAAGTATTGTGACATTCGAGAACAACAATTTCAAAGGGATTTCAAAACAAAACACAATGTTCAGCAGTACATGTGGACCATTGTACGAATCACAAAATGGATTTTCACGATGTGCAGTGCAGTTTTCTATACTTCTACAAATAATTGATTAATTATCAAAAGTAGATTTCGTATCGATGTTCTTATACGTTTTACTTTATATCATTGTTCGTGTGTGTAATAAATTTACACATTGTAACACTTTGTAGGCTTCATACGAATAAACTTGACTTGACTTGACTCGACAGTTTAGCCATACAACGTATTGTCTTAGATTTCTTCAACATTTTCGAATAAGTACTTATGTTCTATCACTTGCAATGATTTATCAATTGCCAAGCTGTTATTCATCAAAATGGTGTTAAGATCCGGTTTAAATAGCGTATGTTATAATTGATTAGCAATACAAGATTAGTCGACGTTAAATCCTTCAGCTTAAAAGCTGAAAAGTCCACTAAATATCCGAAACGAAATGTTGATTTAAATTTGAAATGATGATGTTATTGTTTTGAGTGAAAGTGATTGTGGCTGGCAACTGTATTGTTTGGCGTGGTCATGCAATTTAGCCATTTAGACTAATCTACACTAATTTATGATATACAAAGTCTTGATCTTAATTATTGTTTAGTTTGAAGTAGGACCGCGGTCTGTTATTTAAATATGCCAAGAACACAATACCATTCACGTGTAACTATGCATGTGTAAAACAAGATCTATTGAGATGGTAGCAACGTATCTCAGACAGTCTATCTCAAATCAGCTCATATTATATTCGCCCCCATTCTCTCCCCACAGAGGCAGCTCAGTCATACCTGCATCGAGCTGCCTCTGTGGGGAGAGAATGATTTGCCCCTTCAATGAACACGTGCACATACATCTTCAACGGAACAATTCAGTTCAATTCTAATGTTTGCATCGGTTCGAACATTGTCACTAGTGGGTAAAGAATTTTGAATTGGTTGGGATACCCTTCCTCAAGTTATGTTAAAACTAAATTTTATTATACTAGAAAGGGTAGTGCCTCTAGCTAACCCTCCCAGTGAACCAGTAACCTTAGGCCCTTATATGTGGGTCGATATTTAAGTGCACATAGTGAACACTATAACACATAAACTAGATCTATCTAACCTACATATATTTATCTTTAATAGCAAAGCAAACATTTCTTTATCAAATCAATATCAAGACAATTTAAATGTAAGTCAAACAAAAAACAATATGCTCAATATTTACCATGAAACAACACGACCCCTAACATTGCAAGTCAAATCATAAATCCCTTACGATCTTGGATCTCAGTTCAATTGGTACGTAAAGTCATTAAGTATACAGTAAACCCTGTTTATAATGCCCCTGGTTATAATGCCAACTGGAAATAATGCCATGTTTTTTCAAGAACGGATTTCTTTCCCTTATATCTCGTTGGTTATATTGCCAAACTGGATATAGTGCCATTTGCCAATGCTTTTCAGAACAAAAGAAACTTCATGCCAATAAAATAAAACTATTCAAGATATTATGTTATATTTATGTTAATTGACATGGCTCATTTTATACAGAATGCATGTTGTAACGGTACCGTAAATGTTGGTTAATAGGCATGAACCACTTTCTACATTTACAAGATTAATTGACAAAACTCATCACTTCTTTAAGCAGTAGCTTTGAAGCCAATATGTTTCTAAATGCCTTACCTGGGTGTAATGCCAACCAGGATCTAATGGATGGCACCATAACCAGGTTTTACTGTACATGTACGTAATTATTTTCCCTTAAGTTTTGCCTTCCAAGGTCTTTCAATTTACTGAATGGATAGCTGAAGTGAAAATATATATGCAAGGAAATAAGAATTAGCAGAAATGTTATTCAACATTGTAAGTCAGATGAGGTGAGGTGAGGTGAGGTGAGGTAATTTGTGGTTTATCGCCGCTTTCATGAGTATTTCACTTATATCACGACTGAATTTTTGTTCGAAGGGCTAAATAGCAACATATAGAAATAATAATATTCCATTAGGATAATGAAGAATCTGTGAGTTTTGAGCAAGCCTAGTATAAAAAAGGGCATTTAAAATTAACTTTTATCATTATCATTTTTGATATATTGAAAAACGTTTCTATCGTATAATTAAAAAAGCGTTTGAGTGCAACAAGTTGCTAGACATACGAGTTGAACCTACTTAAATCGTCCTTTGATGCAACAACACTACCAACAAGTACAGGATAAGCGATGACAGAACACTTATCTTATACCATAATTTGTGAGTCATTTATCTTTTACTTTAACGTGTCCTTGAAGATCTTCAAGTCGACAAGGAGCGGCTCAAAAAGTGAGCTGATAACAGAGAGAAGTGGGGCAGTATCGACTTCCCCTTGAGTGACACCTGGCTACCGTGTTTATATCTCCAACTGGGTCAGAGGATGGTTGTGAGTCATACTGTTTATATGAAATAAATACATGTCAATATCGTCTATCAATTACACCAACCTCGTGATCATGTTTCATTGTATATAGATCGAAGATAAACTAGGCAGTGCAAACACCAGATGCTATTACTTTCATATGAGCACTTTGATGAGAAACATTCTTTATATGAGCACTCTGATAATAAAACTCTTTCTACGAGCATTTCGATTAATAAGAATGAAGGAAGTATGTCAGATCATTATTTAGGGATCTTGCAAAGCTTTAAACGAAATCCTTGTCAATATTTATACTCTCAACGACGTCTTTGAAATGTAGGTTATATTGAATCTGTCATTGAATTTTGAAATAGTCTAAAGTGCCTTGCGTTTAAATGCTATATTTAATTTGTCATTGAAATCACCCAATGTGCTTTGCTTATTATGTTCTAACATTATAAACGCAACAAGTCGTTTAACTTAGATAAGCTAGACTCTATAAAATATTAAAAGACATTTTGCAGACCTTTGTACCACGGACCTTCAATATTTCAAGCGTTTATTTTACAAGAAGGTGCATTTTCAGATGTACTTCAGAAAGTATCCAGTTATCCATTATGCACACAATAAAAGGTTTTGTGCATCCAACTTGTCAAGCTTAACACTATTTGTTGCAACAATCTTACAGAAGCGTTTTTATGTTTGATATATGTACTGCCAGTTATTATTTTTGTATTTTAAGACTCTATTCGCATGGCAAGTTTAATCTTAAAACAACATTTTCCTGTTAAAGTTACTCCAATGACGCACAATGTGTCAACAGGTGTATCGTTGTCTTCATAAAATGCCTCATAAGTAATTTCTTACAATTTTTAACTGTTTACAACATGTAAATTAAGAGAAATCTTCTGCATAACTGTCTACATAATCAAAATCAGCATTAATATTTGTTTTTTAATGTCAACATGCCATTTAATAAAATAAGGTGACATGGTTAGCTCGCAGGTGCCTGCGACAGAACAAGGTTAACATCTCTGAAACAAATGTTTCATCAAGCTATTAATTATGAGAATTAAACACAATTCTGTGAACACTGTGACAGGTAGACAGGTCAACGGCCCACGATACCAGTAGACACACAGCAAGATGTTTAATATGGGTTCATGGAACGTACACGTGACTTAAACGACTACAGTAAGGAACAGAAGAAAGTAACCCGTGTGTGATAATGGCCCACGATACCAGTAGACACACAGCAAGATGTTTAATATGGGTTCATAGGAAACAGAAGAAAGTACCCCTTGTGTGATAATGGCAGCCAACGTTGAAACATTATTTACATTAAGTGACATGAGACAACTTAATAATTGACTATGCTTGTTTAAAATTAATACATGTGTATATATTACTGATCAACAGAAAGTTTGCAGTATTGTTAAGCTAATGAGGTAGCATCTTTAAATATATAGAATATTAGGTCATGAATATTTTGCGCTAGGCTGCATACATTATTTCATCCTATCCTCCAATAAAAGCATCAGTTTACTTTTTCGGACAAATGCATGACACAATAAAGCTTGATACGTTAAGTTGGCTTTATCTATGATTGATACCTCATTTAATGTGCTATATGACAATGAATTTATAATTTAAAAAGTCACATAATATTATATCATCAACAATCCAGTATATCAGATTTTTTGCAAATTGTTTCCTTATCCAATGTTGCATCTACATGTATGCGCATCAATCTAATTACATTTTCATCCATTTCGTGTAAACTCAGGTAACTGAACATGAAAACTACATTGTTTGAAACAATTCCTATGCTGTAGTCAAGTAAGTTATATCTTTTACTTGACAACCCCGTTTGGATGAGTGAATAATGCATTTGTGTATCAATGGAAACTTTAATTCTTAAAGGCTCAAACTTCTAAATGCCAATCAAATAAATTTCAACTTCCATATGAAAGCTCTTCAAGAGAACTGAAATATGTATTCGTCGACTACTTATTCCCCTGTAAATGTCAAAATATCTAACGTACATGTGATACATAAAGATGACGATAGCTTAATTGATCCGACCAACGATTGGTGTTGTAAAGTAGTCACTGCACGAAGAGAGCAGAAGGTTGACCTAATGAAATAAACAATGGGTTTGTTGTATATTCGAATACTGAATACGTTGCAGAAGGAGGAGGGGAGGGGGAGGGGTGGTTTGGAATATCGATTTTTGGAGAATTTTTATACAAATCAAAAACTTTGAAAACTAATCTTTAAACATTAATATATAAATTTCGAAGCCTGGGTATGTTTTGGTTTCGTCAATAATCGTTTTAACCTCACAGAAACTCGTTGTTAATTTCAAACAGTCTGGTTGCAAACCTTTCTCCATAACACCATACATGACAATCACAAATGATAAAGGAAGGAATACATTGCCCGAGATTTGCAGTATGAATAAGACTTCGTTCGGTTGAATGTTGTTTATGCTTATTCAAAACAGCGGACGCTATTCGAATGTGATTTGGGTCAAATATTGACTCCTTTGGATGATTTCTGTTGACTTTTTACATGTTTAAGTTGCCGTCTATTATCTTATATAGCTCACTCATTTTAAGAATTGAAATACATATATAATATATAATGCATTATAACAAATTGAAACAAAACAGGATTTTTCTACGAAATTTGGGGAAACGTGACTTGTTTTTTGTCATTACTAATTCTAAATGAGTCTATGAGAGAGATAAATTATGGCTAATCACATCTGCGTCTAAAAAATTAGTCTCCCTGCCCAGAAAACTGCAGGATACTATAAACCTATAGATTATGCATAAGCTATAATCTATTTTATGAATATTAACTTAATAAATTAGCACACTGTTCTCATAAATGAAAATTCTAAAAAGATAAATACGATCCATTATTAGTCCATATTTAGGTATGAATGTATTTTTAGCAATGATAAATTCATACATAACAAAACAATAATAATTACATAACCATTTCATTCTTTAGAACATAAAATGCCGTGTGATGTTTTTTAAATGTTTTTTGTTTGGTTCATGTAAAGCTGTGGAATACAAAACTTAACAATCAAGTCCAAATTTGGCAATACCCTCACGGAAACCAACATCTTAAACTATTATTTATTTCAAGTGAACAATCAAGTCCAAATTAGGCAATACCCTCAAAGAAACTAACATCTTAAACTATTATCTATTTCAAGCGAACCAGAGGTCTTAAAGGAATTAACGTACACATGTCGAAGCCATATATTGAAATTAACAGCTATTCGTAAATCTAGGTAAGTAAAAGCGCAATCAATGATCACAGAACCTCTGCTGTACAAACCACCTATAGTCCACCTGCGGTAGGTGTGTGTCTGTTTGCTTCCTAAGTCAGGTCGGGTCTGATGTTCGAATCCAGATCAGAGGTGAGACTATTCTTGCTCCGGAGATAGACACAAGCATTCACTAAATGGGTGTAATTTGCCTTGTTGAGACGTTCCTGAGGCGTAAACATTGAATATTAAGTGTTTCCAAGTTTGCTGTACTTTGATAGATGTCTAATCAACAACTTCCTTACATGGATTAAGTTGACGTCAAATGGATGTAAACTTAGATACCTACCACAGAGTTTCGACAAAAAACCTAATTCCATTCATTAAGCAAAACTTACTAATTTTTTTTTAAAATTACCTAATGTGATTTGATTTTGAAGAAAACTTATAAACATTTGAGGAAAGTAACTATGTTTGTGTACTAAACAGATTTTACTATGAAGATATTTATGTGAGCTTGTATTCATACTCAAACACCCTTATTTACCAAAAAGGGGGACGGGAAAACGCAGTGGTTAGCATGTTCGGCTTCGGAATAAGAGATCCGGGATTCGAATCCAACTTAAGGCTCGGTAACTTAGAGAACTGTTCCACATGCAGTAATGTTTGGTTCCAATTATACTCTAAGTTTTTTTCTGATCTATGTAGTTTAAACTCGATGTTTTGCTTATCTTTATTTTAATGAAATCTTGCTTTGAATGTTATTCTGACCCAAATCTATATAAGTATAAGTGTACTTTGGAATAGTGTATATTTATGTATTACATATATTTATCAATTATATTTAGTAGTGTGTAATTTCATACAAGTAATGCTATTTAATAGCATATAAATCAGGTCAAGAGAATTTATCATACTTGAACAGGATATTTCGTCGTGTTGTTTTGTTGAATATCATGTTTCATTGGATTGGTTTCTAACTATTGCAAAAAGGACGAGTTTTATCAAAAACACTGTGATACTACCATTTATGTTTACGTCACGTGTCCCTAGTTTAATTTTAAAATGTTAAAACGTTTTGATACACAAATTGATATTTAAATTATTCAACAATCTACGTTACGCCAATAAAAAGTATATACATATTTCTCCGCTCTTAGTAACAGGCCCCTCAGTGTAACATTTATAAAGGAATAAAGATATTGAAAATCCATAAGTTCCTGTTCTTTATAACCCTACAAATTAAGAATACATCTGTTCAGTATGATGAATATTTAGTTCATTGATGAATATTGACTTGTCATTTGATTTATTTGATTTGCAATATACTTTAAATAATACGTTTAAAAAAAACAAGTAAGCGTATATGTAACGTTAATGAAATCACAACATTTTGATTGTCCTTCAAATGTTTGTAAACATACTTTATATAACAAAGAAAGTATATCTATGTCAAATTTAACATTTCACATTTATAGGGCATACATGCTTATCTTTCTATTTGAAGCGACCTTTTGTTTTAAATATACTTGTATGTAAAGATAATGATGATACAAATAAATTCCTGAGAGTCATTAAGTATCAAATATTAACATCCTTGAACCTCCTGTTTTACTTAACCTCATTCAACGAAATTGCTCTTTTGTATATATAACCTGTTAGATATGTTTTAAAACATCTGAATGGTAAACAAGTTTGAAACAATGCGACCAACATAAGCTTCTGAGCGAAGAAACGGGAATGTTTGATGCTTTGAAGATTCTATTTTAGATCCGGGGTACTCGTATGAATTGTTGTTACAGTTATGTCAATCAAATGTTATATAAACCTTGAATGATATGTTATAAACATGTCATTAAAGATGTTAAGGAATTTGAACAATTAATTTTGATTTAAAAAAAAACCCTTTTCATGATTCCTTGAATAACGTTCACAAAGCAAAACATACCACCTTTTACCACAACTCACAAACATTTGCCTTTCTTTTTTTGCGCCTTACGATCAACCCAGTGCTTTGTGTCAGCTTTATTTTGTAGGCTTATATGAATATGTGGCGTTTTAGAATTGTTACTTATTCAAGATGATAACTGAATTCTTTAAAACGAACATATCGCTTATAAGATGAATAATTATTATGAATTTTACATGATCTTTGGACATATAAATACCAAGGTATAGGTAAACTTTCAAATTGCATTCAAAGAAAGCAAGCCCGGTACTCATTTCGTTGGACAGCCACATTGGTCAACTCAATATCAATAATCAAGTTTGGGCTTATGGACTGATTTCGCCACACAAGCTTAACATAGAGATGTGTAAATAATCATCTAACTGCCAAGGAAGGTGCAGAACGCAATGGAAGAAAAAATATAAACCATGATTATACACCGTGACCTTCCAACACAGATATCTAACATATAAATGAATCATATTGCAAAATCTCTTTGAGAAAAGCAGGACTGTAAACCATCGAGGTTTACACGATGACTCATTTCTTGTAATGGATTATGAATTGATAGTACATGGAAATGAATCAACACTAGCGAGAGTAACGTTTGTTATAAAAAAGCAACATCAAGTCAACGTGTTTTTCGAACTTCCGTCTATGCTCTTATGTGGAATAATGACCGGGTTCTTTCTCCGGCACTTTGAACCTCATTAAGACTTTAGGGTTTCAAAGCAAACTGAAGTTGTAAAAGGAGATGACTTGAAAACATACAAGACTTTTCATGCACACGTGGTATGCCTGTGAACCCGTGAGGTGCGGTTTAGTGTGAAATCTCCTTATTGTTTATATCTAAAATAAATTATGTTGAAAAAACTCAATGAGAAAGTCAAAGCATAAATTAAATTTGGTAATTTATATGTGTCAAGGTAGTGTGTATATGTCAAATAAAAAATTAGTGCTCCTTCTGTGAAAATTATTCATAGAAAGGAAACATTTTGATTATAGATTAGATTAGATTTTATAATTAAGGCTGGATTATACCCACAGCCTAGTTCAGATCGTCAATGCATATTCCCACGTTACATGTACGTCTGTTATTACCATAGTTCCAACAATCCTGGTTCTGTCGTTTAGTCGCTTGTGTCTGTCTGAAATGATACATTATCATTTCGTCCAATGCTACATCTGGAAAGATTGAATACAATGAGCATTCAGCTACCACATGTCAATCATAAAAGCTGAATTTATCTTTACAAAAAATGACATTCAACAGTCTGGATATAAAGAGTGGTTTTCTTATAATCAATTTTGTAAAACATTTCTCGATATAACGATAGAGCATGCAACCTATTGAAGGTCGTATAATAGAAATGTTGGATGATCTAAAAACTAATATGTGATACCTTAAGTGCTGGTCTACTCTTAAGGTGAAGGACTCCCTTTGCACTGAAAACATTGAATAATGTATGTCGTAGGGGAATGTAAGGTATTTCACACACTGGGTAAATAGAATATGATGGATGGACATGGTTCAGGCTGTGGAGTCTGACACACTTTAGACTGAGGTTTAGGAACGTTGTCACGTGTCAGTTTGTGGATTAGTCTCTGCTTGACTGACAACTGATCTACCTACAAGGGCAAGGACGAATATGTATTAATACAATGTTTTTGTTTTCATAACAAATATGAGCATTGTATAAGAATGTTAACTAATGCATAAATTTGATGATGTCAAGGTTAAGATGCAACGACGACGAATCTCATTATTCTATCATAACAGCACTTTTTATAACTATCAAGATTCAAAAGCAAATATGTTCAGGTCATTATGCATTCAGAATATGCTTTACGTAAAGAGGGGAGCCAAAAACCAAAATGCATTCAATAATGCCATTGTTGTTTCATTTAAAGTGTTTGAGAGTATGTCATAACATGTCAAATATTTCATATCAAGTCCTTTATGTGTCTTTCGAGACTTAATGGAATTCAAAATGTACAATGTTTCAATGCAATACAATGTTATTGTTTTCATAGCAGACATTTCAAAGCAATTGTCATCTTTACTTACATCACTCTTGTGTTATATATAACAAAAGGTTGACATGAATGTAGGTATTATACCACTGATACTTTTATCTTAACAAAAGGACCAAATTTTAAAACAATCATTGTATCAACACAAAATATTTTCAAAATTAGGCTTTTGAAACTTCACGGGGACAGTTAAATTTATCATAACTATAAACAGTTTTTTATCTTTTATCTTATGGTTGCTAGGGGAAACTTATGTTTTGATAAATGTTCTATTTCCATAAAGATATAACCTCAGACACAGACTAGTGTTTATTTCATTTGGCGCTTCCCTCTTATAAGTAGATCAAGTCTTCAATGGACCTAACACGAGGAATGCATAAATGCTGAATATGTAAAATCGATGATGACAATTTTACACATATCTAAACTATTTTTGTCTTTTTTTAAATGAATAAATGCAAATGTCTTTCTGTTATGTCGGCACAAGATATTATTTGATTCGGTGTTTAAACTTAACATGGTTTTCTGAATTTGCCTTCCTCAAGTATGAGCTTAGCGAAGCATGCGGTCTGCGGTCTGCGGTCTGTGGTCAGGGATGTGTGTCTAACTAGTTTGCTCCTATTCTCTTTTGTGTCAAAATAATGTAAACGTTCACTTCAGAACCACTAGAATGGTAGAGCGGCATATTTTACTGACACACAAGCTATGCCAACCATTTTTCCTCGTTGATAGTTATACCGGCTTCACCTTCCGCATTCCATAATCACCATACAATTGGGTGACAATTGTAAGATCTCAGGTAACAGATAGAGTCATCAGGTTTCATGTAGAAATCAGGAAACTACAGTTTACTGGCATGTATTGGCGTTTTAAATCATATCATTTTTTTGGTTAATAAAATTTACAAAATGTCAAAGTTGACCCCCTTCGTTCAAATTTAAAATAATTTCACTGAATAAGTAATAATTCTGCTAGACCGGACATGACGTAATAACTTATAATTTATCATGGCTGAAAACTTCTGATGATTTTCTGAATATTCACATGAATCGAGATAACAGTGTTACCAATTCAAATAGTTAATTTCCATACTAACAGGCCTGTAGTAAATCTTTTAAATTTACAGGTAGTAACACATTCTTTCTCGACATAAAAGGTTTGTGCATATAAATTGAAATTTACGTTGGTTTTTCATTAGAGATAATTATAGACGTATTTGTATAAGGGTGCTGATTATTTATGTACATATTTCTTTACGAGTTGTATGCTGGGCAAACAAATAAAACTGGTATTCATCCTCGATTTTATTGAAATTACACATTTGAAGGTTCTTTTTTTTCTCGATTTAGGATCTCTGCAATGTTACAATTTAATATTAAAATCTCTTCTAGATATCCCTTGGTCTTGGTGTCTACTCAGTATTCAATTTTATCTTATTCTCAACTCAACAAATGTAGCTTAGTTCTCTATAGCATTTAAAGCTAGAACCCTGCTGATAGGATTCAAACCTGAACTTTCAGTTGCACCTGAATGGAAGTAGAAAGAGTTGATAAAGCAATACATGTATATGAATACAATGAGTATGCACTGTTGCATTAAAAAAATAACTTTTTTGTATTTGTAATACTATTTGTGCCAATTTCAACAACCGTTTCACCTTTGCCCAAAAATAAACAAATTAGGGATTAGCAATATTGATGTACAGTAACATTGTTATGTTTTTTACATCTTTAATAAGAGAAAGTTTATTTTTCCAATACGATAAAAAATTGATGGATGAGGATTAAAAAAACCACTAATAAAATGAATTACAAATAAGTTTTCAAAACGTATTGATTTTTCATATGCGGATGCTCAAGGCGGTAAAAACATTGCGGTTTTTCACAGTCTCATTCTAGATTCACATAAATGTAACTGCCTGAAGGTAACAAATGTGTAACTGCGTAGTTTATTAAAGAGTATCAACAAAGCCCGACTTTGGGGACGGCAACAACATCGTTTCTACGTCTTGCATCATCTATTCAAATATTTGACCCCGTTCGCTGGCCTTAACGTCTTAACGGGAATTTTCTATAAATCGTGTTAGCAGGTCGTTTTTAAGATGAAGGGCAAGGGAGTGGGAATAAGTGTTCAAAGCTTGCTAGATGTTGCGTCATATTGATTTTATACAACCAGGATAAGGTTATACTGACTGCACTCAAGAAAGGGTCTGAAGGAGTTGTTAAGAGTTCAGATCTATATAAAGGAGCGACGATTGATGTGGTATTAAGTATATTCATAACTTTTTTCTATTCGTGCCAAAACTTATAATTTCTGATATAAGTGATATATAGTTACATATCATCCAACATTGCTAAAATAAGACATAGTGCTAATTTTCACTGATGCTGCAAACGACCAATATGCACTCAGAAATATAAACAATTAAAATAGGATCTATACAACACTGCAAACACAAAATCTTCGATTTATTTTGCTTTAGATAAATTTCCAAAATAACGTTTGCCTCATTGGCACGCTCCAGGTGTTGCACACTTTCCTGTTTTCGATAGAAAATAAAACTTATACCACTTTCCTGTCACTCATCTGGACTAATTAGTATTAAAATGTAAATTTATAGCGGCAGTCGTTTCTTTTTGATACAATAACAGTTTTTAACAGGGGTTGTTCACGTATTTTATCTCTAAAACATTTAAATTATGTGTCAATTCAATTAAAGCATCAAACGCGAACATGTTTATGCAGGACTCGGTCATAAAAGGTTTCAATAGGCTTGTGGTGTAGTCTTGCTGCATATATATGCTTAACAAATAAAGGATTATTACATATGCTAACTATTTAATTCCGTATTACTTTGATTTGTTAAAGAAATAGAACATCTCAGCTTCAACTTTATATTTTCATCAATTATATGTTAACTACATATTGTCCCTTGTGACCTGTAAACGATATAGTCCTGTCTTGTCATCGTATACAGTGAATATTTTGCCGCTTTACAAACAGTAAAATCGCCACTTCATGTGCTGATTCATGAAAAGATAGCAAGTTAACGCACCTAAACTTTACCAAGGCAGCAAGGGTGTTGATGTTATGTTACTACCCGAGGGTGGTGTTGGTTATTCCCAGCTTAATAACTCTAAGTATGTTTCTGCTTCCGTTTTTGGAAACATCTTTATTTGTAGAGCATTCTTAGGTGATGCTGCACAATGTCTTGTAAGCGCACAAGTCAGCAGAGTGTTTCCCGCCTTTTGTGACTCAACACGAGAGGCGAAGGTCACGCAAAGGTCAGGGGAGTCCCAGGCAGCTTCATTAAGAAAACAGTGCGTAATTTCAGGTAGGACGAGTTGGGATGTCCACACGACTAAACAAACACCGTGTTCCTTTTCGGTCCCCGGAAATCCATAAATAAATAAGATGAAAGTGTAAAAGCGCGACGTCATGTTGACACTGTAGTAAACATTAGCAACGTCGTTGTAGTACCTGTGTATTTCCACAAGTCGTAAAGACGTTGTGTTTGAAGGCGATGTGAAAGGTCGTCCTTGGAATGTTCACAACTACAAGATTGTTTGCACCGGAAGTCCAGGATGCTGATGTCATGTTGGCTCATGGAGGACCAAACACATTTCATATGATAGAGTTATCGCTCCAGTCCTGCAGTATCATCGTTACGGGGACTGTGTCACACCAGTGCAACCACAAAGTACATATGGTTGGGTGCAAAAGTGAACGGACATGGGTTTTAGTGTGGTGAGGGGTTGAATTAATATAAGTATGGATATATAAACTTCATTTATCTATTTGAATCACTACAAGTCTGGATGTTATAAGATATTTGATAGAATTCACACTGGCTATGAACCGTATGAACGTTCACCTTCGGTTAGTCATGTGTGTTGTTTTAAGAATAAATTGCGAGTTATTTCAAATTTTAAATATTCCTCTAAATGTTCATGGCCTTACTTCTATGAATAAAACATTGAAAGCGTATCTAATTTCTTAATAATCTTATGATCAATTTGATAAGTGCGTATGTGTCATGTCAATTTGAAACCCCAAATAGTGTCTCACAAATCCGTTGTACATGTATATATAATATATCTAAACTAATGTGAATCAAATGTTTATAAATCAACTTGTTGTATGTTATATGCAAGTTATAGATAATGAAAACGTGTTCTTAACGTTTCGACTATGCATGGTAACGTGGAAAAACAGCAAAAGATATTGATATTGATGTACAGTTTTTGTTTTGATCTAAATGTGCAGAAACAGGGAGTGTTTTTGAGTTGCATCATGAATCGGTGTTTAATGTAAGATAATATTTAAATATGCATCTAAAATTATTCTTTTCGACGCATAATGTTTAATGACCCAAAAGGTAAAACTGCACTACATTTGTGATATGTCAGATATGCAGTAAGATCCAGTAAGTGCGCTAATCTAATGATTGCAACATATTTTGTGGGTTAGTTTTGTGAAGCTGTAATAATGTTCAGCTTTTAAATACATAATTTTAAAAATGGACTTTATTCGTCTTTATAACGACACTTTGAGAAATTGATGTTCAATCAAAAGTTAAATTTAAATATAATTTTAAGTAAACAATATTCGGAGATGATAAGTATTACTAACTGTTTAAAGGGGCAGTAGCACGTTTTAGGGGGAATATAAGGTGATGTCAGGAAAATGAAAATTAATGGTTCCAATTGAAAGACAATGTATTTAAACTAAATGGAGCAGTAATAAATCAAATATATAACGTAAAGTTTAGCCATGCGATTCCTTTTTCTTACACAAAATGAATTAAAGGTGTTCACATAAAATGGCCGCCAATGGATTTTGTGAGAATCTTCATACTTTGTCCTCTGACTATGGATGATTGGCTTGTGTAAAAAGATTTTTGACACTGTCAAATTAATACATTTAGCATTAACTTACAATTATCAGTCAAAATTTCAAAATATAAAATTATCGAAAAACGTGCTACTGCCCCTTTAACATATTTAAAAAAAAGTTAAAATAGTTCATGGCATTTTGTGTGGCATTTTGTTTATACTCTAGTGACAGGCTATATTTCACTCAATCACCTTCACCATACTACAACGAGGTCGCTAACAGCGTAGTAAACACCCTGTGAAAAGACCGTAAATCACTGAGTGCATTGAGAGAGAGGAATGTTACGTTTCTTTTGAATAAATGCACTTCATCTCTGTTGTAAAGTACAAAGGACAAATTTATTACAGAGTATTGAAATATGCACTCATGCCTTATGCAAGCGTTTAAATGTGTTACTTTTATAGTCTCTCACAATGGCTGTAGTTCAATAAGTTTATACAATAATTTAGCCTTAGCCAGAAGTCCATCCTGCAGAAAGTTCAGATCCTTGAATATCTGAATAATTAAACGAATTATTTTTTTCAAACATGGTGTGAGTCTCTTTTATTTCGACTGCATGGCCCGTATATCATTTGAAAAGCAAGTCTAGATTTTACTGAACGTCATATATCATTGCATAAAAAATATTTCTAAAAATTAACATATCAGTGACTAAGTGTGATTCTACTTCTCTTCCGCTGATTTTCATACATCTCACCAATCCTCATGAGCATAAATAAAAAAAACACATTTTTTCAAAAATTATTATTTTCCAGAAGCAGTTAACCAGATGAACAGATGTCAGTTTGTCCATCATTAGTAATCCTTGTTTACATCACAATTGCCTATAAACGCCCTGATGATCTTCAGTAAAGCGGAGTGCATTAGTCTAGTGACACTGAAATCTGACATGCTGTCAACCTATGATTGACATAATCGTGTATGTAGAATTCGGGTTTATTGTTTTCCACGTGATTTCTTTTGATCACATCACGTGACCATGATAAAAGTATATAAGCTTTAGCTTCTATATTTGGAGACATTTTCTGCAAGTTCAATAACAAAACAGTTGAAATATTTGTGCATAACGTTTAGCCTAATAAATTACCAAAGTTTTCGATAACAATTTTGTTTGACCTACATAAATGTTCTTCTTATTCTTTTGATGCTTTTTTATTGCAAGGTTATTTCATTTTCAAAGAGGCAAACAATATGTTAATTATCTCAGGGTTCCACAACTATGTAGCAGATTGAGTACGATATATAAAAATCTCTTATAAGCTAATTATTCATTGCATCTTGCTTGTATCAGTTGAATTAATCTGACACGGTACTACGCAGATGGCTAGACGAGATGTATTTTGGTATATGATTAATCATATAGGTAATGTCTTCTCTCTATACCGGTACAAGACTAAAATGTATATAGTCACGATGTCATATGTTTTGTCCATTTAGAATTATCTATATTTACATATGCTATATGAATGTCTCATAAGATGTGTGATCACGATAAAAGAAGATTAACCGTCTGTTGCATGCTTATCGTGCACACTTAATCATATATATTTTAAAAAAAACGTACATCAAAGAAATGTCGAATATGATTTGAACTAATATTTGAATTAATTTAAAAGTAATGTGACAAGGTGATTAAGAACTTTTCCCCAAATTAGGAATTGATAGCGAGGTTCAATTATCAGCATCATTCTCTACATGTATTCTTTCTGCATGTATGTGTTTCACAGAAATGAAAATTGAAATGTTAAGTGTATGACAATTTTTCTATTAACCTATAAATTTACACAAGCGAAACCGTCTCAATGCCATACACCTAAAATAATTTATGTAGTATATACGTGTAGAACATCAACGGTTTGTTTATGTTATACTTCTGAAAGAACACCTGTTCTGTCCAACTAGTTTCGATGTATATATATACTCCATAACCATGTACTTACATCTATCTAGTTATTTATTTTACGCGCTTTTCTAAAGTTGAAGTTATACTTTCGACAGATTCGTATAATCACAAAATATTTATTAACACGTTTTTTTTCTAAAATCTTTGGACAGTAAACGGCACAGCAAAATTCCGAGGGTTCATCGCACTTCATTGTTAACTCTAGTGACACACTTAAACAATGAAATCGTGTCAACAAGTTCTGACATCACATATACTTCATGCCCGCCTTGCAACGGTAGGTGACCTTTATTCAAATAATCACACATCATCTTGGTATGGAAATATAATTAATAGATAAAACATTCATGAAAACTAAAATAAGCGAAACGTTGACTTTTCGAAATGAAGCCAATCTTATTAAAACATGATCTATCTGCTACACTACGCTACGATATAATCTGCGTAACTAGGTGAAGAAATTATGATATCATTTTATTGCATATGTTTAAAACCTGAGACTTTTAATGCATCTCACACAGATAGCCTACTTGACATGTTTTGCTGCCATTTTTGAATACATAAACACTACTCAGAATGGTTTTTAAAATCATGCACAATATTTTTTTTCATAAAGGGTTATTTTCTTAAGAAAATCTTTTGAACCAAAAAGTAATGAAAATGTAACATAAAAACGGAAATGTCACGTTGTTCAATATATTCGTTCGAAGACAACTGATTTTACTCGTAAGCATTTTTTTCAGACAGCCTGTAGTACAGCATCCGTTGGTGTATTACCTTACATAACCTCTTGTAGATACATATGCTATTTGGCATCACCTGTGGTAGACAATGGTACTAGCCAGAGTTGCACTTGTCTAAGTTAACAGTTCCGATGTTAGATGCAAAATGATTCCCCAAATCAAATTTTTGAAAGTTTTAAAAAGAAACCAAAGGTTGTAGTTAAGATATAAAATATAACGTTAAAAACATGTTTGCAGATTAGATTTGTTACAAACAATTTAATCAAATTGTTTTATTTAATATATAAAAGTCCTTCTATTAGTATACATGTATTTCTAACGCTATATCAAGAGATTTATATCATTGCGTGAGAAACCAAAGTCGAAAGTACGTTCAGAGTATGGTGTTAGATTGACATTTATATGAACGTAAATATGAACTATTTCGGCCTAAAAGAAATACTATTCGACCTTCTGAAATCCAAAATTTACATGAAAAATCTCTTTGTAATAAATTACAGAATGGAGAGACGACAGATTAACGTGACATTAATGAGAAAAACACTAGCGTGCCCTATATTTGAGTGCACTCTAAAGGTGGACTGCTAACTTTATGTTAATCACTTTTGATAAATGAAGCATTATTTAAAATGTTATTAATCTGACAAGAAAGAGAAAAATATACACCTCAGTTGAATTTATATTCTGTAAGATTTCTAATGACAAATATTTCGTGATTTTGACGTCCTTTTCTCAAACTGAAAAGAGCAAGAATTAAATCATCGTTCAAAGAATTTTTAAAAACAATGCAATACATTGTTAATATAATTGTTTTAATATAACACAAAGTTTATCAACAACGAAGACGTATTCTATGTAAAAATTTGTTGACATAATAACATTATTTTAAACATGTTAGGGGTCATACCAGTGTACAATCTATATCTTACAAAGATATTTTAACAATAAAGTAACCAGACACCAATTATTTCACTCCAACTATTGCTAATATGTGTTATCGTGTAGCAACTTAATATATCACGTGTCTCTTAGATTTTAAGTAAATTCAAACATATTGTAGTGTGTACTTTTATTTGCCTGGCGTTTTGCCGATGTGCACTATGTTTCTGAAGGTGTACTATCATATCTAAAACCACTGGCGATGGATATTATAAAAAAACGTTCAATTTTCTATCAAATTGAAAAACCTATACTTTCTTTTGCTCGCGAGTGTATAAGCACCACATTTTAGTATAGGTTGATTTGATCTCATCCATGTCAACAAACTTGACTTGGCTTGTGTTGGAGATTTTACACGTGCTTCAATCAGTGTTTCATTTGACAAACGTTTACGTTAAACACGCCGCAAATGGCTGAAATATCGCCCAAGCGGAGTAAAACAATAATTCACTCACTCGTCTACGTCAAAATCATATCAGAATTCATACGTCAATACGTCATTCGAGGGGCATTTTTAAGATGTTACTTCAATTCTGATAAACTACATATGGGAATAATCGAAACAGTTGTAATCTGTCCTTAAATGCGTTTTGTTATATAAACATGGTTTGAATATTTATTTCAAAAACGATATAAACTATCTAAATGGCATATTGAGATCAAATATGAAAAACATTTTTTTGAGCTTTGGTGTCAAGAGAAAAACATGTAAGATGCAAAAAATGAAAATCACAAGGAGATTGAGGTAAAATACGATGCAGTTTCGTTAAAAATTGCTCTGAAAGTGAATTCACTAGTAGAGAAGAGAGTGATAAGGAAATTTCTGTAAAAAATGTGATTAAAATATCAAAATTTTGAAATCGAAAAGAAAAATCTACGAAGTTAAGAAATCAGTAGCCCGGTGTCATAGATGTCTTCAAAAAAGCACATTTCCTTTGAGCTACAAATATCTTATGTTGTTGCAAACACAGGAAATTGAGAATAATGATATACAATAGGCTGCACTTGTATATGGGGGAGTATATTTTATCTGCTTCGTATTTTGACTTTATAATTGATTGTTATAACATTATGTTTGACTATTCTCAATTTCCTGTGGTTGCAAATGATAAATAACACTTTATGTTCGTTAACTTCTTTAAAGTAATATACATGTACTTTGCTCCGTCGCTGTTGAAGCAGGAAGTTAAAATGTAAGGTGAAGTAAAGACCATTTATATTTTACTCGCAAAATGCAACACACTGAGATATATACATTCGTATACATTAGAATTCATGCTATAAATTGCAATCTTTGTGGGAGAGTATTAAAAATAACATTTAACTCAATGAACGACGAGGTATACTACGTGACACTAAAGAATAAATCATGCATGACAATTTTAGATCGAACATTGAAGAGAGTCATTTGTCTGAAAAAAGATAGTGAGAAAAACACATAAAAACATTAATCACTGTGTATAACCGTACACCGGAACTAGCGAGGTGTACGGCGAAGAAATGTTGCTAGCGAGGAGCCGAAATCGAAAGTTAGGTAATATTTTACTTCACAACTTTCAAATAATCAACATCATGTGGTACTTTAGCACACATACTTAGTAAAATGCATGTGCTTGTCATTCTGTATCCAAGGGACAGTAACAATGACAGTTGCGAGTAATGCTGTTGTTAGTAACATATATGCTATCTCTGACTATGAACAGGCTATGACATTAAATAGTTATGTTTCGGAAAACTATTGACATGATAATAACATAGAAAAAGTTGATGAAACGGCGATGATTGCTTTTTAAGTGATCCCGTTTGCGATCACGCTCCTCGCTAGCAACATTTCTCCGCCGTACACCTCGCTAGTTCCGGTGTACGGTTATACACAGTGATTAATAAAATGTCCAGTGTTTCTACAGTACTATAGAATTCCTACATTTTAAACTTCATACAAGTCATACATGGTGACATAGGGAAGTCATTATTGAGAAGGATTTTACTTGCGCTTTGGTGGGTTTTGGTTTACCCTCACTAGTCGTTTCTAGATTAAAATATACTGAAAATGTTTGTTGCAGTAAATTTGATGGTAACATTACATCAAATGTAACGTTTATTGTGTCGTTAATCACATCGATGTCATAACTAGTATATTTAGAGTTACGAATGGTTTAAACTAGCTTTTTATTCATTGGAAGTGGCAGAATCAGCTAATGTACATATGCAACATGCATGTTCTTCATACTGTAAGCAATATCAAAAGCGATGAGGGTGGATTTTCAAAAAACCCATTTCAACAAAACAATTACTGGATAAAATTACTGGATTTTGTATCGATCGACGTTAACGCTTTAATTAAAAATTAAGAATTGAACTATTCTTTTTGAAATTTCAAACAAATATTTGAAATTAAAAGTTAATTGAAAGTATGTGTAAACGTCCCAGAGTGATTCATCTGACAACAGTCTCGTTGAATCAATTTGAAGCGCCACAATGTAAGGCAACATACGCAAGTCTTATTTTGACATTTTCTCAACAATGCTGAATTTCAAGTACAGTTTTATGTGGTCGACGTATTCGCCTGGCATGAATCCCATAAAACATTTACATGTATGGGATCATCTCGATCGCGAACTCCGAAGTCGTGTTGTAGATCTATTCAACGTCAAATAGTTGAAACATTGCCCCAATTAAGAATGCCAACGCCTGTCTTGAATTTGAATTTCCGTACATGTCGATCCTCGATGTTCCTTCGTTTTATCAGACGACAATTGTATAAATCAAATTGTTGTTAATGGTGATTTTTGTGGGCTTTATATTTTTTTCCTTTTCGAATATTATTCTTGCTATGAATTAATCATTCTGTGAAAATTGATCAACCAAATTTTCATATGCAGAAAAGATTAAACCGTATGAAATTAAGTCTTTGTATCACAACAAACAATATTATTTTCGAAAATATATTTAAACACAAGTGATTTAGGAAATCAAATATCAACATTCAAACATCCACACTCAAATCCAATCATTATTGTTATAAGGTACAGGCCTAGGAATGTAAACATCGTCACTGCCCTGAGAAGAACGTAACATACACTTTTGGAACAGGATGGCATGTCACTGAAGCTCTCGTATAATATCTCTATCTGAACTACCTTATGCTTCAATCAAATAGGCGAACGAAATTACAGAGGGTTTTATAGAGGATATTATATGAGTGTCCATGACATATTATGTTTACGACACGAGTGGCTAAATATTAGTATTTCCCGAGAGAGAGCGAGGGATATACTGATATTTAGGCACGAGTGTCGTGAACATAGTATGTCATGGACACGAATTTAATATTCTGTGTATTACCGTTGTCCATTAATCAAATAAAACACACAAAACCTACTTCTCAGAATAGGCCTGTATAGATTGTGACGTCACAGGTGAACCGTGACGTCAAAGCATTGTTTATAACGTGACGTCACAATGAAAAAGTGGAAAATATGGAAAATATGAACCTCGATTAGACTGCCCTCGTAGGTAATAAAATCAGATATATGTTGAGTTGACTGACAGTATGACAAATAAAGACACATAGAAGTCTAGTGTCTTTATTTTCATTGTGAAAAATAATTAGAAAGAAAATGCATTGGCAGACACACATTCATTTCGCAAGCTCGCTGGCGTTTTCAAACACACATATATATATACACACGAACCATCCAAATTCAGTATCAAATTCACGAAAAAGAAAAATTATATTATATATTATTTTCCAAATAATAACCAAATCTGATCTCCTCAACTTCAAAATTCATCATCAAGCCAAATTAACTCTTTTAAAAACATTGGACGAGATTATACACTAAAAAAAATGGGTTTATATGTTAGATTCAAAGCGACATAGCGTGCAATATCATTCCAAATTTATCCACTGAATGGTGTATCAATGCAACGAATGACGTTAAGGACAATTGTATATTTGAAGTTGAAAAAAACTCTGGTATGTTTGCTACATTTTAAATGATATGTTGATAAACGTTACCGTAAAGAAAATTAACAATCCAAAAATGAACCATTCTCTCCCAACAGAGGCAGATCAAGTCATGTTGATTTAGCCTCTGTTCTATTACGCCGAAATCCGTGGGTTCCGGCAGTTTCCCCTGGCGGAAAAAACGTTCATCTCAATACATTTGAATTTCTTTATCAAATGACAGGCTTCTCGCATGGAAAGGGTGGTTCATATCACAATGCCTTTGCCTTGTTTCAGTAGCCAAAATGATGTTTTTAGAACAGCGTCGCTGATTGCACAACTAATTTTGATTGCCTCCAATCAGGCATCTCCCATTCTATCCCACAAACTCGTCGTAATAGAACAGAGGCTAAATCAACATGACTTGATCTGCCTCTGTGGGGAGAGAATGAAAATGAACATGCAAATGTGTGAAATCAGAAAGATTGAGTTACAGGTGAGGTGATATGGGTTTATCGCCGCTTTCAAGAGTATTTCACTGCTGCTAGTACTATTGGAGGGAGAAAGCTCGCAACATTATTGTGGCTAGATAATAGATTGAGTTACAGAAAATCTTATTGACATCATCTGAAACTGGCTCAGTAGGGTGTATAGCCACATTATGTATCACTAAGTACCTGACAACTTCTTGAAAAGTCAAGGAGACGTTTTCGAAGGAGTTAATGAAGGATCAATGAAAAGTAACCTGAACCAATTCATTAGGATATCCATTCATTACTTCACCAAATCTCACGAAGGTCAGTTGTGTAAACATTGGATTATTTTCAAGATTCAATGCCCATGATGATTGACTTTCCCTGTCATGGTGGTTGTCAGGTTTTAAGAATTTCCAAATAATATTGACCTATACTTAAGGCTTCAAAGATGACAAATTAAAAATCTCTCAAATTTGAAAAAAAAAAACATTTTGAAGGACGTAACTCGCCACGGAGAATGAACGTAGAGATCATGCCAAACACGTGCAATGCACCCAGCATGACTTGTCAATTTCATTGCCGGCGGGAAAGAATGACAATTCACGTGCACGGATCGACAAGTTGTAGCGTGGCGGAAAGGTATGTCCCATATCCAACCAAAGTTGCATTGTTTTGCCAGCAACATAATGGGAATGTACGTAAAATGTGAGAAATGACAAATGTGTAGTAATGGGATGTAATACATTGATTATGATAGGGGAAGCTCGCCCCATTCGGTCTCGTTAATTTTTTTTCACGAATCCACGACTCTGAATGCATTCTCCTTTTCAGAAACTTGAACAAATTATTAATTGATTCTAAAAACCTCTGGTCTTTTCAGTGCTGTATAATGATTGAATATGGACGTAAAAATTGACGACTAAGCTTTGAAAGGGAGGTTACTCTTGATGGCATAATCCTGCTTGTCGTTTTGTTGGTATCCTTTCAATAATTCCTATGGATGTACTGAAACATTCATAACTACTTCGGATCCCAGCGATGCGAATCTATATTTATTCAAATAGATGTACGCTAGAAAAGTAATACAATGTAGACGTTTCAGAAAATAAGAACAAAAAAGTACCAATGTCGACACTCCGTAATCAGGCATTTAGCACACAAAAGAAAACAGTTGAAGAAACCATCAACTGAAACACCCGTATGACAAAATGAAGTCGTAAATTTATTACTTATTAATGTTATAACCTCAGTATCCCCTCAGTATCACCTCAGTATCACTTCATTATCACTTCAGTATCCTCTCAGTATCACCTCAGTATCCCCTCAGTATCATCTCAGTATCACTTTAGTATAAACTCAGTATCCCCTCAGTATCCCCTCAGTATCACCTCAGTATCCCCTCAGTATCACCTCAATATAACCTCAGTATCCCCTAAGTATCACCTCAATATAACCTCAGTATCACCTCAGTATAACCTCAGTATCACCTCAGTATAACCTCAGTATAACCTCAGTATCCCCTCAGTATAACCTCAGTATCACCTCAGTATCACCTCAATATAACCTCAGTATCCCCTCAGTATCACCTCAATATAACCTCAGTATCCCCTCAGTATAACCTCAGTATCCCCTCAGTATCCCCTCACTATAACCTCAGTATCCCCTCACTATAACCTCAGTATCCCCTCAGTATAACCTCAATTTAACCTCAGTATCACTTCAGTACCACTTCAGTATAACCTCAGTATCACTTCAGTATAAACTCAGTATCCCCTCAGTATAACCTCAGTATCCCCTCAGTATAACCTGAGTATAACCTCAGTATCACTTCAGTATCCCCCCAATATAACCTCAGTATCCCCTCAGTATAACCTCAGTATAAATTCAGTATCCACTCAGTATCACCTCAATATAAGCTCAGTATCCCCTCAGTATTACCACAATATAACCTCAGTATCACTTCAGTATAACCTCAATATAACCGCAGTATCACTTCAGTATCCCCTCAGTATAACCTCAGTATCCCCTCATTATAACCTCAGTATGACCTCAGTATCACCTTAGTATCCCCTCACTATAACCTCAGTATCCCCTCAGTATAAGCTCAGTATAAACTCAGTATCACCTCAGTATCCCCTCAGTATAACCTCAGTATCCCCCCAGTATAACCTCGGTATCCCCTCAGTATCACCTCAGTATTACCTCAATATCAATTCAGGATCCCCTCACTATAACCACAGTATCACCTCGGTATCCCCTCATTATAACCTCAGTATCCCCTCAGTATCACCACAATATAACCCCAATATAACCTCAGTATAACCTCAGTATCCCCTTAGTATAACGTCAGTAAAAACCTACGTATCACTTCAGTATCCGCTCAATATAACCTCAGTATCCCCTCAGTATAAGCTCAGTATCACCTCAGTATAACTTCAGTATAACCTCAGTATAACCGCATTATCACCTCAGTATCCCCTCACTATAACCTCAGTATCCCCTCACTATAACCTCAGTATCCCCTCAGTATAACCTCAGTATAACCTCAGTAAAACCTCAGTATCACCTCAGTATCATCTCAATATAAGCTCAGTACCACTTCAGTATAACCTCAGTATAACCGCATTATCACCTCAGTATATCCTCAGTATCACCTCAGTATCCCCTCACTATAACCTCAGTATCCCCTCAGTACCACTTCAGTATAACCTCAGTATCACCTCAGTACCACTTCAGTATAACCTCAGTATAACCGCATTATCACCTCAGTATCCCCTCACTATAACCTCAGTATCCCCTCACTATAACCTCAGTATCCCCTCAGTATAACCTCAGTATAACCTCAGTATAACCTCAGTATCACCTCAGTATCACTTCAGTATAACCTCAGTATCACCTAAGTATAACCTCAGTATCACCTCAGTATCACTTCAGTATAACCTCAGTATCACCTAAGTATCCCCTCAGTATCCCCTCACTATAACCTCAGTATCCCCTCACTATTACCTCAGTATCACCTCAGTATCACTTCAGTATCACCTCAGTATAACCTCAGTATCACCTAAGTATCCCCTCAGTATCCCCTCACTATAACCTCAGTATCCCCTCACTATAACCTCAGTATCACCTCAGTATCACTTCAGTATCACCTCAGTATCACTTCAGTATCACCTCACTATAACCTCAGTATCCCCTCACTATAACCTCAGTATAACCTCAGTATCACCTCAGTATCAGCTCAGTATCACCTCAGTATAACCTCAGTATCACCTAAGTATCCCCTCAGTATCCCCTCAGTATAACCTCAGTATCCCCTCACTATAACCTCAGTATCCCCTCACTATAACCTCAGTATCCCCTCAGTATCACTTCAGTATCACCTCAGTATAACCTCAGTATTACTTTAATTCAGTATAACCTCAGTATAACTTCAGTATCCCCTCAGTAAAACCTCAGTATCACTTCAGTATCCCCTCACTATAACCTCAGTATCACCTCAGTATAACCTCAGTATCATCCAGTATAACCTCAGTATCCCCTCAGTATAACCTCAGTATAATCTCAGTATAACCTCAGTATCACCTCAGTATCATCCAGTATAACCTCAGTATCCCCTCAGTATAACCTCAGTATAATCTCAGTATAACCTCAGTATAACCTCAGTATCATCCAGTATAACCTCAGTATCCCCTCAGTATAACCTCAGTATAATCTCAGTATAACCTCAGTATTACTTTAATTCAGTATAACCTCAGTATTACCACAATATAACCTCAGTATCCCCTCAGTAAAACCTTAGTATCACTTCAGTATCCCCTCACTATAACCTCAGTATCACCTCAGTATAACCTCAGTATAATCTCAGTATCACTTCAGTATCATCCAGTATAACCTCAGCATCACCTCAGTATAACCTGATTATAACGTCATTATAACCTCAGTATAATATCAGTATCACTTCAGTATCACTTCAGTATCACTTCAGTATCACCTCAGTATAACCTCAGTATAACCTCAATATCCCCTCACTATAACCTCAGTATAGCCACAGTATCACCTCAGTATCATCTCAGTATCACCTGAGTATAACCTCAGTATCCCCTCAGTATAACCTCAGTGTCCCCTGAATGGGAGTTACACAATAGGCAGATGAAGCACTGGACGAACCATCCCTATGTGATATGAAAAATATGAACTGAGCGAATTAACTGACTTACACCGTGCATTTCAGATGATAGTACTTGTTAAAGGGTTTGATTCAAGACAGAGTTCCGCTCCCAGCACACATGTAGAGATGTAATCCAGACGACTGTTGTTTTGTGGCCTTGGAGTGCAAACATGATGACTGATGATATTGACTGTTTAGATACGATGAACGAGTGAATATAACCCTAGTTGATACTCATGTTGTGTAACAATCAGATTGATTTACGTTTTCCACTGTCTTTTTATGACGTCATCGTGGATCTCACAACTGCGAATAAAGACAAAAGTAAACCATCTTGTATCAGGCATTACATGAGGATAAACGAGTTCGTAGCCTTACCCCGATAACGAAAGAATGTCTCATATATCCTTGAACCTTGATCATTTCCTTTCTTAACAAAGAACAAAATACTCACACTTTCTGCCAAGGGAGTTTGGTGATGTCATGTACCCAAGTGCAAAGGTTTGAAGAAACCAGATAAAAGAATGACATTTGCAATAGGGCCCTGAGAGCATCTGTATAGGGAGAAATTAAGGATGACATCGATGAAGTAGGTAATAACTCTCAAGTACATCAATGCATCAATTTATTGTACATGTTATTTGAGGTGAGGGTATGACGTATAGTGGTTGAAATAAGTACATTATACAAAAGTACGTTATACATACCAAACACATAATCGTTTTGATTCAGATAACCGGACGACTCGCTATCCGGACGAATTTCAGGTGTAATCGAATCTTACAACCCTTGGTCGGTTATATCTCTTCTTTTGTTCAATAGGTTTTTACTCGTAACTACTTTCCTAAAGGTTGTACCCCTTGCAACCCTTTGGAAGTTATTGCCTTTATTTAAATTGAAGATCATAAGCCGTAAGTTCCATATGCGTAAGTTGGTTATCTCGTAACTCCTTGGTTCGTTATAAGATAGTAAATAAACGCAAATATTGGACTTGTAAAATTTGGATTTTTTTAATCGAACAAGATAGTTAAGATTTATGAACAACGAAAGCCAGTGGGATTCGAACCAGGCACATCGATGTTGTCAAGCAGCGCCTTTATCAGTTGAGCTACCGAGGATTCATGCCACTTAATGCAAATTTTGTTGTGACAGTTTAAGATTTTTAATTTTAAATTTTGATATGAATATGCATCAATATTGCAATAAAATAGATTTTAATGTTAGGAATAAAGTTTTGAGTTCTTAAACCCTTAGCAGGGGTAATTGTAAGTAGTCTAAATGTTTAAATCGATGTCATTTCTATTTGTTTGTACTTGAAAGATCACCCTACTCAACGACTCGAGATTTCATGAAATTCATTTAAACGGGTGCGAAACAAGCATGAGTATGATGACCGAGATTGTTCGTTTGATTTCATGCTTTTGGCAAACACAAAAATTCAAACAAAATCAAAATTGCCAAACTAGGTAGGCATGAAATCGCGAAACAGTGACACGAAATTGAAAAATCACGAAGCGTAAACGAAAGCGAACGCGAAGCACAGGCAAAGCGAAATCGTGAGGCGAAACGAAACGAAAATGGTCCCTCTCGGCCGTCATATATAAGTCAACATTTCAGCAAACATTTTTGCTGCGTTTACGCGAGTGAATAGTGTGCAAGAGGTCCCCGAGACATGGTATGGAGTACAGATACAGAAACCTCTGGACATTTCATTACATATTCAAGCTCCAGTCCGAAGATAAGCTGACATTTTAGGCATGGATTTATCACTTAAATCATTGGAACGTTACTTCTTAATCCAAAATCAAATTTCAAACAAATTCCATTGACTGAAAAGGCGAAGGCCTCTTTATTGTCTGGAGGTTATCAATCCTCTCCCTACGGTGATTATATGTCCAATCTTAGCCCAAAGCCTCTTTTACAATAGGATCTGACTTATCGGTTTTAAAAAGGTGGATGTTTGCGAAAAAAAAAATTTGAATGACTCTTGTTCCAAGAGCTAAACATAGAATCATGATAATTTGTAAGATTACTCATAACAAATTCTTTAATGAATATTGATAGGAAATGAAAAGAATACACTTAATTAAAGCATCCAAAAATCTAATTCCATAACAGTTCTGGCTGATTCATTACAAAAATATACACAAAGAACTTAATTAAGCACCGCCCATTTTGTAAAATGAAATTGGGAGTTTTTTGAATATTGTGATATGTTTGATGTATTGACAACTCTAGATATAACAATTGCCGTTTTATGTACTATTTAATTGACGTAAAAATCCTTATAATACAAAATAATTGAAAATATGAAAAAAAATGTGAGACCACTGAAATTAGGCAAAATATAAGTATTGTCTTTGGCCAGTGAGAAACCACGCATGAAACCTTGGTTTTTTTCAATCAAAAATAACATTTTTGATCCCTAGTTGACCTTCAATTAGAGAAACCTTTATTATCATGCACGATAAAAGCCTAGCAGGACATTGAATGTTCAGTACTTTTTTCAACCATAATAGAGAAAATTTCGAAATTTTTCAAATCTGTGAGTAAATTTGAGATTCTTTGAGTTGTACTTGTGGGTCAAACACTTCTCCCTTTAGATAAGCCATTATCTTAAAGAGTCGCAAGTTTTTTCTTAGGGAAGCTTTTTTGAAATTTGATATTTGATAATTTTGTGATTTTGAAGGCTCATACTACTCTAACGACGAACATTTCCTAAGAGGTCCTTACTGAAAATTATCAATTCAGTCAAGAGGATAATCATTATCATATTGCAGCAAAAAATATTTACTTTCATTTTCAGTTATAAGTAAACTTGGATTTTCAAAAATACAAAGTCGGGGGAAATAAGTTATCAAGAGACAGTGAGTCGTAAATTGAGTGAAGTTTTCATTTCTACATTGCTAAATGATCATTCTATCGAAAAACCCTAATTGTTTTTCTGGAACTTTGTATGGTTTATTAGCAGAAGCTTTTTTCTGAAAACATAGGGGGTGCTTAACTAAGTTCTTTGTGTATATATCTAAATACATTGGAATGAGATTTCTGGTTTATAGGAGTGAGTGAAAAGAAAAATGTTTAGCTGAGACTTGTAGCCCGTAGGAATGAAAGGATATATAAGACACTGAACTGAGGCTTGTAGCCCGTAGGAATGAAATGATATATAAGACACTGAACTGAGACTTGTAACCCGTAGGAATGAAAGGATATATAAGACACTGAACTGAGACTTGTAGCCCGTAGGAATGAAAGGATATATAAGACACTGAACTGAGGCTTGTAGCCCGTAGGAATGAAAGGATATATAAGACACTGAACTGAGACTTGTAACCCGTAGGAATGAAAGGATATATAAGACACTGAACTGAGACTTGTAGCCCGTAGGAATGAAAGGATATATAAGACACTGAACTGAGACTTGTAGCCCGAAGGAATGAAAGGATATATAAGACACTGAACTGAGGCTTGTAGCCCGTAGGAATGAAAGGATATATAAGACACTGAACTGAGACTTGTAGCCCGTAGGAATGAAAGGATATATAAGACACTGAACTGAGACTTGTAGCCCGTAGGAATGAAAGGATATATAAGACACTGAACTGAGGCTTGTAGCCCGTAGGAATGAAAGGATATATAAGACACTGAACTGAGACTTGTAGCCCGTAGGAATGAAAGGATATATAAGACACTGAACTGAGACTTGTAGCCCGTAGGAATGAAAGGATATATAAGACACTGAACTGAGGCTTGTAGCCCGTAGGAATGAAAAGATATATAAGACACTGAACTGAGACTTGTAACCCGTAGGAATGAAAGGATATATAAGACACTGAACTGAGACTTGTAGCCCGTAGGAATGAAAGGATATATAAGACACTGAACTGAGACTTGTAGCCCGTAGGAATGAAAGGATATATAAGACACTGAACTGAGGCTTGTAGCCCGTAGGAATGAAAGGATATATAAGACACTGAACTGAGACTTGTAACCCGTAGGAATGAAAGGATATATAAGACACTGAACTGAGACTTGTAGCCCGTAGGAATGAAAGGATATATAAGACACTGAACTGAGACTTGTAGCCCGTAGGAATGAAAGGATATATAAGACACTGAACTGAGACTTGTAGCCCGTAGGAATGAAAGGATATATAAGACACTGAACTGAGACTTGTAGCCCGTAGGAATGAAAGGATATATAAGACACTGAACTGAGGCTTGTAGCCCGAAGGAATGAAAGGATATATAAGACACTGAACTGAGGCTTGTAGCCCGTAGGAATGAAAGGATATATAAGACACTGAACTGAGACTTGTAGCCCGTAGGAATTAAAGGATATATAAGACACTGAACTGAGGCTTGTAGCCCGTAGAAATGAAAGGATATATAAGACACTGAACGGAGACTTGTAGCCCGAAGGAATGAAAGGATATATAAGACACTGAACTGAGGCTTGTAGCCCGTAGGAATGAAAGGATATATAGACACTGAACTGAGACTTGTAGCCCGTAGGAATGAAAGGATATATAAGACACTGAACTGAGACTTGTAGCCCGTAGGAATGAAAGGATATATAAGACACTGAACTGAGGCTTGTAGCCCGTAGGAATGAAAGGATATATAAGACACTGAACTGAGGCTTGTAGCCCGTAGGAATGAAAGGATATATAGACACTGAACTGAGACTTGTAGCCCGTAGGAATGAAAGGATATATAAGACACTGAACTGAGACTTGTAGCCCGTAGGAATGAAAGGATATATAAGACACTGAACTGAGGCTTGTAGCCCGTAGGAATGAAAGGATATATAAGACACTGAACTGAGACTTGTAGCCTGTAGGAATGAAAGGATAAGACACTGAACTGAGACTTTTAGCCTGTAGGAATGAAAGGATAAGACACCCGTAGAAGTGAAAGGATGTAACAGAAGTGATTTTGAGACCACCTCCACCGGGATTCGAACCCGGGAACTGTCCTTGCATTCCCCGATGCAAATTGATAACTATGCTAATACCTTTTACTTATATCTCACCCTGTTACAAGGATAAGACACTGAACTGAGATTTCTGGCTTGTATAGGAGTGAAAGGAAAAGACACTGAACTTAGATTTCTGTCTAGTTGGAGTAAAGGATACGACACTGAACCGATATTTCCGGTTAGTAGGAGTGAAAGGATAAGACATTGACTGAGATTTCTGGCTTGTAGGAGTAAAAGGATAAGACACTGAACTTAGAGTTCCGGTTTTGTAGGAGTGATATGGGTAATATTGAACTGGGATTTATGAAAGGGATAAGACAATTTGGTTATACGGTGCTCTGTTAACTTTGCCTAATTCGCAAGAAATCATTTGTTGCCTATTGACAAGTAGTTCTCAAATATTGCTGTCGTGTCGGAATTTTTCACAAAATCAGCCAATAAAGCCATGAGAACATTATTTATCAAATTCAATTAAATTTTCTTTAAACCTAATTAACGTTTGACCGCTGTGAAAACCGGCAAAATACACGACACAGACAATGCTTCAGATTTCCTATTTGCAAGGTCTGTACGTCATTTAGTAAGAGCGTTAGACCAATCATACAAATATAAATCGAAAATACGGACTACACTTACCTTCAATATATTAACAACAGCCATGTCATAATACGGATGTAAATTTTATATGAATATATGCAGAAAATATTCTAAACGCTAACAACCGTCACGAAATGAACTAGATTACCATTTGCGGGACACCGAAAAAGCAGAGCAGCCCCGAAAGGTTTTTGCCTTCCCCTGTTCCGTCTTCTAAGGCCTCAGCCAATTGGTCGTTTTCGTGACCTTGACTGTTTACAAGGAACGTTTTAGTGATTTTATAGCTCGTGACCTTGACATTTGACCTTGAAAGTGAAAAGGTCAAAATCGTTCCTCGGTCGAGGTATTTTTAAGCAGTAAGTTATGAATAACAGTTATGTTTACAAGGAACGTTTTAGTGATTTTATAGCTCGTGACCTTGACCTTTGACCTTGAAAGTGAAAAGGTCAAAATCGTTCCTCAGTCGAGGTATTTTTAAGCAGTAAGTTATGAATAACAGTTATGGAAAGCTTAGTGGAAAAAAGTTAAAGCAAATAATATGAGTGCGACGGACGCGGCGGCAGCGGCGGAAACTGCACAATACTGATCGGGCTGCTAATTACGTCTACTGAATAGAGTGAGCTATTTGGATATTGTCAGTAACGTCACCCCCGTGTTCGATTAAATCTAGAGTTAGTATAATTCGTTATATGCCGCTTATTTCCAAACACAGTATGTAGATCTCCTGATACTCAAACAATGGTCTGAGAACAGCCCGTTTAGAGATATGATTTGACTCTAGGTCGACTTTGCAATGACAAGGCCTCAAAAGTAAAAATCAGAAGCAATGTTTTAGTTACCTTTATTAACCTTTCGTTCTGCATGACCGCAGCCATTTTTCATTTTAAACGACTGATGAGTTTATATAGGCTGTCCTTAGACCGTTCTGAGTTTTTCTCGGACTTTTAATCAGACTGGACAAGAACCTCTTACTATACATGCCAAAAAAAGTTAAGCACCTGATTTCACAGAGGGGTGTACTTCGTTGTATTCTATGAGACTGAGAAAAAGAAGATAAGTAAACCCAATTGTTATTGAGAGAACAATTATTTGGTCATTTGCAATTGAAGAGAAGTTTTGTAATCGTGTGGGCACTAAAAGTGCATGAAAACAAAGAGGGAGATGGACATGGAATTTCATCCAAAACTTGTCTGTGTGCTTCCCTATCAGAGCAGCCTAAATAAAGTGAATCAGTGTTTCAAGAATCACAAAACATCAGTTACTTGTGGTGCCAACACGTGCGCGAATAACTGCAGCCACTCTTCTTGGCATACCCATAACCAGGTTCTTTAATTGTTCCAACGGTATCATCGTGAAGAGCGGCCTCCAGTTTCCTCATATTTGTACAGGAGAATCCCTTCTTTAGCTTTGTATCCGACGAACCAAAATGTCCCACACATGCTCCATTGGGTTCAAATCAGGTGACATTGCTGGCCATGGAATTCGTGTTACACCATTATGTAAACGATCGGGTCTGGCATTGTCGTCCATGAACAAGGGTCTTGTGGCAAGTCTGTGGTTATCGAAATGATCAATAATTACAGGATCCAGAACCTCCTGAATGTAGCGAACGCCTGTGAGTGAACCCTGTATAGTCACCAAATCGAGTCTACAATCATAGGAGAAGCTTCCCCAAACCATTACGGATCTCCCGCCATATGGTACCCATGGCTTAAAGTTCCTGGGGGCAAGACCTGTATTCCTGGTCCTCCATACGCGGGCTCGTCTTAACTTTTTTGGTGTATATATATGAGTAGATGCCACCAAAAACTAATGACATACATAAATAATACTAAATTAGTTGAAAGAATAGCAAAACCCGTACCATAATGTCTTTTCAATTCTTCAATAGGTTGTAATGCTGAATCATAAAATATTTATATCTTCATTTTGTATATTTACATTTCCTCAGATTTTCATTTCAGTTCTTCATCCTCCAAATTCTCAACTTCTAAAATGATCATTTAAAAGCTAACATCTTTATCATATGAACTGAAGTTTGTCATCAAGAAAGTTTTTTTCTTTCTCAATCTGATAAAAGTTTACTGTTTGAATGTATGAGCAAATTAGTTAAAGTAATAACCATGATTAAATTTGTTGAGACTTTGGAAATAGAAATAGATAAAGAGTTAACGATGATGTATTATGGTTTTTATGTCTGTCTATTAACAGCAATATCCGGTTTCGATTAGTGGAATATTATGATTATCTTTTTTTTTTTTAAATTTGCGTTTGTCAGATTTTCTACATTTACTATCGATAGCGAGCAAGTTGTATTTTGAAAGTTGGAGGCATGACATCTTGTCACTGTAATAGAACACTTCCGTGAGAATAACCAAACTTAAATAATTGAGAAAAAGAGAAATATCAATGAACCCCCAACGGACAATCAGCAGAAATATGATACCGGTTGTTTTTTACTTTATTGACTATCGATGTATCATGATTGAAGTCTATTTAACTTACCATAAACATCCGGTATTGATTATTGAAATCCTTATTTATCATTCAAATAATCAGAATTTAGATAAATTTCGATTTTATTTTATCAGTATAATATAAAAACGCATGTATCAATTTAATCGGTAACTTTACCCGCAGCACCCTAAAATTCAGCAAAGACTGAACAAAATCCAGGTATATATTGTTAGATATTGATTGAACACTTTTATTTCTCCCTGGCTGATTTTTTGTAACAAATACATGTTTACCTATAATGACTTTTTACATGATTTACTTTCATGACTTGGCTAATGAGAAAGAGTGTTTTGGTTTGCTTTGGTTTTATTTCTTCAGGTGTTTCACCTGGAAAACGATTACTTTTTATTATTCATGTTTACATGGAATGCAATTCTCTTAATGACAGCTGACTTATCTGCCCTTTTGAGTTATGTTATTGTGTCTTTATTCGTGCCATTCGTTGACATCTTAAACAAAAATAGAGCCATTGGCTCTGTAGCTCATCAGGCTTCACATTCACAATTTTGCTTTAGGGTGCGGTTAAGCGGTTCCCCTTGGTAGGAATCTCTACAAAACATTTCAGCATTCTATGCCCTGTGCTTCGGGGGAATTTGTAACACTTTGTTGTATTGACGTTTATAAAAAATGTTTTTAAATGACTTGTAAGTCCTGCAACTATCTAGTGTCACTGTGACATTTGTGCCCAATGCACAATATATGTACTTCCTGTTAAACAAGGTATGGGCGTAACTACGTTCAAGGCCGAACTGCCTCATTTTGGCCAAAGACATTCTTAAAACCGCAATAAAAACAAAATTCTATAGAAAGAAGACACCAAGATTCCAGCGTGACACTAAAGCGAGAAACCGCAGAGATTAAGAATATGTTAAATTATGTATGAAAGAATTGTGCGATTTGAAGATAATATAGAATTGAACGTCTTGAAGGCAGAACAGGTTACCTGGAAGGGCCATCTTGTCTTACAAGGCGACGTGTTTGCCTGGTACCAGATACCTAACCGTGAAGAGTAGACTCTCTCTAACAATGACATCACGTTACACTGTCCTCGCCTCATTAGTTTACCTGACTTATGCTTACCGGAGGACCATCATTACCGTTATAGCTCTGACAGTCAATAAACATGGTTCAATGTACAAATGTAAACACATTAATAACACATTATGAGTGGCAGGCCTTTCGACCGGTCATATGTTTATTCCTTGTTTGTTCAAGGAGAGATTGTGTATCCTTGTATTTTGTTGGTGTCAAGATTCACGTTTTAAAGCTTATCTTGTCTTATCTCAATATATCTATATCCCCAACCACGCCCGTATTATCACAGAACATTGAGTATGAGTGACTCATAAGGAGATATCACTTGTTTTCATAAAGAGACAGAACATAATTGTTGAAATATTTCAACGATTTCAGCTGTATTTCCTGAATGTACCTGTTTGGAAGAGCTATCATTGGTCAATACAATAACTGGGTTATGAGCGGGATCTGTTTCAGTGAAGAAGTCAATCGTAATTAGTCGGTTAATTCTGTTACAACAAGACGTATGTTTACCTACTTAAGTTACCTAAGAGACAATCATCTGTCTACTGAACTGTGATAAAACGCACCAAGAGACGACACACTATTGCAATGAGCTAATGAGTATCCGTCCCTTTAAAGAGGTTATGCAATGTACTTTTTCTAAGAATGATAGATCAATATCTCCAGTACTATGCTTTGTTAAGAATTTTAATTTTGCTATGCTATTTAAACAGTGATGTATGTCTGTGAGTGAACGTTGGTAGTACTATGTGTGTTTACGTGTATCCGTGTGTGTGTGTGTATGTATGTATGTGTGTATGTGTGAATGTATATATGTATGTATGTATATAGGTATGATTGATGTGTATATGCGTGCTTGTGTGTATATGTATGCGGATATATTTGCGGGTATATGTATGTTTGTATGTTTGTATGAATGTCTGTTTGTCCGTATGTATGTCTGTCTGTCTGTATGCATGTACGTATGTTTGCAATGTGAATCTAAGTATGTATATGATTGTTTTACATGTAGTTTTGCATGCATGCATATGTTATATAACCATGTATGTATGTATGTTTGTATGTTTGTATGTTTGTATGTTTGTATGTTTGTATGTTTGTAGAGTTGTATGTTTGTAGAGTTGTATGTTTGTAGAGTTGTATGTTTGTATGTTTGTAGAGTTGTATGTTTGTAGAGTTGTATGTTTGTAGAGTTGTATGTAGCTTTTATGTATGTTTCATTTTCGTGTTTGTGTGTACCCTATGTATTGCTTTGTAAATGTGTATGTCCATGTGTCCGTGATTATATCTCTGTGTGTTTGTATATGAATGAATTTCTGTTTGTATGAATGAAAGGTTGTTATATTACGCTGTAAGTGTGATTGTATGAATGAATGTATGTAGGTTTATACTCCATTGTTAATTCATCATTATTCGTGTAACATTATGTATGTAATGCAATGTATTTCTACAATGTTTTAATAGTTTTTTATGTTTAGTCTCTCATAACCTACCCGGTGGTTCCTGTACTTTTATTCCATGTAAAAATGTTTTAAATATATTGACTATGTACAGGAAGTGAGACTTTAATAAACATCATCTCTCTCTCTCTCTCTCTCTATGAGAATGCAAAGAGCATATAATTGAGACAATACACACATAAATTAGACTTTTAATCAGCATTTTATACCCGGTTTTTAGAATGCCGCCGAAATCAACAGGTGAAGTCTTTGAAAACTCATTAGAGCGTGACACCCCGCCCACCGGGCCCATCTCCATTTGCGTGTCTACCATAAAGTATGGAGACAAACCTCCTTCAAACCAAACGATTTATATGTTAATATATGATTAATAAAAAAAGGCAAGAAGCAAGTACGATAATATCTAAGAAAATACTCTGTACTACTTTTGTTGTCGGCATCGTTTTGATGGATGTGACTGCACCAATATTCGGAATGTTATATGCAAAACAGTGTGATCCCAAATATAACATTGTTTCATTTTCGATACAAATTGAAACCTTATTTATCTTGAAAAGATCAACCACTGTTAAATAATGTTTAATTATTTTATTATTGATATGTGTTGTAAAAATACGGACATTGATCATAACGTACTAAAGATAATCCACTGTGGCGCCTATCATTCATAAGAGAAAAAAATCATAATAAATAACATGAAACCGTTTACACTTTTCCTTTTCTTCAAACCATCATGGTAAAATTATTCACCGTCTATTGGCCTCTTTAAAATATATCTTTATAGTGTAATAAACTCACAAAAAAATTACATTGTAGGTATTCGATTGTAGAACGTAGTCGGTTTGTTCACTGAAAACATAAACGATTTGTTATTTGTCACCGTCGGAAATAATAGTCAGTGTATGTTATGTAAGATTCAACAAACAACAGACAATCAGATTATCACTTTAACGGACATGTCTAGTCATAACGGCGCCAATTTAACAAGGCAGTCGCCTTTTTGCGTCATTAGATATGGTTTTGAAATATACGATATTACATGTTTATACAATAATCATTGGCTTGAATACATCGTTATTTTGTCGTCGGATATCTAAGCTTTCGGAATATACAAAAATTGAGCGTTTTTTGTGAATATTTGTATGTTAAACGAACGATTAAAAAGGTGTCATTTCCCGTTGAAAAATTATCATTAGGTGAAACAACTCGCCTACTGCTACGTCACAGTAGGTAGACACGCTCGGGCCACGCTTCAGTGACCACAGATTCTGTTCGCCGGGGCAAATTAGGCAGTGCATTTTAAAAGCCGTATTTAGGCAGGTTGCCGTCCGATTTCGAAAATTCAAAGTTGACTCTCATTCAAATTGCAAGCAGCTTTTTATGAATCCCGAAAGTGGCCATAGACGATTTCAGTCCCCCTTTAAATACTAATCAGACTTTTTGTTACATGACAAAACGATAGTATATATGACTTATGATATCACCAAACGATATTGTTCTTAGAAAGAAACACCAAAGGCTATTGAGATGATTTGTTAAATTATATCTCTGTATGTAATTGTCATTCTAAATATAACATGATGATTGAATCAAGTCAATACGTGTATGTCACATGTTTAAAAGGAATTACTGATCTAAACGTTATTCTTTATGTATGAATTTGGTAAACGTCAACTAAATGAGAACGAGAAACGTGAAATATATAAGATATCTGACACTAATATTCCCGCAACCTTAGTCAAGCATGGGATCGACATCGGCTTTATAAAACTACATCATTGAGTCAATCTACTAAATATGTTTATGTTTATAAATCCCCTTTTATTTCTGTATCTTTAAACTAGATGCAATATATGCGTTGTTTTCCGGGTGTCAATCTAACAAAACGTTTATAATATTTTAGTTGATCTTTTATATCAAAGGTTTTGGACATTTTCAGATTTAATCAATATCCGTACCTTATATGATTTGATACATAGAGAATCTTACCCAAGTGTCTTCTGATATCAAATATATCAACACAAGTTGATAAAAGTATCAAATATCCGAGGCTTGCCGAGGATATTTTACTTTTATCAACGAGTGTTGATATATTTGATACCAGAAGACACAAGGGTGAGATTCTATTTATCATCCAAAATCATTTTTCATCACATTAACATGAAAAATGTACATCTTTGAACACTGCATAGCCCTCCGACTCCTAAACCAGTGATGTCATAGCATTGTGACGTCATCATGTTAATGACGTCATAGCATTGTGACGTCGTTGTGTTTATGACGTCATAGCATTGTGACGTCATTACAGATGATGTAAAACGTTTGTGATGTCATGTATTTTCTGATTACAGGGCATTGTTAAAAATCTACTGTCAAAGCGATATCTCCTAGGAGATATCGCTTGATCTTTCACAAGCGATATCTCCTGTGGAACACAGTTTTGGATGATAAATATGCATGTTCCTTCTGCCTCGACCTCGGATAATCGGTTTGTGAGTATTTTACCCTATGAATGCACTTGTCGTTAACTAATTTCTGTTGATGAACATTGAAGAAATACAATAAAACGTGCTACTGTCCGTACGCGTGTATGACAATCATAACAGTCAAACTGGTTAAAGGAAACTACTACACTACCTTTAAAGAGCCACTCCGTGAGTTATGAGGGGTTAATATGCCAAACTCTACATTTTGGTGTCATTCAATAAAAATAGATCGATTGTTGTAGGAAAGTATCATTTAACAGCCAATCGGCGTTGTATAGCAAAATAAGGATCCTTTAAAGATCGAAAACCGGCGACAATCTGTCAAACTTATCTAAGCAGTAAGAATGACGGTTACGGATTGATCATGTTTGATAGGTTATTTAACTCGTATTCATGTAAAGTGGATGTGTGAATTCGACTTCTACGAAAATATATGGCTATCAAAAGATTTTCATTGAATTTCCTAATTTATTATATAAGGGCAATTTTGAGATGATTATGTGAGATGATTTGAATTTTGAAAATAATCATACCATCCTCAATCGAGAGAGAGTCTCTTTAATTAAGAACAAAAAGCAATTTCTGCGTCAATCAAGGCATTCTTATTTGTTGACTGTCAATTCTAGCGTCATTCAGATTGTTAAACAATACCACATACATACTGACGTCGATTTGAATATTACATACACATTTATGAGCACGACGTTTTCAGCTATTCTTCGGCCTTAAAATGAAATAGAGAGAATTAGAAAAGGCATTGATAGATGGGGTTTGCGAAGGTAATTTCGCTGACGAAGCACTACCACTGCCTTACCTTCGCATCTGGTTACAATAGACATGTTACCCACGTAGAAGAGCAACCACATTTCACTTCTGATATTCGAGTCTGTCACCTAGTAAGTAATTTAATATATATTCACACATTTACAGCTTCTATAGGAATCAATGGCGAAACACAACACCGATGCGGGGGCGGTGAGAGTGTGTCGACTATAACTCTTGCCTCTTTCAAAGCTCGTATAATTTCATTAGGTTATTATCAGTGATCATATCACATATCAATCAATATAATTTGTATCTATGTCAACAAATAATGTTTTTTATCAAGTTTGTATTTTTTCTAATTTAAAAAAATGCTTTATATTTCAGGTCTTTGGCATACCTTTACATTATATAAAAAATAATGTTAATTGTTATTAACAATTGAATATAAAATAGATGAACACATTTCTCGATGCACTTGTACTGTCTAATTATTGCAACTGATAGAAATTAAAATATCATAGAAATTAAGAATATACATTATAAAGCATCCATGGACTAGTCTAGAGTAGTAGTATTCAAGACGCAGTGGTAAATGTAAAAAATCCAATTCGAAATTCTAGTCTTGATCTACATGTATACGAGTTGAGTTGAATTGAAGGTTAAAGTTTTTCTTCTCTACATTCTTGCAAGCATGATGCACATGCATATGCATAAGTTATCATCTATATCATAACGTAATAAGTCGAATGTTAACATATAAACTCATTATCTATGCGAAAATTGTTATATCCATATAACATAACATCTATGATTTGATATCCATGACGTCACAATGAGATAAAGTTCATTGAGGTAATGAAATTCTTCAAAATTGCAGTTTTGAGCTTCGCTGCTTTCTCCGTGTCCTATCTGCTTTTGGAAACAGGAGATAAGGCGAAATGAGACTGGTAAGCGGAAGTTTTTGTTAAGGTTTAGAAGTTACTCGCGCCTTTTTCGGTGTGGTGTTGTTCAATTTTTTTTATTGCATTTTTGTCATGACGTCTCGTGACATCTGGGAAATAAAACGTGTATATCCACGATAATACAACCATTGACAATGTCCTAAGATACTATGAATTCAGATTTTAACAAATCTAACTTTAACAACGCAGCACACAGTTCTTTATATCTAAAGCATACATGTATGTCATCGTTCCAGCTTCGTCAATATTTTCTCAAATCAAAATAAGAAGAATATTCTCAGTACTAACGCTTCCCGGTTTTGGCTTAATGAAATCATTTGGATTTTTTTCAAAGTCATTCTCTGTTCGGAAATCATCGATTATCGGTTGTTTTATGCTTTATTGAATGGCTTTTACATCCGGCGATAATTTCCTTTAATGCGATAACAATAGAATTAGATTTAAAATTGCCTGTAACGTGACTTGAAACAAGAGACTCCCAAGGAGGCCACGAACAATGTTATACTGGGAATCTTGACGGAAATATGATTAAAGATAATATCATCCTAATCTTACTTTGATGTTGAGATGTTAGTCATTCATTAGAAGTCAAAACCATCTACTGTATTTTAAACAGTCAGAGATTCTGGCTAGTTAAAAAGTTTTAACATGGTCCTGGCTATTCATAGTTACTTATGTATTCCAAATACATTAACGTTTACATTTACATTAAGATAAATAATTTTGCAAAAGCATTGGTAATTTCGAACATTACTGGTTAAACGTGCTCCGACAAAATAATCCTGGTAAAGAACTGACAACATTAACTTAGGATCTGACACAGCAAAAACAAAAAAAGCAAACGACTGTCAAGAAAATAACACTTACATAACACTAATAACATGAGGGTGCTTATATACCCTTTAACAGCTAATCTCAATACTACGATTATCGCTATGAATGATATTGGATTTTACCTCTTGGACGTATTCGATTCATTCATGTACTGAGATGCCCAAGGCACTGTCAGTATACCGGAAGTATCGGAGCTGGCCGACTCCGGCTAAGTGAATAAACGGCTTTTTATGTATTATTGATGGCCTCCACCTTGTTTCCGCTTCCGGTATTTAGAGAGGTTGATGACAGGATTTTCACCCCCGCGTCACCCACATCTCGTTGTCCTCTAGCTTTTCTGCAATGATACAATGTTTTATGTAGGTCAAGGTCATTTCAGTCTCTTAGGTCACTTCCTTTCATTCTGTCTTTTTTCATAGTCTAGCAAATTCATCATGACTACGTAACAGCAGAAATTGTCGTTCACCTTTTTTAAGTTCCATTGTCTAACTATTTTGGTTGTGAAGTCATGGTCATGGTTACTGATGCTTTCTAGACTTCAATGTACATTTTAGTCAATTAAAAGAGGAGGTTTTGATTATTTTTTATTCCGAACAAGATTATTCGAAAATTGATTGACATTTATTTCAATTTCAGTTAACTATAGTGATCTGTTCTTATAGAGTTATGTATTAACTATGGTTTATATTCATGGTATAGATATAATAAAAAATATGTATCAGAGAAAATGTAACTATTTTTGACAAAAACAGATAATATTTTTCTATGTAAATTATTATTCGCAAAAGAATGAGCATACAATTCAGATACAATTTGAGTTATTATATCCCGATTTGAAAAAACCGCCACAATAAAGAAGTAAAAGAAAATTATTTCTTTACAGAAGTGTTACACTCTGATGAAGAGTCTGACCAACATTGGCCCTTTAGACACATAGTAATACAATCATAAACACCATAAATATTAGTCGAGTAACACGCCAACATGATGCGAGGCTCCTGGCTAGATGGATATCAGGGTATGCTGTTTGAGCTCCAAGCGGTGACATAAATGCTGATGAAGCAAGATGGATAGTTTAAAATTTATATGTTGCTGTCCGAGAATCGGTGATCGATGATCATGTAGTTATCAGGTAAGCAATTTAGTTGTTTAATTTAGATGACTGAAAAAATACCACCATGGGCCAAACCTGTAAAGATAATCTCATTTCAAAACTTAACAAAATTTATCAGGTAGAACAACTGGTACACATTATCCCGTGCTTTGGCGTATTTGAAAATTATCAATATTGGACTAAATTACAAAGTTAACTCACTATGATTTACACAATCTAACTAGAAAAGAGTAATAAAGTGATATTGGATAGTTTCGGTATACAGTTATATCTAACACGCATAGTATATCGTTTTACTACTACGTATACATCAGGCAAGGAGTCATTTTCGTATACATATCGTTTTCATTTCTTTGACGTCATTGAACCATACATTTAACGTCATGGAAGTCGCCAATTACGCTTGCTAACAGTGTGTTCTTGCAATTTATTACAATCATGATATATTTAGTAAAGAAATTACTGTACTTAAAAGAGAATCATTTAAATTCAACTGAACGCTTTAAAACATATGTAGAATTCTTTTCCGTTTTTGCTATGCTCAAAGTCAAACTCCTTGTCCGGACATTTCTTTTTGTCATGATATCTCTGTCTTTTTGTTATGATGTCATCTCTTTTTGTCATGATATGTCTTTATCTTTTTGTCATGATGTCATCTCTTTTTGTCATGATGTCATCTCTTTTTGTCATGATGTCATCTTTTTGGTCATGATGTCATCTCTTTTTGTCATGATGTCATCTCTTTTTGTCATGATGTCATCTCTTTTAGTCATGATATCTTTATCTTTTTGTCATGATGTCATCTCTTTTTGTCATGATGTCATCTCTTTTTGTCATGATGTCATCTCTTTATGTCATGCTATCTTTATCTTTTTGTCATTAAATTGCTATCTTTATCTTTTTGTCATGATATCTTTATCTTTGGAACGAATGACTAACACCCATTACGACTGTTGTATATTTGAAATAGCATCAATGTATCAATGGTTTTGCCTTTTGAGGCAAGGTTTATGTCTATAGCAGAGTTGCTATTGTTTGGTAGGTAATCATGTGATCAAGATAATCATAGCATATTTTTCATGTATTATACATGTACATGTGATAAAACTTTTACCGAACGCGCAATGTATTGACGCCTTGCATGTTCAGTTAGTGCAAGATTTCAATATAGCTTTTGAACTCGCTCTGATTGAGTACATATCAGAAATTAAATAGAAACAACAAATCAGTAACATTTACTATGGTAATTCTTCATTTCAATCCCCAAGTTTTTATAATGTCAATTCCAGAAAAATGTTCGAGAAAAATTTAACAAACTTGCTCCAACGATCAACTTTGATTTCCTCTGTGACGGCTGTGATGAGAAAAATCTCTACTAATAATTTACTTCAATTCGACAAATGTGTTGTATCTAACAAAGGGAGGGAATCGTCACAATGTTGTTATATCTCACTAGCAGGAGTAGCAAGAAGCTACAGCGAAATGTGGTTTATATCCAGAAAATCCTGCAGTTCTTATGTAAACAATTTTTAGTGCCTTTCAACGACTTTTCCATAGTCACTTAAATGTATCTATATTCTACAGTTTGAGCAAGAAGTAACATCCCATCAAGAAGGTTTTTCAGAGACCACCAACGATTCAAGTTAACTTCGCAGGTTAAACTCGCCAAAATATATCTATACTGCAACACGTATACTACCTCACCTCTACCTCAGTACTACCGTATATATACGTTTAAGAATGATTACTGTCAAAAATGGCACAGATGATCAATTGTCAGCGCAGTTGAGGTAACGAAATTTACATTCAAACAATACCAAATGACATGATATTTGCAAACAGCAGTGGATGAACAAGTTTTAGGGATGCAACTGTTTTCAAATAACACGTTGAATTTACATGTTCATTATATTTACGCAAAAATCTATAAAAATGAAAGATTTGTCAGTAGTTCTAGGTAACTTTTGCCGTCTATTTATTAGTGAATAACAAAATACTAAATCCGACGTCAAAAGAACGTTTTTAAACAAAAATGATGAAAACTCTTTTATATAAATTTTCACATTAAAAATCGCATTAAAAGCAGCGTCTTATCAATAAAGAAATACAAAATGATGAGACTCACATATAGCAAACCGTTGAGAAAAAACAACTACAAACTGTCAAAAAACAAATCTCAAAATCATTATTCTTTACATTAACTTTTAATATTGACAAAAAATGTCCACGTATGCCAACTTCAGAAGGATCGCAATATTTCCTGAATTTTATTGACATTGTGTCTTCGCAATTATGCGAACAAATTGTGAAAACTGCTAAAGCAATAGTGTTTACCGTATGAAGAATACACGTAAGCTAGAATTAGACCATCGTTTTCTGCTTTTGATCTGTGTTGCGTTATGTTATATAACTCTTAATCTTTCAAAAGCAACATGCTTGAGTCAAACGCCACCAACCTCGTGAGGTCGAGAAGTTAAATTTCATCACTCATGGCTGCGCCACTCGTGAAAATGTAAAGGACTTTCTACCTCATTCGATGAGATAACATGGTATTAGTGAAGAAAAGACAGATATCCTCTATGTTATGGTGTTGGCAGACATCCTATGCGATCTAAAGAGATATAATGTCCACCCGTTCTGCATAAGGAACCCTACAATATTATTTCAGAGCAATGCAGAGTGATTGGGCCTTTGATAACTTTTATTACACTGTCACGACTGCTACACTTGCAGTTCTTGGTAGATGGACTCTAGATTTAATAGCAACGCATCCCTACTAATCAACGAAGGACTGAAATACCTTTAATTACCCCACAAACGTGACTAAACGCTGATTCTTACAAACGTGTGAATATTTTCGAAACGTTCATTTGATACTATGATATATGACAACAAATGTAAGTTAATTCTTTGGTTTACCAATGAATTAACTCTAAATGTCAAAATGATCAATCTCTTTAATTAAATGAAGTATCTAACCTAAAACAACTTTATCTCGGACATTCTGGTTACTTTCTGTTATTCGTATTTTGTTACAGATAACGTCACAGATAGACTTTTTCCGCCCACGTCTGTAAAACGAGGAGTACAAAGCAAGTTAAATCCGATATTTTAAGTTAAGTGCCAATAATGATTCCTGAGCAAACTGAAGGCGCTGACTCAGTACCGTGGTTGAAGGATAGACTTACATTGAATCTCAGAAGTATTCCTTTTCAATAGCGACATACTTTTAAACAATGTGTTTATTATACCAAAATGAAGCACTGAAGAGAATAAGTGCAGAGTTGCTATACTTTAATAGACTGGGTTGGTCATCAATTGAATATTTTTGCTCTAGGGTGTTGATAACGGACTAGGAGAAAGATTGTAGCCCTTGTCCATCTGATCATCGGAGTGTACAATGAAACCTGAAGAATTATATACCATTGATAGCCCATAGTCAGCATCGAGACTGTTATACCAAAACCATAATTTATTATCTGAGCAAAATTCTTTCATTATATTTAATTGTTTGTTCGATTTTACGTTTATTGGCATATATATACTATTTATTTAAGACCAAAGTGAGTGAGTGAGTGAGTTGGGGTTTAACGTGTTGTCAGCGATTTTTTAAAATAGACAATGTTCTAATGTCCCTTTTTGAACCAACTAAAACGAACTGCCAAATAAAATGTTTCTAAAAATCTAATGATTCTATCAAAAATAACATGCGAAAAGATTACATTGTTACTTATCTTACGATGTAATTAGATCAATATTGTATTTTCAACGAATTCAAACTTATTCTGTAAGTGAACTGAAACACTTTAAAACAAGCAATAATCACCTAAACGAAGCTGACAATATGTATAATGAGACGTGAAAAGCTCTCAATGTGTGTTATTCAAGGAGACAGGATGTGTGGGATGAGACAAAGGCTTCCGACATCAGCACTCTGGGTGTCCATCAGGTGACCAGCTTCTCCTAGAACTGTCAGGAGATCTTTCCAATGGGTCAGTGGGCCGGTAAGTACGGCTGACATATCTAATGGGATGCCCACCGTCAAGAAATGTCAGTATTTAAGATGCATTGCATTTAGTTCAATGCGTGCATGTGACATGCAATGCCATGTGTGTTTCTGTTTCTGTCTGCCTCGGTCTGTCTCTATCACTCTCTGTCTGTATGTCTGTATTTCTCTGTCCGTATCTCTGTCTCTGTCTCGGTGTCGCTTTGTCTGTCTGTCTGTCTGTCTGTCTGTCTCTGTCTGTCTGTCTGTCTGTCTGTCTGTCTCTCTCTCTCTTTCTCTCTCTCTCCAAGTTCAACTAGAAAACAAGTTAATAATAACACGAACAAAATGTTTTACCCTGATATAGATGTTATCTACCTGTGTTTAATGACCTCTCCGCCCTGACTGTCGTTTACATTTTATCAGTGTTTTGTACGCGTCTGTATATGTTCTCTCGCACTATGTCTTTGCCTTTCTGTCTTTCTGTCTCTCAGTATCTCAGTTTTTATATCTCTCAGTTTCTATGTATCTGTCTATCTCTACCTCTGTCTGTCTTTCAGTCTCTCTGTCTCTCGGTCTTTATGTCTCTCAGGCTTTATGTCTCTCAGTCTTTATATCTCTCAGTCTTTATATCTCTCAGTCTCTATGTATCTGTCTATCTCTGCCTCTGTCTGTCTTTCAGTCTCTCTGTCTCTCAGTCTTTATGTCTCTCAGTTTTTATGTCTCTCAGTCTCTCACTCTTTATATCTCTCAGTCTCTATGTATCTGTCTATCTCTGCCTCTGTCTGTCTTTCAGTCTCTCTGTCTCTCGGTCTTTATGTCTCTCAGTCTCTCAGTCTTTATATCTCTCAGTCTTTATATCTCTCAGTCTCTCAGTTTTTATATCTCTCGGTCTTTAATCTCTCAGTCTCTATGTATCTGTCTATCTCTGCCTCTGTCTGTCTTTCAGTCTCTCTGTCTCTCGGTCTTTATGTCTCTCAGTCTTTATGTCTCTCAGTCTCTCAGTTTTTATATCTCTCAGTCTTTAATCTCTCAGTCCCTATGTATCTGTCTATCTCTGCCTCTGTCTGTCTTTCTGTCTCTCCGTCTCTCTGTCTCTCGGTCTTTATGTCTCTCAGTCTTTATGTCTCTCAGTCTCTCAGTCTTTATATCTCTCAGTCTTTATGTCTCTCAGTCTCTATGTATCTGTCTATCTCTGTATCTGTCTGTCTCTCAGTCTCTATGTATCTGTCTATCTCTGCCTTTCAGTCTCTCTGTCTCTCTGTCTCCATGTATCTGTCTATCTCTGCCTCTGTCTGTCTTTCAGTCTCTCTGTCTCTCAGTCTTTAAGTATATGTCTATCTCTGTATTTTTCTATCTCTGCCTCTGTCTGTCTATCTGTCTGTCTGCCACTCCCTCTCTCTTTCTCTCTTTCCAAGTTTAACTAGAAAACAAGTTAATAATAACACGGAAAAATGTTTTACCCTGATATAGATGTTATCTACCTGTGTGTAATGACCTCTCCGCCCTGACTGTCGTTTACATTGTATCAGTGTTTTGTTAGACTAAAATTTAGTCTATGAAATATATTATTTTTGAAATAATTACATTCTTTTCAACATTTTTATTTCTTGGTCTCCTCATTTCATGTAAATTGCTGTAGCCTAGACTTGCTGAAGGAGAACCTAGACTGTATTAAAGGCTCCTTTTTATTTACAGTCCTGAAGCTGGACTAGTGTTTTGTACGCGTAGGTTTGTCTTTGTGACGCAGCAAGGAAATATCTCTACGAAATGGAAAGGTCATAGCACGATGACACCGGGAGAACAGGTGAACAAGCAACGTCATTTGCGTGTTGAAGATGTGACGTCATCACGACGGCTCATTTAAACCAAGGACTGTTCTTGTTTTCAGGCTATATGTATTTCTCCTTATTCCTTCATTTCCTATACTGGAAAGGCCAAAGCTTGTAATGATTAATGAAAATAGAGTTTTTTTTAAACCCTTGGGACAATGTAAACTGCGAGTCCAGAAAAGGTATATATGTGTATATACAGCAAGCCTCACCCTTTTTATAATTATCTTGTTGTTTTATCTTAAACTATTTTCAAATGTATTCAATCAATAGGGAACGTTTGATATATATTTGTTGAAACAATGACATATTATTCATTGGCCAACGCATGTCAATATATATTAGAAAGACATTCAAGTATATATGTGATTACTTCGTTGTTTGTTGTTGAAGTTACAAGGGTTTAGTTGCATATTTCAAATAGTTACTGTATTGTAAAGTAATCAAAATTCTTGGAATAAATCACATTTGAATACACAATGAATAATGTTAAGGTATAAAACTGAGATTGTCTACTGAAGACACAAGTTGATGTTGCTTCAGTTTATTGTCAGAATAAAGATTGCTCTCTTTAAGTTTTAATGTTTCATCCAACTCCCTGGACAAGGTCTCACAGGGGACACACATATGCTACATGTTATTGCCCCTCTTCAAGCCAGAACAATGTCATATACAATATTTCTTACAATAAATATACAGGGTGGTAATTATTTATGCTTCTGTGAACCTTGACCCTCCAGGATTCGTTTCTAATCAGTTTCTGATAAACAAGTGTTGGTAGAACCCACCAATGACGTCAATTGATTTCATATATTTTGAATCTTCACATATCATTAACACATTGACACGGTGTTCAGTCAGAAGCTGACGTCATTCTCAAACCTACAGGCCATTTTCCTGAACTTTTTGTATTTGTCTCTCAAGTGCTTCCAAGGACTCGCATCGCGACAGGCGAAATCACATGTTCCGAACTGAAAGTGGAACATATCTGTTCACTAGGTCATGGATGTTTATAACAGAATATCCGCAAGTTACATACAAGGTAGCCGGTTAGTACTCAAGAACTTAGAATGTGGTCGAGTCTAATAAAGAAAGTATGTTATAACATTTATCATAGATATTCATATTATACCTAATGTATAAGTTTATTCTTCTTTATGAACCGTTTTTAAATACTCTTTTAACATTTATAATATCACCCAATTAATAATGTTGACTTCAATCTGGAATAAGTCGTGGTTTGTTTATGCAGATTCAAAATCCCAAATCCCTTCATCCAGATTTGTGAAATGTAAATGTGAATGTCCTTCCTTGCTTTTAATGAAGATGTTATATTGGCAGAGGGTAGCGTGAAGTTCAAGCGCCCTTATCGGTCATCTCTGAGTTCTATTAACTTTGTGACAGCATGCATACAAGTTCACATGTACTTGTCTGTGTAGCACTCTAAATACCGTCATCACGTTTATCGAATCCTCAATAATGTCATGTAAGTGGGAAACATGGAATATAATTGCATTGGCGGGTCCAGAGAGATGGTTTGTGGGATTCAAGGGATGTGCCTCGATCCGTTGATGGAACCCTGGTGTATGACGGCAACTTGGTATCAATTGACTAATAAGAATGATTATTAATTAACTATCAATGATATGGCACTTATACAATTTATACGGCCTGCACGTTACGAATCCACAACTGGGCCAATACAAGTCTGAGCATGCGCATACACACAAATGGCGAGAGTCCGAAGCTATCGCTTCAAAACTTTCAACATATATGACAGTTCATCAATCTCATTGATAATTTCGATTTTGGTAAAAATTATCTCTTTAAAAATTACAAAGAAGTTAATTAATAAAAACGTCATTAATCAAGTGTTTCGTATTGGCCCAGTTACAGGTCCTCGGTCTTCTGTATTGGCCCTTGGCTTCGCCTCGGGCCAATACAGCAGACCTCGGACCAGTAACTGAACCAATACGGAAAAACTTGATTAATAACATTATAAAATAGGGCAGCATTACTATATTATACGATACTTTTGAATAAAACCGAAATTTTGAGGAATGTCGTTGTAAGCTTCAGTAGGATTTGTCCCCAAATGATCAGTGTTCCGGTTCCTTTCTGAGCATTGACACCGCCGTACAGCTCTCCCTGAATGTGTTAAATATCTGAATATCTGAAACTTTGTTACAGCACTGTTCGTGTTACAGAGAGTTCACAGTTCGTTCAGGAAACTGACTTCAGAATTTTGCCGTTAACTGATGGACTGTTCTGTTACTTTCGGTATGGTCTGAGTAAAATATCTGACCATTGAGTCTAGAGTATAGTTCTGAAACATGATAAGTATCGTGCTCAAATAGCGACCCTAAGAAAGTATAGTAGCTGAGTTGGTAGGTTTAGTAAATAGCAAGTAAGAGTGTATAACAGTCAGTAAGAAGTTTTACATTTTATAAGAAGACGGGTTTTCAAACAAAACTGGATTCAGTCGAGTTGAGTCCATCCTGTCAACCAGGCGACTTCATTTCTCTCGCTTCACTTCGAAATAGTCTATTTCGAAGTGAAGCGAGAGAATTGAAGTCGCATGGTTGACAGGATGAGTTGAGTCAAGCCCATCGTGTTTTGACACAATTGTATCGGAACAAACGCCTTGAGCATGCACTTGTATAGATGGAAATGTGCGCCTAATATACTACAAGACTTTTAGACTCAGTGCTAATGTCTTTTTGTCTAGCGCAAATGTCGTAAAACTTTATCTATATTCTTCACGATTGAGAATAAACGCAGCAACCTTAATGTAAGGAAAGCTTGAAACGTTCATTCAACCTCAATAATGAAACACTGTCCCAGATACGAAAAGCGTCATAATGACGTAAAAAAGTTGCATTTTCAACAATGTCCATGGACATATCCTGAGCATTTGACAGTAAAATGTCATGATTCACATGTTAATCGAGGTCCATTAATGACAAATGCATAACACTTTGGTATTAAGTTGAGACTTGAGCAACCGTAAATCAGTTGTAAAATGCCTGCCAATACTACAATTTCATAGCATCATTTGATGGTGAGTCTAAACTATTGTCACGTAGTAAATACCCATTATTTTATTTTTATAAACTCATATTGAATGATGAGGCGACTTGGTGTGTGTTAGAGACCCGAGTACCGTTGCACAAAACACTAAGGTGACCTGAACGCACTTAGGTAGCCTTGGTTCAGTGTTAAAATATGACAATAAGGTTAACCTTATTGGTAAGTTTATTTGTGCAACGACCTCCTGGACCAATTTGAGAGAACTTCTGCGAAACGTATCAGGAGCTTCAAACCCTCATCACCAAGTTTTGAGCAGTGCTTCTTAAATATATGTTTCATTGGGAGATATCAACAAGCCACTTCGATGCCTCTAAAGGTTCTTTCATCTAAATTCGGCAATCTGTGACGTCTTATTAAAGACGGGGAACATGCGTCCTTACCCCGCTGAATAATGGTAAATACAATTTCTTCTCAAACTGTTAAACTTTTAGGGCGTAACCTTAAATGCAGAAACAGTTTCCTCCTGAAAAATATGGTGCTTTTTAATTCATATTTTTTCATTTAAATGTTGTTTTTTGACATTATAACATAAGGTTTAGAGAATTCACATACTGAACAACATCCCGAGAATATCAAATAATGTACAAATGCCGTGATGAATAGACATAAGTGTAGTCAAAATGTAATAAAAGTAACATTGTGAAAAAGAATTATACTTAATTGATATTTGATATAAAATTATATTAAAAAGGGTCCTGAACGAAACGTAGACATAAGAAGATTCCTTTATATAGTTTTTAGCTTTAAGGTTCTAGTGTTAGAAATACGCAATAACATCGATTAGATAAAGGTTAGCACATGATGTGTCTCGTACATCTTAACTTGTTAAGTTTCCAAAGAGAAAAAAGAATCAATTGTGCAATCATCTTTAGCAACAACTGACAAGGGTTATTTGTCAAATTAAGTAACAATAAATGAACTTTTTATGCTATACGCTGAAGGTATTCAGAAGTTGTATGGCTGAAATGTAAAACAAAGTATTCATAAAAAGTAGGCAAGAATTCAAGCAGTTAACAAAGGACACCGCTAACGGTTGAAATATTGCCCAAAACAATAACTCACTCACACACTTTAACAAAGGTCATTGTGAGATAAACTATAAATATATATGTTTTATATTGTATCTAAAGTTTATTCAATAAATCAATCAATCTTTATCCAATACTCAGAGGCCTCAGGCCTATAGTACATTATATAGTATTATACAGTTTAATATACATATAAATGTGTTTTACACAAACAAAAACCATAATGAAATGTGATTCAGTGTTACTACTGTTACAAAGGTTTATTCATTATAGTTCTATGTTGTAAAACCTTGAAGTATACCAAAATATTGTTAAGTCGTAGGAAAGAATTTGAGCATTTACCAGGGTGATTCACCATGGTGTTTAAAGTGTTCCTAAATCAACATCAATGTTAAATAAGTGACAAGCAATACTACGCCTGACCTACTGGAGCAATACGCGCAACCAGGTGGAGAATAGGAATTACTCAACTTGAGTAGAATCGCAGAAATCTAGAAAATAATGACTGTGGAATTGTGCCAATGATAACAGATTTCTTCATGTTCGACGTCAAAACATGGACTTCTCAATTTACAGGATACATACAGACCAGGCCAAAGGGTTTTTAGTCCAGCAAGTACACTGAGGCGAAATGAACATATCTTCACTTCGTTGAGAAATTCGCGCAACACCATTGCATCATCATTCTTCTCAGTCAAATTTACTTTCATGTAGTTGTATCTGACAATTGAAATTGCTACATACGTACAATGATTAATTGGGATAGAATAACTTCTAATAAGAAATTCCATCTGCAGTGAGATGAAAGACAATATCGTTCAATTATGATCTTATTTTACACGTCAGTCTGACTGTATATATATAACCTTACAACGTGAGTAGATATTGATGATGTTATCTGGTATCAACTGGTAACGTAAACTGACGTCCAAAATAAACTTTACTACATTTTGTGATCATTCTGATTAAAGAATGAAGAAGGATAGAACTTTAAAACAAAGTGCCTTTTATCGATCAACCATTTCAGTCAACAACCAGCTAATTAAAATTGAAGGGGAAAACCCCGATTTAGCAATTAATCAATTTAAAGTGGGCAGGGGTCAACATTTTGATTGTTCAGGCATTCATTGAAATGCTTTTTTCGCAATAATTTCGTTAAGGTTGTGAAATTAGCAACTTTTGCGCCAGGTATGAGCAGGCCGAGTGTTATCCCTTCAAAATCTGCCATGTGTAACGAAAACGGCCAAAATTTGAATTACGTCACCTGTCTTCAGTTTCAATCTTCACATAAATCTGAATCCATGTTTTTCTATCAATGGGAATTTATGGATAAAGTCCTACATGTCAGATTGACACATTTGTTAGTCGTACAACTGGTAATCAGCCTTGAGAGCTGAACAATCGCAGTTAAATCGTAATATTGCAGGCCAATTCTGACGTTATGACTTTATGAATGACATTGCCGTGTGTGGTTGATTAGTGGCCAATGGCTATCAATTGAGCAGTCAATGAGCTTTGATTACAACTGTTCAAGTTCATATAGTGCACGAGAACATAATGACATGTCGACCTTTGATGTATGCTATCCTTGACGTCACTAAGAGACAACGTTATCGGTGGTCTAACGTTTTAGATATTGGCCCTCATGCAGTCAAAAAAAACTTTTTTTCCATGTTTCAGGGTTGTCAGCAATCCTCACAACCTCTCTGTAAAGCCTGATCAAGTTACCATAACAAATGAAGGAACACTATCGATTCTTGTAACAAGGGTATTTTTTTTATCAGTTTTGTTGATTTTCAATGGGGATTGGTGATATTTTTGCTGTGCCGTTACCGGTTTTAAGGTGTTTTTTTCACAAACAGGAGGACAAACATTCATTATGGACATTTATTAAACCTTTTCGTCACGTGACTAAACTCCGGTGGAAAGGTCACCTGATTATGACATTTTTTGCCATTTTTGCAAAATGCATGAATATTGCTCAATTTAAAGTTTTAAACATAAAAGTTTGGGTTTCAACTATGTTGTTGAGAACTTAACTGAAAATATTGAAATAACATTGTTTTCAAAATTTCAGTTTAAAAAGTGTAAAGTTTCTTTTGGACGTCAGTTTATATCATTATATACAACTCGATATGTTTAAATATCAATTCTAGCTATAAAGGCTGGCTTTATAGTTTGGTTCCTACAAAGCTTATACGATATGGTTAAACTCTTTAAAACATAATAATGCTGAGCTTTAATCTTTAATTAATTAAGTCATTAATTTTAATGCTCCATTAAATAAAACGTTTCTGACAATAACATACTATATGCTGGTTACCAAGGAATAGCATTATGATTTATTTTCCATTTACGAATCAAATTCCGTTTTAAAGTATCATTACTCATTAGCTAAATTTCATTTTTTAGAACAACCGAGACAGGAAGCTTGCAGTGCATGTAGATTGTCTGATTCTGTTATTGCACTTATAGCAGCCAAAACTTGCAAACGTATTTCAGAAAGAAGAACAAATATTCTTTTCAAAATGTGATATAATTTGAGTGTGGCTTTTTTGTGTATATTATATTTAACTTTTACCTCTCTCGTAACCCAAAATGGGTCGCTCGTCATATGTGTTATTGTATGTATAAACCTAAACTTTTATTCATGTATGAGGTGAGACCTTAATAAATACATGTTCTGTCTGTCTGTCTGTCTGTATTTAACCGTAACCAGATTACTCCTCGAGTTACTTCTCACTCCCAATTTAGGTCATTCTGCATTCATACATCAAATGTGGCATCATTCTTGGTGAAATATAAAACCATATCATTCAATATTGAAAATAAGTTTAGTTATGAAGACAAAATGTTTCCTAAGCATTCAATCCAAAAGGTAATCCAAATAAGGAAAATATGTCACTGATAAACAACTTATTTATTCTAGATCTGTGAAAGGACTTTCGACATGGATACTTACGTCAAGCAAGGGGTGTATGTTTTTTCCTTTTAGTTTTTGTTTTAATATCCTTATCCAAATAGAAAAAAAATCTCCTTTTTCCTAATTCCTTATACTGTGGAGTCTGAGTGAAGCTATGCAATATTGCTTTAGATCAATGTTTTATGTGTTTTTATAAAGTTTTTTTTTATTTTGACTTTGGTTGTGCATGAAACTATTCAAACGTTTTAAGAACCAATCTTAGTTTTTCATTCATGATTAATAACGTGAAGTTTATAAGGATTTTGCATAAGATAAGTTGATGGCTGATGGCTGATGGATTTAAATCAATATTTATCGGTATCGAACTGACACGTGCCTTCTATATTCACTAGTAGGCTTTAAAATCAATTTTCTACCAATCGTCAAAAAACTGTATCACAGAAATTAAATAATACGAAATTTAAAAATGATTTAAATAGGACTAAATAAAAAAAGGTTGAATTTTGAACTGTAGCCTTAAACGTTAACATTTTTACGGATAAGGTAAACAAATGAACCGAATGCTTTATGATTTATCAAGGTTGTCCTTTCTCCGCCGCAGAGTCACTTGAAGAGTGTATGTTTTGGGTGTGTGTGTTTTCAGACTATGCATTTACTTGCAGGTGCTGGGGAATAGGCTCCATTATATGCCAACAGTGCGTTTTACTGACGTCATTCAGAAGCTTTTTAGAGCCCGGCGCTAGAGGGAAGCGGTTTTCAGAAGCATATTGATAAACAAACAATAGTCCATATCAATTGCAGAACCAACAAAGCTTTCCTTTCCGCCGTTCTTGTTTGAAACACTATAGGACACATTCGGAGTCAACACGTTTACTTATATAGCTTCTTTTTTTGAAACACAATATAGCTTTTATTGAAATATATCATCAATGTAAGAACGTAACCATGCTGAATCAAAGGGTGCATATTGCAATAACGTGTTGTTTATACCATTAATCTATTATTTGAATCAGTTATATAACTTTCCAAACTGTTCGATGTGCCCCTCCCCCCCCCCCCCCCAAAAAAAAACAAGCCGAAAAAACTAGCCTTTAAACCTTGACTTTAACTTATTTTTTACATTCATGGTGGGTTTTTGAATGCATGGATTCTCTCAGGAGCCTTGTCAGCATTCCATATAGTCGTTGAATTCGGAAAATCTTGTTTACTTTTAATTTCTTTTGGTCAGACCGTTGGCCTTTGATGAAGTATATCATTTATAAATGTATTTTATAAGTGCATTGTATCCACTGAAGTCAGAAATATATGGTGTGTAAATCTTTACACCATTCAGAATTTCCAAACTTTTTACAAAGTGCATGATTCTGACAAATCTACCCTTCTCCGCTATCTTTCTAACTGTGTGATCCTGTGAGATCTATATACATAAACGTAGTTTCACTTTCTCATTATGCCGTCACTCTGGAATTTCACAAGTTTGTATATGGCTTATGTCCTTGAGCTATATTTCACACTGTTGGATCGTGATACATTAACGTTGAGTTTACATGGCTCAAATCCTTAATGTTATTGAATGTCACTCTGAGGTATCATAAGGCAATAACGTTGACTTGAAATGGCTTATATCCGTACTGTTATCGTGTGACTGTATGGGATTATGATACATTGATGTTGATTTGAAACTGTTTAGGTGAGGTGATAAACGTTGATATGAAAAAGCTTATACTCATACTGTTAATTTGGCAATCTTGTGAAATCATAATACATGAACGTTGATCTTAAAGGCGTATTTGTCTCCTTTGTTGCCGTTACTCTGTGAAATCATAATACATGCACGTCGATATGAAATGGCTTATCTATTTATATCCATACTGTTATTCAATCACTCTGTGATATCATACAACAGTAACGTTGATAGAAAACGTCTTATATCTACTGTTATTTCATTACTCTGTGATATCATATAACAGTAACGTTGAAAAAAACGCCTGATATCTACTGTTATTCCCTCACTCTGTGATATCATACAATAGTTACTTTGATAGAAAACGTCTTATATTTACTGTTATTCCATTACTCTGTGATATCATACAACAGTAACGTTGATAGAAAACGTCATTTATCTTCTGTTATTTCATCACTCTGTGATATCATACAATAGTAACGTTGATATAAAACGTCCTATATTTATTGTTATTCCATTACTCTGTGATATCGTACAACAGTAACGTTGATAGAAAACGTCTTATATTAATTTTACTGTTATTCCATTACTCTGTGATATCATACAACAGTAACATTGCTAGAAAACGTCTTATATCTACTGTTATTCAAACACTCTGTGATATCATACAACAGTAACGTTGATATAAAACGTCATTTATCTACTGTTATTTCATCACTCTGTGACATCATACAACAGTAACGTTGATATAAAACGTCATTTATCTACTGTTATTTCATCACTCTGTGATATCATACAACAGTAACGTTGATATAAAACGTCCTATATTTGCTGTTATTCCATAACGCTGTGAAATCATACAACAGTAACGTTGATAGAAAGCGTCTTACATGTATATCTAATGTTATTCCATTACTCTGTGATATCATAATACAGTAACGTTTATATAAAACGTCTTATATCCTGACTGTTATTTCCTCACTCTATGACATCAAAATACAGTAACGTTTATATAAAACGTCTCATATCTAATGTTATTCCATTACTCTGTGATATCATAATACAGTAACGTTTATATAAAACGTCTTATATCCTGACTGTTATTTCCTCACTCTATGACATCAAAATACAGTAACGTTTATATAAAACGTCTCATATCTAATGTTATTCCATTACTCTGTGATATCATAATACAATAACGTTGATATAAAACGTCTTAGAGTTAGATCTTGTACGGTTATTCCATAACTCTGTGAGACCATAATAAAGAAACGTTGATAGAAAACGTCTTATATATACTGTTATTCCATCACTCTGCGAGACCATAATACAGAAACGTTGATATAAAACGTCTTATATCTACTGTTATTGCGTCACTCCGGGAGATGATAAAGACGTAATTATGTGTGCTGGCGAAGTAGCCCAGTCACAACTTCCTGCCTGAAGAAAGCAGTATTGTGTATCTGATGAGTCGTGTGATTGATCAGGCTGTCAGACACATCGTAGTGAAAGCAGTTGGAAGATCGCCAAAACCATCACGCCTCGTCACTGGAGCTCTTGTTCTTTCTCTAGTTCCTCGGATTCAGGTCATAGGTCGACGAGTTCCGCGTTATGTGTGGCTGCAAATAGATTAGAGCACATGATTATCTCTACTGGGGAATGTATACTTCTGTTTTGGCTCAGTGTTGCATCATCTACCTCCCAGTGTCCCTATCTTCATCCAGCTCTTGTGGGATCTTCAGCTAGAGTTCTTGTGACTATTATATATTGTGATTGTAGTGTCTCAATCATCAGCGAGTTTTTTTGTGACATCTTCAGTAATTTTTTTGTTAATGTTAAGACGTTTTATTTTGTAGAATTTTTGGAAGGTTGCTTTCTTGTAGGTTATAGGATTTTGTTTCTTCTCGAAAATCAAACTTGAAGAATTCCCGCTTTGCTTTGTTGGAGAATATCAGATAATGTTTTTTTTAACTGAATAAAACAACTGCTTTGCAGTGGTATACAGGATTGTTTTTGCAGAGTAAATAATTTACCGTCTTGGAAAAAAAACCAGACGCTGTTTTCTTGTAAAATTCCAAGCGGTGTTTCTTTTAATTTTATCTCCTTACTTTGTCCATTGCAAGTATCGTACTTGTTTTATTGTGAAATTGCAGGATTGGTTTTCCTGTATCATATCAAAATTTTATTTCAAGTATAATTTTGTTATTTTTTTAAAGATCTTATTTCCAGTAAAATATCCGATTTAGTTTTTATAAAATGTTCTTATTTTTTATTTGTGTTATGCGCAGCTCATTGCTAACAAGACTGCCAAAGCGGCATTAACTCCAACTCACCCTTTACTGTTTTGTAAAATGTTTCATTTTGTCTTGTAGTTTCTACGGTTTTGACCTCTCGTAATATCTCCGAACATATTTTTCCTATTTGATATTAAGGATGCGCGGTATTATCGATATATCGGTATATTGCAATACAGGAACAACGTGATACGAATCGGTCCACACTTCTGAAAATAACCAATACATGTATAACGTTACGTTTTTCTAAAATTGCAAAACAAATAAACAACCAAATAAAACATGATTGACGGAAAGTTCTTTTCAACGTGTGAAGCTGGAAAGTTCTTTTCAACGTGTGAAGTTGTGTTGTTAAAATAGCTCAAATATGTATACAGATCAAAACAGTGATTGCAAAATATCTCTTTCCAAACCGGCTCATAGCCGAGCAATGCGGATGGTCGTTTTTATCGCTCCTATTTAGACACGATAGCAGGCTATTTTAGAATTAAAGAAATACCAATATATTGCAATACCACGTATTGCAATACGCTTTTCTGTATCGCAATATATTGCAATACAGAAATGAGGAAAGATACCCTTCCTTATTTGAGATAAACCTTTTCTTTATTTTGATTTTTGTGATTTTTGTAGAATATAAGAATATCCATTCAAGTAAAATTATCTTGTATGATAAAAATATGTTTATGTACATGTACATGTATAGGTATTTGCATATGAAATGAAAATTTCAATGAAATAAATAGCTTGTTTTCTTTACGTGACCAAGGTTACATGGATAAACAGCATACTTCAATTTGAAATTGATATATTTGACTCTATCTTACAACTAAATTTTGTTTGAAGTTATATCTGAAATAGGCACTTCTGTGATTTCATCACGTACATTTCGTCAAATATGACAACGAAAGAAGCAAATGCGTTACAACATTGTTATCATTTTCAATTTCAAAGCTGTAAATAGTATTTTCAAACCGTTGTAAAAGATAAGAATGTTATAATGTTTCAGTAATGTGGCAACCTATGATAAGTTCGACCTATCGTATTGAATCTTCTTGCTTTTCATTAAGATTGTACTTTTCATAAGGTTCAAAACAAATAATGGCCTCTTCCAAAAAGCACTTAATCGAAAGCCATTCTACTGCTAAAATTTTTCCTTGTTATAAGTTGTTTTGTAATACATTCTTAAAAGGGCGTTTAACCAACTGACCTAGCTTTTAAATCAAGTTTCCGATCAACGCTATTATTTTGACCAGAAGGAATAAATGAAATTGTGCATACTTTTGACTGTTTTAATTTTCATTAATGATTGCGGGATAATTAAATTGAAGATGATAAGTATCGCATTTCTACGATGGAGTGTATATGTACGAACAAAATTAAATAATGTGTATCTTAAAATTGTTGTTAAGAAATACGTTTATGAACGTACGTTGAATTATCAGTTCCATTTTCTATCTATGCATCAACCGTGATTCATTTGCAGTATAAAGATTCGACGTAGACTTTGTTAAGTATATTTCAATGATATCAAAGCATCGGATTCCGGTACCGTAATGTAACAACGATGGATTTAGCCAGGTATATGCTTTGATCCTCAAGTCGTGACTATTTGACCATGAAAACTCATTTCTTGGTGAACTGATTTTAGAACTAAGTTCATATAAGGAATCCTTAAATAAATGCTTATATCGCCCGCCTACGTATTTCCTGCCATTCTGAGAAAAGGGATTGTTTGTCTTTGTTACTTTCATCGATAATGATGATAATGACATTCAGTCAATTAAATATTCTGTGAATAAATGAGCTGATCATTACTTTAATGTAGGTCATCTAATCAGAATCATTAAGTGTGTCAGTATTTCTGGAATGGAAATGTTTAAGTCGTATAAAGAGAATACTCAATTTTAATTGAAAATGTTTTAATTCTTTTTTCAACATCGTGAACTGCTCTTGAGAAATTTACAAATCAGAATATGTTTACGTGGGAATACATTGTGCCTTCGATTGAATTGAGACGGCCGATGTCAATCGATGTTATCACAAATCATAAAAATCGAAAATGAACAGTTTGTTCAAAATGTAAATGATAAAAACGACCCAGGAGTGAAACGTTCGCATGTAGCGTTATATGAACCTTGAATTAAAAAGTCTTTTTAGGAAGAACGTATACCTTCACAGAATGCTAACAAACAGAAATACAATCACCATTGCATTAATCTAACAGTCATGTTTTTTAGCCATTCTTATTGACTGCATTACACAATTCATACATTTTATATGGTTTTAAATGTGTAATGAAGAAGCAAAATGGGGCCCGGGGGGGGGGGGGGGGGGACTTTATCATAACGGAAGCCTCATTGCCCAAATCACAAATTAAAAGTGTTGTATCACCGTATGCTCATAGTACACATACTATAATGACGAGGATCCACAAAGCAGATAAACACACCTATTGCCTATCATCAATCTAAGTTCGAAAGACATTCAGAGAGATCATCGACTTGGAAAGCGCCAAATGACAAGGAAAGATCTGTAAATACGAGATTCTTCCACACTGAAGATCAGATCCTTGTAAGAGGGGCGATGGACGTGTTCAAGGAGAACGGGGTCAAGTTCAGCGCAGATCTGACCAAGAGACAGAGACAGAAGTTAGCATCATTGAGAGAACAGGGTCTTCGGGGTTACCACAAGGAAGAAATTAGGTCACAGCCTCCATAGGGGGATACCGCACACACGAGTCACTTTGTATGATTTTCAAGGTCACCATGGCAATTTGACCACTTTTGTAACTCTTGTTAACGCGATATCGTATGAACCGCTGCACCTAACGTTTTCGAATTTGGTCACAGCCTACATTTGGGTATCACCCAGACACCAGTCACCAGTCACTTTTGATGTCCTTTACCTTAATTTCAAGGCCATCACGGCACTTTGGCCCTTTTTGAAACACCTTATATTTTATGAAGCTCTGCACCTAATGTCTTCAAATTTGGTCAGAGTCTATATTTAAGGGATACGTGTTTAACCAGACGAGTCATAAACCGGCACAAAATTTTCACGCCAAACATCAACGGGAATAGGACGGTGTCACAGCTAAATCTAAAAAGAATGTTATTGCTCATCTCTATTTTTGATTCTGAAACAATGAAGCTCTTGTGAACGAACTTGAGGATTCTGATTTCGTTGATTATGTGAAAATGTATGTTACAATAGGATTGACAGAAACATGGTTTCACCAATATGATTTATCAACATATTCCTAAGAGTTCTCGGTCTATAGTAGGGATATCGATGATATTAATCTGTCAGTTGACAAGCAAAGAGGTCGATATGCAGGAGGTATTACAGTATTTGTTAGAAATTCAATTATAGATGAACATTTTGTTGAGAGGAAATTATACATACATAAAGTTTTTTTTTTAAAAAAATAGATTGCTAAAAAACCGACAGACTTTATTTGGTATAATTTCCGTTCTACTGTCCTTAAAGAGGGAGCAAAACATAGCAAATGGATTGCGTTCACATGACGCATCGGATTGGACAGAGTGTTTGTTCAGGTGGAACTATTGAATTCTCAAACTATCAAAGAAACAACTAAATTTTAAAAGAACTTTCATCAAATTGTACCAATATCATCACTGAAATATATCTCTGTTCAAAAACAGTTTTATAAATTGAATACATAATATAGCATTGTATGATATGATAACTTCCCTATAGGTTACTATCATGAAAGTCATACAGTTTCACTGATTTGAGGGAAAGAAAGAGGCGTACATTAATGCATTAGAAATAAACATTTGTAAAACGGATTTTCAGATACTTAAATTCAGAATGAAGAAAATGGTTTCTACATGCATAAGCAGTTCAAATAGTGATTGTCTAGCGGAAACGGTCGCTGCACGATGTTGTCTGTATTGACGCAATCACGTCACAACCTAATGACTGACGTCAATGAGGCAGGATTGCAAGTGCTTTTAACTTTACTTTATGATAAAATAATAAGGGTATAGAAATATAAAAAACAATCGAGATACGATCGAGAGTTTGCCTTATGACTGTCACGCAAATCGTGCACATAAAGTTGTGTAACATGTCATTTCGGATTAATAACAGTAACATGCATGATTATTTTTTCGTTTCTTAGAAACCACTACCCAAATTGGATGAAAAAATAATTTAAAATTATTAATTATTACCAGATAAGTAAATTCCTTTTTAATAAATTCATGGTGTTTCTCCACAATTTTTAAAACTACAGCGTATGACATCATTGGCCTGAGGTCATAATCATTCAGTAAGTTGTTGTGTGGTTTACTGATACCACAATCATTTTATTGTCCCCCGCCGCAACGCGGAACGGAGGACATAATGATTGTATTCAGCGGCGTCCGTTGGTATACGTCCGTATGTACAATGTACGTCCGGATTCTTGTTAACGCGGTTAACTGCTGGACCAAATGTCTTGAAATTTGGTCACATCCTCCATTGGGGGATAACGCAGACACCAGTCACTTTGTGTGACTTTGACCTTATTTTCAAGGTCACCATGGCAATTTGACCATATTGTAACTCTTGTTAACGCGATATCTTATGAACCGCTGCACCTAACGTTTTCGAATTTGGTCACAGCCTACATTTGGGTATTACGCAGACATCAGTCACCAGTCACTTTTGGTGACCCTGACCTTAATTTTAAGGCCATCACGGCACTTTGGCCCCTTTTGAAACACCTAATATCATATGAACCATTGCACCATATGTTTTCAACTTGGGTCACAGCCTACAATCTTGGATTACCCAGATACCAGTCAGGGTCATCACGGCACTTTGGCCACTTTTGAAACTCTTGTTAAAGCCTAATCTCCAGAACCATTACATGTCAATGGAAATTAAATGCATTTGCTTTTTGTGACATTTATTTCGGAATATCTCAACGGCGGGGGACAGTGCCATGTTAGTGGCAAATTCTTGTTTGAATTTAAAATTCAGGGAATATTGATGAAATACGGAACTCTTGAGTGGTAGTACTTGTACTTAGATGCGATCGTTTAATAACAAGCCACTCACTTCTTTATGAAAGTGTTAATAAGGGAACTTAAGGTAGTATGAGAAGGAGGAAACATTGCTCTGACATTTTCTGCTCTCAGAATAACAAGAAGGAAGGGATAAAATCTTTTTCTGAGAGTAGAAAACTTAAGATTAATGTTTTCTCAAATTCAAACCGTCAAAAATTAAAATCTTTTTATGCCCCCGATTCGGAGATTCCAGGGCAACATGTATATTGTTTTTGCCCTGTCCGTCTGTCTGTCTGTTTGTCACAATGTTTTTAACCTTCCTCCTAACTTTTGATTGCTTTGGGGTTGACCTTTGATATTTCACATGTGCATTTCGTGACCTTGACCTTGGCACAGAAAGCATTTCTTGAAAACTTTAACCTTGACCATAACTTGTGATTGGATAGAGAAAGACCGTTGATATTTCAAATGTGCATCAATCATGATAAGAACTTTCAGATGAGGTTATGATTTTTGAACTCGTGACCTTGACCTTTGCGCAGTAAGCATTTCTTGAAAACCTTAACCTTGGCCATAACTTGTGATTGCATAGAGAAAGACCTTTTATATTTCACATGTGTATCTACATGTTGCATGATAAGACCATTCAGATGAGGTTATGATTTTTGACCTCGTGACCTTGACCTTGGCGCGTCAAGTTATTCTTGAAAACTTTAACCTTGGCCATAACTTGAGATAGACCTTTCATATTTCACATGTGCATCCGTCTTTCTCTATGCAATCACCTTTCAGATGAGGTTATGATTTTTGACCTCCTGACCTTGACCTTGGCGCTGCATTTTTTGAAGACTTTAACCTTGACGATAACTTGTGATTCAGAAATGGCTCAGGTACATATTGACACAAAAATGCACAATAACAATTTTCTAATATCCGGGGGCATCAGTGTTTAACAAACACATCTTGTTTTGTTATAAGTCAATAGGTTTCTTCTACCCTTGGAAGACGCACCGATCTATAACAAGGTTTCTGGAATAAACAAATAATTATAAAAACTAATTTTAAATTTGCACTTTATAATTCTCTATCCGCAAATCCTGCTTTATAAATAGTATGTCTCCTTGGCGTTTTATCGAAGAAGAGGAAACATGATTATAAAAAGAAGAAATCAAGCAGTCGGTTCTGTGAGCTAAGGGTTCCAGGTTCAAATCCAGTAATCTCTACTATGAACATTTTACTTTGTATAGTTTTTTGATAATACTTGTTTTGTGACAGGAATTCGTTTGCAGGTATGACAAATTAGAGTAAGTCTCCTTTCAGGTTTTCCTTTCATACATGTAGGAACACTTTTTACGGGGTTATTCTCGGATGTAAAACCTCTTAAGAGGTTATTCATAGAACAAAACCCAACAAAACAAGAGGCAGAATCTGACTTAGGTTTATAACCAAGTTATAGTGTAGTCCAAGTCAATATCATTTTCTGTCGACTGTCACGTGACGGTTTTTGACCTATCCGATTGGAAAATCTGAAAAAAAAGGTTTATATAATAAAATGAAATTGAGTAATCAATTCTCTATTTCTGAAGTGTAGGCCATCGGTCCATAACTAGATATGTTAGATTGTACATGACAAACTGAAATTGAGTACTTGACATGACTGATAAGCTGAGAATAATGATTAAAATGAGGCCTTTAACAGTCAATCTCAATTTTGAATAGACTAAAAGTATGATTTTATTAGAGCCTCTCATTAAAATATTCGGTTAATTGTGATACATTTTAAGACAATATCAATGTTTGAAGTGTTCAATTTTATACCATTGTCGACGGTTGTGTACTTACCTATTTTGGTTTGGAATGTATCTGGTGGTTCCACACTAATATAACACCATAAATACATGTCTCTAGAATTCAAATAATGAGTGTAAATGACGGAGACAACAACTCGAATATCAATTAAAGTATCGATATCTCCCTCGATGATGAGTTAAAGTATATATAGATATCAAAGTTGTCCAGGGAATTGACAGAAAAACCTGAACTGTCATCTGAGATAGTTAACAATACACTCAATCTAATATATAGTGATGACGCATGGAAATAGAACATCAATAATATTAAACTGAATTTGTGTCATCAGTGATAAGAAACACATATCCAAAGGCAAGTTTTAACGACCATGTAATTATGAGTTGGAACTAAATGTATCCTCGCTCTCTTTCAAGGGGATCAACAACCTGGCTCGTGTAACCTCATTTACCATTGTTAACAAGAGCATCCAAACAGGTAAGGGGGGTCACATGACACAAACTTCGTACTGGCTGTCAGCTGTAAGCGGTTAGCAACTAAACGATTTCGTCCCTACCGAGTATTTACGACTCTTTCGGGGCCCTGTTAATAAAACACTGGAAGTTAAAATTCAGGTTGCAGACCCCCTTTAATGTATAGTTTCAATCTCATTGTCAGTATATAAATTATGCTTAGTCATTCTTGTCCTTAAGATATTTCTCGGTTACTTCTCCCTAACCTGGGTTACACATGGAGCACTTCTTGACTTGAACTCCAGAAACTTTGTTGCAATAAAAGTCAATTGCGAAACATTTTAAACCGGAGCTTTCCATGGCCGTTAAGCAGACTTGAGCTCCTTCGAAGCACAACCCAATTTTGTTTTTATGTTTAATATAATGGTTTCAATAATGATGTTTTATCTGATTTTGTCAACTTGTCTCATTGACTGAGAACATGCGTTTATATCAATTCGATTCACACTTATGACATTATTTTTTCGATTTTTAGTTATCATATACACAAAATTATTTCCATGAGTAAAGCAATTATTAGAAAAACAATTAGACAAAAGAAAAACGTGGATTGGAAAGAATGTAGTCTGATTTTAACGCTACAAACAAACAATCTTTCTGAGTTTCAATGTACAAACGTTAAGAAACTACAAAAATATTGTATGTGACAAAGATTCCTATTTACAACAATCAACAGTCTGATTTAAATCTCAGTTTTCGTGATGAAACGTAACTAGTGTTGAAGACATAGAGTTTTTAAGGATCATCAATTTCTTCATTGTATATATAGTTCGGTACAGGTACGGTATAAGAATCTAAACGTCGCTACCATCTACAATAAAGAAGTATATCATCCATAAAACGCATTGTCTTATTCATTTCTCCAACACCTAAAATGGCTCATAAACTTAAGTAACTACATGTATAGTATCGAACACAACATGCAATTACTAGTTCAAATACTATGGCAGTCATTACTTGAGCAGAACAAAAGTTCATTTAACACAAAATCGGTTTTATGTTGGTTTTATCTGAAATATAAAAAGTGAAAGTACTTTTACTTTGATTCAGTGGGAGTAGAGTTTGCTACCATCTGCTGTCTTCAGGGAGTCTACTGGTTTCCCGACCAGCGTCATTGTTCACTGTTTACAGGGGTCTGATTGGCTATTGTGTGAGTGTTTAGACTTAATCTCTTTTTATCTTTTTCAGTAGGCGCTCCCATACGAGTTTCTTCACAAACAAGATACACACTAACGTTTATATTTGTTAGCAAAAACAGGATGTGTTTTGTATTTAAATCAAGTGATAAGGTTTGGTGTTTCAAGTCAAATTTTACATCTACATTTAATATGAAGTTTGAAAACTTAATAATAAGTTTCTATTATGCTAAATTGATATCCCGTTATTAGACGTGGTTGAAAGAAGATCGTGTTTTACTTAAGTAGAAAAGTGGTCGTTAGTCACAAGTTCTTATTTCTAGCAGGTAAAATAGTTGTGTGGATTATCAACTTATGAAAATAGATATCGGGATAGATTCTTGGACAGTTTGCATATTTGGTTATCGTAAATGATAACAAATAAGTTGGTAATGCATTAAAGTGGCAGTAGCACGTTTTTTTTAAATTGTATGTTTTCAACTTTTCATTGATAATTGTACGTTAATGCTAAATGTATTATTTTGATAGTGTCAAAAATCTTATGACACAAACCAATCATCCACAGTCAGAGAACAAATTATAAAGATTCACATAAAGTCCATTGGCGGCCATTTTTGCGTGAACACCTTTAATTTATTTTATATAAGAAAGATGAATTGCATGGCAGAACTTTATATTATACATTTGATCTATTACTGCTTCATTTAGTTTAAATACATTGTCTTTCAGTTGGAACCTTTAATTTTCATTTTCCTGACATCACCTTATATACCCCCTAAAACGTGCTACTGCTCCTTTAAAACGCCTTGGTTTTCTTTTATAGCAAACTTTTAGAATATTTAACAATTGTCCACCTGTTACAACCTTCATTTTCCTGATGTAATCATGTCAAAATGACATGTAGTGACATGATCTGAGAATAAGTTAATTAAGTGGCAGCACAGTAACCGAAACACTGGAATATGAATGACTAAAATATGCTAGCGTGAAATATGAATGAAATCACTATCATTCGGTCTTGTGCAATGCCATTGTAATGAACTTGTACTATACGTAGAGTACATGGTTGGTTGAAAGTTCTTCCTTTTCTTAGATAAAGAAAAACACATAAATTCTATATATTCCTTAAGGTACTTGTACCTTTGATTAACTTAAATCCTGATTTAGAGAAATACTGAATGGTAACCTCTTGACAAACATCTTTTTCAGGAAATATTATTTTATTTGATTCAATATAGATCTTGATTGAGATTATATGATATCGTCTTCACAAACATCTTTTCTAAAAAATAATCCTAATATATTTAATTCAGTATCTAAAACAAGAAGATTTACTATTTGTCCCCATCCACTTCTTTAATTCAGTATCTGAAATAAGAAGATTAACTTTTCGTCCCTATCTAAATAGAAACCATGCTATTGTCACAGTAAAGGTCATAAGGTTTTGGTTCAAGGCTTCCCTTCTGAATGTCAGCGCCAGGAACATCTGCCCATCTTCACAACAGGAAGACTTTCTGTGACAGATAACTTTCCAAAATAAACGTGCCACCGACCCATTAGCTGAGACTTTGCTAGTATGTGGGAATAACCATCACTTATAGGACTTTTAGAAGGATGGAAATACGTTATATGATTAGTGACTTTTCAAATATTACATGGTTTCACCAAAGAGACTGTATCACATTGGATATACTTAATGTATTAGAACATCATCTGGAAATGGTCTCTAAAAATATCTTAATCATTTCCTATTGTCCTGGAATCTGTCAGAATCAATTAAGGCTATTTCAAACTTTCATTCTCACTCTGATTCTTCCCACTACATCTCGAACTGCATTCATTTCGTTCATTACATTAGTGAATGGTGTCATTTTCGTGGTACAAAACATGTTTGCAAAGGGATAGTTTTAAGGCATGTGATTTTAATAATATATGTTATTCATATTGGACAAAATAAGTTATGGGTATTGTTATTTTTTCATCCGTTTGTGAATTAAGAAATATATCATTATTCAATAATTTCCAAATGTTCATATACCCCTAACCACTTTTCCAAGTATATATATTCATATATGTGTTCGTAGGGGCAAGATGGTCGAGTTGGCGAGCTGTTGTAACATTCAGGGCTGACGATAGTTTCAGGCCCTCTGGTTGATGGTTAGGAAAAGTGCAAGAATTCGCAGGGTTGCAGTAAGTGTGATCAAGAATAAACAATGGTGCACAAAAAGTTTATGTAGCATTTGCACTAATATCATATACATGAGATCAGGTAGATAGATTAGTATCTATCTATATAGAGCTAAATCGTCAGAATATGTAAAAACAATAATTCTTAACAAAACTTACTTATATTAAAAGAATTACAAAATAAATTGCAATACGTCAATCAAGTCAACGATTTATCTGGTTATGTCAAATAAAAAGCTTAGGATCAACCAAACCTTTAACAAATGTACAGGTAAAATACAACATATAATTCATCATAGTGACTGCTTCTCCTAAGCCCCAAGGGGTAACATACCATGCTATTATTTACCAAGGAGGCAGTCTTTCATCTTCTCCTGGGCTTACAATAGGGTCAGTAGGGATACAGTACATATATACGTGCTGGACACCACCCCACTCAGACCAGGGGTCAGCTACGGGTCAGGGGCAAGGAAGATTAAAAAGCAAATACTGAACTAGACTGAAGATGCGTCGATGGACATAAGCACTTCTTGTTATTTGTAGTTTACGGGAGACTAGCTAATGTTACCTTTGAGGAGATGACAATCTGGGGTCAGACGAGGTCACGGGGTCAACCTTTGAGATAAATACACGTGCGACGCATGCGCAAATGAGGCTTGGATTTTGGGAGTGTGCTTAGAAACAGACGTCTTGAGGTTATTTCTGAGAGTGATTCATCTACTTTCTGGAAAATGGTCATGTATATTTATGTTGCTTATCGTTCCCTTGGTATAAGTTGTTCTTCAACGGGGCGTTGTAGTGAATTAAAACGCGACAAAGTTTGTGCTTATTTCAGTCGTTTAAATGACTTTTGCAAAATTTACTTACATCGAATAGTAGAAGGCATATGCATAAATCAATAATTTACCTAATAAAGCTATATCAAAGAACACGTTTATCGAATCGCTTATTTTCAGAAATTAAAACTGCTATATATACATTAGTCATCACGTAAATATTTATTTAGTGATAGGAGAGATCTATTTAACAAATTATGCATTGTTTTACAAAAAGAAAAACTCTCTTATCACGTCATTATTAATAACTTCACTTAGCCCTTGACTACATCAGTATTAACAAGAGTGAAATGTATCCAAACTTACTACTCTTCTGGTACATATATTTATATACTAAACTTTCCTGTATAAGTTCCTTGCAGTCGGTATTTTCCGGAAAAGGTTGACTATTTATGACTGTTCATTTCTTATCAAGAAATTATGTCGAAACCCTTAAATATCTATAATTAGATGCGTTATTTCTGTTACCATTTACCGTCTTTCAAAAGTTTAAAAGATTAAATCTGAACATATGATGCATCTATTTAAATGAAATTTAAGTTTAACGAAATCTTACATCTGGTTGAATATGATCGATTCGGTTCTAGGACTTTACTGACAGCGGCGGACAGCCGGTATGAATTTACTATTAAAACATAGGCTGGTCTTATTCTAACCATTTGGTTATAATCAAGTGAAGATCTGTGTATGACCGGACTATAGGTTCACCTAGACATCTGATCCAGGGTGCAAACAACAGCTTTAAAAGCATACTTCAAAACGTTTTCGAGTTTACTAAATCATGCATATTTCATATCCCGGTGCTTTAAACTACTTAAAAACTTTGATAGTCATTTAAAGGGGCAGAAGCACGTTTTTAGGGGGAATATAAGGTGATGTCAGGAAAATGAAAATAAATGGTTCCAATTGAAATACAATGTGTTTGAACTAAATGAAGCAGTAATAATTCAAAAATATAACGTAAAGTTTAGCCATGCGATTCCTTTTTGTTACACAAAATGAATTAAAGGTGTTCACACAAAAATGGCTGCCAATGGATTTTATGAGAATCATCATACTTTGTCCTCTGACAATGGATGATTGGCCTGTGTAATGAGATTTTTGACACTGTCAATATAATACATTTAGCATTAACCTACAATTATACGTGAAATATTTAAAATATAAAATTATCAAAAAACGTGCTACTGCCCCTTTAAGCTTCAAGCTTTTGATTGCTAAGGTGGGACTTTGACTTGAATTGATGTACAATCGGGATATCTTATGAACATGGAGTGGTCTTGCTTGACATTGTCATTTAAATATTGTAATTGTTAATCTCACAGAATGGGAATTTCCAACGCGTAAATGTTTGCATGAGAGTGCATGTTAAGAAACACGTTTCCGTTTATTGATTGTTTAGTTAACAACCTCACGCCATAAACGTCCATTACAAAGAAAAACTTAACGGAAGACATTTATCACCTTAATATCTCTGAAAGTCAAACAGATGATATCATCAAAGTTACATTCAGAAAACACGACCTTTAGCAAATAAAATAGGCAAGTAATTGAAAAACGTGTTAAACGATACGTTCACTTTGTAACTCGATACCCTTATGCGAAACGTTATAATACATCCCATGTTTATAGGACAATCCTCTTCAGAATTCCCCCTCAGTGAAAGAAGTCTGTGATTGTATCACTGCGATAAGAAGGGGAGTGTTAGATGGTGTTACACCTTCTGGTGCTGAGGCAGTGACATGTGTCTTCCAGAAGTGTTACCTTACTGATCTACAACCAGATAGCTCCACATGGATGAAGACATTACAAAACCGACCTTGGTCTGGGTTCGAGCCCATGTCTGACTAACTGGGCATGGGGTGATAAAGAACATGGAAAGTGTACTTGTTGACTTTCAATTCAAAATCATTGCGATGTCATTTAGTGAGAGTGTGAAAGTTCAAACTAACTTTCTCTACTTTTCATATATTTTTTTAGGAACATATCAATAATAGCCTCTGCCACAAAAAAATAGCAACCCTCTGTGTGTTTTAAATAGCATTAACAAGTATCACGTTTTTTGAAAATATTTTAAATTAAAATATTTTAAATTTTTCATTGATAATTGTAAGTTAATGTTAAATGATACTTTGATAAAATAAACCTCCTTTTACACTTAATATCAACTGTCCGTAAATAAAGTTTTAAAAATGTTCATAAATAATGATAAATAATTAATGTTAAAATAATTATCCATCTGTACTTTTAGTAAACGGCATTTTGAACAAATCTGATTTATGATATCCCTAGCATAACGTATTTCGAAAAAAGTCTGTTAAACTTAAATCTTAATCAACAGTACAATACAGAAAGAGTTAATTCAAACTTAAGTAGTAGTTCTTGTGTCACGCCATGTTACGAGTAATTTGTCTTTTACATATTTGTATTTTTTCAAACATTAACAGAAGTTATCTCCCTCTCATTTTAAAGTTATACAGACACATTGTTTCTAGAAATGAATAACATAATGACATTTAAATATAAGGACTAAAAGTGACGCTGATTCAATTTTTTTGGGCACTGTAAAATCATCAGTCACAATGCAAAGATTAACGTAACTTTTCCTGTTTCCGTTGACGATATAAACGGAACATACGGAACGTGTAACGTGCATTATCTTGTTTATGACGCATGATGTTGCATCCTGAATCTGAAATCTAAAAATAGTTATTTGATTGATATGATTTTAGTACACTACAGACAAATCATAAAGTATGTATCCGAATTAATCCTTATCATGAAAAATAGAAAGTGAAACTCTGAGATACCATTTTGATAACAATATCATAATCAAGCTTTTTCTGTGTATCGAATCAGACGTTATATGTAGATTACGAACTTTCTTAAAATCTAAAGCAATATTCGTCAAATCGTTATCACACCAATTGATCACATAATGTTTGGTAATATAATTTCCAACATGAAATATAAGCATTCTTCATAGATTTTGTTTGTTCATTTCTATACAATATTTAATACATCTTATCAAAAATCAAAGAGTTAGATCGAAGTTTGTTTCCTCATGCCCTATGCAATAAGCATTGTCGATGCTCATCCCAAAAAAGATATATAAATGTTCCGCCGGCGACATCTAACCGATTATCAATATAACTTGGGTGATATATAACAATAAGAGCACGTAAATATGATGCGTATACATGTACGTCAAGATAGAGATGTAATATACAGGCTAGTTGTGTTGTACTTTGCCGTTTAACTCCATCAATGTATGCAGCAAACGACGGGGAAAATATATTGCTGGAGCGGGTCTACAGACGTCTGTTGGTGGCTGGTCTTCAAGTTCGTCGTCCACTTATTACCACCTGCGACCTCTCTTGTCTGAGCACAGCCACATCAAAATGGACAGTCTTTTGTATAACCTAAAGGTGACCGTCAAGATCTATTTAGGTCCACATACAGTCTAGACATCATCTCAAAATCAATTCTTCGGCCTTTACTCAATACCTTCAATAAGACTTTATCTACCCAAGAGCCAACACAGCATCGAATCCCTTTACTGACCACGTGTACATCTAGATCATTACCCCATCGAGCACGCCTGGGATCGTTAGGAAATCGGCCTATCAACATCACTCAAAGATAAGATAGGCCGTTTTAAAAGAATGAAACAGTCTCCAAACAGACGTTCTATGCCAAAATAAACACATTTCAAATTCTCGTTGTTTAACTATAAAGGCGTTGCTTCAAATCTACCATTAGTATGTATCAGATGGTGATTCTTTATTAAGGTAGAACACATAAAACACGTCATTACAAATCTAGTCGTGCATGTCTATATATATATAAGGAAAATAAGACGTGCATGTATATAAATGATAAAACGTGCACGTATAAAGAGGATAGATTATAACAGGTGCGCGTATATAAATGATAAGACATGCATGTATATAAATGATAAGACATGCATGTATATATATATTAGACATGTACGTATGCATATGTACGTGTACAGATGATAAGACATGCATGTATATAATGATTATATATGTACGTTTATAGATGATAAGACGTGTACGTATATTGATGATTGTAGACATGCAAATATTTAGATAAGACATGAATGTATATTGAGGATAAGACTGTGTTGTAGAATGTAACAGTTCGAAAGCATGATTCCATTATCATATTTGATCTAAGTGACGAAGTCGTGATAGTTGCGTTGGTGAACAATACGTCATGCGTATCAATATACGTCATGACTGATACGTAACTATAGTAAACATCAAGCCATGCTGAAACGACAAACATATTTTGAATCATTCAGAGTTAACGTATTTACTACAACGCAAGTAAGTGTTATGGTTCGTATTGTTGTGGTCAACAGGCTATAATCGAACGTCATACGAGATTGAATCTAAGTGAAGATGGAAGGCGTTCTAGTCTCGTCAAGAGCAGTTTCCTTCCTTACTCGCCATACATGCCCACTAAGATTGTGATACAGTGGGATATCTCTGAATATTTTCCGGAAAGTTACCAGTCATTGAAGAATGCGATGAATGTAAAGAATTCAATACACTCGCTTTGATACGGGTTCTACTGGAGTGTATGACTCAAGATAAAGTTGAAACGTAAGACACTAAATACATTGTTCTCGCCTACGAAGACAGATTTAGAATACGGAAAATTTAGATTTTCAAAATTCACTACTTACTTCCTGTTCAAGGAAATTTAGTGAATATCAACCTTCAATTATGCACAGGAATATTTTTCAATGGACAATAAAGAAAATTTCTATTCATATAAGTCAAATAAAAAGAAGAATTTATTTCTCACGCGAAGAAAGGTTGCATGCCAAAAATTTACTTTGGATGGTTCATACTTTGTCAACCTCTTTAAACTATGAATTCAAATCTACATTTCTGTCTGTCTTTTCCCGAAAATACGTGTTAATTATTCAAATTCAAAATTTAAAATATTAATCATATTCAACTTATAATTATGTTCTTTGAGTTTTTATTCAAGACACATGATCATTAAAGAAAATACTATGTACATACTAAATTCCCTTCATTACTGTACCTAAGTTCAAAGAACTTACATTCTGTACAAGCAAGATGTTAAATTCCTTTCATTCAAATGTATCGAGCTGATACAGCATGTCTTACCAGAGATGTGAAAGTACAAGTTACAACAACTCAGCAACTGTTGTCTAGAGTTCAGAACATTAAATCTACACCAAAACGTAAGGGCAAGAAGAATACCATTTGCTTTTATTGAAGAATAATCATTCTGTTTGTCTAACTTGATACTCTTTTATTCTTTGATTACGTCAGAGCCTGCACCAGTCAGCTGTTACACACAAGGGAGGTTTTAGTGTGTTCCGCTTAACACCCAGGGATCTCTGGTGACATGTGTGATATGCAGACTGGAATTTTCACCAACTCTTTTTCTCTCGTAAAACTATAGATGAACGGTGGAAGCTACAGAAACAAAACACGGAAGGTTTGGCCGGGAGCCAGGTCTGTTGACCCATGCATGCAGGCAGGGATTGAGTAGAACGTTTCTTATAGGAAGAAAGACTGGGTATATACGTATTGACAACACTGGCATTGTGCCCATCGCGCTTCTCCCCCTTATTCATTCCTACCCCTCCCCCCTCCATCTCCCCCTCCCCACAACCTTTCCAAGCTGGGATCAGTAAGGGCGAGGGCGTGGAGTGCAGGCGAAAGGTACAGGGAAGAGGAACACGGGTGTTTGGAACTGGATGTGACAAAACTCAGAATAATGAGAGAAGAAAGTTGATGTCTTGTACTAAATAAAACCCAAACAATTTGCAGATCATGACCTTTTACGTGGCTTATGGTAACAGCTCGTCAAAATCTTTAAGATAACGTTTACTAATAATATATAATATATTGATGAGGTACTTTAGTCGATGGATCAGGAGATGTCAAACCAGAATGATATACACGATTTGCAAATGCACCAGGCTATTGTTTTAGACATATTTTTATTTCCGAAGAAATCTGACTATTGGTAATAGATCTCCTAAATCTTTGAATGGTTTTCGATAACATTGTGAGAGGTAAACAGGTCCATAGTTTTGGGATAGTCTTTGTTCGAATAAATCCAATTTGAATAGAGGGCATGTCAATGCACGAGGGTTTGTTAACAGATACCTAAATTTTTTAATGAGTTCAAGGTGAGAGGTAAAGAGTCTGTAAATGTCTCATCACATGTACTAACTGCACATATAAGGTTTTGTACGAAGCAGTAGGTGACAAATCTACTTAATTAAAAAGGGGTAGGGACTCTAGGTTTGCCTCCTAAATGTGGAGGCTCTGTTATCCTGTTCTGACTACCTTGCAGGGTATCTGTCAGTGACGAATATCACAAACTGAAAGCACAGAGAGGTACAGGAGTCTGTCACGTTGTGAGCTTAGTGTCTTAGTTTGTCAATGACGATAAGAGTACACTAGCTCTATCAGAGTCAAATCCCATAAACATGCATGTGCTTGGTGCAAATAGGTGTACAGGAGTTTGTTCCGTCCAAAGTCTATAGTGGTGAAGAATCTATCTTAATGAGTTGCACTTTCAGTTATAGCTCAGTAGTACAAGATGACTGTCGGTGATGGCTCAACCATATTGAGTGCAAGGAGAGTTACATGTGTCTTCGGATGAAGAATCTCCCGACTGAGTTCAAATGCAAAGGACACGAGGTCTGTCATTGTTGAAACTACCGTAATAAGTGCAAGGTGAGATACATGTATCTGCGGGTGACGAATCTATCGACTGAGTTCAGTTGCAAAGTACAGGAGGTCTTCAGTGACGAATCTAGCGTATTGAGTGCTTGGAGAGATGCATTTGTCTTCGGGTGACGAATCTCCCGACTGAGGTCAGTTGCGAAGTTCACGAGGTCTTCAGTGACGAATTTAGCATATTGATTGCATAAAGAAATACATGTGTCTTCGGGTGACGAATCTATCGACTGAGTTCAGTTGCAAAGGACACGAGGTCTGTCATTGTTGAAACTACCGAATTAAGTGCAAGGAGAGATACATGTATCTGCGGGTGACGAATCTCCCGACTGAGTTCAGTTGCGAAGTGCATGAGGTCTTTCAGTGTTGAAACTGCCGTATCAAATGGATAGAAACATGTTTCTTGGGTGACAAATATATCGACTGAGTTCAGTTGCGAAGGACACGAGGTCGTCCGTGGCGAATCTGCCGTATTTAGTGCAAGGGGACGTCTTGTCAGTGTTGAATTTACCGTATTAGGGGCAAGGAGAGATACATTTGTCTTAAGGTGACGAATCTCCCGACTGAGTTCAGTTGCGAAGTATACGAGGTTTCCGTGACGAATCTACCGTATTGAGTGCATAAAGAGATACATGTGTCTTTGGGTGACGTATTTCCCGACTGAGGTCAGTTGCAAAGCACACGAGGTTTTACGTGACGAATCTAACGTACTGTGAGCAGACAAGGCAGGGGTCTTTGGGTGACGAATATCTCAAAAGTGTACTGGGGTAAAAGTAAAGTTCGCATTTCCCGCAGATACTGGAAGAGGTACATGGATCTGTTCGAACCCTCAATACTGGGTGTGATTGAAGTTTGTTGGTCTCTTGGTGACGAATCTGCTGTAACAGGCGCCATGGGAGAGGCACGCACACCATATACTGATTCACTAACACGCCTTATTGCACACGCCTGTCTCTGGCTGTGAGTTGGCACATGATGTAACTATAATCAATACTGCGTCATGATTACAAAATCTCTAAAAGGTTTGTACTTTTACTTTGTTTATTAGAAAGGATGGCAAGAAGACATTTTACTTGTAGAGCTATCCACTTATGATTTTTTTATAAAGACATTGATAAATAGTTGCTCACGAAAATGTATCTTTAAATGATGTGAATGAAAACTTGTAAAAGTACATTGAAATCGATGTACGATTAAATTTGTTCTCAGTAAGGATGTACAAAAGAACGTGTTCATGTATGGAGGGATACACGCCTGTTGTTGAATCGTGCAGTCGCTGTGAAGAGAGAGATAGAGAAGGAGATACAGCCTTTGTGACCGGACACCCAGTCCCGGTTCATTCACTAGAGGGACTAGTATACAAATAAAACACGCCCCGCGCCTCCTTCTCACTTCACATCATAATGACTGGAAGTTGTAGGTAGTGCCTTGGAGTAATTTATGATTGGTTGCAATTACATACATACTCACTTCTGATTGGTTGAGAGAGCCGCGCCTCCGGAGATTCTGAATGGATGTAGTATTATTTCAAGTCCACTAGGGCAGTGATTTCTATTACAACAAATGAGCACCGTTCATTTTTACCCGAAAAACCCATAACATTTATCGGGAATCACATGAAGGCGATGTATCAATGATAATTTAAGCTTTGAAATAGCGACTCATTGAGGCTGTAGGAGGACAATTTGACCGTCCCACTAAGAGTAAGTGGAGAAGCAACAGTATAAAGACTGGGCCAGTAGCTTGTTTACCTTTATACTCACACACGAGGTGCAGATATTCCGATGTCATTCGGAACAAAGACACTATCCTACTTACACTCTGGACAGACCATGCCATTGGATAGTGACTCTAACTGTAGTGCCACCACAGCAATGCTCAGGTGAGTCTTGTACCTTTATACCTATTTACTTATATCATAGTTTATACGTTATACCTGTACACTCATATGATATCATATACATTTATACCTATTTACTTATATCTTAGTATGTACCTTTTACTTGTACATTCATATGACATCATATACATTTATACCTATTAACTTATATCATGGTATATTCTTTTATACCTATGTACTTATATGATAAACTTATATTATATCATAATTGTCAGTAACTGTTAAAGTATACTCTTATAAGAGACAAAAAAGATATCTCTTACCTATTAATAATTACTTATCTTTACTTACATTACCTAACTAAAGGGTATCCCAGTCCTACAGCGAATCAACATATATTATGTGGACATGTTTTAATCACTACTACTTGAGAATTAATATAGAACGATATCTTCAACACTAGAACAAAGACGTTGCATATCCATATATTCAAATTCTTCAAAACTTCTTGGCATCAAGAAATATTGTTCTGTGAATCGGCTATACGGCATAGAGAGCTCATTACCATAATGTATGTAAAACATCTAACACTTTACTCTAAGTTATAAGTTGATATAACATTTTTGAAACTCAACTGTTGTGTCGAACTTTGTCGTGTATACTTATTTCGTATGTGCAATTCGATCAACTAGTAAAATATGTTTTTAAATAAAGCTATGTTGAAATTTTGGACACCAAATCTTTAAGATTAAGGAAAGTTAATGATACCAATTCGGTGAAAAAGAATAATGTATTTGTTAGAAACTTGATAAACCCAAAACTGACGTTGATGATAAATCGAAAGTAAAATCAGCAAAGACAATAAAACAGAAACCAAACGCTTTATTCTCCAAATAAACCTGGATATGTTTCACCTAAGAACTTAATGTAATGGTTTATTAGAATATCTAAGAACGAAAAGTGTTTTCCTCAGTATATGATTGATAAGTTACAAAGTTCTCTAACGATCAACAAGTTTTAGTGGTAACTTTATGTCATACTCATTTTATGTTGATACTTGATACAGAAAATACGCATTTCTCTAATCTTAATAAATATTTCACACCAAGTCTTAAACACATGAGTATTTATCTTTTAAATTCTAATTCAAACCCTTTTAACAAACAAGGTTTCACTTCTATTAAAGACACGCGTTGACGTGTTCCTATTGAAAACACGCGTTGAAGTAAATCTCTTTCATAACAACAGCGCATCTAGCCTTGACAGAGATCCCCTCCCCCGCTCCCCGCATCCCCACTCCCTCACCCTTTCAATTCTCTAGCCCCACGCTAACTTCCTATAATCGAGCTTTGTTTATTTCCATTCCTATGAGTAGACGCTATCTGAGATGAGGTACAGAGAGCGAGTAGATAGCATCTATGCCGAGCTCCAGTGAGTTTATGAAGCCAGTAAAGTACGTCTCTAGTTAGTCTAATCATTTAATAGTCTCACAGTGGTTACTTAACGACCAAAATATCTATAGAAATATTAGATATTAGTACATACAAAAACGTCGATTAGAGCAGTACACGCAGAAGCATTTGTAAAGTTATAGGTTGTAGAGACAAAAGTTGAAATAAGTAGTACACACAAGAGTACTCATAAGAATAAGAAAAATACACAGAGGTAAGATAAAAGTAGTACACACAGAAAGCAATGATAAGAATAAGAGTAGCACACGAAGAAATAAGAATAAGCGTTGTACACACAGAAGCAATGATAAGAATAAGAGTTGTGCACGAAGAAAGAAGAATAAGCGTTGTACACACAGAAGCAATGACAAGAATAAGAGTTGTACACGAAGAAAGACGAATAAGCGTTGTACACACAGAAGCAATGATAAGAATAAGAGTTGTACACGAGGAAATAAGAATAAGCGTTTTGCAGACAGAAGCAATGATAAGAATAAGAGTAACACACGAGGGAATAAGAATAAGCGTTGTACACACAGACATCAATGATACTAGTAGAACACACACTGAGAAGGAAGATGAAAAACACGCAGACATATTGCTTATATCTATTTGTGTTATGTATACTATCTATATTTTAGTGTAATTTAGTGTATATATAAAGTCTCTCATAACCCATTTTTGGGTGACTCGATGTAATTTTTATGCACATTTTATACTTGTATTTTAATGATTGCGAGGTGAGACTCGAATAAAAAATCTGTCTGTCTGTCTGTCTGTCTGTAATGCTTAGAAAGTACAGACAAAGCACTGATGTAAATAGTCGATACAGAAACATTAATGAGAACTCATGAATGGTGTGTCTAAACCATTAAGAAAAACATAACATTCTTCTACGCCCCCTCGTTGTTGATTTAATTTTGTTTCATTCACGTTTTCGTTATTTCCATGTCATGCGTCTCAAGTTAAAGTAAAACAAGCATCCTTCTCCAACACGAAGTGGCCGTGACTGGAAGAAAGTGATGCAATACGCCATGAACATGAAATACTTTCTCCGTCGCATCTTGCAAGGCTCCGGGTGACGTGTGTCCATCTACACTGTTTGGGATCATGTTTCGAAATATATTATATCTATAGATCTGGGAAAACAACCAGCCTAGCTCCAACACGAGCTGTGTCTGAGAGGCCATTCACAGAACCCTCCTTGGAGTAAACAAACCGCCACAAGCAGCGTGGAACTAATATGTATACATTTGTAGAACGAATTCACAAGCTAGTTATCTACCATCTCTGGCAGTTTTAAACATCTTAGTAAACGTACACACACAAAACACCTACCTCAAATAATAAACTAACGGAAATAATTGGGAAAAGCTCAAACATTTAAAGATATATATGAACACAACCGGAGATAAGAGGTAGTGCACATTAGATATTAGACATTGAATATGATACTCGAGAGTAGAGCTATATGAACCCTATGACATATCATTGTTAGCTAGATGTTAATAAACAAACGGGGGATGTAAAAAATCCACCAAAGGAGTGACGTTCTCAATCATTATCCAAGCAATATCCTATAACGTTGTCAAGAACAACGAACAATACTTTAAAAAGTAGCCCTGTCCCACCCAGGAGAGTGACTGTCCCCTAGCAACATAAGGCGCGGCTGTGTGTCATACCACTTGTATAAAAGACGGGGGAGGGCTGATCAATACTTCTGAACAGATAGTCTGAGCAACTGATATCTGTGTCACTGGTTTCTACTGGAGTCATTTTCTCTTCGTCATTCGCTAGTTTAATTATTGTTTTACAGCTGTCATATTGATGCAACAATATTAAATCTGATTTTTTATGCATTATGTTCATGTTTATAAAGTTTATGGTAGGAGAAGCTTGGTGTTAGAGTAACACTCACTCTCCGAAAGAAGTTAATTTAAAGGATCATTTTATTATAACGGAAAGGCGCTCTGGAGAGATGTTTCCTCAAATCGGGATTTGCTTTTAAAGAGGTTATGTTTAGGGTTTGGTGAATTCAGGGTTAAAACATTGTGAACTTTGGTTTGTAGTAATCCTTTTGTGTTTTTTTATATTGCAGTGGGTATTCTCTACATACACAGCATTAATGTACTTTAAAATGCTAATATTGACCAAATGTTACTCCATATAACCGAAGCCATATAACAGGAACAGGATTCCGCTTCATCCTTTCATTTGATAAAAGACTTAAAACTTACAAATCCATGTACGTCCATGTTATAATTATGTCTTAACCAAACGTATCAGTTTTCCACGGAAATTCTTTACAACAAGAAACCCCCCATTATCATTTCACTGACCTTAAGGTAAATAACCCGACCTTGACCCGAGGTCAGATGTCCAGCTGAGAGGTCATCTAAGGACAATGTTTACTCGCAATGCTTGACCGCTCCGGTACAAGGCCATACCCCGCTATCGACACTTAACATATACAAGTATATTTTATATAACTGTTGGCCCGTCTAAATGGAATGCTGGTCATATTAACGCATGATTGTGTTCTTGTTCAGTATTAATCTCAAATTTTCTATGAAGATCATATACAGTTTAGTTACTATATCAAATGCATTCGCTAGGTATAAATAAAGATTGTAACCTTCCCAAGTGAGTCAAATAGCTTTTTCTTAACCTGTTGAACACCAAACGAGAGGGTTTAACTCAATTTGTTTCGTTTAATCTTGAGAGTACATAGATTTCTTCGGTGACGATTTATTGACGTAAATTCCGATTATAAAAATACGGCATACTTGTGATTTGACTTTCATGAGTGGCATTTGTTTCTAGTACATTAGTAAATGACGTCACAGACGTAGATATATGTTAACCGAACGAATGGTTGCCCGGCTAGGATATATGTACTACAGATGTGCTAACATCATAATTATGACACAACTTGTTTTTTTACCTGACGGGTGATATGGTGACTATCTTATATAGGTATCTGTAAGTAAATAGAGGATATTAGATGAGTGTCCATGATATACTATGTTTACGACACGAGTATATACTGATATCAAGGAACGAATGTCGTATGTCATGGGCACGAATATAATATTCTGTTTATTATCGCAGTCTCAAAATATAAGAAAACACTGAAAACCTACTACTCAGCAAATACGGACTAGCCGCTACCGGGCTCAATGCAACACAACATCATAGGCAGACAGTGACGTCAAAGCATTGATTCTAACATGACGTCACACTGGCATCAGGGCATCATATAAATAACGTGAACACTGATATGACTGAATTGAATGAATACGTTTATACGCAGAATATATAATATTACTAGTGTTCGTTTTCGTTTCGTCAAAAATTCATTAATGACACTGTGTGTAAACTTCATTCATATTCTACTAAACCCATGATTTCCAAACAGAGCACATCATGCAGCCTAACTACAGCTTAATCTTGATAACATCCAAACTAAGTATCTCTTTCAACAGCACAAACATATGTACCTTATCATCGCATAAAAGGTCACAGAAGTCGCTTTTAAAAGTTTCGTATTTCAAAGCAGTTGCTATCGTATTTTAATAAACGTGATGGTTATATATTTCTCATTATGAATTGGAAATAAGGATAACACTATTCTGTAAGTCAAGGACAAACGATAATGAAAGGACAATGACATCCAAAGAAGTGTATGTAGATCTAATTATATGAACTTATACAACAACCTATTCATGACAACCGTATCAATGTCATTAATTATGTCAGCATACCGTGTTCAGGTAAAACAGGTGAACTTGATATCTGACCCAAGTTAATGATGACATCACTCGAGTTTCATGTCCTTGTTTAATTTCACTGCCTGGAAACCATTTTCTTAGAATGAATACACCAAATCAAATTCTTACATCTTCTGCAATGTCTGTGCTGGTTGCATGGTCGTTCTAATTTGCAAACATAAACAATGGACTTTCTGTGTGTTGGTTGTATGGTCGATTCCAATTTTCAAACTTAAAAATTGGAATTGCTGAACGGCCAAATTGACATTTCAGCTTCGTCATAAGCTATGCCTCATGATGACATTTTCTGAAGTACAATTTTTTATGAAAATTGCAAGAAAAACTATTCGTTGTATCGGTAACATTAATATATAAAAAATGAACACATATACATATTCTCGCAACGAGTTAATAATTGGTAATGTTATCAATATATTGTACCTCTGGGGTGCCAGTCGATGGACGCAAAGTCATCAAAGCTTCAATACCTTAAAGAAAAATTAAAGAATTTCTTCCTTTATGGTGTTTGTTGAACGTATTTAACTTTAATGAACATCAAATTGAAAAGAATAAAATCTTTATCAAAAGAAACATCATCCGATCATTACCATTTTAGTCATTCCATGTATTATGAGAGAATTTAAAAGATACCTGACACATTAAAATTATTTGTTTGTGAATTAACTATGTTAACTATGTTAACGTTAACTATGTTTGTGTTCCAGGATCCATGATGACGTGAAGCTGATCCGGCACAAGGCCAAGAGACGGGACGCTATGGACATGATTCTGATCGCCATCATCCTCATCCTCCTGACCGCACTAGTGGCTACCTGGGTTGTACTTTGTCAAACTGCGGTCAGCATAGAGGCTCCATGCGAGTTGGAAGACCACAGCTTCCCAAGGGATGAATACATCAGGAGTCCCATCCACTCCTTCACTGAACTCAAGGCTGATGAAGTCAAGAAGATCGTTGACTTTCTGATGGCTCAGAAGGAACTACATCTGGCTAATCTGGACAGCGTCGAGATCAACTCAAACTTTATCCACAGCGTTGAGCTCAAGCTTCCTCCCAAGCAGGACGTACTCAACCATCTTGATCAAGGAGGACATCTGCCAACTCGGCAAGCTAAGGTGTACATCTTCATGGGCAACTCGACACCTCCTCTTGTAGAGGAATACGTTGTTGGGGACCTTCCAGATGTGTCCTTCTACAAACTGTCCGAAAACAAGGCAAGAAAGGCTCAAATTCCTTACTCCATGCGTCCCTTCTCACTGTTTGAGTTCAGAGCTATTTATAGACATATCATACCAGAAATTGCACAACAGGCGAACAGAATATTGTTAGAGAGTTACGGCGGAACGTTGTGGAAGTGTAAGGATAGATGCCTCAAGTTCTCAATGACGCCGGTATCCAGCGCATTCATAGGCAAAGGTGAGCGCAAGGCGTGGTTCTGGGTAGCGTACGACAAGGAGTTCTACACTCTGCTTCCACTCGACTTCCAGTTCCTTGTAGACATGACTGATGTTCACCCCGGAAACTGGACCATCCAAAACGTTTGGTACTCCAATAAACTCTTCCCTTCGATGAATGAACTTTTGTATCAATACGATCGAAACATGATCAACAAAACAAGAATTCCTTATCCAGATGGTGATGAACGTGAGATTTACAGCTCCTTACATCTTCGAGGAAATATATTTCCTTCTGAAAACAAAGAAATGCCTCGTCACATCTTGCCAAGTGGACCGCGCTACAAGGTTCGTGGTAACCAGATCGACTATATGCAATGGAGGATGAACTTCCGACTCTCACCTACTGTTGGACTTCAGTTATTCGACGTTCGGTACCAAGGTGAAAGGATTTTGTATGAACTTAGTATGCAGGAGATTGCCGTCCTTTATTCGGGGCACAGCCCGGCTTCAAGCATGCTTTACTTTGCAGACAGCGCTGGTTTGTACGGTACAAGAACCCGTGGTTTGCTGCCAGGAATCGACTGCCCCACACACGCAACCTTCCAGGACATACAGTTGTACACTTCCAATGAAGGCGGCTACAGGACATTCGAGAACGCTCTGTGTATATTCGAACAGAACACTCAGTTACCCCTTCGCCGCCATCGCGCATATAGTCGCTCCGGAGCATTCTACAACGGTCTCCTGGACACAGTGCTGGTTGTCCGTATCGTCATCTCCGTCATCAACTACGACTACGTGTACGACTTCACCTTCCACAACAACGGAGCCGTACATGTGCGTGTGGTCTCCACGGGCTACCTGACCACTAGCTTCTACTCCCCGGACGAGGCGCGGTACGGCACACGAGTCCAGGACAACATCATAGCTGGCATGCATCATCATCTCTTCAACTTCAAGGCGGACATCGACGTGCGGGGAGTCAACAACAGACATCAAGTATACGATATACATATGGAAAATAAAACGAACCATTGGTCAGATGGAGGCAACAGCAAGCATACACAGTTATATTTTACTAAAACTGTAAAAAGTACTGAAAAGGAAGCTCTTTTCTCGTATGACTTTGAAAGACCTCAGTATTTGTTATTTTCCAATAACAAGAGGAAGGACCGGTGGGGTAACGAGAACAGCTACAGATTGATGATGCACGGGATCTCCAAACAGAAGCTGCCAACTTGGGACGGGTTCGAGAGCTCGGTGACCTGGTCCAGACAGCAGTTGGCGGTCAGCAAGCACAAGGACGAGGAGGAGACGAGCAGCTCCATCTTCGCCATGTGGGACGCCAGGGATCCCGTCGTCAACTTCCACAACTTCACCGACGACAACGAGAACATAGTCGACAAGGTGAGCATATATTTTGCCTCAGGTCTCCCACCCCCTTCACTCCCTCCTTTTGTACCCATGCACACAACGCAGTGGAGGCTGGAATCCAAGTCTCGAATCCCCCGAATCTCGGTGAATCCATGCCAACATCGCAATTCATCCTTAAATAAAATAATAACAGCCGTAGGTGTATCGTACGTATTTGGTTTCATATTTTCCCTTCCGTATCCTGAAAATAAAGAACGCATAACGGGTATGATAGTAGAAAAATGTGTGTATTCTCAGCGGAGTCGAGAAGACTTTTTTATGTTAATAATGTTTTATCGCTAAATCTAACTTGTTCATATTGTCGGTTTCTTTCCTCTCGTATAAGTGTTTAAGACATATTTGTCCAACTTTATTTTTTCTCTAAAGTTTCATCAAAATGATCTCACTTGTAGTTCATTCCCCTTTCGTTGCCTTTCCATATCAATGTCATAACATAATCTGTAATCTCATTGGCCAAAAGCCCAACACAAAACAGATACATTTTCCGGTCTTTAACTCTGGAAGATGAATGGGGGCGTTCTTGGACCAGGAAATGCTAATTAAATATTTACGAATTCATTCAAAAAAGGTACTTCGTGCTATTTCTGAAAACGTAAACAAAGCAGTAACTATCAGCGATAAGGTTCTCTTCTCATCCCAGAAACCGGATACCGTCAATAACCTTAGGTAAAGAGTAGTTCTCCGACTACTAGCACCGATAGCATCTGACCATACATTCTCGTGAACAAATGTACGTTTTCAACTACTGCGCCAAGAGACCACTGTTTAAAGAGCCACTCCGTGGGTTGTTGGAGACACATATGTACTTTATCAATGGTTTCGTTTGATCGAGAAAATCGACTGTTGCCAAGGGGTATCATTGTAACGTTAATAAGTTTTATAAAGTGACAATATTAAGGTATGAAATCGCGATTATGATCGAAAACCGGACAGTGACGCACGTCAATAAGTCAAACGTAATTTAGGAAACTTCTATAAAACAATCAGAAGGTCAGTTGGAAGTTGATAGTGTTTCGAAGGTTCTGTAAGTAATAATCATGTTTAGTTGACGAGTGAACTGTACTTTCTGGCATTTGTAAGGCTTTGAAAACTAATCTACTATCCAGATCAAGATTCATGAAGCGATCAATGGAGTCTATATCTAATGTCCTGTGACGTCAGCGTAACTGTATGTGTTAATATCATTCAATATCACGGTCCCGAGTCGTGAACCAACGAAAGTTGAGTCGATGACATTGAGCTTACACAGTGCCTGAAACGTTCATAGTTCTTTGTAAATAGAACTATACTTTTTGTGACGCAGCGAATCTCTGATAAAAGTTTGACGTTCTTTTTCATTTCGATCACAAAAAAACATGTCTAGATTTATTCTAACAAACCACCGTTGAATGTTAAGGTGACTGTTTCTAGATGCAATTATAAAAAACCCTTTCATTTGAAAACCTCACATTTAAAACGATAAATGTCCCACATATATTAATGATTCTCACTTAAAAATAAATAAAACAACGTTCAAAGGCTTTCATGTTGCATTTTCAAATTTTCAAATAAACTGATCGGAACGTTACATTGTTACCATAAGTCTGTTAACTCTGGTGATGCACATCGATGTCAGAAACAAACATAGACAAATTACATAAGCAAACGAAGAGCAAAACAGTCACGGCTAAGGGCAGTATGCAGTGTATCAATCGTCACTTACCGATTAGCCCCGACGTCGACTCACTCAACTTAAGAAAGAACGCGGAGCGATGATACAGACCTAACCTAAACTAGTCTAATTCTATACTCTGTCTTCTCGAGAATGGAACCCTGGAAGATTTCCAAGTAGGTAAAACGTATCATTTCTGTCGTTTTTTTCTTTTGTTTTCAAAATACACAGTCGCAAAGTTACTAAAAACAAACTTTGTCTATCAAAAACTGAAATTTTCTTTAAGTGTTTACCTACCCAAATATAATACCAATTAGTGAATTTTGAGATTAAAATGCTCTTTTTTCAGGCAAAGTGTGATTCAAACATTTATATAGCTTGTATTCTACAGTCAAAATGCATTTGTATCTTTATTTTAATAGGATAAGCCGAAAAACAGTATAAATCATTCCAAAAAATTACCACAGATTATCGAATCGTTGAATTTTACCTTTGCATTTAGGAATGTCGTGGCGATGAATTAAAATAATACTTGTTTCTGATTGGCTACTATAAAATCAGAAGCCCACAAATTTGATCATTTGAATTTACCGTTTTATTTCTTAACAAAAATACCACTTTATTCAAATAGATATTATCAAATCAATTTTTGATGAATTGTAGATGTATTAAGAAACCAACGATGATGTGATAAAAAATAATAGCAGGTTGGTGAAAGACGTCAAAATCATCCGACGTCTTTATAGGGACGTCGACGTTACAGTGTGGATAATTGGTCAACATATTTTCTTCCGTAAAAGGGTACATGGATTTTGAAACAAGCTATAATATAAATTCATCTCAATATGAATACATATGGATAACTAAAATGATCACCCTTGAAATGTATACGACAACTTCTAGAATACCTCATTTTTTGGAAACTTCATTTATGGCTTTGATAAAGTGATATGCCTTGTGTAAAAGTGTTTATTCGACATTTAGAGATACCATTTTTCGCCTATGCATGCCAGCATCCTACATTCAAGATGATTCATCGACAGTCTACAAGCTTAAAGAGTCTGATTTCATTGTCAGCACGGTGGGCACATTATAACATGAATACGTCAATATCGGAACATCAAAGTGTTATATGACTATCCGTTCATTCAGTTGGATCGTGTATCTTATCGCAGACATCATGTCATTACTTATATGATTCACCGCCTAAATAAAGTACAATTCTGCAGGTGTGTGCGTGATAACCGTTTGGTCTATCTCTTATATCAGCTTCTCTGTCGTCTTTGACGTCATTGTCACGTGACTGCAGTCTTCATTTCCGGTTAGATGAAGATATTTTGATCTATTATATTAATGTTTCATTTTGTTTATCAGTTTCACTTAAAAGTGTTTCCACTTCTCGACCTTGGGCGGGCCTTTCCGAGCATTTTGTTTTGTAATCACGGCCTTGTATAAATTATTTTTCTCTTTAAAGATTTATTCAATTTAGTTTAATGTTTTCATAAGCTCTCACATGCAGTTTCGTCCTTGAAACGGTGTATTTTAGTTTGTATGATGTTTTCTTTTACATCTATATCGTATATCGTGTCAATCATAAAAGGATGCTGCAGCTGGCCAATCACGGCTCAAAGTTTCATACGTGAATGGATTCTATAGGCTGATGATGGGTCAAGGGAGGTCGCCAACCTTTGTAATATTACCTCCAAGTGACCAGTCCGAATATAGAACATGGGGCGTTTATAGCTTCTAAAGCATCCTTTCAACTGGCAGGCTATTGTGTAGTTGTAGACAAGGACAGTTTGCATTGTTGTCGAGCTATGAATCAAACAAACTGATGCATAACACAAGTCAATGTCCTCCTGGAAATTAATAAGTGCAAAGGTATTTTATATACATTATACAATTGTGTAAAGTAAAATGTGCACCGTTTTACTTTTATTGTTCAGTCGACGTAAGCATTTTCATTAACGAATACCATGAATTAGAATAGACGTGAAGATTCACATTGTTAATAAACTTTTTCCTAAATGTAGAGAATGAACTACACTTTCCTAAGGAATTTGTATCCGTGAACATGCGTTATTAGATATAAAGGCTGAAAAACCCTAACACTTCGTGTGGCATTTGTTTGCAATGTGATGGTTAATTATTATAATCCCAAAACGAAATTTTTTAACCATTACATAAAATTCCCTATTCAACCACATGCACAACGTTAATATAACACAATAAAGCATTACATTAGCGTTGGTATACCTGATATTTCCAACAATTCATTAACAACCAAACTGTCAAATTACTTTATTCTCGTCAATCTTGTACTCTTTTAAGTAAACTTATATGACAGTACACGCTCTCTCTAAAGTCCCTGTGACCCAACACGCAAGGGGATCCATGCTGACACGCGTATCACGTGTAACTATCGGTGATCCCCAGAGTGCAGTGATCCGGAAGTCTATAACGTTTCTAGACGGCGGTTCTGCTGTGTTCGGGGGCACTGAGCCAGAAGGGGACATCCTCAACCAGCCCTTGTCTTGTCAGAAGGTCTGACTGTGTCGAAACGCACGGGTGTCTATGAATCACGTCACTTGTGATTCACTCGACTTAGACACAGTCATTAGCACAAGAAACATGCGCTTTAAGTGACCTTTGACCTTGAATCTTATCGTTGGATCTCGCACGAGAACTACATGATTGAATGATTGCAGTGGTTTAAGAAGGTGTTATTAATGACTAGTGATCGTGAGACGAAGCAGCGCTTGTTACGATAACGCTTATTAGTGAAATGTTACACTAATCGTTTTGGGAGGGTTCTCTTTTCATTTGAACCGTAAATGCAAGTGCAGGGAGGATGTATTTACATGATTAACAACTTCTGACACGATGGGCCGCTCTTTGTACATTTTGAATAATTAAAATAAACAGCAGATTTAACCTAAGGTACATAACCAAATGACAGTGTACGATATTAAATAGTCATTGAGTGTCTTGAATAGGTTTTTAAGCTCTTAGCTTGATCTTGTACCGCCCTGACTGCCCCAAGCCGCTTCCGACACTTCATCTGAATCACTACAATCCTGGTCTTCTTATCAAGCTTCATACCATTCTTATATTCAAATCGTTCTTTAAGGTCTTTGAAAGTGTTGAACGGCTCAATCAAACTCTCGCCCCAGCCTGCCTCAGGTGCCTCGCTAACCCGAGATCTAGTTCTAAATACAACTGACACTCTGTGTGATTATGAAGCCTCCTGATGAATTAACCACTTCATTATCTGATCCCAACCACCATTGAACATTCTGTTCTGGAAATATAAAAGGCACCCAAACCGGAAGTGCTCCGAGCTTAACAAGCTGTTTATGGGTGTTGCTTCTGTGACTGATAATTGTCCATACATGGCATATCCGTTCCGCAGAAGCTATGCCCTGGCGTCGGTGAAGACCTTGTTACCACCCTGGTCGTTACAGTAATCCCCCTCTACTCCCCTTAAGCGTCGGCCGCCCACACATCTACAACATCAAGCTCTCAGGCCCACGGCCTCGTTCTTGTGAATGGTCGCGAGGGGTCTGAGAGTCAAGAAATAGATAACATGCGTGTCACCAAAATATGTCAAGTGAGATTAAACTCTTGATTGTCTCTGATAAGCTTTGATATATGTGATGATGGCCTCCCGGATCGCTGATTATAGACAACGAGATGCATGTTAAAACAACCAGGGGTTATGGAAGTTTGATAATAGTGTAGATAAACTTAACGGATTATACCAGAATGACGAAAGAATTTATATTCATTTGTTTGGGAAAACATGAATCTTAAAGGATAATAACTCATATTCTTTCGTTCGTTGATTAATTTTACTACCGTTGGATTGATTACACAGAATATCCCAGGTTATGTTATCATAATACGTAATTGAAATGTGCATTATCAAGTTTCATCTACTGTACTCAGAAGAGGCCTGACCCTCTCAAACTGCCAGTTATCAGCCATATGCTCCAATTGACAAAACATGTCCAGAACACCCCCAAGACGCCCTGCCTCAGACACTATGCCCATCCTCCCTTCCATGTTTCCACTTTACAGCCTTTCGAGAAACACATGTCCGAAACCACGTCTATCTAAACAGCATTGTGGTTTGGTTAGCGTTTCATCTGGCTGTTGTCTGTGATAGCAGGCTGCCCTCCCTGACCCCCCACACCGTTCTGTACTTACCTGGCTATCTACAGGTGCACTGTCTGTTCCACTGATTGCTTCTACCTTTCTACCTGAGTACCTGCTTATCTGTCTCATCACTACAGTGTACGAAACTTGGGGTCCATGTACCACCGTTGTACCATTGTTCTGTTAGCGACTACGTATTGCTGCTAATTGGCATCAATGCTTCCAATAACTTCACTCGCATCATGTACGCCGATGTTCAATTCACTGTGACAATGTTCGTTTCTGCTAACTTGTAAGAATCCTCCAGTTAATAAATTGTTCAATACTGGCACAATACACAAATCTTATGGAAATCTAACTATAATATCAATATATGCCGTTTGGGGTTTATATCATCCTCTGTAACAAATTTCTACAAAAAAAGCTACTCAACATATTTCGTGAATTTACCGTTCTTCTTTGAGTGAAAAGTGCTGTTACCTGATATATCTTTCTCTGTACTGTACTGACACTAACCTTAAAGTTCATGGTGTCTGTATAATTGCTCTTGGAGCGAATAAACTTACAATACCCTCATTACCCTGAATCATACAACATCGTAACATATCTGTATCTCAACATGAAGTGATCACCTCTGACAATGTGATCTGAGAAACATTGTTAAAAATGTTATTCGTTGACCATCGTCGTGAAACGTCCATTGTCCTTTGAGGAAATGTTTGCTTTTTGCAACCGATTTTCATGTGTATGGCACACAACTTCAATTGAGAAAAATCTCATGGGAAATATTGAACTATAAGAATTAAAACAGAGCATCCCTTTTAAAGCAGATACCACATTGGTTGTATTTGATTAATCATGCATGCATGTGTCCATGCAAATCGGGCGTTCGGCTTCGGACCAAGAGGTCCGGGGCTCGAATATTGTCAGGGACTGTAGGGAACTGTTCTATACACAGTTAGGTTTCACGGCAATGCATAGCCATCATGGTGTTCCGGTCTTTCTCCCTACAATAATATTCGCAGCCGTGATATTAGTTCTTTACACTTGAAAGTGGCGTTAAACCTCAAATCACATCACATCAAATCCATGCAAATTATTTATAGTCATCTTTTGTTAAAGGTTTCATCATAAATGTGATATGAACTAAATATAACAAGGGTTTATTAAACTAATTTTGATCTTTTCAATAATAAGTTTTGAGTGTTCATAATTTATTTTCTATGAGTATTTCTTACGTTGTTCAAAGGACACGTCAATAGGGATTTACTTGTTTGTTGACGTATACATATACTGGTTGTTAACAAGACTGAGTGTGTTTATACCGTAGAGTGATTCGTGTGTAAGAATCAGTGTGGATGATAGGTATAGTTTCTTAGGTATGGTACTGAAAGTAAAGCAAGTTCCCTTGAAGTACCTTTGTTTTAATCGTCTTAAATGAGAGTCTTAATTGTATGCTATATCCGTATATCATACTCAAAGCGGCATCGTAGGCAATTCCACCTTCGCAAACCCTAGCTATTAACTAAAACTTATCAAGTGACAAATGATTTTAGTTAAACTTTATTAAAAATGAATCGATTTACTCTCACACGTGTTGATGTTTTACATGTATGTGTCAATATCGTGAAAGTGCTGACTTCATATAAGGTTTGATAATTTGATAATAGCCCTTGAGTCATCTATTCCTTCATCACGTAAAGTATATAAAGAAAGAGACACGATGAATCATGTCAATCGTGATTCAAATGACAATCATATTTTGTTATTTATTGAATGTTCTTATTGTTTCAGGACCTGGTTGCCTGGGTAACACTTGGTACCTATCATATACCTCAAACAGAAAATGTGCCAAACACAGCAACAACCGGCGGCCATCTTTCATTTCTACTCGTACCATACAACTATTTTGAGGAGGACCCTTCAATGGGATCACGTGATGCCGTGCGCGTCTCCCCATTGGACAAGAACAATCCCAACGGCGGCGCAATGGTCGAGCGTTACGGTATGAACGTTTCGTCAAAATGTTCCCCACCCCAAAAACTGCCTGACCGTCTTTTAGCGGAAAATAGTACTTTTCTGTTTTATTGAACCATCTTTCCATGTCCAAGACACGTAGCAATGCAATTCCTTTCACTTGAGGGTGGGAGATAAAATGTCTATTTTTGGAACACGTGTAAAGTTTTGAATGATCAATATCATTTAATCATTTACAAATTTAGATTTGTAATGAGGATTTCTATTTATTAAGACACTTTGTAAGTTTGTATATTTTTGCTTGTAACCGTGAATGTACAGAAGGCGAGAAAGAGCCATTGGTGTATGTCTCCATCGTGATAGTGGCAGATCTATTTATTATACATACACTATATTTTCATACTGGTGAGAGTGTGTCATCATCCTTATATGAAGATCATAACCAATGTTTCAATCCTCATTACTGACTCATATCACTAGTGTCTTCAAGCAACGAAATGAACATTTGAAGACATAATATCACGTTTTGAAGATTCATGTACATTTAACTACAATGTCTTTTTGATGATGTACCATTTTCATTTATCTTAGCATGATATTTTCTTATTTCAAACTTTAATATTAAGCGATAATCATGTACATTGTCTGTTAATTTTTTTACACATCTTATTACGTATTTTTATTTATGGGATTTGCTCAAAGACATGGGATACCATGAAACTAATCAACTTCTTGAACAAGTAAAGATAATCAAAACTAATATTTAATAAAAACTTAATAGTTTTCATTGACATCATATGTAATCCAAGTTCAAAGACTTGAAGAATATAACATGATCTTCAAGGCATATTCTCCATATTAATGTGATTTTTGCCACTATGACTTTTACAAAGCTTACATACTATATTAAACGTGACATGAAATAATGATCTTCCACCCACGGGATAACAAATTGACAATAAAGTGTCATTTTATTTGAAAGAATAATGAAGAATATCATGAAGTCGTACTTTCTGGTTCCAACTTGAACCCGCCGACCCTCGCCACTGTGGGGGAACATTCTCAGGAATTCTTCTTTGATATTTGTTTTTTTCTCAAGTAAAGCATTTTAATCGTTAACCCGATCCATCCCCTTTATCTTTATTGCCCTCAACCTCCCAGGTGTTGGAGGAGTCAGAAATGTGTGAGAATGTGCGCTTATCATGTGATATATTGGGCAGGCCCTGAGTACCTGTGTGGTGTTAAAGGGTGGTCATGTATGTTGCAAGGTGCAAAGCCTAATCTTGAGTACAGATGAATTTGTTTCATTATATGCTGATAGATAGTTCATGTCGCCCCATACAAACCAGTTGATGAACCAAGCAAACTTTCGATAATGATTCGAAAAAACTAAACGGACTTACCGCATGTAAGCAATCACACTTTCGTGAACCTACGTTATCAAGTAATAAGATAATACAAGATTCTTTAGTCATTCTCAGCACAAATGTTTCGATAGTTCCGTAACTCTTCGTCTTCAAGCCAAAGGAATGGTCTGACGTAAATACATTTTATTGCGTAATAATCCCTGAAGAGTTGAACAGACTGTTGATAAGCTTACAACTTGCATTTTTGTATATATCATTGTATTTATTACCATAATGCTTAATGTCTGACAACTATCGTCTTCACATATTGTAAATAGAATACATGTATTATGTTCAAACAAATGTATAGACTAAACACTTAAGCATATTCTGAAGTTGTATTGCACCTTTAGACATTTATGAAACTCCTCATTTGTTTGAGTTAGTTCAAACATTATTTTTATCATTTAGTTCTGTAAAAAACTACTCAAACACCTTATATTCGAATGGTCTATGTTTATATAAATGTCATAAATAAATACGTGTAGACGACATTTGAACTACCTTTAACATCATAAATTCACGTAAAGCAACTTTCAAAAAAAATAATTTAGGCGACAAATATTATATAATTACACTCAGAAGAGCAAAGACTACCCAGAAAGCCTCTTGTTTAATTTCTCAAACTCTGTGGTAATATTCCGTATACATATTTCAGACCAAAGCCCAGATAATATCAGAGCTTAGATTATAACTGTGTAGTCTAGTCTTGTCCGTATATTTCTATGGTATATTGAGTAAAATTATTTGTAAACACGTAGACTTAACGCAGTGGATCATCCCACAACAATTCTGAAATATTTCGATGTTGTATTCAAACTTTTGGAATAAATGGTGTATCTCAACGTATTTCTATAGGCAGCAGCAAAAGCTCTTAAAATGAATTCAATATTATTTAATTTCATTCAAATCTTTATAGTGGAAGCTATTTCGCGTTGGCTGTAAAGCAGTTAATGTTTACAACGAGTTTTGACTAACGTGTTTTGCTTGCCTTGCACAAATTCATGATTCATAGCTAACCAATATTCTATTTGTTGCCACTTCTGTGTTAATTGTTGCTTATTTGTTTAAAAAAAACTCCATGAAACTGACCTTTTCTGATGACTTCATCATGGTGTCCTTGTTAAATCTAGATCTGAAATAGCTATGGTTACATTTAGCTCTTAACTAACTAGGCGTAGGGATCTGAGAATAGAATCTCATAATTTCAATACATTTCTGTTGTATCATTGGCGACGAATCCGTCTCTACAGCTGTAATTCATATCATCAAATAATTTAGATCTTAAGTGATTGATTATATTTTAATAATTTAAATGTTGGGTTATTTTGTAAATGAAAAGCCCTTTATTATGGAAATGTAATTAATTAATTAGTGTTTGATGTACATGTATCTAAGTAATGTACAACATGGGGATTGTCAATAATCAAAATGTTTTATTTTACAATCATATTAACTTTGTTCATTTCTCCTTGTTGGTGCAATAAACGAATACAACTGACATGTCTCGCTTTTGTTCTTTGAAAAGGGAAATGTTTTGCAAAGTTTAAAGAATATTCGGTGTTCATGAAAATACTCATCATCCTTCGCAGAGCCTAAAAGGCCAGTTTCCAAACTGCCATTTTATGCCTTGCTGCAGAGACTTTACTTTTCTGTGCTGCTATAGTGCCCCATACAGACTAGAGAACAAGCACAGAAAATTCAAGGTTATGCAGCAAGGCATAAAATGACAGTTTGGAAACTGGCCTTTTAGGCTCTGCGTAGGAAGATGGAAAATACCAACGTTATAGAATTTTCAAGATCAGGAATATGCATTTTCCTCGGAAAGTCAAAAGTACACACGTGTTATATAATGGACAACAAAGGATATATGAATATTTAGAAATAATAATTATCGATATACTTTTTTCAGTGTATATAAAAATATCAACGTCTTAGAATTTTCAAAATCATGAGTTCGCATTTTCTTTGAAAAGTCAAAAGTACACTTGTATTATATAATGGACAAAATATTTGAACATTTAGAAATAACGAATATTGATATACGTTTTCGTTGACAATGTGATGAATTATTTATCATTATAATCGATATATTCAAAACATATTTTGTACAGTATAGCATAATCGAATGTTTATCTGATACGTTATGTTGTATTTATTTCATATTAAACTGGGAGCCTTTTTTTTTTAACTAAGCTTTGCTTTAGATGATGTTACAGATATGTAATAACCGTGGGACTCCACACATTTTTGAAATATTACTCTATGCTTGTGGGTTAAACAGTGATTAAGGTACTGTGTCAAATGAACTTTCTTCTATCACTTTATTTCTTTTTGTAGGCACCTCAAATATACAAAACAACGGTTAAATTCCTTTTCTTGTCAAATTAACTTGGTTATATACTGGAGTACTTTTAATAGATTCACGAGGTGACAGGTATTGATGAGAGTGGAGTTGATCAAAATACCATATAATAAATGAACTTTCATCTATAAGCATGTGTATTAATTTACATGGTCAATACATAAATTAAAAAAAAGGATAAAGACTTCATTGTTGATACTTCATTAGGTGGTCAACTAAGAGGATAGGCGTTATTGAATATTTAACAAAAATTGAATATCTCTTATTATTTTGTTCAGAAATATAGAAAGCTTTACCAAATAGGATGTACGCATATATCTTCCATGTGATTAATAACCACGCGCAAGTATCAGGAGCATTCAGGTAAAACCAATCTGAATCCGGTACCAACGGGGTTTGCAACACTTGTGTATGATGCAAGAAGATGGGAGGCTGTTGCAATAGTATTTCACAACAAAATCTAAAAGCTCACATTTTTGCATGTTATCTTTGAGATTTGACCCATGTGAATCGTGTATCTAAATAGCACAAACGATAAAAAGGCATATGCATTGTTTATTCAAGTTTTCTTTTTCTTATAATGAAAGTCTGGAGATAAACAACCTTACCTATTTGTAGAATGTAAACACAGACGCTTGTCTAGTCGCCGGAATACAATTCAACAATTGTCTGTTATCACGAACCAGCCCCATCTGAGAAGGCTCCTTATAGCAACTGGCACAGTCTTGTATTATCTACTGTGTCTTCATCCCCTGCTCTATCTTGCTATGTGTTGCCAGACACTAGTCGTCTAGTTCCAACCCTTCATAACCTCACGTACTTCAATGCTGAATTTATACATGGCATATTAAATCATTTTCACTACTTTCAGATAGAGGTTTCATCTTCACATCTTCACGTCGATGCATATTAACTGTTACATTTATACATGGCATGTTCAATACCTTTCAAACTAAAAATGATTTACATGTATCCACTAGCTTCAGATTGAGTTTTCATCTTCACACCTTCACCCACGTCGATGCAGAAATAACTGTTACAAATATACGTGGCATATGTAATATCTTTCAAACTAAAATGATCTACATGTACCCAATAGCTTCAGATAGAGGTTTCCTCTTCACACCTTCACCCACGTCGATGCAGAATTAACTGTTACAATTATACGTGGCATATGTAATATCTTTCAAACTAAAATGATCTACATGTATCCACTAGCTTCAGATAGAGGTTTCCTCTTCACACCTTCACCCACGTCGATGCAGAATTAACTGTTACAATTATACGTGGCATATGTAATATCTTTCAAACTAATTTGATCTACATGTACCCAATAGCTTCAGATTGAGCTTTCATCTTTACAACTTCACGTCGATGCAGAATTAACTATTACATTTATGCAGGGCATGTTCAATATCTTTCAAACTAAAATGATCTACATGTACCGTATAGCTTCAGATTGAGGTTTCATCTTTACAACTTCACGTCGATGCAGAATTAACTGTTACATTTATGCAGGGCATGTTCAATATCTTTCAAACTAAAATGATCTACATGTACCCAATAGCTTCAGATTGAGGTTTCATCTTCACACCATCACGTCGATGCAGAATTAACTGTTACATATATACATGGCATATTCAATATCTTTCACACTAAATGGATGCATCCACTAGCTCTAGATAAAGGTTTCATGGCGATAGGCGTTTAACTGGTGTTGTAGGATGTCCTCCACCATCTTCACTTTCTTCAACTATTTAATAAGCATAATTAAGAATTTACTTTTACAATTTATTTGGTTCATTAAATCATTTTCAAAATCATCTACGAGTATGAAGTGGCTTTTGTTCACTAACTCAAGGCTAAGGTTTTATTCCAAAGTTTGGTGTCAATTGTTCCATTTGACCGCTATTCATTACACCACGTTGTCTATTCTGGAACTATTTATGAAGAACAGCACAGACTACATATCCATGTCACCAAGACTAATCTGTTTTGCCAATGAATCATATCAAATAACTGTCTCTGTGTGTTTGATAGGATCGTAAAAGAACATCTAAATCTTACATTTAAATGTTTCATGATTCAAGTTTCAAAATGTTCTTTTGAACATCAAAAGGCCAAACGAGATCATGCAGGGAGATAAAAATTCAGCATTTTTTTCAGTTTTATTAAGGCTCAACACGAGAATGTCAAGAAATTTAGCATTCAATTACCTTATTCCAATATTTACGAGTATGCTATCAAGTCGTAGACATACCTTTTGTGCTTTTAATGTATTTTTACTTTTGTAATGGTTTAATACTTTACGTTTTAAATGTCATTTGAAATGGTTGATCGTAAACGGATTGTATCGTTACGGTACATTTTCCTTTTACTCACCACGAAAGATCAACATCATAAACACCATGCCACAAATGACGTTTACACCATACATTATACATATGACATCGTTAACATAATTATGCATGTGACACTTCCAACACAATTTGAGATATTGCAAAGTCAACAACTCACATTGTATACCATCTTCAACAACATCGACCTTATAACATCATCAACACAATATCACATATCATATATGGTAATAAATGAATAATAACAACGCCATACATATGATATCTTCAATACCAAACAACATTATTCACCTTCAACACTAAACACCATATGCTATCTTCAAACAATACATCATATGGCATCGTCAAACCAATGCATATATGACATTTTCAACAGTATACATTTTGTGACATCTTCAACACTATACATCATAAAACATCTTTAATACAATACATCATATGTCATCTTAAACAGCATAAAACATCTTTAATACAATACATCATGTGACATCTTCAACACTATACATCATATGTCATCATAAACAGTATAAGCATATAACATCTTCAATCCACTATACGTCATATTGCATCTTCAACACTATACATAATATGGCATATTCAATAGTATACATCACATGACATATTCAACAGTATACGTTACATAATATGGCATATTCAACAGTATACAGCATCTGGCATATTCAACACTATACATCATATGACATCTTCAACACTATACATCGTATGGCATATTCAATGGTATACATCATATGACATCTTCAACACTATACATCATGTGTCATCTTCAAAAATATTATTCATATGGCATCTTGAGCAGTATCATCATGTTTCAGGGTACGCACGTTACGCTAACTCCTATAATCTGTACCCTGGGCTCAGAAGCTAGATTCGCTCGCTCGGTGATATAGCCAATCAAATCATTTTCTCGCCACCTTCTCGATAAAATTTAAAAGAGAAAATGATTTGATTAGCTATATCCCAAGTCGGGCCGCGCGAGCGAATCGAGCTTCTGAGCCCAGGGTACAGATTATAGGAGTTAGTGAAACGTTCGTGAGACAGGATGCAACAGTATACATCTTACATCATATGGCATATTCAACACTATGCATCATATGGTATCTTCCAAAGTATTATTCATATGGCATCTTCAACATTATACATCATATGATATATATTCAACAGTATACATCATATGGCATATTCAATGGTATACATCATATGACATCCTCCACACTAAACATCATATGTGATGTTCAAAAATATTATTCATATGGCATCTTGAACAGTATCATCATGTCTCAGGGTACGCACGTTACGCTAACTCCACTAATCTGTACCCTTGGCTCAGAAGCTAGATTAGCTCGCTCGGCGATATAGCCAATCAAATCATTTTCTCGCCACCTTCTCGATAAAATTTAAACGAGAAAATGATTTGATTAGCCATATCCCAAGTCGGGCCGCGCGAGCGAATCTAGCTTCTGAGTTCAGGGTACAGATTATAGGAGTTAGTGAAACGTTCGTACCCTGAGACAGGATGCAACAGTATACATCTTACATCATATGGAATATTCAACACTATGCATCAGATGGTATCTTCCAAAGTATTATTCATATGGCATCTTCAACTTTACAGTATACATCATAATGCATATTCAACAGTATACATCGATTGACATCTTCAACAGTATACAGCATATGACATATTCAACAGTATACATCAAATGACATATTCAACATTATACAGCATTTGGCATCTTCACTGGTATACATCATATATGACATGCTCAACACTATGCATCACGTGACATCTTCAACGCCATACATCAGTTGATAACACCACCATGCCCATATACTGAATCTTCATTACATACTTTCTTAACATTTCACATCATATGACATCTTCGTCATCATATCTCATATGGCATTTTGAAAGCTGCACACCACATTTAATCTTATTACTCATTTATCAAATCTTCAACACCATCCATATAAGATATGTTTAAAAGCATTTATTATATAACACCATCAACACCAGTGACATCTAAGTTCAACTGTTTAGAAAGTAACACAATTCATAATAACCTTATTTATTTATTATCACCATCATCATAATCATCATCATCGTCATTATCACCACCATCGTCATCAACAACAGCGGCAGCAGCAGCATCATTATCATCGCCGTCGTCGTTATTGTCATCATTGTCGTAATCATCGATAATTAAGGTATAACAATCTAAATAGAAACGAACCAACGAACCAACGAATCGACTGAACAATAAAAGAAACTTAGCATGCTCTAAGCTATGCAAATACAGTTGGTTAATTTTGGGGGGAATAAAGGGTATGACAGAACGATTGAGTTGCTGATATTAACGAGTTATTACAATGATTATAAGTAATATAGAGACTGAAATATTTGATCTTGCATTATGATAAGAACAAAAGTGAATAAACTATATTGGAAAATGAAAAGTCGAAAAATGCTTATTGGCTAAATTTTGTTCACTGCTGAAACTGATGAAAATAAATGTTATTATCATCAATTAAAATCCTGTTTAAATATTTCATTTAAGTAATTTAAGCATGTATTGTTTTCGCTTTGATACGAAAGTAAATGGCATAATTCAAACACATCTCACATAATCATCTCAAAATGTTAAAAACATGTACGTGTATACGATAAATACTTGTTTTCAATGAAAATCTAAAAACAGTGAAAGCAAATTCACACAGCAAATGTTCATGCACACTAGTCATATAACCTATCAAACATTACAAACTTACTGTCATTCTGAATGCTTCAGATAAGTTTCCAAAATTACGTTTGACTGATTGACGCGCGTCATTGTCCGGTTTTCGACCATAATCGCGACTGCAAACCTTCCTTCTGCCACTATACAACGTCCATGGACGATACGGAAGAGGATTATATGGATGACAACTTATTTATTCACGTTAGGCGACGACACAAGGAGCTGTGTCGAAACGTCACCTAACATGAATAAATAAGTTGTCATCCATATAATCCTCTTCCTTATTGTATTCCCAACTTCTAAAATGCCTCTCAAAGAAGAATTTCATGGACGTTCAACAACAGTCGACACTTCCCGATAAATTAGGGAGTGTCTCTCAGTGATTACAAAAGTCTCAAATGTCTCAACTGAACACTCATACATGTACTATAAACATAAAAATTATCACGAATTAAAACACAAGAGGTAAGGTTTAAGGTAAATTACTGAATATTTTCACATTTTATTGACGCTTCAATCAGCTGTTTACATATTGAATCATCCAATCGTCTCTATCACCAATCTTTTTACCTATATCTCCTTCCTTTACGTCAGCGTATGGTGTTAACAAAGATATAATAAATTTCAGTTAGGTAATATACAACCTTTATAAAACAAACATAGTAACAGAGACACGTTGACAAATAAAAAACTTGCGCATACAATTTTATCATTTTATCGTAGATATTAGGGGAGACCAGGGCAAAGCGCGCCCCCTAACATAAAAGTGCGTCTAGTGGGCACCCAGACATGTACAGAATGCAACTTGCACATTATCCCTAATACTTATCAGATAGACTGTAACATGGCACATGCTTTTTTAATCTGCCATTTCGGAATTAGGATATTTTTACGTAAATATATTTTGACTAAGGGGGCGCGCTTTGCCCTGTAGTTTGGGGCAAAGTGCCCAATCCCCTGGGCGCTTTGCCCCATTCGAAAAACAACACAGAATGTAATAGATATTACACACATATAATCAGCCAATACAAATCAAAAGCTATCATCTTGATAATGCAAGGCAACCATCGAACCCATATGAAGGATAGAATTAACATTAAAGTTTACAATATATGCAAGAATGCGCAAACTATTCCTTAACAAGTAATGGACCTACATGTTCAACATTCTCAATGACCAAATATCGTTATGGTTGGTGCATGTACATTTCTTTCAACTACGAATGTGTTGATAATGTAGGTTTTTGAATATCAAAACCAGTAAAATAATAGAATATAAGATGAATTGAATTGGTTATATGGACGAATTAAAGAATTCATACAACTATTATGTGTCGGACTTGGCAGAACGGCATAAATTGCTTATCGTTTAGGGTTGAACATTAATATACAAGGAATTATATATTCATGATTTAAAAAACAACAGAAAAATATGCTTTGGTAACTGCTTCTTGTCGTGATTCTTTAACAAAACAAAAATCTTTAAGTAAAATGGTATATTTCATTTTAATATAAAAAAAGCAGAATGCTGATATGAAAATGATAGTTCACCTCTACATTATTTGCTAAAGAAATGCAAAATAATAACTTTAACACCAATATGTTAACCAAAATGATATATTTTATAACACACGGGGCAAAGCGCTCCCCCCGGCACGTTTTGCCCCATCAAGGGTAGTATTTGTTATGAACATCACAGAAAGTCATTAAAGCAAGTAATTACAAATTTCATTATTCAATGAATTAATGATACCAATTCATGTTACATATGCACGAGAGTTCAATGTTCCGTTTTGTATTTTTATTAAATAATTGAATTTGAGACATATCTGTTCGATATAGTAAAATCGCGTTTTTTCGAATATTTGAAATTCTGCGTCCACAACTCAGGCAAATGATTCCAGCGTTGGTCACAAAGCTTCACTACGATTACTTTCATTCGTTGGTAATGACAAATTACTTCATTTGTCGATAGGTTTGGAGAAATTACGCGTGGTCACTTTGCCCCGGGGGCGCGCTTTGCCCTGGTCTCCCCTACAACGAAGTTATTGAAAATCGAAAAACTACTAGATAAAGAGATTCATGTAAACCGCGAGAAGCCACTATCAAAGGGACAATACAGCGTATTAAGGGGAATAGATATAAAATAGTTTCAAAAATAATTTCAATATACGGTTAATCTACACGAAACTTTCCCCCCAAAAACATGATTTAAAGATTTTCACTAGTGTCTGACACTTTGACATTTTCTAATAGGTACTTCAAAATTTATTCTTCAAAAACGGAAAAAAGGTTCGAGTTTTTAGATGTTTTGGTCTCTAAGGGTGATCATTTTGCGGACAAATTGGGGGAAATACAATGTAAAAAATTTGCTTCTTCTCCTTAAAAAACATATATTACATTGAAATTCAACAGCCATTTACAACGAATACAAACTGTTGCCCCTGTTGTATTGGGCAGTCATTGAAATTTATTTGTGGTTATCATACTAAGAAGAAGTTTATTTCAGTTTGTAGGCCATCGGCCCATGTACAAAATACAACAATGATGATATAGTATACAATACAATGGCAATATGAACTGTCAATGTACAGTAGATCGACATTGAAGGGCTGACTTAATAAACTTAGCGCAATTCAGTAGAAGTACCATATCATTAGAAGTCAAAAGCTTTATCAATTTACAATTATCTGGTAATGTATTTCATGAAGGTAAATATTTCTCCCGGAGTAATGCATATTTATTACATTCAAAAAGGAAGTGTACCTCGTTTTCAGTACTTCCGCTAATACACATATTACAAATAATATCAGAGCCAACAGTTTCTTTCCATATAGTGTTACATCTTAATGGTAATGTATTAAATCTTAGTAAACATAGATATCTCCTTAGGTCTCTTACCTTAATTCTCAAAATGCAATAATCTACAGGAAGAGATAGTATAATGCTTTTGAAATGTACAAGTCTTGATGAGTTCATAATATTACCACTAATAGTTTGTTTTGAGCAATCAATTAACCTCTGCTTAAACAATGCCAGAAATGATGATACACAGCCAATGTCCTGGACAAGCCAAACATAACCAAATCCATAGCCATTTAAAAGCTTACGTATATTTGAAGCCCAAGTAATCCGACCAACAGAATCTAATCTAAGCATATAATTTGTTTAGGGTAACGATCATCAGACATTCTTAATAACTTACACCAAAATGTGATACATTTAAAATAATTATCCACATTCAGCTAAGGCTGCATTACTTGACACATGTTTACCAACACCTAAAACAAACTTACAAAAATTATTATGAAATTTATCAACAACATTTCTTTCCTGATAACCCCAAATTTCTGCTCCATACAACAAAATTGGTTTGATTTTACAATCAAAAAGTTTAAATAAAACATAAACAGGAATATTTTTAAATGTGTAGGCTACTGTAATTGTTTAATAACTAATAATGTTTTACTGGCCTTTGCAACTAATGTCTTGGTACAAACGTGGTTATCATAAGTGCATATCAAGGTCTGTTTTCAATCCTATTTTAGACACCGTTGCTTGCTTAAAGTAGACGCCTTGTTACATCTTTTTTTCAATTGTGAATGTAAGTTTTATTCATACGTTATCATTGCAAAGTAATGATCTAAGAATAATTCATGTTTTGGTATCACTATATTTTAACCATCACTTCTTCACAGATGTTCTTTTTTTCTAAACCTATATTGGGAGAGAACGACAATTTCTTTAAGCAAATGCACATGATTTATAGGTCCTTTAACGCAAACAGTAATGAACTATATTAATCTTGATTTAGGTGATGTTTATATCAAATCTCTGCCCAAGTCTTTCAAGCGGCCATAAAATACATCATGTTCCCTGCAGTAAAAGGCACATCTTCACTTTTATGGTCGAAAAATGCTTTGAGCAGATCGGCTTTATCAATTATCTGATTTGACAAAAGTTCTAAATTTGAAAAGATTTTTTCTTCGTGAAAATATAATCTTTGATCATAAAAATTACATTGAGAGTATTATATACTCCAACCTTTTTCTTCAAGTGGAATCTTTAAACACTAAAGCTAAAAAAGTTTAACCATGGGTTAATTGACAAGGGCAATTGACAATTACATAGTTTTATATAGTGTTAGTGTTTATATTTTATTCTTTGAGATTGGAAGATATCAATGACAGTATAAAATGTTGAAATTATATAGCGCCTCTTCAACGTCCTACGAAATGCCCAAAGCGTAACCTAAAACATAGTCTAACAATTCGACTCTGAAAAATATTTTTTCAAAATAATTAAAATTTGAACGAAAATAATAAATGTAATGAAAAGGAGACTGAGATTTCTTCCTAAAATTGAGCTTTTTAGTCTTATCATAGACTTGCTTAGGCTTTTATTGTATTTTTAGGGTCTGGCTGACAGACTACCTAAAACATTATCTTTTACAGGTGCTACCAACACTAATCGTGACCATGACTATTTTCAGTCATCTTGTTTACAGCTGAGTGGACTGAGTGCAATGTGAATAAGGTGCCTTGTCCAGGGATCCAAAACAGAATGAGACCAACCTGAGACGCCAGCATGCTTACCAAGGCACCAGATAAGCGGGGAGTAAGTAATCAAGAATCGCACTGTACGATGAATGAACTTGAAGAAAAATTACCATGTAGCAATGGAATATACTAATTTCATATGAAAAGGAATATTCAAACATTTTACGTAGACGTATTCAAGAATAGATAGATGATATTTGTATGATGTTAAAACAACAAAAACAGTCATATTTTTAACATAAACAAAAGCATGAGTAATATGCATGAAAGCTGATAAATGTCCTTCCTGTAACGGTCGTATATGTCTTATTGGCATTCCACTCATTGTCAATTTGTTTATTACTTCTCGAGAAGAAGTACAGTAAACAACTATTGTGAGAAATTTCAACTCTTTATTTGACAAGAAAATCCTTGTGAGCACCTTACAACGTAATATAAATCAGAAATCTGATAATATCAACAGTGTCACTTCTGTAACAACATGGACGGTCTTCTTTATGACTGAGACAAACCTTTTTATGTATTTACTTTATAAAGCTGTAGTAAAACTAAACTTTCAAAATTTAATGTGAATAAGGAATCTTCCACAGTGTCGCTGTCTATATATATAGCTAGTTATTACTAGGTTTCAATCTTCATAACTCATAGACGCTGCGCTTCCTATTTTGTGATTAAAATTTATGAAAATTTATGATCATTAATTTGAAATGTTTCAACTTCAAAGACACACAACACACAACACACAACACACAACACTCAACACTCAACACTCAACACACAACACACAACACACAACACACAACACACAACACACAACACACAACACACAACACACAACACACAACACACAACACACAACACACAATAAGAAATATATGTAACCGTCTAACTAATCTATTCTCCTTTACTTAAAATTGTAAACTCCTTCGTTGAAATGTATACTTGTCCGCTCATGGAAAACTAAACCAACTTGAACGTCAACTCAACCAGTCTGACAATAGTTCTATTTCGCAAGAGAGAAAATTCCAATCGTTGTAAAGGAATAAGTTAAAATGTCAGTGAACAAAAAAGGACTTCAAAGTAAGTGGCTGCCAGAGATTATATAGTTAGGGGGGACCCGGGGGGATACCTTCAGTCAGAGATCAGCGTTCAGTCATCCTCAGTGCCACTTGCTGTCTTCTACTTTGATCGTCTTCACCTACAGGGGATTTGTCACTGACACCATTCTCCTTGGTTAGAAGGAGCAATTATGCTCATCAAATCAAGCCGGAGAATGATCCAATGATCTAACGGTCCAACTTTGAAGAGGTTAGATCTGGAGTGATGGGAAGCTCTCCAGAAGGGATGAACGTTTGGGTTACAGTGTGCGTTTATCTTCATAGAGGAATTACAAATGAGGAATTCGATAATTAGAACGTTCTGGTAAGTGAGAATATATTGGTTCTAGAGGGTTTTAAAGCATTTTAGTATTGATGTTCGTTTTGTGCTTATAGTTACGTTCACGATTTTCTGTTTTCTATTCTGTAGAACGATCGTGTTTGTGAGTAAAAAAAGTAAACGTACAGTCCTTTTAACTTCGCTACAGAAAATAGGATTTTGTGTCGAGTGCACCCGTTTTGTCTGGTGATGGTGTAATCACCTCCATTAACCAATCATTCAGTCATCATTTTCAGACAGTGTTTTGTAAGTTTTGATTTGATTAGAACATAACAAAATTCTTAACTAACTAATTCATCATTACTCTTATTCAAGTAAACTGACTTTCAATTGATCTTAACTACATAAATATCGTTTTTTTAAAAATATATGCAAAATTAGATAAGAAACGATAAAAACAGTAATATTCTGTTGACAAATAATGCTCATGCAAAGAATGGGCTTTTGCATGGTTAGACTCACCCGATAATTGAAAAAAAATCAAATTCGAAACAAAAAACTTAAAAATGGTAGATGCTAATATACATAAACAGTCCTTGAAATATAAACGGTGTTACAGTTGACTTTATAATAACAAAAATATGTTTATATCGAGCCCATGCTTCTCCGATTTGTTGGCGCCATATATGCAAAAGGTTATAAATGGTATAGTTTATTTAAAATGTATGGCTTATATTGAAAAATATTATTTTTAAGCTCATCTGTTGAAGAAAGTTACTATTTGATGGCATCATGAGTGTTGATTGAAAACAACAATGAATTTGAATGAATAAACTTTGCACAAGTATTCTTACTAGTTCTCATCAATAACATGAATTAGAAAACGTATCTCAAATAAACAGGAAAAACAATTTCGTTTGATAGTTTTAAATGTTCTTTTACGCATATTTACTTTAAAAGGAAGTTAGACAATTGTTCGATTCCCATTTATGTATTATCATGTTTTTGGTAGGTTTTGATTAAAGTGGAAGACGGGTTCTGAAATCATATCAGTATAAGATAATTGGTTCGTGTAAACACCACACGAAATGTCTTTAAGAAAATGCGGACTGTCTCGTTATAAATCATATAAACAGCATACAAGCTATAAACATATACACTTAAGTATATGTGCATTACCATCATAAATTCCATTCGCAACCAGGAGTGCAATGGGAAAATAAGAACTGGCAACAGGTCACCTAGTTTTGTAACATAGATATGTCATGTTCTGAATTTATTGGTTTTGATGTTTGTCTTGTTCTTGTGTATTTTGTTTATCATGTTTTGTACCGGTGAGGTATTCAGATAAGCAAAGATTTGTTTACCGAACCGGATTCTTTAATGAATAAAAATATGTTTAAACCAAAATACGAACTGTCCCTTTTAAAATCACATAAACAGCATACACGCTATACTAATTTTCAATATGAGTACATGTACATAAAAGTTATTATAAATTCCGATCGCAATCAGGAGGGCAAGTCAGTATAACTCGAGACTGCTAGGTTGCATGATTAAGTGTAAGGAAGCGGCTCATGGACAGTGACAGATGGTGATAGCAGTCTAACAAATAATCGAATCCAATGTCATTTACACAGTTATACAGTTGGGAGACAGTGATTCGTCATATGTGTGTCTACTAGTTTAACTTTAACTCACATATTTAAACCATTTACTTGTTTTCGAGTATTTTGTATTGAAATGAATTTATTTATATAAATGTATTGTAAATTTAAATTAAAACTTTCTTGTAAATGTTACCTTATTCACGACTGTTTTTTAAACCAATGGTGATAACAACAATATGTCAAATGTTATCAAAGTTAGCCTTGAGAATGAAGAGCAAGTACTAAGCGTAGGAACATAAAGGGCGGTAATCTGGTTACCTGAGCGGAATGAGAGGTTGTGTCCAACCTTTATTCGATGTTACCCAAGAGGAGAAGAGAAAAGGCTAATCCTCCTTTAATCGGTGAAAGAGGAGATAGGTCCTAGTTATCCCTCATAGCATGGCTCTCGTTAACTGCTGAAGCAGGGACACCAGGCATTGTCATCGATATCTGTAATCTCAAGAGTCTAATCGATGACTGGATGTAATATTGGCCATGACCTGTATAAGTTGGCTGACTTGGCCATCTAGTCAGTGTTGTAAGAGATTACATGACAATTTGAATGCAAATGGTATTAGTCACGGACAAAGTTCAGTAGTTAGGCTAAAACAATGTTTCTGGTATTTACATACAGGCAAAAGTTTATGCGATGATCCGGATTCTTTTTATTTTCCAAAACTTTCTTTTCTTAAAGAAGAAAAAAGTTCAACAGAAAAAGAAAACCTAGAAAAATGAAACTTGATGAGGGTGTTTGAAACTGACGCGGTCCGAAACCAGAAACAAATTTTTTTGCTGGGCCTTGAGTGGAACCCGTCATTGGGCAACTATGTTTCAGTTGCATGTGAAGCCTTTTAAAAAGATCATCTGAATTTTAACATCACGCTGCAAGTGGGTAAAGTATTCCCAAAGCGGCGCTTAACAAAACCACATTCACTCACTTACTTAACAATCATATACACAGTCATACATCCTTTTGGAAATGCATGAACGTCACAAACTTGAAGCAAGACACCAAATATCACTAGTTATCTAGTTAGACTGTTACATTTGATTTGATTTCCCAGTAATGCTAAGGCCTTTGTCGTTATTCTTTCATTTTCTACTATTGGATCCCTGGATGACCTATACTTTTCTTTAGTGCCCTTTTGCATATATTAAGCTTGTATATTTTAATTTATTTACAGAGTATATATATTTAAAGTTATCTGCGCTTTTTTTAATAGTCTCCCGTAACTCTATGTTGAGTGGCTCGTTGCACTTTTATGTTGTGTTCACTGTACATGAAATGTTACTGTAATGAGGTGAGACTGTAATAAACAATCTGTCCGTCTGTCAGTCTGTCTGCCATGTTTAATTTGATTTCCTTGTGACACGGACATTCTTGGTTCATCTCTTGAATTTACTTTTGTTGAAAGGTGTGATGTATTCAGACAGGTCACACAAACGAGGAAAACGTTTTTTCTTTGGGACATGAAATGACTATTTTTGCGGGAAAATGATGAATAAATCATATTTCGATGCGCTTTGTTATTCTCTTCGAGGCAATTTCATTAGCTGTGGAGTACCGAGTTCATTATGGATGAAAGTGACACAGAGTATCTTTCTTAAAATTTTATTTGGTTTTGAAAAGCTACAACATATTTCATATGCTGATTGAAGTTCATATCTCATTACTGGACTTGCAAATATATCCATTTATGCATAATATCTCTAAAATGCTTTATTTTATGGAAAAATCAAGAAAACATCTCAAATACCTTTAATATTCGAAATTATGCATCCAATTAATCTACCTATTAGTTACAATACCTAATAAACACTATCGAATCAAATATATCTTCCTGTCAGCTTATGACAAGGTTTCAAAATTACGTTTGGCGAATTTGCGCGCGCCACTCGAGTTTTCGATCAAAATCCCGACTTTGAATGGCCGTATTTTCGCTCTAATGTACTGATTGACCTTTAACTTGTTTTTTTCAGTAACAGTTAGTGGTTCCTGATGTAATAACATTGATTTCAAAATTTGACATATGTGATCCTATCAACATACTCTGTGTCTCTTGAAAGCGATATTTAGCAATACTGGCCAATAGTTAACCCCTGACATTCTATAGGCAATCGAATTATAATGTCAGATCTAATTAGATTTCTGCAGATTTCAGAGACACTTACAACTGATAATGTCTTTTGACAAAGGATAATTGTACTTTCTTTTATAACAAAGATAAAAGTAATATTGTTACTTGTGAAAATGTGTTTTGTTCAGGTAAATCAACCGAACACAGTGATGTTATTCTGGGAGTATAAGTAGTGTGCTTATGACCACGTGCACTGTTCAAGAGATCAGGCCTCAGGCATAGTTAACGTGGTAAATACAGCATGGTCTTCCAGAACTTACTGAAGTGGGCGTGACAGACACAGTGGCAATTGGTGACCATTGCTGATGTTCCAGATTAACTTTGACCCACTTTACTTTAATTAGCTATTATTGCTACAGTGCTTATCCACAAATCTCACTCAATTAGACTTATGTTCAGAACCTTTATTTTAATGGGGTTGGTGGTATAGTACCAACGCACCTCGTGTTTCTTCTTGACGCTGAAAGACCGTCTGTGGAAACAGTAAGTACACTTATTAACATGAGAACAAACACTTAACGAGTTAATTGAACTTATTGGCGACTAAAGACTGATGTTTATCATTATGTCATCTTGTTTCAGTCTGTGAACACTCGTGAATTATCTCGAAGGCGCCTTGATACATATTGTGAACTCCAAAACACAATGTAAGATTTGCTGTTGTTATTAAATCAACTGTTTTGTGATTGATTTAACAGACGATTAAACAACTTAAAACACTTTGGAAGGTTGAGATGAGGACACAATCTACTCAATCTACTTGGAAGATGAAATGAGTAAGAGAATCCAATGTTAACGGAAGAGAACCAAACTCTTTTGCAAGGGAAGTTGTCGACAACGCATTTTTCTAGCAAATAAGAAAAACGCCTTCTTGAGGCAGCAGTTGACTTTGCGAGCAAAGGGACAAATGTGAAAGAATACCAATGTTTCGCTGAGTGAATCAATATGCATGAGTCGTTATGCCGCCCAATCTGACATTGAGTAATTAGCAGGATCCTGGAGACTGTGTTATGTGAGAGCAGAAAGAGCTTTGCTCAAATCTTACATAATGCCTTACGTTGCTTCGGAACTCCTTCTGGAGAGATTGTCCGGCTTCAGAAGCTGTGTGGTGTGAACAACCATTCGGCTCTTTAGACAAGGACCCTATTGTCTCCTCGACTCTCGACTCTACTGCTACATGGTCACACCAGGTGAGTGGAATAACCTCATAATGCATACCTTAGAATAAAATTTAGTCTATGAAATATTTAAAATAATTACTGTACCTTCATTTATGTTATTTTATTTCTTGAGGCTTTTCATATGTGTATTCAGTCAATCTAGACTTGCAGAGATAGGATCTAGACTATATAAAAGGCTCCTATTTAATACACAGTCATGAAGCAGGACTATGCATACCTATACCTAGGGAAGTACAATTTTAAAAGCATAATAGCAGTTTATAAAAAAGATTGGAGACGCCTGTCCTGAAAATTAATTGGTCTATTCCTTAAGGGAAAATAAAGAAAATTTCCTGTCCTGACCAAAAAATAGCAAGTTTAAAGACTGGCTGACGGGCTATATTTTAGACATTGATGATAGTTTCTTTTTAAGTTGATAATATTCAATGTCTGCTTGCATACCCTCTCCAAAATGCATTATTATAATTAGGAAGTATCATTGTAAATGCATGACAGTCCTCTTCTTCAGTATTGCATGTTCGGAACGCTTTATAAATACTTATTCCAAGTAAATGCCATCTAAGATAAAGTGTAGTTTGTAACATCGAGGAGCTCAGCTGTGGTTGATAAAAGATCAATACGTATCACCCCCTTGCAATTATGGGGTCATATAGACACTTTATATCGAGTTATGATTTTACTGTCATTGATGGTACAGAGATTTTTTATATTAACATTTGATTTTTAAAATCTAGATCATTTCGATAAATGTGAGCCTAGTCAAATTTGCAGGATTTCTTACATGGATGCTCAAAATAGTGCAATAAAACTTACAGCGATAAATGTTTTGGCCTTTTAAGTGGAATTCTGTAATTACTTTTTTAAGATTTAAACACTGAAAGCAATACAGAAACAATCATTAACTAATGAAGAAAATAAACATATTTTAACACGTGAGCAATCAAATCTTCGTCAGAATATTTCCAAAACGATTGATCCTGCCTTTGTTTGTCCAAAGTCCAAATAGTTTAACGAAGGGTATGCCGCTAACGGTATCTCAAAGTCATGTATCACAATATATTCTTCGGTATATGAGATCTTATGATGTGCAATGGATATACGCTAACCACTACCATAGGAATCATAAGATAACTGTGCCAGAGTAAGGATAAAAAACAGTTATTAGCCTTTATCATGATCGTAAGGCTCTTGAGGTTTTTCATTAATTGGTTTCAAACACCCTTCAAAACTTTCTTAGTACATGATACAATAACCGTCACTAATAGTCTAAATGAAACTGCTTGTCTAGATATACTACTTCACCAAATGATACGTAAATACTTACCTCTGGCAATAGTTTATGTATTTACAGCTACAAATATTTTGCATATTTATCATCCTATTTCTTTTTAATTAGATTTTAGAATTAATCTTAGCTAGCGGTGCGTTCCATTAGCTAACATTTGTTTAAACTTGTTTCGTGCTGTTGAGACAGCTTGACGATGGAACGTCAATCTTGCACTGTTAATCACATTTCATTTTAATTGTTATAGAAAGAAATGTGTGACATTGTGTGTAAACTGACGGGAAAAAGAAAGTGCACACTTCAGTTGAATTATCATATGTAAAATTCTCAATTACGAATATTTGTATTTTTTTATGTCGTATTCTAAAACTGATACAAAAGTTCACTCATCTTTCAACGAATACTTTTAAGTGTATTTTTTAAATAAAATGTTACGTTAATAAATTGTCCAAATAATAATGTTGATGTAACACACATGCTCATAAAGAAGAAAGACGTATTCTATGTGAACATCATTAAACGTGCTATTTTTTCACATATTGACAAGATTTTACACATGGCAGGGGTCATAATAGTGTCAATTCTATTTCTAACCCCATCCTAATATAACAAAGATACTTTAACAAAACATTAACAATACACCAATTAGTTTATTCAAACTACTGCAAATATGTATCATTGTTAACGTGACACAACTTTATACGTCTTTTGGTTTTTAGATAGTAAATAATTTTAAATAAACTGAGCTGTGTACTTTCTTTTAGCTGGAGGTTTATTTTTAACAGAACTAATCTAACCATATGCTCAAGTGCTGTTTTTGATTCGTATCATCGTTTTGATTGTTATTCTTATTTTGATAAAAGTTAATATATTGGATTTTTGGAAAAGATGCATTTGATGAACTATAGTCAAGTATACTGGTTACATGACAAAGATGTTATGATTATTGTCTGTTCGAGATTCAGGTCATAAAGTTTTAATGCTAATCCTATGACCTGTTTCTGAACAAGGGTATCATTTGCTTGACATATTTTGGGGTTTTACTCAACCTATAACAAAACACATATTCAGTTTTCATACACATTTTTTTGGTTTTGCTCAACCTATAATAAAACAAATATTCAGTTTGCATAAACATTTTGGGGTTTTACGCAACCTATATAATAAAACAAAGTACTCAGTTTCCATACGTGATTATTAATTGATGTATGACAATATGGATCTCTATATGGTCATAAGTAAACTAAATATTGTTTGAACTCTACTGGTTATACCTAATGAAATCATACAAAGTCATGTTTATTTATTTTGTTTTAGTATTGATTTTCACATGAAACATTTTTACTTATATTTACTTGACTTGAAATATAAATCGATGGAGAGGGTAAGTTTTTCGTCTTTATGGTCTGAAATGAAAAGTCAGAGTTTTGTCAACATAAACAATAACGAAGTCTGTCGTGGGGTTGTTTCGCAAATACAGATGGAACACAAATTAAGCTGTTCCTATTTGACGCAATACTGTGTTCGGTGTAACAAAACTCGTCTATCTCCTTGGATGCAGTGTATTATTGCAAAATGCAAAATTAGATCCAAATGTACCATTTATACAATGGAACATGACAGATATATCAACTTACACATTAATATTGTTTCTATTCACATTCGGAAAATAGATTTAGATAAAACACAGACTCAATAATAATAATAATAAGATAGACGTAAAATCACCAATTCCCATACATGAGTTGACGACTGCGAAGCCTTAGTTTAGTCATAAATAATATAGCGCAATAGAAGTTTAGCCACATAGAATTGAATCAACACTTAAGACGAAGAGCGTCTCACTCCACAAGTCAAGCAAGCTATTGATAAACCCGTGGTTCTGCATGGGTGGCTTCATAGTTGATGGTCGAAGATGAATCTTTGTAAATATAGAATATCTTGGAATATAGGTTCCGTTGATTTGTCAAGTTGCCTCATTCTGGAAGCTCGGTGGTAGATTTCTTGTTACAAAAATACTAAATACATTACTTAATACACTTAAAGGGGCAGTAGCACGTTTTTTGATAATTTTATATTTCAAATATTTCACTGATATAATTGTAAGTTAATGCTAAATGTACTATTTTGACAGTGTTAAAAATCTCATTACACAAGCCAATCATCCATAGTCAGAGGACAAAGTATGAAGATTTACCTGAAATCCATTGGCGGCCATTTTTGTGTGAACACCTTTTATTCATTTTGTGTAAGAAAAAGGACTCGCATGGCTAAACTTTACGTTATATATTTGAATTATTACTGCTCCATTTAGTTTAAATACATTGTCTTTCGATTGGAACCATTAATTTTCATTTTCCTTACATCAACTTATATTCCCTCTAAAACGTGCTACTGCCCCTTTAATCATCATCCCAAACTATGATTCACAGGAGATATCCCTTATGGAAGGTTACATATTAGTGATATATCCTGGAAGATATCGTTTTGATAGTAGATTTTGAAAAGGGCTTTGCAATCGGCAAGTACATGACATCACAATCGTTTTGAATCAAGTATATTTAAAATCAAAAGACACATGGGAGAGATTCAGTTTCTATCATTCTAAAAGGTGTTGAACTTAGTTGGCGGACAGGGGACAGTTGTACGATTTGAAAAAGGATCTTAAGACTTGGAATGAACTGCTTTACTAGCTAAGCGAACAAAGTACCAGAAAACTGTGTTTCTATACATATACATGTACATATACATAAATATATACATATACATAAACATATACATATACATATACATATACATATACATATACATATACATATACATATACATATACATGTTCACATACCTATACATATACATGTTCATGGACATGACATTATTCATATACATAACTATATTACATACTCATGTATATATACATATACATATACATTTACATTTACATACTCATGTACATATATATATTAACATATACATATACATATACTTATACTGTTACTTATACTTATACTTAAATATACATACACATATACATATGTATACATGTTCATATATATATACATATAAATATACATATTTATATACATATGCGCATACATATACATATGGTGGAGACACCAACAATTTGAGACTTGGGTCGCATCCTGTGTTGTGTCCCTGGGCAAGGCACTTCATCCACATTGCACTCAGTCCACCCAGCTGTTAAAATGGGTACCTGAAAATTGGATGTACTGACCTACATGGTCGTGATTAGCGCTTAGTAGCAGCTGTGAAAGTACACTCCTTCGGGGTAATTATGTAGCGCTTTGAGCATGTCTTAGGACGTGGAAAAGGCGCAATATAAGTATGCACATTATTATTATAATATACATATTATATATTCATATACTTAAACTATACTTATACCTATACTTATACTTATATTTTTATCATACTCACATTCCCTGATGATATTATTGGAACATTTTTTAGTTTTTATTGGCTTTGTTTATTTTTTAAAATCTTTTGAATATTTAAAACTGTATACTTTTGAAATTTTCCAATTTTCTTCATTTACATATATACATTTACATGTGTACGTATTCAATGGTCGTCTGATGAGTGAGATATGTATATTTTTCATATCTCAGAAAATTTAGAAAGGACAACATTTTTTTGGCGTTAAGGTTACTTTAAAGTTGTGGCTTGGGGACGTAGAAGTATGATTGCATGATGTATCAAAATGTATTGAGTACCAGAGGCTTAAATCTTTCTGATAGAAGGTTCAATAAAACAACATCAATGTACCAGAAAACCCTACTTGGATATACATGCATAAAATGTCGGGGTGTTGAGAGGATTATTAATGTCTAAATATCATTGACTTTGTGCACTGTTTGTTTTTATGTCGTAAGAACGTTTCTCATGAACAGAATGATATAATTGCATCAAAATTCATACAACTATTTGTGGTAATTCATCTGCATAGGAATGGATTGTTTTCTATATTACCTTTTAGATATGCTTCATCAATATGCCACAAGTATCTTATATTTATCACAAATACAGTGAATCACGTAAATTATGAAAACTTCATGATATAAAGATACTATATCAATACTATATACACTGTAGCTTAAACAATAAAAGACTAAGTACATGTGCATGTACTGTTGTACTCTGTGTATAACAATGATGTTTATATGTGTCTTCCACAGAGAATGTGTGATATATATAAATATATCATACAAGTGTTTTCCTTGAAATTTTCATTATAATACATTAACATAAGCTTACAGGTTTATTTGGATCGGTCAATTTGAAAAACGTTTCAACCGAACAGCATAAGTTATGATTACGAAGAAGAAGTACGACACATGGAAAGATGTAAATAAACTAGTCATATACTAGGAAATGTCACAAGGCCCAATTATAAAATTTGATAATATCTGAATGAATCAATCTGAAATTAAGTGAAGAAGAAGTTGTGTGTAATTGCTTGTAAGACAGCTGGCCCCTTGTTCACAGCTGATTAGTTTATCAGGCTGTGTGTGCTTGAGTATCTCATGTAGAGACTTCCCATCAGCCACGCCCCCCCCCCCCCCCCCCCCCCTGCCCAACAACCCCCTCCTTCACGACATCGGTACACCTGTGATACTAAATGTCAAATCGCTCAACCATCGAGGCTAAAAGGAAATCTGGTCAATTCTAATCAATGTGACGTTTGCTTGAAGGCGAGACAAGAATCTGTAGCAGTCGAAAATCATGAGTTAAAGAAGTTGTCATCGAAATATATATTTTCATTGAAATAAACTAACGGACTAAAGAAACTATACCAAAACTTAAATGTCTCCGATAAATGAAAACAAGAAGAATGTCAGGGCATATATGATAAATGATCTAATGATTTATTTGTCAACGTATACTCATAACAATTACATAAACTTTAGTTGATAATAGCCGAGTCACATAAAGCCAAGCCATTAGAGAAGGTTTAAATCTGAATTTGCAATTTTAAGCATCTTTCTTCACAAGCTTGTCACACGTCAGTTGATCATTTGTTTTGGGTCATTTCCTAAACAATTCAAGTGCTTATATCGTATGTGACCTCCTTTGATGACATCGCTACTTGTCTGAACACGACGTCAAGTTGGCTATGGTTTAAGAGATATTGACTGCATGTTTTTGAATCCTTCAGCTTAAAATCTGGGATGGGATGTACGTGCATTACACTTTTGATTATATAATCATTTATGCATAATAAACTAAAATCCAAAAGAAACGTCTCCTTTTGTTTTTCACACACATCAAAAATAAAAAAGATAGTTAAAAAATGACACCATTCTTATATATGCCAAGGCATGCCAATCTGAAGAAACACATCGCTTAAATGCACAAAATGCAGTGGTTAAGGTAAAACAATATCGTTTTGTTATATTGTTTGTTCTGTCGAGAATCGAGAATCAAGTATAGAGGGGGACGTTTCTTTTGGATTTTAGTATATATTGTAGATTCATCGGACTTTAGAATCTAATAATATTTTCTAAATTCGAGTGATACATATATGTAACTTTGAAACACAATTTGAATTAGAATTGTGGTATAATTTCTTTTACCCGTTAGTTTATGATGGTTAGAATTATAGGTAAGAAAGTTCTTTATAGAAATTGCTTTTGTTTCAAATACATCCCCTTATCATAGATTGACTAAATTAGACATACTCTACTTCAGCTTTTTTCAATAATATCATTGTATAACCGTCATTATATTGACATAATTGTACCTGAGTAAAAGTTTCACTGAAGACACTTTCAATTCTTCATTTCTTAAAATGCTTACTTAAAGATTTAAAAAGAAATAGAATATTAGAGGATTTGAAAAAGCAAGTTGAACTAAATTGAGTATGAACAAAAGAACCGATTCAGCTTCTTCTGGGTGCATATATTGACATTTCAAATTACATTGATTCGCATTAAAGGAGCAGTAGCATATGGGTTTTTTTAAATCATGTATTCAATTTATCACTGATAATAGAACGTGATTGCTTAATGTATCATTTTTATAGTGTCAAAAATCTCATTACACAAACCAATCATCCATAATCAGAGAACAAATTATAAAGATTCATGAAAAGTCCATTGACGAACATTTTTGTGTGAACACCTTTCATTTTTGTGTGTGTAAGAAAAAGAGGTCAAATGGCGGAACTTTATATTGTATATTTGATTTATTACTGCTTCATTTAGTTCAAGTACATTGTCTTTCAATTGGAATTAATTTCTATCAAAGTTTTTTTATTGATTTTTGTTATATATTTAAAAAATTACATTTCATAATTGTTTTATTTTAATTCCAAAGATACTTTACGTACTACTGCCCCCTTAAAGGTGAGGAAATCTTCAGATGCAGTTGTATACAATGTACTTGAATTGAATTGAAAAAAGAATTTTATTGACATAATCTTTATTAGATTGGACATAAGTCTTTTATCAAGGATGAGTTACGTCTATCATCAAAACTTTATAATCCCTTTTACCAACTTTTCCCTGCCTATCAAGCAATTTTCTAAAAGATCTTCACCATATGCCTTGGTGTTTTATTATAGATTTATTTATAATGTTGAATATCTGTAAATCGTTAAGGATGTGAAAACCAAGAACGTTGGTTTTCTGGAGAAAGTTCTTTGTTTTTAATGAATACTTGTTTACCCTGTCCATTAGAATTAGAAAGAGAAAACTTACTTACAAATATCGATAAATTTAACCAAATTTGTACAAATCACCATCTTTTTATACGTGGTTCCAAGAAGCTAGGCCGTCAAAAAAACTTGTTGATCTTTTGTAAATGTATTAATTCCGTTCTTTCTAGATATAACGTGAATAAACCTTTAATACAACCATTTCCAATGGACAAAGGGAGACCAAATTGTGTATCTTGTATTTTGTATATTGCATCATTATATATATATGCCCATGTTCATGTATACGTCTCATGATGTAGCTGTAACCAAATTCACTACAGTTGAGATATTACTGAGAGAAAAACTAAATTTCTGTTTTCGGCCTAATGTCTTCACATTATTGATATATGATTTCTTATTTCGTTTCCCAGTTGAAAAAATTTCACATGTATATATATGTATCAATCCCTCAGATCAGCAACGCTAGCACTTCATTAAATATATTACTGATTTTTGTCTCTCAAAGGTGCATCTCACTGGACTACCTTATCTCTTGTTTTCTAAACCCAAAGGGCTTTAAAGTGACAGTAGCACGTTTTTTAATAATTTTATATTTTAATTTGTACGTTAATGCTAAATGAATTATTTTGATAGTGTCAAAAATCTCATTACACAAGCCAATCATCCATAGCTAGAGGACAAAGTATGAAGATTCACATAACATCCATTGGCGGCCATTTTGTGTGAACACCTTTAAATCATTTTGTGTAAGAAAAAGATATCGCATGGCTTAATTTCACGTTATGTAATTGAATAATTACTGCTCCATTTAGTTTAAATACATTGTCTTTCAATTGGAACCATTAATTTTCAAGTATTTGAATTGTGTATTCACTGCACGCCTGACACGTTATATTGTGTACACAAATCTCGTTTGAACTAACATAAAAATGAAGCTCAAATATGAAATAAGTACAGTACAATGTTCCATCCCTCGGAATAAGTACATTTGAATTTGTATCCACTGCATTCAACACCTGACAAGTCGTGATGTGTACCAAGAACCTGTTCACAACCTTTAGAACACCAGCCACGTAAATACCTATTGACACGGTCTCGCTTAAGTGACTCCGCGGGGAAGATATACAGTGTACATGTTCACGGGTATATTGGCTGTGTGAGACAGTTGAGTGAGCAGGAACTTCCAACACAGTGTGCTCACTTGTCGGTAGTATACACCTGAACAGGTAGACAAGGTATTAGACAGGTAGTTGGAGTATTAGACAGGTGGATCAGACCCGACATGATGACGGAGAAGTACACCTTGCTCTCTGATGAAGATAAGGAGGAAGAGGAGGAGGATATTGGACATGTCCACAACAGGAGATATAGACGGGATGGTGATCAGGTAGTGTGTCAGACATTTTACTATAATTATTGAAAGTTCATCTTAGTAGAGCAGTAGGCAGTCGGTGTGTCGGACAGGTACTTGTTTACACTTATACACCCATACATCGATACACTCATTCACTCATTCACTCATTCACTCATTCACTCATACACTCATACTTTCATACACTCATACACTCATACACTCGTACACTCGTACACTCATACGCTCATGCACTCATACAATCATACACTCATACACCCATAAACCCATACAATCATACAATCATACAATCATACAATCATACACTCATACACCCATACAATCATACACTTATACACTCATTCGCTCATTCGCTCATACACTCACTCACTCATACACTCATACACTCATTCACTCATACACTCATACACTTATACACTCATTTGCTCATTCGCTCATTCGCTCATACACTCACTCACTCATACACTCATACACTCATTCACTCATTCGCTCATTCGCTCATTCACTCATTCACTCATACACTCATACACTCATACACTCATACACTCATTCACTCATTCGCTCATACACTCACTCACTCACACACTCATTCACTCATTCACTCATTCACTCATTCACTCATACACTCATACACTCATACACTCATACACTCATACACTCATACACTCATTCGCTCATACGCTCATACACTCATACACTCATACACTCATACACTCATACACTCACACACTCATTCACTCATACACTCATACACTCATTCACTCATACACTCATACACTCATACACTCATACACTCATACACTCATACACCAATACACTCATACACTCATACACTCATACACTCATACACTCACTCACTCATACACTCATACACTCATACACCAATACACTCATACACTCATACACTCATACACTCATACACTCATTCACTCATACACTCACTCACTCACACACTCATTCACTCATTCACTCATTCACTCATACACTCATACACTCATACACTCATACACTCATTCACTCATACACTCATACACTCAGGGTAGGGTAGATGTCAATACTTGAAAGTTGGTTTGTGTAACCTACGGAAAAATTATTATAATTAACAGTCATTCGGTGTGTTAAATTGTGAGAAGGTCATTGAAAGAAGTAGATAGATAAGGGAAATAAGATATTGTTGTTTGAGATGTTTTTTAATGTTGTTGAAAGAGTTAGCTTTTTATGATTGAAAGGTGGCGATTTGAACAGCACTATCATACTATGTACATTGGGCGGAAGATGACTTCATTGTTAGTAAATATTGTTCTAAGAATATATCTTTGCAATATTAATCAGGAAATAGAGCGGTAAACATCCTATGTTCCATATTGAATAGGAGTCCATTTCTCCGTGTGACTTCCTTTTTATAGGGTTGACAGTAGACACTTCAAATAAATAATTGACATAAGAAAGTCGATAAATGGCAATTCCTCTACAACTTGAGTTCTTCCATGAGAATTGTTTAATATTATCTGACCAAATGCTTGATGACTTGTAAACGTATGGAAATAGTATTACCAGGGGTGTATGTAAAACAATAAATATGTTTGTAACATGCGTTCATTATTTACGTCAACTGAGAATCCTTAACAATACCGGTCGACTCGAAAGAATTAACAAAATCTGATTTTTTAACTTTTTTGTAATAAATTAAATTTTAACGAAATTTGAATAGTGAAAACATTACGGTTTACATTATTAGAACTGACGGTGGCGTACTATTTCGGAAAGTGAAGTTTAAACATTTACGTGTGTAGAGTATATTCGTTAAAATATTAAATACACCTTTAAAAAAATATTTCTTTTGATAAGAATATCTTGTTTATAGGCTGGATATTGTATTGTAATTTCACGGAAACAGGAAAGAAGTTTTCAACAACTGCCCCGCTGCAACTAAGAAAATATCTGTAACGAAAGTTAGGGTGCCTACATGTACTTAGTTTACAAAATCGTCAGAAATTCTGAATAGGTTGGTTAACATAATTGCGAGGTGAATTACCTCCCTTGTGAATAATATACATATTCTCTTCATAGATACATATTGATACATTTTACATTTTATTTCTTGTATACTTGCTGAATATACCTCTTTGAATTATTCATAATTTAATCAAAGGAAACAATTGAACAAAGGCTGCAAACGAAAAAACATCCTTTTGTTTTCTCCATATGAGTTTTCAAGACACTAAACATAATATCTTTTCAGGGTCATAATGTTTGAAGGGAGAATGTGGTTTTAACAAGTTTTAAGAATATAATGGTACAAAACTTACATCAATGAAACAAATAGATTGCTTTGACGTCAAATAATTGTCAATATTTTTTGTTTCTTTCTGATACTCTTACTCTACTCTACTCTTGTTCACTGTCTGCTGTCTGTATTCACTATGTATTATGTAAATCAATATTGTACATACTAGGAGAGGGCATTTTAAGTTGGATAACTTGTGCCCAATCCTTTTCTTGTGAATAAAATATGTTTAAACTATATAAATGAACACATCGAAATATCTCGGAGGGACAACCTGGACGTTTATTATGATACCGGCACTCATAAAGGGCATCTAACATAGTCACAGAGACGTATTTATCTTCACTATGTTTCAGAAACAACTTATAAAGATTCAATGTAAACGTTAGATCGTATACTCGTCAGATCAAAACAGTTTGGTTTGATTTTACGAAAGGCAATCTTATAAAACAACCGTGAAAATATTGTGTTAGTAGGAACAGTACATCAAGGTTTAACTGTCCCCAGGGCATTCTTCTACAAACATTCATATTATGATAGGAACATTGAGTAATAAAGTGGCATTGTCCCAAAGTATGTTTTCAATAGAGATTTCGATATATTGACAATTGATTGAAGTTTTTTAAACAGATTCGAAAATCTTAATTCTCTGTCGAATAATCATGTGCTTCTTACTTTTCATAATGAAAAACGCACATTTTATACATATGAAGCTTATGGTATTCAAGGTGAAGTCCATTTGTTTATGAAACATTGAAACACCACAGCAATTCCGTTTCGATTTCCGTTTACATATCGTTCTCGCAGTATTTGTTTTAAGAGAATTCAATCAAGTTTTTAAAACCTATCGCGAGGTTCTAATAACATCTCTTGGACGATGTAATTGGCTATTAAGATAACTTGATCAGAATATGGAACAGGTTGATATGTTATTGAAATTTATAATGAAGCTTTGGTTCGTGGGGTGTCTTTATTCGTATCGCGTTCGTTTTGAAATTGGTATTCAAGCTGTGTACAGCTCTCTATGTCAGGTTTATCGAAGCTTGTATGATTGATTCGTAACATCATATCAATCATTTATAATCCAGAATGTAGTGAAGGAGCAGCAGAGGAGTACATCAGTCTATGTTCCTCAACCTACCATACCCATATTAGTTTTTACTTAAAGGGGCAATAGCACGTTTTGAGGGGGCACATAAGGTGGTGTCACGAAAATGAAAATTAATGGTTCCAAATGAAAGGCAATGCATTCAAATTAAATGGAGCAGTAATAATTCAAATATATAATGAAAAGTTTAGCCATGCGATTCCTTTTACTTACACAAAATGAATTAAAGGTGTTTATACAAAATGGCCGCAAATGGATTTATGTGAATCTTCATACTTTGATCTCTGACTATGGGTAATTGGTTCGTGTTATGAGATTTTTGACACTGCCAAAATAATACATTTAGCATAAACGTACAATTATCAGTGAAAAATTAAAAATATGAAATTATCAAAAAACGTGCTACTGCCCCTTTAATGTGCGCCTCGATGTGAACCGGGTATATTCAAAATTGTCCAACATTGTGTATGCAAAAAATCTTAGAAACTGTTCGTATGAAGCGGAAACTTGTGTTTATATATTTTCAAATTCCCTTTCTGAAATATGGGTTATACTAAACCTAACATCTTATATTTATAATTATTTTACATTTCATAGTTATTTTATCCCAATTCCAAACATACTTTAGTACCCTTTTTGTATTTTAACAGCCATACAAATAAAGTTATCATACTCTGATGTTTGAAATTGTGAGTACGTAGTCGCATTTAATTCACGACAGGATTTTGTGTTATACGCTTCTTCTATTTTAAATACATTTATGATGTATCTAAAGAGTTCAAGTCGTGCAAGTAGTTGGAATTTACACTAGGACTCTGCATGACCTAAGAACCCGTATGAAATGATTCAATTCAACGTATGAGATGCTCTGTAGTTACCATTCACCATCTATACTTCAACAACTACGTTAGTAAACACGTCTACACGTATGACTATTTGATTAGCAATTAAATCACAAGACGTGTATTACTGGTTACTGTTAGTAGTCTGTAGCCACTCATCCGTGTTTCCACTGTAGGAAAGTACTATGATTAGACAAAAGTGTTTCGGGTCAACGATTCGTTTAGCAATCGGTGAAGAATATTCAGCCTGATGAAGAAATAAAGTAAAAGCAACACTCTAACATGTATGTACATGATTTATTCAGAAATGTTAATGTATATCACCTATTTGATAACTAAAGATAATTTTAAGAAGGAGCAGTAGATATGTGGTTTGATGTGTCTTTCACTAACATTTTTTACATTACACTCAGGGGCAAAAGAAACGATACCATATAAAATGCATGATACATTAAGTGATAGGTATGGCTGTAACAGGGATGTCGTGTCTTCAAGAGTCAACTAAAATAAACCCACCTACAAAAGAAACTTTACACCTTGATATGCATAACTTAAATGAATAATGTTAAGCGGTTATAATTAATTAAACAGTATCATAACGTTACCCCAGGAAAGAGTATTTGATCACCACCAAAATAACAACGTTTGCGTTTCGGGGACCTCATTGGTTAAAAATGCAATACACTTGCAAACGTTCTAGAATGATATAACATGTTTTAGGCATCTCTGATTTGCATCCATAAAAGCAATGAACGTGCCAAGAAATGATTTGCACACAGGCCGTTTCTACAACTAGATAATATCAGACCCCAATACTGCCAGACTGATATCCTTCCCCAGCAAAACGTCGAGTCAACGTCAAGCCAACGTCTATAGCCGTGGCCAAAGTTTTCTCCTGAAACGTCTCATGAACTCCATCACCCGACGTATTATTGCTTGTCTAGAAGCCCATAGAGGACACTCATCACCCATTGACATTATCCCAGTAGCAATCAAAGACATCCACCAAATTGACCTACGAATTAATCAGAGGCATTGGCATACCCCTTCAATGTAGAAGTGACACAAACTTTTCAGTTTCTTAAACGATTGATAAGAATGCTTTTAAATGGAATGTAAAAATGAATAATCACCACAATACCTTAAAAGGACATCAAATGGTTAGCTATCTTTCCTTGTATCAAGCGAACAAGTTGGGAGTAAAGTTTCTTTTGTAGGGGTTTTATGTTTTCAATTTCAAAGCTATATCTGTTTACTCTGTTGAAAAAAGTGTTTCAAGAAACGTGGAGATAGAAAAGTGAAAAGGGGGCCTTTTGCATGTTTATCAACCAACTTACAGACACAACGCTTGAACAAATTAATTTACATCAAGGTTGTTTAAATTGAAAACATCTTAAATTAATAAAACTTATATTCATTTCATTAAAAAAAAATCCAATTCCGAGCCCAAAGATAATGTCCAAACGTAACATTGTTAAAACTGTTTTAGGACCCTTAGTATATTTGAACAGTCATACAATTAAAAGTATCTTTCTCTCATGTTTGAAATTGTAAGTAATTCTTAACAACTTATTTGCCTATCACAAGGGTTCGTAGTCGCATTTTATTTACGACAGGATTTTGTTTTTATATCTTTTGATAAGTTGGTATCGTTTCTTTTGTCCCTGAGTGTATTTCAAGACACTTGCACATAACACTGTATATGCATTAAATGCATTTGAATAAAATATGGTTTTATTGTTTTAAATGATGGCACTACATTAAAAAGAATTAAAGCATTTCCGAAAAAGCTAATTTCTGAAGGATTTGCGAAGGTTTTTATTTGACCTGTCCTGAAGCGGTTATGTAAACTGTAATTTAACAAGAAGAAATAAGAGGGAAATGGACGTCAAGGAATTTCGTTTCTTAACAAGCAAAACAACACAGTTTGAATTCTGATTTGAATCTTTCTTCTTTGTTTACACCAAAATAAAGCATAAGAAAATTTCAAATCCCGCAGACGATTGACCTTGAGGGAGCAGTGCATGCAATATAAAGAAATCAAAAGCATTTCACTCCCAAAAGTAACTCTGGCATAAAAAATATAAAAAAACATTTTTATTTTATAATTGATTTAAAACTTGCATTTGCAAAAATTAAAGGTTTGAATAACACAAAGACTATAAAAAAACAAATTGACAATTTATATTTTCATAAAAACATTTTTTTCTAAATAGCAGTCTCGTTTACGTCCCCCCTGATTTGCGTACTGTGTCCCTTACCCTAATATTTAATATCATGAACAAATCTTTAAAAACGAACAACTTTCTTTATATGATAATGTTATTTTCCTTTTCAAATAATCCAGTGATGCCTTCGTTTTACTCACGTATGTTCTCTTGGCTTAGACTGGTAAAGGAATACAAAACATTAATTTCAATGAACAATTGAAACACATTTTGTAATCACTCTGACAATTGACGAGAATATGTGTTGTTTTGTCAACTAAAGATATTTGGTTCAATGAACTGATCATATATCAGGAAGAGTCAGATATTGTTAACCGTAGGACCACTTTAGAAGCTTTCAGCACTAAAATATCTTTTGATCCCGCTCAACAGTGCAACAAGCTAAATTGACAGTAAACGTCAATGAACATAATAAGCTTATGAAGTGGACATATTAAACTTTAATGGAATGTAACAATGGCTTTCGATGCTTATTGTCGTGAAAACCTGTTTCAACAGTATAATTGATCTTTTAAAGAATATATTTTTCCGATTATCCTTTCAATGACTGTATCATGTTCTGCCATTAGGATAATCCATCGTGTTCGGGTACAGAGGTTGAGTAACGAGTCATTGAACCTCGAGAGATCATGTGACAGGGTGAGATATAAGCATTCCTACTGGCTTTGGCTAGAGGGATATATTTTTGGCCGAACGGGTAGAGTGTAGGACTCTCAACCCGGAGAACCCAGGTGGAGGTGGTCTCAAAATCACTTCTGTTACAGTCATACGTTTGACATGATTTAAAAAAAAATTAAAACAATTTTTTTAAATGTGCCATCGCCTCTTTAATAGATATACCTAAGGTTGTGTTTGATGTTCATTGTAGATCGATTCTCTTTAAAATGGTGAACTCCTACAACCTTTTTTTAAACAGTACACAAAATGATGTGTTTTCATGTGTTGCAGGTCAGGTGTGTGGGAGGCAGAATGAAGAAGTCTTCAGTCCTTAAGGTGTCTCTAGCCGTCTCCGTGCTAGTCAACCTCGCCCTTGTAGCCTTCCTCTTGTGGACTCACTTTGTACCCTTCACCATCGGCAGCTCTGCTAACCTTCACGAACAGCAGCAAGGTCAAAAGCTGATAAGTTCATCTACATCAACAACAACCACCACACACCTTCCAAGTACTCGATCTTCTGCTAATACAAAAGTGCATAAGACACAATCTTGTGATAATGGAAATATTACACTCAAGCATCCTGATTACGTTAATGTTTTCCAAGACTTGTCGGCAGCAGAACTGAAAGCAGCTCAAGCATATATTCTTGGCGTGAAAGAGTTTGATTTACATGAATATACCAGTGATCTGACACATAATTTTGTATATAGCATAGAACTGCAAACACCGAACAAGTCGGCAGCGCTGAACTTTCTTGACAACAATGGGGCAAAGCCTGTGAGGGAGGCAAGGGTTGTTCTCTTCTTGCCTTCCCGTGATCCTCCTGTAGTGGAAGAATATGTTATTGGTCCCTTTCCCAACCCAACCTACCACTACAGAAACCCAAGGCGGAACAAGCCCATCCGCTACAGAGTTAGGCAGTATAACAACGTGGAAATGACCCATGCCATGTCAACTATTCAAAAAGCACTGGGATCAAAGATTGAGGACTTTTTGCAGCGACAAATTGGGGCCAAGTTGTTTGGCTGTTACAGTGAATGTGTTACCTTTATAAGTTCCGGTGTCAGCTCATCTTTCACAGAGGACCGGAAACTGTGGATACGGCTCATGCACAAGGTCGAGTTTTCAACTCTGCACCCTGTCGGCTTCCAGTTCCTGTTGAACATGCGCGGTCTTGATAGTAGGAAGTGGTTCGTTGAGAAGGTGTGGTACGCAGACAGGACATTCGAATCGTTCGACGAACTTGTCAACAAGTATGAGCGAGGAGAGTTACCAAAACTTCAGCTGAGCTTCCCGAAGTTGCAGGATGGAGAGGACTTCCTACCCGGCTCCCTTAACATCAAGGGGAGGCAATTCCCAGAAGTTCCACAAGCTCCCCCTAAGCAGTACGAACCACAGGGTCACAGGTACACAATCAAGAACCAACATGTGTCGTATCTACAGCAATGGCAGTTCGGCTACAGGATGTCGTATGCTGGAGCTATACAGCTGTATGATGTCAAGTTCGGGGGAGACAGGATCGCTTACGAGATAAGCTTGCAAGAGGTGTCAGTGCTATACGCTGGAGGTAACCCGGCCTCTCTACATGCCCAGCTTGCCGACAGTGCGTTCGGGCTGAGTCGTAACGCCCATGGCCTGGTACCTGGTGTCGACTGTCCTGACCACGCAACCTTTCTAGATGTAACACTGTTCGGGTCTGACTCCACTTTACCTAAAGTATACCCAAACAGTATATGTGTGTTCGAGCATGCTAACAGTGTACCCGCTAGGCGTCATAAAGCGCACAGCAGACGAAGCGGCTACTACTACCACGGCCTTGCAGACAACGTGCTTATCTTGCGTACAGTGTACGTCATGTTCAACTACGACTACGTCCTCGACTTCGTCTTCCACCAGAACGGGGGTCTTGAAGTGAAGGTGTACTCCACGGGCTATATCCTCAGTGCCTTCTATACAGAAGGAGAGAAGCCGTTTGGTTTTAAGGTGTTCAAGAACACGGTTGGTTCAATACATCATCACATGTTCAACTTCAAACTGGACCTCGATATTCTAGGAACTGAAAATCGTTACGAGACATACAACTTCGTGGTTGACAACGTCACCCGACCCTGGTACGATGACGGTAAACCTTTCCCTCAACTCTCTTACAAAAGAGAGCTTAAGAAGACCGAAAAAGATGCTGCTTACAAATACAATTTCGACACGCCAAAGTATCTGGTTTTCAATAATAACAATAAGCGAAACGTCTTTAATGAACAGAGAGGGTACAGACTGATGGGCCGCGGATTCGCCAAACAGATTTTGCCAGAAACAAATGGGGCTCTGAACAGCTTCACGTGGTCACGATACCAGATGGCAGTGACAAAACGGAAGGACGTCGAAGAGACAAGCAGCTCCATGCACGCTATATTTGACGATGCAGACCCTGTTGTGAGCTTGCAGAGATATCTGGACGACAACGAGAACATTGTTGATCAGGTACGTGTTATGAGAAAGATAGAAATCTCATTAAGTATCCTCCTTTAACTCACTAATATGTGACCTCCCATGGACTTCATTATTGTCATTTTATGAGGTTTCCAATAGTATGGCAGGACGAAGAGTAATATTGGATATTTGGGAGCCTTAATAAGATAATTGCGTTAACTGATAGTTTGTGGTATTCACATGAATAGTCGTGATACAAACATATTCTAAAGTGTTCAAAAGCAAAAATCCTTCAATTAACTGATCGTTGAACGATTTTACTCCATCGAAGTCAGTCACGATATCGGCTTTGTAACATGGTGTTTACAGTTTAATAAAATAAGTTTAAATTACCTGAAAAAGGTCTTCGTAATATTGTTGACGAGGTTGTTTTTTATCATGAAGTTAAAAACTAAATCATAGGATATTAAAAATCCGAAAATGCTTAATGAGGTCAATCAGAAAACCGATAGAATAATATGAAATTTTTAACACATTTCAAACATTATTTTTGTGTTCAAAGTGTTGAGGTTTATTTTCCCAACAAATATCCTTATTCCGATTTAACCAATCAGGAAAAAGTCATTAACCGACAATGACAAATCATTTGTCAATGTAATGCTTTACATTATTTCTAGACACTTATCTCTAAAAACGTCGTGTAAAGAAGGAGAAATGATGGTGAAATGACAAGTATAATTAATAAGGCAGTAGGAATCACAGCTGCGAACTGGGGAATATATTTGTCTGCCTTATACACAGAGGGATCAAACCGTCATTATGAGTTAATCAAAACGTTTCTTCATCTGATTTGCATGTCCTATATGTTTGCTGTCGTCGGAGCTCAATAAGAAAACCATTTCTGTCGCAAATGTGTATTGTATTCAAGAAACTGCCAAACCTAATGATTATTGTTTGTCAAAAGATGCATATTTTATTTCAGTTTGAAGGAATTATTTCCGACGAAATTGTTTTCTTTTGACATTTGTTGCATTTTTAAATTGCTGTTATTATCATAAACATCATAAATGCATAACGTCTTTATATGTTTTAAGGACAAGAAATATTTTTCAATAAAAGACAAGTTATGACAATTATTCAACATTCATTTTATAGATGTATATACGGTCATTTTGGTATGATGATATAATGGTAAAATGGTACGTATTTGTCACCGAGATTATAACACAAGCCGACACGATGTTAGAAAGCCGTATACTAAATTGGAAGTACATTTTAGTATGGTAGAGTGTCTGTTCGTATTAGGTTTCTAAGACTGATAAGATTGGCATTTTGATCGATAATACTGGAACCCTCTTGTATATGTAATTGAAATCGACATAATCATCTCCGAATCACTGATTTCAATCTAATTTGTGTATAACAATTAAATCGATAAAATAATTCATTGTGAACAGTTACGGATTACCGATTTTTAAAATAGTTGTTTTGTAAAAAAAGATATTTAGTAGCACCATGTCTCATGTCCTAATCAGTTTCGTATTGGGAAATAAAATGAGAATATTGGAACGGAAAATGTAAACGCATCACAGAGAGTAGATAAATCAGTGTATGGTGAAATAAAACTTTCTTAATGAAAAACCATTTGAAATCCTCAAGAACTTCTGTAATATATTCCTTCTTGGTACAAGGAAACTTCGTCTCATAGTAACCTCTGTAACAATGGGAGCTTTCTGTGCTACAGTTTGGCTAAAGTCAAAATTATTTGTGCAATCAACAGCGCTTTTTTAAGCCGAGAAGAACAGCATGTCTCAGAGGTTATACCCGAGAACATGAACTGAGTAGCCCTTGGGAAAGAGAATCACATCACTATTCAATTATTTTCAGCATTAACAACTTAGTTTCTAAAATGTTCGTAAGAATGAAGTCTAAAATGTTATCGGTGGAATTTCAAAACAGAACTCTCCTTCTTCATATTCCTGTATCCCTTGAGTTTTTTCACATCATGTGTCTTCACTCTTCAGTCAACTCTAGACTTGTTTAATGAGCATATATACACTGTATAAAAGACTCTATTTAATGCACAGTCATACAACATGACTAATAACAATTACCAAGCATCTTCAATTGTCCAAATGAAAATGTCATCAAATTAACATCTGTATACATGCATTTGTGTAAATTATTAGAACATCATTATTATTATTTAGAACATCGGGACGTAACTCATGCTGTTAATTGCATTGTAACATACGCCATATGGCCCACATTACTGAAATATAACCTGTCTGTCTGTCTGACATATAATAACGCTTTTTCTCCAATTGCAGGATCTGGTTGCCTGGGTAACGCTGGGAATGCACCACCTCCCTCACACGGAGGACATCCCCAACACCCCCACTACCGGCACGGAGGCGTCCATCACCCTGCTCCCCTACAACTACTTCCAGGAATGCCCCTCCATGGGGGCCAGAGACGCCCTCAGGGTGGAGGGCATCCCAGACTTGCACTTCAATTACCACGGCATGCCCCATGACGTCACGTGTGTGCCCAAACACTACCCCCATTATCACTCATCGGACATTAAGAGGGATATATTTATGTCACTTGATAACGCATAGATTATTCATAAAAAGGACATATAATTTGGGTTAAGATTGATCTCATATCAGAATGTCATTGAATAACATGTCCTTTATTGCTAAAGTAAGTTGTTTTACATGACAAATAATTGAACTGAAATGAGATGTATATATTTGCCTGGATAAGGCTCTCTGTAAGGATAATATATGGTCAATGTCATCCTGTCTTAGGGTACGAACATTACGCTAACTTCACTAATCTGTACCCTGGGCTTAGAAGCTAGTTTCGCTCGCGTGGCCCGACTTGGGATGTAGCCAATCTAATCATTTTCTCAGAACCTTCTCGATAAAATTTCAACGAGAAAATGATTTGATTGGCTATATCCCAAGTCGGGCCGCGCGAGCGAATCTAGCTTCTGAGCCCAGGGTACAGATTAGTGTTCGTATTCTAAGACAGGATGGGTCAATGTACACTTCACGTCATTTGAATTATGTCTGTTCCTTTTAGACAGAGGTCAGATATTACAGTTTACATGATGATTAACATTCATATCATTCCTTGTCGACATGTGGAACGTTGTACTCTTGGTTGTGATATTGCACATTGTTATTAAGTACTCATTATGATATGAGTGTACCTTTTCTTGTTAGATCTATCTGTCATTACAGTTCTTTGCATGTTATTTTACATTCATATAATCGTAAAATGTCGGTGAAGGTTGTTTAAAGTAAAAATGATATCTTTAAATTCTTTAAAGATTAATGTCAACTAGATAACATGTTTAAAATGTTGTCAATATAAGAGAAAATAGCTATAGTCACCTTTATGGATTTTTACATAGAATATGTCTTCCGTGTGGATAAACATTTGTGTTATATCAAAACTTAATTTGGTAAAAATTATTGACATTAAATTTCTCTTTTTGAAAAAAAACATTAACCACACTTAAACTTATTCTTTGAACGATGATTAAATCTTGTTCTTAGTTTATATCAGTTTGAAAATACGACATAAAAAAACTCAAAAGATTTGTTACTGAAAATCTTAAAATGATACATTCTAATGAAGTGTATACTTTCTTTTGCCAGGCCGTTTTTGTATTTCTTGTATGGCATAGTTTTTCTTGGCTTAACCTTCAAGTGGAAATAATAATCACAAAAACAAAGATTTTTATCCAAATACTGGTTCGACGTGAGAAAAAAACTTTATGTTATCATATTTTTTTGTAATTTAATGTTTATATCATTGTTACTATGTATACTTCAATTTGATTTACGTTCGTGTTGTTGTTGTTGTTTATCAGATAAATGTTTCATTCAAACCGTTTGTGTTCAATCATTAAATTATGTGTATGATGCATTAAGCTTTAAGGAAAGATATTGTATTCTTATTGATCGCAGCTTTAGTTCAGTAAACATGTATTTGTATTTGAAATTAAATGAATGTTTTGTCTATCAGCGTGTTTGGGAGGGTAAATTCACCTTACATTGTTGGTCTTAATGTCAATTTGAAAATTCTTAAATACGAAAAAGTACATTTCCCGTCTTTTTAATTTCACATTTTTTAAATAATTCAAGGGTTGTGTAAATGTCGTTTACATTTTTCTAAATTACGTTTGGGCAACACTATTAGTTTGGTCGCATTTGTCACATTACGAAAACGACAAAACAGATTCATTTGAAAGACGATGAACATAAGATCATTTGCTACGCACCGGAACTTTGAGGCTGTTTACACACATTGCATTGTTGTAAATTGAAATCGCGAATTAGCTGAATAAGATCTATTTGCAAATTAGTCTAAAGTCTTAAATTTAAATAGATTCTAACGCTGCGCCGATGTATTGAATTCATTCTTTTAGATAGTAGATATGCCTTTTATTGCATTGATGATTCTGAGTTCCCTCACAGTCAAAATCAACGAGGAAAAATAGCAAGAGTATATTCTCTATCAGGGTTCGAACCAGCCGGGATATATCTTCCGCCATGGTCTGCATGCATCCACCTTTGTCGCATGTTGCTGTAACCAGTTAAGCGCAGACAAAACCCAGTAATATGGTATCCAATCTCATCATCGTTTTAAGTGGCCATCATTTATAACGAAAGGTAGGTACACTGGAGCTACCTGTCCCTAGCATGTCATCGAAAGCTTTTGCAGCCGTCCTTGTACTTGGTTAGATGTCAAAAACATGCGTCAAAGGCATTCAGACCGTACCGGAGAGGATATCCCCGCTGGTTTGAACCCCGATAGAGACAATATTTTTACCATTTTATTCTGAGGAACACGGTCTATTTTAATTAGCCTGAGTTCCCTCGTCAGTCCAAGTAAACCTAATCTTAATATTACCCGTTTAACTCCGATATTGAGTCTAGAAAGGTCTAGTAGAAGGTCGCGTCAGCCGACCTTTCTGTGACCTATGACCCTCCAGCGTTATACGGGCGAAGGCAGACTGTTGTGGCTTGGTAAGACGAGTTCTGATTGGTCAAGTCGTCATGTAGGCTGACCCGACCCTCTACTAGGCCGTTCTAGACTCAATATCGGAGTGAAACGGCTAATATTGAGGCTAGGTTTACTTAGACTGTTCCCTCGTTACACCCTAGTAAACCTTGCCCATGGTGATGTTAAGGTTTTTAAGTTAAATTTTTATTTTGCTGCTCTAGGATAGCATTCTATAGGTCTCATGAAATTATTGTTTCTTTGTTGCAACTAAATTGTCAATGTTGTTGTCCTATAGTTCTCTCTTTATGTCACATGTCTTGTTTTCCTGCGTAACATTTGTTACAGGTGGGTCATATTTCTCAGTTCTTTAAAAATCCTGATTGACCTATAAACTATATGTAGTATGATAACGATCAATCAGAAATATGTGTTTCTAGCAAAGAGACTGCTTCACTTATAATAAAGGTCAAATTGGGAGAGAATAATTGTCTCAAAATCACTAATATTTTGTCCAGCTTCATTACAATCGACCTTGTTTCGAGGACTTATAGTTCCAAAATATCAACTATGTCGAGGATCAAAATTGTCTTAACTAGTGTCAAGATCTCGTATGACAATATGTTGAATATTTGAAATTTTATTCCTCGGAATTAGGTCAGATTTTAATCAGACTGATTTTTTCTGTATAATAAAATCCAATGATATCAAGAAGGTGCGGATATGTACAGAGAAAATATACAGTGATGATGTAAATGTTTTCGCACAATGTATTTCTTAAAGAACCTTAATATCATAAATGTATTTAGTTTACATTAAAGGGGCAGTAGCACGTTTTTTCGGGGGGGGGGGGGGGGGGGGGGGGGGGTATAAGGTGATGTCAGAATAATGAAAATAAATGGTTCCAACTGAAAGACAATATATGTAAACTAAATGAAGCAGTAATAAATCAAATATAAACTTCAGGGTTGCTATTCCTTTTTTTTACACAAACTGAATTAAAGGTGTTCACACAAAAATGGACATTATGTGAATCTTCATAACTTGTTCTCTGACTATGGATGATTGGTTTGTGAAATGCGATTTTTGACACTATCACTATAAATTATTTAGCATTAACATACACTTATCAGTGAAAAATTGAAAATATAAAAGTTCAAAAAACGTGCTACTGCCCCTTTAATTCATTGTCATTAAAGTGTGTGGTACATGTTGTAATTGAATAAATCCTCGATATAGTTAATATTTTGAAACTTGTATTATTCTAAAGGTCAGTATTGTTGTTATTTACAATTTGATGTTTCTTGATAGTGAAAGGTTTAAGTATAATTTAAAAAGTGTGTGGTAAATGTCAAAATGATTACTGCATGCCAAAACTGTTGATGAAAAGATGTAATGTTCTAAAGACTGTTGGCGTTCCTTCGTGAAAACTTTAAGTTTGCATTTATATTATATTTTTACATCATGTCAAATAAATGATTGAATCGGAATAAAATGGCAAATATGTTTTGAGTATTTGTGTACCTAAGATATGTATTTCGAAGTAACTTGACATGGGTCCGAATTAATGCAATGTGACACACTGCATAACCAGTCAACTGATTCATTTAAGCTCTCTACATTTGAAATGAATAATCATGTTTTTTTGTATAAATGATTAATTAATAATATAAGATTTATGGTGTTCATAGTTAGAAAGCATTGATAACATATAAACAGTGAAGAAAGGACAAATTAAACTAGTGGGTGCTACTGGTTTCTCGGTATGCTAGTTGCTTTGTATAAAGAGATAGAAAAATCAAATAAAAAGCTAGAGAAACACAATTTATAAAAGTACTGGACGTTTTAAATATAGTTTGTGATAAGAACCTTCGAAGAATCTTTTATCAACAAAACTAAAAGATACCGTTGTACAAAGAAATGGTTGATACCTGTACATTTTGATAATGCTCTATGCTATACATTATATGGGAATAATCATCTTAAATACAGCAGACCGAATAACACTTAACTTACAACTTTTCATACAAATCTGTCTTTTAATATTTGTCAAATTACTTAATAAGCTGGGCACCGTGCTCGTTTATTGTCTGAATGTTACTATATGTGAAAGAATTGAATTAGAAACCGAAGTCTATACCGCTCAAAGCGCCCATTGAATCCCGTACAAAGCAGGAATTAGCCAAGTTTCGTCTTTGTCTAACAAAATATTCATTCTTGAAGTCAACTTTCGTGATGTACAACTTATTGGTTTCATTTTATGTCTAAACATTGCTTACGAACTATAATGTAAAATAATTGTAGATTATACCAAATGCATTTGAGTTTGTAAGAATACATAACAATATACTCAAAAAGAGACACACTCATGAAACAAGTTATTATACGAACGCTTTATTCACTTTTAAATCACCTCAAAATATGGCATGAAGCCAGGTCATGAATTTGAATCTGCTGTTTATTACTTCGCTTCCATCTGACATAAACATTATATAACTGACCTACTTAAGTGATTAAAGATATAATTACCTTCATTTCATTAAATGAAACATGTACCATTTGTACTAATTCGCGTATTGTATACATGTTACATGCATACCATGTGCTGAAACATGACAGCATATAGTTATAGTACAATGCAGCATACAAAGGATAATTTATTATGTACTGAAAACAATGTAATCATTCATACATTATGTGCTGATAACAATTTAACCACTCACACATTATGTACTGATAACAATTTAACAACTCATCTATTATATAGTGATGACAATGTAACCATTCTTACATAATGTACTGATAACAATGTAACCACAAACAATTATGCACTGATAACAATGTAAACACTCACACATTATGCATTGATAACAATGTAACCACTCATACATTATGTACTGATAACAATGTAACCACTCACACATTATGTACTGATAACAATATGACCACTCATGCATTATGTACTGATAACAATGTGACCCCTCACACATTATGTACTGATAACAATATGACCACTCATACATTATGTACTGATAACAATGTGACCCCTCACACATTATGTACTGATAACAATATGACCACTCATACATTATGTACTGATAACAATATGACCACTCATACATTATGTTTTGATAACAATGTAACCACTCACATATTATGTACTGATAACAATGTAACCACTCATACATTATGTACTGATAACAATGTAACCACTCATACATTATGTACTGATAACAATATGACCACTCATACATTATGAATTGATAACAAGGTAACTACTCACATATTATGTTCTGATAACAATGTAACAACTCACATATTATGTACTGGTAACAATGTAACCACTCACACATTATGTACTAATAACAATGGAACCACTCACACATTATGTACTGATAACAATGCAACCACTCACACATTATGTACTGATAACAATGTAACCACTCACATATTATGTACTCATAACAATGTAACCACTCACACATTATGTACTGATAACAATATGACCACTCATACATTATGTACTGATAACAATGTGACCACTCTTACATTATGTACTGATAACAATGTAATCACTCACATATTATGTACTGATAACAATGTAACTACTCACATATTATGTTCTGCTGATAACAATGTAACCACTCATACATTATGTACTGAAAACAATGTAACCACTCATACATTTTGTACTGATAACAATGTAACCACTCACACATTATGTACTGATTACAATGTAACCATGCATACATTATGTACTGATAACAATGTAACCACTCACACATTATGAACTGATAACAATGTAACCACTCACATATTATGTACATGTACTGATAACAATGTGACCACTCACACATTATGTACTGATAGCAATGAAACCACTCTTACATTATGTACTGATAACAAGGTAACCACTCAAACATTATGTACTGATAACAATGTAACCATGCATACATTATGTACTGATAACAATGTAACCACTCACACATTATGCACTGATAACAATGTAACCACTCACACATTATGTACTGATAACAATGTAACCACTAACACATTATGTACTGATAACAATGTAACCACTCACACATTATGTACTGATAACAATGTAACCACTCACATATTATGTACTGATAACAATGTAACCACTCACACATTATGTACTGATAACAATGTAACCACTCACACATTATGTACTTATAACAATGTAACCACTCACATATTATGTACTGATAACAATGTAACCACTCACACATTATGTACTGATAACAATGTAACCACTCACATATTATGTACTGATAACAATGTAACCACTCACATATTATGTTCTGATAACAATGTAACCACTCACATATTATGTACTGATAACAATGTAACCACTCACACATTATGTACTGATAACCATGTAACCACTTACACATTATGTACTGATAACAATGTAACCACTCACACATTATGTACTGATAACAATGTAACCACTCACATATTATGTACTGATAACAATGTAACCACTCACACATTATGTACTGATAACAATGTAACCACTCACATATTATGTACTGATTACAATGTAACCACTCACACATTATGTACTGATAACAATGTAACCACTCACATATTATGTACTGATAACAATGTAACCACTCACATATTATGTTCTGATAACAATGTAACCACTCACATATTATGTACTGATAACAATGTAACCACTCACACATTATGTACTGATAACAATGTAACCACTGATTCGTTATGTACTGATAATCATGTAACCGCTCATTCATTATGTACCGATAAATTTTAACCACTCATACATTATGCACTGATAACAGTTTAACCACTCATACATTATGTACCGATAACAATGTTACCACACATACATTATGTACCGATAACAACGTAACCACTCATCAACCGAAAGCCGAACTTTATGTATGAGCACATTTAATAACTAACAAGGAATATTGATTCGCTTAGCTTTATCGTAATTTCTATTGTACTACGGGAATCGTTTTGATGTTTCGTTGTTATGTTTTTTGTTTGTTTGTTGTTGTTGTTTTGGTTTTTTTTTGGGGGGGGGGGGGTCTTTTTTTTAATTAATTTAAAGTTTTATTTCAGAAATACATGTTTACATAAACAATAAATGAAGGATAACCAGGATTTTAAGAAAGTATCGAATTTATTTGACATTTCAGCTTCACATTTGGTAACATTGTAATACTCTTAGAGTTTATAGATAAGTGTTTGGATGGTTGGCGGCTTTTTGGGTTTAAGTTCTAAAATAAATTAATTTTTAATATGAGGATAATCGCATTTAGTGGATCATTATTGTGCTATAGAATTGTTGGATTAATGCAAACAAACTCAACTATAGTGACTGACGGAGTTAACAATTCATAACGACATCCATCTTATCCTTGAAATATTCCCCTTTTAATTGTTTTCATTTTCTCTTGTTGATATTAAGACACATTTGCCTTCTTGCGTATGATTTATAAACACAAAATAACATAAAGTAATTATGAATAAAGGACAGCTTTGTTGTATGTTATTGTTTTGTTACGATTAATTAAGTAATTTACTTCAGCACGAATAGGTAATGCATGTTTTCAACATAACAAAATAAATAACTGTTACCCGCCCTCCTCTTTTCTTCTACCGCCATGTTTCATCACCTCGTTATGTATTGTTGTTCATCCATGCACACTAGGGAGTGTAATACTAACAACTTAGATATGTCCAAAATAAGCCTTTTTTAATGTATTACATAAACATAACAATGGAAACCCATTTTGTTTTGGAGGTGACATTATGTTAAGTTTGTTTGAGGTAAACTTAAAGGGACTTTCAACACATATCGTTTCTCTGTGAAAGGAAGGCAAATGGCATTGCTGATTATATAAATCAAAACATCTCACATATTCATTCTAAGATGGCAATGATACGATAAATTCTTGTTTTCAATGAAAATCTTATTCTGACAGATGTAGATAAATCAAGTTTCCAAAATAACGTTTGACTTTCTGACGCGCGTCATTGGCCGGTTTGCGATTACAATCACGAATTCAAACCTTCCTCGTGTTACTATACAAAGTCTACTGGCTCTAATATGATACTTTCCTGTAACAGTCGATACTTTTCGATCAAAGGACAATATCGATAACGTTTATCATGTTTGACCCCCGACAACTTAACTACAAATGTATTGACTTAATGTATGACTGACTTTGTTCATAATAAACATGATAAAACAAATGCGAAATATAAAACTAAATAAATCGACTCGTACAACAACTTTTACACTTTATACACTTTTACATTTGACAGTTTTGTAGAAATGTTAAATTATGTGCCAATTTATTTACCTAATTCTTTAGAGTGTTAAATATTTCGTCACATTAAGACGCAAGCATTGCAATGTTATTGTTTTGTTCATTGATGAATGACGTGGGAGTTTTGCCAGCTTCTCCTGTAGGACAAGAGAGATTATAACCGTAATCCTCTCAGTTGTATTCTCTCACTAAGAGAAGACGTATGTGTGTTTTGATCCGGATGCACATGCTGGGATAGGAAGATTTGCGTCTTTATACCATCTTTCTTCACCATTCAACATCCGGGCTGCTGCTTTCATTCAGACACCGTCTTATACAATTTGTTAATGGTAATAGGTTTCCAGTTGTTTCCAGTCTAAAATTGCGATAAAAATGTTACTCTTATTGCAAAGTTTAGTATAGATATCTTGCATAGATAACCCTTAATATGCTAATATAACTGTCGACCACTAAATTCATATAATATCAAGCACATCTTATACAATATATATCTTAATAGACCAGAGAAAAACAATATTGACCCAGAACGTTGCCCGGGTCGATATGGTTTTACTCGGGTCTATAGTCATCAGTCCATAATTGTATATAATGTCTCGGTTACACAACGAATGAAGAACAAAAAAACTACAGTCATGAACAGCAGTTCGACTCCATTGTTAGCGTCGACACAACCTTTATCTCGTGAAGGTGGGGAAATTTTAGTGTTTCAGGCAAAGCGAAACAAACATTTTTAAAAATCACGGAGTCTCTCTTTTATAGGAAGGTTTGGATAGAGTCAAACACGCTATACTGAAGCGTCTGTGAGTCATGCAATCGGTAACAAGTCTTGCGAGCTTGACAATCGCAGTACAATCGCCTTATTGCATGCCAATCTTTGTGTTCTAACCTCGAGTGTCAATGTAATGTGACCGATGACTATCAATTTGTTAGCTGAAAATCTCTGATTACACCTGCCCATTCTCTTCTAGAGCACAGAATATAACAACATGCCGACCTTTGATGTGAACTACCCATGAAGCAACCTTTGCGGTGGTCTAACGTTACAGATATGAGCTTTCATGCAGAGAAGAAACAATTTCGGTTTATTTTGTGTTCCCGGGTTGTCAAACATCCTCACAGTAACGATTCTTGTAATGAGGGTAGTTGTTGCTCTTTTATGTCTAATTTCAGAGAAGATTCATGATTTTTTTGCTTCACAGTTAGACGCTTTTCATGTGTTTTTTTATGGGGGTGACCAAGAGTCCTTATGGACAGTTATTAAAAGTTTCCATCAGGTGACCAAGCACCAGGCCCAAGGTCACGTTATTTTGACCTTTTTTGCAATTTTGATTTTAGAATACATGTAAATTTCTCAATTAAAACTGTTTGGACATAAAAGTTTAGGTTTCAATAATGTCATCGCGAATACTGACAGAATCCATATTATCTAGTTTTCGATATTTCATTTTATAAACGGTAATGTTTCTTTTAGGCGTCAGTATAGAACAATTTAGTTATAAAAAACGGTTTACAGTACACATGTATGATCAAGATGAAGAAGGGGTAATTCTGAAATTGTCAGAGTCAATAGTATGTTCCTGAAGAATTGTATTTGGTTTTCATCTTAATAATTTAGTTCTTGACGATGCTGAAATCTTGGTAGCGTTTCTGTTGGACACTAGTATAGTTAAATCCGTAAAACCCATCAACACTTTCCGATATGACTCGTAAGACAATGTGCCGTTCACAGCTAACAACCAGGCATATACTTTGAAAACCTCCTTGACCCCTAATATCTCATGGTGTCATGGAGGTTGCGAATCAGAACTATTATCTCGACGAGAGCTTCACGCCGTGGTCGGGTAGGGTACCGATGACAAGGACTTTACATAATGACTTAAAGGGGCAGTAGCACGGTTTTTTTATATTAAATAACATTTTAAAAAGTTCACTAGTAATTGTACGTTAATGCTACATGTATTATATTTAAAGTGTCAAAATCTTATAACAGACACCAATTATCCATAGTCAGAGAACAAACTATAAAAGTTCACATAAAGTTTAGGATTGCGATTCTATTTTCTTTCACAAAATTTAATTAAAGGTGTTTATTTTATGTGAATCTTCATACTTTGTCTTCTGACTATGGATGATTGGCTTGTGTAATGAGATTGCTGACGCTGTCAAAATAATACATTAAACATTAACTTACAATTATCAGTGAAATATCTAAAATATAAAATTATCAAAAAACGTGCTACTGCCCCTTTAAATGTGGTTATGATGATTCTACATTCAGCAGTAAATTTGAATCAATATGTCATATATACACTACATATACAAGTACAGTAATGTGGTATGCTGGGAACTATCCAGGCATATTGGCCCTGTCGCAATTTAGTGTATTGCAAGGTGTGTTTGAGTTGCTATTTGAAACTTGTCGTTACGGAACCAATACGCTCACAAATTGGAAGTATTGTTCAAACTTGTACCGCGCATATGGGGTATGATTTACGAACCCAGCGCATTCATTGCGTGGGTTGGGTTTGCGATACATACGATTTGCATATCGTATCGGCCCTCGGGTGAGTATATTATTATAGTGATGATGTACGTAAGAATGTAAACAGTCAAGTGGACTCTACCCTATCAATCAACGATTACTTGTTGATATCACCAATGATCTGTGATAAGCACTTGATGACAAGTCGAGTGTCACTAGAACAATCTACTTGACCTCCATATAAATAAATGAAAGAGAGTTTATAAATCACCGGTTCTCAATATCGCTGTTTAATAGATCGACAAAGTTATCACATTCTGTGTAATAACATCGCGAAAATACAGTCATGAACCTACGCCATTAATCGCCCAAGTACACATATAGAAGTAATAATAATAATGTGCATACTTATATTGCGCCTTTTCCACGTCCTAAGACATGCTCAAAGCGCTACATTATTACCCCGAAGGATTGTACTTTCACAGCTAAGAGCTAATCACGACCATGTAGGTCAGTACATTCAATTTTCAGGTACCCATTTTAACAGCTGGATAGACTGAGTGCAATGTGGATGAAGTGACTTGCCCAGGGACACACCACAGGATGAGACCCAAGTCAAAAGATTTTGGTGTCTCCACCGGGATTCGAACCCTGGTCTTCCGGCGTGAGAGGCCAGCATATATGCTAACCACTACACCACTGTGCTCCAGTATAGATCATCGTCTCTGCTATTGTTTGCATTTTAGAATGATGTCCTAGAGTTAGGACAATTTGCACGAAACGGATATATCAAATGGAACAATGTTGTGATTTATTATATACCTGTGTACACTAAGGATAGAAATATAAACGGGCAATAGGGAATATGTCTTTAAATTCATTATTGCACGGTAAATTCCATATTGCAAAGCTTCCGGTTCTACTTTTTTCAATCTTAAGAAATTCTCGGAACTCCGTACGCAATACAATCTAGTAGACTTATATTTAGTCTCTGAAATTTTTTTAGTAAAAATCTTATTTTATTAAATTTTTAAAAGGAGCCTCAGACAAATGGAGATTTCAGACCAGATCTAGACTTGCTTCCATGGGGTGAATTATATGCTCAAGGGTCTGTACATAAGACTATACAATCTAGTTAAAACTAGCTGTAATGTCATCGCCCCCCAAGTCCTTACGTTAGGACTTAGGGGACGATAACATATTACAGCTAGTTTTAACTAGATTGTACGCAATAGTCATTATTCTATTTCAAACATCGGAATTAATGTGCTTCAATGCATTGGCAATAATAAAACAATCTGGTAATGTAGTAAAACATGAGTGAAACAATATGTGCATGGTTGTTCACCTCAATAGTTCTTCAAATTCTGTAAGCCTAAATGGGCCGTTAACTGAAGGGGCCCTACATGACCTAGTTAGGTCACTGTTGAGGTTATATATGTTGACCTAAGGCAAGCAAGAGGCTAAACACCGATACAGTCCACACTCACACCATGACCTCGTGCCCTAAATAGACTTATCTTAGACAAGGGTTTACATTGCGTGTCACCCGGTGTATATATAAATATGAAATACATATTTCTCAATACGGATCCATAGAGGTGATCATGTATCCCCCGGACATTTGCTTTCGAGTAAGGTTATTAACGTTACTGTCTCATATTTGCAGGGCAAGTCTTGAAACTTTAATCAAGAATATAGGTCTTACTGAAGAAGTGTAAAAACACGGAGATCATAGTAAATTTCATTCAGCGATGACAAACAAGTGTTTTGAACGTTTCTAGGAAATGTTTTATTTTCGCCTCGGGGTAGCTAGATGTCTAGGTATAAATAGAGTGCAATCAAACTCTAACCCTAATTAGAATACGACGGACTAGAATAAGACCGGCCAGTGTATTGACAGTACAAGAATACTGAAGCAGTCAAGTGACAATCGCTAGTGTCCGCAGGTTTTATTTCTAATCATGCTGTTGGAATTCAAGTTAAGTGCGCTTTAGACAAGAGGCAGCGTGTAATACTAAAAATCTTGCAGAATCCTTGGCCACCCAGGGCAAACTTTTCAGATGTTCTTCGATATATCGTCTCATGGATTTTTTATCAGGAAAATATGTATTTTATATGTATATAATTAGTTCATTTGGTAAATGGTTGCTTATTATAACTGCCGTGAGTCACACGTTTAAGAACATAATAAATTGTTTTTAAATTGTTCGCCCTTGTTCGAAAAGTGGTTGCATGTTGACCATTTTAATCATTTCATTTTGTTTTAATTCAATAGAACAATCGATCATTTTGTAATCATATAGATCATAAGACATGAGATACCAGCTTGAGATACATGAGCAACGTTATTCAGTTTCCTAAATGAAATATATATCTCTAGTTCATTGAAATATGTATTTCTTCACGTTGCTACTATGCAATCAGTGGAGGCCAACATGTAGGCCTTGTGAGACGGATATCACACAGTCTATATACAGATTGAGTTAAAGATAAATTATCCCTCGTAAGTCTACAAACTGTACAAGTCTTGTTGAGTCAGCTCTATAGTCTAAAACAAGAGATGCTATGGTATGAGGGTAGCTGGATGGTCAGGTTATCTATGATTTATCAAATTAAATAACAGGGTATCAGAAAATGTGAATTTTAGGGCGTGTCACCTGTGGCCATTTTGAGGGGTCACATGGTAACCAAACCTATTAATTCTAATCAGCTAAGGAATCTGTCAGCCTAAGTAAACCTAGCCTCAATATTATCCATTTCACTCCTATACTGAGTCTAGAAAGGCCTAGTAGAGGGCCGCGTCAGCCGACCTTTCTGCGACCTATGACCCTTCAACGTTATACGTGCGAAGGCAGACTATTGTGCCTTGGTAAGATGATTGTCAATTCGATACGTAGGCTGACGCGACCCTCTACTAGGCCTTTCTAGACTCAGTATAGGGGTGAAACGGATAATATTGAGGCTAGGTTTACTTAGACTGGAAATCTGTACACAAGGTTTCAGCCTTCAAGGCCTTTTGCTCCTAGTAAAGCAGATCAATAAGGTTTCAGGGCATGGCAGAGTGTCACAAAATCTAGAAATCATACTCCTCATTAGCTAAGGTGTCTACACCAAAAAATTCAGGATTCTGGAGTCATTGGTTCTGGAGAAAAAGTCGAAAATGCACAAAGTTTACGAGGGGACGGACGGACAGAAAACACGCCAGGTTTATCGGGTCTTTCAATGAAAATACCCGTTCAAGAGATAATTATATACGAAAATGATCCATGGCAATAATTAACAATTATAGAATATTTGAATGTTCTTTTAGTTCCATTATCTGAGGTCATTGTTTTGTGTGACCGATACGTGAGTTGCTCTCTCGGCCTGACACAGATGAACGACACGAAGATTGTCCGCTTACCTTTCATGCAGCTTTGGAATAGTGGAAAAACTTCAAACGCAAAATAACATTTAAACCCAGAGGACATTAGTAATATGACTACATTTTTTTTTTAAACATAAGCTATGTCTTTTGTGAGAAATGTACTATGACTTAGTTTTCAATGTATTCTCCCCTCTTGGTAAAACGCTTGGCCCTTCGATATGGTAAAGATTAAATTTTCAAAAAAAAGACATTCGTTTTTAGTCTTCATGGCCCTTAAATTTTATATGTTCAATTTTCACTGATAATTTTACGCTATTGCTAAATGTATTATTTTGATAATGTCAAAAATCTCATTTTACACACCAATCATCCATAGTCAGAGAACAAATTATAAATATTCACATATTATCCATTGACGGCCATTTGAGTGATCACGTTTAATTCAGTTTGTGTAAGAAAGGGGAATCACATGTCGGAACTTTACATTATATATTTGATTTACCACTGTTTCATTTAGTTTAGATACATTGTTTTTCAATTTGAACCATTTATATTTCATTTTCCTGATATTACCTTATATTAACTCTAAAAACGTGCTACTGACTCTTTATGCATTAGCTTCGAAACTTTGAGCCATTATCATGATTTATTTGTCAAGGCGATCTCCCCTGGTGGTAAAAACACCTGGAGTGGCTCAACTATCGAGGACCCATGGTCAGATCCCGCCCACCCTTCTGGCTTCCGCCAAGCTTAAATTTGACTAAATTTCATAAAAATGGTATAGGAGAGTGAATCTTCAACAAGTAAACTGCCAGGCAGAAGAACGTACACACTTCAGTTGAAATCATCATATGTTACATTTTCAATAACAAATATTTCGAGTTTGTGATGGGTTTTTTTCAAATTGATAAGAACCAAACGTTAAATCATTATTCAATGAATAACTTTAAGTTTTTTTAAATTTATTTTAAAAAGATAAAAGGTTCTGTTGATAAATCGTTCTCAAAATAATTTTTGATATAACAAAAATGTTTATCAACAAAGAAGACATATTATTCGTGAATATCACTAAATGTGCCTATATTTTCACATTTTAACATTATTTTAAAATAAAATGGGGGATATTGTAGCATAAATTCTATTTCTTGTCCCTGTCTACATTAAACAAAGATATTTTAACAAAACATTAACCAGACGCCAATTATTTTATACATTGTAAACGTGCCATAATTTGATACATCATCTGTCTCTTAGATATATAGAAACCTTGGACCTTATAAGTATACAGCTAAACGGAGAGGGTAAACAACACAGTATTGGAGCCCGGAGTAAGTCTATCTGATTGGACCCTATAAGTATACAGGTAGAGCGAGAGGGTAGACGACACAGTATTTGATCCTGGAGTAAGTCTATCTGATTGGACCCTATATAAGTATACAGGTAGAGCGAGAGGGTAGACTACACAGTATTGGAGCCCGAAGTAAGTCTATCTGATTGGACCCTATAAGTATACAGGTAGAGCGAGAGGATAGACTACACAGTATTGGAGCCCGGAGTAAGTCTATCTGATTGGACCCTATAAGTATACAGGTTGAGCGAGAGGGTAGACTACACAGTATTGGAGCCCGGAGTAAGTCTATCTGATTGGACCCTATAAGTATACAGGTAGAGCGAGAGGGTAGACTACACAGTATTGGAGCCCGGAGTAAGTCTATCTGATTGGACCCTATAAGTATACAGGTAGAGCGAGAGGGTAGACTACACAGTATTGGAGACCGGAGTAAGTCTATCTGATTGGACCCTATAAGTATACAGGTAGAGCGAGAGGATAGACTACACAGTATTGGAGACCGGAGTAAGTCTATCTGATTGGACCCTATAAGTATACAGGTAGAGCGAGAGGATAGACTACACAGTATTGGAGACCGGAGTAAGTCTATCTGATTGGACCCTATAAGTATACAGGTAGAGCGAGAGGATAGACTACACAGTATTGGAGACCGTTGTAAGTCTATCTGATTGGACCCTATAAGTATACAGGTAGAGCGAGAGGATAGACTACACAGTATTGGAGACCGGAGTAAGTCTATCTGATTGGACCCTATAAGTATACAGGTAGAGCGAGAGGATAGACTACACAGTATTGGAGCCCGGAGTAAGTCTATCTGATTGGACCCTTTAAGTATACAGGTAGAGCGAGAGGATAGACTACACAGTATTGGAGACCGTTGTAAGTCTATCTGATTGGACCCTATAAGTATACAGGTAGAGCGAGAGGATAGACTACACAGTATTGGAGACCGGAGTAAGTCTATCTGATTGGACCCTATAAGTATACAAGTAGAGCGAGAGGATAGACTACACAGTATTGGAGCCCGGAGTAAGTCTATCTGATTTGACCCTATAAGTATACAGGTAGAGCGAGAGGATAGACTACACAGTATTGGAGACCGGAGTAAGTCTATCTGATTGGACCCTATAAGTATACAGGTAGAGCGAGAGGCCCGGTAGACAACACAGTATTGGAGCCCGGAGTAAGTCTATCTGATTGGACCCTATAAGTATACAGGTAGAGCGAGAGGGTAGACTACACAGTATTGGAGACCGGAGTAAGTCTATCTGATTGGACCCTATAAGTATACAGGTAGAGCAAGAGGATAGACTACACAGTATTGGAGCCCGGAGTAAGTCTATCTGATTGGACCCTATAAGTATACAGGTAGAGCGAGAGGATAGACGACACAGTATTGAAGACCGGAGTAAGTCTATCTGATTGGACCCTATAAGTATACAGGTAGAGCGAGAGGATAGACTACACAGTATTGGAGACCGTTGTAAGTCTATCTGATTGGACCCTATAAGTATACAGGTAGAGCGAGAGGATAGACTACACAGTATTGGAGCCCGGAGTAAGTCTATCTGATTGGACCCTATAAGTATACAGGTAGAGCGAGAGGATAGACTACACAGTATTGGAGCCCGGAGTAAGTCTATCTGATTGGACCCTATAAGTATACAGGTAGAGCGAGAGGATAGACTACACAGTATTGGAGACCGTTGTAAGTCTATCTGATTGGACCCTATAAATATACAGGTAGAGCGAGAGGATAGACTACACAGTATTGGAGACCGGAGTAAGTCTATCTGATTGGACCCTATAAGTATACAGGTAGAGCGAGAGGATAGACTACACAGTATTGGAGCCCGGAGTAAGTCTATCTGATTTGACCCTATAAGTATACAGGTAGAGCGAGAGGATAGACTACACAGTATTGGAGACCGGAGTAAGTCTATCTGATTGGACCCTATAAGTATACAGGTAGAGCGAGAGGCCCGGTAGACAACACAGTATTGGAGCCCGGAGTAAGTCTATCTGATTGGACCCTATAAGTATACAGGTAGAGCGAGAGGATAGACTACACAGTATTGGAGCCCGGAGTAAGTCTATCTGATTGGACCCTATAAGTATACAGGTAGAGCGAGAGGGTAGACTACACAGTATTGGAGACCGGAGTAAGTCTATCTGATTGGACCCTATAAGTATACAGGTTGAGCGAGAGGGTAGACTACACAGTATTGGAGCCCGGAGTAAGTCTATCTAATTGGACCCTATAAGTATACAGGTAGAGCGAGAGGGTAGACTACACAATATTGGAGCCAGGAGTAAGTCTATCTGATTGGACCCTATAAGTATACAGGTAGAGCGAGAGGATAGACTACACAATATTGGAGCCAGGAGTAAGTCTATCTGATTGGACCCTATAAGTATACAGGTAGAGTGAGAGGGTAGACTACACAGTATTGCAGCCCGGAGTAAGTCTATCTGATTGGACCCTATAAGTATACAGGTAGAGCGAGAGGGTAGACTACACAGTATTGGAGCCTGGAGTAAGTCTATCTGATTGGACCCTATAAGTATACAGGTTGAGCGAGAGGGTAGACTACACAGTATTGGAGCCCGGAGTAAGTCTATCTGATTGGACCCTATAAGTATACAGGTAGAGTGAGAGGGTAGACTACACAGTATTGGAGCCCGGGGTAAGTCTATCTGATTGGACCCTATAAGTATACAGGTAGAGTGAGAGGGTAGACTACACAGTATTGGAGCCCGGAGTAAGTCTATCTGATTGGACCCTATAAGTATACAGGTAGAGCGAGAGGGTAGACGACACAGTATTGGAGCCCGGAGTAAGTCTATCTGATTGGACCCTATAAGTATACAGGTAGAGCGAGAGGGTAGACGACACAGTATTGGAGCCCGGAGTAAGTCTATCTGATTGGACCCTATAAGTATACAGGTAGAGCGAGAGGGTAGACTACATAGTATTGAAGCCCGGAGTAAGTCTATCTGATTGGACCCTATAAGTATACAGGTAGAGTGAGAGGGTAGACTACATAGTATTGGAGCCCGGAGTAAGTCTATCTGATTGGACCCTATAAGTATACAGGTAGAGTGAGAGGGTAGACTACACAGTATTGGAGCCCGGGGTAAGTCTATCTGATTGGACCCTATAAGTATACAGGTAGAGTGAGAGGGTAGACTACACAGTATTGGAGCCCGGAGTAAGTCTATCTGATTGGACCCTATAAGTATACAGGTAGAGCGAGAGGGTAGACTACACAGTATTGGAGCCCGGAGTAAGTCTATCTGATTGGACCCTATAAGTATACAGGTAGAGCGAGAGGGTAGACGACACAGTATTGGAGCCCGGAGTAAGTCTATCTGATTGGACCCTATAAGTATACAGGTAGAGCGAGAGGGTAGACTACATAGTATTGAAGCCCGGAGTAAGTCTATCTGATTGGATCCTATACGTATACAGGTAGAGCGAGAGGGTAGACTACACAGTATCGGAGCCCGGAGTAAGTCTATCTGATTGGACCCTATAAGTATACAGGTAGAGCGAGAGGATAGACTACACAGTATTGGAGCCCGAAGTAAGTCTATCTGATTGGACCCTATAAGTATACAGGTAGAGCGAGAGGGTAGACTACACAGTATTGGAGCCCGGAGTAAGTCTATCTGATTGGACCCTATAAGTATACAGGTAGAGCGAGAGGATAGACTACACAGTATTGGAGCCCGGAGTAAGTCTATCTGATTGGACCCTATAAGTATACAGGTAGAGCGAGAGGGTAGACGACACAGTATTGGAGCCCGGAGTAAGTCTATCTGATTGGACCCTATAAGTATACAGGTAGAGCGAGAGGGTAGACTACACAGTATTGAAGCCCGGAGTAAGTCTATCTGATTGGATCCTATACGTATACAGGTAGAGCGAGAGGGTAGACTACACAGTATTGGAGCCCGGAGTAAGTCTATCTGATTGGACCCTGTAAGTATACAGGTAGAGCGAGAGGGTAGACGACACAGTATTGGAGCCCGGAGTAAGTCTATCTGATTGGACCCTATAAGTATACAGGTAGAGCGAGAGGATAGACTACACAGTATTGGAGCCCGGAGTAAGTCTATCTGATTGGACCCTATAAGTATACAGGTAGAGCGAGAGGGTAGACTACACAGTATTGGAGCCCGGAGTAAGTCTATCTGATTGGACCCTATAAGTATACAGGTAGAGCGAGAGGGTAGACTACACAGTATTGGAGCCCGGAGTAAGTCTATCTGATTGGACCCTATAAGTATACAGGTAGAGCGAGAGGGTAGACTACACAGTATTGGAGCCCGGAGTAAGTCTATCTGATTGGACCCTATAAGTATACAGGTAGAGCGAGAGGATAGACTACACAGTATTGGAGCCCGGAGTAAGTCTATCTGATTGGACCCTATAAGTATACAGGTAGAGCGAGAGGATAGACTACACAGTATTGGAGCCAGGAGTAAGTCTATCTGATTGGACCCTATAAGTATACAGGTAGAGCGAGAGGATAGACTACACAGTATTGGAGACCGGAGTAAGTCTATCTGATTGGACCCTATAAGTATACAGGTAGAGCGAGAGGGTAGACGACACAGTATTGGAGCCCGGAGTAAGTCTATCTGATTGGACCCTATAAGTATACAGGTAGAGCGAGAGGTGACTACACAGTATTGGAGACTGGAGTAAGTCTATCTGATTGGACCCTATAAGTATACAGGTAGAGCGAGAGGGTAGACTACACAGTATTGGAGACCGGAGTAAGTCTATCTGATTGGACCCTATAAGTATACAGGTAGAGCGAGAGGATAGACAACACAGTATTGGAGCCCGGAGTAAGTCTATCTGATTGGACCCTATAAGTATACAGGTAGAGCGAGAGAGTAGACAACACAGTATTGGAGCCCGGAGTAAGTCTATCTGATTGGACCCTATAAGTATACAGGTAGACGGAGAGGGTAGACGACACAGTATTGGAGCCCGGAGTAAGTCTATCTGATTGGACCCTATAAGTATACAGGTAGACGGAGAGGGTAGACGACACAGTATTGGAGCCCGGAGTAAGTCTATCTGATAGGACCCTATAAGTATACAGGTAGACGGAGAGGGTAGACTACACAGTATTGGAGCCCGGAGTAAGTCTATCTGATTGGACCCTATAAGTATACAGGTAGACGGAGAGGGTAGACGACACAGTATTGGAGCCCGGAGTAAGTCTCTCTGATTGGACCCTATAAGTATACAGGTAGAGCGAGAGAGTAGACAACACAGTATTGGAGCCCGGAGTAAGTCTATCTGATTGGACCCTATAAGTATACAGGTAGACGGAGAGGGTAGACGACACAGTATTGGAGCCCGGAGTAAGTCTATCTGATTGGACCCTAAAAGTATACAGGTAGAGCGAGAGGGTATACTACACAGTATTGGAGCCCGGAGTAAGTCTATCTGATTGGACCCTATAAGTATAAAGGTAGACGGAGAGGGTAGACGACACAGTATTGGAGCCCGGAGTAAGTCTATCTGATTGGACCCTATAAGTATACAGGTAGACGGAGAGGGAAGACGACACAGTATTGGAGCCCGGAGTTAGTCTATCTGATTGGACCCTATAAGTATAAAGGTAGACGGAGAGGGCATACTACACAGTATTGGAGCCCGGAGTAAGTCTATCTGATTGGACCCTATAAGTATACAGGTAGAGTGAGAGGGTAGACGACACAGTATTGGAGCCCGGAGTAATTCTATCTGATTGGACCCTATAAGTATACAGGTAGAGCGAGAGGGTATACTACACAGTATTGGAGCCCGGAGTAAGTCTATCTGATTGGACCCTATAAGTATACAGGTAGAGCGAGAGGGTATACTACACAGTATTGGAGCCCGGAGTAAGTCTATCTGATTGGACCCTATAAGTATAAAGGTCGACGGAGAGGGTAGACGACACAGTATTGGAGCCCGGAGTAAGTCTATCTGATTGGACCCTATAAGTATAAAGGTAGAGCGAGAGGGTATACTACACAGTATTGGAGCCCGGAGTAAGTCTATCTGATTGGACCCTATAAGTATACAGGTAGACGGAGAGGGTAGACGACACAGTATTGGAGCCCGGAGTAAGTCTATCTGATTGGACCCTATAAGTATACAGGTAGAGCGAGAGGGTAGACGACACAGTATTGGAGCCCGGAGTAAGTCTATCTGATTGGACCCTATAAGTATACAGGTAGAGCGAGAGGGTAGACGACACAGTATTGGAGCCCGGAGTAAGTCTATCTGATTGGACCCTATAAGTATACAGGTAGAGCGAGATGGTAGACGACACAGTATTGGAGCCCGGAGTAAGTCTATCTGATTGGACCCTATAACTATACAGGTAAACGGAGAGGGAAGACGACACAGTATTGGAGCCCGGAGTAAGTCTATCTGATTGGACCCTATAAGTATAAAGGTAGACGGAGAGGGTAGACGACACAGTATTGGAGCCCGGAGTAAGTCTATCTGATTGGACCCTATAAGTATACAGGTAGACGGAGAGGGTAGACGACACAGTATTGGAGCCCGGAGTAAGTCTATCTGATTGGACCCTATAAGTATACAGGTAGACGGAGAGGGTAGACGACACAGTATTGGAGCCCGGAGTAAGTCTATCTGATTGGACCCTATAAGTATACAGGTAGAGCGAGAGGGTAGACGACACAGTATTGGAGCCCGGAGTAAGTCTATCTGATTGGACCCTATAAGTATACAGGTAGAGCGAGAGGGTAGACGACACAGTATTGGAGCCCGGAGTAAGTCTATCTGATTGGACCCTATAAGTATATAGGTAGACGGAGAGGGTAGACGACACAGTATTGGAGCCCGGAGTAAGTCTATCTGATTGGACCCTATAAGTATACAGGTAGAGCGAGAGGGTAGACGACACAGTATTGGAGCCCGGAGTAAGTCTATCTGATTGGACCCTATAAGTATACAGGTAGACGGAGAGGGTAGACGACACAGTATTGGAGCCCGGAGTAAGTCTATCTGATTGGACCCTATAAGTATACAGGTAGAGCGAGAGGGTAGACTACACAGTATTGGAGTCCGGAGTAAGTCTATCTGATTGGACCCTATAAGTATACAGGTAGACGGAGAGGGTAGACGACACAGTTTTGGAGCCCGGAGTAAGTCTATCTGATTGGACCCTATAAGTATACAGGTAGAGCGAGAGGGTAGACGACACAGTATTGGAGCCCGGAGTAAGTCTATCTGATTGGACCCTATAAGTATACAGGTAGACGGAGAGGGTAGACTACACAGTATTGGAGCCCGGAGTAAGTCTATCTGATTGGACCCTATAAGTATACAGGAAGAGCGAGAGGGTAAACCACACAGTATTGGAGCCCGGAGTAAGTCTATCTGATTGGACCCTATAAGTATACAGGTAGACGGAGAGGGTGGACGACACAGTATTGTAGCCCGGAGTAAGTCTATCTGATTGGACCCTATAAATAAGTATACAGGTAGAGCGTGAGGGTAGACGACACAGTATTGGAGCCCAGAGTAAGTCTATCTGATTGGACCCTATAAGTATACAGGTACACGGAGAGGGTAGACGACACAGTATTGGAGCCCGGAGTTAGTCTATCTGATTGGACCCTATAAGTATACAGGTAAACGGAGAGGGAAGACGACACAGTATTGGAGCCCGGAGTAAGTCTATCTGATTGGACCCTATAAGTATACAGGTAGAGTGAGAGGGTAGACTACACAGCATTGGAGCCCGGAGTAAGTCTATCTGATTGGACCCTATAAGTATACAGGTAGAGCGAGAGGGTAAACTACACAGTATTGGAGCCCGGAGTAAGTCTATCTGATTGGACCCTATAAGTATACAGGTAGAGCGAGAGGGTAAACTACACAGTATTGGAGCCCGGAGTAAGTCTATCTGATTGGACCCTATAAGTATACAGGAAGAGCGAGAGGGTAAACCACACAGTATTGGAGCCCGGAGTAAGTCTATCTGATTGGACCCTATAAGTATACAGGTAGACGGAGAGGGTGGACGACACAGTATTGTAGCCCGGAGTAAGTCTATCTGATTGGACCCTATAAATAAGTATACAGGTAGAGCGTGAGGGTAGACGACACAGTATTGGAGCCCAGAGTAAGTCTATCTGATTGGACCCTATAAGTATACAGGTACACGGAGAGGGTAGACGACACAGTATTGGAGCCCGGAGTAAGTCTATCTGATTGGACCCTATAAGTATACAGGTAAACGGAGAGGGAAGACGACACAGTATTGGAGCCCGGAGTAAGTCTATCTGATTGGACCCTATAAGTATACAGGTAGAGTGAGAGGGTAGACTACACAGCATTGGAGCCCGGAGTAAGTCTATCTGATTGGACCCTATAAGTATACAGGTAGAGCGAGAGGGTAAACTACACAGTATTGGAGCCCGGAGTAAGTCTATCTGATTGGACGCTTTAAGTATACAGGTAGAGCGAGAGGGTAGACTACACAATATTGGAGTCCGGAGTAAGTCTATCTGATTGGACCCTATAAATATACAGGTAGAGCGAGAGGGTAGACTACAAAGTATTGGAGCCCGGAGTAAGTCTATCTGATTGGACCCTATAAGTATACAGGAAGAGCGAGAGGGTAAACCACACAGTATTGGAGCCCGGAGTAAGTCTATCTGATTGGACCCTATAAGTATACAGGTAGAGTGAGAGGGTAGACGACACAGTATTGGAGTCCGGAGTAAGTCTATCTGATTGGACCTTATAAGTATACAGGTAGAGTGAGAGGGTAGACTACACAGCATTGGAGCCCGGAGTAAGTCTATCTGATTGGACCCTATAAGTATACAGGTAGAGCGAGAGGGTAAACTACACAGTATTGGAGCCCGGAGTAAGTCTATCTAATTGGACCCTATATAAGTATACAGGTAGAGCGAGAGGGTATACGACAGACAAGAGACCGCCCACAGGAGTAACTCTTTCCCTACCTGGTGGATACTTACATACTTATACATCATGGACAAACATAAGGTAGGAAATCAAAATAAATTTAATGATTGTTCAGGTACAAGCCAGTTCGTGAAATGTTAACCCAAATTTAATGAAAATTAATAAATGTATCTGAAAAATACAAGCCAGTTCGTGAAATGTTTCAGGGTTTTTTGGGGTTTTTTTGGGGGTTTTTTTTGTGATACATCTATCATGTTTATTTTCTGGAAAATATTTAATTAATTTTATTTATAGGGGGGAGGGGGGAAAAACCCATTGGTATTATAACTAATTAAAGGACATTTTCTGGCCATGTAGTCATGTCTATATCATTTCATATTATCAAATAGTTTTGAATATGAATAGGGGGTTTATCAAAACGACGTTAAATTTCATAAAGTCACCCTCTTTAGCAGTGCCTGCACAGTACCTGATCAAAATTCCTTAGGTGTTCAGAACAATTATAAAATTAATACAAACACTCCCACTGTGACATCACCTGTGGGTGAACCTGTAGGTTAGTCTATGTAGTCGGCAACACTGACCCTACAATTAATTAACACAAGACTGTGTCCCGCAAAGACGTAATATGGTTCGGCTTGGGCTACTCGAGGTTCTAGGCTGGAAGGTAAATCATACAATATGTTACTTAGTCATCATTTTTTCCAAAACTTCGCCTTTTACGTGTTGTTTCATTCGTGTAGTCGTTACAAGTTTTTTGTTTTGTTGAAGTGGTTAGAATATTATGCAAAGCGTATACCTTCCATGCTTTATATGCAAAGTTTCACGTGTATTGCGCAATATTAGATACTGTCAGACCATATGTGACAATATTATAAAAAAGACTAAAGAATTGACCCTTGTTTTGTTATTTTTTGTGATTGAATTGATTAAATTAAGGGGACATTCTTTTTTTTGCAGATAAACCTCTACAGGCAGTTTATATGATATTCCTAGAGAATGCCCCAGGATTTTCTTAAGAAATCCCGGGGCTTTCTCGAGGTATATTCTATAAACTGTTTGTAAAGGTATATCCGGAAACAAGAGAACCTTGAAGAACAATAGAGCGACGTAACTTGATGTTTATAACGTTTCCTTAAAAATGTACCCCTCTCTCCGAAATACTATTTCAAATGATTAACAAACTATTTCAAAAATAATGTTGTGAAACATAAAATCAAGTTGCCTTTTTAATCTGTAAGTAACTTTTGACAACCGATTGCAATACCATTATTTGTAAAAACAACCGTGGTCATTTCCTTGCAGCCTTACTGAGAGTAATTTGCTTCAGTCAGCATTCTCTACAAAGACTTCACATTTTTACAGGTTAAAGAATGGAAATATCAAAATAATAATAAATTATGTTTCTATTCCTACGCACATAATGATAAATAATATTTCTGTTCCTGTGCACAGAATGATAAAATTACATATCTGTTCATGAGCACATACTGATAAATCATGTTTCTGTTCTTGTGTAAATAATGATAAATCGTACTTCTGTTCCTGTGCACATAATGCCGGATAAATCATATTCCTGTTCCTGTGCACATAATGATAAACCATATTTCTGTTCCTGTGCACACAATGAGAAAGTATATTTCTGTTCCTGGGCACATAATGATAAATCATATGTCCATTTCTGTGCAAAATAATGATAAATCATATTTTCATTTAATACGCCTTGCAAATTGAAAGCCCTTGAGATGAACGGATGAAACTAAACGTTCCCAATCAATAAAATATCATTTATTAGAGATATGGTGCTTGTTTGGAAGTCATGCAGTGACAAAATTCAGTAAATTTAACACAACATATTATAGTTGATAGTAAGGCCTGCATATGTCAAAGCATCCTTTAACTGACAGACAGACAGACAGACAGATGTTTTATTAAAGTCTCACCTCACATAAATACATTAAAAAGTATATACATATAAAGTTGAACGTAAAAGTGAGCCACCCTATAAGGGTTACGAGAGACTATATTATAATATATTAAATTAACTAAAATATGATGTAAACAATATACAAATATACAATAGTATAAGAAAAACTATCCATATAAAATATGCTTTCTAACAAGTGTCTCTTGAAATCAACATAAGATACCGTTTATTTTGATAACTAATCACACGGTGTTCAACTTTAAACATCTCTAGAATACAGTTTTATTATAAACGTGGATAGAAACGTGAATATCACGAAGCGAACACGCCGAGTCGCTCCCCGTATGACTGTTTTCAATCCGGGGAATTTAACCTTCGACCCATTGCTAACAGCCAATGAGAAGGCGAGAAATTGTCTGACGATGGATAAGGCCACTCGCGTGGTCGAACTCATTCATAAGGTGTATTAAGTTATCAAAAAATACTATCGTGTTACTCAGTGGCTACAACATATAAACAAGTTAAACAGTATTTGATTGGTCGATAATATCATCATGGAAATTTAAACAAATGGACTTCAACAGAAAATACAATAATATCAGGAATCTTTCACCTGTAAGTATTGCAAACTATACTCCACTTCGTTTCTTAAGTGCTGTACATTATTCAGCTCCAAGTTGTTGTTTTAAAAAATATTGTTTAAGGAATGCATAATGATATATTCAGTAAATAAGATAATTTCAAATCACTGTTCAATAAGCATTGAATTGTTGACGCAAACTGAATCGGTGCCGTTGTCATGGGGCAAAATCAGCCGGTCAGCCGGTTGAACATTCCATATCAGACCCTCGGCAAATATCAATCCGAGAAATATAATTTTTGGTTTTATAAACTGTGTGAGATGAAAACACTTCAAAACAGTCATGTAATACTAACTCTATATTCGTGGCCATATGATATTATGTTTACGAAACTTAATTGTGACTGGATAAATGTATCGTTCCTGAATACTTTTATATTCTCTCAATCTAAATAAAATAAGTTCAACAGATGTTATATTTTGTCATGTAACACCTGTTCATCTAAATTTATTTAGATTGATATTCTCTCGCTTGTGCTCGGGAAATACCAATAACCAGGCATTGATGCCGTAAACAGACGTGAATTGGGATAAGGACACTCGAAAATCATCGTTTTTATAATCGAAGAATGATTTGAGTTTGTAATACAGTTAGGTGAGATTATAGCTGTAAACTAATAACATAACTTTTATATAAGGTGAACAGGTAGACTAGGGTATAAGTGATAAACATAAATATTAATAGTTGTTGCAATCACATCACCAAACATATTAAGAGGATTAGCAGTTTCCACACAACAATGCGGGCTAGATCATCAATTAAGCGAACGGTTGCGTTCACTAATGCCTACATGGAACAATGCCTACAGTCTTATCAAAACATCTTCATGCCCCAGTCGCTTAAAGTTAGACAACCTTCACCCTATTAGCAAAGTGGAATGTTCCAACTAAAAATCATTAGATCTGAAACTTAAAGCGTTTCCATTTCGCAATATCATTGAAGATGCATGTTCCCAGTGTTAAATCTGACACACCATTTGTTACGTTTCCTTTGAACAGATGGTTAATCGGCCGGGTTAACTAATCATTTGAAGTTGTTGTTTTTTAAATAAAATTCAACTTTAGTGCCGGTCTCTCCCTACGACTATACCTGCCGCTATATCTCTCACATTGCCCGATTGCACCTGTTCATGGATATCTGATAAAAGTTAATTATATGCACTCCTACATAAGAAAACGTGTAGAGAAATTATCCTTTGATTAGATATTTGGCAAATCACCGAACATCTTCCTACGAAAAGCCTAAAACGCCAGTTTCCGAACTGTCAGTATGCCTTGCTGTCGACCCTTGAGTTTTCTGTGCTGATATCTGCGATCCTACAGACGATTGTTAGCAAACTCCAGTTACTTTATGATTGTACTATTGCTTTCTCTCATAGTAAGCTCGAGAGACAGCACAGAAAACTCCAGGGTCCGCTGCAAGGCACAACACTGACAGTTCGGAAAATGGCGTTTTATGCTTTGCGTAGGAAGATGATCGCCGAAACGTTTAGCTCATTTACGCTTTACACCAGTTGGACAATTAGCACTTTGAAAGAAGTTTTAATACTTGGAAGCAACCGAACAGGTTAGATATGAATTCAGAGTTGTATTTTACTCTTTCTATAGCCAACAAAATTGGTTTTTAGATAGTTTTGTTTCTTTGGATAAGTTCGCTGATTTAGAGAAACATTTTTATTGTTATTATTTTAAATGAAAATGTTCTGGAGGTCTAAGCTATGCCTAGACATAGACTGCCTTTTCCCTACAAATTTGGTTCTAGAGCTATGCAAGATTTTTAATTTTATTGATTTACGCCAGCCTGTATTTGTAACGCGACACTTTTAATGGTTATCAAAATGTGTTTGATAGACAACAGAAAATGATGTGATCTATTTGCTGCAGTACCTTTGAATGAGTTAGCAGTCTATTTTTAGAAATAATCTGAAATCTATATTTAGAACATTAGGCTATGACGCAAAACCCGAGTTTGTTTTCCCCCAAGATCAGTCAGTGTCGGTAAGTAACTTGACGGGTAAGTAAGTATTTACTAACTCAAAAGTTTCAAGCAGTCCTCCTGTAATATACAAAAATATTGATATGTTTTCTCAACCAAAGACAAGTAAAAATGGATAAATGTCTTCATGAAATGTACGCCCAGTGTAGTCAGGGGAGGCAACTGGGATGGGTAGGAATAAGTGGGTATTTTCAGAGATACTAGTACCCCAACTACTATTAAAGTTAGCAAAATAAAAAATCAATACATTCAGTTATTTTTATGTTAAACATAATTCAAATATATATATATATGTACTTGTTAATTCGATTTAATATTTACCATAATTTTTTCATTGTTTTTTTGGAGATGTTTATGTATATTTGTTTATTTTATTCATTTGTATAAATCCAAAATTCGTACGTACAAATAAAATATATGCCATATTCAAGAAGGACATTGTCAAAACATAATAAATCTTATTAAATAACTTTGATGAATTAAAACATTGAATTGCATTATAGGCCTACAATGATCTCAATTGTGTATATGTTGGCGTTATATAATGTAATTTTATGAATGGAAAATAGTATTTTAACGTGCGGCCATTTTTACTTGTCAATGACATGCTGTAACGTTATGGAAAATTAGGTCATCCAAAACAAACCAAGATGATCACATAGACGTGATTCTTTCACGATGATCGTCAAGTAGAAATCCAACGATTTTGTTTTAAAGAGGTATATTCGGATACGTCTCATTCTCAAATATAGGTGAGTTTTGTTGAGTTCAAAGTACATTGTTCGGTTTTCGATCAGTTTATTGACAATGATATTTTTTTTTACTTTAACCTTCTATGCTTTGGATATGTTTTTATAGATTGTGACTGGTAGTTTTTTGGTCAATAATCAAAGAGCCACTTTGTGATTTACATATAGTGATACATAAACCGAATTTATTCTTATGGCTGAGTTAGATATCTTTAGTTTAGTCTACAACAGCCCCTGGAACTAAATATCTTTATATGTGGAAGTCTATGTTATTGTATTTGACCAATTAACCACCACGCACCACTGTCCATTTTTCTAACGCAACTTCATGCCTTCATATTGTTACTGTACAAAACTGATAAACATTTTGATGATACTCTTTACAGTCAGTACTTTTGAATCTAATGACACGCTTAATAACAAGGTTTGGCATAAATGACTCCTTACAACTCGTAGAGTGGCTCTTTAATATGAAACTGTCAAATAACCTTTTCATTTTTCTTTCAGATCATACCATTTTCTCCACTTGTCCCGAAAAGTTCAGTAATGTTGTCACGAGTGTTCAGAGCCCATGGGCAGCTGTGTGCGTCACACCCATGGGAGGTCATCATCGGAACTTTAACAACGACACTCTGTCTCATGTCCATGAGTGTCTTCACAGGCAGTAACAAAGTATGCGGTTGGAACTATGTCTGTCCTCATGATGAGGTAAGTTATAGTCTGTGTCATATCATAAATTGATATGTTGTATGTTTTAATTTTGTGAGTATATGATGCAGGACTCTGAGTAAATTTATCTGCCTTATATTAGGAATTATTAAATCTTTCAAGAGCTGAGGCCCTCAATTAGAACCCATCTAATTGCGATATCTCTTCAGGGGAAGAATTTTTGATAATAAGTTTTGATTTCATATGATGAATATTGTCATATGATTGCCTGTTTCAGAGCTACAGATAAGCTGCGTACTTGCGTAAATTACGCAAACAATTTTGTGAAAACCCAATTCAATTGAAGTTTATTGCGTACAAGTACGCTTACATTTTTTAAAATACTCAATTAACTTCATTCACCATGCGTACACAAAGCAATTAGAACTCCAAACTTGCGTACTTGTTATTTATTGCCAAAATGTTCAGAGCCGATATCGGCCTCTCAGAACTCTCATATACACTCAGGCAGTGTCAGTTACGCCTTTACAACAAACATGACTTGATTAACGACACAGTTAGGAGTTTATTACCATGTGACTAAGGCCAAGTTATGTAAATATCGTCCGACTATTTCTAACTACAGATAACTGCATCATTATTTATAGTCCTTGGATTTTAGTTTCACCGTCTTCTTCGGTCCTAAGATAGCTGTAGACTATCTTTTTAACCTTTTGATCCTCCCTGACGATCTTTTAGCTTTCAGTATTATCTGCATTAAATTGTAAAAGTTAGATATGGCTTTATTTCTTTTTGAAATGTTGTCTTTATCGTATCTTTTTTTATAAAGTGAAAATCGTGTATACTGGACACAAACAATTTTGGATATTCATATTTTTATGAAATAACGAATATTTGTATAGGCCTATATATATATAAAAGTTGATAATTTTTCACAGTTATAACAGTGTATAAAAGAGATTGGAAACCTAGTCTGTCTGTTCTGGGGAAAGTAAAGAAAATGTTTGAAACGTTACCAGTTCTGACCAAAAAGTTGCCAGTTTAAGGACTCAGTGTAGGACTGGCCATATTTTAAAAGCTGGTTATAAAATAACAATTGTGTGGAAAAAAGTTGTTCTTGTACATATTGAAAGTATGAATAATGATATAAGTGATAAATGACAAACACATATATATAATATCCCTTAGACCCTAACCTTTTTTATTCAGTATATATATATTATGGATGTCATAAACTCAGCATATTCTGATAAAGATTGACTAAGTCGTCTTCTATAATGTAATTAATTCATTTCAAATATATTATCATAAAGAAATGCAAAATCCAGAAAGTACCCAATTAAGCTGATTTTGAGGAGTACAAATATTTTGGTTACTCAAATGAAAATTAAAATACCCAATCAAATTATTACAAAGGAGTACATTACCCAATAAGGCAAAAAGTTATCTGTAGCTCTGCTGTTTTCATTTTTTGATGACCTGAAATGATAAAAGAACTCGAAGAAATTTGCCCTTTGTCACAAAACCTTTTACTTCATAGCTCATGTTGTAGAAAGAATGTGAACCCCACATAACATGTTAACAGTTTACCTAACAAAAAATATTTTTGTTTAAACAAATTTAAAATGTTTTTTTTTTCTCATTCTTTGACAGGACTGGAAGAGTTCAGATGTAATCATTCTGTCTATCACTCGATGTTTGGCTGTCATGTATATCTACCTCCAGTTCCGCAACCTGCGTAGACTGGGCTCCAAGTACCTCCTCGGTGATTATAATCTTATGCAGCAGAGCTTTGTCACAGGTTAAACATATACATATATCCCATCTGTCTGCTTGTACGGACCTCTGCATATGCATGGTAGACACAGGGGTCCTAATAGTGGTATGGTTTCTCTTTGGTTCTACATCAAACATGATGGAAGGTTAGCCATATTGTTGCTCTTTGATCGAGCTCTAAATATGATAGATTGTGTTGTCAGTCATTAAAGTCACTGTGAATTTTATCAAATTGATAGGTAACAGGAAAATTAACTGTTTAACCGTTCAGTGTTTTAACTGTACAAAAGATGGCTCTTCTAAATGTGTGAGGACATTTTCTTAAACAGTTGCATATATTTCGAACAACTTCTGTTTGTAGAAGATAATCCAATTAGCTTTGCATGCCCATCATGTTTGGTATAACGAACAAACCACCTCTTTTCACCCAAAAAGATAATTCTTTGATATTGATAGTTTTCAGACTACATTATTCCACAATCTTTTCTTTAGTTATGTTCTTCCCAATAATACATGTTTACATTCTCATTAATGGATAAGGTTTTAATGCTTTCATAATTTTCATGTGATTCAGGAAAAATGTTTAACAGGATTGGTAGTGGCGCAAAGACAATTTCCTGCTCACAACACTTTTAACAACCACTGTTACTCACGTTGTGGCCAAGCAATGTATGTTAGTAAACACCGGTTAAAATTAACCTACAACCATGTGATCATGTATCTGTTATCTATTACAGTAAAATATGGAAGCCCACATGCAAGAAGGCAATTACTTCACTAATTTTGGCAAAGCTAGTGATAGTAAATGAAAAGCTAGATAGGAATCACCCATATTCTTTCATCCAGTTTTATATACTTTGTCATTTTACTCTTAATCATCCTGTCTCAGGGAACGAACATTACGCTAACTCCACTTATATGTACCCTGGGGTCAGAAGCTAGATTCGCTCGCGCGGCCCGACTTGGGATATAGCCAATCAAATCATTTTCTCTTTGAAATTTTATCGAGAAGGTGGCGAGAAAATGATTTGATTGGCTACATGACTAGATGGGCAACGCAAGCGAATCTAGCTTCTGAGCCCAAGGTACAGATTAGTGGAGTTAGCGTAATGTTCGTTTCCTGAGACAGGATGACTCTTAATCTGTATTAACATTAGTTTTCTGTTTCACCTCTCCTAGTAATTGTTTATTTATGACAGAATTCTCATGCTAAGGTAGTTTATCTAAACATCTAATACTCTTTTTACGCACTGTCCATTTTACAGTAATATCAAAATAGTTATTAACTGCTGCATCTACAACATAGCAATAAGTGTTATTATGACATCACAATGACATGCATGTTTATCGAACTTTTGCCTTTTTGCTTGTAAATGGGTTAACAAAATAATGAACTTCCTTTCTTGCTACTGCTTGTTTGATACCAAGTTATTGTCTTTTTTTTCTAAAATTTAATGAATTGAAACATTATGTTCTTACGTTTGTTGTTCAGGTATTTGATGTGAATTCTATGAAATAGAATATTTCATTCTGACATACAATTCTTCTATTGTTAGGTATCTCCGGCGTGTTCACAATCTTCTCCAGTTTCGTGTTCAGTGTAGCGGTCATCAACCTACTGGGAAATGATCTCAAAGGGCTTGAGTAAGTGTTCTAAACAATCAGATGAATATTTTTCTTAACAATACAATAGTTCTCAAAATTGAGATTTATGGTAAGTTGCTAATTCAATAATGTTGAAAAAAAAATCAACCTATGTTTGATTAGTGTGAAATATTTCACTCTTGCTTAATATTAAGTTGTATTGTAGTACTGAAACGTCAGTTCTGTATGTAGTCGGTTTGGATCAGAACCATGAATGCAACTAAAATCACAACAATATTCATCATATTTTTTTAAAATGTCTAAATAAATCTGATTTTCAAAAGGTTACTTGATTGGAGTATGTTATGTCATAAGAAATGGTATTCACTAAAACCCAAAATTACATTTTGATACATTGTGCAACAAGTAGAAAGCAAAGCACCACAATTCAACTAGTTGTGAAGCATTTCATCCTTGCATGGCAGATAAGCATCATTACTTCTCTGCTTAGAGTATAAAGTAGACCCCTAAGTTCTACCTCATCATTTCAGTGAGGCGCTTCCATTCTTCCTGCTCCTAATCGATCTATCCAAGGCGAGCGCACTGGCCAGGTTTGCTCTCAGTTCGTCCACTCAGGATGAAGTCCGTGACAACATTGCTAAGGGCATGGCTCTGATTGGTCCATCCATCACCCTGGACGCCATTGTGGAGACTCTAGTCATTGGAGTCGGAACTCTCTCAGGTATGTGTAAATAGTTGTCATCATAAACACCTATCTTCAACCTCTTAGCCATGGAAACAAGTAACAAATGTAATTTTGAACCTGATTATTGTTTCCAATTGGTGAAAGGGTTAAACATATCTTTTTTATTTTGAGGTATATTTTCACAAGCTTTATGCCTTTTAAATGTATCTTATAACATCTTAATTGATAAATTTATCCAGTATTTCAGTAAATAAAAATAACTTTTCATAATCATTTTGTATTCAAGAAGTGTTTTTCTGAATTTGAACTGGCCGCTAATAGCTGCATTACTGTGCTAAACAACCCACTCACCCTGAATTTATGCATAGCCACAATAGTGTTGCGGGCTTTCTCCCTGCAATAATACTAGCAGCCGCGATATAAGTGAAATACTCTTGAAAGCAGCGATAAACCCCACATCACTTCACCTCACCTCACCCTGAATTTGTGGCTCCTGATCCTTTCTGTATAATATAGAATCTCCTCATGAGTGTTGAATTTTGCATTTGCAGGTGTACGTCAGTTGGAGACGATGTGTTGTTTTGGCTGTCTATCAGTCGTAGCTAACTACTTGGCCTTCATGACATTCTACCCAGCCTGTTTGGCTCTTGTCTTAGAGGTAGGCTACCTACTTATCTTCAAAACGTGAACCTGTTTGGTTTTCTTTGTGTGTTTTTTTTAGAAGTTGTATTGTTAAGTAAAATCAAGTTATATGGATAGTCATTTCTCTTTCATATGCAAGAATATGTTTTGTGTGACATTGTCGTCTTTGTCACTTAATTCCATCAAACTATTATAAATAAATTTTCATTTCACGTCAGCAATCTCTACCTACACTTTGGGGCACCTGTTTCTTTACATACAATTCATATCCACAGTTGACGAGAGAGCGGAACCACGGTCGGCCGATGGCCCAGCTACAGCAGTTGGCTCAGATTCTACAGGAGGAGGAAGAGGAGGCTAAACCAAACCCGGTCACTCAGAGGGTCAAGATCATCATGGTCAGTCAAAGTTGATTATGGACCTATTTGTCTAGATCAAATGATAATGCTGTGTTTGATAGCCTGTCAAAGTTATCATTGACAAAAGAAATTGAAACCTGTGATCTGTAAAAATGATGTTTTCCTGTCAGAAAGTTTACAATTAATGTCAATTTCATTCTCAGTATAAGTCTGATGGATGTCACTTTTGCCATTTTCAACAGCGATCATTTTAATCACATCTCGTGTCAGTGCAAAAGCTATAGGTCAAGGGCTGATTTGTTGAATTGTTGAGAAGTGATACTGCAAGATATTAAAACTCCCATGATATTTTAGTATCTTCATCATACATTGTTACCTGGGGTTCCAGCATCACATCAAGGCTTGATCAAGGTTATCTGTCTCTCATATTTTAGAAGATCCTTGAAAACAGGCATAGCCAGCTCAAAATCCTAATATTTATTTATGATCAAGTTATCAATAAATATCCCTATGCCTACAGTCTGCAGGGCTGGTGCTTGTCCATGCCCACAGTAGATGGGTGGCCGGAGCTGACCACCACGACGCCCGGATGACCAACCTGACCCCAGCAGAGAAGGCTCTCATGGACCAGCGCATCAACCCAGAAACACCCCTTTGGCAGTTCTATGTACAGCAGTGAGTTGTGCTTTGATTATATTGTTTACTATATCTCTATGTTATGTGTAGATTAGACTGATAGGGCCGTCTTGGAGCTGAAATATGCAAGTTTAAAATAAATCTTTGCAGCACATATGGTTTGGTATTCTAGTCATTCCTTCCCCCTCTCATAAGCTTTCTTTGCATTTTGTTTTCGATATAATAATTGGCATCCCATTCCATGTAGAAGTTTAACATTGATCATACAAGATGTAATTTACTTGATTATGTCAACTGAATCTGTTTGTCAACATCGCCTTCAATGAGTGAGCGAGCACTATGTCAGCAGTAGTTAAGCTTTTTGAAAAATGGCTGTTGCCATAAAAAAATAAAAATAATAAGATCAGTAAAGTGGGGATAAGAGAAAGAGAAATACAGAAAAATACATTGGGAGAGAGATAGCAAATATACACTTTATATATCAAAACTTAAACTAAGGTTTCAAAGAAAATTTTAACCATACACTGAAAGCAATGCATATTGTCTTTTTCTCTCTCTGACCAGTTTCCTATACACTGAAAATGACCCTCAATGAATCTCAATCTTTCTCCTTCATACAGGATGTTCCTAGGTAAGGCTGACTATGCTGTGACTCTGATCCTGGCCATAGTGCTGTGCTTCAAGTACATCTTCATGGACACCGACGTGGACCTCGAGGTTGAGAACCTCCTCAAGAAGGCTGCATCCTCCGAGAGACTCGGCACCCCTGATGTCTGCAGCAGCAATGCTGTGCTACCTGCTGAACACTGCTCTCCAGGTAGAGGGAATCACCTATAATATTAAACATTATGCAGTGTATTGTTTAAAGTTTACATGACACTGAGATATTGAAATAATATTCTTTTGTGCAGATATTTCTAAACACAATTTAAATATTGTACAATATTGTCAGACATGTGTCTTAAGTCCTACATAAACACACGATATATGAGTGTCCTTGACTTACTACGTTTCAACACAACTGCCTAAATTCTAGTATTTCCTGAGCAAGATCAACATCATAATGAAAAATATATGTTGCCCTAGGTCATCATATGAAAAATATGAACCCTGTTATGACTGCCCTTGGAGGTAATAAAAGATTCTTATAGTGTAATACCAGTGTTTCAAATAGCTACTTGTCCATCCGTTAATTTCTAGATATTTCAAGGTGATGCTGGTTTATATGTGACTATCTGGCTTATGCTTTGTTCCAGTAATGTTAATAAGTTTGAGAATTCCAGATTGAGATCCTAAACTACAAACCCTGTTGCCAGTAAAACATTACTGTATTTTGTACACAGTGCAGACTCGTAATTCTTCTAATTCTGTCTGCAGTGCCAGATGTTTGTCCCAAAGAGACCGCCATAGAGCAAGTGAAGCCGGGAGTCTCCTTCATCATCGGAGACTATGACGATGACAGCTCGGAGGGCAGGGTAGAGACAGAGGACAGAGACACACAGACTGAGGCGCTAGACAGTACAGAGTTGTCTCCCCTGACTCTTCTACACAAAGCTCAGCCTCCACGCAGCATAGAGGAGTGTGTCGCCATACTCAAATCAGATGTAAGTTAAATGGTTACAGTATCTTTTGTGTATAAATTACTAACAATTTTTATTTTGAGTCCTTATTGTTTTATTATTATGTAAACATAGATTTGTTATGATTTTGTAACTTATTTTTTGTGTTAAACCTAAAAGTTTAAATAAAACTTTGTATTTTCATATATTTTTCTGTGAAAGAAAGTGTGAAAGGGTTAAAACTTGATCAGTTTATTGATGTTCCTCCTGCATCTGTTTTTGGGTATTGTATATCATATAAAGTATTAGATCTAGCATCAAGCGAAGTTTATTTGAAATAAATTGATAGCTAATAGTTTCCATCAATCTCAATCACTGTTTAAAATCATGCCTGATCACTGGTCTCACTTCACTTCCTATTTCGAAGAGTCGACTCAATCTGACAGTTTAAAGCCCATATAAGTCTTAGGGTTATGACTATAAAGGAGTAACAGTGGGAAGATGAAACCCTTAGTTTTTAGGCGTCTCTGCTTTTGCAGTGTCTGGCAGACACTTACTTACTTTTTGCTGTAATCATTTTTGAAGAGAACTGACATGTCTGTGTCTGTACAGGAGGGACCAGCTGAGCTGAGTGATGAGGAGATCAAGCTGCTTGTGGAGAAGAAACACATCCCGTCCTACAAGCTGGAGAACATTCTACAGGACCACGTCCGTGGAGTCAACATCAGGTACTGTCATAGGTTGCATCGTTTACTTTATTAGGGAGAAGGGCATCCTGCTACATCAGCGTATATGTCTCCGCTAATGCTACAATCTATCCCCTGATATCCTCCTATGGTCTTCTGTCGTATCGCTATATATAGCAAGCCAATCAAATGATGCCCTTTCAGCGATATGGGCAAACTAGTTTCTTGGCTTCGTTCCGCGTGCTCACCTCGTGATTCAAATTAACCAATAGGAGTGCTATTAGATAATAAATCTGATTCTCGTTGCAGTCTCCCGCTAAGCTCCAAATCACGCGCTCTTAGATTTCCATGTGCGACATCACTAAACAACAGTGTATGGAGTTCGGAATAGTTTGACTGAAAACAGACAGGCTATAAATAGCGCCGAGCAACCACCCGTCAGCGATACGACAGAAGACCATAGGAGGATATCAGGGGATAGGTTGTAGCATTAGCGGAGACATATACGCTGATGTAGCAGGATGGGAGAAGGGAGGACAAACCATTGAAATCAATGAAAATGTGGCCACATACATTTATTGTGTTTTTTGGTCGGCTGCTTATGGGTGAAATATTGCCCAAGCTGTGCTTAACACTCAATTAATGAAAACCTAAAAATTCCAGAAGAAATTTATTAACAGTATTTAATCCAATGAAATGAAATTTGTTTTACATATTTCTTGTTGATAAGATTCACGCTTTTCATTGTAAAAGCTCTTTGTTACCAAATTATTGTCATTTTCAGACGCCAGATGGTGACAGACAAACTTCCAAACAGTGAAGCTCTAGAGACACTCCCCTTCCAGCATTATGATTACAAATATGTGAGTCAGATTCATCAGTAGTATATCTTTTGTATATGATAGAAACTGTACAAGAAGTATTTTTTAAGGAAACATTATGATTGGTGAATTACTTGGTGTATCTTGAAACCAATTGATTATTTTACCGGTATATCATTTCAAGATTTTTCTATTCTTCTGCCAAATTTTATACAGTACTTGATTGATACTGTGTCTTATTCATGTCTATTTTGAAATTTAATTGAATAAATATTATTAATAAATACTGCTTTTCATGAATTTTTCCAGTAATTCTGATAAACAATAGTCCACAGAAATATCAATGATCTAGATCTTGTTCTACTTCTGACCAATCAGGTTGAGGGAGCTTGTTGTGAGAACGTGATTGGCTACATGCCTGTACCAGTGGGTGTGGCCGGTCCACTTCTGCTTGACGGTGTCCGCTTCACGGTTCCTATGGCAACCACAGAGGGGTGTCTAGTAGCTAGTACCAACAGGGGATGTAGAGCAATTGAGGTGAGTAAATAGAATGTTTCTACTCTTATTCAACTGAGGAATCAGTCCTGCTTCAAATACTTGCAAAATTTTGAAAGAACTGATGAAAATTTAAGCTTTTAATCGCTGGATATAAGGTTCCTATTTTGGTGCTATTGCTTACTCATTGAAGGATTCATTTAAATCTGCAAGGACTCACAAGACGGTGTGCTTGCAAGTCCCTGAACTCAGCAGGTCATATTTCTAGATTGAGCACTGGGAAATTAGATAACAAATACGATAAGGATAGAGATTATCTGTATAAATGTATTACCTTTTTTGGCTTTTTTATCCCATGGTCTTTGATAATGATAATTAGAACTATGCAAAGATAACCAATTATACTCCTTTATTCCTTGGATTTATTTCCCTCACTCATTTACTAAAATCTTAATTTGGAAACAAATGTCTAGAATTTCTTGACCTTCATTTGTAAGAAATTGCTTTCCAATAAAATCCATAACATCTATATAAGAAATTATTTGTGAAATTGGTAAGTTGTTGTCATGTCTACAGCAAAGTGGAGGAGCACACAGTATGGTCATCAAGGAGGGCATGACCAGAGCACCTGTTGTCAGGTTCCAGTCTGCCAGACGAGCCTGGTGAGTAGGAATGTATACCGGTATATTAAATTTGAACTCTGACTGCAAGACTCCAAGAATCCGGATAAGCTTTCTTAATCTTTTTGGCAATCAAGCATTTCTCCCTAAATTTGTATTGTTTTAAACTTGATTATGTCAACGTAAAAATCTATGTGTAACATCAAGGATTGGAAATGACTAAGGGAGATAACTCTGATCAATGATAAGAAAAGAATATTAAATCGAAAACTCAGAGCAATTTTTCAAATATAGCTGCATGTTTCTCTTTGTTGAATTGTAATTCAGCAAGACTATAATAGATTAAAAGATATATTTATAACGTTGTATTTTACATGTTAACTTTGATATGTTTCAGTGAGGTGAAGTTATGGTTAGAAGATCACGACAACTTTGAACTCATAAAGGAAGCTTTTGATTTAACAAGCAGGTAAGCTACTTGAAACAAAGGCTCTTTTCATATTTTAGACCACAAAGCACATAAATTTAATATGTTTCTTATATCAGATCATTATTGGAAAATGAAGGCAAAGTTATGACTTCTCATTAAGTGTTTTAATGATTTCATTCCTTATCAACATTTGAGTTTTGTTTTCGCCTCCTCCTCCAGATTTGCGCGACTTCAGAAGTTGCAGATAGCTCAAGCAGGAAGACTGTTGTACATCAGATTTGTGTCTACAACAGGGGACGCAATGGGGATGAACATGTTGTCAAAGGTAAAAAATCTTCCTGTTTTCATTTCAGATATATGGTGAAGATTAATTTAGGAGTAGTTTTTGAGGCACAGTTTAATGATTTCATGAGCAGAAACCTATACCTGAATAATGGGCATATGTAGGTGAATATCAAGAACATTAGATAAATTGTCACGTAATTGTATTTGGTGAAGTAATAGTTTTATATAGCTAAATGTTCTGATAACTGTCCATGCAGTGATCATACTTATCCCTAGTCATGCATTACAGACCAATCCCTGTGGAGCAGTCCATGCCCTTAGCTCTTAGTTTAAATTGAGACTGCCATTGGTTCCATAATTTCAAGGTGCCAATTGTGTTATGATTTTCTTATAAGTCATTAATTATATCTACTCACCTAAAATTATTGTTATATTTGACATCTCACTGGTTTCATATTTGCAGGGGTCAGAGAAAGCCCTGAACAAGTTGAGTGAGTTCTTCTCCGATGTGGAGATCCTCAGTCTGAGTGGCAACTACTGTACAGACAAGAAGCCATCGGCCGTCAACTGGTTAGTGTCTTTAGATACCTCCACTGGTGTTCTTGCTACTGATGGTCTTATTCCTTACTGTTTATATATTGGGCATCAGAGTTCGGTAGCAAGAGAATTTAACTTGCTTAGAATCATATTCATACTACTTGAGAAAAGCAAAACACTTTTTAAAACAACTTATTTATTGTGAAAATAAATGGAAATATATACCGTATCCTCGCGGGTATATGACCACCCTCGAACTAAAGCCCACCCCCCATTTTTCAGGGTTGAGCAGGTTGGGGTCATTCTCGGTTTATAGCCCACCCCCCCAATTCTCGAGAGTGTGACACAATCGATGTCAGACGATCGAGTTAGCGATGTAAAATTTACACCGGAAGCAAAATGCATAAGTTTACATCGATGTCATTTCTTGAAAAATATAAATATATTGTCCTGTTGTTGTCTTTAATGACTATATACATTGTCAATTAATAAAAATAAAACAATATATTGTTTTTGAATAGTCATGCATCATTAACGTACTGTTAAATTCCAGCAGAAATCACGATGTATGTGGCTTCACTTGCATCAGCGATCGGGAATTAAAATATTTGATTCCCAAAATATAATCAGGAACTATCGCTTTATAAGGCTTGTTTTCCATTCTAAATGTTTAATATGGCATATTTCCAAACTTATTTATCATATTTAATCAAAGTTCAAAGATATCTTTGTCAAATATATATATATACTTTCGCGAAAGCACGTTGATTTACTGTACTTGGAATCTCAATCGTAATTTCTTGACGACAAATAACATTATTAATATTCTTTCGTGCTCATTATCATAATAGTTGCAAGTTTTCTTCGAATTTTATATACGTAAATATTTCAATTAACTGCATGTTGTTTTGGAAAATGTAATATATATCGAAAATGTTAAACAAATATTCGAATATTTAGACATTTAATATTGTATCGACAATATGTTGTCATGAATTTATTACAACCACGTTTCAGTTTCATACATAGTTTTCAAATCGACTTGCTCATTGGTTGACCTACATTTCTGGGCCAATGAAAAGGCTTGTAACAAATATCTCTCTACCCGTAAACACATGCAGCAAAAGCTGTCGACTGATTATTCACGTTCGTTTTTCATGAGAATAATATTATGTAATCTGATTAAAACAAACAACAAACAATGTAAGTTAGCATTTACAATTTCTTTTTTCATTCTTTTTAATTATATACGTCTTGAAAAAGTGTCATTTGATATTTAAGAAGACCTGAACAACAGTCAAAAGTATCGATGTCAATTTTCAATGCAACTCGCATGAAGGATTTTCTTGGTTGGGGTCACTCGCGGTTTAAAGCCCATCCACCAATTTTCAAGATATTTGTTTGCCGGGCCCCCTGATCTTATACCCGCGAGGATACGGTATATTTACTCTTCCATCAAATCGAATAAAGAGAACCCAATGAATGAAAAAGTGTATGTACACATACTTTGAAGAATACGTATTTTTGCATACAAATCTCTTCTCTTATGTTTGACCCTCAACCACCTTAAGTTTTTTTTTTCATAATATTGATGTGAAAATTCACAAAAGCTTTGACATAAGGTGTTGTGTAGCTTGAAAATTCTCATGTCTGATAGTAAGAAATATGGCTTGATAAAGTTGATTTTTCATCAGTGTTCTATTTCAGTTAAATCTTTGAAGTTTTAAATTATAAAAGATCTTTACAACATTAGATAGTCAATTTCCAATTACTATTTTGCATATGGTCCAATCCAAATATTTATGTTCTGTTACAGGATTGAAGGAAGAGGAAAGTCAGTTGTTTGTGAAGTGATTGTTCCTGGTAACATTATCAAAAACCTCCTGAAAACATCTGTTCATGCGCTTGTTGACCTCAACATAAACAAGAACCTGATTGGCTCTGCTGTAGCCGGCAGTGTCGGAGGCTTCAATGCACACGCAGCCAATGTCGTAACAGCAATCTACATTGCAACAGGACAGGTGAGTTGGCAGGAGATTAGAGTTGTCTCCCTTTGCATATCCAGAATGTTTCTATTCATGATGTAAAACCTTTTTATTAACATCAATTTGAAATATTTTACTTCCTATTTTATCAGCTTATATTTGTGGTCATTTCATTTTCTTGTAAAATTTCTGTATGAATAGTTAGTTTATAACCTCATATTTTCTTCATAGGAATCTCAAAGGAATAATTCTAAGTTGGCGAATTGACTTATGATATTTTCCCCTTAAAGTTGTCTGCAAGTAAAGGGTTATGAAATGTTCTCAAAATGCACTTAACACTATTCAGCTTTGATTAATATCCTTCTTTATTTGTAGGACCCAGCACAAAATGTCGCAAGTTCCAACTGTATGACCCTTATGGAGGCAACCGGTGAGCACAACGAGGACCTGTACATGTCGTGCACCATGCCCTCAATAGAGCTGGGCACGGTTGGCGGCGGCACGGTCCTTCCTCCACAGTCAGCCTGTCTCCAGGTGAGTTCCAGGGCCTTTCTCACAAATCCTCCATAGTGCTAAGAAGCCCTTGGCTCAGCAAAGTTCACATCTTCTAAGTCTTAAGGAGTCTAAGCATTCAGTTTGGTTATCACCAATTTTCTCCCAGGGAAAATTTTGTTTCTGCTTCTGTTTGACTGACCTAGTTTGTTGTGGTTTTTTTTTCAGATGCTTGGTGTGAAGGGTTCATCAGTTGAGAACCCGGGAGAGAACGCGCGGACCCTGGCCCGTGTGGTGTGTGGGACCGTCATGGCCGGGGAACTCTCTCTACTCTCAGCTCTAGCTGCCGGCCATCTTGTCAAGAGCCATCTCACTCACAACAGGTACGTAGTCTTAGGTTGCAGGAATTACAAATATGGTTCTGATGTTGAAGATAACTCTTCGTATGCTTGTGCATTAGTCTTCCAAACATGTTTTTTGAAAGCCAAAGGCAGTTTATCAGACCTTAATTAGGTGAGATTAGGCATGATATAACACCTGTAGAACTATATAGGCTGTGGGCATTGGCTGCAGTTAAGGCTTTAATTTATATTTTGTATTTTTCAATAATATTTTATTTGTTTTGTTCTCCTTTTAGAACTTAACTAGGCTTGTCGTCAAATCTGCTTTGAGATTAATATGTGGGAATGTATTGCATGAGTCAAAATGTACAATGAAGATCACTCTTTAAAGAAGAAGAAGAAGAATTCAAGCTTGTAGATCAGAATTGCATTTTCAGTGATTATACATGATCAAAATCTACTACTTCAGATCCAGCCTCAATATGGCGACAGCCTCCGTGTCCGCACCAGTCCTCCACCAGCGTAAGACAGAGCCCGTCCTTAACTCCTGTCTTCACAAGGCTTCTTGATGACAACCCCTCTAGGTCATACCAACTAAACCACGCTCAATCAGGACCTCTTGTCCGAGCTTTACTCTCACTCACATGGCCATGTGTACAAGTGTACATTATGGAGTCAAATAAGCAAATTTTCCATAAGATATTACTTCTATATATATATTCTATATAATGCTCATGTCAAGCTTTTCTCTAATTCACATAAGGTCAAGTGTACATTTGGACAATCTGGGGTCACATTAGGCCAATGTTGCTTAAATATTACTTCTTTAAACAACTGGGTAAAAGTTGACATCAAGTATAAGTGACTTCCTTTATTCTAGTCAAAAGCTTATTTCACAAATACCCTCTTTGACCACTAAATGTCTAGTGGGCTCATCAAGTCATCGACTTGTACATGTTTGCACATGTTTAATCAGAGTGTGTAGTCAAATGATAACATGAAAGTACAACTGTTTAAAAATTCAAAAAATTCAAGACGTGGAAAGATGCCTGTCTGATGCAACAAATCAGAGAGCTATTCTTCTAATCATCTTGGTAAAACATTTATATCGATTTCATTTTGCTGTGGAGAAGAGGTTCCTTTTGCCAGTGAGACAATGTTGAGGGCACACTAGGGGAAAATGTGTGAAAAATATTTATGATTATTTATTTTTATGAAAACCAACATAGATAAATGAATAGATCTTGTGTACATACTGATGTTTGCTTGTGTGAGAATATGTTCATTATTGAATCAAGTTTTAACCCATATCATCAACCTCGTGTACAGAAATCTTTAATTGCTGCTAGTGTATCTGTACTCGTCACAGTAATGTATGATTTTTCGGGTTCTGTAAGATAATCATTGTTCATTGTTTATTTTCTTGTTTTAACAAGTTATTTTTCTTGTAAATTGCTCTCATAGGATGTATTTACAAGTGATTCAGCTGGATTGTTAGAGGTTATTCATGCTGAATTTTGTGGTGTAAATGTGTTCTTTTTTTTCAAAAAATTCTAGGCTATCAAATAAGAGTGAACATGTCTTTCAAAGGTTATAATATTTCATGATAAAATAAGCTGCAACTGAAGGGTATTTACATGCTTGATATGTGCATGAGAACATACTTGCCACATCTTTGCAATATAGAAGCTTATTTATGATATTTGGAGGTTCGGACATTATGTTAATGAAATGTAATCTTACCTAGATAAGTAAATAAAAGGGACTTCTCCAAGTTGCATTTCACAAGTGGGAAGTCACATCAGAACAGTATTTTATGGATGACAACTTCTTTATTCAGAGAGTATGACACTTTTATACATATTCTTATACTATTATCATGCATTTTATCATACTTGATAATGATGTAAGGATCTGTATCAAAAGTATTGAAAGTGTGTATCTTGAAAGTAAATCTGATGTACATGTGTATGTCTGTGTAGTTAGCTTGATAGTTAGCCAAGAGGAGACGGCTTCTCTCATTGAGCTGCTTCTCCTACCCTGGGTGCTAGGGAATCTGGGGCGGCGGACCGACCGACCGACCGATATTTTCCAGTATTTCCAGTCACTGATTGTAGGTGCTACTGTACATGTCCTTCCTCTGTGGTGTCACGTCTCACAAGCTACACCTGTACACGTCTCCAGCACTCGTCCTGCACCGTGGCAGTGTGGTCTACTCTAATGGAGCACAGTGGTGTAGTGGTTAGCATGCTGGCCTCTCACGCCAGAGACCCGGGTTCGAATCCCGGTGGAGACACCAAACATTTGTGACTTGGGTCTCATCCTGTGTTGTGTCCCTGGGCAAGGCACTTTATCCACATTGCACTCAGTCCACCCAGCTGTTAAAATGGGTACATGAAAATTGGATGTACTGACCTATGTGGTCGTGATTAGCGCTTAGTAGCAGCTGTGAAAGTACACGGGGTAATAATGTAGCGCTTTGAGCATGTCTTAGGACGTGGAAAAGGCACAATATAGGTATGCACATTATTATTATTATTATTATGTCTTAGGGCTGTGTGAACACTCCATACTGCAATATCAGCTCATTTTTAGCCATAATGCTTCTTATAAAATCCTCATATCTATCATGGCAAAAGCCTCATATTGCTATGATATATATGACTGGAGTTAAATACGCTGTTCTGTCAGTGAAATAAACCCTTTTTCAGGCTACTGTGATGATAATCTTTATCTTCACTCAACTGAGTGACGTCATGACACATTGGTCTGACATTAGAACTGTTCTTATGATGTCACATTGTAACTTTTGGTTTCTTCCCCATTCCTCACAAAAATTAGCCTTTTACTTTTAGCAACAGCAATATTGGCAGTATAATTGTGAGATAAAAATTTAGATATTTGGATCAGTTTGAATGTTTTTTTGAAAAACGTGTAATGCTTTATATGGCCATAAATAAGCAGCTGTAAATGACACAAGGCCCTTGTGATGGATATCAGGGTAATGTAGGAGTATCAAATGAGTACACAAGGAGCTGATATAGCAGAATGTGTGTACTGTTCACTATTCAGAGCTACAGGCTAGATATATCTGAAAATATAGGAAATTAAAGTATGATTAGTTTCTTAGAGTAATCATTATATGTAATGGTATTAAGTAGCTGCAAGGTGAAAAATATGGAATGCAAGCATTCAAAGAAATAATGGGGAAAACTTCTATTTGTTGAATAATGCATTTGTGGTTAGTTTTTTGGAGGAGCAATTGTCAATGTCAAGTCCATGTTATCAGAAGTGCTCTTAAGACTTTTCGTAATGTTATCTGAGTATTTGTGATAAGCAAGAAAAGCTGTTTTGTTAAATAATACCCCTTCTCTGTGCACTATTTGGGCTGTGTGTCAGAATGCATTATCTTGAAATATACCTTGATGAATCAGAGTTTAATCAAGCATAAAATGGGAATTTTTGATAGCAGATCTTTATTATTTTCAAGAGAAAATAAAATGCTTTGTGAGATTTGCATTTACGTCACATAAGTCATGACATGTCATGAACTAAAATATATTTCCTTTATCCTTACATATACTTTCCAGCTACAAGATGTAAAATGAAAATATATGTTTGATTCTTTGAACTCTTTCTCTATTCATTAGGAAACAATAGATACATGTACCAACATTATGCATTGCATCTACTATTAAAGGTTGGATCACTTTCAGGGAAGGAAAATAACTAACGAATTAACTTATTTATCAGTGGCGGAACCAGGATTCTTTAAAAAGGGGTTCACAAATTGAAAACTTGTGTCACCCTTAGCATTCTTTAGAAAACAAAAGATTTTTTTCAAATTCCTTCCATCCCTTGATTTGCCACTGTGCATGTTGCATTTTCTGGATAGTCTGTGATACTGACATGTAAATAAAGAAATAAGTGTATATCATGCATTCCTACTTTGTTCATCTACCTGAAAGTTGATGTGGAATCATCATCATTAGGGCATTCATTATTTGTTGACTTCCCAAATTTATTTATTGAAATAAAATTTAACTCTAAATTTGTTATGTTCAAAATGTGTGAAATTGATGTTAACTTGTTTTGTAACCATTGTTAGTTCTTTTTTTTCATGGATGAGTTTTCTCTTGATTTTGTCAAATATTATATTCAAGTAGAAAGTCTTTTTCAGCTTTTGATTTGAAGTATGAATGTGAGTTTTGAAAACATGCTTCCGTGATTGAAAGAAACTGTTTATATTGTATATTCTGAAATTATGTATAAAAATGCATTTATATTGTGCAATTGATAGTGTGCTGAATAATGTCATCAAATTCTGTTTGTTACTGAAAACAATAAATCAACAAAATATTTTCTGTATTATGTATTATGTTCTATAAATTTCAGAGAAATTAAGGGTCAAACTTGTGTTTCTGAATAACATGTTTCTATGCAAAGGTTGATGGACGCTTGGGAAATGTGTAGAGGTATATCAAATTCTCTAGTATGCCACCTTTCTCTATGTTCAAATCGCTTTACTCACATTTGATGATGACAAAATTTCCAATGAGTTCAGCTGATCACGGTTGTTTTATATTCTGGTTCTCAAATCACAGAACGAACGGAATAGCGCAGTGGTTAGCGCGTTCGGCTTCGGATCAGGAGGTCCGTGGTTTGAATCCCGCCAGGGGCTCGGCAACTTTGTCTGCAGTAGAGAACTGTTCTACACACAGTCAGGTTTGGATGCAATGCTACACTGAATTTCAGAGCAGTACCACCCATGGTTGCTAGCTCCAGCCGATGCTCGCAGGTGATCAGGTTTCATCGCAATGCATAGCCACAATAGTGTTGCGGGCTTTATCCCTGCAATAATACTAGCAGCCACAATATAATTGAAATATTCTTTAAAGTGGCGATAAAAACCACATCACCTTACCTCAAATCACAGAAAATGCATATCACAGGTGTAAGGGCATAGACAATTAGACATCTCAATAAGTTCCGACCATATTGCGTTTGAGATATGCAAACATTTATTGAGAACCCGTGTTCATGAGTTGTTGATTTCTCAGGGACTGACACACTCCTTGTGTTTTAAATGTCATAATTTGAACACACGTTTTGTCGTCAGGATAATACTAAACCCCTTACAACATGATTCCTGCTTATAAATTGTAATTCATACCATTTATATACGCTATAAAATGTCAGAAATCTAGTCTTGACGCCTAACCTATTTTGAGAAGCATATATATTATGAATTACTTCATTTGAAAATCGTGTCTATTTCATTCGCGAGGATAATTGATCATGCTAAACCCTATGAGCTACGTAGCAAAAACGGAAGTGTTTCTTATCATAATTTTGATTAATCTGAACCCGTTCTTGAAATGTGTTGCCAGTTTAACAAAGTCCATGTTCAAGGATTGATAAAAATCGTCATCAAGGATTTTGATCACTTAGAAAATACTGTCTTATTATAAATAAAACTATCAATGCAACATCGATGAGCAATCGGCAAGTTAAAACAACCTTATTTAAAAACTCTCAAAACAACTCTGGGCAGTAATTACTCTGGAGACAAGTCACGTCTCTTGTCAAATGTGTTTATTATGTTCGAGTTTCTGGCGATTTCCAATATATGCCAGGTTTTTAAAAATTCAAACTAAACTAATATACTCCAATGGACAAGCAAATGTCAATGAAAGATCGCCCCTTTGACATAATTGACGCATTTCTGGTCTATAAACCCCATTTCATTGCGCTGTTAAAACCTTAAACTTTCATTTACATCAAACAAGAAAAAAATCCCATTGCAAACTTGTTATTTCTGGTGGCTTTTGGAGATGAACTCGCCTCACAAGGCTGTAACCGGGGAATTCAATATTCGTGTTTGTCATCAAATAGCCGGCAGGTAAACTTGGAGCATCTGTGAAAAACACATATTTGAACCAAATGATGGGAGGATGACGAAAACAGCATTCAAATTCCCCCAAGTAATTACTTCCCCCGTCCCCGATTGATCAACTATCAAATTGTGTAATTTAGACCTCCCTCGCCTAAAAGCAGTCTCCGATTCCTAGACCTCTGAGTGGAGGGAAGCCCCTTGATTTGACGCTTCCTTCAAAGTTTAATTGTTGTCGAAGCGCCTATAGTGGCAACTAGAAAGAAATAGGACGCCGATCAAAGCGTATTTTTGGCTTCTAAGGCGGCTGTACCTGAATGGTTTGAAAACGTTAACAGCGATGAGAAATTTGACATTGGGTAAATAGGGTTCTCGAGTAGAGAATAGAGTAAATAGAGTATATAGGGTATACCTATATCTACGTCAGTTGTTGAGTTGAATAACATGGATATTTGTCAAGTTGTTCAGTTTAAGATGCTTTCTTTATGCAATTTCATTAGTCCTCAAACGGTTTTTTTTAACGCATTGAAAAACATTATTACCCATAGGTTTGAAAATAAGTAGTGATGTATTTTCATTATATCGGAGCACATGATCACATCATTTCATAAACAGACAGACAGACAGACAGACAGATTTATTCAGTAAAAGGCCACAGGCCCATAATACAGTCATTTGCCTAATTCATAGGCTGGTGCACATGTTGAGTAGAAACATTTCTAATATATCTAAGTACATGATAAAGAAAATTACATGTATCATTTATAATATGGTCTTTGTCAGATTTCAAAATATTTATGAAGTTTACAATGGGATCAAGATCCTTCATATATTTCTGTAAATATTGTAGCCTTAGTTCTGAGAAACGTCCACATTTCAAGAAAACATGAAACTCATCTTCTACAACATTTATGCCTTTGGATTTACAAAATAAACACAATCTCTCATTATGATTTACATTAGTATATCTACCAATTTCAACTGACAAATGAAAGTTGCCACATCTGAATTTTGAAAAAGCAGATCTGAGGTGTAAAGGGATGTCACAATTTAGATATCTTTCAACATTTAATTATGTCTTGAACTGGCAGTAATAAAAACATTTACTTGAACTTTGTATTGAGGCATACCAACATTGTTTAAGGTTATCAGAAAGTCTTTGCTTAAATAAATATAAGAAGTAATCAGTATTGCCAACATCCTGACTAATCCAGGCATAACCAAAACCATATCTATATAAAATATTTTTAACACATGTTGCCCAAGTAAAGCGGCCTGAATCATCTAGAGATTTAATCATGCTGTACAACTGTTTGGGTAATCTATTCTGAGGCATATTTAACAGATGACACCAATATTTTATTACTTTCATAAACCATTCATAGTAACGTCAAATGTCACATCGTAAAGGAAGCAGGTCGTTTTCTGGATATTGCTAAGAAAAGTAAACGGAAGAGAATGGGTAATAAAGAAAGTATTACCATTGGAAGTGTTCAATATGACCTCCTGAAAATGTGTGCATAAACCTCGCTTTCGCTCACGAAATACACAACTTTTCACTCGGTTCGTAAAAGTCATATTTCACACTTAATCGAGTAATAATCTCTATTCATTATCGTCAATTGAATATAAATCAACATTGCCATTGTTGACACACGATGTAATAATCATTAAGTAAATATGAATTGTTTGAGTGTCATTCTAGAAGATGTATGGTTATCATTCACAGATTAGCGACGTTCAGTATATAGATCCTTGTTCTGTTTTTAACTATATTTCGATATTCTATGTATTAAGGAGTTGGATATTCATAAACACCTTGTGTTTCATATATAAGTCAGTACAAACCATTTATCCAAATAAAAGAGGAAACGATTTCGTAAATATAGATACCCTTAATAGGTAACCATGTGCATGCCGTAGTCTGCAACAGTAAGAGCAAATTAAACTAACTGCAGAGGAGTTATCTCAAATGAACAGCTTAAAAGCAAGTCAAGATTTATCTTGTCTTTGGCTACATCACCTTAAACAATGTAGAATTCAATACATATATCTTTAATAAATTATGCCAACAGCTAGCATGTTTGCCTTAATTTCGTCATTCTGTCTATAAGGGTACGAACGTTACGTTAACTCCACTAATCTGTACCCTGGGCTCAGAAGCTAGATTCTATTGAGCGGCCCGACTTGGGATATAGCCAATCAAATCATTTTCTCGCCACCTTTTCGATAAAATTTCAACGAGAAAATGATTAGATTGGCTATGTCCCGAGTCGGCTTCTGAGCCAAGGGTACAGATTAGTGGAGTTAACGTAACGTTCGTACCCTGAGACAGGATGTAATTGCGTGTTCTGTAATACAACTGAACAAATGTTGGTTCCCCAGTTATATTCGTAACTCTTCTGACAAATACATCACGGAAACAGCCGGAATGATACCAAGGGTCTCAGAGACAGCAAAGAGTTTTCTTTGAAAGAAAGGGACACCGGACATTGTGCTCAATGGTTTTACACCAAATACTGACTTTAGCTCATCAGGCCCGATTGGCTTATGGCATGGCATGTTGTCCGGATTCCGACCGTCCGCAAACTTCTCCAGAACAAAAGTCACAGAAAGCTTACATACTCCTTGACTAATGAGGTTTAAAATTTGATTTACTAGTAGCTTTGGTGACCCTGTGGCCTTTAATAAGGGCTACAGGGGCCACGCCCTTAAAAACCTATTTCCACTTTCTCCAGTAGCATAAGACCCAGAAAGCTGAAACCTTATATGCATACTCCTTCGGGTCCTTTAACCTTAATTATTTCTTGCAGATTATGATTTTGATTAATAAAGTTACACATAGGTAAACTTAAAAGAATGTAATCGTCTCCTGTGGACCATATACCATTCATAGTGTCAGCTACAATTTAAGACCCTTGGTTTAAGATGTGATCGAAACTACATTAATATGATGAACTATAATGTTGGTGGATAATACAAATTATTTGAAAATTGTTTTGAAACACCCATGATTATATTATTAGGAATGAACATACATGCCAGTCCATTCACATCACTCTCCAATACACAATGTTGATTTTTAAAACGAAATTGTATATCGTCTTAGTTGGGGTTGTTTCACCAAAGGAAGAACATAAAGCTTCCTAATGAAAATACCCACCACTGACGTTACAAATGGAAATTTTAGCGTAATCTCTACCTATTATATAGAATACATGTGTATTCTATATAATAGGTAGAGATTACGCTAAAATCTTTATTCCTTGACCGATTTCGTTCAAATTTCAGATGTAGGTTTATCTCAACATATGAAAACGATATATTGAGTGCAAAAGTCCAGGTTTTGAATATTTTGTGTTATACTGTCCACTCCGAGATTCGAACCTCTGTGCTCTATCACTCTAACGCCGCATGCACGGAAGCAGTTTACAAATTGAACTTATTTTTTCTCATTTATTGTTTAAGAATATATTATTTAACAAAAAAATTCACCTTCATCACCCAACTCCATCCTCCAAACCCCTTCTCCCCCGATATTTGAACTATTTGATGCACTCTGATGGCCAGCTCTTTCTGAAAGGTTAATACAAAGATGCCGTGAGATACAATAACTATCGATGGGTTCACTTAACGAGATTTTGAAAATAAACCTCATTTCCCGGGGTCAAAGAGCGGAATCAATCATCACTTCTGATGTCAATTTCGCGTTTTCTGGCGGCTAAGCTCAAATAATTTTGCATTTTCCGGTAGCAGAATGGTTAATGAAGGGCTGATAGCTGCAATTTGATCGTAATTTACTGTCATTCCCTACATGCTAGAGCCTCGAGGATGTGACGGGGCCGCCTCAATCACTTAACCAACACGCCGCCATTATCTGGGATCTCGGCGTCATACACAGGAGATTAGGTGATAGTATATCAACTGATCCAGATTGAACCCTGTACGGCAACATTTCTATCGAAGCCTAGATATTCGATCTTCAAATTGTAGTTTGTGAAAGGCTGCTCATGATCAGCTGATACCCACGTTTTGATTTCAGTTTGAGCCGAATATAAGTCAAAATTACTCTTAATATGCGATGTTTGTGAATTTGAGATTTAAACTGATTATAAAATGAATTTGAATCGTATGATGTCGATTCGAACACATGTCGGTTTTCTTCTGTCCTTGTCGCTAGAGTTGCAATTATTCATGAGTTATCTCCCTTGGACCAGGGCTCGCTGGATAGCACTGGGTCGCACCATCTGCTAAAAACGTATTTACATTAAAGGTTTGTTTGAAATTCGTTTGCTCAAAGTTTACCATGCATTCGGTTATTCTTTATGTCCCGTTTTATGTTTTAATCTCGGGTAGGTTTCAATATAAGTCTCCCTTTTAATTTATCTCTTTATATTTCAATTCAAAATAATAGCATTTAAACATTTTCATAAACATAATCAAGTTTTGTTTGTTTGGTAATAGGTAAATCATACATGCAAAAAGATTGACTGCTGAATTCCTACGAAAATCTGAAAGTTTATGTATCATGCATCTCTATGATTTTATTTAAAGAACCATATATTTTATTCATTGTTTACTTGCTCAAGCTTTTAATAGATGAATTAAGTTACGAATTAAACATCAGAACATATTCATGATATAAATAAACATTATTTACAAACTAAGAAATTCCGAATGTCCTAAGTACCATCTGCTCTATCAAGCGTGTCAGTTGGTTCAAAGCGAATGAAACGCAATGAAATGTACAAATCGTGTATATTTATTGCTTACATTCAGAAGAAATCAGTGTTACGCTTCTGTGATTCCGTTGTACCTTGGAACGCCCCGCGGCTTAATATAGTGGTGATGAGTCGCAAAACAAGATTCCTACGCATATCTCAGCGATCACCCATGAAACGGAGATGTTACGCATGATTGATTTACATCGCTTAGGAAAATGGCCTTTTGATTGCTAACGGGATCTACATATAGAGAGATTGACACTTTGTTTAAAAGGATTTTTTGCTTGACAGTCGATGAAAGGTTTATAGATAAATTCATGCTATTGTTTCCTTGCTTGACCGACTGAGTGAGAAAATACATTTCCTGGAAATATAGAGCTGTTACAATGCTCATTTGATTTTTTATTAAACATAATATTATCTTAGGGGTACGGGAAAAATGATTTCCGTTAATAACAATCCGAAGTTATATTTTTTCTCCGATAACGTTAGTATAATCAGTTCGTGTTTTAAGGTAAATCAAACGTTTCAGAGTTAAAGAACTAAAAACTTCTTGGTTACCAGTGATTGAAATACTAAATTAAATTATATCAATTTTTAATGTTTAAAGTAAATTGAAGCACATTTAGCATAGGCCTAACCTACATTGTATGGCAATCATGCGTTTTGAATCCATAAATAACAATTTGAAATAGCCCTGAAAACAGAGGAAACATACAAACAATTAACAATTTAAAAACATTTTATCTACACAGACACAAAAATATGAGTTAATTACTTTTAGACTTTTCCCCCTCAACTTAAGCGTTAAATGATATTTCTTTCTCAAATGTGTTAATTTAACGTCAGTTTCAATAAATCTAGTGGCCGTTAACAAAATATTGAATGATCTAAATGCTTTAATGATTTAAAACAAATATCATTGGAAGGTTCAATCGCATCATTTTATCATGAAAAATCTTTTAAATAAACTCAAGAAAAAGATCTTTTACATTTTATTTTCCAATCACCTTTAATGACAGAATCATGAGAATTAATGTGTATGCTATTGCACAATAAAAGAGCTCGATTGAAATGCCTAATTATATTCAAGGCAATCAATTTCAGGATGTTATTCTGTCAACTCCAACATTAAGACGCATAAAGCCAACACGAACAAAAAGCGTTGTCAATCTGCAAGTGTTTGAGCAGAGAGGAAGTGAGTTGGCCGCTCCAGAACTCCACTCAATATTTCAGCGATTAGAGGCGACTATCAGCCCGGTAAATTGGATCATCCTGGGGTCGACACTACTCGGACTAGGAACTAGCCGCCATCGATCCCAGATCGATCTTACAGCAATGGCGGGGCCGAAGCTCGGCTCAACAAAGCTCTGATCACGTCACTATTAATTACACGTTTCGAATTACTTGCCAACTACGTTGCGTCCTCGATCGATAGAAAAGCAATCTGATTTCACACTAGCTCCGAACCGGTTTACTAATGTCACATCAGCTGTTCCGTCTTCCCCCTCCGGCAAGTGTATTGGTCTGAAGAGTTATCCCCCCTCCCTCAGTTCTCGTCAGCGTTGGGTTACAGATTGTCGCCGAGTGCGCTTGCAATGACAAACGCCGCATGTTTTCTTAATTGGATGGAAGGGTCTTTCTTGTTCGTACTTTTCCAATCGATTACACAAAGCCGTTCAGTTGACAGAGATTAAGACGTGTTTGAATTTTAACGCCAAGTCCATTGCTGTTAAAGACATCGCGTATACAAAATCCATTTGGTGATGGTTGTATTCGTATGGGGTATCGTTATATTTTTTACAGTTTTAGAATGAGAGTATTTTTTGTGATTGATTACCGTGATTAGAGGAGTGGCGTTTCTGAGCAAACGGTGGCAGAGGTTGGTACACGCTGTGCTTCAGCGTAGTGATTACTCGCTTCTCCCTTCTCTTTGACACTTATAGTAATTACATACACGTACCTTGTAGAGTATTCTAGTAACTAATTTATTTAAACGGCAAATTCCCACGACACAGAGTAATGATCAGATTCATGGCGTCGTTGAAATGTAGATTCCCCTTTTTTTTGGTCCTCAACTGTTTTTATCTTCAAAGGCCTTCAATTCTCAGTGAACCTTTTTCTATGTAAATCGCAGATAACAACAAACAGGCGCAGGTTAATGCATGGTTCTATGAACAAAGCAATGGAACTAAGTTGCAGGTAGATGACGCCCTTCGCCACCAATGCAGTTTCTGAATGAATAGATGGCGACGTAAGCGTAACCTTATAGGATGTATGCCCCGGTAATAAAAATCTCCTCCCAAATCATACATTCGAGCCATTGATTGTTTACTGAACAAATGGTATTGATTTTAAAGCGTGCCATGATTTGCACATAAAATGATGATATAGTCGGTATCAATGACCATTTTATACAATAACGTATCGCATTCAGCAAATCTATATAGCTAGACTCTACTGTTTACCAATACAGATAAGAAATTACAATTTAATGAACCATAAGATAAACTTTGCGTTATCTCCTATAAAAGCCATTAGATAAAGTTCAGTTGATTACTATTACTAGTATTAGGCGAGGGAAGGTTAACTTGCCAATTGTTCTGGCGGGAGTAAATTCAATGTTGCAACGATACAGGAAAATTAAGAGAGCAATTTTTAAAAGTTAACAACCGCTTATAAGATAAAAAAAAAGAGGCTATATCTTTAAACTTTAATCATTTTTTCTGTAACGTGAGCTTGACAATCATATTACACATACTTATTTAAGTAATACGTTCATAAGAAGAGTTACATTGAACTTTGCATTTGACAAAGGTTAATGTATTCAACCAGCCATCTAACTACAGGTAAAAGCTATGCTTTTTGAGAAACGTCGAAAATAGGTTTTGGACCATAATTATGCTCCATGTTTGATAGGTCATTGACATAGAAATGGATGCAAGTCGATATAATTCAATACACGAATATCACTGATATAGTGAATGATAATCATCAATTGACATTGCTTTCGACAATTGGTGACTATTTATTATACAGCTTAATGCCTAGCTGCCGTTTCGGCTAATCCGCCTAAACCTTACACGTCAACATCGCTATGCAGTGAGCGTTGTATGCAGATAGTAAGTAATATTAGTTTCAACATTCTGCCAAATAGAGTAGACCCATATAAAACTTTGAAAAAATGCTTGTAATAGATTTTTGATTAATTATTACTATATTAGAAGAGATACATCTACGGAGAATGTTTTCTTTCAGACCAGTCGTTGCATATCCATACCCGTCACTGTTAAAGCGATAGCAAACATGCACACTATTGGTTGGTTATAGCATATTGAGCATATCATTACTAAATAAGAAAGCTAACCAAAAGATATGACTTATGCAGGTGTAATACAAGTAAGTGTCTAAATCGATAAAGAGTTCCTTATCTATCAAGAATTATTAAGAAATAGTATCTGGCTAAATACATGGGCTTTGCTTGTTGTTTAATAGAGATGACTTAATCGATTGACAATAAACTATTATATATAACAATAAAAGCAAAACCACGAAAACAGTGCCTCTTGTAATGGCTATGCATGTTTTCAGTATTTATTCATTTTTCCTTTATTAATTATTAGTCGATACGTGTTCTAATGTCCCATTTCTTTTGTTCCCGGTGTGGTTACCGATGTTACATACTGCAGAAAAAACTTTACTTCCACCTTGAAATGTTTCTGGACACCAATGCATTCTTAGCCTAATCATTGACGACCTTGACAGCCAAGATGATGATGCTTAAAGCGTAATCGAAACTACGGACCGACGGACAAGCAATGACAGCGTCTTCGACCTGTTCATGTTTACCACCCGAAGGTTGAGACACATGCTGCATGGAAACTGTGTCAGAGAGATTTCAGTAAATGCACATCTTCACGTCCTGAACCTAGATTTTCGAAGCTCTCTTAGTGCTAAGATTGTCGTAAGTATGTATGCGTGAGGCTTACCATTGCGTATTCAGTGGAATTGATGTGAATTAATAGAACATGTACTAATTATCTAAAACTTCACAGTGCTCCTCCGTGACAACCCCCAGGATAGAACTCTCCAATGTTGGTAGTCTGGAGTTCAGAGTGCATATGTGACAACCTCTGGATAGAACTCTCATATATTGGTACTCTGAATTTCAGAGCGTATCCGTGACAACCTCTCGATAGAACTCTCATATATTGGTACTCTGAATTTCAGAGCGTATCCGTGACAACCTCTGGATAGAACTTTCATATATTGGTACTCTGAATTTCAGAGCGTATCCGTGACAACCTCTCGATAGAACTCTCATATATTGGTACTCTAATTTCAGAGCGTATCCGTGACAACCTCTGGATAGAACTCTCATATATTGGTACTCTGAATTTCAGAGTGTATCCATGACAACCTCTGGATAGAACTCTCATATATTGGTACTCTGAATTTCAGAGCGTATCCGTGACAACCTCTGGATAGAACTCTCCAATATTGGTACTCCGAATTTCAGAGCGTATCCGTGACAACCTCTTGATAGAACTCTCCAATATTGGTAGTCTAGACTTCAGAGTGTATATGTGACAACCTCTGGATAGAACTCTCATATATTGGTACTCTGAATTTCAGAGTGTATCCATGACAACCTCTGGATAGAACTCTCATATATTGGTACTCTGAATTTCAGAGCGTATCCGTGACAACCTCTGGATAGAACTCTCCAATATTGGTACTCTGAATTTCAGAGCGTATCCGTGACAACCTCTTGATAGAACTCTCCAATATTGGTAGTCTAGACTTCAGAGTGTATATGTGACAACCTCTGGATAGAACTCTCCAATATTGGTACTCTGGAGTTCAGAGTGTATCCATGACAACCTCATGATAGAACTCTCCAATATTGGTAGTCTAGAGTTCAGAGCGTATATGTGACAACCTCTGGATAGAACTCTCCAATATTGGTAGTCTAGAGTTCAGAGCGTATATGTGACAACCTCTGGATAGAACTCTCCAATGTTGGTAGTCTAGAGTTCAGAGTGTATCCATGACAACCTCTGGATAGAAATCTCCAATATTGGTAGTCTAGAGTTTAGAGTGTATCCGTGACAACCTATGGATAGAAATCTCCAATGTTCGTAGTTTGGAGTTCAGAGAGTATCTCCAAGATCTCCAAACATATTGCACATCTCAAGCTGCACTAGAAAATGATGACTAATTATCAACTCAGAGAAAGAACAGTTCTCATTCAATGGTTTCCAGAATGCATGGTAGTAGTGTTGTTGGTAACTCGATCGACATACCCACGCCACTGTAAAGACATTCTTCTGACGTCCTGTGTTGCTGTGAAATGCTTTGTGGTCTAGGAAATTGGGAAACTAATTTAACTTAAATCATAATGCATATACTTAGTAAAAGGACTTGGTAAAAGTCGTTACCTAGTTTATAAACTCATTTGAAACGCCATACCCGGCACCTACTTTTAAAGTACCGAGTTTCTTGCTAGAAAGGAAACAAAGTTGAATTGCTAAATTTAATTGACATACTGTATCCATGAGAAATAAGTTAATACTCATTAAATCAACACTAAAACTTCATTTGAGTTTCTTCAATATACAGAGCCGGTCATCTAGCGAGTTAAGCTGACAGACGGACACGAATTTATTATCGTTTCAATTTTGTAGCGTGAATAGTACAGTTACCTAGCTCAAACAATTCCTGTAAAGCACCAGTATGTAATATGGATAAGGGGTCATGGGGTATTTGACCACTACATATCAAATCGCGTGTAAGAACACGGGCGTACATTGAAGCGTTATAAATGATTGATGAACCGAGACAGTTAATCCGGCTCCGGTTCACAGGGTAATAATGGCCCTATCTCGTCACGGCTGAGTAGACGCACGTATCAAGAGACACCCAAGGGGGAAATAACACGCCTTCAAGCTTCACTGCTGTTTGGATTTCCCGCTATGAAAGGCAGAATATCTTAATATGTCTGCAATAAGCGAAAATCGATGAGAAGATCTGATTTATGAAAATTACCTCTTGTTAGGTGCGTTGTACGTCTAGAAGGGTATTGAGACAGACCGGGGTCGGGATAGCGGAAGATCACTTGTCGTTAAGTGTCAATCGAACGCATTTTCTCCCAGACTATGTAAATAGACATGAAAACGGTTTCAGCCTGTCAAAATGGGCTTAGCTATTGCCGCTAGGGATAACAATTACTTTCTTCAAAATGGCGCTGTTGTGGAGACAAGATTGGTCTTTTATTATGGCGGACGAGGCAAGATCATTACGCCATTTTTCACGAAATTGACATGATCGCTTTGCACGGGCGATCAATGCCGACCTCACCCGTAGTCATGGTAACAACATCTTCCGGACACCGCCGATGCTAATATTTGCCAAACTGTCAATCGGTCTGGTGCTGGAGTATTTGATACCGGTTAACTCAAGCGACGTTCAAGTGCCTTAGTTCATTGCCAGCTCTGTAGGACTTGTTCCTCAATCAAAATCGATCCTCAGTTTGGTCTCTGATCCCCGTCTTCAGTGCTCGGTGATAACCTGCCCACTCCTCTGATAACAACGCGTGGACAAACATTGCTTTCAATTCTATGCAACATGATCCTTAACATCACAGATAATATTAGATGATAAAGTAAAAATACAATATACTTCTAAAATAAAGATCCAATTCGACATCAATCGCTCAACGACTTTCGTACTTTTAAAATTTAACGGCAATGGTTTTGTTATTCGAATAATTCGCTCACTAATTGCGACACAGGATCCCGGCACACTTCTGTCTCGCTTGCGTGTGCACATGCACGTGCCCTGGAAGACACACACGTGCATTAGAACATGAGTGGCGACATTGACGTGTAGAGCCGAGCCCCAGCTAGACGGGTTTGACTGCAGGATCGAGGGATGTAAACATTTACAAAGGGTTCTCTCCATGAAGAAGAAACAATGGATGCCTATGTATGGTCTTGCTATTAGGACCATATTGACAGGAAGGTATTGCCGTCGTAAAGACCGTCGTTCTATTATATACCTTACATCTTAAAGTGATAGGTCAAGTCTTTTCATCACATCAAACCATATTTCCCTTCGTAAAGGGTATTGGGTCTTAAAGGGACCATTCGAGAGGGGTATTATACAGCGCATTTGTTTTCTCGCAATGCTAACCTTTCAAAATGGCGGATAAAAACTGATCGAGTGGTGCCTTTAATGATCAGGCTTAAAATTCAAGTGCATGAATTGCACCTACGGCTCTCTTAGTGCTAAAACAGCTGGTCGTTTTGCATTGCAGGGGGATATTGAATAAATAAGAAGATCTTGGACTCTAAATCTTACTTCTATACTTCTCGATATATGTACATGTATGCACTTATCATAAAGTGGAATCACGCCTGCCTAAATGCTTCAAATGGACACTCATTTGTAAAGGACCATTGATCCTTCATAGGTATAAATGATCCATTATGAATTGTAACTGCAATTGAGCAGACAAATGTAAACACTTAGAAATATTTTTACTCGACAGCTGGATGTTGAATATTGTTGTAGAAACACCTGTCCGTAACAGCTATCGCATGATTTTTATCGTGCCCAATCATTCCTTTTATCATGAAGACGATCACATACACTAGTTTTAAAGATAGGAATAATTATTTTCATCATGTCATAGTCAAAGTCTTAATTTTAAGCGTTCCGTTTTGTTACCCATCACAGATAATTCTGTACCCTCGTAAATAACAGCAATCTCCGATATTGTTTTACAAGCTACAGTTTCGATAGGTCACCGACACACAGTCCATTTTCATTAACAGTTATAGTAACAAACTGACAGGATGGTATATCAATATATTGACTGTGGTATCGATTAACAACATACAAATCGCCTTATATATTAAGCGGGCCTGTTATTATTCGCTATAAATCACATATCTGTTAAGGCTTTGACATTATCAAGTCAATTTATTGAAAATGCCTCTCCCTTAATTTGTAAATGGATCCTAAACTATGAAAGTGGTGTTGTGATTCTACACCGTTCTGGCGGCCCACAGAAAACAGCTGTACCACAGGAACTGCTTTGTCCTCGTGTTGACTTACTCGCCGCGCAACTCCATGACACTATCCCGCACAGGCGCAGCGGCACGTGCATGCTATTTGACAAGAGACCGATTTTGATTATTATGAGATAATTGGCTCACATCCCCCACCGTGAACAGATCTAGGCTAATGGACATCTTTAGACTCACAGTTCCACATTTCCGTTGTTAAGGTGCCGTGCAATACGCGTGCAAGCCAGTCTCATCGACGTGAAAATAAATCTCACACGTGCTCACACTACTGATCACGTGTCCGAGACAATGCGAGATGTCGACCGAGACTTTAGACATGCACGTGCAGTCACGTGACACGACCTGCCAGTCACGTGACCCCCAAGGTTAACTAGCGTAATGCGCGCTGCATGCCGCCGGGTCGGAGTTGAATTTATTCTTATTAAAATGTAATGTGTCATGTCGCTTGCTACAACAACGCTCCGGGAATCTGTTCAACAGAGCTCTTTAATTTCATTTTAAGGTAACATCCGTTGGTACTTTTGTCAACAATACGGGTAGCCCTTACCCTCCTTTTATTCACAGCTGCCTCTTTTTAAACGCTGTCACATGTTTTGCACATGCTCACAGATTTTTTTTCCGCGTTCAGCGATTTATTGCTTTTCGTACCTGCCTCAGCAATGAATAACAAATGTTACCGTGTGAAGTCAAGCCGTCCCTAGTTTCTCAGTTGACACCGTAAAACGGCATACTGTAAAACATGGGGTGGGGTGGGGTCTGGGGTCTGGGGTTTAGAAAAAAATCTGTAAAAGCTGGGGTGACAACAAAATATTTTGGTGACCAAAATTATTGCTGTTATTTTAAAAATATTTATGTTAATGGAGATTTACAGAGATATGAGCTCAGCTACCAGTAAATAGACCAAATGCCAGCCAACATATGTCTCAGGGAGAGGGCAATGACCATTCCTTACTGTCTGAGAGAACTAGACTGTTACACACGTCTTTTATAACATATGATTTTACCTTCAAAGACTTTTCTTTAATAAATAATTTGTCAGAAAAATACAAGAAATTGACATTGAAAATCTACCCAGTTTATCAACATTAAGTTTAGAGTTTGAATTGCATTAAACTGCATCTCACTTCTTTGCTGTGGGTTAAACATTGACACTAAGAATGTTGTTGCTTGTAAAAAGCAGGTTTCTCTTAAGACTATTCCTATCAATATGATCTTTATCTTAGACTTAAAGATATGTTATATTTGTTTCGCAGGCGAAATGTCCACCTAACAAGTTATCCACTCACTGTCTTTATCACTTATAAGTGAATTTAATGTTGATGACACACACTTGAAGAATGTTTGGATGAAAACAAAATGAGAAAAGACCGTTCAATATATTTGATATTCTGTATATATGTTTATGCTACTACGCAGTTAGGTAAGCTGTAACAGGTAAAGTCACATCAGAAACCTAACTTTCAAACCTTCTTTCATTACATTCCTTACATTAATCATTGGCAAAAGCAATTGCTAAATTCTTCTTACAGCCTATTTGTTTTAAGGGAGCCATTGATCAACAACTTTTATCACTTATTTTAAAAAAACACTGATGGATACCTTGTTTTGAATATCATAGGAAATGATTGTTATAAAAAATGTGTACTGATATTTCAATTTGTTTAAACCTTTTTTTCCATAAATATGTGATATAAGTGATACAATACATTTGGCATGCCATTGATTTCCCGTAATTCTTATATCAAAAGTATATTTTTTCTATGCATGATATTTGAATATAAATACATTCTTCTGTGAATGTGCTTCCCGTTGTCCAGTAAAAGAGAAGCAAATGATAAAACACAATCATTGTCCAATACTTGTTTAGAACATTCCTTAGAATATTGTATTTTGTTTTCTTAACTTTTGACCTAATGACAAGTACTTGGAAAGAAAACTCTCATAAACTTCTGTTTACCAAAATATGATAAACACATTAAGATAGTTACGAATTAAATAGTCCAATCATTCCTCTCATTTTAGTTGTCATCTATTGTGATGGCATTTATATCATTGCAGTTTCACAACTATTTGGACAATAAGTGTGTTATCCAGAAGCCAAAAGCAAAATATGAGTCTTCTTGAGCCTAGAAAAGATTGGCAAGTTTAGTTAACTTAGCTAGCTGAATTAAATATTCTTCAGGACTCCAATTTATTCAATTTCAAATGTAAAAAGCTCTAGCATCTAATGTTCATTCAAGATTGCGCATTCACTATAGACCATTTACAAATTATACATCTAAGCTCAGACTAAACGTTAGTCTAGATAACTTTCCACTAGCCAGAAGGAGATCAGTGACCGATTGTAGTGATGTAGTACCATAGTGATCCACAAAATGACAATTAGCAGCTGTTGAAACTGACCCCAGTATTTACAGTTTTTTTCCCAAACCCCAGAACCCAGACCCCACCCCAACCCATGTTTTACAGTATGCCCCGTAAAACAGTTTGTGTGTTGACAAGAGTTATTGTCAACACATAGAAGAATGGTAAATCATCTTATTTATGGTTCATTGAAAGTAATCTTGTTCCACTCGCATAATATAAATTGGATACAGTAATTTTAAAAGGTGTTGCTTTATAGTCAATTGTATTTTGTTGTCATACAAACTGGTTAATAAACGATTTTGGCTATGGTGTTTTTCAACGTGCAGCCTTATGTTCTAAAGAATTACAGGTTGAATTCAATGGTTTACAAATGAACAATTTCATTGAAATACGATCACAAGATACATTGTAGAATATCAAATTTGCTAATCTTTTCTTTTTTTAGTATAGCTTTGATTTAATATTTGAGGCATACGATGTGAATGAAAGTTGTGATCGTATATGTTTCCATCAAAGCAGTATGTCTATTGTAAATGTTTTCTCTCTAACCATTGCAGTTAAAATGCGTTTCCCAGGTGTAACAAAATCTCTTTTTTTTAACAAAGTTCATAACGCAACATTTTGACAGTATGCGCCGTTTTTGTTTACACATTCAAAACAACATTTTCAATTAAACCCAGGGGTCCTGTTGGTTTGAGCGTCAACTGTCAATTGTGTTTTTTAAAGTAATGTCATGCCTCGTATAACTGATGTTCAATAGAGCAAAGTCATCGTCATTTCGAGAGCGACGAGTACAACCAAGGATGACAAGGGTATCTTATGTGTTCCAGGATACCTTAAAGGGGTAGTAGCACGTTTTAAGGGGGAATATAAGGTGATGTCAGGAAAATGAAAATTAATGGTTCCAATTGAAAGACAATGTAGCTAAACTAAATGGAGCAGTAATAATTCAAATATATAACGTAAAGTTTAGCCCTGCGATTCCATTTTCTTACACAAAATGAATTAAAGGTGTTCACACAAAATGGCCGCCAATGAATTTTATGTGAATCTTCATACTTTGTCCTCTGACATTGGATGATTGGTGTGTGTAATGTGATTTTTGACATTGTCAAAATAATACATTTAGCAATAACTTACAATTTTCCTTGAAAATTTTAATATTTAAAATTATCAAAAAACGTGCTACTGCCTCTTTAAAGTGATTTTGGCAATGGTTTCAGGCTCAGCAGCAATGAACAACACTTTATTATCCTGGGTAAGAAGACTTTGGATGACCACACCCATCCCGGATACGACAATATGTCTTGGTTACTTATGTAACATGCTCGGAAGCTTTCAAGTCATTGCAACATGATTTTTGTCCAGTTTATTGAACACGAATGTCAAGCAAAATCAATCCTATTTGAGGTCGCACAAGATATTGACTGCTATGTGGCCTTGACCTTTTTGACACATTTCATATGTTCTCCAAAGTCTCTTCTTTCATTTGACAATACATGTTCAACGATGACTTTCTAACTCTTGCCAGAATTACTAATGATAAATGTACAAATCTTCTTTTAGTTATGCGTTTCTTTATTTGTGTGGTATATTATCTGCGTAACGTTGTGCAGCAAACGTATGCACTCATTGAATGAGATTGAACAAACAGTGTTGAATATTAAAGATGTTCTTCTTTGCCTATATTGTTTTTTATGTTCTTCAAGTTTTCAGGGATTTGTTATACTTCTAATGGCAATGAAATCGTTTATTGAATAGCTCTTTGCAATAATGTCTTGGCTAAAAAGTTGAAAATGTACAGATTGCAATAACTTGTGAATAACACTGTGAATTCTTCTTCTTGTCATTCGTACATTTAAGAACTTAGAACTTATTAATTATAGGATTGGTGTTTTTTTTATTTGTCAGTTTTATTTTTGCTTTGCAATGGTATCTTCTGTATACTCTGTCAAAAACATGTTTCATGACTCGTTAATAACAGTTCTCTACGTTAAGTATATGTCACTTATTAGCCTTGCTATTCAGTCCGTTAAGTCATCTGTCACATAAGGAAATGTGTAAGACGACTTTTTGGTATTGGAATCGGACTTTTTGGTATTTGAATTGTTGAAGAATAAGGCAAGGTTTGTTTACATGAGCATGTTTTGATCATCAACGGAGCTGACCAACATTTTTGTATATTTTTTCTTATTTCAATGTATGTCATCTGGTGGAAAACAAGTAAACATTTAAGTTCACAAGAAAATATGAAATTCATATTTCTCTCTGATCTTCCTTTTCAATGTTTGATGACATTTCTCAATAACATAACTAAATGAAAACCTCAGAACCAAGTGTCAGGGTAATAACGGCATTAGCTCTCTGGCTATTGCCCGATAAGGTGAAGAGGCCGCACGTCAACAAGTATATTGATACTGGAATCAAAGACCATCCCAGCGGGCACCTGTTGCTTCCATGATCCCACCCCGGGGAGCTGACTACATTAGACTCAGTGTACCTTCCCCGGGCACCCGTCAAATGAGTGTACACGCACTTGTATGTAGACGGAGTCTGGGCCGGAGGGGAGGGAGACATCCCCAGCCCTGATAGCCAGTGTTTGAATTGGACCCGGTACTGCCGTTGTGGCGCTAATCCCTACATGATGTCAAGAGTCCTCACACACAAATGTCGAGTGGCGTAGACGTCACGTGACCGCCGCACTATTTCATCATTATCTTCTTAATTTCGCCCCTTCTTTCTTGAAGAGCAGTATTTGTGTGGATTCTAGAATGGTTCTCTTTGGGGCAAGAGTCTATTGAAGTCCTTCACATCTCGGGCGCGGGCACTTCTCGCGAGAAGAGGCCTCGCGGACTCTGTGGCTGATTGAAACGATGGCGCAAGAGCTCCGTTTATACGCTTTCCAACTCGTCCATTCAAATGACCCGAGACATTGGCGTTTTGCAGTAGATCTTGAAGCCCTCTCTATCCGATAGGACAGCTGAAGCACTCTTTAAAAAGACAGTACAAGGACGTGCCCACTCTCTCGTCTGGGCTTTAAAGGCATTTATACATCTGCATGGCCGCCTGTCACGGCGGATGGGCCCCTCTGCTTGCTGGATCGATACCAACCAAGATCTTCTGTTATATCTGGCTCAGTGTTGATGTTGTCATTTGATGGTCGTCGAGGATGGCGTGATTAAAGAAACCTTCATCAAAGAAATCTCGCTTCCAATTTTCTGGGAACAATGCATGAATGAGACGCAAATCATTTGTATTATTGTACTGACACCAAATTGGCATCAACTTGCGGGTGATCCTTTCACTCTGGTGATAGGATCATTATGTTTTCCTTGGTATTATAAGCAGGGTATCTCTTCTCTCAAATTATGCCATTTAACAGACCGTGTTTGCTGTCCCAACCCCTGCGCTCTCTGTCTAGCATTGATATTTCAAACCCACTTTAACCTTTATAGCTTCCTGTTAGCACGATAACCTCAATTTCAAGGTCCTTCTTCAAGGCAAGTGATTATTGCAGTGTCAATGATGCTGATCACTTTCCGCGTTCGTGAGATTATCATCAATAACATGTGATCAAACAAATCATTGACAGTTACAAGACAAGTCTCTTGCAGCAAGAAGTGTTCTCAAAGGGCGTGTAAGGTTTCGGGACTAGTTACACTGGACATGCTCAGCATCAGCGGTAAATACAGAGGACCTTGAACGTTTGATAATTGCTGAAACACACGTATAAACTTCCTCTTGAATACTGAAGAGTGAGGCAATTAATACTTTATCGATTCTCATAATTGTTACCTGTTATCAGATGTATGTGTTGTTTTGTTAAACTGACTAGTGACTACAGTTTGACACTGGTCTGAAAATAAACCTCGGAAATCTCACAAATGGTGCATAACGTTTATTTCGTATAGTTGAAAGAACTATTTCTTAAATTCAGAATATTCTTTCACACATTGAAATGCCTAAAAGACAAGCACCCTATTATAAGTATCTTCATTTAACATCAATTGGATCATTTGAAAGGCGGGCTTTGTGAAATTGTACAACTCCCTTCTGGGCAAGGTTTTCCCACTACTAAAGATACAGCTCTGGCCAATTTAGACTGTGTTGCGTGTTGCCACTTCAGCTCTAGAACGTACTGCACTAGACTAAATTTTAGTCTTTGAAATGAAAATACATGTTAAATGCAGCTTCCTACTATTAAAATTGAAAGGCGCCCACTGAAGCTGTTCATTTTCAGAACTAGACTTGCTACAATAATATAGACTTGTGTGGGTCTTTAAGGATATTTTGTTTCAGGGGCTGTTAGACAGACTAGTACTGCATTGGAACTCAAAAGTCTCGGAACTATTATCAGGCCAACCACGCTGGTCTCACACTACAAGAATTTACACACTACAACAACACATTAGCCAGTGACTAGTTCAGGAGTTGATAACTTTACAGCTGCTTAACAAACGTAATCAAAACCTCATGTGCCTTGTCCTAATTTTAAACAAAACACTTCATAGCCAATTTTTATATCAACATGTATCGCCGCTAATGGTTGCAATACTACCTAAACAATAACTCACTAATTATCAATATGTAAGTGGATTATATCTACATTATATATACATATTTTCGTCGAATTGTCGTTTAAGGTGATCTATATTGGTCAACATAAATATCTCACGTTTTTACAATACATGTAGTGAAAAATAACAATTTCATAACATGATCATAAAATTTGAGCTTATACGTTTGTGGACCCAAGTGTATAATCCTTGCCAACACGTTCCTGTAGTGCTACGAGTATCATCTTTTAGTATGAGATGATCACATGACTTTTCTTCATCTACTCGGCATTCATCACTTTTGGCGGAATATTTGAATGAATGAGTCTCCAAACCATATCACATGGCAATTACACTAAAATTCAAAGTAATACAACAAACTTTGTATAGCAGCTGAAGTGAAAGTATTCGTTTCCAGTAGCTGACACACGTTTGGCCGGAGGACTGGGATGTCACTTAGATTATCTAATATTCAACACGCAGTTATGCCTAGTGGCGAATGAACGATAAGTCACCTGTTATAAAGAGGTGGTTCAACAAACAACCTGTATGAATGGAACGAAAATTCCTCTGATGAGACGAAACAATCCATCTTTGGTTGCAGACAGTTTCGAGTGCGAAATTTTTCAGTGCTCATCGTTTATTGATATGCTTAATCTAAGTGTAGGTACATCCCGGACAGTCACCTAGCGGTGTTTGTTGTCCTTATCCAGAAGAGTGTAGGTACACGCTGGACAGTTCCAAACAGTGTTCAAATAAGTGATCTTATCCAGGAGAGTGTATATACATGCCGGACAGTACCCTGACGGTGTATGGTGACCTTATCCAGGAGAGTATTGGTACACTCTGGACAGAAACCTAACGGTGTTTGGTGACCTTACCCAGAAGAGTGTATATACATGCCAGACAGTCACCTAGCGGTGTTTGGTGACCTTATCCAGAAGAGTGTAGGTACACTCTGGACAATAACCTTACGGTGTTTGGTGACCTTATCGGTGACCTTATCCAGAAGAGTGTAGGTACTCTCTGGACAATAACCTAACGGTGTTTGGTGACCTTATCAATGACCTTATCCAGAAGAGTGTAGGTACTCTCTGGACAATAACCTAACGGTGTTTGGTGACCTTATCCAGAAGAGTGTAGGTACACTCTGGACAATAACCTAACGGTGTTTGGTGACCTTATCGGTGACCTTATCCAGAAGAGTGTAGGTACACTCTGGACAATAACCTAACGGTGTTTGGTGACCTTATCGGTGACCTTATCCAGAAGAGTGTAGGTACTCTCTGGACAATAACCTAACGGTGTTTGGTGACCTTATCGGTGACCTTATCCAGAAGAGTGTAGGTACACTCTGGACAATAACCTAACGGTGTTTGGTGACCTTATCGGTGACCTTATCCAGAAGAGTGTAGGTATACTCTGGACAATAACCTAACGGTGTTTGGTGACCTTATCGGTGACCTTATCCAGAAGAGTGTAGGTACACTCTGGACAATAACCTAACGGTGTTTGATGACCTTATCAAGAAAAGTGTACAGCCAGAAACTGTTATCAACGTAGATTATGTTCACACGATCTAGGCGTAAGTGCAGCATTAGTTTCCTTGCTGCTTATGACCCTATCACTGAACATCACATGTTCACTGCTCATTTCTATGTAGAAACAACCCATTGTATCAGTCGTGATGATTCCATCCATAATGTTTTATAAACAATTAGGAGTTGTTAGAATTCCTGGTTCTTGGCATGTCTTCAAACAGGGAGACTTTAAAAAAGTTATAGATTGTAGAATCGCTCTTTCAAAACGTGGTTCTATTATTTACATTCCAGTGGATCAAACCTATGCCACTGGTACACATAAGGGATTGCAAAACATATCTCATATTTAGAAACAACTAAAACCTTTATAGGAGCTTATACACGGACTGAAACTTTACGGTTGAAGAGATATTTTTTCATTTTTCCCAGTCTAATTAGTATCGGCCGACTTCCGAGGAAACGTTTTGAAATGTTAACTCTATCGAGAATCGAACTTGTTAATTCGATATGTTTCCTCTCCACTGAGACCTAGTGTAGAGGATTTCATATATATGTTGAGTTAATAGTTTGAATATTCTGTTCCTCGGAACTAGGCCGATTTTGATAAGACTTCTTATTCTTTATCTTATTGTTTTGTATCTGGGTTAATTTTGGTGAATTAAAACCTAAACATTTGACCGATATTGTGTTACTTTCGTTTGATAATGAACCCAATATAATAGTGAACAGACCCCCGAGTTGTACCACATGTTTAAAAAAATGAAACTATATATTTTGATGTGGTATAAAACTTTAAAGAATCAGGACAAATAAGCCTTTGATAGAACAATATCACTGTCCTGATTGTCCTATGGAACAGAAGAAATATTGACATCTAAAATATAGGTCAGGATCATGGGGTCAATGCCCGAAGTAAATCCCTTCAGGATTTTAGATAAGTTGTGAATTAAAAACGAATTGATAATATCTATAAAATCTAAATGTATATAATAAGCTAAAGTAATGAATTTGAAAAAAAACCCTTTATGTAAACTTTATGCAATTATATTTCTTTGTCACGAACCAATAATTGATATTCCCTATGTTGCATTTTGTAACATTGTAACGTTATTCGCTGCATGTTTCTTGGAGCATGTAATCAGGTTGAGCATATGACATGCATACAGTAACCATCACACAATGCCAGTGATTATGTCCTTCTTTGTGACTGGAATCGAGCTGTTCTGATCAGATTTAGTTCTGTATTGATGGTTTGTGATTGATATGATAGTAGTTGAGAAGAATTAAAATGGTATTGAAGACCAGCGAATATGTATCGTTTCATATCTTCGGTGCCAATGTCATACAATTTTACGACATCATGGCTTGAATACCTGTATTCCCCGAGCGAAAGCAAGGAATGTGTCGACACTGTTGTACTTGATTGACAACCACCTAAGAATCGATGTCTTTAGTACTGGATTTAAACTTGTATTTCAATGAACAGTCTTCATTCTTTGTGGCTCTATGATACATATTTTTGCGCTCAAATTGTCTATTTTATGGCATACGAGGACATTTCCACTCACTTTACCTGTCTATTAATGATATAAAATACACAAAAAATATTTGAAAGTCATTTGTTCAGAAAAATGTAAAAAAAATTATTGGTGTGAAATAAGTGACAAACAACAATTACCATGGCGTCATTAGCCTTGAATATATTATCCAAACAGCGGGATCTTGGTTGTCTCGTTTGCATTATAATCAGGTGTAGGTTAGCCAATTCAACATGTATCAATAAAGTCTGTTCTTGCTTAATTAGTCTTGAAATAATGATCCCTACAGCGGGATCATGGTTGTTTTGTTTGAGGTATAATCGGGTGTAAGTTAGCAAATTTAACATGTATCAATAAAGTCTATTCTTTCTGAATGAGGACCTAGACTGTATAAAAGTTCAATTGTTTACATGGTCAGGTAGAGAGACCAGCCTACCCCCTGCGAATATATTTGTATGATGTATACACATTTTGTATACTTATAAATGATAACTGCACTGATTTTTAGTCTCTAGATATCGATAACGATAAGTAATGGAGAATATGAAAGTATGTCAGCCAGACCCTAAAATAAAATGCAAGCCTAACCAAATCTATAATAAGTCTTGAGAGCTCAATTTTAATCAATCTGAAAATGAAGAAATCTCAGTTTCCTTTTCATCCGTTTTTTCCAAATTTCAGATTATCGAAAAAATTCATTTCTTATTGTTAGACTAATGAAAGCATAATACATTGTAGTCAGGTCAATGCAACATTTCTATAAAAACACATAATCTTCAATAACGACGATATACAAATGTTTATACAACTTGAAAGTCAATAAAAACCGGCAGCAGTTATTGTCTATGCTTCAGAAATGCTGAAACCGTGTATAAGACGTCGCGGGTCAAGTCATAGAATACCGTAATGAAATACACTTATGTGTTGTTCTCATAAAGTGATAAAGCTTGGGTTATTCAAAAGCTTCACACACTATTGCTAGTTCAGCCGATGTTACAAACATATTTCCATTTTGATCACAATCGACTCTTAATGTCATATTCCTGACTTCGACCGCAGGACTTTTGTATCATTGAATGCTGGTCTAGTGTAAATAACAATGAGTATTTATTGTTTCGATAGACAGCTTAAGTTAGTGCACAGATCCTCGTGTGTCCTTAACTAGCCAATCTGCTTGCTCTATAGCCATTTATGTCTTGAGATTAAGTTTATGTTTTCTTCATGGACATTTAAATATAAAACAGAAGAAGAAGAAGATTCAACATTTCCAAGCCACAACAAATGGAGGTAGCTCAAATCTAGACTGGTTGCAATGAGTAATTCGTATATACAGACATTTAACGTTGATCAAGAATAGGTATCGAAGGTGCAAAACGGGAGCAAAATATACATTTCTGTTTTATTTTTATCATTATTGCAAGCCTATAATGAATATACAATCTAGTTGAAACTAGCTGTAATGTATACGCCCCCTAAGTCCTCATGTTAGGACTTAGGCGACGTATACATTACAGCTAGTTTTAACTAGATTGATGAATATAAGAACCATAAATTAAAGGAATTTCAAAAGTTGTTCGTCGTTCTTTTCAGAGATAATTGATTGATTCTGATCCAAAGCTAATACAGTAGAACACGGATATAGCGAACAATATATAGTGAACAATTTTTTAAGTCCCGTCAAAAGCCCTATGCATGGTGGCCTAAATTCTCTGGTCCCTTGGAGTTTGTTATATCCGAGTTCTACTGTACAATGTAAACTGTTTTCATTACTTTATTTCCAATGAGATAAAAAAAAACACCAATTTATTTAAAGCGTGTTATGAGTTTTTGTAAGTATAAAACTTTAAATTCTGCCCATCGTGTAATGACTTGTTAAATATGTATATTCCCATTTTAACATAATGTGTCTGCACATGCTTTAGTTGATAATGTACCTTATCAATAACACTGTATGTAACAACATGCACGAACGAACACGCAATGTAAAGGGATAAGTGGGATTACTTAACATGCATATTGAATGTACAAAAGTTCAAAAAACGATGAACAAGACTGAGAAATGATTGGACTACACTATAGTACTAAGTGAACTAAATATTTAACAGAACCAAGATAATTGTATCAAAGCACAAAGTGGTTATTCTAAAGATATAAGTTTAATCATCTTTCTAAACAAATAATCTGTTCAATGAAAGCATGTGCATTATATCACAAAACCAAACATGTGAAGTATGGCATATGTTAAAAGCAAAATTATACGATCGAACCACGCCTTTAAAAATGTAAAGAATGCAGAAAGCGAAGTGAACTATATCATCAGATGCAGTGTATTATTCCATCGACAAGACAACTATTTCATGAAACTAATTGTACAATAACATAAACCTAGTGATACTCACTTTGAAAATAAGTTAAAGAGACACAGAGTTGATAGGATTACATATGTCAAATTTTGAAATCGATGATATTACACTGGGAACCATTAACTGTTACTGAAAATAACAAGTTTAAGGTCAATCAGTACATTAGAGTGAAAATACGACCATTCAAAGTCCGGAGTTTGATCGAAAACCGGACAATGTGGCTCGAGTGGCGCGCGCAAATTCGCCAAACGTAATTTTGAAACCTTGTCATAAGCTGACAGGAAGATATATTCGATTCGATAGTGTTTGTTAGGTATTATAACTAATAGGAAGATTAATTGGATGCATAATTTCGAATATAAAACGTATTTGAAATGTTTTCTTGATTTTTCCATAAAATCAAGCATTTTAGAGATATTATGCATAAATTGATATATTTGCAAGTCCAGTGATGAGATATGAAGTTCAACCAGCATATTAGATATTTTGTAGCTTATCAAAACCAAATAAAATTTTAAGAAAGATACTCTGAGTCACTTTAACTATATTTTATAACTATGACATTGCAACGAGAGAACTACACCATAAATCCAAGTTAACTATACGTGTACCTTTAGTGAGGTGTACTAGGTGTACTATACCATCGAAACCGATTGAGTATACGTGGAAACAAATTTACAATCCATGTCATTATTAGGATTTAAAAAAAGTACCAAGTTAACTTTACCATTAAACCAGAGAACTATATCATTAAACCAAGTGAATTATACCATAGAATAAGAGATCTATATCATAGAACCAAGATTTCATACATTTGAAGCAAGTGAATTATACCATAGAACAAGAGGACTATACCATAGAATTAAGATTTCATACCATTGAACCAAGTGAATTATACCATAGAACAAGAGGACTATACCATAGAATTAAGATTTCATACCATTGAACCAAGTGAATTATACCATAGAACAAGAGATCTATACCATAGAACCAATATTTCATACCATTGAACCAAGTGAATTATACCCTAGAACAAGAGATCTATACCATAGAACCAAGATTTCATACCATTGAACCAAGTGAATTATACCATAGAACAAGAGATCTATACCATAGAACCAAGATTTCATACCATTGAACCAAGTGAATTATACCATATCAGAGAACTATTACATAGAACCAGAGATATGCAACATATAACCAAGTAAAGTAGACCGCAGAATCAAAGATTATACCATTGAACTAGAGAACTATACCATAGAACCAGAGAACTATACATAAGAAACAGAGAACTATACCATAGAACTAGAGAACTAAACCATATAAGCAGAGAACTATACCATAGAACCAGAGAACTAAACAATTGAACCCGGATAGAACTATACCATTGAACCCGGAGAGAACTATACATGGAAGCAGAGAACTATACATACAAAGCAGAGAACTATACCATAGAACAAGAGAACTATACCATTGAACCCGGATAGAACTATACCATTGAACCCGGAGAGAACTATACCATATAAGCAGAGAACTATACCATAGAACCAGAGAACTAAACAATTGAACCCGGAGAGAACTATACCATAGGACCAGAGAACTATACATAAAAAGCAGAGAACTATACCATTGAACCCGGATAGAACTATACCATTGAACCCGGAGAGAACTATACCAAAGAACCAGAGAACTATATCATAGAACCAGAGAACTATACCATAGTACAAAAGAACCATAGAACCTTTGAAACAGGTAAAACACGTGATATGTATCGGTGTAGTATGCTTGTATGCAATTTTAGAGCACATGCATGGATCTCAGATATGTTGGCAGGGATTTATATTGTGATATCCTTGCAGACACTTCAGAAACGGAATCAAAAAAGGAGATCTTGTTCTATTTTCCCATATATATATATATATATCCCATTATTGCAGTGAAAAATATTATTTGGTTACACGGAGAAGAGAAATGATGTACTTAATCGTATAGTAATTACCACAAAATACAACAATTTTTTATTTTCGATTAACAAACAATTATCCAGATACGTCTTATAGGAAAAAAGGGGTCAAGCTTGCATTACAATTTAGATAAATGTAACTCTAAGTTAGAATGTAATACAACACCATTTTTTCGAATTTCCTCTGCTTTTTTCCTTTATCCTTGATAGTAAAAGGTTATTTTCAAATACCATATTTCAGCTTTCAACTAATTTAAAGTAATACAAACTGTCCATTGGTAGTCTAGTCTGTTCAGCCTTCTTAAGTCTAGAAATAGTGGCAAGTCTAGATGCCTCAGCCTGAAAATAAGTATTGTTTGGGGCTCCTTTTTATTTCTTTTTAAACGAAAAATCGAAATAATAAAAATAGTAAAGAACTCTTTTTTTCAGGGACTAAATGTTAGTCTAATTGGTAGTCTTATATCCCTCTGTAGGATCCATATCATGTGGGCTTCTATGCAGGTTTCAATTTACATTACCTTGTTGCTTTTGAAGGTTTTTCTCCCATTTATAAAAATAACTATGTTTGTTTTATTGTTGGCTTTACTGGTCAATAATTAAGATCAACAATCTAAAACACAAACAAAAAGGATCAAAGTCGTTAGCTCAGTTTTTCAAAACAAAGCCTGATGCATTGAAGCAGGTTAAAGGTCTTTCTAAAGTAGTAAGAGTTTTTGGAAAATACATAATATGTTTCAGTGATGTCGAAAAGGTTGTCTTATGTCAGATGTCTAATATAGACTACCGGTAGATTATATTGATGACTTCATTATAGCCCTTTATAAGAATATGACCGAAGGGTCATAATATGTCCATACAGTACATTGGCAGTACAAGAATGCCGTCTGTCCGATGCAGTCAAGTGTCAATAGCATATGTGTTATGTTACTTCTGATCCCGCCGAGTGGAATTCAGCATGCCTTTTCTGAAATGATATACAAGTTGGCCTAGTTAATATTGTCTGAAATTCATAAATGCGGGGTGGAATGCAGGCAAAAGTAAGAAAAGGGGAAGACAATACTGCCTACAGCATTGGCCTTGCAAACCTAGGCTGTAACTTTAACAACCTGCCGTGGTGAAGATTTGGTAAAAACAATCACACAAAGGTTTTTACGTCTACCGCAAGAACATTCATTCAGAACTGAGGTAGATTTGATTTTTAAAAAATGCGACACGGACACACCATATTGATGTAAAATTCTTTCAATATTAATGATGACATTTTGGGTATGTCACAGAAAAGAATGTAGATTTACAGATCTGTCTGCCTGACAAACACTCTTTATAAATGAAGGTGATGGAGAGGGTTGTTCGTGTGGCCTTAGCTCCAGATGGTACCTTGTCACCAAAATGATTAATTATTATATAAATTAATTCACAAAGAGTTATTTCTTAAATCATATAATGTGCCCAAAAGTTTTCTTTACATTCATGACTACAAGATCATATGAGAAGCCAACTACATCGCCGCTTAAGCGTTTTATAGCAATGATTACTTCTAAAACCATTCATTTTCTAAAAATGCAATGAAATAAATAAATGTATTTTTACCATCAATATCAATGAAATGAATACCATGTATTTTAGAATGATACGATCCAATACACTTTTCAATTTGCTTTTCAAATCTATTTCTTTTCTTTTCTTTAATCAAGTTGAAATATTGCCGCCATTCGATTAAACCAACAGGTCTGTCATAGCAATATTTCATGTTTCTATTAATGACCTACATCTGTCAATCACAACGGAGCTCGCTCTTTTCCGCTGGAGTGTATTGACCAGCGAGATTCGGTCAGTATCGACGAGATTAATGAAGAACTGGCCAGATTTGACCATTAGGTTGATCGATTCCACTAGAGGAACACAATTACATCCACAAGGCTGTGATTAATTCACCCTGGGACTTGCAATGTGATGTCACGTACTTATAAAGATTTAATCAATTTCTCCGCCAAGTGGTGTCTACCACATACAATATCAAATCACATCTCTCAAGTGTGGGAGTACATGCAAGCATTCTTTCCAAGGGAGGGGTCAGCGAGTTAGGAACAAAAAGCCAAGATTTAAATGGTATAACAAACTCCCCCGAGCCGGCTTATTCTTCCAAGGCAAATCCGAAATGACGGCCTATATGCATTCCGCGGAAAAGCTAATATTTGGAAAGCTGTTTTGAAAATTGAGCAAATAGTCGAGTACAAGTCTCGGCGGTGATATGTTATATTATGTGTGTTTGAAATCGATAGGCAATGTAAATGTTGCAATTAGATGCCAGTGTTGGCGCGTGCTGTTTAACAGACTGGTCCGACAGGCTCGGTCGATGCCAACCAGGAACTCTGAAACCAAACACCCGTGTCCCGTTCGTCGATGGCGGATCATAGAAATACCTCGATATTTTATTGTCCCGTTTTAAATGAGACACGACATAAACGTATTGTTCGCGGAGTGATGGGAATCGACCCTGCTTTATATGACGGCGGTATTATGTCGGGAACCGATGCTTATCAATTCAGAGACACTGTTATACTCAGAGCACTGCGTGTAACATCGTCTCTGTGCTGATGAAATATCGAGCACATATAAAAGTAGGAATGATGTAACAAAGCACGAACAAAGAATCATTGAATGATATAAATGACTTTGTCAGTTACTGTTTCATAAATCGTTGAATCCATGTTTTGCAATTCTTTCCGGATTTCCACTCGACAGATGCTTTGATTCCACAAAACACAGGGAAGCACTCTTCTGTGAAAATGAACATGGTTCAAACAAATTATTCTATTCTCTACTACATGCGCTGATAATAGACGCTGTGTGATCACAAACCATACCGTAGCATATATTCAACATAACACATTCTCACACTGTTCTATGCATAAGCAATTACTAACTTAACAGTGTTGGTTGTTACTTGTGTAATAAGATAATTCATTAATTCGATTACTTTCAACTTCTGAAAATAAAAACAGATCTTGTTTACAGTATATCTATTTTAAGTATATATAATTTTTTGTGTGAGAAGAAGATGTCAACAAACCAGTTATAGTTTCTTTGTTATTAGGACAGTGTTGTAAGTAAAGTGTTGAGGTTTAGTGTTGTTAAAATTTGCTTCATACTTACAAAGGTAGGCCTACTCTGACACCTTGAAGATTGACAACAGACTGAAGCAAGGCTATCAGTGTGTATCAAGTCTAGCGGTTAATTCAAATTATTTCAGGTAACATATATAAGAACAATCTATACACTTTTAAAGCATTCGAGATTAAAAACAAAGAAGTTATTTTTACATAATTATGATAGCATTATGACCCTAGAGCGATAATATTCAATTGACGACCAACCCAGTCTACAAAAGTATAGCAAGTTTAGATCACTCAGCTCTGAAGTGGGCTCCAATTTGTTATAATACATGAATTGTTAAAAAATATTGTCAATATTGAAAAACGAACTCTGAGACTAAATGTTAGTCTAATCATTATGAATACAAAGCCCTGTTAAAACAGCAGTTAAAACTCGATTGCGTGAAGTCATATTTACGACCGCTGCACAATGCGATGCTCAGATACAATTAAATCGTGCACAATTTCTTGGTGTTAGATTATAACTATGCGTCATGGTTTTACGTAAACAAGTAATTTTCAGCGCATCAGTCAGCACAGCAGGTTATTCACAGAGATTATTCCTCTTTGATTCCCATCAAGAACTGCTAAATCTGTCTACCAGGTATTTACCGGATAAGATATAATCCGATTTCGGTTGCTGATCCGAGCGTACTTTTAGTAATAACCAGCTGGTGGCGAGAAGGCGGGACCTAAAGCTGTCAGAGACATTTCAAAATCACGTGGAGTAGTGCAGACTCAACCAATCAGCGTGATTTATTACAATAGCACCAAGTGAACACTGTTGAAAAATAGAAAGCTGTGACAAACTTGTATTCATATGTTTTTAAATTAGTTTTTTTAAAAGATGAAATTAGAGATTCTAAACCTATTTTCAATGTTCATTGTTTAAAAAAACCCAGTGCGATTGAAATTATATCATATAACACATCTGTTTTTAGTAAATGCATGTCATAATAAATATTTATTGCATGATTTTTAGTCATATTTTGGCATGATGACACCAACTTGACTTTTAAATCTTAGAACATTTCATATAGTCTATATTTCAAAATTGCTCAATTTTAGCTAGTGAGGACACATGAACATCAAAGACCCCCAAAAGCCTCTAAACGAAGGCATTCGAAGTTTAAAACAAAACATAGTCATTTTCTTTCAGTGTAATGCTGACTCTATGAAGAATGGAGCACGTCACTCACTCCCCCGAAGCCATTACATCACAAACAGCGAGCAAGGAGTCACGTTACTTTGAGTGACAGTAATGTATTCACGCATTATGCTTGATTATTCACAGCTTTCCCGTGAAACTCCTCCCGTTGGCTGTGATTGGACAAATCTGTGGGAAAACGGTGCATAACAAATAAGCCCACGTGGGTCTAAAGGAAGATGGCTGTGTTTGTTGATAGGGCCAATCATTCGTCCCCTTATATGGAGAGTTCTATTTGCTGACTGGCATTGTAACTTGGGGCTAATGCGCTGTGGCGGATTACGTTCATGTGTGTGGTATCTTAACAGCCTGTTCACACGGCATTTTCTATGTGAGTGTTCGATATCGGTGCAGTATTGTGCACCATAAACAAGCGTGCTGCCATCCAGGAGGAGTTGGCTGCTAGCCAGGATCTACCAGTGTTATTTCTGCTGGGGATAAACTTCCACCCGAGTGTGCGATGTAGCGAAGCGTTCGCGAGTGACCGATTATGTTGCTGAGCCGCTATATTACTGCGACCTCTGGTCTCAAAGTGCTGCCTGTTTACGCAAGTGGAATATAGTCTGTCGTCTCGAGAGGGGCAGAAAAAAATCCACTTGGCGGCTCAAACTCGGAAGACGAAGATTGTGGCTTTTTGATACGGAAATTGCTTGAACTAGGATTCACTTTGAGGATTGGCGTTTGAAGAGAGATATTCTACCTCGGACGAGGATACCAGTAGTGACCAAGATGTACGCTAGCAGGCATCCCGTAAGTGATTTGTTGTACACAGGCAACATTGCCATTGTATATATCACTAGGTGAAACCTTCTCGCCTCTTTGAACCCGGCATGTTATTGCTATTCTCCAACACTGTAGCACATATGTCATGTTTTACAAGTGTTATGTTTACATTATCAAGTACAGAGTCGCTTTGAGCTGCGCGGCCCAACTGTAGAGTATCGGTGACGGGGTGGGATAATTAGTTTATTCCATGACTCAGGCAGTTGGGTGGCGGTGCCTGGTCTGTGAGTCTGTGAGAGGGACAGCAATGGGAAGATGGAATAGTATGTCAGTCAAGTGCTTGGACCTAGTTTGACGTGGAGCTCAGTTTGCGCTGGGCCAGTACACAGAATGCATTAGAGTCCGGAAAGGAACCCAAGTACCTTGGCTGGCATTGACGTTTGTTATCGCCGACTTGTTATAATTAGAGTTTTGATCGATGTTTATGGGGGCATGTGGTATTACCCTTGCTTGCGGGATAATGTTATTCGTACGCAAGGTCTCCCCACAACGTTTTGACTTCATTGGTCGTGTTCTGGTTGGTGGTACTTGGTGCCAGCACTTCCGTCTTGTTTCAGAGCTGTTCCGAGTTGGGTGTCTAGATGTCGGTTACTTCTCACGTTGCTTTTTAGGTGTCGCTACTTAGCAGATATCCTCCCCTCAATTTCTTGCTCTCGTTTCGTGTACTTGTGATCGCTAGAGGAATGAAACTGGGTTCAAAGGCAAATGGCTCCAAATCACCTCAATCTGTATTATTTCAAGTTTTTGTGTATCAGCTGATTCTGAGAAGATGTAATTTTGAAACCAGGATTATTTTATTACACACCTCTGTAGTCCATAACAGATACAGTTAAGAACGTCATACTATCATTTAAGTATACGTTATGTCTCTTAATATCAGAATTGCCAATTACGATGCCATTTGTCTTTAATGACTGTCTAGTGTCTAGAGCATTCCAATGTCCAGTGCTGTATTCGTGATGCAGCCAATTAATTCGAGAACATCTATGTCTTCAGTTTATTGTTCTTTTCCTTACACAAGGTCATAATACAGATAGCCTAATTCGAAAGGTTCAAGCCAATTTATGTAGCTACTCACTAATAACGTTAAAATATACCAATGTATTGTAAAGTAAAAATCCTTTCAATTTTTAACAATTTTCAAAGTTAAATGGTCATTCCATCTAAATTGAGACAGCCTTGGAAATAACAAAGATTCAAGCCAGCTTAGGAAGCTTAGTACAGGCTCAAGTTTACGATCTAATCTACTAATTTAATTCTCGTTGCAGTTATTCCTTATTGCCTTATTCTAAGGGGTTACTTTATCGTTACAGACCTGACAATATATGTTACTATGAAAAAAACGTGTGTAAAGTGAATCCATGACAGGGGGCAGGTGTGATGTAAGTTGCAGCATCAATCACGATGCTGTCGTGTTGACGTCGACCACGTGTTGACATGCCCGTGTTGACATGTGCAGGGCACGAGACTTTCATGCTGGAACTCGTCAACACGGTGTCAGCATTACATGACAACATCTAGCATGTCCATTTCACCATTTCCGCTTCAACTGAAATTTAGACCAGATAGGACTCACTAGCGTATGAAGTGACCTACTTTTGATTTTCTTGGTTTGTAGTAATATCAGATACACCTACCGCACCGCATTAGTATGAAATCTTTTTCATACATTTACGATTCTTACATTTGTGTGAGTTATGTCATTACATGAGTTATTCAGAATTTCATTGTATACCGTTGAAATTAAGTGTAGTGTCTGAATTCAAAGTTACTGTACTTACGTCGCCCTTGAGGTAGATCACATTTGTCTATTGCAAATCAAATTTCACATGATAGTGATTTCATTCCACAAGAAAAACATGTAGCTATTGAAGTTTGTTTTCTTATGAGTCACCATAATTTTGATAAAAACTCACTATTCAATTACACATCAAATAAGCATCAAGAAGTTTCTGTAACTACTTAACGGCGACAAAAATTCTGCTTTATTATGCCGAAAAGATATAAGAGTTGAGTCAATGTTCGTTTGTGTTTATTTTGACTCCCAAGACCTGCTTATAATGACCGTCTAGAGTTTACTCGGTGTGTTGAGAATTTCATGGCTTGTCGTTGGGCTATTGTCCATGTCACGGTTGTATCGGCGTTGTATTAGCGGCAACTCGTGTTGTATTACCGTTGTATTAGTGCAACCACTTTGCGACAGGGAAAATTGACCTCTTACTTTATCCCAGACACTGTAATCTATATACAGGCCTAGTCATTACGCCTTCAGATTGGTTTTCGATATTACACCCAGATAGCTAGATCGATAAGGTAAACTACAATCTTCCAAGTGCCGCTCTCTCAATGTTTACAAACACCGGCCATTGATTACACTCATCATTCGATGTATACTCCTTTTGTTACTGACATTCTTCCCGATGGACTACTTTAATATAGAGTTATACATTTTACCCGTTTCATCTTAATATTTTTTCCTTTAATGATTTTTAAATCAATGTCTATATGGGCTTTAATATGTGATCTTGTTTCTATGTCATCGGGTAAAAAAATATGTTTATTCAAATACATATTTCAATATTATTTAGATCAATGTTTCTTAGTTTAGTAATTAGAATCTCCTCTTTAACACTTATTCGATAATGTTATAAAGAGTTATGAAAAAACATGAAACTAAAAAGTAAATACATTTATGTAACATTGATCAAATTAAAAGTACATAATGCATCGGTAATCGTTGCCCAACCTAGATATTTCTGGGATTTATTTGCCAAGATAGTTATAAATGTATTTAGATTGAAGATCAATTGTCTTGATAGAAATCTGTTTACTTAATTACCTGTGTCAAATACGAAAGCGCAAATCGATACAAGCGTCTGTTAGCGAGTTTTCATTGGCTTCGGTCTATTCACCAGATCAATCACTCTTCAGCCTGTATTTACTCTTCAAAAGACGGGTCGGGCTGTTGTGGCGACATGTGCTACCGGTTGAGCAGAATATGTGGGTTTTTTTTAAGGATGCTGTTGAAAGTTAATGTTTAAAGTTGCTTTAGGCATTTATTACTTCTTTGAGTGTCATTTCCCTGTCATTAAGTGGCATTCTTTGATAAGAACAGTATCTTATGGATGACAACTTCTTTATTGAAAGAGTGCGACGATGTTGTCACCCATAAAACATTTGTCCAGGTATTTATTGAAGGAATTTGCAATACTCATAGGTACTTATTTTTATATTCATATAGATTGATCAAGTAGATAAAATGTTGTCGTTTGAGGGAAGTCTGTTACAAAGATTCCATTCTCAAAACCTTTTTGCCTTGGGAGTTTGTCACCGCCGTGCCTTTGTGAGGTTTAGAGTTTGTTTATGTTATGACGTGTGAGCATGCATATGTGCAAAATACTTTCAAGTACTTGTGAATTGTAAATCAGTTTTGTGTTGGTAACAATTATAAATAATATCATAGTTAAACACACTCATTAATTTAACAGATACTCCCATTGCAATTCCTTTTGTAATTGGAAATCCTAACCTAACCAAAACAAGTTGAATTAAGGATGAAGAAACTATATGATTGATAAGACATTAGTTGACCGTTGCAACTAAGAATATTTTTATATATCCTTAATTTTTTCTGTCAAGTATATAGGCCTAGTTGTCTGTAAATACAAGTAACTCCAGTGAAACAATAGGTCTAGACGCTTTCATTCAAACCAATAGGCTATGTCATCTCGTTCACTCTCATTAATATTAACCCTCCTACGGCCGTATAAGAAATGGCTGATTTGATTCAGTACTATTGACCATGGATCGACCGGCAGTCGAGCCATACACATGCCAGTATCTAGTAACACACGTGTGATTTCTTTCAGTTGACTGTTTGCTCGTGACATTCTCCCTGTATATCCTATATATAAAATCGATCCGGCCCGAGGCACGGTAAATAAGACGATCGATGTCTATTGCATTAACATAACATGTATGTCCCTAATGAGTGTAGGTAGCGGCAGTGTGTTTAAGCCCAGTGTATTGAACAGGTCGGGTCCGAGTGCAATTGTCTGTGTTTGCTGTACTTCTACACTTGACTGCGCTTTCATCCAGCACTGTTGACGTCGCTTGTCGCTCGCATTGACACTCTGTCTGCATCTATTGACATTGAGCCATCATCGAGCTAAATATTTATCTAACATTTTGACTTTGTTGGATATTTTCTTTCTGCTTGCGTTGTCTGTTATTGTTATGTTGACTGTTAATGATGTTATTGTTGCCCGTTTGAAAAAGTATGATTAGATCCAATTAGCCGAGAGAAAACAATGTCGACGCTATGTTTGCTTTTAGTGAACATATCATTATGTCAAAATTGGATATTGTCATTCCGAGAAGAAATCTTCCCAATTAAACTTTTACATTTAAGATGTGTAAAACCCCCAGAATAATTTGAAATTATTAGACATGATATTTTTGTGGTACCGTTCTTTCCCCGTCAACTCTTCCAAACTACAGATTAAGTTCATCTGTTCTTTGATTTGGCTTTATCTTACTGAGGCAATTGTTTTCTAGCACGATCAAACCTCCGCTGGTTGCAACTAAACCTTTCCATTGTCTCTATTGGTAGACATCAAAATTCAATTTGGCACAAGTGCTTTCATTCTGTCGTGTTGTCGATTTGAGATGAGTATTGTAATATGACAATATGATATCATTTTAACCGTAGAGTAAACTCAATAGGTTTGTGCATATACTAGGATATGATGCTTGAAGAAATGACATCATTTAGGACATATGGTATATGAAATAGTGTAGCAATATGACTTAAATATCACGTCTTATGTGGCTTATGAAATGAGCCTTAATGATTATCAACGAGTGTGGCTAAATATACACTACTTAAAGAATACTTGGATACTTACATAAATATATCAAGTTGTTTATTGCTTATCATTTGTACGAGATGAATTATTAGAAGGCTATCAAAGATTGAAGCATCTAAGTCGACGTGAAGAGGCGCAGGAGCATTAAACAGAAAAGGTGTTCAACTGTGTATAAAGGCACGCTCCTTGATGTCAAGCCGCGTCCGCTGGAACAATCCTAATTCTGGAATAATGTATCCAGAGCGCTTTCCAGGCCTCTCCAGCTAGAAATACTAGATTGATGTTTCAACTATTGATGGATTTGTCAGCGCTTTCGTAATACTAGCGATAAAAGACTGACAGCGAGAGCCATCAACGAAATTGACGTATTTTCCATGAGCCCGCACAATGTGAGATTCCGCTCAAGGGCTGGCGTCGAGTTATCATTGAGGGACTAATAATATATACCAATATGCATATAGCGATTATTTGATGCCGCTTAATTGTCCCGTTGTAATTTCTCCGACTTAACTCTAGCAATGCGATTCTGAAATGAAAACTTGATTTGACGCACGATAGTTCACTCAAAGAATTCAATTGAAAAGGAGACAAATTTCTTCATTTATAAAAAATGCATAAAACCAAGCTCTCAAATCCCCTTTCATTGGCTTTGATCTTATTTAAGCATCTGCCTGACAGACTAGTTCCATTTGTATGACCATTCCAATAGCAAATACGCTTTAAGTGTTCATTGAGGAGTTATTTATCATAACGAGACTAATAACATATGTCTATGTGCGCCATAGTCCAGCTTCAGGACTGTAAATAAAAAGGAGCCTTTAATACAGTCTAGGGTCTCCTTCAGCAAGTCTAGGCTACAGCAATTTAATGAGACCAAGAAAGAAATAAAAATGTTGAAAAGCATGTAATTATTTCAAAAATAATATATTTCATAGACTAAATTTTAGTCTATGTGCGCCACAGCATAAAGATTCATGCTGCTTATGTGTTCCGTATCTTGTTGTCCCATTTGTATAACCATTTCAACAGCAAACATTGTCTTAAGGTGATATTGATGGCTAACGAACGTCTAGTAACATATACCAATATGCATGTAGTGATTTCTCACTGTCGTTTATGTTTCCAATTATATATTATTATTTTAACATTTTCAAACTTCTTAATTTCAATTGTATAGCCTAATTCAACAACAAATGAACTTCCCCGTTATTGAATTGCAGTAATGAAATAGTTGACTCCTCGTTGAATCCTCTTTGAATCTTCTGAACTGATCTGCAGGATGTTAAAAAGGAATTACCTGAAAGACCGGGAAACAGCGCAGTCCTTAAAGTTTTTAATAGCCATTGATACAATAAACCCACACTAAATAATAACTAAACAATGATAAGCACTCTTTCTATGTTTGAAACTTAATAGTATATTTGTGATAAATAACCACTCTGAAGAATGACTTTCGTTGCCGTTAATTGCTTGGATTCGAACTCAGTCCATTTGGGTTAAGAAACACTCTATAAAATTGTAGATCTTTATTCGAATTGGAGCCAAAACCATAGAAGTCAGACACAAATTAATAACACTTCCTCTCCCCTGTCCAACTGTGTAAAGTTCTACAAGGATATAGATTCAACTAGTTGTCATACTGTTATCAGATGTATGTAGTGATCGAGTTCTAATAATGATAAATGTGTGGAATGATACCCCGTTGATAGTTATGCATGATTTCAGTGCAACAGAGAAGGTGAATATATGAACTCAATGATCTTTCCAGCACGTTGTTAACATTTAACTCCACAGGCATGGGTAATATTTCATGCGATGAAAAATATTAATTGCTGAAGAGGAGTTTATTATGTGTGGAAAAATCGAAAAGATAAACTATCGTTTCACAGAAAGCAACAAGTGCGTTGTGTACAAATAATCACTTAATAGGGTGGTGGGACCGTACAGACTACACCAGTGTTAGCATAACGACTAGCAGTAAAGCGTATCTCATTGAAGGCATGTAATTGCATACGCTATAAGCACATATAATGACGTGAGTCACACCGAGCCACGCATTACTGCATGTGAATGACGGTGACCCCACAATTCATCTTGGCTTAACCTTAATAAAGATAGTGTGGTCTAATGAGTAAAACGGTGCACTATATCGTACGCATGATTGGGTGTAGATTCCTACACGTCCGGTTGATACGTTGAACAAATATTTGTCATGAGAAAATTGATGACATCATATTATCATTCTTTGCTCTGTTTAAACATTTCTGTTCTTTCGTTTCTATTTGAGGCTTATTACGGTACCATGTATCATTCGTGATCCTGATTATATATGACCTCAAACAGAACCTTATGGTTACAATACTGTTCTTGGAATGGGCATTTATTAAATTTGCTCATCATTTATCTTGGTACCCTTTGGTATTTCAGAAGAAGGAGACTTTAACCAAGGGTTTCCTCTTCTTCGTGATTAACAAATATGACCCGTTCAACAATGTGCATGGTCTTCAGCTAATGTTTAATTAAATGTACCCATTATACCCATTCGTAAAGGAAAACATGGTGTAACATAATCTAGTACAATGTTTTGTGTTACATTAGTTCTCGTATTACTCCCATTCCCAAAGGTATATCTTATTGTTTGTCTATCGGGCACCTGTTGCAGACCAACAAGAATTACCTGAGACGATAGTAGTTCATCTATCTGTCAGCTTTTTTGCAGTCACTGACAGATACTTGTCATTGCATGTCAGTGCTGTCAGTAATATTGGGATTGTGGCAGTGTGAGGATGCAATCATTAGAGTATAAAAGATTGAATCTTTGAAACATCGGAAGAAATGGTCTGATCGATTTCATATTAAAATGAGACGAATTGCCTCGAATACGAGACTTGTGATGATTTGAAGAAATTCGATAGAAAGGAGAAACCTCTCTTTTAGAATACCACAAAACATGTATTTTATCTATGCATATGACATTACCATAGTAAGTCTACAGTCAGACGTTGTTAAGGTAGAGGTGCTCCCGGATAATTTAGTTGATAAAACAAGGTTTTCTTCTTTGAAGTATCAGATTGGAATAGAAATGGAACATCTTTGTCAATAAGCCTTGAATATGCGCATTGAAGATTTTTCGGCTTTGAATAAAGATATACTTCCGAAAAATACAGACTCAAGACCCAACATCTCGAAATTCCAAGCATCACATTTATGTTTAAAATGTTACCATATTATCGATGTACATGTGATATATTCATATAAATGAAATTGTAGTCAGGTAAGTACCTATCATAACAATAGGATGTATAACTTGGATATCGCCTAGCTAATCCAGCCTCCCATTCTGATATCACGTTAGTAACACACAGAGTACAGTTACATGTGTCACCCGTGTTGATGTCCTTTGTGTGATATAGAGAATATATTTCACAGCCAGTGTCTCCTATCAATTTGTGGACACAGTGACAGCTGTTTAAAGAAACAGATATTAGAATCAAACAAACAATTAGGGTTTATAGGAAGTTATAAACATGTGTCAATTCTGCCGGTCAGGTGTGACCTTGCCTATCGTATATCACGGGCTTGCCTTTCATTTCATTTATAATCAACGCTTTTGCTAGTGGAATTGATGTCTGGCCTGAAAAGAATTATCTATCGCATAGTGGACTGCCAACTTTTATGATAAAAAATCAATTTAACATTATATCTATAAATTCGAGTTCTAAGCCCTCCAATTCAATTTCAGTAATAGTTCTATAGATTCGAGTTTTACGCCCCCAGCTCAATTTCAGTAATATTTCTATAAATTAGAATTTTGAAATTACTATAACGTTTTAAAACAACACAACTGGGGGACGTTAAGTGATACCACCTTGGGAAAAAAAGATAAAACGTATGTGTTGAAAATATATTGCAACATCGTTTTTGGGGAGTGATGACACACTATCGGTAGAAAAGCTTCGAGAGAATACGTATTTAAATACATATTCTAAATATATAACATGTTTGTAGGTTTCTTTGTAAATATAGCAGCGTTTCTGTCTAAAGATAGAAAATACCGGCGAAATTTGAATATAAAGGTAGCGAATGTAAGTATTTTTAAGAACAATGAATTTAGAACAACAGATTTAGGAGTGTCTTCTACGGAGGCCTACTTTCTCTCTTTCAGAGAGGCTTTGTCTTAATCAACCTGTTTGAGAAAGGAAACGCATAATAAGCCAAGTTAAAAAAGGATTTGTTAACGTCCGTTTTTTTTAATTGTGAAGAAAAAAATCAGCTGAAGCATTAGTTAAAACAAAAAGTCCAATAACATTCAAGCGAACTTGTAAAACCCTGATTGCCAATCTATTATTAGGCATTATAAGTCGGCGTTGTCAGGCTTCTTGGAGATTCATTGTCAGTGGATGGTGTTCGGTGTTCTTGTTGTCAATGGATAAGGCGTTACCTGTTTCATTTAGAAGAGAATCGTGTTCTTTATTCCTTTATACATTGTCTTTAGCATTTTCAACATGAACCAGAATGAGTTTTTAGCTTTTCAAAATGTGTTTCTGTATTGTTTTAAAGTGTGACAATTTCTATAATTTGTTTCCGTTTTAGGAAATACTATTATTTTTTCGGCGTGTTACATATTGAAGTACGTTATTTAAAACTTTTAGCAAACAATGAATTATCCCTTATGGTTAACTGTTTCTTGATATTTGGAATGACTCCTACTTTACGTGTCTTACCAAACGCAGATTTCTCCCAATGTACATTTTAAGCCAGTCTACAGACATCTTCCTATACCAAGCCTAAAACGCCAGTGCTTGAGTTTTCTGTGCTTGCTCTCTTGTCTGTAGGGGCACTATAGCAGCACAGGCCTAAAACGACAGTTTGGAAACTTGTGTTTTAGTCTTTAAATAGGAAGATGGTATTGCAGAGTGATGTGATCAAACAAACTTGGTAGAGGTCAGATCTAGAGGGACACTGCATGGTTGAACTTTACTGGTCAAATGTTCAGTTAAAAACTCTTCATTTAGGGACTGTCGACTTTTTGGACAGAAACTGTATAGTCTACTGTTGTTCTTCATTGAATTTGTTTAACAGCTCAAATGTTGATTAGAGTAAATACTTCATGTATTGTAATATGATATTATTGTTATGCCTGTCGATGCTTTGCCTTTGCTTGGTGACAAACTTACGATTCTAAAAAAAAACATAATTTATCTTCAATAATAAAAAGATATTTTTCTTGTACTTAACATTGGTTACAATATTGCTACCAACATTGATTGTCTATGAATATGTAAGTATAAGATGACCGCCTTTGCATCTGGTATTACCTGAATTGTATTGCAGCATGTCCAGTGAAACTGTGTTTATTTCCATAAAGGGGCACCTGCCCATTATACATGAACATGCATAAGTAAGAATAAGATTTACACTACCTCTCTAAAAAATTATTGAAGGAACTGAAGATAAATCTGATAGGAATTATAAGAGCTTGGGTTGTTGATATCAAGTCAAGAGGTTGGTCTAAGATAATTTGAACTTATGATATCATTAACTACAGCCAGTAATTTGAGTACAAGTAAGGGTGGTGTCTTTTGTTCTTAATAATGCAGTGAACATCAATGATCAACTGTAGACAAGACAAGACAAAGAAGTTTATTGTAATTCAGGCCTCCGACCCATAAACAAATGATACAATTTTACAAGGTACACATATACAGAAAATCACAGCAGGTTTAACAATTCAGATAATAGATTGTCTCTTCGGACAACAGCATGTTTTACAAAGAGCGCTAAATTCCTTATAACATTTTCATTTTTCAAGGATAAAATTGAAACAAAGGCAATTTTAGGATACTTCAAAAAGTAATGATTTGAAATGTATCGTTTTCTTAAATCAGCATAATGTGGACACACAAAAGCAAAAGGGATTTCATCTTCTACAGCATATTTACAGGTATACAAATAACTGTTTAGACTTATGTTATCTGCAAAACTCCTAAATATACAGACAATAATGTGATATAAAATTTCCCTTTAAGCATTAGTTATGAAGTATTTGCATTGAAGGATCTTATAACAACAAAAGCATATGTACTTTGGAAACTTCCTTCTATTGACTGAAGAGCACCCCACTAGGATTATAAGTGTACACTTCAGCCATACAACAAAGGTTGCATAAGCATACTTGAAATACTGGCTCTGTCGTGCCTTTGGGGACCAACATCCATTGAAATACTGGCTCTGTCGTGCCTTTGAGGACCAATGTTCCTTGAAATACTGGCTATGTCATGGCTTTGAGGACCAATATCCCGAGGAGATGAGTAGTTTTGTCCTTGTTTAGCAAACTGATGCATCACGGCTCAGGGCTCAGTGTCACAGGGTGTTCTTTGAGCAAGGAGACAAATCAGAGACATTGTAGGACTCTTATCATGTGAAAGTGTCAATAAGGAAGCTCTTAAAGTCAACAACTATCGGCTTCCTGGTTCAAACAAACAAACACATACTTCTACATGTGTAATATTATCATATTATCATAAACAATGGATCCCTACTTTGAGAGGCATCAAGAAGGTGGTTGTGAGAATGAGGAAGAGTTTGTGGTATTGTTTTACTTCTCTTTTGTAACAGCTTTCTAATACATTATGAAACGCAAGTTCTCTAACTTAGGATATATACTCTATCTTTTTTCTATTGGAGGAGTTTTCATATTCATAATGAACTTAACCAATTGGTAACAAGTTCTCAACTTAAGATACTCTCTCTTTGTACTATGCATTTCCATTGAACTTCGTCATTGCAACACTTCTCATAATGAAACTGATTGAGAGTTCTCAAACTGAGGATCTACTATTTCAATTGATAATTTGAAAATCAAGAGTACTCTTCCTTATTAAGATTAATAGATTCACATTTTAAAACTGTTCACAGTTCATTGATTGTTGATATTTGACAATAAATAAAAACATGTGTTCACAACCTAAACATCTGCCACATATCAATGTATTTGATGAATTTTACAGAGCAGTTGTTTTGATAAATATTTATGCTATATTGTAATGTTGTCAGTTAATATTGTTTTGTTGCATCTTTTAATTGCTAAGAAATTGTATCTTATATTTTTAGGGCATACAATCGATGTAGGGCATACTGTACAATGTAGGGCATACTGTACAATGTAGGGTTTACTGTACAATGTAGGGCATACTGTACACTGTAGGGTATACTGTACCATTAAGGTATACTGCATATCAACCCGCCCCTCACCAAAACCCTATCCCTCTCCGCAAAACAACTCAACAATTACATATTCATCTCCCCCAAAAGTCCACTTCATGTCGTGCTCCAGGCAGGACCATATTGGCCCCATAGCGTGTCGGTGAACTGAGTTCTCTTGTAGAAGCACCACATTACCTACGGCTTTAATCTCTTTGTTCTGGTGTTGTATGGGTTATGAGCAGGGCTGTGTGATTCCTCTCTTTGACTCCGTTATTGAGGCTTGGCTTAGCTGCTTCACACTAATAAGACATAATACCCGTATTGAGTGTTGGAAATGTTCATTCATGCCGTCTGTGATCTGATACTGATAGGATATACTACTTCTTTTGATATTTGGAAATGTTCATTTTTAGCTCATCTGGCCTGTAAGGCCCAATGGGCTTATGGCATGGCATGATGTCCGGGGTCCGTCCGTCCATCCGTCCGTAAACTTTGTGGAATTTCGACTTCTTCTCCAGAAGCATAAGGCCTAGAAAGCTGAAACTTTGTGTACAGACTCCTTGACTAGTGAGGATTATAGCTTTGACGGGCCTGTGGTCTCTAATATGGGTCACAGAGGTCATGCCAAAAAAATATATTCATCTTTTTTTCCAGAGGTATAAGGCCTAGAAAGATAAAACTTTGTGTACATATTCTATGACTAGTGAGGATTAAAATTTGTACTACTAAGGGGGGGGAATCACATTGGCCACACCCTAAAGCAAAATCAAATATAAAGCCTGATGTGCTACAGAGCCAATGACTCTATTTTTTACTTCTTTTTATGAATTGCCTTCAAGATATGATACTTCTTTTGACTGTTCATTGATGTTTTTGATATGTTAGTTCAGCAAATATTATTTGTTACTTCTCTCAAAAATAGAATCTGTTACCTTTGTCAATGTTTATAAGAAGACCTGAGGTGTGGAAATGTTATTTGATCTCTGTGAACTGTTATTGTTAATACAAGAAGTGTTGAAATTTTCTCATCAAATATTTTCAGACTAGAAGAGCTTCAACATACATGAAAATATCTAATTTTCTAATTCCAGAGATAAGAACTGCCTAGAAATGTCAGCTATTCTATCTAACAAGTTTTCCATAATGTTGTAAATGATGTTCATTAAATGAAAGAATTAGCCAGATCACTTTGCTTATTATGGTCATCTTTCAACTATAACATGACATTATGTGTTTGTTAGTGTGATATTATTAAGTGGTATTTCGCCCAGTAACATTTATTTTTTCATTAAGCAAAATTCACTGAGTAGAGCGAATGTCATTTCATTCAGTGAAGATACAGATTATATTTTCATAATAAATGTCATATTACACCGATATAATCATGATAAATATTACTTGTAAGAGTGTTAGTAATATTCCTTCATTAGTAATATTCCTTCATTCCTTCATTTCTTCGCAGGGTCCTCCTCAGCCCGGCCAACCCTTCAAGTTCACAGTGTCTGAATCCTGTGACCGCGTGAAGGAAGAATTCAGCTTCCTTCAGGCCCAGTATCACAGGTAAGACATGATTTTTATTCAACCCATGGTGTCCTGCCAGCAGCTCTGCAACTTTGTCTGTAGTAGAGAACTGTTCTACACGCAGTATAGTTTGGGTCCAATGCTTCACTAAATTTCAGTGCAGTACCATCCACGGTTTGCTAGTTCCAGATGTGCACTAAGGTTTCATCACAATAATTTACCACAATAGTGTTAAGGGCTTTTTCCCTGCAATAATACTACCAGCCGTTATATAAGTGAAATACTTGTGAAAGTGGCTTTAAAACACAGATCACCTCACGTCACCATATGGTGAAACATTACCCATATGATCACAAGTGTAATTTTCGTAATTTGGCATGACAATTGTTAAACAAGATTTCTTCAATGTCATTGTAAAATGAAATATTGGTAATAATGTTTTTATGATTTTGTTGCAAGAGAAAAGACAAGAAACGGTTATTTTGTTCTAATGTGTGTGGTCAAGTTTCTGTAAGGAATAAACTCCGAAAACTCGCCAATATTTGCGGGTCAGGTATCGTTGGAGGCCGTTAGGCCGACGATGATACCTGACCCGCAAATATTGGCGAGTTTGAGGAGTTTATTCCACTTAAACCTAAATTCGTACATATTGGCGTGCTAGTTTGTGATTACCGCATCTACCAATACTGGCGTCCTACATGATGGAGCGCGTGCATCGTAACAAGTGCACGAGGTCCATGAGCTCAAGGAGTATTGGACAGGTATAAATACTCGCATATTGCTTGCATTTCCTGTCAAACATTAGGCATCGTGTGTGACATATGGTACAACAAATGAAATATCTCGTCGTCAGGTAAGCTTTATGATATTCCTCGCTTTAATATCGTGTTCACATTCTAAAAAGCATTTACTGCATTGCTGCATTGAATTTTATAATCCATGAAATGTCACCCGCCCCCCAATATTAGTTTTTGCAAAATGTATAATCTTCAGATCCATTACTCAAACGATCATCAGTAACTAGAAGACGAAGTTATCACGTATTGCGCTAAAAAGGCATTCGGCCATTTCAGTACAGTTTTGAGCATCATTGCCATGTGCGTAGGGAAAAGGTTAAGGTAACTTAACCCTTACGATGCGGGGCGCGTGATATTTACGGGCCAAATATAAAATGGCACGTAAGCCCTCTTGGCGAAATCCGTAACTTTCAGGATAAGGCTATATATTGACTGCAAGCAGTCTTGGCTGCTCCCGGATATAAAATATCAAACCTTTTCTCAAAAATGATTGAGGGTACCCACCTTGCGGCATTCATATCTCACAAACCAATAGAGACAATTCTATAATTTTTACATCATCGTGTAGAAGAGAGAATTGTCTTCATTTCCATGTATCATATGTATATCCGCGCACAAAAATAAAGAAGCGGCAAAGCGTTGCGACAAGTGCCGCAAAAAATTTGTTTACCTCAAAATGATTGAGGGTACCCACCTTGCGGCATTTATATCTCACGAACCATTAGAGATAATTTTATAATTTTTACATCATCGTATAGAAGAGAGAATTGTCTTTATTTCCATGTATCATATGTATATCCGCGCACAAAAATAAAGAAGCGGTTAATCAGGATATAACGGTGGCTGGCCGGACAAAACAATTCCGCCACGTGTGCTTGTAGAGCAAAAATATATAGCCGCATCGTAAGGGTTAAATGACGAATTTAGTTCGTTTATAACTGCTCTTTGTTATTGAAAAAAAATACATTGCAACAACATGACTTGTAATATTCCTTTTCGTTTGTTTCTATTTCCATTAGATCATGACTTTGTTTTCCTAAGATCTTGCTACTGTCCCATAAAATAGTTCTTTACCATATTTGATCTAAAAAGCTGGTTTGAAACACACTGATTAAAAACTAACTCTTGTTCAAATGTCATTAAGCCATGAACAAGTGCGATTCCTTACCATTTAATACCAATCAGGTTGTATAGTATAGCAGTTGTATCTGGTAATACAGCGAGAGATGGATTATTGTATAATGATGAAATATGAAATGATGAACTAGAAAATAGATAAAGAAGTGTTAAATTCAGGAATGCATTGCATCTAGATATCTTCAGAGCAACCCTAATGTAAACGAGTATTGCATTTTCACAGTAAGTAAGCTAGCATATGAATGTCAATACTTGAAACTGCAATCATACGGTAGATTACAATAACTATACAAAAACACAAGGTACAATGTTTTTCACAATGATTGCCCTTAGCAATCTTATATATAATGGTTTGAGGTGATAGGGTTGATAGGTTTTGTGAAGGGCAAACATCATTTCGAAAATGTTTTTATTTCTTTTCAGATTGAAGAGAGTCTTTAGGTGGATGGTCCAAGAGGAAAAATTTCAACAGCGTCTACGCCGGCGCCGTCTCACAGCTGTTCAACTACATCTCAAAATGTTGTAAATTGACAAGAAGAGATTACTTCGAAAATGCAATAAAATCCATTCACATTGTTTTTGTTGTATTTTTCTATCACAGCATTGCACGTGCTAGTGTGGGGCACGTTTAAACGTGCCGCCCATATTCCAAATTAGGTCGCCAATATTACAAACTAAGTCGCCAATATGCAAAACTAGGACGCCAATATGCAGAACTAGGACGCAAATATGCAAGAAAGGTCACCAATAGGACAGATATATTGGACTGTAATTTTACGATTATATAACCAAAATACACATAATGGCACTTAATTTAGGTTTAATTATTAATATTGCTAAAGTTTTAGTAATGGAAAATTCCCATTTCTATCAAAATCTCTAATAATACTTAAGCACAATAAACAGATAAACAAGTTTATCAGTTTTATTGTAATAGAGGATAAAAATAAACAAAAAGGATTGAGAACTGTTCCTCATCATTTGATAATTTATGAAAAGGAAAAAGCATTTTTTCAAAGGAGATATAAAAAGGTGAAAATCAATTTCTTGATAAAGTATAGAAAATATCATTAGATACAAATAAAAAGAAGAAAGAATAAATTTTTATGAAAATTATTGTTTTAAATGCAGTAAGTTGTAAAATGCATCATATAATTGCTATAAAACAATTGTGTCAAATGTCTTGAAACCATTTCAACATGAAATCAACTAGAATTAGTGTAATGGAGTTTCAAGTGCATCATTTTTTTGCAAAGTATTTCACACTGATGTTAACAAGTCTCGAAATAGAATCACATCAATAAAAAGTTGATTTAAATAGTTGTTAAAGTTAAAAGCTGCTCTTCCGTTTGATTATGTTGGTGTATTTTTCAAGACGTACATCAGCTTCCCTAATTTTTAAACCAATATTTTTTAAATACAATTTATACCAATTAGCATTTTTAGAAGCTTTAAACGATTTGGGTTTTTTTAAAGTAAAGTTTTTGCTAATTTGGTTTACATTTAATGATTTCAGTTGATATATTACCAGTAATCTCTTATTATCATAGCTTGACTGATCATCTCATTTCAGACTTAACTACTGGTATACAAATCATACTAAACATTCAGACATAAAAGTTTAGAATCCTATTTTCAATCTGAATTTCATTCCAATTCTCTTGAGATCTCAGCTTATTCTGTTAAACCATGTACATTTCCCTTCCTAGTAATTTCAACCACTGTGAAAAGATTGTAAATTCATAATCCTTTACAATATTATATTTGTATATCTAAGATATGAAATATGATCCAAATGAAAAAGGAAATACAGAAAAGTGATGCCCATTATTTATAAAAGTGATAACAAGGGATTCTGGTGAAAGAGTTATGTGCCCCTGACTTCCTCTTTCTAAATTGCTGCTGCTAAAAGCCATTATTTCATGGCCTTGGCACTTCCTGTAACAATGGTACACTCAAGTGCCGTAATCCCCCTCATGTTGGTCGCTAGGTAAGGCCTGATTACGCCAATATCATATTGTTACGTGAATCGGTGCCACAGACCAGCGCCACCAGCCATCCCCTCTGTATGTATCAGTCGTGTGATTGTGCTGAGTCCGCTAGTAGCTATGTCATCAACATGCCGCCAATAGTGATCTCAGCCTCCAGTCGATACATGGATTGATGGGCTGTGATTGGCTGAATTGACACATTGTGGCATGCTTGACTGGCAGAGCTGAAAAATAATTGGATGAGGTTAGGTCATGTAGCGTGTCATTTTGAGCCATTGACTCTTCCTTTCAGGTCCTTCAGGAATTTGACACATTTTGCTATTCCATTCACCATCTTGACATCAATACAGTTAGCAATTCATGTCAACAAGAATTTTTGAGATTTATGTTTTTCATCTTTTAAAGATATTGATTTCAACTTTGAATGAATCCATCTTCATTTAACAAAATTTGTAATTCCACTCATTGCCCCAAACAAATTTGATTTTCTAGGCAATCAAATTATCTTGAGTCTCTATCATTCTTGTTAAGACTAATTCTCACGATTTAAACATGCCAGATAAAAGGGTCCGCCCCAACCTCCCTTTTATAATTCCTGGATTCACTGCTGACTTTTGAACATATATCATTTTCTACAGTTTGATACATTTGACCATACAAACACCCTTCCCTTTTCTCTGACAGTGAACCAAATCACATGACTAATGAATCAATGGCTGTGTCACTGTGGGACCACTGCTGCATTGTGGGTAAAAACAAGGGGCCTAGCTAAGTTCCTGTTTTGTGAAGCAGACACAAGGGGGCCGACGCACTGTGATTTAGGAATATCGATCGATGCTTTTTGTGTTTGATTGCTGCAAGAAAACACTCATTATGGCTGGATGTTGAATTAAATTGTCAGGAATGCTTTCGTTAATTTGTTATACGCTCTGTAAAAAGAGACTGAGTGTTGCAGCTAAATGAGAGCCAAACAGTTTTTTTCTGAGTTTTTTATCTCTTAGAATAACATTTTGTATGGTTGACTTATTGAGTCAAAAGAGTTTGTACATTGTTGTGACCAAATTAGAATATCTTACCTTTTTTCTCATAAAATAAAGAGGATTTTATTTAAATGAAAATATTTGATCACTTGAATCATTTTAAATTGGATTCAAATTTGATCAATTATGTAGTTGGCACAAGTTAAGAATTAAGAATTTTTGTTAAAAATCTCATTATCATGTAAGGTAGAATATTATTTTTGCCTCTAACTTTTCAGAAAAACTTTTTATACAGAAATAGAAAGCATGTTAGGATAAGGAATTAAAAATACCATGCACTTAATTTGAATTTGATGTTAATGAAAAGTGATATTTATTTTCATATTTGTAAACTTTCTTAAAAAAATTCAATTGTATTCCTGTTTAGTCTTAACAATCAATTGACAAGCTAATTTATTATTTAGGATCAAATTCCATAATTCCATCCATTTTTTTATGTCATTCATGAACACTGCTAATATTCAAATAACCAAATTGGTTAATATTTCCTTTCCATGCAAACATTCAGATAAACAAGACTAATTTGCACAAAACATTTAATTACATATCACAAACTACAATATGTTACACTTTGCAAATTTTTTAGAACTATAAATATTCATTTACAAGTAGCAATTTAAAGTGTTTGTCAAGAACGTGGATCCCTATGTAATCCAATGAATAAATGATAGCGGGCGGGTTGTTTTATGAAATATTTACGTTGATTGATATGCATATGTCACCAGCCTCCATTTGATACAGGACTAGATACATCGACAGCTGGTCGTGTAGTTATAATGAGTTGCCTCCCCTCATCACAGCAACTATTGTTACGAAGATCAATAAGGTATCACCAAACCTGTATAATGTCTATATTTAATGGTCTCACTGCAAACTATTTTTATCTCGCCTTCTGAAAAATACATTGAACTTGGCGGAAAAAGGTTTCATTTTGTGGAATGTTGAAAGGTTAAGTTATTTGATGAAAAGTGATGTAAAGAAAATGATTTAGTCCCAGCAGGCACACAACGTCGAATCGACGTTGGATTATAGTTTAGATGTGGTCGCGACGTCGTTCAACTTAAAATAGACGTTGTTTCAACGTCAGTAATTTCGACGACGTTGCTTCGACGTTGTTAATTTCGACGTTGATTTAACGACGTTGTTACAACGTCGGTATTTTCGACGTTGATAACAACGACGTTGCCCCGACGTCGGTAATTTCGACGTTGACTGAACAACGTTGTTTCAACGTCGGTTATTTCTGTTAAGGTGGCGTTCTTTCGACGTCGAGAAAATCAAGATACACAACGTCGTTTCAACGTTTCTATTTCCGACGTCTATGTATTTGAGATTTATGTTGATAAATGACCTTACGTTGTTCCGATTTTACAACCTACGAATTATATCAGATGAAAGCACGTCTGTCTCTTGTAAAACTAAAGATTTTCGTTTGTTAGTTGATCATTCATTAAAAACGCGAATAAGTGTCTGTTAAAATTGTGTGATATTCGCCTTTAAACTTGTAAAGAGCGCCCCGTTATGAAAGGACTAACTAAATTACTGTTAGTAACAACTAACAGATTGCGCGACAAGAAAGGCATTTTTTCTAGGATATCGTATAGAAAATAATTTTTCTTTATGTAGAGTCTCGAGTTGTTTTCCTTTATAAAGTTTAACCTTTTCCATTCCTTTTATAATAAAGCTTTTTCGAATTACCAATAAAATGTATAGATATGAAATCAGTAAAAAAAAGTACACTTTAAAAGTCATTTTCAAATATAGTTACATAAATTTATGTAAAACAGTCATTAATCTATCAATGAATAAATGAATAAATATACCGTTTTAAAAGCATTGTTTCGTGAATAGGCTAGCACTTGAAAATTCAGGAACAAATTCGTGATCACTTTATTCATAAACAATATTTGCCGATAATTTGTTTCCCTAAACGGCGTATGAACTGAAAAAAAAGTCATTTTTCTTATATTCCCGACGTTACTTTGTTCGCCAACAAGCATGCCACATTTTCGCGCCAGCACAAATGCTGATGACGTCATAGTTTAAACTATTACGTCACAATCTTAGTACTTTCGTCGCCATGTTTGTCGGTCGATGTAAGGGGAAATCAACGTCCTGTTAGATGTTATATCGGATCACGATTCGGGTGCACTGACATCGCTCTACTATTTTGAAATGGTGAGTATTTCCCTTGATCTATTAAACTTTCCATCATTGAGTTTCAATTACACTAGACACGTCAAAATTTGAACGCATCTCGTTGACTTCAGTTCTGTTGGCCTAGGCTTAGTGCCAAGGCAACTGTAGATCTAGTACGATTTAAATATTATTATAGCACTAATATTAAACTATTATTTGTTTAATTAGTTAGTGAGTCACGATGATAAAAGAAAGTCATAGGTTCAAAACTTCTGCTGTCATTCAACTTGTGTCCGCAACATTGTTGAACTCCGTACAGTGTTGTGGCATAGCATAAAGTGCTTGATACCGTAACCGGTGTTGCACGGAGCTCGTAAAGTATTCGATCAGCTGTTTAGGAGTTCATTTGGTTCAGAGCGTTCACTGTACGTGTACAGTTTCGTTGTTGTTTTTGATTAATAATTATCTACTCTAAGCATCAGCTTGAATGAAACAGCAGTTGAATTGTTATCATAGAGTGGCAATGAGTGCATCATAATCAGCGTTGTTCCGTATTATTTTTGTAGGAAAAAGATCATGAAAAGGGTTGTGTTTAAACCGGGTAGATTGGCAATCATCTCAGTTTAAAAGTATATAATTTTGATCAATTATTTGAATGACTCCGTCACTTGAACTATGATCACGTCATAGAAAGATATGGCTACTTACGTTTAATACGTTAGGGTTGTTGTAATAGTGTTGTTCCCAATTGCGTCATATTCATGAACGACATCAAATATTCACATATCATACTATTTGGACATTTATACATGTACACGTAGGCCTACAGTATTGATGTAATTGGTATTCAATATTTATAATAATAACTGAAATATCATTTGCCAAAAGTATAAATTATACGCCCGTATTTAAGAACAAGAAGGGCTCCAGCTATATCAAATTGATTTTATTTTCATTGTTAACTTTATTAATTTTGTATCAGACTTATCATATAATTATGTTCAAATATGACGGAATGATGGCCGCATACCACATACCTTTTTCTGAACTGTTGATGGATGAAATTCGTTTTCAATTGTTTATTTCCTTGCAAAACACAATATTACCAGTGACCAGACCATCTAATATTTTAATGCATGACAGTTTAGCATTATATCTATATGACTAAGATTGATATCAACTCACTTAAGCTTGAACCGACATGTACGATTCATTGTATAATTATAATGTGTATATATACAAATTAATTTTAAGGCAAATTCCTCACTGACACCTTTTCACTTCCATTACTGTTATGTTTTAAGGAATCCACGAATCAAGAAGTGTTTTAAAGAAAAGTGTTAGGATATTATTGTTTATATTTGAATATAATACATGAATATTATAAACTTTTCTCAGAGTCTGCTGATTGAGAGGGAGGAGAGAGCTGGAGACTGGCGAAGCAGAGAAGATACATGCACGTGCTTCTGGGAGTTGATCCTCAGGTATGTATATAGTGTATACTGTTGTAAATGCCATTCCGATGATTCGACATTCATTTCATTTTTATTTTACCAGTTTCAAATGTTAAATCAGTTACAATGCACACAAAAGTCATTCAAGGCAGGATTCAAAAGAACAGAACAAGTTATTAGCACATATTTGATAAGGGATCGACATATACAATTTATGTGATTGATTTTTCACTTCATTTACTTTTATCTTTCTTTTGTACAGAACTTTGCTGATGACCAACACTGTGAAGAAACATGTACAAGAAGACAGAATAAGACGGCTTTTCATAGAAATGTATAAAAGATTAATAAACAATTATGTAAACATTATCTCGGTTTGTTTTTGACTTGTTAATTTGTTGGTTGAATTGATACAGCTAACCCCGACGATATACCATATTTTATATGATACGATTCCGGTCTCTATGATTCTAAATTGCAGTGTTATATCCATTGAAAAACGTCTCTCATCATACCTTTTCAGCATCATTAGAAATTGGATCAACTTTAAACCAACGTTGAAGCAACATCGTATCAACGGTGTATCCACGTTTAAGCCATGTTGTATCGACGTTGATGTCGCGTTATAAATACGTCAATAAAACGTTGTTTCAACGTTGATACAATATCGTATATACGTCGAGACAACGTTATACCAACGTTGTTGCGACGTCGTATCTATTAACGTCATTTCTACGTCGAAACAACGTCAGGTTTCGACGTCGCGGCAAATTTCAAATCCAATCAAAATTCGACGTCAATTCAACGTTGATAAACGACGTTGTTTCAACGTTGGTTCAACGTTAAAATGCCTGCTGGGGTGTAGCTAATTTGTTTTGTGGCAAAGATTTAAATAGGTTTTATGGTGTACTATGTTTCATGAAAATCAGCTTTATAATATTGAATTACCAATCAATCTTTCTCTATTCTGTCTTAGTGTTTGAGAATTTTAGTTTGCTTTTATTATTGCCATGAACAAAAATTATCTTTATACTAAAAGTATGAATTAATAAATAAGAATTTTCTGCAATAAATATGAATAAACAATAAGAAAATTCTCATCTGAACGTTTCAAATTAATTGAATTTAGACCGTATGAGGATATAAAGAATTATTATTGGCAGTTCAATTATCAGGAATCTAGTCTTTTAGTATCCATCTCCAAATATGTTAACAGTTCAATCAGTTGACACATAATTTGAGCTTATTAACTATGACCCTTTGATTATCTTTTCACTTCATTAATCAAATGCAAGAAAATTTGTCCCGAATTTTTTCAGCTGAAATGTTATGATATTTAACTGAATTGCAATTGTCCACTTAAATATCAGACTTGATCTAATTACCGAAATTAATAATGAATAATCCCTTTGAATTCAATGACTAACTAACTCAGTGCTCTGGCAATATTGTTTTGAGTTTTTAAATGTTGTAGTATTGTGTTTACACTCATTGCTGCTGAAAATAAAGATGTCTTTTAATGAATAAAAAACTTGGACATCTCAATTTCAATTGATAGCAAAATAAAAGGGTCTTAAGAATAGAATTTCAGAACATCAATAACGCTAAAGTCATTAAGTTAAAAAATTGAGATAGATAGTTAGCATGCACTTACCGGTATTAACACTTATCTGTTAGTCTAAAGAGTATCTTTTATTAAGGATTTTAGTATCAACTTCACTGTTGTACTCTAAAGAAAGAAACTTAATTGTTAAACAATATCTTTGTTTATTTGTTGTTATATTGTTCATTCATGAATTGCTCATATTATTCATCATTTTAACTTTTCAAATGCCTATCAAAGACGAATATTTAGCACTGTGATAACAGATACACCAAAAATATATCAAAGATGTAAAAGAATATTCTTGAAAACCAATTTAAACCCAAATAAATAATTTTTGAACATTGTAGATAAACTAGAAACGTGTTCTTAAATATTTCTTAACAAAAAGGTGTGAGGTTCTTGATAGTTGATTTTCCTTTTCTCATGTATGTACCGGTAGTTTAAAGGGACCATTCGAGCGGGGTATTTTTTGTGGAAACGAAATTCAGGAGGACTTTCCTGTTTACAATAATATATGATTTTAACATGATAATGTCATGCTTAATTTCAAATCTTTTGTCAGAATAGCATTTCAGTTGTTCAAGATTTAACAATTTGACAAAGAATAAAGTGCATTTCTCAAAAAATAAAAACATCGTGAAATGAAGCCAATCATCGAAGCTACGATCGTGGCATGCATTACTACGACAAAATGCTGTCGTAACTGATTACTTTTATTACGAATTATTTGTAAATATGCTCCTCTTCTATCAATCAAGTATTTATTTCTTTATTTTGTTAATGAATTAGCACAATACAGCACATTTGTTTTCTCGCAATGCTAACGTTTCAAAATGGCGGATGAAACGCGGTCGAGTGGTGTCTTTAAAGGGGCAGTAGCAAGTTTTTAGGGGATATATATGGTGATGTCAGGAAAATGAAAATGAATGGTTCCAATTGAAAGACAATGTATTTAAACTAAATAAAGCAGTAATAATTCAAATATATAAGATAAAGTTTAGCCATGCGATTCCTTTTTCTTACACCAAATGAATTAAAGGTGTTCACACAAAATGGCCGCCAATGGATTTTATGCGAATCTTCATACTTTGTCCTCTGACTATGGATGATTGGCTTGTATGTAATGAGATTTTTGACACTGTTAACATAATACATTTAGCATAAACTTACAATTATCAGTGGAAATTTTAAAATATAAAATTATTAAAAAATGTGCTACTGCCCCTTTAATAGTAAATAAGAATATGAGCTTGTAGTTCAATTGTCAAAACAATCACATGACCATTAAACACGTTTAAATCACCTTATCAAATATCAAAAAACATTATAAAGAGCGATATGTTAAGAGAAGGTATATGATATAGCCTTTTATTGCTGGCAGTTAAGGGAGCTTATGTTTGTTATTAGAGATCTTTAAATGGCATTATTTACTATCAATAACTAGTTTTATTTATTGAAGTATTTTACTTTACAAAGTCGTATCTCATGGTGTTCCATGGGATGTAAATGATATTTGAAATATTTGATCATGTTTAACTCGTTATATAATTCACCAACATTGGTTTCATATTGTGTACTGGTATATCTCCATATTTCAATGGTAAAGAAGTCAATAAAACACTTTGTTGGTCACAAAAAATTCACCCATTGCAAAAATTCCGGCAATTCAGACATTTTTTTCAATGTTCCTTTGCCAAAGGTAAATTTAAAGTGTGGTGTTGTAGGTACGTAATGTCTTTGGATTTTTTTATAATTAAGTAATTAATGTCACTATTGTCAATTACCACATTCATAACTTAGCCTTTAAGGTATCAAAAGTATTTGAGTCTCATGTGAAATGTTTGAAAATGAAAAATCCAAAATTTACTTCTTGTTTATCATGATTGTGCAGCGAATATACCACTCTCATTTCCCTTCAAATAAGAATATATATCCTCAGCTGTTACACTGATGTTAAACCTGTCCTGTGTTCTATGTGATTCAAAATGGTATTATATTCCCTCTGTTCCAGCCTGAAGTTAGAATGTGAGAAACTTGCTCAGGAGAAGACAGAAATGCAGAGACATTATGTCATGGTGAGTACAGTCACTTATTGCTCGTACCGGTGCTTATCTCATTTAATTTAAATTATGATCTGCAACACTCCTACAACACGCTGTTTGCCTTCACAACATATACTTGGGGTTGCTACTGGACAATGGATGATGTAACCGAAACAATTTACTGTCATGACATGATGATGCTTCATCCTAAACCCGCCAATATTTCTACTTTTTAAGTCATTTCAATAGGCCATACAATGCAAATTCTGTGAATTTTTCCGAAATTTTAGGAACCTTGCAAATATTTACTCCATGATGCAGCAGGATACTTATCTTGGAACTCTTTAGCACATCAGGCCTGATCCGAGACTTTGTCTTCCATAGACGAGTTCAATGCAAGATCTAAGAAGATACAAGGAGAGACTAAAATGAATTTTATACCATGATATTTTCATTTTGCTGTTACACCCTTTCCAAATCACAATCACCTCATCTTGAATGAACAATTTTGTACAAAATTAGCATTTGATGACCGCAATCGAAATAGAAATGCTGAGTGCTGATGAGGTCTAATGTTGTAAATACTGAAGACTCAATTGAGACCAATATCCTTATCATCTTCCTGGATCTGAGAGAAAGATAAGCAATTTCAATACACAATCCAAATCATAAACACCTTTTCATGAAATAAGCATTTGGTACAGTTTGAGCATCACATGTACCTAATGAAACACAGAAGAACAAGCCGAGTTTCAGATTATAGCAAGTGAAGCCTAGTGTTGTCAAGCATTGAAGACTCGATTGAGTCCATTATCTATTTTCATGCTCTAGAGTCTGAGAGACAGACAGGCATCCAGCACTTAATGTCCTCACACCTCTACAATCAGTGACATTTCAGCAGGGTAAACTGTCTGACATCTCCATCATCGCTACAGTCCCTGTAGTGTCTGTGTGAGCTCATACACTCCCCGGTGCCGACTCTCAGCACTCCGATGTGTCACACTCTACATGCATATCACAGTCTGAGAATGTGTTGTGTTTAGGGAACATGCATACAGACTTTCAGGGGACATCTACATGCATATCACAGTCTGAGAATGTGTAGTGTTTAAGGGAACATGCATACAGACTTTCAGGGGACATCTACATGCATATCACAGTCTGAGAATGTGTAGTGTTCAAGGGAACATGCATACAGACTTCCAGGGGACATCTACATGCATATCACAGTCTGAGAATGTGTAGTGTTTAAGGGAACATGCATAAGACTTTCAGGGGACATCTACATGCATATCACAGTCTGAGAATGTGTAATGTTCAAGGGAACATGCATACAGACTTCCAGGGGACATCTACATGCATATCACAGTCTGAGAATGTGTAGTGTTTAAGGGAACATGCATACAGACTTTCAGGGGACATCTACATGTACATCATAGTCCAAATGTGTGTAGTGTTTAAGGGAACATGCATACAGACTTTCAGGGGACATCTACATGCATATCACAGTCTGAGAATGTGTAGTGTTCAAGGGAACATGCATACAGACTTTCAGGGGACATCTACATGCATATCACAGTCTGAGAATGTGTAGTGTTCAAGGGAACATGCATACAGATTTTCAGGGGACATCTACATGTACATCATAGTCCAAATGTGTGTAGTGTTCAAGGGAACATGCATACAGACTTTCAGGGGACATCTACATGCATATCACAGTCTGAGAATGTGTAGTGTTCAAGGGAACATGCATACAGACTTTCAGGGGACATCTACATGTACATCATAGTCCAAATGTGTGTAGTGTTCAAGGGAACATGCATACAGAGATTTCATTGTATTCCATGAAATTGTATTTCACCATGAGAGTGTTCAATATTCACAGAACATTTATATGCTCTTTATAAGACTATAAGGGATACAGACCATGAAAATCTCTTGATTATCATTGTTGAGTTCTTGGTGGGTGAGTGGGTGGCATGTTGGCTACAGATAATCATGGACCCTTATCATGAAAATCTCTTGATTATCATTGTTGAGGTCTTGGTTAGCGAGTGGGTGGCATGTTGGCAAATTTAGTGTTGGCAGTTAAATCTTTGACTCTGAGAGTGAGAGTTCAAATCTCCCGAAGCTCAAGAATTTGTCATTTTGTAAGTATTGTGTGATTATTAAGATACTCTCCTTATAAGTAACTTCTCATATTAAATATAAACCCTTAAGATCCCATATCTATGTCCAATGTCATAAGTTGTGATCTCTGCTAAATTGTTGATCACAATAGTTTGACAATGGATTATTTAATAACTTAAATGTTAGTGGATGAAGTATGGTATTAAAATTTCACAGGAAGTGTATCAAGTAAGACCTACATGTTGCTTTCCTGTTCGAAATTTGGATTTGAAAACTGTAGATCTTATAATACCCTTTGTCAATATTCGGTTTAGTGATTCTGTTAAATGAATCGCTTATCTGAATACTGGTAGAATTTATTAGGACTTTAAGTGTTAATTATGCAGAGGAATATAGGGATGACAACTTCCTTGTTCATTGTATGCGACATTTCGACACAGATTCTTGTCTTCTTGTGTTATCAACAAAGAAGTTCTTCATCCATATATTCCTTTGCATTATTGTCTTTCAAAAAATGACCCTCAAAGAAGTTAAGTGTTTATAGATGAAATACGGTATAAAAAGTTCACAGTATGTATATCAAGTGAGACCTACATGTAGATCAGCGTCTAAGTATGCAGTTATCCAGTGTTCAGGAGTATATTGCCCGGTGAATGTGAGAGTGTCGGTGTAGATCAGTTGGCACTGACATGTAGACGTGTACACTAGAGGGGCACTTGTCTCTCTCTAATCAGGCCGATTGGCTCGACCAGACAAAACTTGTAAAGCAAACATCTCCAGTGGACTCTTGGGTCTTTCTGTCAAATCTTTCCTTTGTTTAATGCATGAACATAGGCTTTGAGAGGTGAAAAAACCTTTAAGTGAGAAAATATATTATGGTGTTTAGTCTAGTCCTGCAATTTTGTTAAATCTTTATTTGATTTAGTGGGTTGTTTTTAAGTACTGTTTGAACTAGGCTCTCAAGTTTAACATATACAAAGCTCTCCTGTACAGGTTTATCATTTCACTATCTATTACTATTTGGTTTCATTTTATTATTTTTTGGTAATTCAGTTTGTCAGGTTACTGTTTTCTCAAGCTGCTTAAAATAAACTCTGCCTTAGTAACTTGCTGTGAATTGTAATGTCTCAATCAGGGTCACATACTTAGCAATAAGAACATATTTTTCATAAGAAAAAAATGTGTTGATTCTTTTGAAGGGCAAACATGGTCCTTGACCAAGTACATCCCAATAACCCTCTAGTGACAAGTGCAAAGACTATGGGTGTACCATTGATTCGCACTACGAACAGTGAACCGGTGTCTAATGGCAGTTGGTTTGCTGTGCCATTGACAGGGGCCAGCAGTGCAAGTAATTTTGATGTTAAATCTACTCTCATTAGTATTGGTGAATCAGTAGTTAGTACTGGTTCGTCATCTGTAATCACTTTACTATATATTTATTTCACACTCTTGCCAAAACATGTTTAATCAACTTCATGTTCTCTTTATCTAAAACCCCTGCTCAATCAAAACATACTCTATTCAAAATGCTCTCTTTCTAACATGCTCTCTATCTTTATTGGGGGTGGGATAGCGCAGTGGTTAGCATGTTCAGCTTCGGATCAGGAGGTCTGTGATTCGATTTCCCGCCAGGGTCTTGCAATTGGCAATTTGTCTTCAGTAGAGAACTGTCCATAAACTAGTAGACAACATGCTCTATTCACAACATTGTGTACATTCATCAACTACATGCGCTATCCACAACATGCTCTAAATGTGTCGCAACATTTACCACATACTACGTCCATTACAGGCTCTATCTATAAAATGCTTAGTTCTATCCACAACATACTGTACCGGTACATCTATCCGTAACATGCTCTATCCACAAACTTGTGTACTGACTACACTATTGCCACAACATGCTCCAGCCACAATCTTGTGTACTGACTACTCTATTGCCACGACATGCTCTATCCACAGTCGACTGTACTAACTACTCTATTGCCACAACATGCTCCAGCCACTCCACTTCTATCCACTGCTCCAAGGTGGCAAGTCGCACACATCTGCGCCGGCAATCAGTGATAATAATATCTCAAGAGGCGAATGAATAATTTAGATAGGCTTCCTTGTCTTCTAGCAGCAACTTGCATATGAGCCGAGATAACGGTGGCCTGAAGAGCTCTTATCTGGAGTCTAGATAGATTTTCTCAATGCTGGCTGGCGGAGCTGGTCTAATCCGCGGTGGGTGAGAGGCGGTCTCTCATGTCAATATCCTCTATGTACAGGAACACAGCTTCTCCTTAATTTTCTGATTACAGCCCGGCCGAGTCTTGGGAGCATTGAACAGGGTCTTCTTATTGATTTTTAGTTGTCGCTTTCATCTTTCTCCTTCCTCGTTCAACCCAATCATGTCAGCTCAATAATTATATCGGGCCGTGCATATTGGCTTCCAAAATGGAATTAATTTGTTCTTAACATGAAATGTCGCTTGCCAGGGGCTAAAGCTGAGTGGTGCTTGTCTTGGGTTCGAATCCATGTCTGTGTTCTTCCTCAACGTTCCTGTCAAGCACATTAGTATTGTTCCTGATCCTTGCAGGGTCTCCCAATGACATTTGCATTGTATGCTGAATCGGATTCATAAGTGTGCTTTATGCCATTTACTGATGTCTAGATCCGCTTGCGTATCACTGAAAAAAATTGTGTTCTAATCAAAAGAATTATTCTCTGTGAGTTTTGTTTTTCGATTGAGTGAGTGATTTGTCGGTGAAGCGTGTGATGTATGCTTGAAATAATGAACCATCACAGTCCATTCACTTCACTGTCTCAATTTCCCATTATCTGTCACAAATATTGTCTGCATCATTATCTAGTTTTTTTCTGATGTCTGTTGTCAGTTTTTAGGCATTTGATATTCTTAGAGAATAATGATCGTTCACATTTTCATGAATTGATTTTATGTTGGATAATTTGTTTTGCATAATACATGAAAATAGTCTTTCTTTTTTTTTTTTAAATGAAAAGATAAAGTTATGTTTTGTTATGAATATTAATGAGATAATGATAAATGATGTTTATTTGAATAATACTCGTTGTCCTTTTTATGTAAAAGTTATGAATAGATCAAAAGACAGTTTGTAATTTAAAGCATTTGATTAATGATCAGTTATATTTGAAAATATATTCCATATTTTTTAATCTTACAGAACAGTTTTAAATATATTAAAAAATTTGGGACAAATTTTCATTAAAGAGTCTCTTAAGACAATCATCAAGTTATCAATTTCAAAATGGATTTCAAATTATTCCAATGAAACGTTTTTAACTCTTCTGTTTTTTTAAATGATATTTTTTAGTAAACAAATTTGAATTGTTTGTTCGGTATATCAGTACTAAAAAGAATCAATTAGATATATTTAACATAATTATTTTTATATTTCATTCAAACATCTAATTGTATATTTTGTCATTTCAGTATTACGAGATGTCCTATGGCCTCAACGTGGAAATGCACAAACAGGTGAGCATTGTTTGAGTGATCTCATGAAGTAAACACTCCATAAAACAAACACTGACAGCAGGTTGTATTGTCCTGACAGCTACTTATTATCACCAAGTAAAAATTTGCTCAGAATTCCTGTCTGCGTCATGCACCATTAATCGCCAAGCCATATTATTTTCTATTCAGTGGGAAAACATGAGCCCTTCTATTTTCCCCTTGTCTGTTAGCCCTCATCAAACAGGAGTGTGTATTTTCTGCAGTTGTCATTACCCTGTTTAATAAGCGTGAGATGAGTTGGTAAGCCAGCTCCATAATCAAAGTGGGGCTTTCGTCACTGATCAATGCCAACAAAAGACCTGTGTGTATTGAGAAGCCAATGCAAAACATGGAACCTTTTCTTGTTGCTATAGCTAATATTTGATATCAGCTTAATATATCGCCTTTATTGGGAGCTGTGGAAATCCTTGCGAGGCCATCAGTGATGTGTGTAGTTTGTCATTGATTGAGTCGACTTCTTCACACAGGGGCATGAGAAACGTTGATGAAATGTGTGCCGAAATTTGGCAAAGGCACGTCAGATAGCACGTTCAAGGGAGGTAATCTTTACAAGCATACAAGAAACGCTATAAAACGAAAACAGAAAACCCCGAGAAGAGGCAGTTTACATCAAAATTGTGTACACAGTTAATATTTGCACTGTTCTACAAACATTTTTTCGCTTTGCCCATTAGCGTTGCATCCATTATGAATTTCTCTATGATTTATGTGGCTAGATTTGTAACGGTATTGACATGCTGCGGGCAAGGAGCTGAACAGAGATATTCCCTGACTGTTAAGCTCATCAGCAGTAAATCTCAAATATTAAAACATATCTCAGGGCTCAAGTCAATTCTTGAATAATACACAGGTGTGTTGTCTCGGTCAGATCAGTGCAAGAGATAATCTTTCAAATAATTTTTGAAATTTGAGAATTTTAAACTGAATTTGGAATTTGGAACATTTAGAATTTATGTCGGTAATGTTCTGAAATTGTTCTTTCGAATTCAAAAGTATTAAATTTCCAAGACTGATTTTTTTCATTGTGTTTTAAAAACTTTTTTAACAGAAATGAAATTTATATCAATGAATTAAGTTAGAGTTAGAAGATCCATAATTCTAAGGTGGTTATTATATCGTTTTGAAAAAAAATTGTCATATAATCAAACAACTTTTCAAATTTATAATCTTAAGTTGATACCCAATATGTATTTGCTCAATAATTATATGTTGTTGAACTAAAAGAAATCCAATGATAAATATGATCATCATTTTTTTAATCCACAATCCCTGTTTTGTTAGTCAACATCACTACTTTCAAGCTCAAAGCAATATGATCAATATTGTCAATATTAAAGCAACGGTGATACACTTTTGACTAAGTATATTTTGACATTAGCTATATAAGCATATGAACAAACAAAACAAGCTGATTTTGTATACCAATTGATAATAGATGCATGTTTACCTTTAATCAGGAGCTAGAACTTCTAAAGCGTGTTAAATTTGCACTGATTGTACAATCAATAGAAGGTTATTTGTATAGCTTTATATAGCCCCATCAAACACACTTAGCAATCTTATTACTCTTCAAGTTAGTCTGCTCTGTGAAGCCGCAGCTGTTTAGAGGCATATACTGTCTTTCTTTTCAGTCCATCGGGGGTTGTGATGTATTTAACATTCAGATTTGTTTAGTTTACATCGCTGAGCAAATAAATATTTTTCTCAATCACAAGCAAAGAGGACTATGAAGAATATTGGTGTTATCTATCTATCTAATTTAGAAATTACTTTGAGTTATTCTTATAATAGTCTTTGATATAAATTTTGGTATATAGAGGATACTTAATGTAGTTTTCCAAATACCTCGTTTATTTCATCTAGTAACATGGATAATGTTGATATTTCACGAGTGGTTTTGTATTTTTGTCTTAAAAAGACTACAAAATGTTATCACGATGAGTTTATTTGTCTCAAATTGTTTTACACGTTCGATTTATTTGATCATGAAAATTGTTTTGTGCTCCAGGAATGTGAACCAGTTATTGACCGAGAATATTATTTGTATTTGAACATAGTGATCTATGTTGAATTCATCAATTTTGAATTTGATATTTTCATTTCAAAATTAGGTGTTTTTAAAATAGATACAGTGACAATTTAGTATTTTATAACTTGAAAACAATTGAACTTTGAGCAAATATAGAACTTTATAAGTTTTACAATAAAGGATAATTATTCATTTTGAATAACTCATCTATAAAACTAAATAAAGTCAGTTTCTTTCCACATGATACGATTTTGTGATGTTAAGTACATTTTGATAAGATAATTAACCTGAAAATTAACAATTAGCTGCCACATATAAATACAGTATTTTAAAGATTTATCATGTTTTATTTAAGGCAAATAATACATTAGGATTATATTCACTTACTTATTCCTGGTACAAAAAATTACACTTCAAGATTATATAACATATGTCATTATTTTCTTATGTAATTGATTTTGAAACTACATAAATATCCTGTATCAATTACTGATCCTGGTTATCTAAGGTAAATGGTTCCATGTGAGAGCCTTGGAGTTCTAGTATATCTACTGGAATCATGTTTGTCGTTATCATGGACTTTTTAAAAAATAAAAAAAAATAAAAATATGTTTGTTGCCATTTTGGAGGGTTAGAGATAAGGAAACATTCACTAAACAGTATCATATCCATTTCATTCGTTTTTGTGTTTGTCTATCGTAATTTCAGCACATTAATAGTAAAAAAGCAACTATCTGTTGCATTGATTGATTTTCTTATGGAAATTATTCTGTGTAAATTCTTAATTGCAAAGATAAAATGAAATCCTCATTGTGAAAAGATAGGAAACCATCATATGAATATTTTATCATAGATAAACAGAGACTGTTCATCACATCATGCAAGAGATTAATAAGGAAATTTCAATCAGATTGATACACATAAAATTGCAAATTATCTGAAAATTAATCAATATTGATGTATAATTGAGCAAAATGGAAACATACAACACATTAAGCTGATAATGAAGAAAAGAAAAACATTGCACCATATTTTCTTTTAATTCCATCATGGCATACTTGTTGAAAATAAAATTTTAATGGATTCTGAGGAAGAATAATTGATGTTCTTATCTGGGTGTTGTTATTTAAAACACTACATGCATTCCTTGATAATTGAAAAAAGTTGTGGCAGAACTTTTTTTCAGACTTTTTTTGTAAAAAAACTTGCAACTTGGGTTAAAATCAATCAATACACACATTTGAATACATAAAGAAAGGATGTGTTCATTATCATTCGGAGCAAAACTTTTTCTTACTGAAATACATAAATAGAAATGTTTTGTGCATAAAATCTAAGTATATGTTTTGATAGATTTTTATAAACACTAAACGTGTATATACACACATATAATGATTGAGGCATATTTGTTCATGACAATAAAATATCTAAAAAGGACATGTTCATATAAGGATAAAAAAATTGTTTGCAAATGTAGTAATAGAAAAAAACTGCATAATGTGAAAAAAATGTGTTAAAATGAAAACAAAAGGAAATTTATGATAATGAAGACATGGATGCAGTTCTTGACAATGATCAATGATACAGAAAAATTGACAAGAATAGGTGTAAATGAATTAAACAAAATCAAAAGTATATCCAAACGACCATATTGTAATTTATAAGTAGTATGTGTTATTTAACAGCAAATATTACATGAACATCGAAAATTGTTATTATCTAAATCAAAAGTACATGTAGCTGACAAAGACATAAGTGCATGTAAACATAGGCAATAAACAAAATCAGAAAAACATCTAAACATCTATATTGTAATTGATAAGTAGTATGGGTTATTTAACATCAAATATGGCGAGAACATTGACAACTGTTATAATCTGAATCAGAAGTACATGTAGCTAACAAAGACATAAGTGCATGTAAACATGAGCTTTTATGATGTTATTGATGAGTAGAATGCACTGCTTTATAGCAAATATGACAAGAAGATGATTAATGAATAAAGATACACTTTCATTGTGAAGCCGGTATGCATGAATGATGAGTGGGCTGTCGCTGGTACAATGGTACAACATTTGTTGTAGAAACTGACAATGATATATATGTATGTAGGTAATCAAGGATATTGTGTGATCTATTGACTCTTGCTAGAGTGCCAATCAATGTATATGAACTTATTTACTTACAGAGAATTTAATTGGTGTTATGTCTATATAAGGATATCATCAAATTATCATTTCTCATTAACTTTTAGGGGAAAATGGGGTTGGGGTTTGGAGAATTATGTGAATTTGAGTTTGCTTTTTATTTGTTGATATAATATGATAATAGTGGTATTTTTATGTCTCACCATCAGAAGATATTGCTTTTTGATAAGTCTTAACCTGTTAATAGTGTTATTACAGTTTGAGTGATAACATGATATGTCGCTGCCAGATGATATGAATTCATTATTGTTAAGTTTGAAGAAATTCTTCAAAGGCATTTAGAAGTTGGTGTGGTAATACAAGACAAATGTTATGGATAACACCTGAAGAAGGGACAAGAATTGGCCCAGAAACGTCGTGAGAAATCAATAAAGAAGTTGTTATCCATAACATTTGTCTGGTGTTATGTTTGAAGTCAAAATATTTCTTGTGTGTCTTACACTTGCGAGTCATATCAGTAACTTTTGTTGAAATTTGCGATATTTATGTCATTGTGTATAAATAAAACAGTAAGACACTAACTTCTTACTAGTCAGAAAACTTAGGGATATGGTATACTTGCTTTCACTTGTCATATACAAGTAGATGCAAATAAGATTGTATGTCTAAATGAGAAAGTATGTATATATCTACATTCAAATTTCTCTTTGTATATTCTGGATCTCATGAAATGGGCATACTAGTTTGCCATGTTATAAATCCCACAAATTGGTTTAGCGACTTCTTCTTATGACTCTTATTTTGGTACATGTAAATAAACGGAAAGTCACAAATGATCGAGGATCACTGAGGGAAAGCCATAAAACTGTTGCTGGATCTAACTGCAGGGAAAGCCTCGGTGTTGATTCAGTCAGGAGTATAGAAGAGAGAGAGTTAGAGGCCTCATGTCAACATCAGGGCTTGTGTTATTGTGTTTGCTGTTGGCACTCGTTCATACACCGAATTGACACCTTTACTGTTTGCATATAGCCCTCATGCAACACCGAAATGGAGAAAAGCCATTGAAAAATGAGAGAAAAAAGGAAAAGAATTTGTTTATGTGTTGATAAGTTAACACTTCATATGCTTCGATGATTAACAGAAACATTGCCAGGCAGAAGAAGAGGGAATCACATCTCGTAGGGTGTCATAAAACCTGAGAGATGTTTTCATAAGGAGAAAGATATGCGAGAATAGAAAATGTGATAATTGTGACGTAATTGTATCTTTCATCCATTCCTTTCATGTTAGCCAATTTGGTGAAAGCATTTTGCTGGATTGCTTTGAAACATATGATGACACAGGAGAAGGGACATACGATTGTTTATCCTCTTTGCTTGACTTGCCTTCCAGTCCATTGCCCACAGTGCAATTGTAATGATTTTCCCTCAAGAATGCGGTGTTGTTCGTACTTCGATTGGTTCTGCAGATGTGTCCTTATGTGCGGATGTTTACATTCAGTGTATCAGTTGAATCTCATTTTGCTAATAATAAAAGAAAGGCAATATTTTTGTCTCTATTTTGAGAAGTAACACTATTGTATTGTATGTTTGTTTATCTCAACACAAATGTATATGTGGGTGATTTCTAAAAATGGATGGCAAAATACAAATCTTCTTATTAAAAATGAATTGAAATTGTTTTTAGTATGAAAATTTATTTACAAAAATAACATATATGAATGGCAAGTCTCTGTTGTTGATGAACTGTTCTGTTTTAGGACGGATGACATTTTCCTACAACTCCTATATTACATTCGCATGCCATATGAGTTAAAAGTTATATTAAAAGTTCATGTTTACATTAACTTTGATGGATAGATCAAATTCCTCTCATATCATAAGAAATATGCATTGATCATGAATATTTAAAATGTAGTTGCGTGTTCAAGTAATTAAAATCCAGAAATATCAATAAATGATTGTAATTCAGAAGAAAATCTTCATGTAATGAAGATTTTTATAGACGACTATCAATATTATCTGGCAATCTCATCGAATTCTATGCTGACTTGTTTTTATCTAGTTATTCTAATCACTTGGAGTAAGCTTAATCCATGGGGAATGTTCTTATTATTAAGATCTTTTTCTCAGCGGAGAGAGACAGGCAGGAAGCAATGTGGTACTGTTTTCCTAACCAAGATCTATTGTGTGTCGGTGAACGCTGTCACTTCACCTTAGTCCACTGGCTCGCTGTAATGCTCCTGGCGGTTCTTACACGGCTGCATGCCTCAGCAAGACCAGGAGGTAACATGGAAGAGAATGGGCTGCAGTTTATCATCACAAAAGCCTCATTTTCTCCTTCCCATGGCGTGATGTGTTCTTGATGACTGTCCTTGCTCGCTGGTAATCAGCTCCGACGTAATAAAACACCATTATTTCCTCCCAAGTGGTTGCATGTAAATAGCATTTATGATGAAATCTGTTGGGAGTTGCCTCCCTTTAGCTGTAATGTTACTCTCTCCTGTCAGGGAGTTTCTCCTTACATTCTGTTGGTAATTAGACAATCTCCACCTGATGCATCTTGGGTAAAATATGTATGAATATTTACTCACAAATAACAACAACCATTATTTTCTTCTGATCTTCTCCAGATAAACATCAGTATTGTGATTAATATAAAACATTATTTAACTGGAATCTTGTCCAGATATACAATCATATGGGGATCGATACACAAGTAAAGCAGTATTTCAGGGTAATCTTGTCTAGTTATACAATGATATTGGGATTTATATAAAGCATATATTCACTGGAATTCGGTCTGATACACATTCATATTGGGAGTGATATGAAGCATAAAGTGACTGGACTTTAGTCTAGATATTCATTGGCATTTGGATTGGTCTTTTAAAATACAGTTTTTAATGTGTTTGCTTTGTTTACAAAGGCCAGGTGGTAATAAAATTTGTAATAATTTATCTTATTTGCTTCATATGCATTGATAGTTTTGCTGTATCAGTTACAACATGGCAAGATTTTTAATTTACATTAAGGATCAAATTCAAAGCAGCATTAAAATCTTTTGAAACAATTTTTTTTTAACAACTTCAATTGAAGATTTGAAAGCCATTTCTGCAGTTTCATATTCCTATTTTGTGAAATTTTTTGTCATTCCATTCAGTTAAAGATTTCATGATATTCTTCATTATATTAATTAAGAAAGTTCTATATTTGTATTGCTTAAGCGAAAAAAAGATGTACCAAAGTTGCTACAGCCACATTTTTCTTTAAAACATTGCTTAATTAAATTGTGATTTATATTCTATATAAGATTCATTAATATGACATGAGTAATGAAAGTTGAGATGCTATTTGTTGATAAATTTTATGATTATGTCGTGGCATGATCCTCCTCAAGTACTGTCATTTTCATTTGCATATAATCTATAATTAGGTATGATTTAACGGTACAAATTTAGAAAACAAGAAATATATGAACATAATATTCTAATGTTTCCTAGAGTAAAAAGCTGAACCCAACGCACTTACTTAGGTTTTGTTTAGATTTTTTTGTATATTTTCACATTTTGATATTTACCTTTGATAAAGTAAGAAGTGCTTCCTTTTAAGTGTCAATCTATTTCCTTGAAACTCTCAAAATGTGTCTCATAAAACACATTTTTTTATTTAAAAAAATGCATTGAAAGTTTTTTTTAAATAAAGAATTTTGAAAGCTGACTGTATGCTATTGTGTTCAAAAGAAAGTATTTCAAACTTGAAGAATTAAAACAGCAAGCCTCGCATTATTCGGCAGAGATCAATTATTTCACAATGGAAGATATTAATTCAACTGATATTAAACTTGTCTGAAGAATCAGAAACCTTTGCAAGTGACAGGTCTTTCAATACTTGAAAAATGATAAAGATTTATTACTTATGATTCATATGAATATGACACTGTGATCTCTTTCAGATAATACTAGCTGTAGAGTAAATTAGAATTATATTTGAATTTCAATTTGGAAACTTTATAATGTGAAAAAGATGATAGATGAAATCCAGAAATACAAATGTGAAATTAATGCAATGAACACTCTCATGGAATATGTTTAGGGTTCCTAATATTTGTCTGATTAGTTGATTGTCTTAGTAAATCTTTGGTTAGAACTTTAAATCCTAATACTTTTCACTCAAGATGATTTTATTAATTTGTCTCATAGAGAATTGAAACATGTTGTTTTTTTATTAGAAATTTCGGAAGAAATTTTTTAATAATAGTTTTGGGATATGATTCAGTTTAAAATGCCATTTAAAGGAAATGATAGATGTCTTATGTCAAAGGCATATTCATTATAACAAAGCATTGCTGAATTCTAAAGCATATGAATTATTAAGTATCATATCTTGATTCGACAATTAAAAAGTCATTTTGCCATGAAATTTTACGGTACATCGTTATTAACAGATATGTCATGTTCAGACATAATGTCATAAGTCTGTCAAAGTGTTTCTGTCAAAAACATAGACTTTAAATTTTAAAACCTATATCTATTCAATCTTTGACTGGCTGATGATAGAGAAAACAAACACTTTTGGATAACATCATTTTCATTACTTCTCTTTGTGAAAAAGGCACATAATGGAATAAACGCTTCTCATTTACCAAATGAATGATTGTGTTCATTGAAAATTTCTTCTGAACAATTGATAAGCTGTTCTTGGGGCAAGAAATAAAGTGTCAAATCATGTTTTAAAACAAAATCAAATTTAAATGATTTAAAACTTCGAAAGCAGATTCCACTCAGGAGATAAAATCAAATGCTAACCTCATAACATAAGAGAACATGCACACTGTAGAAGAGATTCTGGCAGTCCAACAATTGCGGGTTGTTATTTAATGGAGAGACTAGCGAGGAGTCACAAGTTGCTCCTTAATGCAGCTACCTAGTTGCCGAGCTGAGTGCGATTTTGACAGGAGCTTTTGGCCACTAGATGGCGCTTTGCAGTAGATGATTGATTGCCTTCGAAGAGGGGATTTGGGAAGAGAAGTAATTTTGTTAGTGGTGCTGTATGGGGGAGGGGGACTGTCCAAAGCAGCAGCGGAGACTACAGCCTGAAATCACAATGCCAGGAATTACGTTCGGAATTAATGGTGTGAAAGAAAATTGTCTGGAGAGGGAGCAAATGTTTTCTATTTGAATATTGCAGAATAAATGATATCTGTCTCGGCCACGCGATAGTCTTGAGGCAAAGCACGGAGAGGGAAAATTAGATTACGCGCTGAGTACTTTCCGAGATAGGGAGACAAGGTTATTGCCATCATCTGGTATAGAATTGCAAATATCTCCCTTCTACATCAAATAGTCATACATGTAGATTGAAAATTTCCTGGGACTAGATTCAGACATATGTAAAATAAGAGAGTCTTGACTAAAGAAGAAATTATGTTAGGAATATGATAAGCAAAGATGCTATTCATGGTTACCATAAATACATCAGTCTTTGAGTTGATGTTGTTAAGGATCCAGGGAGGTTATTATGGAAGGAGGTCATTTTATATGATTATTGGGCTCATCTCATCAGTGAACAGAAACTGAAAAAAAATGCTTCATATCAGCTAGTGCCTCAGTTCTTCCGACAATTGTTCTTGTTAATGTCTAACATTGTTTACATATTCACAATCTAAATTGATTTGACTCATCTACCAAATGCTGTTGGATTTCTTTCTCTGGCTTGTATCCTCTGTTACGCAAGATCAATGGGTTTAGAGTGAAAATTATATATATTCAATGATGGCCTCAATAGATGATGATGATGAAGCTGCCAATGATGATGACGATGATGCCTATGATTATGATGCCGATGATGCTGATGATGATGACGATGATGATGCCTTTGAAGATGATGATGCCTATGAAGATGATGATGCCTATGATGACGATGATGCCTATGATGATGATGATGATGATGCCTATGATGATGATGATGATGCCTATGATGATGATGATGATGATGATGATGCCTATGATGATCATGATGATGATGATGATGCCTATGATGATGATGATGATGATGATGATGATGCCTATGATGATCATGATGATGATGATGATGCCCATGATGATGCCGATGATGATGATGATGCCTATGATGATGATGATGATGCCTATGATGATCATGATGATGACGATGATGCCTATGATGATGATGATGATGTTGATGATGATGACGATGATGCCTATGATGATGATGATGCCAAGCATGATGATGATGATGACAATGATGACGATGATGACAATAACATAAGAAATTCATGAAATATTTACCTGGACGCTACTTTCACAATGTCCAGATACAAGAATGATAACAATGTACTGGTAGATGTGTCTGTTCTACAGGCTTGATTACATGGAATAGCTAGGAAATTGTTAATGCCTGTGAATGCCTGTGTTCCATTACCCAAAGTCTCCAATTAGTGAGAGAGCAGAGAGCTTTTGTTACCTATTAGCTACCACAGTGTAAAGCTGATATATTTCTGAAGAAGTGGGGGTGGATAGCCCAGTGGGAAGTGTGTTCACCCTTGGATCAATAGGTTCAGTGTTTGAATGTTGCAAGGGACTAATACTCTTATCTGCTTCAGAGCACAGTTGCACTTACAGTTTGGTTTATGCTGCGCTGATTTTAGGATCAGTGACTCAAATGGTTAATTATTATCAGCAAGGCTCGCAAGTTCCATTCACTACATAGCAACAATGGTGGTGTTGGCTTTCTTCCTGTGTTTGCTATTGAAGCTGCTTTCACTTCACAGCTTTTTTCTGCAGAAAGCAATTTCACTTACGTTTACTGCATTGAGTTACGGTTCAGTGACTCAAATGACTTGATATTTTCAGCCATGTTTGTAGTTTTCATTGCACAATATAGCCATCATGATGTTTAAGACTTTCTTCCTGCAATATGCTATACATGTGCATTATAACTTCTTTGAGAGGCATTTTAGAAGTTTGAATGACAATAATGCTGAGGAATATATGGATGACAACTTCTTTGTTCAGAAATGTGTATTGTACTATTTACTTATATATATATATGCCCCTACTTCATTACTCTTCCTCTGCTTGAGAATGACACAAGAATCTGTGTCGAAACCTTGCATACAATGAACAAAGAAGTTGTCATCCATATATTCCTCAGCATTAATGTGTATTATAAGTGGACTATTTTATTGTTATTATTAGTATGTGGGAAGGCTTGGTGAAGAAGAAGATTATGCTCCATGATTATTATATCACCTAGTCCGTAACCAAAACCCCACCCATAAAAACAGTGTCAGTGATTCCTTTGTTCAAATAAAATCAAACATTTTTTTATATATAAAAAACAATATTTAAAAGCATGTTTCATGGATACTATGATTTATCTTTTAAAAGATTCCATCTGTCATGATGTCACAATGATGAATAAGTTGAACAGTAAACTAAAGCCATCTCAGCCATTTTAATGATCAATCCTTCAAACTTCTGCATTTAAACAAGTTTTCTGAAGACGGCCTCGTCTCTTGTACAAATATTTCCCAAATTAGAAAACCAATAACATGTTTTAAGCCTGTTGTATTCCAAACACTCTATTGTAGTTTTTATCTGTTTAAATTTCTCGTTTGATCTAATAAGTCCATGACAGGCTGAAGGGAAGGAATATTCCTGCGGGAAAATCCTCCATAAATATGCATGAAGTTAGCGATGGATTACAGTTATTACAACCATGCATCTTTTTGTCTTTTCCATCAATGTTTTTTAAATGAAAATCTAAGATGTGTGAGCGAATTGCTAATCTTTTTATTCAATATTTGTTTCAGACTGAAATAGCCAAAAGACTGAATGCAATATGTGCTCAAGTTATTCCTTTCTTGTCACAAGAGGTGAGTTCTTTCATCAAGCAAATTTGATATAGTACATATAGAATAAGTAATACTTTTGTCATATCCTTGAAATGTTATTAAGCCTCTAAAATACCCTCCATCTAAAAACAAGACTCTAAAAGGCAAGTCTAGTTTATGTTGATTTCCCTTGGGCTGTCTTTCAATGATAAAGTGAGAAAACATTAAAAATGATATTTTTTTTTAAATATTCATACATTTTGAAGAGGAAAAATGTACAGTTTTTATCCAACCATGTGAATAATAGAAGTTCAAATAATATTTTATTAAATCCTCTGGGAGATAAAGTCATGAATTTTATAGTACACACAAAATGTGAACTTTTAACTTTATTTCTTAATTCATTGTGTTTGTTAGTGAATAAGTAACATAACTTGCATAATTGACCAGTTTAACAGAGAAAATGAACTCATTCTTATAATTTAGTATTCATTAATATCAGCTAGTAAGTTACACGGATGTTTTTTTTTTTATACCCGTTCTGGTCATGTGTGTATATGTGAGGTGTCCAGAATCTGAACAACTCATATGATCTTGATAATTTGGTAATAACATTACTATGTGAAGAAGTTGTGCCATTCATTTTTTTTTTGCAATATTGAAAAAAAACCATGCTATTTTGTTTTGTAGCAGAATTTGACAACTGAATGACTTGATTTCACTTGCAAACTATAAAACACTGGGAATATAAGATTTTCTCCCCACAGAGGCAGCTCAGTCATTTACTTTCATCAAGCCTCTTTTCCAATTAGACCAAATCCATGGTTTCCGGCAGTTACCCCTGGCGAAAAAAATTTGCACCATAACCCATTTGAATTTTTTTAGCAAATGACAACACTTCTCGCATGGAAAAGGTGGTTCATATGACAATGCCTTTGCCATGATTCAGTAGCCAAAATAATGATTTTAGGACAGAGTCACTGATTGCACAACCAATTTGATTGCATCCAATCAGACTTCTCCTTTCTATCCCATGAAATTGGAAACATAAATTGGAAATTGGAACAGAGGCTTGATCAAAGTAATACAACTGAACTGCTCTGTTAGTAGAGAATGGTATGTACCGGTACTCAACAAAATAAGTTCAGGTCAACATTAATTATCAGTAATGATCAAGATATTCTCAAGTATGAAACATTTGGGTGGCCCTTGACTTATTTTGCTGAGTATATTAAATGGATATTGATGTGACATTTAATTATATAAACATAAGAAAATAAAACATATTTTATGTTATTAATCTAAAAAAGAGTAATTATTGGCGTAAATTAACCTCTGGGATGAGATTGCCCTTCTTCCTTTCCATCTGAAAGTGTCTACAGGTAGGAGATATAAAAAAATAAAGTGTGTTTTTGTACCTGTTCAAGATTATAAATAAATGTGTTACACTCTCTTACATCATAAGTCATTATCAAGTACTGAATTACTGATCGATAATGATAAATTAAGGATTCTTAAAATTCTTTTTTAGATAAGTAATACAAAAATTGTTTTAATGAACCCAGCAAGCTAAAAGAGTAACAGCAGTTTTTCACTTTATGTTTTGATACAATATGAGGATAAAATCAGTAAACAATATCTGTCAATATTGTTATATGAGCGTAAGAGGACGTAATTATCTACAGTCTTAGTAAACCTAGCCTCAATATTATCCGTTTTACTCCTATACTGAGTCTAGAAAGGTCTAGTAGAGGGTCGCAGAAGGTCAGCTGACGCGACCCTCTACTAGGCCTTGCTAGACTCAGTATAGGAGTGAAACGGATAATATTGAGGCTAGGTTTACTTAGACTGTAATTAGCTACCAACCCTTGTATTTTCATCACTTGGTCACATTTGAAGATAGAACCTTGTCATAGATAAAAAAGGAATTTTGTTGATTTGCTGTTATGTAATTAAATAATAAGCTTTTCAAATAACGCAGAGTTTCAACCGGGCAGTTTTCATTAGTTTGGTGGGCAGTGCACAATCTTAAAATTGAAAAAGATGTGTTTTCAGATTACAAATAACATGACATTTATTTGAACATCTATTTCTGTTACAAAGACATTGCATCTCATCAACGAGATATAAAACTGCTATAAAGGTTTTAGAGCAGCCAATTTGAACACCACCATACTGATATGTCGTTTTGATGGTTTCCAATGTAATTAAAGGAAAATAACTGTAGCAGATGTGCTTTGTGGTTTTATTCATCGACTCAGATGGAAAATTAAATTTTCAAAGAACAAATAAGTTAACTTGTAAAAACTTTTTAATTACAGCATAAACAGGAATTGGATCTTTTCTACTTCAGCAACTTTTCAAATATGTGAAAATGATTTCCATTTAAAGTGTTCTTTATTCAGCCATGTTATAACTCAAACTGCATGTTTTATTTATTATGTTTCACCCAGTCAATTTCTAAAATAAATGATTTTTTAACATTTAAATTATACATTTTCCTCGAAAATGTGGTTTCAATACAAAAAAGTGTTTGGTATAGAACATCAAAACCTGTTTTTATGGTTTAACCGTACATCAAGTTTTTAAACTGTTCATGAGCCGTAAAGAAATATTTTCTTGTTGTACAGAAATATCTGTATTTGACAAATAAGGGATAAAAGGTGGCAAACTTTTCCAAAAGATTCATATTTCAATTCATTCATTCAAGATTCAATTCATATATCCTGTGATAAGTCTTCATAATCGTATTCCATGTATGATGGTAAGGAACGAGCAAGCAATTAAGTGACTTTTTTTCAAATTAGCTTTGATTATGAAATTATTTCAAAAATCCAATTTCGCAACTGTAAATATTAGAAAGGATACACAATTCACCCCCTCCATTTTTAAGCACAAAAGGTTTGTTTTTTCTCCCACCTATCTTGTACAACTCTTTTAGTTAAAGTCATGCAAGTTGGAGACTTGAAAAGGGTGGCATCATGTTGAGTTTATCATGTGTTCTTTATTAGCCAATCAGATCCCTTGGGACTCTGCCAGATCTGAACCAATCAGAGATAAGCCTTGCACCTGTGCTTGGTATACATCTACTAGCACATGTGTGGTATAGGCTAGACTTGCCAGGAATCCTTGGTACTAGAGTAAATGAGAACTTATAATACATTAGCTAATATAAATTGGCTACAGGATAGACTTGCTATTGGCTCCTTTCATACTGTTGATTGCTACAAAAATAGCAAAAAAGCAACTTTTATTGTATACAAGTCTTGTGTCATCTAGAGAAAAATTAAAGATTGCATGTAAAATATTGAATAGGGCACAGACTTAACTTTCTTAGACTTCTGTAATTTAAGCATAAATAACTCTGCAACCATTTCAAATGTATGTTAGATTTGATTAGCCAAGGGAGACATATCCACTATCACACCAAGGATTCAGCTAGACTTGTTTAGGGCTCTCTTTATAATATCATTGGTGATACCTGGATAGTATTTATCAGCTTGTGTGTGATGTATGGTAGACTAAATATCATTATCAAAATAATTGACAACCACCTCATCTTTATCATTCCAAATTTTAAAATATGTACTTTGGACATCCACATGTATTTGTGATATGCCTTATCAATTAACTATGATACATATTTATATAATAACGTATCAAGGCCTTTCAGAATCAAACCTTTCAACAACAAAAAAACAACAAAAAATGATACATATTTAGTGATTTAAAATGTTTACAATAAAAGGAAACACAGAATTTAAACATGAATAATAAGCTTATATTCAATATGAACCCACTCTAAATCTTCATCATTAAACACCTGGTTCATTGCCCTGATAAAACTAATCATCAAGGGTTATAGATCATTGCATATTTTTTGCATTTTTTTTTCATGTTTCACTATCAGTATGCTTGTAGGCTTCCTGATAAATTTAATGAAAGATGAGTACTCCATAGGGAAGCTTCTCAACTTCAAAGTTATTTTATCTCTTAAAGATAATCTTATAACCTTCAGGTATAATTAAAAATTCATAAGATTTGTCTCTAATGTTAGCTGTATGGGTAATATTTTTCATCACTTCTCTTTCTTTTTCTGTCAAATTTCATCTTAGTTTGATTTTGCTTTTAGTGCTGCTTTTAAGCACTACTGATAAACGGATAAAAAGAATTAGAAATGAATTAATTTTATCTTTCCTATAATAGATGAGATTTATTAATCTCACCCGTGTTTTATCTGGTCATTTATGTTGGTTTTATTCCACCAAGTACCAAATTATACTGATATTATTTGCAAATAATTCATGCTAATGCTTTTATTCAAGAAAGTCACTTTAGGTAGTGTAATTGGGACACAAACAGTACAGATTGAAATGTTTTGAAAGATAAACAAGTTAAAACCTAAAATGAAGACGCCATTTTAGTCATAAGGACTGAAATAAAATTAAAATCTTCAATGACTTTCAAGATTAAAAAAATACAGGTTAAACCCTTTAACTATGAACGATAAGAGAATTTGAAAAAAATTGAATTTTCAATAAGGCAATATATATTTTAATACTGGTAGTTTTGCATTTAAATACAATTTTTATTTTTGACTGCCTATAGACAGTGTCAAAACAACAATAATATTCAAGTAAATAACAGATAACAATCAATAAGTAAAGGGATATATTCAACCAATAATTGTTTGATGAAACAATTATTGTTTGGTCAGATTTATTATCTATCTGATTAGCTCACATTATATTTTTGTTTGGTCAGTGTTATCTCATTCTTGATAGACTCATATCAACATGTTGCTAACTGATCACTGTCATCTTACTTTTGATTGGCTCATAATACCTTGTTGCTCATTGGTCAGTGTTATCTTGCTTCTGATTGCCTCTTCCACCACTTTGTTCACCGGTCAGTTGTATTATGCTTCTGATTGGCTCATATCTTTATGGTTCGTTAATATTATCTCCTTTTATATTGACTCATGCCACCTCGTTGTTGATTGGTCAATGTTTTATTGATTCTAATTGGTAAATGCCAACTTAAATTAAGAAGTCAATGCTTTCTTTGGTTGGAATCATCTGGTACTTGATTGGTCACTATCATCTTACTTTTAATTGACTCATGTCACAATGTTGTTGATTGGTCAATGTTATCTTGCTTCTGATTGGTTCACATTGTGTTGCAGCATCAACAGCAGGTTGCAGCAGCCGTGGAGCGAGCTAAACAAGTGACCATGCAGGAACTGAACGCCATCATCGGGGTGCGTTATACACGTTTCATACCTCTCTTTTCATTACTTACCTCATGATCCTATGGTATCATTACTTCATTGTTTTATAGCAGAGGTTCTTGTTTTCCCATTTACATTTTATCAAAAAAATAGCATGCAAGAATAACATTGATACCCTCATCATTACTGAAATGATTCATTAATACAGAAAAATGTGAATGGCTGCATTAAACTACTTAAACTCATCACTCTAAAAACAAGTTTTACTTAAATTGAATGCCATAAGGAGAAGCCAAACCCAGTACATTTTAAATATGAAATTTAAATTTTCATTTTCCAATTTCTAATTCTTGTTTTGTTACACACATGGTTAATGTATGAAAGGTACCTCAGAACTTTAGTAAGGTTGCTTCTATCATATTGAATTAAAAGCACTATGAAACACTAAATTCAAATCTTTTAAATGCCATTATCATTATCATATCTGTAATAAATAAACAATTCTAATAATTTATTGTCAAAATTATTTTATTATGAAATTTATTGAAATTTTAAATAATTTGGTTTATCATTATGTCAAGTTAATGCATAATTAACTGCAAATTATTATCAATAATAAAATGATTGAATTGAATGCAATTATCTCTTAACAAAGTTAAAATTGCCTGGTATATATATATATCACTGTGCAGGCATATAAATAATTTCATGTCTTAATGCTTTATCTTAAATTGGCAATAATATGATCAATGGAACCATAGTTATTAAGTTGATGAGCTTCGTATATAAACTGATGTGGCCATAAACCTTTATGAAAAGGAAACGATTGGTGATCAAGTGTACATCTATCTATAACGAACATAATTTGGTTAAATGCAATCATCTCTGGATGTTTATAATTTAATTTGTGGACTAAAATTTGTTATCAAGGATATGATTTATGAGCCATTGTATTCCTAACTTAGCTTGTGGGATTTTTATTCTAAATTTTTAAGAATGATTCAGTTCCATCTAGTAGTTTTACAATGACAATACTTGATTATTTTTTTCTGAGAATTCACATTGTGATCATTTGCTTGATTCCAAATTTGTTGCTTGCAATAGAAAAATCTGTTTCCATATGTAATGGGATTTCAGAAAATAATTTGAAATTGATTTCCTCTCCGTGGAGAATGGAAATAGTTTTAAAATGAAATTCCGCATTAATTCAGTATTACACATGCATGAAGTTCGAAAAGTGGAATCTTTATATTTGAATTGCTTTTTGAAATGCTAAATTCATGTTTAAATTATTCCATTATATTACAAGCTCTTGACTCATAAATGATACATGGGATTTGGGATGTTTTGAGCAGATATTTATTCTAGTGAAAAGAATGACATTTTATGTGATAATGGCTTGAAATCGCTGCACAAACTGCCACAAATCACTCATTTCTATGCACAGTTATAATATTTGCATTCTTAACTGTTCATTGTTCATATGCTCTTTTGAAATATGAATATTCATAAGGACAACTATTGTATTGTTTATTGACAACACTTTGGGGGAAAAATTCACAATGATAAGCTTTCACAAGAGTAAATGAAACTGAAAGTGGCAAAATTTACATAATATTAAGAAGTACTTTGAGTAAAGTCCTTTCATGATAACTGCTTGTAGGTTTATGTGCTAATAAAAAATTAATGGTGCGGTTTTGAAAATGAGAGCTCTATGAATGTGAATTTGAACCATCAGAATATAAAGGAAAGTGTCTCTTATCTTCTGATGTTGCATGATCAATTTTCTGTGTATATAAAAGATATTACGGCATGTTGCATTATCTCACGGAGCTATCTCCACGTTGCATCCATTTTGAGATCCATTAAGTCCATATAATACCTTGATCTTATAATACATGATTTGTTATCTTCGGCCGTGTTAATCCTGCTTTTATTGATTAAAATGTATGTTTTGTGATAGTTTGAAAATGATATCTGGCTGAGGCTCTTTGTTAGTACGAGGGTCCTTACAAACATATCAATGTACCAATCAAATCTCCCTAAAACTATCGGCAGGACATGTCCGACCTCCAAATTACTTATCACCAACTTTATCTCTCTGTTTTACAAGTATTGATCTTTTCAGTAAAATTTCCGGGTGAAACTTATTACCATAAAATTTGGATCCAAAACATCTCTTAAAGATTAAGACCTCCAAATGACTTATCACTTACAATATCTCTCTGTTCTACAAGTACCAATCTATCGTGTAAAATTGCCGGGTGAAACTTACTACCATAAAATTTGGATCCAAAACATCTCTTAAGAGGAAATTCTTGTTTGTTTTTCATAATGTGAAAAAAACCACTGGAGTGCCTATGGAAAGCTTCCTTTTTCAATATTTTTGTTTTTAAATGCATACACTCTAGTTCAAATCATATTTTCTAATTCCAACAACCAAAATATTACCTCCAGTGTCATATGTGCTGAAAATTGTGTTATGGTTATGTTTTTGGATAAAATACAGATTTAAACAAGAATGTCTCCGAAAATTTGCTTCAACAAGATGGCTCTACAGAAATTTCACTTTAAACTGACAATACCAGAATTTCTCCATGGAACAATGAAATTCTCTTCTATTCCAGCAACAAATGCAGGCACAGCATCTTCCCCATGCTCACGCCCCGACCATCCCGATGACGCCCCACCCCGCAGGACTGCAACCCCCAATACCTCCAGTGTCAGGAGCTGGCTTACTGGCACTGTCGCAGAGCTCAAGCTTCGCAGCTCATGCCCATAGCGCTCTCAATGCACTCAAAGAAGAGAAACGCAATGGTAAGTATCAACTGGCAAGAATATTTTTCAAACGATTAATTAATTTGATGTAAGAAAGGAGCCATAGAGAAAGGATTTGTGGTTGAATTCAAATCTAGACATACTTTTGAAGATGTTATTTTGAATTTGAAATTCATGTTTTGTTTTTAAATTTTATTTGATAATTTTTTTAAATTATGATTTGGGAGATACAGATAAGTTCCAAGGGAAGAAAACATCAAATGGATTCTATGATCAGTCTTAGGACCACTTTTGAAAACAAGAGATATTGTGAATTAGAGAAACATAAAGAAATAAACTGTTTCTTTTCATATGGATTGCTATTTTTATCTATGTGACCTATGAGTTATGGTCAATTAATTTTATATGGTACAAAATGACTCAAGAGGTCATTTTATCTTATATATTTTAATTGATATATTGTACTGGTAATATTTTAATCATTATGCATCAGTTTTTATCATTTCATTTTTGTTTATAAGTGTTGCTTCAATTACCGAAATTCTTCTCTGCAATAAGTGTTTCATATTTATGAATTTGTAAATCTTAAAAAGGAATAGTCATCATTTTCTTTGGTTAACATTAACAATTGAAATCTTTCATGATTTATTTCTTTGACTTCTTATCCTAAATTGTTTTCTCTTACCTTTTCATAATCATCAACAGAAGATGAAAAAAATGTGAGTATGAAAGTAAATTCTCATTATTATTATTAGTTTTCAATTAATAACAGTGTGGAGCCTCTGCTGTTATGTTGTGGCTTGGAAAGTTTAAGTGAAAGTATTATAAAAGAAATTATTGGTATTATAGTTAGGAAGACAAGTAAACTAAATAGAAATGTAAGCGTATGAAAAACAAAGAGTATTCACACTGCATACCTGTATCTAAAGAGAGTACTTAAAACTGATTTCTAAGTATATTTTTACAAGGTGTTATAAGCTAGCATGGTCACTGAGTGAGTCACTATAAAGCTGTTGGTGCAATTATGAATTAGATTTGGACACAGCTTGTTTATATCCATTTACTGGTAATGAAATGTAACCATAAATTGACCATAATAATCAGATGGTGTAGAACATTTAATTGGAAGGGATATATTAATTATCCCCCGCCACGAAGTGGAAGGGGGATATAGGTTTGAGCTCCGTCCGTGCGTCCGTCTGTCCGTCTGTCCGTCCGTGCGTGCGTGCGTCTGTCCGTTAAAGGAGCCAATTTTTCTCAGAAACTGTTAATGGTAGGATTATCAAATTTTGTGTGTGCCTTCAGGGTATCAATACCTTGATGGAGTTCGAAAATCAGAACCGCGCAAATATTTTTTCCGGAGTTATTGCCCTTGTTACGTTTTTTGGGACTCTGTTCGAGGTGTCTTCAAAGGAGCCAATTTTTCTCAGAAACTGTTACAGATAGGATCATCAAATTTCATGTGTGCCTTCAGGGTATCAATACCTTGATGGAGTTCGAAAATCAGAACCGCGCAAATATTTTTTCCGGAGTTATTGCCCTTGTTATGTTTTTTTGGGACTCTGTTCGAGGTGTCTTCAAAGGGGTCAATTTTTCTCAGTAACCGTTTAAGATAGGATCATCAAATTTCGTGTGTGCCGCGCAAATATTTTTCCGGAGTTTGGTGTCATGATATTTTTGAGTACACTCGAGTAGTTAGGAGAAGGTTTTGACTTAATTTAAAATAAAAACAAATCTGGCGGGGGATGTTGATGACTATGTCTTCTTGTTGTACATGTAAACACATATACTAAAATCCAATCAAAATTTGTTTTCCACAAAAAATATATCCATATTGGCTCGTTCAGGAATTTTAAAGACATGGAATGACCTATGAAAAGGGGGGTTTGCCCGATTTATGTTAGATTTATAAATTCATTGATAAAACCTCACAAGATGGGACAGAGATGATTTAAACCACTGATTTACCTTTGTCTGTCCTTTAAGAGATTCTTTTACTGACTACTCTGTGTCGGCCATCTTTGAACAAAAATGTAATTGAGTATTTCATGTTTAGCATGGTAACTGAATGAGTGTTATTGATTCTGACCCACAAAAATCTCATTGATTCCATGTTGATCCTCCATTGATCAATATGCCTCTTTATGAGAGAAGCTTTTCTCGAATTTAAGTTGTTCTTGATGCCTGTATTTGCAATTGACTTTGCACATGACATTGATTTTGGATTTCTGGCCACACACAAATAAACGTCTAACATCTGGATGTAGCGAAGTCAGAAATTAGTTTGCCCTCGAGGGGAAAATTATTTTGTAGCCGAGCAAATATGAGGGGCATTTTAAATAAAAGTTGTCCAATTTCTCTCTTGTGCCTTTGTTGGGTTGATGTGCAGTGCAAGTGCAGAGTGTGAAGGGTAAACAGGCGCTGCTGTGGAGTATTGGTTTAAGATATTAACTGTTTACTCTGCCATAGCTTAGACAATATTTGATGTCTGTGGCTTACGATTTGCCGACTAGGACGAGGCTGGATAAAAGCTGAATGCGGGAGGGAGTCTGTAAACATGCTGATGTTCTCTCTACACATGCAGTTGTTTGTTCACATGGACACAAAAGATTACTCTCATTTCGCTGTGAAATGAGTTTACTTGCATCGATCCTGGGAGCGTGTTTGTATTGTATAAATATTCCATTTGGGTTTCAAATTCCCTGAGATTTACTCTCCGGTTCTGTATCAACAGCTAAACAAGGCTATCCTTCTCAGTTAAAATGCTTTTATTTGGGCTAACCTTTTTCCAGCTTATTTATTTTGCATCATTGAAATGATTTAGAATCTCAGGAACAGGACCTGTCTGTCCAATAACCAAAACTAAATATTTGTGATAAAAATTTACAAAATTATCTTGACTGGTTGTTTACGCTCATGTGAAATACTGATTACGCCACGATGATCACTCAGTGTGGTACGAAGATAACAGAGAATTGGAGGCGCGGGTTGTTATAAATGTATTATCATATTTCCAAGTCTGTATGCAGTGGCTGTGTTCATTAGCACAGATTGCAACTATCATAGCCAAACATCACCGCTATTAGTGCATGTGTATTAATTGAGTGAAATCTCATGCCTTAAGAAGCTTTCGTTCTTTGGCAAGCTTTTCACGGAGGTGGTAAAGCCATAGCTTTGAAGCCTCTTTCTTCATCTATTATTTGCTAATTGGCTGGCTTTTTGTATCCCATTCTTCCGCCCCTACTGCACGTTTACTCACAAAGATTAGAAATTCTCGGAGGTGTGCTTTGCCGATAAGCCCGTCCTTTCTTTCTCCGATTTCTTTGTCTGAGTAGAGATTGAAAATGAATCGCAAGATTGATTCACTTTAGATTGAGGCTGAATTCGAAGCAATGCAAACTCAAAACTGAGGATCAATGAAAGACGCGTGTAAATAATCCCTCTATGATGCATTTATGCGAAGAGGAGGAATGCCAGTGAATTGCAATATTTCAAGCCCTCGATGTGTGCCCAGTCAGACGGCCATGTTTACACAGAGGCTGCCCTGTTTGCTTTAGTCGATAGGGAGCGTTAGGCCTGCGATGCCACGAGATATTTTTCTTAACCCATCAATTAGATGGATCAGTAACCCAGCGAATATTTGTTTGTCTTTGATTGGGGGCTTTGTGATTAAATAGAGAAGAATGCAGGAATGATCAACTATTGGGGACGTTGTGGAGACAGAGATAACAGAGTGCTATATATGGTTAACCACATACGTCTGTGTACATACAGGTGTTGAATCAACACGGCTTTGTGTCTCCATGCTTGTACTCCCAATTCTGCCTCCACTCGAGTTACTTTAACCCATTTAGTTGATATAACACTTACCAATGTTTGTTCTTCTTGTAGCCCGTATAATAGGGTTTATGTTAAATGGATATCGTTTTAAAGAAAATGGTATTTGATTATGTGTAATGGAAATAGCAGGGTATTTATTGAGTGGGTTATGTTATTTTTGTCAAATAACACATTTTATATGAAATGATATATTCATGCTCTTCAATATTTTTATAAGTTGAAGGAAAGTACTATGTTTTTAATGTTACTCAGGGAAACCAGAAAACTCTTGGATGATATATACGGTGCAGGGAAAGGTGTAGTTGTTCTTGTAATCAGATAGGAAATCAAAGGTAAATATGAAATGAATCAAAGGTATAACAGGGAATATGTTGACTTTGCTTAATGTCACTATTACAGGGTATATAAATGTTATACTGATGTTTGTACATGTCAGTAAGGCAGGATATATAGATGTTATACTGATGTTAGTACATTCAGTAAATCAGGGTACCGGTATATAGATGTTGTTGTGATGTTACTATGGGTCAGTAAGGCAGGATATAGATGTTATTCTGATGTTGCTACATGTCAGTAAGGCAGGATATATAGATGTTATTCTGATGTTACTATGGGTCAGTAAGGCAGGATATATAGATGTTTACTGATGTTACTACACATCAGTAAGGCAGGATATATAGATGTTATTCTGATGTTACTTTGGGTCAGTAAACTTGCCAGGGTATATAGATGTTATTCTGATGTTGCTACATGTCAGTAAGTCAGGGTATATAGATGTTATTCTGATGTTGCTACATGTCAGTAAGGCAGGATATATAGATGTTATTGTGATATTACTATGGTCAGTAAGGCAGGGTATGATATATACTGTAGATACTGTAATTCTGTAATAATATCACATATCAGGCAGAGTATTTAGGTGATATTGAGGTGTTGTACAGACTAGATGGGTTATACAGATTTGACTCTATAGTTCAAAGTACCTCAAGGATTTGCTGTAGACCTGCTGCTGATAAACCACTGGTACAAGGTCTTGCTCAATTTTGGTTTCTCCGCTTGAACCAAGGGGCAAATCTTCCCAATCAAAGTACTTGAGAGTTAAGGTGGCTTATCCAAAGTGTTTGCAATGATAATTTAGCACAGGAGATATCTGTGTCGGCTACGAAGGACTCCTAGATGTCAATATGGAGTGTGGTACCCTGCTGTGCTTACAATCCTCTTGTTTGGCAATCCGGTAGCAATAAGGAGCTTGTGCCTCTATTAGGGAATAAACTTGTAGGGACTTGGCTTTAGATCATATGCCAGGTATTTTAGTGACAGGAGATAGTGACCAATCTTGTCATGCTCGTTTTAATGATCTACTCTGTCTCATAGTTGTCTTATCTTTGTTTTTTATGCTTGTCTAAATATCACACCCATCAAAGTATAATTGAGATTTATTGTCCTGCTCCCATTGCACAAAGCTTCTTGGTAATCTAAAGTCACTAAGGTAGCCTTAGTGCAGCAATAACAATGGATTACACTAAGGTTGACCTTAGAGTTAATGTTGAGTTCAACTACCCCATGGACATGTTAAGTTTCGATTTTGTTTTGTCCATTCTTGTTGTATAGTGTATTCTTTACATACATGTAGTTCTGAAATTCAAACAGTTAAGTTGGTCACATTATTATCTTACACATAATATAGTCTTTTCATATTACAAATGGTCAGATTAGTATATTTTTCTTTTAGTTTGGGCCATGAAATATCTCTCTCGCTATTCTAAATAAATCTGGTTACCAAACAAAGAAAGGAACATAGAGTTTAGATACGTGTGGAGCACAGTGGTGTATTGGTGAACAAGATGGCCTCTCATGACTTTGGTCTGTGTTTGAATCCTGGTGTAGGCACCAAATATATCTGACCTGGGCCTTGTTATGAGTTGTGTCCCTTAGCAAGGCATTTCATCCCAATTGCACTCAGCCTGTCCAGCTGTACGAATGGGTAGGTACCTTAAAAGGGAAATGAATGGACCTATACGCAATATGCCTGCATCAAAAGCGTGTACTGTTCCATCAGGGTAATGATGGAATCTTTCATTCTCTCCCAGCAGAGGCAGATCAAGTCCTGTTGATTTAGCCTCTGTTATATTACGCCGAGTTTGTGGGATAGAATGGGAGATGCCTGATTGAAGGCAATCAAAGTTAGTTGTGCAATTGCTGTTCTGAAATCATCGTTTTGGCTACTGAAACAAGGCAAAAGCATTGTGATATGAACCACCCTTTCCATGAGAGAAGCGTTGTCATTTGCTTAAGAAATTCAAATGTATTGTGATGCAGTTTTTTTCTGCCAGGGGAAACTGCCAGAACCCACAGATTTCGGCGTAATAGAACAGAGGCTAAATCAACATGACTTGATCTGCCTCTGTGGGGAGAGAATGGGAATCTTTGTGCTTTGAGTATACCTAGCATTGAAATAGCACAATACAAATGGACAATTATTTATCAGATTACACTTTAACTGAAGTTGTCTGTTGATCTTCATCCTTATATGTTATGACTTTAATTTCTGGCAGAAGAATTATTTTGCATTTATTCACGATCGACTATAATGTTAATAGAGAGAAGGGAAGGCGCATTTGTATAGAGAAATTAGCATAAAGTTTCAATCATTTTCTTCATTAAGAAAACAGACTAGAAACAAAATTAAATTTAAACATAGGAAGAATATTTCTTAGCGAATCCAATTACATTGCATTGATAAATTCAAAAGGATCCACTTTTTGAATGATGCATTGTCCATCTTGCGCATGCCTTCAGTTCTGACAACTTAGTGTATTATGTATTAGAATTCAAAGAGCAATACATCATCTGTTTTGTGAAACTTGAAAATACAATATTTGTTACATTTGTTAAAGAAAGGAGAAAAAATAATATTAACATGATCATGAATGATACCTTTACAATACAGACATGTCAGCCTTGAAACTGATCAGTGAAAACCTACATTTTTATATACCTATAAATTACCAAAGTTTTCTAACTTTACAAAAAATTTGGACAGATCCTTTTACCTGACAAAGTTGACTCATTTAAAAAATCTCATAAACTTAGAGTCTTTTTTAAGTACTCTCATTCAATATTACATAAAGGTATCACCCCAGTGAATCAAATACTGTTTGTCTGACATGATGTGTTTTTTGTTACAAGAAGACGTTTTTTTACACGTAGGATTGTAGAGAAGATATCCAAGAATAGATGTAATTGAAATGAAACTTGATACAGGAAATTAAAAATCTTCAATTTTTAGCAGCGGGCATCTTCATCACCACACGATAGGGACCGCTATGTTCACCGGAGTCGGTCGCCTGAAGTTAACAATCGTGACGCCAAGAGAAAAAGATTGGATGACAAAAATGGGGTAAGACTGTCTGTGCTCGGAGATAGCTTCGGGGATTGGAAATAAATTGAACTTATATAATGAAACTCAACTCTTAGTGCGTTTGAGTTAAAAGTATTTGGTTCAAAACTTCTTGATGAGGAAATATGTAAAGGTTGAAGTTATGTTGCATCACACAAAGAAGATTAGATTTATCATAACAAGGTATTTGTTTCATCTCTTACATGATGGTAATTACAAAATGATTTTGTTACATTTAATTTTGGAGTTCTGATTGGATCCTATTTTACAAAAGCATGCATGGGTTCTCAATAAATGCAGATGAGATGTTCAGTAATATCATGTGCATTTAGATACCTTGTGACCTCGCCATCCATCAGGACAAATAGTTCAAATTCAAAAGCTTGTATTTCCGATGTATTGAATATATAACTTTAGTTCAAAAAGGGCTCAAATCATGTAGATAATTATTTAATGGAAACTAATGATGTGATGTCAGATGTAATATACATTGATCTTGGATTAGTTGTAGTCAACTAATTTTTAACGACTTTCATAATTATTATTATCATGATTATTATTTGCTGTTTAATACTGTTTTATGACATGTAACTGAAAGACAGAAAGTGTCGTTTGTGTTGTTTCTTGGTTAAGAAGACTTGTTTGACAATGATGAAGAAATATTTTTAAAGCAAAGTGTTTATTTGATGTTTTCCAGGAGAATGAAGGAGAACAAAGTGACACAGAACTGGTCGTGGATGATGGTGATGTAAGTATTTCAATTTATCATGATTAATAATTGCTGAAATTAGTATATATCATCGAAAAAATATTTTTCTCCAAGTATTTTATCATGTAACTTTCCCTTGTGACATTACACTTACAGTAATAATATGTCATTGTTGATGTCATGAAACATTTGAATGACATCATGAGGATTGTAACTTCATTCATAGATTGTTAGAGACCTATTTAATGATTTGGAAAATGTAATAAATAAGACCTTTGACATTTCTTGATGAAAACCATGTTGATCTAACATTATGAAGTAGAAAGTCGTTTGTGTAAATTACAATCATGGACTGCTCATGAAGAAATACATTTCAAATTCACTTGATGAGAAAGATTGTTTTCAATAAGAAATGTCAAATATCATCTAGGTATCTAGTGTCATTTTATTTTATCAAAGTTCTCTATTCTCTTGATTTTGTTTGATAGAGAAATCTAAAACAACGGTTTGGATACAATCTTTCTTCATTACACTTATTCAATTTTTTCTTGAATATTTTATTTTGGATAGAGTGTATCTGAACATTATGTTCCTCCTTTATTGCAAAAATTAAGATTTTGACCCTGTTAAATGATGATATAATGCTACAGGTGAAATTTCAAAAAGCATTATCTCAAAGTTTAAGGGACAGTCTCTAAAATAAAGGTTTAAATTGTAAGAAACTTAAAGTTTGAAGATTAAGTGTTTTGATATTATTATTCTTACTAAAAATAATACAAAACAGTTTTATGCTATCAAAAGGTTAGTCTGTGGGGAATAACGTGTCTCATCCTAATTGCTGATATGTTTTCAACTGAAATAAATTCATGTTCCATAGGATGTTTTGATCTTTGTCATATCATAAGAATAAAGATTACATGTTTTGAAGTCAAGATTGCATTATATAAGATGCTCAAATACTCTATAATTTCTTTTGATAGAATTTTATAAAAAGGCTCCTTTATATTTTGATCAATATTGTACAACTTTAGAGAAAAAGTAAAGATGCTACCAGGAGAAGATAAATCAAGATGATTTTAATTGAATTTCAAACTTTTGTGAAAAAATACATCCAAATACCAACTTTTTTAATTCTTTTATTTGAATGATCTAAAACTTGTATGTATCAATTTACATCCTTTGATTTTTTTCTGTCTTTGTTTCTATTGAATAAGTGCAGTGCTTTCACATGTGGTTCTCTTTAGGATGAACATTTTCTTTGATATATTATTTATTTGTCGCAGTATTTTTTACTTAACCGACAAATGCACTACAAACACTTGTTTTCTTAGCTTTTGATTGTTCAAATTTAAAACATTTTGGGATACAAATATCACAGTCGCATGTTTTGTTTTGTATTTTACTTATAATATAATAATATTTTTATATCATTTAACAAAAAATATGGAATGGAACCGATAAATTGTCAAAAGTTAGACAAATAAGTTGTATACTTCTTTCAAAAAGTGTTCAAAAAAGAATAAAACAGGAAAATTTCTCTGATATTTAATGAAAGACAACTCTGTAGCGTTTTATTTTTCCTTATCACATTTTAAGTTTTTACGTTTTAAGGATCTACAGATTCATTCTATGTTTGTCGTTTAAGAATGCAGAAACATATTGAAAATGTTAAAGTTTTGTTTTCATCACCGCTATGCTTTCATTAAAACTTTTAATGTATAACAATTGTGATTAAACATTTCACCATTTACTTTATCGCAGCTTGTGTATACAACCTTTTATAAAGCCTTCAACGCAAATGTCAAACACATTTTTGTAAACCTTATTTCTAGAGAAATAAAAATTGACACAATTAGAAAACAGCGATGCCATAAATCAAGTAATGTTATACATCAAATATCATTTCATTGTTTTATATTCGTAGAAACTAAAAAATGCATCAACGAGATTTAAAGTTTCGATTAGTTTCTGTAAGATAAAACTTTTGATTAGATTTTAAGTTGATTTTTCATGAAATATTCCTTGGCATCTCAGAAAAATAGGAATTACTTTTATCTGGATACAGCAAGTCACAAGGAAGGATTCGTAAATAATTTACAATGTTCTATGTTATTTTTCAATTCATTTGATAAAAATGTTTTCTTTCCAAATGATTTCCGTATTCAAATATTACCATTAATCATACAGCAGGTAATATATATATATACATAAACTTAATTCTAGTCATATATATGGCCAATAGAGTTCTTTCTGTAAAGCTAAAGCACAATTCATACATCGATATGACGTTGTACAAAATATCACAACAACAAAATAAGGCAATTTAAAAATTTTGACTTTGGTGATTAATAGGGGTTGTTGGGAAGCATGTGGAATCGGTAGGAAGGAGATGGGGCATGGATTGGTGGGGTTCTTGGAAGCTTGGGATTTACAAATTTCAACTTTTTGCTCATCTGGCCTGTAAGGCCCGATGGGCTTATGGCATGGCATGGTGTCCGGCGACCATCCGTCCATCCGTAAACTTTGTGGAATTTCAACTTCTTCTCCAGAACCATAAAGCCTAGAAAGCTGAAACTTTTTGTACAAACTCTTTGGCTAGTGAGGATTATAAATTGTAGCTTTATTGGCCCAGTGGCCCTTATTAGGGGCCACACCCTTAGAACCTATTTTCATCTTCTTCTCCAGAAGCATAAGGCCTAGAAAGCTGAAACTTTGTGTACAGACTCCTTGACTAGTGAGGATAAGTTGTAGCTTTGGTGGCTCTGTGGCTCCTAATAAACTGTACCTTAAACTACACGTTATATATAATATCCATTCAATCTATTCTTTCTGTTCTTTCTGTTCTATCTATTCTATCTATTCTATCTATTCTATCTATTCTATCTATTCTATCTATTCTATCTATTCTATCTATCTACTCCAGGAGCACACCTCCCCGATGAACGGCGACTTGTCTCCAAGGGAGAAGGCGAACAAGGATGTGTTGAACAACAACAAGAAACAGGACGATCGGAGCAGTCCGCGCAGCGACACATCACACGGGAGTGGCACCTCCCTCAAACAGAAAGAGGTGCGAGAGGAACAGTTTCATGAATGCAGCTAACGGCTAATTTAACTAAACGCCAACTTTCACTCATTGCTATATCATTCAGTTATCGTACACATATACTGAACTTTTACATCCAATCTTCAAATCTTTATTTATTAATTTGTATCTGCAGTCTTATTTCCAGTGCCTTCAAAAGGACAACAAAGTTAATGTCAAAACAATTTTTACAGTGCCTGAATTAGCATCTACATGATTTTCATAACTATATATATTTAATGAGTTTTATTAAAATAGGTCTAATTCCAAGAAATAAAATGTTTGCAATATGAACACTACGGAAACATGAAATCTTCTACACTAGATCTGACTGGACCCCTGTCCCTGCATGTTTTACCAGTTTAGTGCAGCCGAAACCCAGTGGGTAATACCGCTAGCAGTGATAATGTTCAAAGCATGGTTAACAGGAGTTGCTTACCCCTGGCTTGATACCAAGTGCTCTTGCCGCCGGTTTGTGATTTGTTATCTGAGTATATGTAGGGACATGCGGTCAGACCTAGTTGAAAGGAAACCTTTCGAATTATAAGTTTCATTCTCGATTAAGTTGATATTTTAAAACTTTATTCCTTGAGACAAGGCCAATTTTGATTAAACTGATATTAAACAACCAGGTGTCATTTATACAAATATGTTACAGAATGACAAGGCTGCTACACCCGTCTCCAAATCTGCCACGCCCACCAGTTCAGGAAGTGCCACGCCCGGTCCATCGGTGCCGCCAGGACCGTCAGCAGCGGCCGGGAAACCAGGTGCCAAAGTCCATCCTCTTGGTATGGGACTGGGGGAGAGGCACGCTAGCACCTCAACCTCCGTTAGATACACTAGGCTAGAATAGGACACTAGGGCTAGAGTCTAGCTATAATTTTCATGTGGAAAGTAATTTTTTGCAATATTTCATATATTCAATTTACAATAATTCATATTGATGCTTAGCAACAAAGATTTTCTTTTCTATACAATGAAATGATGAAAATATATTGATGTTTTAAAAGTCGGAATACATCTTCAAAGTCCACTGCAAGATACATGTATAGATAAAGATGAAATATCTGTCACCAATAAGTCAAATGATGACGCCTCCATGTTAAACCCTACCCTGTTGCTTGCAGCCAGCTACCCGTTCCTACCCCACCGTGAGATGAGTCCCAACAACTTCAACGGAGTTCTCCACAACAGTATCTCTCCCGGACCCTTCCCCAGACCACTGGTACGTCAAGCTACACTTTCTTTGATTGTGACATTCTGCAACTACCAATAGTCTTGTGTTATGAGATGTTTTACTCTCTGATCAAAATGTGTCTCTCCCGGACCCTTCCCGAGACCACTGGTAGGTTAAGCTACACTGTCTTTGATTGTGACATTCTGCAACTACCAATAGTCTTGTGTTATGAGATGTTTTACTCTCTGATCAAAATGTGTCTCTCCCGGACCCTTCCCGAGACCACTGGTAGGTTGAGCAACACTTTCTTTGATTGTGACATTCTGCAACTACCAATAGTCTTGTGTTATGAGATGTTTTACGCTCTGATCAAAATTTATCTCTCCCGGACCCTTCCCCAGACCACTGGTACGTCCCGCATCAGCGTATTTAGTTGAGGTTTTAGTAAAACTGTTGTTACAGGAAAGTGTACAGGTGAACTGTTGACTTACTTTATGCAATCCAAATGACATGCCTTTTTCAATGAGTGACTATTGTCAAGAAAGGGAATAAGGGTGGCTTTACATCAGCTATCCTGCAATATTGTTGTTGATTTTTTAGCAAGGCAAATCCATTTTCCTAGCTCAACTAATTAGAGGTGTTCACACTAAAATGGCAACAAGCATCTTTGATTTGTGACCTTGTGCAACTACTAGTGACTGACATTGTTGTGTAGTGAGATGTTTTACTCTCGGATCAAAATATATTTCACATATAGTGATAATCAATGGATCAAATTTGACAAAATTACAAAAAATTAAAAACGTTGCTTCAGTTCCTTAAGGCTATAAATTCAGCTACTGGATCTTCAAATTATAGAGAGTACATGTCTGTGATTGTGTATTACAGGTTGGTTTGGAAGGGTCGCCCGCAGCTCATATGAGGGGGGCAATCGGCAGCATTCCAGGGGGCAAACCGTGAGTTAACAATCATTTCACTTTCCTTCTACCTGAAGAGCTTAAGTCTTTTGATTATCATATATGCTACCAAATTAAGACTTTAACATGAACCATAACTAAAATAGTTTTCTTTATTGTCTTTAAACATGTTTGTGTTGAGTTGAAAGTGTAGTCAGTTTGGACAATCTTATATAAGAGGACTATGTACAATTTTAAAGTGGAAAATAACTGTCAAAGAAGTCACAAGAAACCAATCACTTTCTAAAAAATGTACCCTATGACAGCAGGAACATCATTGTCATGTCCAGTTTGATTGCCCATTTTGGAAATGTTTTTAATACAATACTATCACATCTGTATGGCATCTCAACAATAACTTGTTCCTAAACTCGCAGAGCCTACTCTTTCCACGTAAGCGCTGATGGTCAGATGCAGCCGGTTCCGTTTCCTCCGGACGCTCTGATTGGTCCAGGCATTCCACGCCACGCACGACAGATCAACACGTTGAATCACGGGGAAGTTGTGTGTGCCGTAACCGTTAGCAACCCCACCAGACATGTATACACAGGGGGAAAGGTGTGGTGATTTTTTTGTGTAATTATTTTTCTGTAAATAGTAAATTTTATTTTATTGTTTAATAAATCCACCCAAGAATTGTATCTAAGCTATCTTTTATCATGATAAATTGATCTGATCACCTTTGGCTTACCATGATAACTATGAACAGTATCTTTTTGTATTTATTTTCTTATAAAATATTTCTGTCCATATCAAATATTGTTCAAAACCTATTCGTTCCATTGCATATACATGTATTTTGCAATTGTTGAGTAATTATTTCCTGGGTTGTTATCTTATAGATAATGTAAATGCAAACAGATGAAAAAACCTGTAGCAGTTCCCTTGAAATAAAAGAGTCCAAATCATTTACCAGAACAGATTGGGTCTTATTTTTGCTTGTTTGGCACATCGACTTATGTCTTATAGGGAAATATGAGGAAATGTTTATAAATTATGCCCATTCCAAGTTGAGTCCCGTAACTGTAATCTAGAACACCATCTTTCCTCTCTGCTGTGTTACTGACGGAGTGTTTGTTTGTTGCTTCCTGCAGGGTTGTGTCAAAGTCTGGGACATCAGTCAGCCTGGCAACAAGAGTCCCGTCTCTCAGCTGGACTGTCTCGTATGTATCACTACCTACCTATCTACCTACCTACATCTTACTCACTCTCTTGACTTGTTGGTTAAACATGAAATACTAAAATATAGCTAGATATGCTAAATTATCTCTCAGCTTTACTCTTCTATGTATACCTACTTAATTACTCTCTTGTCATGTAATCAGTGATCAAATAAGAAATGCACATAATTTCAAACTCCTAAATCTTTCCTGATTAACTGAATGATATAAGAATTCATTTAAAGAACCTTGATGTCTTCTTACAGCAAAGAGACAACTACATTCGATCAATCAAGTTATTACAAGATGGCCGCACTCTGATTGTGGGGGGAGAAGCAAGTACTCTCTCTATCTGGGATCTCGCTGCCGTGAGTTCATCTTGATTGATGTTTTTATTTTCAAGTTGAATTTGTCATTAATGATAACAGACACAATGTACCATGTTTTGGGCGGGATCTAGCTCTCAAATGAGTTCCGGTTTTTAATTATGTTTAATATTGATCAGTTTTGCTGTTTAAAGTACTAAATGCAAGATTTTTCAAACACTAAGAATTTTCCCTATAACCTGTGGTTAAGAATCTAAAAGCAAAGTTCAGATTATGATCAGAAATTGATATGTTCCTTTAAAATAATAATAATCATCAACTCTCCTTCTCTCCAGTCGACCCCTCGTATCAAGGCTGAGCTGACGTCCAGTGCCCCGGCTTGCTACGCTCTCGCCATCAGTCCGGACGGTAAAGTCTGCTTCAGCTGCTGCAGTGACGGTAACATCGCAGTCTGGGACCTGCACAACCAGACTCTAGTTAGGTGGGTGGACTTGTCTTGATAGTTAAATAGTCAGGCTAACCCGACTCTAGTTAGGTGGGTGGACTCGTCTTGATAGTTAAATAGTCAGGCTAGCCAGACTTTAGTTAGGTGGGTGGACTCGTCTTGATAGTTAAATAGTCAGGCTAACCCGACTCTAGTTAGGTGGGTGGATTTGTCTTGATAGTTAAATAGTCAGGCTAACCAGACTCTAGTTAGGTGGGTGGACTCGTCTTGATAGTTAAATAGTCAGGCTAACCAGACTCTAGTTAGGTGGGTGGACTCGTTTTGATAGTTAGATAGTTAGGCTAACCAGACTCTAGTTAAGTGGGTGGACTCGTCTTGATGGTTAAATAGTCAGGCTAACCAGACTCTAGTTAGATGTGTGGACTCGTCTTGATAGTTAAATAGTCAGGCTAACCAGACTTTAGTTAGGTGGGTGGACTCGTCTTGAGTGTTAAATAGTCAGGCTAACCAGACTCTAGTTAGGTGGGTAGACTCGTCTTGATAGTTAAATAGTCAGGCTAACCAGACTCTAGTTAGGTGGGTGGACTCGTCTTGATAGTTAAATAGTCAGGCTCACCAGACTCTAGTTAGAAGGGTGGACTTGTCTTGATAGTTAAATAGTCAGGCTAACCAGACTCTAGTTAGGTGGGTGGACTCGTCTTGATAGTTAAATAGTCAGGCTAACCAGACTCTAGTTAGAAGGGTGGACTTGTCTTGATAGTTAAATAGTCAGATTAACCAGACTCTAGTTAGGTGGGTGGACTTGTCTTGATAGTTAAATAGTCAGGCTAACCAGACTCTAGTTAGAAGGGTGGACTTGTCTTGATAGTTAAATAGTCAGGCTAACCAGACTCTAGTTAGGTGGGTGGACTCGTCTTGATAGTTAAATAGTCAGGCTAACCAGACTCTAGTTAGGTGGGTGGACTCGTCTTGATAGTTAAATAGTCAGGCTAACCAGACTCTAGTTAGGTGGGTGGACTCATCTTGATAGTTAAATAGTCAGGCTAACCAGACACTAGTTAGGTGGGTGGACTCGTCTTGATGGTTTAATAGTTTGGCTTACCAGACTCTAGTTAGGTGGGTGGACTCGTCTTGATAGTTAAATAGTCAGGCTAACCAGACTCTAGTTAGGTGGGTGGACTTGTCTTGATAGTTAAATAGTTAGGCTAACCAGACTCTAGTTAGGTGGGTGGACTCGTCTTGATAGTTAAATAGTTAGGCTAACCAGACTCTAGTTAGGTGGGTGGACTTGTCTTGCTTCCCAGAACATAGTTAAAAGGGTGGACTAGTCTTCTAGGTAGTTAAAAGAGTCAAGCTAGCTCGACTGTATGGAGGCCCAAGTTTCTGGTTGAAAACAATTACCTCTCTGGGGTCATTGTACATTTATGATCTTATTGAAACTGTTCTGAACTTATTAATTGAGATTAGGTCATTTAAATAACTTACTGCTTCATGTGTAAAAAAGATATTGCATGTTAAGGAGCAATAGGTTACAATACATGTGTTGAAGGGTCCACAAGATGTCTGTTGTACTTCCAGGATTTATTGATCTCTTCAGAGACTAATCTAGCCTGAAATATCTTGACATTTTGAAGATTTTCCATGTGTCACTTTTCATCTTCTCAATTAACCAGAAATGCCAAGTTTTACATGTTATTTAAAGCTATATTTCTTTCCAGACAATTCCAAGGCCACACCGATGGCGCCAGCTGTATTGATATTTCCACAGACGGAACCAAACTGTGGACCGGAGGTCTGGACAACACAGTCAGGTCCTGGGATCTTAGAGAGGTACGAGCACGTCTTTCTCTTGAAATTTCCCTAAAAAAACCAAATCCTCGGTTATCCAGAGCCAAATGTTCAGATGCTCACACTATGTCACCCTGGGACTTTTCATCCGGAAAAACTGCACTGAAATTACTCGCCTTAGTGTAACTTTAGGATTCCCAGACAAGTGCTTCCAGGTTCCACTGCAAATCATAGCCTCCATTTTGTTTAGGCCTTTCTCTCAGCAATATCTCTAGAAGAAATTTAAAAATAAATAATGAAAAAGGCTTTTGGTCTTTAGGTTCCACTGCAAATCATAGCCTCCATTGTGTTTAGGCCTTTCTCTCAGCAATATCTCTAGAAGAAATTTAATGATAATGTAAAAGGCTTTTGGTCTTTAGGTTCCACTGTAAATCATAGCCTTCATGGTCTCTATGGCTTACTCCCGGCAATGATACTTGTCATAGATATGAGGTATTTAAGCAGCTTAGGTCTGGGTATTTAAACGTGTAATGAAATGATGAATAGTTTTTCTTCTGAAGTCCTGAATTAACATGTCACAGTTTCATTATCATTTATGAGTTGCCTTGAACTTGGAACCTTAATGAAAGTGAAAATCATTCATCAAAGTAATCATTGTTATTTTTTCTTCATCAGTGCTTTCAGACATTAAGTTATCTATCTTTAAACCATGATTGGGATCCTTTGTTAACGTTGTTTGTGTCATGTTACTAAATACCAACATTATTTATCACAGGGTCGTCAGCTTCAGCAACATGACTTCACATCTCAGATCTTCTCTCTGGGCTACTGTCCTACTGGGGACTGGCTGGCTGTCGGGTAAGTCTCAATCATAGTGTGAACTTCTCCTGTAGTAGAATCTACTGGATATCCTGCCTCACAATCATAGTCTGAACTTCTCCTGTAGTAGAAATCTAAAAGGCTAGAAACATTTCTAAAAAGCATTAGATAATATGCCGTGCGTAAATACATTCTTCGACCTCGAAAGAAGTTCAGTATGGTACAACAACAAATGTCATCAAAGGATTAATTCACCATCAGAGGTCACGATTTATCAATTATTTATGTTAAAGAGAATATGTTAATATCATTATCTGTTTAAACTCTATCTGTAGATCATTGGATATGTCTATGTATGCTGCCCAAAGCCAGTATCCTATGATAGTATGACAGTATTCCTATCCCCTGACAAGTTCCTGTGTTTAGTACACACAGAAGGGCCTGACAATAATTCCATCAGTCAAAAGCTTTCATCATTCAACTTATACACCATTTGCTTGAAAAAATCATATAACCATTTGAATAAATCATGGAAATATGGAATTCCCCAAACATATATTCATTTAATATTTCAAACATATCATAAGAAAAAAATTAGAATTAGCTATTGTGGTGTATTGTGAGTGTAAAAGAAGCTACTAAGGCAGATATATTTCTATTTTGCCGACCATTTTGATATGTATGAGAATTAAATCAAAATATGCATAGTGCACTTATTATGGCTGTATGAAAAATATGCTTCATTTATTTTCCTCAAATGTTGTAATTTGCCTGTTGAACTAATAAATCAAATGATACACCTAGATGCAGCATGAGTTATATGCTGCGCAATATGCATTTTAGAAATGTGTGACATAGATTTACATCACTATTTCCCACAGAATATAGAAGTTGTTCATCAATAAGAATCGTCCTTAATGTTCTTTATTGTTCTCTTTTGCCCAAGAAAACAGGTGCTCTTTTGATTTGCTCCAAATGTTCTTAGAATCGTCCTTAATGTTCTTTATTGTTCTCTTTTTTCCAAGAAAACAGGTGCTCTTTTGATTTGCCCAAAATGTTCTAAGAATTGTCCTTAATGTTCTTTATTGTTCTCTTTTCCCCAAGAAAACAGGTGCTCTTTTGATTTGCCCCAAACGTTCTAAGAATCGTCCTAAATGTTCTTTATTGTTCTGTTTTTCCCAAGAAAACAGGTGCTCTTTTGATTTGCCCCAAATGTTCTAAGAATCGTCCTTAATGTTCTTTATTGTTCTCTTTTTCCCAAGGAAACAGGTGCTCTTTTGATTTGCCCCAAATGTTCTAAGAATCGTCCTTAATGTTCTTTAATGTTCTCTTTTTCCCAAGAAAACAGGTGCTCTTTTAAATTGCCCCAAATGTTCTAAGAACCGTCCTTAATGTTCTTTATTGTTCTCTTTTCCCCAAGAAAACAGGTGCTCTTTTGATTTGCCCCAAACGTTCTAAGAATCGTCCTAAATGTTCTTTATTGTTCTGTTTTTCCCAAGAAAACAGGTGCTCTTTTGATTTGCCCAAAATGTTCTAAGGATCGTTCTTAATGTTCTTTATTGTTCTCTTTTTCCTAAGAAAACAGGTGCTCTTTTGATTTGCCCAAAATGTTCTAAGAATCGTCCTTAATGTTCTTTATTGTTCTCTTTTTCCCAAGAAAACAGGTGCTCTTTTGATTTGCCCAAAATGTTCTAAGAATCGTCCTTAATGTTCTTTATTGGGTTTTTTCCCCCAAGAAAACAGGTGCTCTTTTGATTTGCCCCAAATGTTCTAATGTGCCTAATGTCTCCCCTACAGCATGGAGAGCAGCAACGTTGAAGTGTTACATCAGTCCAAACCAGACAAGTACCAGCTCCATCTCCATGAGAGCTGCGTCCTCTCTCTCAAGTTCGCCTACTGCGGCAAGTGGTTCGTTAGCACGGGTAAAGACAATCTCCTCAACGCTTGGAGGACCCCCTATGGAGCCAGCATATTCCAGGTATGTTCAGAGCTGAGAATATCACTGTCTTGTCACTTTTCATCAGGAATAGTGGCTAGATCTTGATTGCCTTTTGAAATTTCTTAACAGAAAGAACTTGAAATATCCATCATAATATGTAGGTAAAATTACTTTGTCTTCTGATAGTGGAAGTATTTTACTTTGGCAAAATGTAATGCAGTGATCTTACATAAACCAGTAAATTGTCTTCTATTTAATACTTTTGTAATGTTTCTAAGCAGCCTTTTTGAAAACACCATGAAAATAAATCAATTTGAAATAAAACTTTGAAACATGACAAGTCAAAAATGAAAAATTCTTTGTAAATATCATTGGAATGGATATGTATCTTTGATAAAAAGTAATGCATGAAATTTACATAAAGCAGTTACAAGAGTTCCATGGAACACCTCCTTGATGGTATATATTCAATTTCCTGTTCTATCATTGTGAAAAGCTTCTGTTTTTCATCTCATAGAATTGATTTTCTTTTTATCAAATTGCCTCATTCAATCTTAATCTATTCCAAGTTTCAAAGAATGTAAATTCAATGAAGAGTGTAGCAATCTGAGTCGGCAATGTAATAACCATTGTGAATCACACACCCATGTAAGCCTCATTCTCCAAATGCCTTTAATAGATTGCGTTTGTGAAGTGAAAGCCATTGTATTGACGACGTTTCTTGTACTTCCAGTCGAAGGAGTCTTCTTCCGTGTTGAGTTGTGACATATCAGCTGATGACAAGTACATCGTCACTGGCTCCGGAGACAAGAAAGCCACGTTATATGAAGTCATTTTCTGATTGGCTGCTTCCATCCTGGAATTCTGGAATCACGTTCTTGAGCTTCAAAGCAGAAGCATGATCAAAGAACTTCTTTTCACATGGATCGTTACAGGACTTGGAGATGTTGATGACCATAGAAGTATTACAATCGTCAAATCAGATTGCACGCTACAAAAACAGCCTTTGTGCTGAGAACTTTTGAAATACATACCTAAGTGTTGGGATATAATATCTCTAATGCAGAGGGATAATCATCTGAGAGATGTTAAGCTGAGTATTTTGCCGAAAGGATAAGCTTACTTCAGCAGGATAATCTGCCCTCGGCAGGATACACTTCATCAGGACATGAGTGCTATATGTATATATGTGACTATTGGGTGTACAGACAGCATTTATGGAAAATTCTTGTTTCCATGGAAACAAAAGTGACATGGTGTGCTAAGAAAGATGACAGTGGTGTTAGATAGATCTGTATCTATGTGTGATTCATTTCGGTACTATTTCACCCATTGTCGTATCATGTGTATATATCAAACTCTAGACCAGAGCGATAGTGTGTGGAGTTTGTACAAGTCTGTGAGATCTTTCTATAATCGTGTGCAGTGTTCGTCTCTACATTGTTTGTGCTTACCCTCTGGTCTCCACACTGCAGTAATAAATGAGTCATCAATGGATACCGTTTCTCATTCAGGAAGTGTCACCCTTAGTTTGTGTTGTTCCATTGTTTCCCTTGGAGTATTCACTCATCAGCATTTTACTCATCAAGGAAAGGAAGAATTGGATGAAAAACACGACATTCACAACTCATGATTGCATAGTGTCAGTCTCCATACTCAAGGGATATACTTCTTTGCCTCTATTGATTTAAAGTTAGCAGCAAGCTATAGAACAGTTATAGTGCCCAAATATATTTATTAATAATGATTCTATTAAAAAAAACATATCCCCAAAGACACTTGCAAAAAACTGACAGGCAATTAGGGTTTTTGACAGTTTAAGTAAATAAATCATCAAGCCCTAAAATTCAAGATAAGACTTGGTCCTAAGACTGGCTTTCTTAACCATCACAAGAGTACAAATGAATTGTTATTGACAGTTTATTATATTTTGGTAGTAAATGATACTATCATAGGCCATACTGTATCACACATTATGTGGACAACGATGTGGTCAAGCATATCACACATTTTCTAAGACAAATGACATATTGATAAAACTTGATTTTCAACTAAAACCTTATGGCCAAAAAATAGATTTTTGTATATCCTAACAAGTTTTGACCAATATTTTTGTCAATTCTGTAAAAAAGATTTAAATACCTAAAGCTTTTTTAAAAATGTTTATCCACTACAACTAATTTGCTACTTTAGTTTTGCAATTTGCCTTTCGTCACTTTACCCCAAAAACTTTAAATCAAGTGATTAATTTTATCTGGCCTAATCAAAATAATTAGATTGGGGACCTCGATATAATCTTTGAACATATCTCAAATAATGGCCTGAAGTGATAAGTGAAGTTATTGGGAGTATTATATTTGACATGCAGTTATTATTTATTGTTAAGGGTCATTTGGATTTAAGGTATTCAGATCATGTTTGTTCTACAAAAGAAATTTATTTGTATGTCTGTGCCATAAAGTTGTTGTTTCTTTCAGACACAAGCAATTTGTTTAATGTTGTTGGAAATTGTGAAATTTAACAAAATTGGAATTAGATAAATTACCAATTGCTTATATACATGCTGTATTTGTGATGTTTTCAAGTAGTCATATAGTTTGGGGATGATTTAGCTCATTAAAGGCGCAACTGCATATCCACTTTAATAAGAAATATATAACAATGCTTCTTATTATATACAGTAAGTCACTCGTTTCAGAAATATTAATTTTGTGTAACACTCGCATATTTCAAGTATGAAATCAAATTAAAAAGGATGAATGAATACAGTAAAATTTGCAGAAATTTTAATTTGCAATGTAATGTAGAATGGAATTGCAATATTTATCAGAACTGGCATCACCTAGGATAATCATTACAATATTATTCATTCATTATTCATTAATTTATTAATAGACAGTATCAGATTTAGCAGTGAATTTTATCAGGTTTATAAAACTGCAATATTTTTTCAATTCAGCAAATTCTCTTAAATCCATTTGTCATACAAGTTAGAGTCATATTTCAATATTCCTGTTATGTCAAGATGATTTCAGTCTTTCATCTTAAGAATTTTTAGTGAGTCATCTAATGTCTATACAAATGTAAACAAAGTATACTGCCTCTTTAGCACCTTGCACTGTACCTTTAACAAGCTAATATCACCCTGTGACATATATTTGAAAATAGATAATTTGAATGATTGTCAAAATACCTTGTGATCTACAACTTGATCAAACTTACATACAGATTTTGTTTTTATAGCTTGTTACTAGTGTATAAGGGCACAGAGTTATAAACTTATTTTTCATTTTTCAAGAAGGAAAAAGTTCTGTTATTTGTTTTCATTAAAATATTATCAATGTTATTATTTATGAAATGTTGTAGATCTCTTGCTGTAGTTTGAGAATTAACTTCACATGCTTTTCTTTATGTAATCTTTCTCCAAGAGTGTTCAAGAGGTTTCAAACTTTCAGGTTTACAAGATGACTATTGTAGTACAAACAAGAGCTATACAAGTATAATTGATGAAAATAGTGTTCTCACTTAGCCCTGCCAACATATCAATGTGACTCTCACTTGTCAAGCATGGCTAAGAACATATGTGTTGTTGACACATAAAATAATAAATAAACATTGAAAAACAGTTGTGTGTATGTCACTTTTTTCATGAGAATTTGAGATTGACCCCTCCCCAAAACAAAGTCATATTTGCTATTTATTGAGAATGCATATCGTTATTGAGAATAGATACCAATATCTAGGATGCATACCATTATTGAGAATTATCCCGTTATTGAGAATGCATACCATTATTGAGAATGCATGCCATTATTGAGAATACATGCCATGATTATTGAGAATGCATACCATTGTTGAGAATATACACCATTTAGAAAGCATACTGTTATTGAGAATGCATACCGTTGCATACAATTGAGAATATATATACCATTGTTGAGAATGCATACAATTATTGAAAATGCATACAATAATTGAGAATGCATACCTGCCACTGATGAAACTTTGTTTTGTTTGTCCAAATAAATTTCGTAAAACAAAACAAAAGCAAAAGAATAAAAACATAGAGACAATGGGTTCCTGAGAAGTCAAGTGCTTACAGAATTCCACGCTCTTGTCATAAAGCAAGCATTAATTACTTCCTAACCTTTGATTCCATCTCTTTATTCAACAAAGACAACATGAGACCATAACACTCTCCCTCAACCCATGGCCCCTTTTCACAATAGCGTGATAATTACGCATTATTTGCGCTCCTATATTTACATTCTACAAGCAGCGAATCGGCGAGCCCTTAATGTCAGGGGTTTGTACGGCCAACAATGCTATCAGGCGCTACACGACAAACTTATCTCAATATATTGACACTTGCAATCAATACGAACGCGTTATTAGATGATATGGAATAGCCCAAGTGGAAATCATTATTATATGGTGTCACGCCTAACTCCAGCTCGCCAGTTGTCGGTGTTTATACAGTATGTATGCAGGTTACAGCAAGTTGACGATACGGCCGTTTTGTTGCATTTCTGTACCTTGAGTCATTCGCTACTTGAACATACCTGTGTTATTGCTTCATCTACCTGACCTTGTATGTCGGGCCCTCTTTATGAGACACATCGACCCAATGATTGACTTTTAAAAAGGTGAGGTTATGAAAAAGATTGTTGAGCATTTAGTCGATACAAGACTAAACCAAAGACATCTATAATTGTTATGGATGTCTGTTAAACTGTCTATTTGGAACTGAAAATTAAACAAACATAATCATATAACATTTATTATTTATAACTCACCATTGAACTAAGATTTGTTATAATTTCTGAAATTCAATAATGAAGAACGATGGCAACATTTATGGAGACACAATTTGTAAATTCTGTTAAATCCGACGTGCCAACAAGAATGTTTGTGGTGTTTCATAGCAAGAGTTGTGAAAAAATATCAAAACATTATTACATTTTGTATAACTTCGTTGTTAAAAAACGACGAACATGCTTTTGTCCTTTTTTAATAGAAGTCTGAAATAGTTACATGTATTATCTAAACGGAATTTAACTTGAAATGTTCTGTTCACTCTTTCGCTTGCATCTTTTTATACGGAAACCATTGCCTGCATATGGTATTGAATAGTACACTGATTAGTAAAGCTTCAATGGTTGTTCTGTATAATATCCAAAGCAATGGACGGTTTATCACCAGTTAAGAACCTCTAACTGAAAACCGAGTCTAGTTAAAGGAACAGCAAAAATAGGAGTTGATATTCCTGTCTTATGTAAACACTTTATCATAAAGCACATCGTATCTTAAACACGTTGCTTCAGATTTTGTTTCAGAGAAATGAGTCGAATTTCGTGGACATATCCTTGTTTGTGTTACCAATGCAATACAAAGCAATTCAATTATGAACGTGTTCTTTAAGAGAGAGGAAAGTCCTTTGATTAATTTAATAATGGACATGTGTTTCCAATGCATGGCAAAGAAAGTTGGAACGTGTTATTTTAATAGATGTTTAGGTATAAACACAAACTTAAGTGTCCATCTACACAAAACAAGTGGTCTTTAAGTCACAATATAGGTGATGATAGTCCTCAACACTTAATTCCAATGTCACATGACCCGTGGACGTCAGTGCTTGAACCGAGGTATTCACCGAACAGCCTTTGGTCGTTCTTCTGTATAAGCTGATTGCAGTGTAACAATGCTGAATTAGTGCTTTTGCCTTGTAAATTGAATTTCATTTATTGAGTGCACATTAGTGCTTCGTTTTACTGTTAAAACCCAGCTGCGTGACAAGGCGCCGAATACAATTATAGGGGCTTGAAAGTACAGTTTGACTTATTAATGTAACTCTACCTGGGAACCTTGTTGACGATAGTAAGTTTTTTTTCCTGACGCACACTCGATAGCGAACCCGTGTTGCGATGCATGGTTCTATAAATGTTTATGAAATAGTAATAAGGACTATTAGATTGATATTTTTGCCCACTGTTGCGTTCAAGCATTCTACCGATCGTATTCAACGAGTACAAGTGCATTAAGATGTATATAATAACTTCCCATAGGTTAACTCGTGCTTATGTCTTTATTCTTATGATGCATCAGCAGAATGGCTTTTCATAATGATAACACTAATGCTAATCAAATTTCACTTCAATATATACAAGAGGGAATTAAGGTTCTCTTCAAAGACTGTTTTTCATTGGTTATGGTTGACATGAGCGAATACTTTCACAAAGACGTTTACCTGTAACCTCGATGTTACAAAATGTAATACTGAATAATATAACACGTTAATATAAGCTACAATTAAATCATTCCCTTAAGCTGATCCTTCTGGTTAATAAATCGACCTTTTAACTTAAAGGGTTGTACTATTATCTAACATAGGGCTGTTTTAGTGGCTAGAATGTTTTAGGTAATAAAGTACACAATTTTATGGACATCCAAATTTTGTGTTCACAGGAAAGCAACGTTTCGGTATAGATCCTAGGTTAACATTTTATACGAATTCGAAATGAAAGACATATAGCTTTTAATACAAACACAGTGATTATGTTGATCTCATCAAATTTAGGACTGAAGTGGCTGACTATAAACGAGACCATAACAATACCATTCCATACGGTTCAATAATTTACTTCTGGGTCATTAACAAGAGATCTGATCAGTCTGCAATTAAATCACACAGCAATGCCTGCGTATCGACATGGATACAGACGCTAATGAGGGGTCGGGAGAATGGACAGAACACGATGTCTGCAGTCACCATCCAATGGTACACGAATGTAAATGTACATTAAACATAATGACCTTTTTATAGATGTATGCGCATTTGCTCACACGCATAAAGATGAATATTTACTTCAATAAATAACACTGTTAATGATTGCACGCATAGTATATATATACACTTGTTAATGTATATGTACACGAGAACATGCATGTAGATGTAAACGTTTGATTTGTAAGTGCACAGTGTTCACACGAACTTGTGTGAATGTAACGTAGGCAAATGTGATTACATGGTATTAGTGGTGTTAATACAAAGTCTTGTTATGGAAAAGAAACAACTGAAAGATATATACTATATTCATCAAAATCTTGTTTGTCTCCTAAATTTATACATATGGCTTTAAGGTGCCAGTCTAACAATGCCACTGGTAGCATTGGAGAGCAACATATGGAAGAATTCCCTTAACATGCAGACGTAGATGTCACTCATAATGATATCTAAGTTAGTACAACACGCCCCTTTTCATAAGGACGACGATGAAACATGTCGACTCTTCTTCGACAAATCATCTCAAGAAGGAAATTTTCAACATGACCACATCGAATACCAGTCGAAATAGTAAAGTAAAAAGACAATGCTTTCCCTTTCTAGTCCGCACTCTTCTCCTCACATGTAAACTTAGTCCCCCGGTAAGCTCAACAACTTAGAAACAATTAGACTCTATACGACTTATCAGCTGGGGAATGTTGTCTACACCAGAACAGGGACATGATAGGACTTGACCTTTAACATGAAAGCCCCGTGTGTTTGTGAGGTGCTCCACACTGGCGTGTTATCTTCACATCACAGGAGACTCACAGCCCTCCCCTGCACTCCCTTACCTGGGCTCGCTCTCTCTCCACATCACAGGAGACTCACAGCCCTCCCCTGCACTCCCCTACCTGGGCTCGCTCTCTCTCTCCACATCACAGGAGACTCACAGTCCCTCCCTGCACTCCCTTACCTGGGCTCGCTCTCTCTCTCTCTCTCCACATCACAGGAGACTCACAGCCCTCCCCTGCACTCCCTTACGTGGGCTCGCTCTCTCTCCCCATCACAGGAGACTCACAGCCCTCCCCTGCACTCCCTTACGTGGGCTCGCTCTCTCTCCCCATCACAGGAGACTCACAGCCCTCCCCTGCGCTCCCTTACCTTGGCTCGCTCTCTCTCCCCATCACAGGAGACTCACAGCCCTCCCCTGCGCTCCCTTACCTTGGCTCGCTCTCTCTCCCCATCACAGGAGACTCACAGCCCTCCCCTGCGCTCCCTTACCTTGGCTCGCTCTCTCTCTCCACATCACAAAAGACTCACAGCACCTGCCCTGCACTCCCTTACCTGCGCGCGCTCTCTCTCTCTCTCTCTCTCTCTCTCTCTCTCTCTCTCTCTCTCTCTCTCTCTCTCTCTCTCTCTCTCTCTCTCTCTCTCTCTCTCTCTCTCTCTCTCTCTCTCTCCATCAGAGAAACTCATCTCAGGAGACTCACTGTCCTTCCCTGCACTCCCTTACCTCTCTCTCTCTCTCTCTCTCTCTCTCTCTCTCTCTCTCTCTCTCTCTCTCTCTCTCTCTCTCTCTCTCTCTCCACCAGAGAGACTCATCTCAGGAGACTCACAGTCCTTCCCTGCACTCCCTCACCCCCCCCCCCCCCCTCTGTCTGTCTGTCTGTCTGTCTGTCTGTCTGTCTGTCTGTCTGTCTCTGTCTCTCTCTCTCTCTCTCTCTCTCTCTCTCTCTCTCTCTCTCTCTCTCTCTCTCTCTCTCTCTCTCTCTCTCTCTCTCTCTCTCTCTCTCTCTCTCTCTCTCTCTCTCTCCCTCTCTTTGGTTGAATGAAGTCTGAGTATTCAAATAGAATTTTATGATATTTATATATTAAATTCACCTAGTCCGATGATAACTTCATTTTTTGGATTGAAAAATCTAATTTCTCCGACGGTCCTTTCTTTTATTCATTAGCAAAATGTTATTTGAGGAGTGAATTTTTAGATGCTTAATAATGTATGTCAATTTTTTCTCTATTTTTTTGGGTAAGGTTTGGTTTGTCTTCGGAAGAATAAACTTTGGTCTTTGAATCATTATAATCATAAATGATGTTGTACTGTATGCGGTTGTTGAACTGTGAATTTCGTCAGCCGATTTTTTTATTTAAAGAAAAGGAATAGAAGATTGTGCACCGAATGAATAAACATCAGCGTTATAAAGTAACTGCATCATTATCAAGCATGCAACATGTCATCGATCCAAACATCGTCGATTATTTAATAGATTCAACATTATGAAATCAATGAAATGACCATCACTTACAAAACGACGATAAACACCAACACAATTAAAGCATTCTATCCACAATCAGCAAACTCAAAATGTCACCCATAACCAGTAACAAACAACACATAGATCAATTTAATTGTTGTCATGGTCCTGTTACTGAGTAATCTTGGTTCGTAATAGAATTCATAAAAAGCCATTTTCAAGAATCCAGTTTAGTAATGCCTCTTACTCCCGGGGCAGCCTGTGAGTTCCAATATGAACAGTGCTCAACTCAGTCGTCTTGTTAGTTCCCAACGTCTCTTCCTGTGATATTTATAATTCTTTAAATACTTTGAAATGTTCCCTTGTCCTTCTTACAACAAAGTTATCGAAAACGGATTTTCCTTTCATTTATCTTTCAATTCCATCAACAGAAACGCAAAAAACTGGCAAGTGACATTAAGTTAACATCTTCAGCGCTTCATTCCAGGACGCTTCGAGTCTTTAGATTGACACAGCCTGGTTGACAAAGGTTGAACATCTCTCGCATTTCAGCCTTATCCACCCGTACAACAAACACAATTTGGTCAACCGACCCAAAGTCCTGCACTTTAGCAGTAAAACACAACCTGAGTCGGAAATAACCGGCAAAATAACTGCAGGGGTCGTCACCTTGCCTTTGGTAAAAATGGTGGTTTTTCTCTGCTAAGCAAATACCTGTGAGTCAATATAGACCTTGGTGAAATCTCTTTGCACAGTTGGCTGTCTTGTCGGACCAACGAGAGGAGACCAGTTTAGACACGGCCAATACAGAAACCGTCCACGGTAAATAGTCCCTGTGTTGTTCCTAAAGACTCGGGCAAATACAAATCTTTGAGCAAAGTTGTTTTCTTCAGAGCCTAACTAGGCGAACCAACAGACGTTTCGCCTTTTTAAATATTAGCAAGCGACAGGGACTGTTAGCTGTTTTCTTAGTATGTGGAGAACTCGTGGCATTTTATCAGGTTTTCTACGAAACTGTGGCCATGATAACTCCCACATTTCCAGAATGCTGTCACCAGCCGCCATCTTGTATTCATCTGCTGTCATTTGGGAGCCATTTTGTGAATGTTTGCTTTTGAGATTGTATTTTATCAAGAGCTTCGCAAATTCCAAAGAGGTGGCTGAAAATATAATTCATTTCTCAAATTTCAAAATGTCGCTATTGTGTTAATACCAAATATTTAGTTTGCCAAACTCATACTATGTTTGCTCTACAACTAGCCATTATTGATTTGGCAAATTTGAAATACAACCACAAGGGAAGGGACCTTCAAAAGGCAAAAACATATACACAATTTTATCTGTTTAACTTCTTAGATTTAGAAAGAACTGTTGTTTTCCTTTACAACTTTATATTAAATTTTGGTATATTCAAATTCAGTTTTGATTCAGTAAATTCCAGGCCTGTGTCCGACTATAAAAATGATTTTATTGAATACAACTAGAGAATTTTGCAACTAATACAAACGTTTTTTATTGACTTAAAAATATTCAAAAAAAGTCCGAGGAACTGGAGCGGTGATATGGAACAACGTTTGTCTTGTCTTTCATTTTATTGTCAAGTCCCCATTTTTTTAATGTATCATCAAATAAACCTAAAAGAAATAAGTTTATGAATAAGTCCATTTTGTCCATTTCACACACTACAAGCACATGGCACCATTGGCACCATTGGCGAACATAAAAACTTTAATGGTAAAAAGGTATGTCTTGTGCGTGGGCATCGCTGCAGAGAAACATATTTGATGGATCGCGATCTTTGACAAGTTTGACAATTTCTACAATGATTTCAGTCAAAACATGCCACATTTCAATTGTTTCGCCGGTCAACAGACATGGCATCATAAAAAGATAATCTTGTATAAATATCGTGTGATTGTAGCTCGAGTTGAACAGGTTCATTCACCGAGCTCAGGACTGAAGAATGTGGCTTTAGCCGGGATGAAGTCCACATTACAGTGTTTAGAGAGACTAATTTCGGAACCCCTTCATATACAGAGGGAGTTGAAATTCATCGAGATTTGCTCATCAAGAGGGCTAGCAGATTCTTTAAATTCTATTCAAATCCATTTGAATGACGTTTTTGTTTAGCTACATGCCATGCAATCTGCGTTCTTGTCCTGAAGAAGAAGTTATTCAAACATTTGTGGAGATTTTGGAAGATTTGGGCTTATCCTTACAGCCTTGGATAGCTAGTGTGATTGTTTCTGTTATCATATACTGCTTGTATAGATTCCAGTTTTAGAGACATTGCAAACACACTGATTGCTCTTCTAAGCCATTGTTTTCCAAGTTTTAGCGATAGGTCGCATGTCCCTGTTGCTTGTAGCAGCTGATTTACCTCTAAGTATTCTGTCAATATTTAACGCCAAGTTCGAATCAACACAACATGTTTGTCAGCAAACCCCTTTCTTTAGCTAGCACCATCTAGCATGTTTGTTCAAAGGCGTGAAACGGAGAGAGACAAACAGAAAGCCGGCGCTTTTTAGACACCAGGAATTAGAACCCGCTTCATAATTACGCGCGCTTCTGGCGTGAAGACCACGAGGTATGGTGTTAGGACCAGAAGGTCTGGTGAGAGGACCAGCGAGTCATGCCTCAAGACCAAAGGATGTGACATAAATATAATCGTTTGGCGTTAAAACCACTGGCCCTACATATTGTTTGTGCTCAAATTCCTTCGCTGCGAGTCCTTCACATACAAAGACCGAAGGGTTTTCAAGAACACCAGATAATAGGTACAGGGTCTGAATACGATATAAACGCCCATGGGTATAGCTAAAGACCAGAGAGGCATGCGTGAAGAACATTCATGTGACATATGGTCTGGCATCATGACCATGGTGGTAGAATGGCAAAAATACTTTATATATGCAACTCGGAATTAAAAGACATATCAAACCATCAAAAATCAAATCAAATTATAACATCACTAGTGCGGCATCATTACATGTAAATCACAAGGTCTTGTGATGAGAAGATCATGACGTTGGTGCGAAGACACAGAACATAAATTGAATGCCTAGAAGTACCTGGCAGTCACAAAGGTGACAAAGTGCGTCCAGTATTATATCTAGATGAAGACGTATGGTTTAGGGACTAGTCTTTGCAACGATATTATTCAAATAGTTATCAATCATTCATTTCTTCTTACTATATCTTCGCCGATTATGGTTAACATTTTGCCCAAGCGGAGCTAAACGTTAACTCCCTCACTCACTCCAGCCATCGCATGAATGAGAAAGTTAGGACGAAAAAGTATTCCAAAAAGAAAAAAGGGTCTGTATGAAGACTATAATTGCAAGAGCTAAGACAAAGAGGTTAATCTTCAAAATGCCTGCCAAACCTTGTCTAATATCTTGATTCATAAGTATTATAATCTGCCATCACACTTTACTGTTAACTATCACTATGTATGTTTTGTAGATCTGTTGTCATATGTTGTCAAATGTATGCCATGGGATCATGACGTTCTGACTAAAGGAATAAACAAAACTAATTCCCCTTAATCTAAACAGTAATGTTCATCAACCTTTTAGGCAGTACTACAGCCCATGATGTGAGATCAGGTGAATCAGACACCCGACACCGAGCTAATAGTAGGGACAGCCATTACAACACATACACCAATGCAATAACAGATGATGTCGGTGGAAATCCAATTATAAACAGCTATTAATTACACTAGTGTATAGAGGCGACCCGTGCACTGACCCGGTGTTCTTCTGTGTACGGTGTACACAACGGACGAGTATATGCATGTCATCTGCATCAGTGGGCAGGTAACCCATCACTACATTTGTCTTGCTAATGTGATGGCGGATTGATGACAGTCTCTGTAACTCTAGCTGGAAGACAGACTTTGGTCCCTGAAAAAAATAACGATTTATATTTTTTAAATATTTGATATGAAATTTTTTTAAATTAGTCCTAGCAATATTAAACTTCGGGAGAGCTGATGAAGCGCTAGCTTTATTTGACAACATTTTCAGGACTTTAAAGGGGCAGTAGCACGTTTTTAGGGGGAACATAAGGTGATGTCTGGAAAATTAAAATTAATGGTTCCAATTGAAAAACAATGTATTTAAACTAAATGGAGCAGTAATATTTCAAATATATTAGTAAAGTTTAGCAAGGCGATTGCTTTTTCTTACATAAAATGAAGTAAAGGTGTTCACACAAAATGGCCGCCAATGGAGTTTATGTGAATCTTCATACTTTGTCCTCTGACTATGGTTGATTGGCTTGTGTAATGAGATTTTTGACACTGTCAAAATAATACTTTTAGAATTAACTTACAATTATCAGTGAAAAATTTATAATTTAAAATTATCCAAAAACGTGCTACTGCCCCTTTTAAGGCTTTTATAGGTTCCTTTATGTTTTGCTCTAGGGGCTCGATGACAGTTTCAGATGGTTTTTTTTGGCAAACATATACTGCAAAACAGCTAGGTTGAAACTCAAACGATATCATTATAAAGCTGCTAGTTTTTCTTTTGTGAGATGTGGTATTCCTTTTTACTGTCAATTTGATAAATTGTCATCGAATGCGACTAAAATGAAACGATACCCCTAATACGTTTCATAAGGCATATTATAAACTCTTGTGAAAATAATGTTTTCTGATTCTTCACTTTCATGTGATATATTTAGATATGGATGTTTGTGACATTTTTTTAAACCGTTATTGTGATATATAAAACTCTGATTTAATAAATATCAGAATGTCAATAGAGTGAAAAATATGAGGAAAATAGTGATTAGGCTATCTTTCAAGAATCTGGGGCTATTTAACCATACACAAAACGTGAATTCCGCAGCTTTAACAGAATAATTACCGGGACAATGTTACAATAAAGGAATAAAATGAAATATTTACAAAGGTAAGCAAAGAAAAGTGAAATTGATTATATCAGTTAAACTATACATAATAATAGTGGTTCGAAATTAGTTTAACCTTTCATTAATGTTTATTGCTATGAGAAACAGCTTCCAAAACTTAATTAGAATATTCATCTATATTTCAATACTAAGCTATTACATGAGACACATACCCGCTGTTCACTTAATCAGACAGGTTTACAACCACATGTACTCATCAAGTTATCAAGAGAGATATGTTTTAGTGCGCTTGTAGTGTTAAGTGACACTGCAAATGTTCGCTCTCATTTCTTACTAAGGGAGTAATAAAAGTCACTCGACTTAACATAGAGTAAACAGGCAAGTTTGTGCAAACATTTTAATGCGCTGCCAGCCCTGATGTGATGTTATTTCATGTCAAGGACTATAAAATATCCTAATTCTCTACAAGTATGTTTGGCCAAGTCCTTAAGTTGGCCAACATGCCTTGTCCCCTTCTAAGTATATAAAGCTCAGAGCGTTTTATAACAGGTCCCGACTAATTGCTAGTGGTGGGGTGTATGTTCGTCTCCACTTGAACTGTTAGTGCGTGTAAATATTGACTCGATATACTCTCTAGATATTCCACTTCATTCGCTTAACCAGTCTTGCTCCTTCTCTTGTGCTGGGCATCATTAAGGATTCAGCCATAAGGCTGAATCCTTATTGTTATTGGCGTGTTTCTTTTTTTTTTTTTTTTTTTTATTATTCCACGAATTTTGTGAACAGGATTCAGACCAAACGGCTGATGCTATCGAAGCCAAATTTCACAGGCTGGTAGACCTTGTTGAGGAAAGGCGACAATAAGCTTTTGGGACAATTCGGCCCATTCATTAAAGGTCCAGTTCGATTCCAAAATCGAAAATTTGACATTGATTTTTTTTTCAAAATGCACTTAGAGACCTAATTTTTTTTTTTAAATGTGCGCAATCAAAAATGCTGCAAAAAACCAAATCATGGAAAATTCGTAGGTCACGTGGCTTGGCCGCCATCTTGGATTTAGTGCATTTTTGACCATTGCCTACCCCACCCACCTTTGACAATCTTCTTCTCTGAAGATACTTGCACTAGAGATCTGAAATTTATACTGAATGTAGCTGTAGCATTGCAAAGCTTAATTTGACTTCTACAGTCTCCTAACTGCAATAATTTTTTTGCTGTGAATTTTCAAAGTTGACCAAAATCTAAAAATCGCAAACTTCAAGGGCAGATAAATCAAAAACCAGACCATCGAATTTTATGATTTTTGCATGAGAGTTAGACATTGGCAAGGTCTTTAAGATTAAAGAATAAAATCGCTCGCGAACAGTCATTTCCGGTCAGGGTCAGAGGTCAAACTTTGCATTTTGGAAATGTGGTGTTTTGGTGGGTATGTTTAACGTATCGTAACGCATCAACGACGTACGCTACCGGCTAGTTCTATACATCATATGAAAGCCAAAAGTCTATAGATTTTTTAAAAATTTGACAGTAAATTCCTAGATTTGTTTTACATTGAGTTACGGCCCTATGAATATTGTCAATTCTGCTTTCGTTTTGAATGCGTACAATATAGGTATGTTTAAAAAATCGTTACTCATCAGTGACAGGAGACAAATCATTGTTCCATATATCATCAGAAAGCCAAAAGAATACACTATCTTTTAAAAATTAACAATAAATTCAGTTACTTCATTTACATTTAGTTACGGACCTTTGAATATTGTCAACCCTGCATGCGTTTTGAATGCATTTGATAACTGTATGTTTACAAAGGGCGTCAAGTAATCATCAACAAAAGACTATTTCCCTGAAGCTTTTGACTAAAATCATTACCTTTGTGAATTACATTAACGCCATACAGCGCTGAATCCGTTTGTCGTCGCTTGCGACTATATTTTCATTTGGGTTACATATCTACTTAGGTATTTCAAAATTTGACGATAACCTTGCATGTTTATTCGTGAGAGTAGAATAGGTTTGAATTATATTCAATTTTGGTTCATTAATAATTTTTCAGATTTTAGATCAAACGACAACATTTCAAGACTACCCATGTATCAATCGAAATAAATTTACATCAACAGGTTTAATATTTGGTCATACTGTATTTGACCCATGTATTTTCCAACTTGTTTGATAACGGAGTAGTTCCCCCAATGAAACATCAAATTCATTACAACAAAGACGTTAATAATCAAAAAAATTATTCCATTACACAACTTCTCAAAATATGCCTCTGAAGTCTAAACCAATACATATACAACCATGACATGCATTTCAACTTTTCCAAAGCAACTTTGTTAAACTTTAAGACGATGACCTTGTTTTTGTTATAGACCCCGTAATCACCCCCAGTCAGCTATCTGTTGCTAGTTCAACACTTGATGGGTGCCTGCTGGGGGATTGAAAGCTCTAAAGCAAGCGTCGTGTGAGTGTATATATCTTAGCGCTTCTAAGGATTTATTAAAACTTCGAGACAGGTGCGAAGGAGAATTTATTACGCGGTGAAAGCAATGCAGTACTTGTGTGTTTCACTGGCTTAATCATAGCGTTCCACATCAGCCCGTTGATAATAGCTCCATAAATGTGTGCTATGTAATTGGCAACGAAAACTTGTAGCGCTAGTGTCAATGTTGACATGAGTCAATGGTCCCCTTTGAAGTGTTTGCACACAGGTAAATACAGCATGGTTTACAATCGGAAGCGAACTGGAGGAAGCAACCATCGACTTCAGAGGAATTTTTAATTCCTGTTCACATAGTTACTGCTTCATTGCTTCAAATATTTCGAATACACGATATTTGAAACCGATGTTGGACCCTTTCTGTCAACAAGTGGTTTAAATAAATTACTTATGTGAAAAACGTGACTCAAGCTATCGTGTGAAGTGGCCCGTTTCTCAATGTGACTATAGAAAGTATGATTGTTTGCATACGGTTCACTAGGGCCTGATTACTGCCAGATTGTAAAGTATATGACTGTTTACATTTTACAGCCGGATAAGTTGCTCCAAGCAATTGTTGTACGGTTTTGTAGATTTTTTGGAAATATTCATAAAATGTTTTTGTTGCGAGATTAATAGTAATTTACATTCCCGAGTTTCGTTTTATTGCTTTTGGCATTTATGTAGAACGCAATACTGCTTGAAATGGAATGTGTTTGCAAAACATTTGCATAACAATTTAACAAACTTTTAAAGATATATGTCATTTTGGAAAGAACATTTTACCACATTTGATAATCTTTTTACGAAAATTAAAAACAATGAAAATACTGCTGCATGCGAACTATTAAAAATATAGAAATGCAGATAATAGAATACATTAATGATAATTTCCATTTTCTTCCCAAAGGTGGTATAAAACCACAATGATAATAAAAATCTTATTCTAAGAACGTCGATTTGCAATTCTGTTATCAACAAACGTTATTTCAGCGAGAAGAAAGCTCTTTTATTAGCTATTTCACAGAGGAGAATCACGGTAGATAAACCCCATGCATGTTTATGCCCTGAGTAACCATGGTTCGGCGACTCGTAGATATTTCTAGCCTTAGTAATAACTGATACAATCACACTGTACCTATATAGAGACATTATCGTGTTAGAGAACAGAGTGCCTGTAGAAAGTGGGCGTGGTCAAGAGATCGTTATAGTGCCACGCCCCCTGAATTCCCAGGGGCCTCGTTCTGCGCTGGTTTACACAGTGAGTTTCACCTGTGTTTATTTGAGCAGCAATCTGTCAACTGAAGATTAATGACTTCAATTTCACTTTGACGAGGTTTTATTGGCATACACGACTTTCCAAGCGACACCGAGTTGTTCTCATCGATACAGGGCTACGAGAGGGCAGACAAGGGATACACGGGTTGCAGTGGCGGATCAAGGAATTTTGAAAATGGGTGGGGGGTGTTCGGGTTTGGTTTCAGAAATTGTCAACGGGGGTGGGGGTGGTGGTATAATTATATAAAATTATTTCTATTGACTAATAACTGATTATCAAAAAAGGGCAAGGGGGGGGACTCCCTTAACCCCTGAACCCCCGACCCCCACCCCCCTGGATCCGCCATTAAGTTGGGGCAGTGTGGGTTGGGTACTCAATACAGAGTTATCTGATTGTATTGTAGACGTTTTCACATGTGGACATTTCTTATCTTTGCATAAAAAAGTAAATATATTGAAAAGGTGTAAATCACATCCGAATTAAATCTTAAAGTTCAAATTTGGTTCAGGAATTTTTGTGATTTTTTTTTATAGGCGGAAAGTGCATTAGTTCATGCAGAAATACAAATATTGAAAACAATTAATCCTCAGAAAATCTAACCTGTATATCATGAACATCAATACTTTTTCAGGAGACTGCATAACATGATATAATTGGATGGAGTGAATATCAAGGAATCAGCAGGTGTCTCAAAATAAGTCCCTCAAACCATAATGCCTTACATTCTTTTATATCTTTTTATGTCATCAAATTACAATATTATTTCAGTTAAGAGCAGGGGCAAGTGCATAGGTCAACATGTTAGCATTGATTTTTGTATGACAGAGAGAAGCCTAGATTTTGTTTTATATTACCCAAAGCAACACAAAGGTGATATTCAAGTTCTATACCTAAAAATAAAGAAAATGTTCGACAACTAAAACATTCCGTCTCTGGCCTCAAACTAAATTGTTGGTAGCAAATCTGTTTCAGAGATTATATGACGTGACTTGTTATGTACATGACACATTATGCAAGGCTATGTATCTGACTCTACATAAAGTAGTAAATCAAATAAAACGAGGATATAAAACTTAAGTTTCAATTGTTACATGTACAGATATTTAATTCCCTGATTAGACAATAGACAAATTTGATGGTCGATTGTCCCAGTTTAAGTGACATGGAGATTTGATTTGATAGATTGTCCAAATTATCTTCAATTTCCTTTGTTTCTTGAAGTAAAGTTATCTTGTTCAAAAATAATTCTCATAACATGAAATAACAAACATGTGATATCCTAGGTCGATATGACTTCATTATAAGCGAGCACTTCACAACACATGAGTTTCTTTCAACAACCTGAACTAACCGACCGGATAAAGTCAATTTCCATTGGGAAAGGAATGGATTTGACTTTAATTTAATGAGGAAACATCGGGTCTATCGATCGAGTTGGCATGACTAAGACTACTTAATTGTGCCATTATAAATGTTTGATTTTAATTTGACTCAAATACACATATTAACAACTAATCACGGCCGTGTGCTCTGTAGTGTGTGTTCTTTTTACCGGATGCCACTTTTGTTCTTCTGTCCACACATAAAAATCAAAGTCTGTTTAAATAATTCAACAAAACGTTTACTTTGAAGCATGGCTGATATTGAGTCGTGTTCAAATAATGATGTCATACTTTCATTATACATGGATGGTCGTCGTTTGAACAAATATTGGAATTTTTATCATCTTAATACTAATTCTATTTTTAAGAAGAACAAATCGTTATTGATATTTTCTCATGAGCTTAATGTAAAGATTTAAACAACGACAACGTTTTTTGTCGTTTTTAACACAGTCAAAGTTTGATATTTGAGAAAAACGTCACACAAAACGGGGAGGTTAAACGTGTGCCACTTGTTAACTAATTTAAACTTCTTAATTAGCAAAACAAGTTTATGTTTGTTGAGTCCTGGAACCTTTAAACGAAGTTCAATATTAATTGTTATACCTTTGTACTTTCTTGTGGTAGTTTATCATGCCAAAATATTTTTAACAAAAAAGCAAATATTTGCATTTAGTTATAAACTATAATTAACCTCAAATTAATTTAAGTTTCAGATTACTAAATCTGTCAATAGAAATCTGAATCTAATGACCCAATCAACAGTAGTCTAACACCCATTCTGTAGTTGGTAACATGTTGGCATTAACTTCTTGAAAAGCATGTATAAATTTGTAGTGAACTAGCTAATTTTTTGAGACTCCTTTCTCATAAATGATAAAATAGTCGTTTCTGAGAATAATTACTGTTTAGAGACTGAATATAAGTCTAAATCGACGGGTACCTGCTTGGTTGGCTGGTCTGTCCTCAAATTACCTTAAACCCTTAAAACAAATTTCTACAGAAAGAAGTAGAAGACGACAACGAAGTAGAAGACGAGGAAGAAGAAAAGAGAAGACGAGGAAGATAAAGAAGAAGAAGACGAGGCAGAAGATTAAGATGAGGAAGAAGAAGAAGACAAGGAAGACGACGACAAAGAAGAAGAGGAAGACGAGGGTGACGAAAAAGAAATGGAAGAAGGCCTATGACACTCCATGGTATAACATACTTGAATACTGAGATATAGATACAAATGAATATCAACATCCCATCTTTTGACAAACATAATAGAGATGCCTAATTACATGACAAAAATAAACTGAACATAGGGAAAATGGGCAAGATGAGTCATCAGGAAGAAAAAGAAGAAGACGAGGGAGAAGAAGACAAGAAACAAGAAGAAGAAGATGAAGAAGAAAAAAAGACGAAGAAGACAAGGAAGACGAGAAAGACAAAGACGACGATGAAGACTGTGAAAAAAAAAGAAGAAGAAGGAGACAAGGAAAAAGAAGAAGAAGAGGATGACGAAGAAGAAGAAGAAGAAGAAGACGAAGGCCTATGACACTATATAACATACTTGAATCCTGAGACATAGATGCAAATGAATATCAACGTCTATTTTTTGACAAACATAATGGAGATCCTGGCATTACACGACAAAAATAAACTGAACATAGGGAAATGCTTTGAAATATTAAAACAACGTTTATTCATTATCTCGTCACTTATCTATTGAGTCACTTCATGATGCGATTCAAGTTATATTTCATTACATCCCGACAAGCACTGATTGTACAGATGCTCGATGACGTAGATGAAAATATGATATATAATTCTAAGTTGGTCTACTGGTAAGTGTTTGTCCCATAATCAAATTTTTTTTATTTATCATGAGACACCGAGTGCTATCACATCCTTAAAACCCCCGTTAATTGACAAGATACACACTCCCAAAACCTATCTCTTCACTCTGTATCCTCGTGTTTATCATTGTATGTATCCACAATTTCAACTCCTTAACCTTTAATTACAACATTATCACAATTTGTTTAAACTACAGAGCGATAACACAAAATTGCCGTTGCAACAACGGCTCCTTTTGATATCCCTGAAATTTGTATTTTTTGGTCTTTGTCAAGATTTATATCAATTCTGACTTGGATCTGTTTTCGGCGCCAAATTAACAAATTAATAGAAGGAAAGAGATAAGTATAACTGTCATTGCTATCTGCCGTGAAATGATGGCTCCGTTAATATTTAATTTATCAGTGTTTACAGAGAGGTTACGACCCCCGAGTTTACTGATAATTCAGCCACGGGATTGCCAGGGCAAGCGGCAATGTCGTCCTAATAACGGCAAGATATAATCTCAAGAGCGTCACAAAAAGCGTCCAGCTGATAACAAGCGGTATCTAACAGCAATAAGCACCGGTGTTCCTCTTCAACAACGCCCCGTGAAAAAGGGTAATTTGTCTTATAATGAATCTTATCAACTTCTATAAACATCACAATAATATACTATAAGTGTGTGAGATAAAGCTGCCATACGTATATTTTATTTATAGCTGATTCTGTATCCGATTATATTTAGCAAAATCGAATCTGAAAGTAATTGCATTTAATGGAAAGGTTTAAGTGACTATAATAATAAAAAAGCAACTTTGTTTTAGCATTTTGCTTTTATAACAAGTCTAACCAAAATACAGATATTGATTTTACCTTATTGAATTGCATCACTATACTGTCATGGTTGTTGTTGAGGCTGTTGATGTTGTTGTTATTGTTAGCTCATGTCAAACGCAGCAGTAGTAAAATATGTAAATGATTTAGTAGCGAGAACATAAGAAGAAGAATGGATATTATATATCAACAGTATTCCACGTCAATATATGAACTCAAATAATAATTGCTTAATAGCACATTGTATGATCTGATAGCGCATACAAACGCCCAGGGTCCCCTTTCACAAAACCCTAAGGTGATCGTAAGCCCTAAGGTAGCCTTAGTGTAATGTTAAAAGATGGGAGTTAAGGTCAACCTCAGTAAAGGTTGCTTTGTGAAAGGAGGCCCAGAATCCCAAACACATTCCATCTTATACATACAGCAGCATCGACGATGTAATATATCACAGCTCCAGTTATCTGTTAAATAAATGCTGGTGTTGACACGAGTGATGTTAATAGCGCTTGTGTAAACGAATACCTGAAATTCTCCCCTGTCAGGTCTGCCCTCCCTCCCCCAGTACCCCACCAATCCACGGACAGATTAAGATAATATTTAGGCCTGGACCTTCAGTCTCGATCCCGTGGAATGCGCTGTCCACCTCGATAGCGCTGATTAAACGATTAATTTGGTTACCAAACATGGCGGGAAGTAGCTAAACCACAACTCAAATGGATTTTCCAGATTTAGCGTGGTATTGAACGGATTACTGGTTATGCGAGTGTTGTCGAAATTACACCGGCTGAGGTTAATGAGGCGATTGAATTATGATATTAATGATAATTGTTCATTATCGTGTCATGTACACATATACTATACACACATAATGGTACTGGACACGTATTACATACAAAATACTACTACTACTACTACTACTGCTGCTGCTACTACTACTACTTCTACTACTACTACTACTGCTACTACTACTACTACTACTACTACTACTACTACTTCTACTACTTCTTCTACTACTACTACTACTACTACTACTACCACCACAAGGTACAAAACATGTATATAGCCACATAGGCAACATATTCAGGTCTCCACAGAATGTTTTCGTATTTACTTTGGCGATTATTCTATCAGTTTATTAGAATAACACAAGCTTAAAACTGAATTAAAGGATAGAACATATCGTTTGGTTGGTAGTTGCCGATTAATATTACGGGGTAGTTCTTGGAAATGCTATTAGGGAAGGAATACTGAAAATAATTATGCATGTTAAGGATTATGAATACGCTTCTGTCGCCAATCTCTTAATGCCACTACTCTTAATTCGATTTTTTGTTCAACTGAATATGATCAATCTTTAGGCTGTGGTTGTCCTCTAGTACAGTAAATAACAAACATTCACATCACTATAATTGATATTTAGTTGTTGACGTATCTAAACAAGTGAAGAGGCGAGCAGAGCTCACATACCCCCGCTCTCCAGTTTGTTCAAAGAATTTCAAATAGAATAATTGCTTAATATTGGTTAAAGTTGTATGATAGTTGAGTATACAGTAAGTCACTGTGTAAGTCTTCTTTCCACTGAAACCCCAATTCTAAATTCCTTAATAGGTTTTACAATTAAAAGGGTACATCTAGGGATAATGGTTTATCTTTGTTTCAAATTTGAGATAGTTATCATGAATATTCTACGAGATGTACTGAGGACAAAATTATTTTTGTTGAGTCACTTTGTCAGTCATTTTCCCCAAAGAAACCACAGAAAAGAAAATCCATATATCGTTTAAGTCTCACAAGGCATATCCAGGAATCACAATTGACATATGTAGAAAACTTGATGAAGCTGAGATGTATATTTTAGGAAATATGTTCTGTGCAAAGTAATTTATCATGGAATCACTTTTTAGTCATCCATGGAAACCGCAAAAAAAATAAAATAATGTGATGGTCTAACCCTCAAAAGGCACATCTAGGGATCATGGTTGATACGTGTATAAAGTTTGGTGAAGTTAGCATGAATAGTTTAGGTGATATGCTCCGGACAAAGGACTTAAGTCACTGTTTTAGTCATGTTTCCATGGAAACCGCAAAAAATAAAAATAATGTGATGGTCTAACCCTCAAAAGGCACATCTAGGGATCATGGTTGATAAGTGTATGAAGTTAGGTGAAGCTAGCATGTATAGTCGTTACGTTTGGTTGTAAAAGTGGTTACTCACCTATACCCAGTTGCAAGCATTGCGATGCAACTTTCTTACCTAACACTTACCGTTCACAAAGATGAAGAGAAGCTAGCGAGGAATATTGCCACAGTTCCTAAACCATCTGTCTGTTGAGCCTGTGTGGTCATTTTTTCTACCTACAAGATCGTGACACATGTGTTGAGTTACTAGCATACCTGGAAATAATCTCTTCATCTGTTTAACAGCTCCCTAACTAACCATACTCTATCACTATCGTTTGCTTCACACTATGCTGTAGTCTGTAAACCAGATCCTAAAGCAAAAAGAAATCAAAGGGGTCTTCGTAATTGTTGGCAGGTCTAGATGCCTGAATTAACAGCTCCTTAACTAACCATACTCTATCACTATGGTTTGATTCACGCTATGTAGTCTGTCATCCAGACCCTATGGCAAAATTAAATAGAGCCTTTATAAGTCTAGAAACTAGTGGCCAGTCTAGTTGCCTCAGCCATAGCCTGAAGCTAAGCATTGTTCAGTATTCCCTTTTTATTTTTTTCATAGCAAATATTAAAAAGTAAAATTTCAACAACAAATCTTTTCTTCAGGGACTATATGTTAGTCTACTTCACGCTATGTAGTCTGTTATCCAGACTCAAAAGCAAAAAGGAATTAAAGGGGTCTTCGTAAATGTTGGCAAGTCTAGATGCCTGAAACTAAGTATTGTTCAGGGCTCCATTTCAGTTTATTTTCACATGTTTGTCAAGCTTTCTGTATCCACCTAGACTGTTGATGTGGTCCGCAAATGAAATATTCAGAAAATGTCAAAATTCTATATGATATAGATAAATGGAAAGAAGACTCTGACATATTTTGCTACCTTTTATTGAGCTCTATGAGGTTATCAAGGCATTTATTTGGTTTTATTAATTCTGAATGCAACACTCATAAACACTATTAACATTAAATATATTCAGAGTTAGAATTCTAATGAAAGTGACTTAATAGGTCGAATTCTTATTGTTCTTCGTGGAACTACTTAAACAGAAATCATGTTCTGTTGTTTAAAGGGGGTATCGGAAATTATTAGCAGATCCTAAGTTCTTGAGTATACTTACAAGTTACAAAGCAAAACCATATTCATTATTTATGTATAAAATGAATTGGATAATGACATGACGATTCGATACTCTTAATAGTTGAGCCAAATATGTTAAACTAGCTATATATAGTGGCTTTTGTAAACTGAAGAAAATGTTTGCCAAGAAAGGTACCACCAAATTCAATGTTAAGAATTGTTTATTTTTAAACTTTTACAGGGGAAGAGCAATGAGAAATTCAAATTCTAGAATGAACACAGTGGTTTGATAAACTTTACGTTCGCTTTCGATATGGGTTTGATTTTGTCAAACGTTTACTCAACAAAACTGTCCTGATAAAAAAACTGTATCTAAAGACTTAAATTACTAAAAACAGCAATAAACATACACGCACTTTTGCCAGAAACTTTGCTGTTCTGTCCTAAAGCGATCAATGGCAAGAATTACGTTCTCTAGTTTAGACTATGTAGATTAGAATGGCATAACTAAGAGATAAACCTGGAGGAAAGATTTCAACAAGATAAATAACAATATAACTTTAGTTATTGGCATAATATTGGAGTTTGGTTTCTATAGGCAATAAAAACTTTGATATACTTTTATATTTTAAATTCCATGATTGTCATTATTGCATCATTTCAACATGTATTATCACAAGTGTCATTAACATAATTGGAGATAACACATGATCTTTATTTTCCCGTTTCCTTTCAAAATGCGATAGAAAGTTTATTTCTAAACCAGTAATGGCCTTTGAAGTAGAGAATGATTTCATAAACAAATCTTCATTTGAAAAATTCCCCATTATGAGTAACTTTGGCCGGATGTTTCCATCTCACGTCAACAATGCTTCTTTAAACAAAATAATTTCATTTGCTTTCCGGTTATAATATTTACAAGCAGTTTTAGGTTAACCTAAACAGGGAGGTTAAGTTTCCTCTCCAGAAACTCCAGACCTCTTCCACGTGATCCAGAGCACGGCCATGTTGGAAAATATGGCTATAATAACAGGATATAAACACGAGTACAAACACTGCGTAACCCTCTTGCCTGTACGACGCGCCCATAATTAGATTTATATAGATTGTTTCACTCAAAGAAACTTCATAATTTACTGTATTTCCTCGCGAACTTGTTAACATTGTACACCGGTAACCTTTAACCTTTGGTCAGAGGTTGAATACGAAACGATTATGCCTGCAGAAAACAATAGCTGGTATATTATGGCAGTGTGGTCCTAGGTTTCGCGCAATCGGTGCTTCAGATTTCAACCAGGTGTGTGTCACATCCATTCCAAAACAAATGTCGAGTGTGAACACTGTTGTAACATGTGGCCTGGGTTCAAATTCAAGAAATGATTTCATGCTGTCTATATTATATATGATAGATGAATGTGGTACACAGAAAATCTTTCCCAATGGAGTCCAATAAGGACCACTTTTAAGAATATGAACTAGATTAGTTTTGAGAGCCAAACTTCATGGAATTTTACCATGTTGGTACCGTTTACATTCGAATTTTTGGAAAAAATGCTTTTTCGTTAAAGGACATCAAGAAAAATCATAATTCATATAACGTTTAATCAACTCTTAACTTATTTTCAAGTGTTTCGCATTGAATATTTCAGACATTCGGAGCAATTAATATGATTGACACCCTTGCAATTGATTTTCGATAGTAGCATCCAATAGCCAGTGTAGAAAATCAGGTCGCCCTTGATCTGCCTTTGAGTTCAATTTCCTCGCATGTCAATTTCGTCATTATCATCATTAATCATCATCATCCATCCTGTCTCAGGGTACGAACGTTACGCTAACTCCACTTATCTGTTTACAGTTAGGGTAACGTTCGTACCCTGCGACAGGATGCATCATCATCATCATCATAGCTTTGTCAACATATGCCAACTGCTAAAATAAGTATTTCATTACGATTTGTTAGATGGAATCCAACTTGAATAACAGTAAAATGAGTACAAACAATTTCAGAATTGCAACAAATGCACGCCCTGCACATCAAAACCGACATCTATACCCATGGAAGTTTTCCCCATTCAATATCGTGTCCCAACGCATCCACGTGTTTTCCTCCAATTGTTGAGTGACTGTATCAAAATAAACCACTGATTTTATATCATCAGCCTAGCTTTCCTTCTCGAAAAAAATAAAATCCATGAGTACTTTTTTATATTTTAACTTACAGAACGAGATGTATTAACACTCGTTCTTTCACCAGATGGATAAACGCAGCAATTCAATCATTCAGTTTATACTAATTGCTTTAATATGTAAGACGGCGGTGTTTATAAACAGTGATGACCCTTCCCCTTTCCAAAATACCGACCCTAACGAGTTTCACAACTGCCAGAAACAGTTTGCTTTGGATAATTTCCGGTTCCTCCGGTTTTTGGCAAATGTCGTTAATCAGTCTCACTTTCAGATTATCCTAATATAACGATGTCGATTCACATGCCCTCTCTGGCTATCATCAAAGCCGTGTCTGCACCGCTAAATGCTAAAGCAAAATATTTCATGACGATTTATGAGCTGGGGTCCAATTTGAATAACAGTCGTTGCCGTTAAAATGAATCCCAGCGTTACAGAGGCCGCGTAAAAAATCCAATAATGCGACTTCCGATTCCAATCCTAATGTTTAAAGAATATCGCTCTGTTACAACGTAGCGGTTTTTCATAGCGTATTTTTATCTCCTACGTAAACTGTCCTTGTTCTTTCCAGGCTGGAAATGGCCAGAACCTGGGGGTTCCCTTACTATCAAAACACAGCCTGTGTTAGTATACAGTCGGCAGGTTTTTCATGCCATCAGGCTGGTAGGGCTGCGAACCTAGAGACAGCTGCAGACGCAGATAAAGTTTCCTCTCAGACGCAGCTAAGCATCCTTCCTGTACATGAGGATAGGTAAACCTTACATCAACCAATCAAACCCCTTCTTACATTCTTGACGCTGATTTGCTGACTTATAGACCAATCAGAATGCTTCTTGGTCCTCAATGATTTCTGTCGTGCTGAAAGTTCCGACTATCTGCCCCCACGCATGTGTGTAGATGGCTGCATGTGCGTTTGAAGGTAGCGTGTACAAGCCTTGCTGATTAGGAGCGACGAGTAACAGATTGGCTTCCCTCGCTTCCCTGGCTCGGAGAGGTCGCACACAAAACGGATATAATGATAGTGTATAAGTTTTGTATCGCTCAGCACACTGTTTTTGCCCTTTTCTTTGAAAGCTAACGTCTTGAGCGTGGTTTTGGATAATTATTTGCTTTAAGTATCTGCGATCTGTAAGTGATGACATGATGCTGTTGGGGTGACGTCTAACGCGCACTATATTGCGTCACGTGACGCTATAACCTGAACATCAAAGCGCGGAGGTATGAAAGGTGTAGCGGTGATTGGGTTTGAACCTGTTCTAACAGTTACAATGCATTATGGGAAGTCTTCTGAAGACTTTCTGGAACTTGGGTAATCTCTATAAGCAGACATACCATCAGGAAAGAGGGCTATATTCCAAATTACTTCTCGGCTCTCCCACACTTGACTTTATCATTTTTACCTGCAAAATCTATACAATTATATCTGTATTGCAAGCACTGTCTGGGGCGTCATTCTCCAAATGTATCAGATACTCATAAGAGGTTGATAAAGGAATTAGAGGATCATAATCATACATTCTGTATGACCGAAAGGTTGCAATTAATAGGATCAGATGTGGCCTTGCTTGCAATTGGGTGTAATTATGTTTGTTTGCAAAATAAGTAAACATATATGGCATAAATCCCATTGTCCGAGATAGACTCCATGTTTGTTTGTGGTTGGAGCATGACCTATGACCTAATGGACCCGGAAGTGCACTTGCTATGTTTAATTACATCCGTATATCTTAATGACGTGTGTAATTAGGTAAAGGAGACCCCTAATTACATCTCTACATGCGCTCTTCTCCCTTATGGGTTTATACCGCTCTCCGCTACGCTTGTCAAACGGCAATTAATTTCCACCTCTTGGCGAAGGAACATGTTAAAGGTCGAGATGTGTTTTCTATTACATCCTACCGCATGCGTTTAATTTGCACGTCTGGAATTGCTTAGAGGTCTTTGATCTTCATATCAGGGAATGTTGATAACGTAATGAAACACTTCTCGGCTTTATAAAAGCATTGACCACTTATGTGTTTTCTGTAAGTAGTCATCGTGTTGATGAGGTTCTATCACCAACTAAACATAGAAACGAATAGTAAACAAAAGACGTTTCTAGATTTGTGTTGTCTTATTTAATATTTTTATTTTTATTCATTTGCAAATGGAATTTAAATTGTTGGTTTTAAATGTAATTTGGCTACAAATATTTATGGATATGGTTCCTACGGTCATTGGTTCCTGTATTGTCTAACACTCAGACAGTTAATAATAACATTAACAAACCCTCTTGAAAAGCAAGTCTAGATCTGTAGTGAACTGAAATTTCCAATTTTCCGAGGGTCCTTACTTACATTTGATAGAATAATTGTTTTTGAGGATTATTATTTTCAAAGACTAAATATAAGTTTCGTTCCTGTATGGAAAGCGAAAACACATCGTGTGAGGGTCTTGGGCGATCTCATCCATAGTTTATCCAAAGATTTGTATTGTCAAAATTAAAGTATACTTTAAAAAAACCTTTTAAATGTTAAAAGTAAATAAATCTCGATTACAAGGACTCCTGGCTGTAAGAATAAGTCTGTTGAAGAAATACCATTAGATAACCCGATTGTCTGGAATAATACAAAAACATTTCTAATGAAATTGGAAACTAAAAATATGCTAAATCTTATACAAATCAGATTTACCTTCTTCTTATTTCACTTTTGGGTTCCAAAAAACGTGTTTGTATACTTTAGATAAGTCAAACTTTGCTTTTTTGATCATCAAGTTACTTTGATTTTTTAAGATAGGCGTGTACTCGCTAATTCCATCGATTTCTCTTATCTTGCTTTGAAAAGGAGCAAGATAGATTTCACACTTCCCAAGTCTACACCGGCCCTGATAAGTACGGCGTATACCCATCGTGTTGCTGGTCTGTTCGTGAAGCCAGTACACACTAGATCATGTGTTCCTTCCATAGACCCCCGTGAAACCCGCACCGGCAGAAAGATTGCAATATTCGATATATTTTCTTCTTCTGACGAACAGATAAACCATTATCTCTAGCGCGGCCTTTCAAGCATATTTGGCAACACTTTGAAATGCTTCGTTTGGCGGGCTCTGGTTACAACATCAACAATCGCTAGATAAGTAAGCATTTATCGCGTTTTCTGAATTTCTCTGTCGAGCTGGAAAAAACTACATGGTGTTGGTATTAATAGTGTATTCTTCCATCATGCTTGGGTTCGTGTGTCGCCCCAGGCTATTGATATACAATATGGGGGTGTTTATTCTAAAAACCATTGTTTGTTTTTCTTAGTGCTACGAGCGGAAAGAGATGAGAAGTGGGAACACTGTTTATTTTTCGATGATCTTTCCTTAATATTTACACTAATAAATGTCACTCATGCCACACGGGTATTTGTGCATGTGGGCCGGGGTACTGGCATGTTGTATTAAGGGTAGCAGAAATGGTCATCGCGGAAATAGTATTGGGGGTACGTATTTACAAAGGTGAGGGGGCTGAGATAGGTATTCCACAGCAGATGACATATATATATACACACGCAGGTAAATCCATTGGACATACTCCACGGAGGTTCATATTGTTTTTCTTTCTGTGAGACGGATTTCAGAACCTACCTAGGTCACAATATACTTGTTATTATCGTCTCTTCGGCCATACAGGTACCAGAAAGCCAACCGATGTCTTTAGTCTGGACAGTCGGCCATCCAACATGGTTATTATAAGGAGCCTTCTTATTGCCTGAAGTATCTTAACATTGAAAAATATCAGGTTGTCCTTTGTTCAAAATCATATTGTCAATATTATTAAGATAAAAATTTCCTTTAATTTTCAGCAGTTATCGTCTTACTTATAGGGTGCATCGCTGTTTATCTTGCTTAATAAACTTACACGTAATACAGGAAGACCAAGTGTTATCAGAATCATATGGCATCAACGAGCCACCTTCGACAACTAACCGTATTAGTATTACCAATACCGTACACGTCTTCTCTTCATTTCTTGTAGCATATCGCTCTAGCGAGAGTTCAACTGGGCCACAAAGCAATCCGTTTGTCCTTTTTGCAAGCTTAATTTCCTTTTTTTTCATTGTCCAAACGATGTTTATCACGCAAAAGTTCCACAGTTATATCATATTTTACAATATTACTTTCACAAATAACCCATCGTGCAAAAGACCACGGTTCAAGCATCAGTGTCAAGAAAAGCTACAACAAAGAATAAAGTGACATCCATAATATTTGTCTTTCTCTTGAATACAATCATCTAAATGCCTCTCAAGGACCTAATCTCACAACAGTTGAACCGATCTGATCACAGATTACCTACAGACGTGATGGGATGAAGTATAAGTGCTCAAAGATTACGTCTTGGATGGAAAATCATTGAAAACCCAATTCATCGTATATTCCTTCAATATAAATCTTGAAAACAAGCTTCTAAATGCCACTCAAGGACCTCATCTCACCACAGTTGAACCGATCTGATCACAGATTACCTACAGACGTGATGTGATGAAGTGTTCAGAGCATACGTTTTGGATGAAAAACAATTGAAAACCGAATTCATCGTATTTTCCCTGAATATAAATCACATTTTCAAGAAATATTTTTCAGAACGAAGGAGACTGATGTGACCATAACGTCATGTCCAGTAAAGATGGCCTTGGTCTCCTGATTTACTGTCATTGTCCAGCGGTGGAGGTCAGTCCATCTGTGTTGGGGGTCACCCCCCCTCCTCCTTCTCCCCACCCCCGGGTTATCAGAGCGAGGGGCGAGGTTTAGTAGTGAGATAGGGTCTGACAATTAGCCTGGCAGTAATGGTGATGTAGTCCAGGCTCCACGACCGACAGCTGATGACACGTGTGCTGGACCGAACAGAACAGATTATATACTTGCCATTTGCAGAAAATATATTGGGGTTGAAATGATAAATTTGGATACGTTGATAAGCTCTGTATTTCAATTGGCGTTCATTAGAGCCTATATATATAAAGAATAAGAATAAGAATAAGAATTTTTTATTGTACTAAGACACCCAAATGGGCAGGGTACAACATACATAGTAGCATATGCAAATATAAAGTATGTGATAAAAGTGATTTACATGAGTAGAACATGACATGTAATATATACATGGCATATAATATATATATATATGGCATACGAAAACAAAAAGTGTATGTAATGATGATGCATCTAGGCAGAAGATAAGATAAATTTGTGATAAGTACATGTAACAGTATATTATTAAGTAGCTGTTCTTTTCTCGAACATTTCGAATATTGTTTTTGCAATAATTTGTGCAGAGTTATCTAAAGGATTTAAAATTCGAGAGAGCGCTTCTATTTCATTTTCGTTGGTGGTACAGCTTGTCATACCAATGCTATGGAAAAGAGTTTGCCTTTCTGCTGCGTATAATGGACATTGCAGGAGGAAGTGTTTCTCATCCTCCACTTCCTGTTGGCATATTTGGCAAATTCTCTCATTTGCTGGCATGCCTCTGTACCGGCCCCGTTCTATTTCTAGGGTGTGGCTGCTAAGGCGTAGTTTTGTCAAAGAGGTTTTGTGTTTGGTGTATTTGACTGCTGAGAGATATGCTTTTAGCTGAAAGTTATCCTCTATGAGTCCCAGAGTACGTAATTTGTGTCTTGTGTTCGAAGGTAGCTGGTCTGTCTCGATAAGGAATATTTTCTTGAATTCATCTTGAAGAGCTTGTATAAAGTGCGGGGTTGTGATGTTGGTGGTCTCCAAGCCAGGGTGGAGAAAGGTTTTGATATGCAAAATAGAAGATGTCCAGGAGAATTTGTTGTTAGAAGAATTGGCAAGTAGTAAGTCATCTTTATATGCAGCATATAGTAGCCTATCACTATCTAATTGTACAAGGCGTTGATAATATTTGTACATGGACGAGTAGATCCATAGTGAGAGTGGATATAGACCTAACTCACCGAGGCAACCGATGTTGCTGGTCTTTCTCGGCACACCCAGAATCTGCTTGGATATTTTGACAGATATTTCGTTACACAGTAGTTTTGGCCAGTTGTGAAAGAGGTCTTTTGGGTGTTTGACAAGGGACGATCCCCAAATGTCGGCTCCATAGGTAGCGATGGGAACTATAAGAGCATGGTAAAGGCGTAGTAGGACATCAGTAGGAAGCTGAGAAGTAGATTTCATGGAGGCTTTAATCTTGTACCACGCCCTCATTGCTTTTCCCCTTAGTGTAACAATAGCAGTTTTAAAGGATCCTGTGTTTAGAAATACAACTCCAAGATAGGTGTAAGAAGTGGTAATGTCAATGTTTTGGTTGTTTATGTAGAATTTGTGATTCACATCCTGATTTGGGCTGCCAAAGATAAGGATCTTAGTTTTGGAGAGGTTGACTTTTAGTTTCCAATGATGCATGAAAAGTGCCAGGTTGTTGAGGCTGTTTTGAAGTCCTTTAGCAGTATATGAGAAGAGAACGAGATCGTCTGCAAAGAGGAGGTGAGTTAGAGGATGGTCATCTAGCAAGGGAGCGTAGGTGTTATAATCGGAAAGATAGTCTTTCAAATCATTCAGGTAGACATTGAACAAGGTGGGACTGCACACACATCCTTGTTTAACTCCTATTTCTGATTGAATTGCAGAGCTGGCTCCGTTTTGGGTTTTTATGGTGTAAGAGACATCAGAATACATGTTGCATAGCAAGTTGTAGATTTTACCATTGATGTTGTGGTTGAGTAATTTGTATTTTAAGCCTGTTCTCCAAACAGTATCAAATGCCTTAGAGAAGTCCACAAAGCAGCTGTATAGTTTCTTCTTTGACTTCTTAAACTTTTGAATGAGAGTCCTTAAAATAAATATATTGTCAGATGTTCGGAAATTTGTTCTGAAGCCCGCCTGCCCTGGATCAAGTAGTTTGGATGATTCCATATGTCTAACAATACGATTGTTGATGATGGATAGGAGCAATTTGGAGATGCAGCTACCTAAAGCAATTCCTCTGTAGTTATTCACATCATCTGGGTCCCCCTTCTTGTATATAGGTGTGATGTAGGACTCTCGCCACTGTGATGGGAAAATACCACAATCTAATATCATATTGAACAATTTCAGGTAGTGATCTGTAAATATATATGATGATTCACGAATCATTTCATTTAACACTTGGTCTGGGCCTCCTGATTTCCCAAGTTTGAGTTTTTTCACAGCATGGTAGAGCTCTGTTGGGGCAATGGGAGAATTGTCAACCGTCGGTGTGTCAGTAAGCCTCTTCTTATGTATATCATTATTGGTGACAGAGTCTGTTATACTATCCTGAAATTCCGTGTTTATAGTAGAGTCACAGTTCAGATTGGTAAAATGATGTTCCCAGTCTTTTGTAGAGATATTATTCTGTTTCACATCAACTGTTTGATTTGTTAGCTGTTTCACTAGCCGCCAATATGCCTGGGGATTGTTGGATGAGAGAGATTCTAGTTTCTGTAGCAAGTCTTCTGTATATTGTTTTTCTGCCATTTTCCTGTAGCGTTTGTAGTTTTTCCGCGCTTGATAGAAATGATGTTGCTTCTTCCTATCGTATGGATGTTTGGCAAGATCCAGCCATGCAGTTTTCATCGTGACTTTCAGTTCTTTACAGTTAGAGTTGTACCATTTCTTCTTCTTTTTAGACTTAGATTTAACTAGAACCAACTTGACAGCTCCTTGTGCAGCACCTCTGAGAATGTCAGTGAGGTCAGCTGTTGCATCATCAACACAACACTGAGAGTTCACTGTTGGAGCCATAATAAATCTCTCCGCCAGATGTCGTGATGGTGGGGATAGTAGATTAGTGGCATAGGCAGTGTCAGAGTTTGAGTTCCAGATGAATTTATATATACGTTTTGATTTCTGTTTGACTGAGCAGGGGCGGTGGCTTTTCTGGATGTTCGGTCTTCTCTCAGGGAATGTTAAACTTGTGATTGTTGAGCAGTGGTCCGACATGTGGGTAAGGGGATGTATTTTAAAGCTGTCAATCAGACTGAAATCTTCACATTTTGTCATTACATAGTCCACAGTACTGCATCCATTGTATTGAAATGATGTAAAGTTCCCGAATAGATCACCAATAGTTCTGCCGTTCAGAAGACATACGTTAGTGTTCAAACATGTTTTTATCAGATCTTGACCGAAAGTATTGATCACTTCGTCCGTGTTGTTTCTGTCAATAGGCAGAAGAGGCATCTGGGAATTTGTTGGCAATGGCGAATGGTCATTATCATCATCTACTAGTAACTGGTCGCAGAGGGAACCTGTTCTAGCATTAAAGTCTCCACCGACAATAATTTTACCTTTCCCACCATATGATGCTAAGTTTTGCTCCAACACCAGGAATGGGTCTTGAGCTTTTGTTGTCCAAATAGTTGAGTTCACAGGCGGTATGTAGATAATGCCGATGTATATATCTTCTGGAATATCTAGCTTTCTTGCTTCTAATCTAATCCATAACATGTCACCGTCAGTCCTGTCAATTACTTCAATAGCAGATTCATATTTCTTCTTATATAACAATGCTGTACCACCTCTAAGAGGGCTACCACTAGATCTAACACTACAACATCTGGGATTAAATATGGCACTATAATCACAGAATTCATCACCAAGAGTCACAGAGTCCTCTTGGTCAATCCAGCATTCTGTCAATCCTAAAAAATCTGGAAATTCAACACTTTTAGTGATATCGTTTAAATTGCTAACACTTTTGATACCCTGAATGTTCCAGAATCCAAAAGTAAATGAACATGGCATCATCATGGCAAGTGATGTAACAAATATATTTGGAAAAATAAGTATATGACTGATTGACCTGGGCAAGTACATAATACGGGGAAATACATAGGGAAATAATCAATCAATGTTTATGTACATACATGAAGCTACGCTAACACGTAATTGTTTGGATAGATCCCTGATAATAATAATAGTAATAATAATGATAGTAATATACATACATTTTGAGATGATTGTATATCCATTTTCACATGAGGACTAGAGTCCAATTGCACATATGCAGATATGCATATTCATTCAACCAACTAGAGTCTTTGGACATATATGTTGGTGTATCTGTCACATGATCCTCAGAGGCATATGCACATGGTGAAACACAATACATTTAAATATCTGTGTATACATTTTCACATAAACGAAACACAGTAGTCCATGGATACATATGCAACATCATAACGGATCAGAAACAGTATGGAGCCCATGGATTCCACATGAAAGGCTGTTGTTGGATACCCTGTGCCATTCTAGCCATCATGGGGTTGAACATCAGATTAGACTGCTGGCTAGGAGGGTAACCTGGGGGTGGTGGTGGTATCATGCTGTGCCAAGGTCGGGTTGGGATAGGCCATGGAACAGGTGTTGGGGTGTTGATTCCAGATGTCCCAAGTTCGCGCACTTCAAGCACCTCAGTTGATGACTGTTGGTGTAATTGCACATTATGTCTCTTAGTATCCTGTTGATGATGTTGGCCTTGTGAGGTATTTGGGTTGTCCGCCCGGCTACGTTGAGTAGAGCTGTCTGTGGTTGTTATGTCACGCCTGGATTCAGCATGGGGTGTACCTTCCTTTTCGTTGGAGCTATATGTGTGTGGCTTACTTTGATGAATAAACCGTTTTAAACACTTTCCAATTACTGAACATCCAATAGCATTGGGATGAACACTGTCAGCATACAAATATTCTTTCACATATCCATTTCGGTCACAGAAATAGAAGTCTAGTGGAAGAAATTCAATCTCATGGCCCTTGCATATATCTTCTATAATGTTATTCAGGTTTTCAATGTGCTTATTACATCTGTGCCCTTGGTCGGAGAGCCGATAGGGTACACCACAGAATGCTATTCTAGCATTGGGGAATATATGTTTTGCTGTGATGTACATTGTTTCAATGGAGTTCTGCATGTTTTGTCGTTTGTTGCAGTCATTTGATCCTATCAGGAATGAGACACTTTCAGTTTCTGGGCGACTGGATAGTTTGTCTAGCAATGCGATGATGTCTGCACATTTTGCACCTTGAAATGTTCGAACATGAGCATTTCCATTTGGCAAAATCCTCCGTCTGTCAATGTGTTTTAAGAGGGAGTCTCCAATGATGAGATGGAGCACTTTGTTTGGAAGTCTTCCCCAGTCTCTCTCTTTTTTATCATCATTATGATGGAAACTATTATTTTCCTGTGTATTGAGAGCAGAAGTGTCGTCTGCTAATGTTTCTGTTTCATTCAGAGATTCCTCTGACCCCGGCCTGATTGACATGTGGTCTGCACTGAGGTTGACCTCTGTTGGGGGGCTTCTTCCATTGGAGGGGGATTGGTATGGCAGTCTTCTCTCATCTGTAATTGATAGTGGTGTAGCCATCCCACTAGCCTTGTTGGGGGTTTGTGAGCACTTTTTGAGACGAGTTTCATCTTGACACAACCTATTCTCAATTTTGACCATATTCTCTTTCAAGGATGCAATTTCCCTTCTCAAGTTTCGATTTTCGTTCTTTAGAGTGTTCATGATATTTTCCTGTTTCTTGGCCATGTTCTCCATATGATCCATTCGTTCTGAAAGTTCACGGTTAATAATAGGGTCATTTTTCTTGATAATGCTCTCCATTTGATCCAATCTTTCTGCATGTTCAGTACAGATCTGCTTGTTTAATTCACATTTAGTGCAGCATTGGTTATCATGCATAGGCCTAGTTCTCTTATCAACGTCTGCTTGTAGTTTGACCATGACTGACTCTAGATTTTTTATTGCCAGCATATGTTTTGGATCTGTTTGAGTGGGGCTTGGTCGTCCTGGTTTAGATCTTTTCAATGACCAGACTGTCTTGGACTGTCGCATACGTCTGGGTGTGATGGAGGAGATTTGAGGTTGTCTGTTGTCCGGTGTTTTACATTTGATACATATAAACGGTCTTTCCGGGTCTGCTTCATGAAGAGCACATTCCTCATTCGTGAATTTATGACAATTTTGGTGACACCATCCCTGGCAGCTACTACACTGAATTTGATTGCCATTGCTGTCTTTAATGTCACACACTGAGCAAACGTTGCCTTCTATCAGTGTAACAGTTCTGAATTGCTCAAGTGCAGGTTTGAATAGACTGGTTAGGTTATTTCCGATGTCACAGTCTTTCTGTGTCAGGATAACTGGCAAGTGTTCAGATACAAACATATCAGAACCTTTGCCATTTATCAGCGCACTACTGGTGGTGTGATAGAGGTTGAGTGTATAGGTAACAGAGCCCAAACAAACTTTGTAGATACATTCAGTCTGTGCTCCACTTTTGTCCACACTGATGATATTGGTGCTATCAACATTAATGTAGAAATCATCACAATTTTGTTTGAAAACTTCATAGGTACCTACATTTAGCAGGATCCTGATACCTCCGCCTGTCTGTATAACATGGATAGAATCTCTGTCGGCAGCTGCCAGTTTGTGTTTCAGAGCCTTGGCCCTATCCAGGGTGTATGGTTTCTCCCTCCTGCTGGTAGCTCCGCCATGTTGCTTCTTGGTAGCGAGATCCCCTGGGGTTGCCATGGAGGAATCTTCAATTTGTCGTCTTGTCTTCATTTGGAAACTTGAGTGTTGTTCTTCAAGGGAGGCAGAATGGTGTTATCTTATATTAGAAGAAGTTGTACTTGCCCATATTGGTCTGTCCTGCTAGTACATTACATTTAAATCAGAGCCAGATAGATCCATGTTTAGGTCTCAAATGAGTCATTTGTAGACAGGTTCATTCAATGAGGATGTCATATAACCATACTGCAAATGAAGTTTCAAATTTAATATTATATAAAACTAAGAATACAATTATACATGAATTACATGTAAGAGTCAACGAATGATAAAATTTGTAGAAAAAGAACAACATCTTAATTGTTCATTATTACATTTCAAATAGAAACCACCGCCTAGTCTGAACCAGGATTCGAACCCGGAAGACAGTTGCTCAGAGTAAACGGTGTGGCTCATATGAAGCACGTACAGGAATATGCGAGGGTCGGGTTTCAGTTTGCGACTGGTGCGTGAAACAAAGACGAGTCGGTCATCAGCTCTTTGTACATGCCTTGTGTTGAATTACTTCATTAGCCTCTTAGCCATGTGAAACACCTAGAGTGGAAACAGGCCACAGCAACTCGACAAGAGCGCCATATTCCCGGGTGTTGGGTTTCCACACCGACATTTCCCTCTGGTAATGATCCGGGCCGCTGATAAGTACAAGATAGGGGAGAGGGCGGAGCCTTGGTCACCTGTACATAATGTATGCAAATTTATTCACAGGGGGCGTGGAAAGATTGTCCAACCAGCTGTGTGTGGCAGACCGTGGTTGAATGCAGTTAGTTTGTTTATATACATGGTCTGGATGTTGACTCTGGGCAAGATTTATGTTGTTATAGAAACCATGTGATTGACACCAGACTTGCTGTCATTCTATGAGTCAGAAACGATGGCAATCTCCCCACCCCACAAATGTGACGTTTGTTTATCTCTCCCGTTATCTCAACTTTGCCGGTTTCCTGCATATTTCACATCTTATCCAATAAAAAGCCCCCCTGCATCGCCCCTCTAAACAGGACATGGTGCTTTGGTGTAATGTATATTGTGTGTGGTAATTAGACGCAGTTGGAATTACTACATACCTATGTCAATGTTGATGTTGGTTTTAATCAGTCTTCTCTGATGCCGATTCTAATCGCCTACACCATAAAGCCAGACCCTAGCAATTACAGCGTACAGATCACAGACCCAATCTGCCTACTCTTACATAAACATATTCAAACTCAACTTGGTGGCATCAGTGAGCATGTTTTCAGGGATGTTTGTGAGTTCAAAAGATAAATTACAGTTTAACACAAACTTTTGTATTCACTGAATTGTTTATATGCAGAGCTCATAAAAATGTAACATTGTTGTATTGGAATTATCTGAAATTTTATGTGATTTTTGGGTCAAGTCCTATTGCGAAATTATTAGACACATTCTAGATCAAAGCACAATTCGCAAGCACTGACTGGTTCAACATTGAACAGTGTACCAACTTACACAAGATCTGAGCTTCACGTTTATATCATATATTTCTTTAGAATAACATAAACATAAAAACACACGTAATCACCGTTAACAACAGATTAAGGCGTTTCATGACCATTGTTGATACAAGGAACGATTTAATTCGAATGACGTTTGTCAAAGGAATTCAGTTATCTTATAAAGCTACGCTGATTGTTGCTCCAAATTGTATCGTTAATGCTAAAGCGTTTAAAATAGTGACACTATAAACGTATAACGTGATGGTGTTTTTAAAAATAGACACTGAAGCGCAATTTGATCAACCGTGATTTTGGGAACGTATCTAAAAAACAGTTAAGATTTTGGTTTGATCCTGTAAATGAACGATTATTGGGTCTCTTGTATTCGTGTAAATTGTACTTCTCATATAAAATTAAAAGTTTCAGCACACATAAGCCGTTGTCATTCAAAAATATTAATCTTAACAATTTGACATTTAAGTAAATAATGTGAGATGATTTAGATTCACATCAGAACTATTGTAATTTGGCACGCATCAAAGTCAAGTAAAATGTCACGATAAGCACTTAGTGTCTCTTATGTAACAAAAGTTTCATTAAATCAGTGTTTTTACCAGTTATACAGGGACAGTAATGACATTCTAGCCTTGACGAGTACACGATCATAAACTGAACTATTCTACATTGTTATTTTTAAGCAAATGCTTATGTGGCACGTTGTCCTATGCATAGCTCAGTTCGACCGCTATCAGTGCAGTTCAGCATCATCGGGCGTGACTCACCGGATGGATGGGTGACCCAAGGCTGATGAACCGAGAGGATTCCCTGTCCCACACCGAGACATAGTTTAGATGGTGGTGCCTTGACAAAAGACTTTATTTTGTGTGCCCCTGTTCACCCCGCGGTGCAAATGGATAATGGTAAATTGTGTGTTGAAGTGAACCTTGAGCATATGGAGCATAAAGCGCTTTGAGTCCAAAATTAGAGATTTGGTTCTACATAGCTTTTCATAATTTTGTATAAGGTCAAGTCCTACTGAAGTATACCATTAAAACGTCTTTATAATACGGTCATTATTCTATACCAGCTTTCAAATATTTTACACTAACTCTCTGAAAACATAATTATCAATACATTATTTTAAAATAATATATATTAACGTTACCTCAAATAATAGCATTTTCATTATAAATATTGATTTGCTTTTAAAGAGTTCTTGTTTAAGGATCGGGCGTGTTTAAGGTATGATGAACTACAGTCTGTAAGTTAGACTAAGGTAACGATGTACGATATTCTCCTTCACAAGCCGCTACAGGTAAGTCTCTCACTACTCTCGCAAATGTTAATCTCCGACCTTTCGCACCTGTTCAGTTTTACCTGTTTCACGTCTTTGATTCCCAGCAGCTGACGTGTAGCCCAGTTTGTCGTGTTATTTTCTTTCTCTAACTCGCTTGGTTACTTCAGTTCTAGGCTTCAGTAATTTGTCCTGGCTACAAAAACAAACAACGAGATGAGCAAAGGCGATATTGCGCAGCCACACGTGGCTCCAATTCAGCATCCATTCTGCACAGGAAGTAGGAAACTTCTTACCATTTTTTCTACCTCAAACTGCAGTTATCTCCCTTTTTACGTAGTGTACGAAAGCATTGGAAATAATGAACTGAAAACCAATATTTTGATTACCTATGATGTTTCGAAAAACCTGCTTTTTCAGATACATCTGTAACATTAAATCGTGTCGTTTTTCTCTTTTGCATTTGTGTTTCGTTAAGTACTGTTATTTTGGTAACTCTGGAATATTTGCATTGTTGTCCGATAGTCTTATCTCCGCACCTGAATATTGCGTTGAAACATTGCAAGTATACCACAAGAAATATCAGGTAATATGTTTATATGTATCTCTTTCATGACATTCGTGATAATGCAAAAATAAATCCTTTTCCCAAAGCGTAGAACGAACAATTTATCCATAGCATGAATCAAACCATTTTAAGAATCAACATAAAATCAATTTCTTGATATTTAAAAGGTAACCTCCTTTGGCATAAAAAGTACATGTACAAGATTGCTTAATCATCCCTTCGCATCAAAGTAAAATATGAGAAATAATATTCTTTAGCATCAAACGTACCAATTGAGGTAACCATCCTTTGGCATTAAAGTACAAAATGAGAAAATCATTCTTTGGCATCAAAAGCACAAAATGAGAAAATCATTCTTTGGCATCAAAAGCACAAACTGAAAATACCATTCTTTGGTATCAAAAGTAACAAATACAAATACCATTCATGTTATCAAAAGCACAAAACGAAAATACCATTCTTTGGCATCAAAAGCACAAACGGAGAATATCATTCTTTGGTATTCACAGCACAAAATGAAAATACTATTCTTGGTATAAAAAATTGAAAATACAGTTCTTTGGCATCAAAAGTACAAGATAAGAATACCATTCTTAGGCATTAAAAGTACAAAATCAAAATACCATTTTTGGTATCAAAAGTAAAAAATCAAAATACCATTCAACCTCTACCATAACTAGTCATCAAAGTACAAAATGGAAAAAAACATGCCTTGCATATGTTACGTACAATATGAGAAGACACTGCTAAGACACCTAAGTAAATTATGACAAGACTATACTAAGACATCGGAGTACGATCGATATGAGAAAGTTTTACTCAGACATCGGAGTACAATATAACAATTCTATGATTTGGAATCAAAGTACAATATGACAAGACTATACTAAGACACCAAAGTACAATGTGACAAAACAAAGCTACGACATCGAAGTACCAAATGACAATATAAACCGATATTACACGTATGGACAGCAATACACTAGGATTAAGTCTATAAAAAGTATTTTTAAAGAAATCTTAATGTTGTGGTTCCATAAAATGTGTGTTGCTAAGGCATAGAAGGGGATTATGCTTGGTCATAGTACAATATGACAAAACAAAGATTAGACGAATAGGTACCAGATGGCAATAGAAACAGGTACTACGCATATGGACAGCAGTAGACTAACATTATTTTAAAAAAAGGGACATCTTAACCATGCGGTTTCACAGACTCCGTATTGCTAAGGCAACACATGCGTTTATTTTAAATACATCGTGATGTGAAACCAAAATATTCATGACGAAAATATCCCGTTTATAAGTTTATGTTCGATGCTACATGCCGCGAGCTAGATGGTACACGGCAAGGCGATGGTATATTCTAGTCGTCTCCTCTGTAGCATATAAAACTAACTGTCCTGACATATGAGCGTGAATTACTACTAGCTGGGGGCAGTGCCGTGATGTCGCAGTCTTGTTCTACTCTTGCTGACATGTAGACGTGTGAGACGGGAGACACTGCACTGAGACAACTCTCGTAGTTTCTCGTGCAGTCTCTGCATATTACTCCTTAAAGAGACACTCCGTGAGTTGTTAGGATCATATATGTCATGTCAGGTACTTTTATTTGAGACATATAAGTCAAACGTGTTTAAAGATGTCATTTTATTGAGAAGTTCTGACTAAAGAGACATATATGGCAAACGTGTTCAAAGATGTCATTTATTGAGAAGTCCTGACTATAGAAACATATATTGCAAACGTGTTTAAGATGTCATTTAATCCAACAAAATTCTGACTGTAGTTGAAATTTTAATTGTAAGGCTAATAAGTCCAGTATACAAAATAAATGGTGGCCTTTCATCCCATTATTCAACAACCAACTATGATTTCTGTACCTTTTATATATTGCTTAGTCTATGTCATACCATGTTTTGATGTCAATATGCAAATATATATGGCTGTGTAACCATCTGGGAACAAATAAAAAAAAATTATAATAATATGTCCAGTATAGTGTGGTGATAAGATAAACGTCTTGTCTAGATCGAAAAGCGGACAATGAACTGTGGTTATTTACATACACCCCCTGGACGAAACTCCACAAATCAGTTGTAGAGTTTTTAGATATTGATTACAATCGATTGTAAGTGTTCTGTGGAACGGGACCCCGGACAAAAGGTTGGACCATTTATATACATGTACTTCGCTGGTTTATTTTATTCTTATCTACTTCGAAACATATTTGCTTATTTTTGCATTGCCATTAGCCACCTTTTTTAAGAAACGGACGAATGGACGGATATGTTCAGGATTTTCGTTCGGTAGGCGTGCGCCTAGACTAACATATAGTCCCTGAAAAAAAGTTTTTTTTTTACTTAAATTTTAATTTCAAATATTTGATACTTAAATAAAAAGGAGCCCTGAACAATTCTTAATTTCAGCTGAGGCATCTAGACTTGCCAACATTGTCTAGACTTAAGAAGGCTCGTTTAACTTTTTCGCTTTAGGGTCTGGATAACAGACTAGCGTGCGCCCTATGGGCGTTAAAACAAACTACTGCATGAAATGATTATCTTGAATCAACGCATATGTGTCAACAGACAAAAATACTTCTTACTAATGGAGTTCCATGGCATACCCTTTACATATATAATTTTATCATGTATGAGAATTTTAAGACTCAAAATTTGATATGTTGGAATCCTATTAGTAGAGATCCGCATCGCTGTACCCCCTTCTGAAACCGCCATTGGAACATTAGTCTGTCATCCAGATCCTAAAGCAAAAATATTAGATTGATGACCAACCAAGTCTAGAAAAGTATAGCAAGTCTAGATTGCTCAGTTTTAGGTTAAAGCATCTTCGGGGCTCCATTTTGTTATAATACATGAATTGTTTAAAAATATTGTCAATATTGAAAAAAATACTTCTGAGACTAAATGTTAGTCTATTGGAACATTTACTTGTTTTTAGACTCTAAATTCCATGTAATAACAGCTAGAAATTTGAAAACTTTGATGGTCAGGACCGGTGGCAAAAACAGATCAGTAAAGCCAGGGCTGATAGTCGATAATTTCTGAGGACAAGTATATCTAATAGGTTAGTATATCTAAAGCATTCGTCTGTCAGCCAGACCCTAAAATAAAATGCAAGCCTAAGCAAGTCTATAATAAGACTTGAGAGCTCAAATTTTCTGAAAATGAAGAAATCTCAGTCTCCTTTTCATCCCTTTTCCAAATTTCAGATTTATTGAAAAAGTTCATTTCAGAGTCTAAGTGTTAGACTACTAAAGCATCTTCAGCCTCAATAATCCCCGAATCAGGAAGTCCCCGTGCACGAGACACGTTAGTTGCTGTATGGAGTGATTACGTCGTTACTAGACACGTGAAGTACAGATCCTATGGGGATCTATTCAGTATCAATCATCAAAGGAATCCCTAGCTAATTTAACTTCCATTATTACGACAATTGTGCTAAATTGTGGTATATAAATAGTGGTATCTGATTACATCTGTGAGCTTTTTTCTTGACAATTGTTATCTCAATATGACATCGAATCCCAAGCCTATACTAACATATACATACATATGTAGTCCCTGAAAAGAAAATATTCACTAAAACTTTAATACTCAATATTTTATATAAAAATAAAAAGGAGCCCGGAACAATTCTTGATTTAAGCTGAGGTATATAGACTTGCAAATATTGTCTAGACTTCAGAAGGCTCCTTTTTTGTTTTTTTGCTCAGGGTCTGGCTAAAAGACTATGCATAGCTTTACACTCTGAAATGAAATGGTAAATAAATTTCAAATTTGGAAAATTAGATAAAATAAAATGGAGATTGGGTTTTCTTCATTTTCAACATCTTACAGATTTTCTTAAGCTTTTATCGTATTTAAGGATTTGACCGACAGACTTAGGCTTCTGTAAAATGGTTTATGTTAACACATAAAACAAATCATATATAGTCCGCCTGTTAACAATTACATCAATCAACATCACATATTTAAAAGAGGTTTATCAATATAATCTAAACATAGGTGGAATGTTAGATTATTGTAACTGTTTGACTGACATAATTACCAATCGCAACAAAAAAAAACAATTCTAGCTACGACTACTTAGTTATGCATCATGTCATTATTATATATGCAATGTCAAGGGTACAGATAACGTTACTGTTATGTTATACCTAGGGTGTTTATTTTCATTAGACACACAATCGCCTGACTGCTTCACGTGAGCATCCTGCAAACTCCCAGTGTTTTGTAGCCTTCTGAAGACAACTGCACTGCGCTCTGGTACCTTCTGAACCATATATAAAGAAAATGGAGAAAATATTAAACATGATTTAGCAATGTCAAACTAGTTTTTGGAAGGTTGCTTTCTATGGTGTTATTTCCGCAATGAACAAGATGAACGAGATGTATGTGTTTTAGATATGGTCCAGTCAAACTCTGACCCTCCTACAATGTGCACGAAGGGTTATAATAAGACCGGCCAGTTAATTGACGTAACAAGAATACCGTCTGTCCTATGCAGTCAAGCTGCTACTTTGAATCACGCAGGATGGAATTCCACATGACTTTGGCAAAAAGTGGTGAGACAAGATTGATTGTATATGTAAAAACTGTGTGACAAGCTAGCAAAATCACTCCAGTGTCAAACAAGCTCTACTCTGTCTTTAAATGACATTTTATTAATTTTATAGGATATAATTTCAACGAAAAAAAGATAAAGAGTTAGTGTTAAAGTGTAAAAAGCAAAGTACGTTAAATGCCGTATAAATAGGCTTTTCGCCTAGGTAAGCAGCGAGGAATTCGAAGTTTATTCTCAAATAAAATCAACATCAAAGTCAACACTCTATAAACAACCGGAAACACCTGACAAGAGCCTTGTGATGCGATCTTCATGCTCTCTGATCACAGGAGAGCAACTGCCAGGGGCGATAATCACCAAGCATAAAACATTCAGTCAATATACAATGCATTAGTGAAATCCTCAACAGAGCCCACTTGGCTACGCTTCAATTCGTCTACGTATCATAAAGCTTGGCTTGTCGGGTGAATGAACGTTTGCTTCTTGGCCAGCCGACTTTACCTTCAAGCCATCGTAAAATATGTCACGGGCTTGAGATCTTGACTTAGCTTCAGTGTCATATCTTTGCCTAATCGCCAACTTATTACATTTTAACCCTCTTTTATTTTCATCCTCGCGACTAGCAATCAAACAAAATATCTTCGAATGTGATTCTTTCGTGGTGTGAAATTTCTACACAGAAAGACTTGCTTGACAGCGACATTAGAATCTATGTCGAAAGGTCGCTTACACAGAATAAAGAAGTTGTTCATTCATAATATTTGCCCTTATTGTTCAATACACCAACTTCTAAAATGCCAATCAGAGAGTATGGTCATGAACATAGATAAGTACTAAAATCAACGTCCTTGGTGTAAATCATGATATCGTACTTTAAAGTTACACTTGCCTTCTTAAGCTTTTAGCAAGTTCTCGTTTGAAGTGAATATCATTTACGTGAGGGATGGCAATTTTTCCTGTCAACCATAGCACTTCATTGATTACTCTCATCTGACATTGTGTTCAAACTTCTTGAGGGCAACAGGAATCAACTGTAGATATCATATGTCTCGGATATCCGAGTTCTCTTATGTTCATTTCGTTATAAAATCTTCTTATATGAAGAACAAATTTCAGTATGTAATTTTAATAACATATATACAATGTAGCATGTACATTAAATAATTTGTTTGATCATTAGTCGTAGATCGAAGTTCAAGAACGCCCGACGTGTCAGATTAAGTTATCAAGAATTTGCTTATTTATTTAGAATACGATTTTTTAATGTCCATCCTTCTTACGTATAGCAATACGTGTGGTTTAAATCAGTACAAACTAAAGGAGAAAGCATTTTTTAATTTACTTGTGTTTTGACAAGACCTTGTGATTCTATTTCGGTTTTCTAATGAACAAGAGGAAATGAATCAAAGAGATTTGAAATAACGAATGTTAATAAATATATAATTTTGTTTTACTATTAAACCCTTGTATGTATCAACTTGATTTGGTAATGGGGTATTCATTATCATATACACATAAAAATTAAAAGTAAAACATAAATGATAAAAAAGAAGTTTTACTATCATCATAAAATTCATCATTTTACAGCTGTAAATTAACTTTACATAAGAATCGATTTGCCTTTTTATTAAAAGTGGCATGACCTGCTCTGTGTGGAATAAAGATTCAGACAGACAGACAGACTTTATTCAGAATTAAAGGCCTCATGGCCCAAATTACATCAAAAGGGCCGTAAAACAGATACGGTGTGGTGTAAAAAAATAAAATCATTTAAATATCTGAGTTTTCTTCAAAAAGAGCGCAACATTTTTCAAAAGTGATGAAAAAAGATTCGCTCATTTCCGATATGAGAAGTATATATTCACTTCGACACATGTATGAGGTGAGACAAATAATGTATTTCTGTGACGCATCCCTGTTTTGTTGTGAGCCGTGTTTTACAACTTGAGATTGTCATGGCAACGACTGAACGTTAGGACCCGATGTACTATTAGTGATTTCATCATAGAACAAGCAGGAAATTATAACCGCCTAGCAATGTGATATCTGCTTTTGATGGCGGATAAAAACACTTACCAAAGACGAAGTATATTTGTGTTAGCCCACATGGGGATTATGGACAAATCGAATCCTGGACCTGTGCGTGTATTATGATCGTTTGGTGTAATTTTCACGGGATATTATCACCATACGTTTTCTTGATGACCTTTTTATGTAAACAGATTAATGACATAAACCCGGAAATATCAGTTTGATGTTTGACTTTAGGGAATCACATGATAGCGCATCCTGTGTAACATTGAAACCGAAATGAACTATAAAATCACAATTGCTTCGATGAAACGTTAAAATGCAAGTAAAACGTGAGATTAGTTCCTTTTAAAAAAGACAAATATATATAAAAAAAATGACGACAAAAAAAAAATCTTCTTGTTGTCATATCAGTTCTATGTAAAAAGGGAAAATAAGTGACAAAACACTAGACCTGTAGGCCTAGCCATTCTCATAATGAAATTGAATTAGAACATTTCTTTTTATCTCTCGAGAAATATATTTTATTGAATTTCTATTTTCGTAGATTTTCCATTTTCTTTCTTTTAGAGTTTGAAAACCTGCATATATCATGTATTTATCTCTGTGAAGACAATGCGTTAACAACTTTACATTTAGATGGTGACAAATTTTACTAGCGGTTAGCTGCGCATTAAGCAAAGGTGAGAATTACCTCCCTTAGACCGAGTAATGGTTGCCGACTGAACACTGGCATGGCAGAAAATTCTACAACTGAAAATGACATCGAGGAGAGTTTTATGGACCAACTCTTTGATTTCGCAAACGACATGAAACATGAACAAACTCCAGAAAAACGTAGAACTATTTGTAGTCGCTGTGGGTAAGTGTTTGTCGAGTTTTTTTAATTGAAGTGAAAGGAGACACAGTTTTCGATCACTTATTGAATGAAAACATAATTAAATTTTGTAGCTACAGATGTCGAAAAATGCACGAATAATAGTCTTTATCATAAATGTTTATGGATAATGTGAAATCCCATCATTGGGTTGTTAATATATCGTTTTGGTTACTGAGTTTGAAATGATTGATGATGCAATATGAATGATGTCAATGAATCATTTTTGTGTAAGTAACACAGTTCAAGTTCTTGTCAAAGTGCAATGAATAATTTATTGAAGTGAAATTTTGTGTTAAATGAATTCATATATATGACCAAATTTGACTTGTTCATGTTTATGCTCAAGTCATACCAGGTTATAAAGTTTTAGATTAATTTGTGTCAAATACTTTTTTAGAGGCAGATGCATTTTACTGTTCAACAATGATAGTAAGCATTATTTATCATTTGTTTCAGACGCCCATTATCTGTTTGCTGGTGTCCTTACTTGCCTCATGAGAGAATAGATATCCGTACTTCAGTGTATATTTTACAACATCCTTTTGAGGTAAGTATTTCCCAAATATCAAATACAATAAAATCTCCTGACATACTGATCTTTTGAAGTCAGTTAATCTTGAGAAAGAATTGACTTGATGCTTTTTTGATGAAATTGGATATAATTAAACTTGCAAATTTTAGAAGAGTTTGTTTTGTGCATAATGAAGTATTTCTTTTAATGTATATCTCAGTTTTGAGCACCTATATATTGAAAATTTATCATTATTTTATGTATCCCGATACGCATCCTACGATACGATACAATATATCTGGCCTATGTATCATGATACGATAATGTATTGCCGTATCATTACACCTCTAATCTTCATATGGATAAAAAAAAATTAATACATTATGTCTTGCTTGTAATTCAATTATTGTCATTTATTTTTGTGTGTTTTAATCATTTTCTTAGGAGTCTCGATGCCTTAAGACTGCACCAATGCTGTGTAATGGACTCAAGGAAGGCGTTTGTCATGTTTACCAAGGAAAAAGATTTCCACCAAACAAGTAACTTTATATTTTATAATGTTACCTTCAACATAAACCCCTTATCTGTAAATTCTCAAATCTGGTTGATTTGCAATGACGTTTATATTATAACTCATGTTGTTCCTACATGCTCACCCAAGGGTGTCACTTTGGCCAATTCTGTGTGTATGGGACTGTTTGCAATGGTAGAAATATCCTACCTCTCCAAATTTCAAGGGACACCAAATGAAGAGGGTGGGCAAATTACCCAAGTTCCCCTCAAGGAACAACACAGATTCATGCAAAGACCGTCTCCTCCTGCTATATCAGTTTCGAATAGTTATATCTATGAAGCTCCTACACAATAATACCTTAAAGTGACACAGAGTATCTTTCTTAAAATTTTATTTGGTTTTGATAAGCTACAAAATATCTAATATGCTGATTGAAGTTCATATCTCATTACTAGACTTGAAAATTAACCATTTATGCATAATATCTCTAAAATGCTTGATTTTATGGAAAATCAAGAAAACATCTCAAATACTTTTAATATTCGAAATTATGCATCCAATTAATCTATCTAATAGTTACAATATCTAATAAATACTATCGAATCGAATATATCTTCCTGTCAGCTTATGACAAGGTTTCAAAATTACGTTTGGCGAATTTGCGCGCGCCTCTCGAGCCACATTGTCCGGTTTTCGATCAAAATCCCGACTTTGAATGGCGGTATTTTCGCTCTAATGTACTGGTTGACATTTAACTTGTTATTTTCAGTAACAGTTAGTGGTTCTCGATGTAATAACATCGATTTCAAAATTTGACATATGTGATCTTATCAACATACTCTGTGTCTCTTTAAAGGCTTTCCAATAATAACCTTGTACCACTACATATAACCAGCAAATGCCACAACTTTCATAACGGTACCCAAATGGATGTTCAGTTTAGTTAGACAGTAAAAAAAATTGTTAAATGCTTCTTGCATACCAACATTTCATTTGCTGAACAGTTACAGGATATTGCTATCAGTTTTACCAGGTTTTGATAGATAACAGGGTATTGTAGTAACTGCTAGGGGTGTAACAATACATCAAACTTTTGATATATCGCGATAGTTAGCTTGGCAATAGTACACTATCGATAGGAAACACAAAAAGACTATTTCTATAGCAATAGTAAGGTTAACTATCGATAGTATCGAAAGTGTAATGTTCCGCTAAATTTGGAAATATTTACTCATTTTTCTGCCGGTTAGTTGAAATTATTCATTCTCGAATGAGGACAGATGTGATATTAGAGTGAGGAAGTCATTTGCTAGAGTGAAAAATGACAAAAGCTGTTTAATTCATGATTTGTTCACAGATTTTGCCGCATATTACTTTCAGCAATTACATGAATATAATAAAGATTATGAATATTCTAGCTAATTTTGGATTTTCTTAAGATCCAACACTATCGCAATAGTGGCTCACAATAGTTTATCGTTATCGCAATAGTAGGTTGCAATAGACAATCGCTATCGTAATAGTCCCAACATGGTCAATAGTCGCCCCTAGTAACTGCACAGATGGAGCAGCATGAATCAGACCTGAATATCTTAGTATTTGCAATTAAAAAGTAGACCATTTTAAATAATTATCACTTAACATTTAAAATACACAGATCATTCTTATCCAGGTACAATATTTCTATGAATATAATTACCTACATTTAATAAATCTTTCATTGTGAATTTTGAAATGCTTCTATCTGCCAGATTCCCAGAGTTGATGAAGGTACTGGAATCTCCAGACACGTTGTTGCTGTACCCAAGTGCTGATGCTGTGGACATCTCCGACATTCCGAGGGACCGCAGCTACAACTTGGTCCTGCTTGACGGCACGTGGGCGCAGGCTCGGGGTCTCTTCTGTCAGAACAAAGCTGTACAGGCACCCAGGAAGGTTGGTTGCTTTTTAAGGATGGGTATTGCAATATATTGGTACTTCTTTTTTTCAAGAATATGCATGCTTTCTTGTCTAAATTGAGCGTTAAGAACGATCATCATTGCTCAGCGATGGACCTTTCTGGAAAGTAATATTTTTTTCGATCACTGCTTATGATCTGTAGACATATTTGAACCATTTTCACAACACAACTTCACACTTTGTAAAGAACCTTATTTGATTGTTTTTTTTTCAATTTAAGATAGGACAAGCTCGTTTAAAAACGTTTGATATATTGGATAATTTCAAAGTGTGTACTAATTTTTATCACGTTGTTCCTGTATTGCAATATAATGATATATCGATAATACCGCACATCCTTATTGCTTTTACAGTTTTTAAATGTTTTAGTAGTGTTACACCGGTAAGTCAAAGAAAATACTCCAAATACATTTCCAAGTCATACGTGCGGTGGGCTGACTACCAGTCGTGGATGAAGTGGTTTACAACACCATAGGTGAACTGTGATTTCAAAGCATTGTTTATAACCAGATGTCAGGATATTTTGCCATAGGGCATCGTATGAAAAATATCCTCTTTATGGTTGCCCTTTTACTCAGTGTAGGTTATGTTACATTTTGAAGTAGTGTTGTATGAATGCTTGCACATTGACAATTTCAAGCATACCCATCATAATTTAGGTTAATTGTAAGAAATGACTGTCTTTGTGTCTAGGTTCGCATCAAACTGAAAGAAAAGAGCAAGTATGTGATCCGTACCCAGCCCACGGACGGAGCTCTTTCTACGCTGGAGTCGGGAGCTGTTGCTATCTCTATCCTGGAGGACAGACCGGAGATTGTAGAGGCGAGTCAAACTTTGGCTTTTAATATTAGGTTCTTTCCTAAACTTCTGTTATTATTTTATTTGCCTTGAAGTGGTATTTGTTTATTTAGTTATGGCAAAAATCTAGATGGTGTGAAAAGGATATGAAATGCATTGAATAATGCATAATGTCATCACAATGGTATAGGGTTTTAGGTTTACCTAAAAAAAGCTTTGCTCAATTCATAAACTTGGACTGTAAAAAAATCGTCTTATTCTGGGGAAATAAAAAAAAATCAAAATATTAATTTTTAATACTTACCCCACTTCAGATATTGCATATTACCTATACTTCCGATAAGAGATTGGAAAACGTGTTGGTATATGTCATCTTAACTTCGTATTGTATACAATGGATCATGATGTATACCAACGCGACATCGTACCGGAAGGAACGAGTCCAATCCGTCACGTGACCACGTTAGAAAATCACATTCCATGCTTATCGCTGCGCGATTGTGGACGTGTTTTGCTAAGGATTTGTTATCGTGGTTTGAATAAATTCTAACTTTAAGTTTGTTTCCTGTTAACTACGGTATGTTTCCTTTTGTCATCTTGTTGTGTGTGATGTGAATAAAGCAGTACGGTAAACCTACCTGTTGAATTCTGCATTTACGACGTTTTTGTCGTAATTTTCCCCTTTTTGGTGCACTTCAAGTTCTTCTTGGCTTGATATTACCTTAGTATCCTCGGTAATATCCATTAAACTCACTTATGCACCCTAAATTTCCATAATTTTCACTAAATTCACACCTCCAAACTCTTCGTGTTTTTCTTCGGGCTTCGCACTTTTGTATTACTGCGCCTCGCACGTGTTTTGCTAAATATTCCTTTTGAAGGTTTTTTCCCTATTTTTTGTATTATCACCCTTCCCATACCTTAGGGTTACTTAATACACTAATTTGTTGCTCCTTTTTCCATCGCAATTTCCCCCTTTTTTGCGGTGTTAATTTGGCACTTTTTTCTTCGCTACTTGCGTTCACCCGTTTGCCGCTTGTAGCTTCCTCAGGCCTTATTCAGGTTTGATATTGATTTATTCACATTACATTACGGGTTGGTTTTTTCTACCCGTTTGTGTGTATTTCATGCTTTAAATACATTTTATATGCATTTTCATAGCATTCCAATGCTCTTGTAATATATTCCTTCATTACTTCTCATCTTTCATGTCTATGACATTTGCTTGATGAGTGTTTTTTATTATTATTCCTTAAAGCTCCACGCTCATTCCAACAATATTTTACTGCATATTCTTGCGTAATACATATTGTTTTTTATTCTTACGCTTTATCCACTGTGTATTTTTATGCAATGTTTTTCCCTATGCATAATTCTATTGTTTTTTATTTGGGAAAGGAAAAAAAAACAATTGCCTTTGTGTTCATTCCTTTACTTAAAGAATGTTTCTGCTTATCTTTCTTTAGGTGAGTGTTAATGACGAGGGTTTTCTGCTCTACTTGTAAGAGCCTGAAGTCCTCTAAAGACCCTCACCCCCTGTGCCCGGACTGTGTGTCCCGTTACTGTGAGGTTGACGACAGGTGCATCTTTTGTCGTGGTCTTTCGACACCTGATTTCAAGGCTTTCTCTGTGGCGAGGAGAAAGAGGTTCACCCAAAGGAAGGCTAGAGCGACAACCATTGCTCCCCCTATGGCAACCAAGGATGTTCCTTCGCCTGCCGGCGAGGGTACGCCTCCCCCACCAGTGGTACCTACTGTACCAACACCCGTACCTACGCCTGTGGCACCTCCTGTCTCCTTCCCGTCGCTGTCCCGGGAGGAGTTTGAGGAGGCTGTTAACCCCGGAGCACCTGCAATCAGTGTGCTCGAATCTATGGTTACTAGGATCGTGAGGGAGCGCGACCGGCGTTCCATCTCTCCGGATCTTCGTCTCCCGGCCCCACTGGCCCCGGACTTCCCTGTGCCTACGTTTCGCCGCAGGTCTACGGCGCCTGCTACTGTGTCACATCCTGAGGCTTCACATCGCTTACGTACGCCGTCACCGCCCCCTCCTAGTCGCTACTACCTGTCCCCGACTAGCACCGTGGTGGACGACAGGCATTTCTTCAGGGATCAGCAGGTGTGTGTGCCAAGTGTTCGACGTCGTCGTGCTCCCCCAGAGGACGATTTTTATCCGACTAGCGGCCAGCACCAGTCTCCCACTAGGCGCTCATCGCCCGGCAGACGGCGTTCTCCGCCTACTCGGCGCTCCTCGCCCACCCGGCGCTCCTCGCCCACTCGACACTCCTCGCCCTCTCGGCGCCCGTCGCCCACTCGACGCCCGTCGCCCTCTCGACGCCCGTCGCCCACTCGACGCCCGTCGCCCCCTCGGCGCCCCTCACCTCGGCGCTCCCCATCTAGAGCTTCTCCAGTGAGGCGTTCACCAGTGCGATGCTCTCCTGTACGACGTTCTCCCGTACGACGCTCTCCCGTACGTCGCTCACCCGTGCGTCGCTCACCCGTGCGTCGCTCACCCGTGCGCCGTTCACCTGTGCGTCGGTCGCCGGCTAGACGTTCGCCTATGCGTCGGTCACCAAGGCGTGCTCCTGCTCAGCCGTCTCCTCCTCGCCAGTTACCGCCTCGGCGTAGGTCTCCACCGCCTCGTCGTTCTCCCAGGCGTTCTCCTTATCGGTCGCCTCAGCGCTCTCCCCGTCGCTCTAGGTCACCTGTCCGACGCCCTCCCTCTTCGGTTGCTTCTACTGGCCAGCGCTCGCGTTCGCCCCCGTTCCAGGAGGAGCAGCACTTTGTGCCGGATTACGAGGAATATTTGGAGGATATCTCCGATGAGGAAGGCTCCCACCTTGAGCTGGCTGGGGTGTATGCCTGGATCGCGGATCGCCTGGTGACCTGTCCTTCTCCGGGCCCTGGAGTTGACAGCCGGTTCGCCATCTGGGATGATCCAGAGTTGTTGATCCCCCCTCATCCAATCGTGAAGGACGCCCTGGAGGACCTGGACGAGGACTTCCAGAGGCTAACTCTTAACCCCTCCTTCAAGCTAGCAAGGAATTCTACGTCGAGCTTCAAGGTCCACTCTCTGGAAGCTTTTAATTCGGGCGCAGTCCAGGATGACTCGGCGCAGCGGTTGTCAGACGCCTCGCGGGCCCTCTATAAGGTCCAGGATGTGAAACTGCAAAATATTGATACAGAGCTGCGCAGGACGATCAAGCCTCTCTCTGCCCTGGCTTCATCTACAGAGGCGCTTATGCAGGACCTCAAGGAGGTCAACCCTTCGCGGTTGGACCACATGGCTACCATGTTCAGTTGGCAAGCCAATTCTATCTCTACGATAGTCAGTCATGTGCGGGCGGCGTTAGCTCATACCTCCTTGATCAGAAGAAACGGCCTGCTAGCCCCGTGCGTGTGGCAGGAGGAGTTCAAGAAGCGCTTGATTCGAGCTCCCCTGTCTTCACCATCTCTCTTCGCTGAGCGTATCCCAGAGATACATAGGGAACACACCCAGGTGACTCAGGCTGAATTTACATTTCAGGCCTCAAAGTTTGTTACGGCCTCGTTCCCATCCAACCCTACTGTCGGCAAGTCCTACACTGCTCGCCGGAAGTCCGTGCGTGGTGCCTTCCGTGGCAGGGGAGCGCGCAACCGTGGAAACCAGGGATATTCGTACGGCGCTCCAAACTACCAGCGCCGACAACGCAACCCCCAGACGCCTGGTAAAAAGAACAAGGCGTTCTACAAACGCCGTTGAAAGATCATTGTAACATGACTTCGGTAAATACTCGTTTCTGATTGGCTGATTTGAAGGATTTGCCAGTGTTAAATGGCAATGAACACCCGTAAATTGGCTGAGGCGAATCACCGCGAAAGGATACATTATTTGGTCCGCCTCTACATTAAAATGTTCTGATTCTCCCAATATTCGTGACCGATTCACATTTTACTGTTGTTGCTGTCATTTTCTAACTTGCGCATTCCCGCAGATGCTAAAAATCTTTTTCTATTTGCTTTAGTTTTATGTAACCAAACTTTCTTAATTGGCTAAGATTCTCCTAATTTGCCGCCTTGTGCCATGCGGCCGGTTTCTTTCGAATGCCGTTCCCATGGCATGACGTCACAAAGGCCAACGGTTATGACGTCATAATGATCGCGTCACCGTCACAATGGTCTGGGCGAGTTTAAGATATTTGTTCAGTCGGGTTTGTTCCTGTTGGTTTATGAATTATATAACTGTTTTCTCTCTCATAAATTCACAGTGAAAACTATATGATCTCATCGTTATGAGTGCAACTGGTTTGCAATATTAGATCACTATTTTAATGTCTATAACACTGGGAATTCCTTCTTCTTTATAGCTGCGAACACCTATAACAATAATGGATCAGTCGTTAGATCCTTTTAACTCAGAGTTCCCTACGCAAAAATAGAGTTCGCTCTTAAAATGCTTATAACTAACGGTCATGTTACAATATCGATAAATAGTTGCGTTTGTAAAATTTCCGGGATTCATTGTTATTCAACACCCGCAAATTTAAGCGTTTAAAACCTCCGGCTAACGCCGTCGGTTTTAAACTAAATTTGCAGGTGTTGAATAACAATGAATCCCGGAAATTTTACAAACGCAACTATTTATCTTCTAAGTCAATCACGACTGGGATCTCCCGCCCCCAGTCGTCCCAATCACAGAAGTCCCCGTAGGCGGGAGACTAGGGATCTTCTGGCAAAATTGGATCATGCTGGAGGATCCCTTTATCACCGAAATCGTGAAGACCGGCTACAAGTTGCCAATAGCCAGGTCACCGCCTCTGACCAACCTGCCCCGGTCACGCGTGTATTCGTTAGCTCAACAGATGCAGCTGTCAACCAACATCAAGACGCTGCTAGACAAGAGAGCACTAGAGAAGGTGCTAGAACCCAACGACTCCCCAGGGTTCTACTCTCCCATCTTTCTTGTCCCCAAGAAGAACTCGGACAAGATGCGGATGATCCACAACATGGCGGTGTTCAACGATCTCTAGCTCACAGAGCCACCTCATTTCCGCATGATTTCCCTGGATCTACTGCGTTCCAAGCTGTCCCACAACGACTGGCTGGTCAGTCTAGATCTTCAGGACGCCTACCTCCACGTTCCCATTTACAGACCTCACCGGAAGTTCCTGCGGTTCGAGTTCCTGGGAACCCATTACCAGTGGAGAGTGCTCCCGTTTGGCATTTCCACGGCCCCGTGGTTATTTACACGCATCACAGCGCCGATCGTTCGTTTTCTCCACCTTCGGGGGATCGAGTTCGATCCATACATCGACGACTGTTTGATGAACCACGGGTCGCGTCAGGTTCTACAAGAGCAAACCCAGTTCGCCATCCGTCTTCTCCGTCAGTTGGGCTGGTTGATCAACGTGGAGAAGTCCCACCTTGTCCCGACCCAACAACTGTCCTTCATCGGAGGCTTGTTCCTCACAAACCGAGATCTCGTCTTGGTCCCGCCAGACAGGTGGACCAAGATTCAGGGGTTTGTGGGTCGAGCACTACACCAGTCGATGTCCCTCAGGGAGTGGCAGTCCCTTCTAGGTCTACTGTCGTCAGCCCAGGCCCTCACCACCAGGGGTCGCCTGATGCTCAGGCCTCTTCAGAGGTTTCTCGCCCCTTACATACAGCAGGACGACCTGAAGTTGAAGTTTTCCCTCCCAGCGGACCTCCGGGTCTTCCTTCGCTGGTGGAGGGTCGAATCGAATGTCTGCGCAGGAGTCTCCTTGACAGAGCTTCCCCACAATCAACAGCTGTTTGTGGACGCCTCACTCCAGGGTTGGGGTGCTCATCTAGGCCAGCAGACAGCGGCAGGGCTGTGGTCCGACGTTCAAGCGAGCTGGCACAGCAACAATCTCGAGCTTCAGGCAGTGATTCTGGCAGTCTCTCACTGGCTTCCAACGCTGCGGGGTTCTCGGCTCCTGGTGGCCTCAGACAATTCCACAGTAGTGTGGCTCATAAGGAACCAGGGCACCACACTGTCAGGTCATCTTTTGGAGCAAACGTTCCAGTTGTTCCACCTGTTGGACGAGAACCATATTCAAGTCAAAGCCCGCCACATCCCAGGTTGCAGAAACGTTCTGGCGGACGCTTTGTCAAGGCCAGGAAAGCCCTCTCCAACAGAGTGGATGCTCCATCCGGAGGCGTTCAGTCTGATCTGCAGACAGTTTCATCGCCCATTGATAGATCTGTTCGCAACGAGTCTGAACGCTCGTCTCCCAGTATACGTGTCCCCGCTGCCGGATCCAGCAGCCTGGGCAGTGGACGCCCTATCAATGTCATGGGAAGGACTGGACGCCTACGCATTCCCCCCTCCTGTCCTTCTTCCCAAGGTGGTGGAAAAGATTCGGTCGACGATGCAGACCAATCTGCTTTTGGTCGCGCCCTACTGGCCAGCGAGGTCGTGGTTCCCGGAGCTAAGAAGTCTCGCCGCAAGCGATCCGGAACCTCTTCCTCCATGGCCCCGACTCCTTCTGCACCCTCACAGTCGCCTGCCTCACCCCGACCCAGAGCGGTTTCATCTATCCGTCTGGGTCATATGCAGAAGGCCCTGAAGGCCAAAGGGTACTCCTCGCGAGTAGCCAAGGCAATCTGCAAAGCCCATAGGGTATCCACAAGGTCTCTTTACGATGACAAGTGGTCGTCTTTCGAAAAGTACTGCAAGGACCGTTCCAAAGACCCGGTGGCGGCGTCACCTCAGCTGGTGGCCGAGTTTCTCCTGCACTTAAGGACAAGAAGACACTTGAAAGGGGGCACGATTTCAACGTATCTGTCAGCCCTCAATTCAGTTCTGGCGGTCAAATCCAACACAAAGTTCTCCAAGACGCCAGAACTGATCGCCATGCTGAAGTCCTTCAAGTTGGAGGACCAGAAGCTGAAGTTTCGTGCGCCAGCGTGGGATTTGAACCTTGTACTAAGGCACTTGCGTGGCGCTCCCTATGAGCCTCTGGAAGAGTCTTCCTTCATCAATTTGTCTCGTAAAACAGCGTTTCTTCTGGCTCTTGCTACAGCAGCAAGGGTTAGCGAAATTCATGCTCTGGATGTTACTAGAGTGCGTTTTGAACCCTCTCGCAAGGGCGCAGCTCACTTAGGGTTGCTGTGGAACTTCGTGGCAAAGAACCAGCTCCCTGGTCAGCCAGACAGAATGTTTGTGGTGCCCCCCCTGTCAAGGATAGTGGACCACAGGGAAGTGGAAGAAATTTCCTTGTGTCCAGTGAGAGCTCTTAAGGAGTACATTAAGTGTTCGGCAGGGAAGAGGGGAACTCGGAAAAGGCTATTTATCCCCTTCTCCTCGACTAACAAGGGCGAAGTAAATAGGAATACCATCGGTTTGTGGCTCCGCCAGACTATTTTGGCAGCTTACGATGAGGCAGGACTGCCACATCCGGTAGCGAACAACCCCCATGAGATACGTGCCTTGGCATCTACTATGGCTCTCCACAGGAACATCTCTGTGCCTAGCATCATGGAGGGCTGTTTCTGGAGGTCTACGTCGGTTTTTGCAAGCCACTATCTCCGTGACCTAGCAGTGGAAGACGTGGAAGGGCTTCAATCCTTTGGACCCTTGGTTGTCGCCCAGCGACTGACTGTCCCGTCGTCTCATTAGGTAGGGTTCTCTCCCTTTACCTTTTGTTAACCTTAAGGCCTCCCACGGTTTGTCGTGGTGCTCCCTTAGGTGTTCTTTTTCTGATGTTGTGTTCTCCTGTTCCTGCAGGTTGCTACACACGTCCTGTTGTTTGGCCCGCGCCTCGGCCTTCCCTCCATCCTCTTCTGTCGGATATACATGCAATATCTGAAGTGGGGTAAGTATTAAAAATTTATTAAAATCTAAATATTTTAGATATTTAAAAATACTTACCCCACTTCTAGGATCAAGCCCGCCCATCGATGTCTCGATTCCTCCCCTCAGTCGGCCTCCTCTTGGACCTGGATCATGGAATGTGATTTTCTAACGTGGTCACGTGACGGATTGGACTCGTTCCTTCCGGTACGATGTCGCGTTGGTATACATCATGATCCATTGTATACAATACGAAGTTAAGATGACATATACCAACACGTTTTCCAATCTCTTATCGGAAGTATAGGTAATATGCAATATCTGAAGTGGGGTAAGTATTTTTAAATATCTAAAATATTTAGATTTTAATAATACTCCAATTGAGAAGTTGCTTATGCGCAACAGTTTGAGAACAACTTGCTCTCATTAATCAGTGTTGAAAAGAAACCACAAAACAGGTGTCCCAGTAAAGGCAATGATTTTAAGGCTTCTATTGCCTGTAACAAAGTTGATCTTAATCAGACTGGGACCTATTTAAACTGTTGAGCAAAATATGTCTTGACAGACAAAAACAAGATTCAGAGAGCTTATAACAACGAATCGAGCCCAAATAAAAACATTTCAAGTCAAATGGATTTAAATGAAGTTTTAAAATCGTTTTTGATGAAGATAATCTTACCCTGTGTACATGACTCTTACAGCCACTGACCCGACCACTTGTAGCTCTGTGTGACTTCCAACTTCGTCATGGAGCCGTTCAACATGACAGTCGTGAATTTAAGATTCAGAATGGACTCTGGACGAAGGAACTATCCAAGTCAATGAAGAAACGCCTTGAGAGACAAAAACAGGATCAAGAAGGCTTGTCATAACAACAAATCTTCCATTTTGTATAATTTATTTATGAATTAAAGAGCCAGTATTCTATTTATGTTGTTGAAAGATTTATAAAATAGCCGATTATTATGCAAATACCTTTCTTGAGAGTCAATCTAAATCAATCTAGCTCAATAGCTTTATATTACACCTATTGTAGTCCATTTGTAGTCCTATTGTAAACTGTTGAGCAAAATTGTTTTATATTGCATGAGAATTTCCATGTTTTTTGTGTCTGATAATGTTGTTAATGTGTTTAGAGTGATTACTTTATTTTATACTTTTGCTTTAAAACCATTTACTACACTGTCAATTATAGATGTTTTATATGGACAAATTTTAACACTGTCGTGAGGACAATTGTTTTGTTTTAACATGACTTATAATGGTTTTTGTTTGTGTTTTTTTTATCTTAAATCAAAGATGCTTAGTACTGTGGTATTGTGTGTGCTATTTTGGGTAACAATGCATGGTACTTCAAAACAACTTATCTTTTAAACAAAAGGCCAGTTTGTAAACCTTACTCTTTGAATGTCTTGAGTAGGGGAAGACACTAGGAGAATGTTGGTATCAATGTCAATAAAACTGTTTTTGCAAAAAACTTTGATGTTGTTTAAATGTTAATCATTGAATCTGTCATATATAAATAGTGATTATGAATATTACAGCTTGCATGTGAAATGCTTGGTTGTTTGTTATTTCTTCTAAAACTTTACTAATGTTTTAAGACATTGTTAAGCACATGTTGGTCCAGAATACCATCTCACTAACCATTTCACCTGATGAGAAAGATGTTTTTTGAGATATTTTTAATTTTGAAATTATGAATAATGACGCTCTGATATGTAGTCTGTCAATCAATCCCTTAACGAAAGCCTTAGCAAGTCTATGAGAAGACTGGAAAGTTCAATTTTAGAAAGAAAGAAAACTCATTCCCTTTTGTTATATTTCATATCATGATTTTCAGATATTAGATTTATTGACCATTTCATTTTAGAGTCTGAGTTTTTAACTATATGATATGTGATAATGATAAATCCTTTGTCTGGTATATTTCCATTATTAGTCTAACACCACATAACAGTGTGAATGATTTTTTTCTGAAAGTGAGTGCAAGTGACTATGTTCAAAGATTCCTATGATTGTTTAAGGATTATTTCATTTGTACACATGATGTTCTTAGAAGTGTTCTGTCTAATTGAATTACATGTATAGACAACAAATTATTTACTTCAAGAACAATTTAATACAAATTCTTAAATTGTTTTCATTAATAAATTGATTTCTCACATAAAAGAAATGAATCTGTATCAATAGTCTTCACCAATGCCTGTCGATGTTTTGCTTCTCTGCTCTAAGATGTGAGTACAACAAGATACATACATGTCTATTTAGGAAATTATTATTTTCATGTATAGATGTAGATGATTTGATCTTTCTGCACCAGTGATATAGCAGTAAGATCCACTGAAAAGGAAAACTGCACAATAAACCATATGCATTTTGTATTCTCTTTTCTTTGTTTGAATTGGGTTGTGGATTAGCACATGCTTTTTGTACAATTCAAAAAGGATATACAAGAGAAAATTAATATGAACTGTCTTTTCAAGATTCTGGTGATTTTGTTTGTTAACATTGGCCTGATCCACACAAAAAGATCACTTGATGACATAATAAAAATGATGCTCTGATGATGCCATTATATTGAACAATTTATTGTCATTGAAGGAACACTGGTCATATGTCACATGAATCTCAATGCTATAATGATGTGGTTTTGAAGTCATGACATTGGACAATGATGTCATGGAAGATAACAATGATGTCATGGAGGGGAACAATGATGTCATGGAAGGGAACAATGATGTCATGGAAGGGAACAATGATGTCATGGAAGAGAACAATGATGTCATGGAGGGGAACAATGATGTCATGGAAGGGAACAATGATGTCATGGAAGGGAACAATGATGTCATGGAAGAGAACAATGATGTCATGGAGGGGAACAATGATGTCATGGAAGGGAACAATGATGTCATGGAAGGGAACAATGATGTCATGGAAGAGAACAATGATGCCATGGAAGGGAACAATGATGTCATGGAAGAGAACAATGATGTCATGGAACGGAACAATCATGCCATGGAAGAGAACAATGATGTCATGGAAGGGAACAATGCTCATAATGTCATGAAATTTAACAATGGTAATCTCTCATGACTTGAAACAAAATTACATAATAATTCATGATTTCATATCATGGAATTGAATGATGACGACTCATGACATTGACAATTTCCATATAACTCCAATGGTTGGTCTCTTTGAGTTTGGCATACTGTCATAAAGAACATCCGACACCTCCCAAAACAGATCACAATGAATGTTGAAACTTGTTACCCTGAAGACGTCCATTGTATTGGTCAGTGTTCACAGAAAGCAATAACCGCTACTTGTGTTTATGATTCTTCTGTAAGCTATTTATTTCTTCTGTCATCACCATCGAGTTCTCTTCAAATCACTGCATAGCAAGGGCAGTATACTCATTTTCATCATTGCCATTTTGTCATCTGGAATTATTACTCTATCTTCACGCCATCATTAATAGAATTCCTCACTCCTTTGTCGATCACCTTATATTTTTCCAGAATTTGATATGAAGATAAATATATCGCTAGCCGCCCTTCTCTCTTCTGTCTCTAGTTGTCCGGTTTTGTACACTTGTCTTTGCAGTCATGTCCTTGTGTTCTTCAACTCCCCTTTCCGTTTGCTTGTTCGCCGATGTTTCTGGTTTTGCATTTCGTTTCCTGTTAATATGAATAAAATACACCATGTATTTTGAATGAAGATTTCAAGAGGGGTACATTTTAACGATAATGTGATTTAAGTGTTGAAATGGTACAATATAATCAACTTTTATCGATTGTCGAATATATTAAGTTATTTTTCTCATAATCTGAATGTTATGATTAACATAGCTTTGTAATAAGTTATGTTATGAATAAAACTCCGGACTTACCCTATTTTCTTGTAGAAACCAGCCATAGCGTAGCGAGATCGACACATGTTGATTGTGAATAGCTCGACGAGAAACAAAACACCACAGTTATATAACAGGTCTTCTGATATTCACAAGTTGTGGTCTAAACACGGGCACTATGCTTTATACTATACTAATGCTCTATTCTTATTGTCGCCGTCAACTTTCGATATTTAGATCTTACCCACGTGTTTACTTTGTCATCATGGTTGTTTCCCAAAATAGCCCAATGTTTACACTGATATCAAGGTTATACATGTGAATGATTACAAACCTTTATCTTACCTATGACGTGATAAATTTCCCTACAATGGAACCTGATATAAATGACACGTCATTTCGAGCCCTTATGCTTATGGAACCAAAATAACTATTACATCATTCCCATTTTGATCAGGGGATTTCACTGTCGTCAGTTTTAAGTTTACCAGGTTTTCGTAACATCAATGAGTATGTATATTTATTCATGATTTAAAACCACCTTATAAATACACATAACATTAAATGCGTTTCTATTACTAAACGAATTCTCTTTGGTTAATTTTTTGGCAAAGACGTCTTCGTCGAGATGTGTTTCAAGCACTGGGGTATTTCTTAGTGAAAACGGAATACCAGGGGATATTCATACATGTTATTAATACATGGTTATAACACAGTCCACTTGAAACATAGGTACTGAGGGTAATAGAACTTATACCTAGAACAAATTGGGACCGGATGTTGCTGCGCACGATTTACATGATATTTTTACTGTAAGTTTGCTTTTGATTAATACGATAATTCATGTTCTTCTTTATATACACCACTGAAGTGTTAGTAACTTCACATGTTCTATAATGAAACTACTAATATACATCTCACGCTTAGCTTGATATATAAAACACCAAGCTCGCCTACTGCAGCCAGAGAGAAAAGCACGGTAGGTAAACATTAACACTCAACTTGCTTTCCTTTGACTAGCAATTAGACTCTGATCTTAGAATTTAGTCAATTAATCTAAACTTTGAGAAGATTAAATCAAATCAAGGAAGAATAGGACAGTGGCCACCAAGCTATTAAAACTGCTTCCAATTTTGCATAACAGTCATTTGAAAGAACATTTTCATTTGTATTTATTTTGAAAGTAAGGTTTAGCACAAATTATATGACTCGCAGTATCCTGTAGGACTCGCAGCTTTCCAAACCGCATCTTCCTACGCAGAGCCTAAAAGGCCAGTTTCCAAACTGTCATGTTATGCCTTTCTGCATAACCTTGAGTTTTCTGTGCTTGCTCTCTAGTCTGTAGGGGCACTATAGCAGCACAGAAAAGTAAAGTCTCTGCAGCAAGGCATTAAATGACAGTTTGGAAACTGGCCTTTTAGGCTCTGCGTAGGAAGATGTCCAAACCGTGGCTCACCAATCTTAGTTTCAAACGTTTAGGTTTCAAATCATATACTCAAGTCTTCCTATAGACATGCTTAGGATTTCATTATATTTTTGGGTCTGGCTTATTTACAAGCCACAAATCTATATCACGAAACAATTCACAAACCATATATAATTTTTTTTGTATCAATTTACTTCCTTTTCATGGGTACAGTGGCTTTTCATTTCACCATTAATACATTGTTTGGTACAATAAATGCAATTGATAACGGATTATGTATCTATATAAATAGATTGTGGCAAGATGACCAAAATGAGATAAATGAATCGTATTTACATTGCGAGTAGGCGTTGGATTTATGCAAATGGTAATTGTATCTTAATTTCGGCTTGAGTCCACCAAGGGAAGGTAATATATTTGAAAATTAATGCTTACCTTGCAAAGAAGCAAAACGTTTCTTTAAAAAGTATTCGAGGTTTTTTCAATTGGGTCTGGCTGATCGACCTGCATAGTAAAACGTTACGAAACTGACTGTTTCAACACAGTAGCTTCTCTGCTAGTTTTAAGCACTGATAGAACTTAAATATTAAACCTTAATTCACGATGTCAAAAGCAAAAGATCAAAAGCAAATTGAAGTTGGCGGACACCTAAAATCGGTTTTATGAAAACGTGCAATTATACTGGATATTCGCAATATTAGACTAACATTTTGTCTAAGAAATATTTTTTTTCAATATTGACAACATTTTAAATAATTCATGTATTATAAAACAAATGGAGCCCAGAAGAAGCTTTAACTTCAGAAAGCTGAGCGATCTAGACTTGCTATACTTTGGGTTGGTCATACATTAATTGTTTTTGCTTTAGGGTCTGGATGACAGACTATTCAATATAGATGCACACTATTATATTCAAATTCAACGTTTACTGTATACATCTTAATGACATTGAAGCATATTATTACCTTTGGAGTGATTATCTCATGATAATTTTTAATGTCATAAGAGATTGAGCGATAGCATCGGTTATTAGAAAACAAAGCACGTGCGACTATCGACCGGGGGTTAAATATTCGGGGATAGTTGACCTCACGTCACACCGGTTTCATGGCTTCAGATTGGTTGGCTTTCAACACGCATGTTTGAACGACGTCTCGATTCATTCAGAGATTTAGAACTCTTGCCAAATATTTGGAAGACGTGTTGATATAACTTGCCCAAAATGTCTTAAATCAATTTATTGAAAACATTTCTCGTCGAATTTCCATCAGTGCACGTTCGTGTGAAAAGTGAAGACATTGTAGCTAGTTATTGGCAATCTCTCCGCTCCCGTTTTGCAATCACTGTCAATAACGTTTCTAGGAGATCTACATTTCCTTAGACATGCCATTCGGTTTTGGTTAACTATTTGACGTGTAAGTTTACGTACCACAAGATTAATTCATGGTCAGTCTTTTATCTTCACTTGGCAAGAATCTTCTCCATGACTCTGTTCGACAAACTGTGAAGTTACCACTGAATAAGGTCTTTTCGTCTCTTTACTAAGAACTTAAGACTTATGTTCAGTCTTTGAAATGATATTTTTTTAAATCGATTATTATATTTGAAATAGACAAATGGCATTTCGTAGTTCATTGTAGATCTAGACTTGCTCTTCGAAAGGTTATGTTCAGGACAAAATATCATAAATTACAGTCTTGCATGTTGTAAAGACTACAAAGAACTTTTCGAGAACAATTAAGGGGAGAATCATTTACTAACAAAATATCACAAATTTGATGTTGTCGATAGGTTGAACTTAAGTAAAAGAGAGAGATTTCAATATTAAGAATTTATAAAAGCACTTCATATACTTTGTTTCTAAATTTACCTAAATACTATATAATTATATAGTGCATGGTAAACTCGGAAACATGTAATATTCAGCATAAGCCTTCAACTAAACCAAAGGGAACTAATAAGGGTTATTTAAGTACTTTATTAACTAAGTATTTTTCTAAAACTCTATTTACTTATTTTTTCAATAACCTCCCCCCTCTCTAGTTCATGTCACCTCCATTGTTCAGTCGTGTCGTACCACTCACTGATTTGATTGCGTGGCTTGTCCGTGTTCAAGAAAAGGCAATATCTCTATATAGACATCATCAGACACTCACAGCTGACACACTGTCCAAGCAAGCATAATAAGATCCATACAAGTTAGGGGGTATTGCCCGGGAAATCAATAAATTCCATAAATCTGAAATTAATTACCACATTGACATTATTCTCGGAATTCCATCAAACGTGTCATTAACGGACGGGCAAAGGACGCGGCATCGGGGTCGGTGCAGAGATGGAAGATTCGAGGGGACCGCAGTGCCATGACCCGCTTCCATCATACATGAGATATTACATTAGGGAATGCCACACATATTCCTTCTTGTCTTCCTCTTGGAGTTCTTAGATGCTTCTGGAACCGGCAAGCATGTCGATTTCATGGACGAGTTCACTTCTGGTCACGTGGAGCGTGTTCGTGTCTCGTGCGTCTTATTTTCGTTTGGAAGCGGGTCAAATTTCACTGAACTGTTAATTAGCTGGGTCAGTCGTGTATGATTGGATTGGAAGGAATAAAATATCGAGGGAAAAAGTGGAAGTTCTCGTGATTGAATCTGACAAGCTTGCTGTTTAATCATTGATGCAGACCTTCATCTCAGTGGCCGCTACGTCAAAAAGTCTCGTGAATCCTCGCGAGAACATCACGCAATGCACAATACGTGTGTTATGAGTTGCCCCGCCCACTTGAAAACACATACAGGGGAATTAACAAATTGCGTATAAAGCCGATTACTTGAAAGATACTTTTAGAAATTAACAGTCCCCGTTCCCAATCCTATTTTTCGGATTGATGGTAAAACAAGTTAATGATTGAAGATATTATTCTCTTTGAGGACGTTAATCTTATGGATGTGACACAAACACCCATCACAAATGTTTAATAAACGAAGATAATACAGCATCAAAATCAATGGTTTTATATGACCGTTTTTCTTAAATTCGATAATATGTTTTCACATTAAGATTTAAGTACATTTGGTTCGATTACTTGTTAATTAATGAAGACAATAAATGCTACATAAGGTAACTCTGACTTTACCTTAATTGTTAACGGATCGGGTTTTTAAATGAGACGATGGCTCTGTAGCTTATCTGGCTTGCAATAACTACTATGCAAATGGTCACAGGGCCAGAGGATCACTAATCTTTACTTAAATATCCCGGCATGCTAATGGTTTCATGGTTTCTAGGCCTGAATAACATTATCATGCATATAGGGTTTAGTGCGTGACCCAATTTAATGGTTCACAAGGTCACCAAATCTTTAGGATACAGTTTTCATGAACAAATGAGTTTCAGTCTCTTGTAGAGAAGAATATGAAAAAGGTTTAGGGCTTCTAGCCAGATGAGCCTAAATCATATGTAATTCAAAAAAAAAATATATATGAAAAGTGAATTAATCTAACACATATAACACAACAACACAATTTATTCAAAATTGCCAATAACACCACTTGCCACCAGGACGTGATCAAGACACATTAGAAGAAGATGACAATAGCGGGGTATACATGCTTTCCTTTGATCAATGCAAGTGTATGGCAGAACGGGCACTAGTAAATACCGTTTATTATTCGCTCTCGCCATGATTCCGTCGTTACGTCGAGTGCAGGGTATTGAACGCAAAAGCAGGCAATGTATTCTGTAACGCTCTATCCATAATTTCTATCGCCTTGCGTTCTACGTTGATAGAGTGGTATTAGTAGTCCAGCAGATATGTGAAGAATTTATATACAATTGTGCCTTTAATGATACAAGCATGAAATTTGGTACACAGTTAGGGGGTACCCTTAGAGTGAAATTTGGATATAGGGACATTCCAGATTCCCTCTAAGATTTAAATGGCGGCAAGAAACTAATGAATGAAATTAGTTAATGAATTATACCAACCAGTTCAAATCCTTATCACGTGTGTTTGGTGTAAAATAAAATTTAGGTATTATGTAATTACTTGTTGTGCATATGCTATCAGTCTAAGTAAACCTAGCCTCAATAATACTCGTTTCACTTAACTATTGAGTCTAGCAAGATGTAGTAGACGGTCGCGTCAGCCGATCTTTGGAATTGAGGGATTCAGGGATCTTCTTACCAAGTCGCAATAGTCATAGGTCAGCGAAAGGTTGGCTGACGCGACCTGCTACTCCATCTTGCTAGACTCAATATCGGAGTGAAGCAAGTATCATTGAAGCTAGGTTTACTTAAACTGATATGCTTTGCAATTATTTCATACTTAGCTAAACAAAAGCATCTGCAGTGGGTAAAAAACGATTTTTAAATTGCAATTGCAGAATTCGGCCCGCCGATTATATATCTGACTCCACAGGACTTCAGTCTTTGCTTGTTGATAAAACATTTGTTCAAAAACTCTCTTAACAATTATCAGTTTCAGAGACAGAAGAGGTTATTTCTTGTCCCGCTGATTTCCAGCAAAATATAGGTTCTGAATAGGCGGAGATATAAAATGGGCTCCAGCTCTCTACCATTTGTTCGGATCCGTGGCGAGAGGCCTCGCGCAGGTTATGTTGAGTCCAGGATGGATCTCAACAGTGATCACCAACCTCGACATGGACGGTTTGTTTTGGGACGGTCCGATCTCCTTGTGTAGATCGGTAGGAACCTGCGATATGCCTTAGGTTCCGTAGGTAAGCTTTTCATCTGAGCCATTCAAGAAGCCCTCTGCCAGGGACACGAGCAGTTCAACAGCAGGACTTGACCAACAGGCTGGCAGGAGTAGCGAAGATGGGGTTTGTTCACTCACAAGAAGAGAAGAGGGGTACGTTAGAGGCAGGAGGCGTGTCCTTTCGTATCGGGGTTCTTGGTGTATTGGCATCAGCTGGGACTGGATCCTTTTGTGTGTCACTTTCTGAAGCAGTTTCGTCTCTGTCCACCTCTCACCTGCGACTCAACGGAGCATCTCGGGCGGCAGACAGGCTCAACGTTACGTTTGAACAGATTGATATTCTTATATCCAAGGGGGCAGTGGAAGAAATCCTGGTCCAAAACCTCAAGACGGGGTTCTACTCCCCTATGTTCGTTCCACCCAAGAGAGACAGGAGAAAATAGTTAACCACTCTTTCCTCGTACTGCCGCCATATCTTTGTCACTTGTTTTTGTCATCAGTCATGCGGTTGCTGGAGCCCTAAAAATGGAGAACACATACTTGCACATTCCCATTTCCGAGACCACCGCAAGCACCTCAGTTTCGTTCTGGCGGAGCGCCATTCTCAGTGCTCCCATTTGGAATATCATTCGCTTTGTGGATTTTCACCAGGGTGACTCAACAATAGTGAACTTTCTTTTCGCTCACAATGTCACAGTTCGTGGACGGCGGGTTCGATACCCATCGCTGATTGCTCTAGGGTTGGAGTTGTTGATTAATCTGTCCAAGTCAGACCTTAAGCCAACCACCTCGCTCACCTTCCTGGGCACTATTCTGGACGCTGCTCAGCCCCCAGCTAACGCATGGAGCGAATAGACTTCTTGCTCCACTAGGTCCAATAGATCATCGGGTTGCTCACCTAAGTGCAGGACTTAACTAGGAGGGGTTGGCTGCAGTTTAGATCATTTCAGGTCTTCCTAAACGTGCACGTCAGGGAAAAGGTGTCCAGACATGACATTGTGTTCCTGCTTAGCCATGACCTCATGGAGGAGGCAAACGTCTTCAGAGGTGTCCTGCTCCACCCATTAAAGGTGATGGGAAGCAGTAGGTGTCTGGTCTCAGATTCAGTGGGATCTGGTAATTGTCCCTGAGCACTTACGTTCGGATGTCTGCAAGCCCTTATTAGAGATGATCATCCTATGCCTGAAAGTTAAGACAATTTATTCGTGGCAATTATTTCGGCTGCCAGGATTTCGGAGTTGCATGCTTTGCAGGCTGATTTGCTTCGCTTTGAAGTGAGGGATGAGGGAAGAATCACTTGCACAAGACCTCGTGTGTAAGATCCAGGGGTCGGATGATTGAGGCAGGGTGTTTCACATTCACGCCCTTGCATGATCGGCATTCCCCACGGACGAAGAGTGCAGTTTCTCTCTCCTGTTCCAGCTCTTCGTATCTACTCGGAACGCACGCATTCCTTCTGGCAGGGGAGTAGGAGGCCTTCCTCATTTGTAGCGGAGTACAACGGAGACAGACAGTGTCTTCAGTGTCTATCAGTGGTCTGCTATCCCCGAGGCTTACAAAGCCGTGGGTTGACCGCGACCAGCTCTTTCAAACTTTTACGAGATCCGTGCAGTCTCTGCCACCATAGCATTTCACATCAATATTGCTGTGGCGGACATCGGTCGGGCTGTTTTTGGAAGTCATACATGCTCTTTGCCAACCACTACCCTCGAGACGTTTCTACAAGGATGGTGACTCAGGTATTCGCTTAACAATGCACTTCAGGTCTTGCTGCCCCAGATTGATTGCAGCTCACCGTTAGATCGCATTCACCTGTTGTTGTTTTTAACTTTGTATCGCTTTTTCCATTGTGTTGGTTATCTTTCTTTCTGGTTCGGGGCTTGTTACATCCTTTTAATGGGGGCCCGGACCTCCCTACCATAAGTTTGACTGTTGAGGTGGTTACCTTCCTGCTTGGGTCTCGCAGCCCTTTACCGCTGTTGTAATCTTGGTTACAGTGAGTCAGTGAGTCAGTAAACGTCATTATTTATATTTTCCGTTGACAACTCACCAATCCTTCATTCCTACCCTTGCCTCCCCTCCTGCGAGTGGGGTGGCTCTGGTGACCGTTCTCTGAGGCTTAGTTACATGACCAAAGCCAGCACAGGGACAGATAACTCCCGTCTTCTTTGATCTGTGTAATCTTGTTGAGAGATAATTAAAATGTCAAAAATCTTGATATTTAGTGAAACATAAAGACCAAATAATGTTTTTGGAGTCTTTTCACTTAATTATCATCATAAACACAAAATTCCTTGGTGTTCTTCTCCAAGTACTATGACTTAGAGAATGTTATCTTACTACCAGAAAGCCGCCATTTTTAAATGGCCGCCATTTTTGTTTTGGGAATAAATTTAAATGTCCCTATATCTCAAAATCTTCATAAATGAATGCTCTATCAGTATACCAAGTTTCATGCTTGTATCACAAAAAGCACAATTTCCCCACATATCTGCTGGACTATAGGTGATTAAATGGATGCGGTTGAGCCGGGCTCTCGCGAGACAAAATGTCATTATCCTTCCATGTGACAGCGTGAATACAAACGACACTTTTAGGGAGTTCCCCGACCCCTAGTCGCCCCAACTCCACACAGGGCGGGACTCCTCGCCTTATGGGGCTTCCAGGGCTAGAGGCTCTCTAAGGCGTGGCTTCTTCGTGGAGCGGGGACAACACTCTCACTGATGCTTCTGTGACAATTGCTAGATGTGCGTCTCATCATACACGTCGCGCCACTAACATCTGCTCGCGTGTTGTATTATTAATTCCCCCTGGGAACTGGCTAAATCCGTTTTCTTCTATAAGAAACTAATTGAGCATGTCTCTTGAGAACGGTCATTATACTTTCGACTTTGACACAGCTTTCTACCTGAATGCTACAGAACCAACGCTGTATTTGTGAATCATAATGCGAGCCTATTCGAGCCAAAGTTACGCTGATTCGATTTGGCGACACTTTTAGCAAATTAGATTGTCCATTTTGCTAATTATTTTATCTCAACGAAACGCGATGAAAGGAAATAAACAGCTTTTAATAATACACGCTGGTACTGAGTATTCTTCATTACTTTTCAAAGAAACGCAAATAAATCATGTTTTTATAAAACACGCCTTGATAAAAAGGATAGCCATTATGATATAGTTTAATACATGTGATAAATAATTCATCGGCAACCAACATTGTAATAGCATTTTGCAATTAAGGGTGTCGATTTTCACAATGAATACATTTCCTGATGCTAAAAAATGGAAAGCTCATATGTTCATCAAAGAAACATTGGCCTTCTACAGTTGTGTGTCATATTTTACGTTATTGATTGGACCTCCATTTATGTTAATGTAGCACTCTCTGTCTCTGTTTCTGCCTCTGTCCATCTCTCTACCTCTGAGTGTGTCTCCGTCTGTCCCTTAGTGTATCTCCGTCTGTCTTTTAGTGTGTCTCCGTCTGTCTCTTTATGTGTCCCTGTCTGTCCCTTAATGTGTCTCTGTCTGTCCCTTAGTGTGTCTCTGTCTTTCCCTAAGTGTGTCTCTGTCTTTCCCTAAGTGTGTCTCTGTCTGTGTGTGTCTCTGTCTTTCTGCCTGTGTGTGTTCTGTCTTTCTGTCTCTTAATGTGTTTCTGTCTCTCTGATTCTGACCGTGACTCTATCTCTTTGTTGGTCTCTGTCTCTTATTGTGTCACGTCTCTCTGTCTCTGTGTGTGTATCTGTCTACACGTTTCGTAGTGTGTCTCTGTCTCTTTGATTCTGGTCGTGACTCTATCTCTTTGTTGGTCTCTGTCTCTCTGCCTCTATGCGGGTCTCTGTCTCCTATTGTGTCACGTCTCTCTGTCTCTGTGTATGTATCTGTTTCTGTACATGTTTCGTAGTGTGTTTCTGTCTCTCTGTAACACTACATATGTCCATGTGTCTATATTGTGTATGTCTCTGTAATTGTATCTGTGTGTCACTATATGTATATATGTGTGTGTGTGTGTGTCTGTTTGTCTCTCTGTCGTTCTGTAGTTATGTCAGTGTGTGTGTGTCTCTCTGTCAGAAGCTGTCTGTCTCCCTGTATCGGCATCTCTCAGTTAAAGACATCAGTGATTCACATCAAATAACATATAACATCCCGTCAATTGGCAACAGAAAAACCTCCATTATTTAAATTTAAAACATTATGATCATTAAACAAATAAAGTGCATTTGACCTACAAGGTGTTAAATCCTTTTTCATAAACATCAAATTCGGGTTTTTTTTCTAAAAGGAAATTTCCGTGCTTGAATCAACAGAATCTGTCCATTATGTCAACGTAACTATTTGTATTCCATTTTATCATGGTGTTCAAACAAGAGTTATGTCCCTTTGACTACTCTGATGGGTTTCCAAGCAGGATCTCAGACAGTGAGGTTCACTATTGACTCGTTCTCGCTTTATAAACATTACACCAGTCGTTAACAACAATCGTTCTGGACAATTTACTAGATCAGTTTTCTAATCGATAATCAATATAAGCAAGCAAATCATATTCAAAATTAAAATATCAAAGAAAATAATTGTCACATTTTTATCGGGATATGATTGTATTTTTAAGAAGTGCCACATAACCTCTCTTAAATGTCGATAGAACAAAGGTGTTTAAAGCAATTTAACAGTGATTATATTTTTCTGTAAAAGTATACACTTTTCTTAATTTAGATCCATCTAAATGACATTTCATGTTCTGTTGTTAATTCAGTAAGACCAAGATATTCAGTATCACACATTAAAAAAATATTAAACACGGGAAAGACTCAAGTAGAATAAAACACACTTCATTCCCTACCAATTAAAAAGAACTGAAATAAAAATATATAAATATTAAAAACTTGAATGATAATTCACGAAAAGTTCATATAAATACAGTTCCTTCATCAATAAAACAACTGTTTGTTATCATTTTTATTGCGGAAAGAGATGAACAATCTTATCTTACAGTTGACTATTGACTCGTGTAGATATCTAATACGTAGGTAGAGTAAATTGGCGTATATATATACCTGTGGGAGACCAATCTTACATTCAACAGCTGAATGATCTTTTGAGGAAAAATACATCGAAGGAAGTGGATAATTTACAGGGAGCAATTTGACTGTAAGCTTTTATTGAAGGTGGTATGAGAAGCGAGTGCTAACAAGCGTCTCCGTGACATCTGATCGACTCGCTCTCAACACGGTTGTCTTATAGCGTGGGAAAATATTTTATTACGTTTCTGTTTTCAGGAAAACAACAGAGTCCTTATTTGATACCAGAGTATATAACGTTGATTTGTTAGGATTACCGGTTTAACTGGAATTGTGTCTTTAACTGGTGTGTATGTCAGGTGAACAGTTTAACTGAGTTAGGTTGACTCATTCAGCAAGTACTTATACGGTTTGTAGTAACTGGATAGCTTAGTGTTAGATGTATCATAATTATCAAGTCTTCAGACATTACCCCTGGGAATTACATGGAGAAGATAGCGTACAATATGGGCGTTTAGTCCATCCCGTTCCCCATACAGACGTGATATATACCTATGATGGTTATGATGGTACCTAGTGTCATCAAGAAGCGTTTAATACAGTCTATAATTATGCTTAAGAAAGTAATATCTAAGCCATATCTAAGCCGCAGGAACTCGATTCAGTAAATAAAATGTAGGTACGTCGTTGTTGACAAAAAGCTATTCCCTTTATATCACTTTACTATGTAGATTGGAAAGCGAGACAAATATTATGGATAAACTGTACTTTATTTATTCTCACTACGTTTCTTGGTCACTTCTTGCCCCTTGTCCAGTCTCATATAGGAGATATACAAATTCATTCATGAATTCATTTTATCATTATTCAGTTTATTTGACTCAAATTTTACTCTATGAAATAAATATTTTTTAATGCAAAAAGTTGTTTTACTATTACGTTCATGTTCTTGCAGTGAAGACCAAGGCTGTTTAAATCTACAATGTTATACACAGTCATGATCAGAGCTAACAGTCTATCTACTGTATTACTTGAAGCATTCTCTCCCCACAGAGGCAGATTAAGTCACGTTAATTTAGCCTCTGTTCTATTACGCCGAAATCCGTGGGTTCCGGCAGTTTCCCCTGGATGAAAAAACCCGCAACACAATCCATTTGAATTTCTTTATCAAATGACAACGCTTCTCGCATGGAAAGGGTGGTTCATATCACATTGCTTTTGCCTATGTAACAGCATCTTCTTACGCAGAGCCTAAAAGGCCAGTTTCCAAACTGGCATTTTATCCCTTGCTGCAGAGACTTTACTTTTTTGTGCTGCTATAGTGCCCCTACAGAGTAGAGAGCAAGCACAGAAAACTCAAGGCTATGCAGCAAGGCATAAAATGACAGTTTGGAAACTGGCGTTTTAGGCTCTGCGTAGGAAGATGATGTAACAGAGGCTAAATCAACATGACTTGATCTGCCTCTTTGGGGAGAGAATGTACTTGTTCAAAGAGGATTAGCACGATTTTATAGGTAAAAAATGGATCGTTGAAAACGACAATAAATGTCACCAATTGCAATAGAATGTCCCTGTTCTCAAACAAACGTAACATGATCGGTTAAGTTGCACGACTTCACTTCCTACCTCAAATTATCAATCAATCTATCAATCTTTATTCACTCGAAACCACCAACGGTGGTACAAGAGCAAGTTAACAATACATAGATTAAACATATTATACATGCGTCTTATGCACTCTTTCTTAAGGTAGGCAAAAGGAAGACACACTAAAATGGCCCCCGGGTGTTTCCCCTTGACGCTTCATAATTCCTCCTACCACATCGGATAAGTGGGTTAAGCAAAGGGATATTTGACTTTCTGAATATGATACATTTGGTATAAAATTATATTTATTTGGCAAAAAAAATTAAGAAATAAGATATTTTCTAGACTCACATTTAGTCCCTGAAAAAAAGAGGTCTTTACAAATTTTGATTATTTTGATATTTTATTCACAAAGAAATAAAAAGGAACCCTGCAGACTTGCCAATATTTTTTAGACTTAAGGAGGCTCCTTTATTATTATTTTTTGCTTTAGGGTCTGGATAACAGACTAGATATTGGTGTGCTACTGTCTCTTTAAACAGGTGTATAATCAGGCCTATTCTGGACAGATGGTCGGTGATTAGAAGAAGACACAAGTGCTTGAGGTTCACTCGAGCCTCCTCGGGGTCACGTGAAGAGGTCACGTGACAGGACTCGGACACACTTGACCCAGAACCAATAGTAGGATTACTTCATCATAAGCGACAATGCAGACACAACAAGGGATCAGTGATTGACAGGTATCGGGGTTAGCCTGCGTGGATTAGGCCTTAGATTTGGGATAATCCGCGCTTGAACATAAGAGGCACTGCAGTTGTTTAAGGATTTAGTCTGAGGAGGTTAACTACCTGTTATGTGATTAATTCAGTTAGATTGGTAGTTTATGCTTATCAATTTAAACACGTTTCATTAATTACTAGTTTTGAAAAAAGTAGTTATCAAGTTATTTATGGAGATGCTTGTACTTTTGAGTGTATGTTTGCTAAATATTTTCATAAAATGTTCATTATCCTTTTACGTTATATGTTGACGACATTGATCCTTTTTGCTAGAAAAGGTTCAAGGGTCATACTATTAAGGGATAGCAACTTCACAGCGAGTTAGTCAATGAAGGTCGTAAAATATGGTAATAAACTTGTCGTCTAATTGCGATTGTCTTAATATAAATACGTTTAAATGTATTTCATAAATACGACGTTCTTTCCAATCGATTATGCTTAGAACTGTTATCAATTTTCAGTCAAGATGTCATCAATTAATTTGTTGATTCTATATTTCATCTCAAAATTCCACTAAAATGGATGTGATTGATTCGGAATCAAACATATATATCGTTTAGCTTATGCCCTGCAACTCCTACCACAAAGGAGTGAGGTGGCTATCGATGGAATGGCTTTAGAATCTGTACATGGCGATTGGACGTGCTTGTCTTTCATCTGCCCACGAGGTAGAGAACCCCAATAACCCAGCTTACAACACCATCTACTTGTAATGAGCAATGGCATTTCGAATTTGAAGAATCATGCTCTTTGACATACCACAGAGGTTGCCATGGAGATGGATGGACGCCTGTCTTTACCTCGACGATCTGATGTCATTGGAATATAATAATTATGGCTGATAGTAGGAGATGTAATTGCAGTTCTGAGCCCGTCAGCAGACGACAAGACTAGTTCCTCTAAGGCTTCCGGTAATGGGGCATTATGGGTGTTTTTATCACGTCTGTTGATGCTTTCTACGCATAAGCTGCTTTCTGTCTTCGGGCTCACGTAATAATCCTCTTCGATTGGTGCAAGTAATGGATTATGTCCCTTTCTGGTCCACAATGAGACTTTAAAGACTGGTTTCTTTGGCCGTAGACCCCTAACCTGCTATCGACAGCGCTTACACTTCACATCATAAAGATAAATGTCCAAACAAATAATCGTGCAAAGCACAGCGCTCGACGTAATGACGACATGTTCTATTTAAATAGCTGTTTGAGTTTTCTAATCACAACCAGACGTCCTTATGTGCATATTTATTATCGCTTGAAAAAATAAACCCCGGGCACAGGATTGACGACGAAGACAATTGTTATAATTAGAGCCATCTGATTGGTCATTAACGGTGTGGCTAATGATGTCATTGGACAACATGCTTTAGCTATCGAGTAACATAGAATTGAACGTTTTCAGTATGCTATAACATCATTATGAAGAGGAAGGTGCATGATAAAGAATTTATTCAGTATCATATTGTTGTCTTGATGTGTTAAAAAACGTTGAATGAAGATAAACAAACGTTATTGCATTAGATTTGCGTTAAAAGGTCTTTTTACGTTATGTTCTAATTATAAGTGTATTCAGAATTATGTTGCCTTCAATTGGAATTCTCACTGTTTGGTCGAGGTCAGAAAACCTACATGATTCGAACCTTCTACCTCAGGGCGAAAATGTTATGCTGTATTTAAGACAGAAAACGAAGAAATCTAAATGGATAAAGCTTATAATTACAAACAAATACCACTAAGGATTGCAAATGATCACATTGATCAACATTTAACTGAATTTGAAATTGTTATTCTATCCACATTAAAGATGTCAGAATGATATTGGGTCCTTCCAGATATATAGGTTGATAGGTGCCATATAATACATTTGATGCCCATATACGTATGTATACGTATGATGAAGTTGTAGCATGAGAAAATTTAATTCATTATTATATATGTTATCTATATCATAATGAGTATGGTGAGTATATTCACGTGGTTTTAAGGGCATTAAATTGGTTAGGTCTGTATTCAAATTTTTTAATATACCCACACATTCAGAAAATATTATGTATAAATAACAACTTTAATATTACTGCTATAATGTTAATTAACGCTAATTACTTTAATGTTTTGCAAATAAAGTAATATCATATAAGTTTACTTTACAGTATGATATTGATAACAGTAAACAAGGAGTACTAAGAGTTTTGGAATATCGGGGTTATATCTCAATTCTAGTTACCTATCATGTTACTACACTATTGCGTCTTGATTCTCCTGGCAAGTTGCCTTCTCCATCTCAAATTGCCTCGGCAATCTCTATTAGACTGTTTTGCCTTCGTGTCACCCAAGAGAAAAGAAATAATCAGGGAAATATAATCAATTTCTTTCTCATCCCTTCCCCAGCATATCCGTTACAGGCTCCAGGACCAATGAATCCGCCTTTTTCCCATCTTTCACTGAAGTTGTAACAATCAAAACGAGTCCCAAATCTAAACGAATTTTTTATTCGCGTTAAGTAATCAACGCCTTAAGAAAACCGTTGGTTTCCAATGCTTTTACAATCTGCCCGCAAAACTAATCGATTGAAAAGGTTTTTTTATGAAAAAAATCCCCTTTGGTACTGATGTAAATTTAACACGACAGGACTACAGAGTCTAGTAATCGCTTCTCTAGGTGCTGTTTTAAGTAAAAAGGCCGTGTTGACAACTCAGAAATTCCAGCTAGGAAATAATCAGAGAGCTTCGCAAGGTCTTGCTTTAAATCCTGTACCCAGATCATGATTATAAGATTTCTGAAGTATTGCACTGCAGTTAGAGTAACTATATGCGATCCTGGAATTGATAATATAGGCCTGCTTTACATGTTCATATAAGGAATATCAAATTCAATGTTGGTTTTTTGGTGTGTGGTTTTTTTTTGGGGGGGGGGGGGGGGGGTGGAGGGGTTGTTTTTGTTGTATTTTCAAATTAAATGTTGTTGTTTATTAGTTTACTATATCTTCATTCGATTACGCATGTCATATATCTGATTTCCCTTTCATTGCATTTAGAACAAGAACGTATATTCGCTTTCATGCAATTCAAATATTTGTGATATACCATTCCTTCATAAATTTGTTCCTTTTATGAAAATTGTGATTTGTGGAATTAATGTAAAAGATCATATATGTTTTCTAAAAGCTCTTTCTGAAATACAAAAACATACCAACCATATAACACAAATAGACAGGCGGGTTTAAAAATCAATTGGATGAGCATCGAATAACTAGGCTTCATATTCTTCTCCCCGAAACTACTGCGCATTATGAAAATGGCCAATTTTATATTCGTTTGATCCTAAAATATATGGCAAAGAGTCGGTATGAACTATACATGAATAATTTGTGAGAAAGGGAAAACAATTGCCAAAATTGACAAGCAATTTTAAGAACTAGAGAATTTTTTTATGAGTGTTGTTTTTTGTTACTTGTTGTGTTGTTATTGTGTGGACTGGTGAAAGGAGCCTGGATCAACAGTTTTATCCCGAAGCTCGAATGTTCTGCTAATAGTCGAAAACTGCAGCATGATATTGTGCAATCCTACAATGATTCGCTCCAGGTTCTCCATGTGTCGTCAGTTGCAGTGGGCGTTCTCGGGTTTCAACGCAATACGGACATTTTGGTCAAATTATGTGTAGATGATTTCTCGAAAATGGCATCGCCTCCCAAAATAATTTACTTCTACTTAGTTATAAGTAGAAAAAAATCAATATTTCAAACGTGCAATAATTATCTAAACATCGATTACAAGTTTTTGGAAATCATAAGGCTTAGAAACTAAGTATTCTTGTTGCGTGTCTGTAGTCTCGGTATCGCGAGATTTTGGGAGACTCACGTGCCCTAACATTGGGAGAAGCCATTCGCGACTTTCACAATAATTTTTCGACTTGTATTTGGGTACGCTTCCGGTTTGTTCGCTGTGTAGAATTCCACACAGCGAACAAACCGGAAGCGTACCCAAATGCAAGTCGAAAAATTATTGTGAAAGTCGCGAATTAGAGTACACCAAAATCCGGATCATCTTTACAAGAACAGATATCACCTTTCAGACAATGGTTTACTTGATCTGATAATAGAAGATATCCATTTATAACTTTGCATGCTCTGTAAATATGCCAGATGTCGACTTGTATGACTTCCCGTGTCTAACAGTCGCTGTCATGTCAGATTGGCGCTATGGACCGGACCGCTAATGCTCACATTTCGTCATTGTGACGTCACGCCACTTCCGGAAAATGAAATTACGGAAGTCCTACAAGGCCTGTGAAGAGTAGTTCGAGTCAAACTCCGTGGTTTTAGTTTAGTTCGCTTTGAAATTCTTAGATGTGTCTTGTCATATGCTAATTGATGCTTTTATCATCTAATATGTCGGTCTTCTTTACGGAATATATATCTCTACTGAAATAGCATTTTGGTGTCAGCCTTTGTCTGGCCTTTAATGTAAAGCTGTATTTTTCATGACATATGCCATTTAAAAAGACATACTGAATTTTTCGTGTGGAATTGTTTATATACTTTTTAGAAACTTTTATAGACAAAATTCATACAAAAATATTTAGTACATAGCATCACTATACTTTGTTGTCGTTACTATATGCTATAGTTATGGTTGATAAGCAAGAAACGTTGTACCTCTTAGATTCATGTTAAGTTTGAATGTATTGTATCTTATTTTAAAGTAAGTGACACTTAAATAAACATTTTCTCTCTTCTCTCTCTCTCTAATGTAATTCAAAATGGAAAAATCTCATTACTCAAGCCAATCATTCATAGTCAGAGGACAAAGTATGAAGATTCACATAAAATCCACTGGCGGCCATTTTGTGTGAACACCTCTAATTCAACTTTAAACTTTACATTACATATGACTTATTACTGCTCCATTTAGTTTAAATACATTGTCTTTCAATTGAAACCATTAATTTTCATTTTCATGACATCACCTTATATTGCCCCCTTAAAATTTGCTACTGCCAGAACAGAACTTAAGTTTATTTCGTATATTTCACATAAGTGACAAGGAGAACAATTTGAGTACATTGTATCATAAATAACATGTTTTCAAGAAAATTATATAAACATGGTACAATGATATGATGTATACACGAATATTTAGAGGTTTTGTTTGGATCAGAAGTAAGGGGTGTAACGATAGATCAACCTCGCTATAGTTGCTGTTTCGATATTACTTTATATCGATAGTCATTTGAAACGATAAATAGTATCGATAGCACATCTAACTATCGATAGTATCGACATTTTAGTCATTCAATTGTTAAGTTCCATTCAAAAAGTTAAATTCAAACAAAATCACGTCTTTTTACATCTTGAAAATATGTGAACACATTTGCCAGACCGCTGAGAGCAAGAAGTAGCATCCGGAAGATAAAACAGAGAACCTTCTTGTTGCTAATCTGAACTTGCAACTTCCACCAGTGCGACCGATTTTGAAATTATCACAAACAAACCAAAAAACACTGCCTTTCCATTATTGATACACTATCGCAAAAGCCGTTTGCCATAGTACCCCGCAATAGACTATTGCCAGTGCAATAGTTACTAACAATAGCCTATCGGTATCGCAATAGTCCATTGAGGGTCAATAGTCTCCCCTAGTAGCAACGCATACCTTTTCCTATGAATGTTGACAATTTAGTAAAAGATGTGTATAGATGGTTTTCATGAGAGAGAAAAAACTTTCCAACTGAAGAATATTTACAATAGTATGGTCTAGGTTAGTCTAACAATTCGACTCTGAAATGAATTTTGTTCAATAAATCTGAAATTTGGAAAAAAAGGATTTTATAGACTTGCTTAGGCTTTTATTTTATTTTAGAGTCTGGCTGACAGAATAGGTGTAGGTATTTAATTAACAATGCAGACTTGTAGACTTTTAGTAGTAGCACAACACTAAGACTGTAGTTCATAACAGTTTAACATGTGCAAAACCGGTTTGAAAAGCATGTCTCGGTCCTAGTGAACTACATATCCAATTCTCCGATCATCTGTTCTCATAATTGAAAATAAGTCTATACTTACTGGAAATGTTAATCTTTGTCATATTTAAAGGACGTTTCTTTTTACATGTATTATTTCAATAAGATAGTCAATTTGATAAACATTTTTTTAATTCAAATTTATGGAATAAATATATCAAGAAAAATTAGTTCCAAAAAAATCCTCCCCCTAGTGTGATGTATTCTTATAAAACGTTTTCACTTTTCTATTTACAGAACTTCGATATTCAAATTATATCCGATTCTACCAATTTTTTCTGTCATTTTTAAGATAATGTTGTATTTCTTCATTTCTATTTGCGTGAAATGTTACTTAGATATACAACGGTGAAAAAATGGTCAAAATATAATGTTCAGAACCAGAGAAGAGTTTGGTCAATAGGTAGACAAATGACAAAAACTCCATGAAAACCGCATTAACTTTCAGTGAAGTGGAGGTCAAAATACAAAGAACAGGCCACATGCATTGAAAGAAACTATTTTAAAAGAGCAATATTTTGATATATTAATTGTTTTAAAATATACAAAATATACCTCGGAGATTTTATACATTTGTCCTGGAATATGGAGAACGGAAGGAGGGTCAACTTTCTGTTTTTCTCAATAGTTTAGTTTGGCTGTGTCGGTGTTTCATTATTTGAGGACTTTTTTATGTATTCAAGAATACGAGATGCTCCTGAGCACTAGATGGAAGTGTTGTCGTGTTTGGAGTACGATGCTACTGTCCTTTCTCCCTTTCTTGAATACAGGATGTGGCAGCTACAAGTTAATGCATATCATGATATTGTGTTGTAAGGTATTGTCCAAAAACCAATTCGAGGGTAAATCTTCATGGCATGGACGCATCACTTCTCTGTAACTACTGGTCACCAGTTATCATGATTATATTCTTAGGAGTAAGTTAATGGCGTTGACGCATCGTTGCAATGTACTCCCCCATAACTTGACCAAGAAGGATAAATAACCGTTTCCACAATTGTTTATCCGAATTGTGCCTTATTGCCAGTTATGTCTATGTAAGAAGTAGCATTGAATTCGATCTGTAGCTCTGTCCCTTCATGCTTGAGATTATGGTACCGAGATATCCACTATTCAAGTACCATTGTAGAGACTCTACTTCCGGGTCCACTGTAGAGATATTAACACTAGAGATCCACCCGCCACCCCACATCTGGTCTTCTCACACGCTGTCTAATCGCGGTATCAGGGTGGGCGGGGGTGTTGTCATTGCAGTGTCAGAGACATGATCATCCTGTCTTAGGGTACGAAGGTTACGCTAACTCCATTTATCTGTACCCTGGGTTCAGAAGCTAGATTCGCGGCCCGACTTGAGATATAGCCAATCAAATCATTTTCTCGATGAAATTTTATCGAGAAGGTGGCGAGAAAATTATTTGATTGGTTATATCCCAAGTCGGGCCTCGCAAGCGAATCTAGCTTCTGAGCCCAGGGTACAGATTAGTGGAGTTAGCGTAACGCTCGTACCCTGAGACAGGATGGGGCGTGATCGTGAAAGGAGATGATATAATCTACTTTTTATATGAGTTTACAGTGTATAACTTTTTATTTATGTTTTTTTTTAGCATCTCTCATAAATCGGTTGACGATTGGTCGCTTTTATATATGGGATCACTTCTATGTATTTGTATCTGTGCGGGTGAGATGTAAGTAGACTATTCTGTCTGTCTGATACAGTTCGTAAAGGTGGACTCGCTTAGGTCACTTATTGAAAATACAATAGAATTAATCACATTTGCTGCATATTTCCATTAATTGGAATACGTCTTTATCCTTTCATAAAGCACAACATTAGTAAGTGACAAAGGTAGCATTAGTGCAATGATAAAGAATGGGAGTTTTGGTTAACTTTAGAAAAGGTTGAATTGTGAAAGGAGGTTTAGTGCCCAAATGTGAGAGCAGAGTAGTTGATTTGTGACAGCGTTGTGTGACATGATGGGCGTGTAAAGACCATGTTTAGTACGTGAAATGTATCGAAGTATAAGGATTGTACTGTGGATTGTTAACATAAACAGTCGAGAGTCTGGGTATTTGAACCATGGGACAGAGGTGTCGTGATTGTTGAAAAATATATAAATAATAACGTATATGGAAAGCGTATACTTTTAAACGTCATGTCGGTGAAACAATATCGAGCTGTACGTCGATTTGGGAATACAGGCGACGTGGCGTGATTGTAAGGTAAGGTATATGATAACTAATAAAAAAGGGTAAATTATGAACATAAGGTAAATATGAGATAGCACTCTACACGGACATTTGGGAGTCTCAGTCTATAAACAATGTAGCTGAGGTGTGAAGGTATATGATAACTAATAAAGAATTAATTTATGAACATATGGTGAAGATATATATAAGACTTGTGAAAGATTGAGGGATTGGACTTGCCCTCACATGAATATTGAGAAACCATGGTTCTTAATACTGGATTGTGGTGTATAAAGGTATACGATAACTGATTAAGAAGGTGTAAACTTATGAACATAGGGTAAAGACACAGATACTGGTTGTGAAAGATTGAGGGATATAATAATCAGAGATCGGCAGTGTGTACGATAGGAACCTGTGACATAGAGAAGATTACGTCAGTAGTTTTATTTCCGTAAACTAGTTTATTCAGTTGTAATTGAACACCTTCTATAAAAACCGATGAATCAAATCTACAAAGATTATTGATTCTAGTAACACAAAGACTCATATTGAAAGCACTTCATTAATCATTTATGTAGATAAAACAATGGTAAGGACAAAGATCGCCATGGATTATCACATGCCCGTTTCAGTTCACAGTCCATGCAATGTCCTCTTATCAGTGTTTGCTAGGAACACTTATGTATTATGTATTATCTGTGTACAGGATGGGTACATTTACAAATATAGTTCATGTAAACAAGATTAATACTTATACCCAGCTGTATTTGTCTCCGCACGAACTCTGTCCTGATGAAATACTAATATTGACACGGTCGTGTTTAGTGTACATTGATATCGTCAATACGGTATTCTATTGTGCCCCAAGTACTTGATATGTATTCCCAGCCATGTTGACCCGTTATGTGTTCAAAACCTGAATGATTAGTTCAATATTGACTCGGGTTTGTTCGCCGATCCATCACTCAGATATAGAGATAGCTTTCTGTTAATGCTTTTATGGCTGTTAATGTGAGATAGACATGACACGCTTGAAAATAGGCCCCATGTAATTCATTGTACCAGGCGGTTAAAACTGATTGTATCGTTATCTTCATAATCAAGGTGTGTTTATATAACGTAAACATTACTCTGCAACTATTTTCGGAAGGGAAGATGAAAGAGGGCCACGTGTTGTCCATGTAAACATATTTGTTGATGCATACACAGTCCAACGGAGTTGAAGTATTCCTCAAAGTTCAAGGTGTTGGTATTAATAGCTTTCCAAGAGTAAATATCTTTTCTGTGGCTATGACCCTTGTTTAATAGGAACAGCGCCAGCAGTTGGGGAAACAGTGAGTCGTTACCTCATTTAACAACAGAGACGTTTAGTGGTCAAGTGGATCCAATCTGACGTCACATCTCAGGTAGGTTGTACTACCTGTCCGTCAAACTGCACTCAATACATGTCAAGGTACGCTCAAGTCATACCTGTCGCCACACACCTGTCCGTTAGGGGCGTGGTCTGTCTCTGAAGCCACGCCCCCTCACCTGTCCTCTTGAAGACATCCTTAAACAGATCAAAGTAGTTGCCGGGGTCCCAGAGTACGAAGTTCAACAAGGGAGCTTCCCCTCAATCAACACCAAGTGGATATAGCCCCTTGTGCCTACAACCCGGCAAATATTTGTCCGAGTAAACACTAACACTGAAGCCGGCGGTTTACGTTGCCAACCGCTCCCTGTATATTTATCAAGTCATTACCGGGACAAACGAGTCCCATAGCGTTATCATAACTAAAACGTGCTTGCCATCAACGCTTGGTATTGATTCGACGTGTAATTGGCTTCGATAGATCGATCAAGTTTATTAAAGTATATTGGTAACACAGGTAGAGTGCCCGCTATTTGCAGATGGTAGGGAACTCGAGATCTGGGGTGGAGAATACCTGATATAGAGGTCCCTACCCGGTACCCTCTCACTACCCAGACACATGTCCCCCCTTGGCTATATCCCGTGCGTTCAGTCTAATTGATGGTCGGATGATGTTACATGTTCAGACTGCATCTCACCGGAGGCGTCAGTAACATGTGGGAAAGTGCACACATCTGTCGCTAATTGTCAACATAAACCGGGTCTTACTTTACATACGTACAAAGCCTCATTCAATCTGGGTGTTGTGGGCACAAACTGGCTGTAACCGATTCCCAATTAGTTTGTGAAACTTAACTCTGTCAGTGTCTCCAAACATTTAGTCAGTTGACAAGGAATAAGTTCACACCATTAGATTTTAGCACAGAGTATGTCAACTGCTTTTCTGCATTGCCTATATTGTGTATACAAAGATCCAGGTAGTTTACCTGATGCTATTCATGTGCACATTAATTAGCCTCTGTATGCATACTTCACTAACAGTGTCAATTTACAGGTGGGTGACAGGTATTCAACTACAGGTAGCCACAGACGCTCCCTTCAACTCCGAATGACGCCGGGAAAAGGTTTTGAAGTACTTGTTGGCTTTGACACTATGTAGATTCTTTTTACAAAAATATGTTTTCCGTTGACAAAGCGTTGTTATGAATAGCAAACACTTGTTAACATATTACATGTGCTAAAGCTTATCATCAGCTGCATAAGAAGTGAATGTAAGGTATTCACTTACAGTTTACACAATATGACCTATCCTCGTATCGCCTACATCTATTATCGCCTACACCTGTTTTTTTACCAATTAATGTGCCAGTGCATATCAAGTTATTGTTGTTGTGTCTCAATAGAACGGATCTCATCCAGAGAAAATAAAGTTAAATACTTATATGACAAATGTTCCTTTTATGTTTTCAGAACAATATTGTTATTCAAAAACCAAAGGTGCCCATCGGATATTTCATGTCACTTGCAAAATACATTTGCTATATCATTATCCTCTTAACACATGTGCACTATTGCCAGTAGGATGTTTACTTATACAGACGTTAATAACTCTCTGTGTAATTGATCACAACATTTTGATTCGATATTTTTTTAACTGGTATGACAAGATATAGATTTTTCTTCTAAAGGCCTATTCAGTGCTGATATATACAAACATGGATTTAATAAAGATAAAATAACATATTTACAAAATAAAAGACTATTGGAAGATGATAAGAAAGTACCAACGAATGGTGTCGATGTCACATCACTTCCGTTTTATTGATATTTGATACCTAGGATAAGAATGCATGATGAAATTGATTTAAAACATATTGGCAATATGCATTACCAATGATTTTTCAATCCTTTCTTCGATCGACTTGACCAATCGCTGAAATAGAGGTTATCTAAAAAGGCTAACCTTTGATCGTGATTATCAGCAAAATGCCTTTAAACTTTTCAATAAAGTTAATATTGATAAGGATTCCCAATCTCATACCGCTACCTCATGATACAATTACAATTCTACCTTTTCTTATCGATTTTTCACAGCGATGACAGCCATATTACTCGAAGACATAAGATTCTTGACAGATTCATATCCGAATAGAACGAATGAAATAGACATTCAACGACGACCAATGAACGACAAGCCTTGTGTTTATTGACCAATCAGTTACAAGAATATTGACATCGAGATGATGACGCCATTGATCAAGGAGCGAGCTCATTTCTAAATCAAATACATTTTTAACCAAATGCATATTCTCAGGCAAGATGGTCTTGCTTCAAAGAGATAGCTCATCAAGTATTTTATTGTCCTGTCTGGGCGACGAGGTTAATGACGTTATTACATGATCAAAGCCAAGAAGCCGACACGCAACTTCACGCCGCAAAAACCCATATACTAATGAAAGCGCTTTTAATTATGATGGTTTGTCTGTCCCTGTCTACAAGCTCGAGATAAAAATACCGGTTGTCTTGTGGTGTGACCCAGAGGGGATAAGTCTGATGCTTTAGCCGGATTCGAACCCGGAATATCGGACTAGATCGATTTTTTGGACAACAGCGATGATTCTCGCCCCCTTTTGGAATGACTTTGGCGACTTTTCTTCTTTGACTTACATTATAAACGGTTCCATTGCGTGTCTTGAAGCAATGAAGATTTTGGTGCGTCAACTGAATGTGTAAACAGGAATGGTGTGTCTATCTGGAGATGCATAAGAAATGACAGCCACTGCATAACACGTTGGGATGTTTGACGGATGTGATATCTGTATAATAGAAACACGTGGTAATGTGATGGTTAACACATGTAGGATTGTGTCTTGGATATTATTTACAGTACTTATAAAGCATTTTCTTATCAAAAGGTTTGAATGATCAAGGTATTATGTATTAGTATACATTGCTGGAAACAAAAAAATGCTCTCCAATAGCAAACAGGAGAATCGTGACTTGTTCGATAATAAATGTCCCGGTTTTACTTTTATAAAAGAGGGAAATATTGAATTGTTGTTTGCTTGTCCAGTTATTTCTTTTAAATGATGATGTTTTTATATGTATATATTGTAATTTTTAAAAAAAACTCTCTTCAATAATTAGAATGTTTTCGTCTTTACGTATAATACAACTGGAAAAATGTAATTACCTCTGTCTTTGCGAAAACCATCTCAGGATTTAGCGGTGGCTTGAAACAGATCAGCAGAGATATTTGTGAAAAATCATCAATATTACATTTATAGGAATAAGATAATGATTATTTGAGATATTGTTTTAATGAACTCTGGTGATATATAAATAAATCTTGTATTACCACGTAAGAATTAATTTGAATCGTTTTTTATTTTTAAGTTAGATTTACATACACATTTCCTTCAGACCAGAGACAAGAACACAGACTTAAGGAAGAGAAGCCAATGATATGTGAACAAGTTACTCATCCAATCAAAAACGAAAGAAATTAGAAATCAAGAAGAAAGACATGTATTTCACCCAGGGAATGATGAGTTCAAGTTATATATTTTATGAGCGCTGTCAATAAGTGTGGTAATGATTCAAATCATCGAACAAAAAGGACAAGGGAATCAGAGGATTCACCATCATCATCTTTTTCATCTAGAAGGATTCGACACACAGACCTAACTGACAGTCAACCCAAGAACTGTTTGCCTCTGTCATCCCCAACAGGCGTTAGGTAAACCCTGTCTGTTTTTCGCAACTTCCCGGTAAATGACAGAAGAGGAACAATGGGGAGATCGCTAGGCTTGTACCCCGATATTCACGATTCCATACATGTTTCGAGTTTCAGACATAACGAAAGCAGTAAAGAGTTCATCCATTGGTTTGGCTAATATTTATACTAATAGTGTGTCTATTAGACTTTGTTGTTAGCCTTGGAGTTGAATCAGACTTGAAGTTTTTCTCGTGTTTACTTGTTTTCTCGAGCGAAGACTGGCAATTGTTTACCGTGTCGACTAGCAGGACAGATCTTACATTCCATAAACCATTCGCACTTAGCTAGCGCAAACCATAGCGGCCTTCAAGATAAATACGAAATGGCGATCAGATTTCGGCTGTTTGACGAGTAAACATAAACACCAAAAGATTGCCCGTGTTTAATCAGTAAATACAAACAGTCAGAGGCTTTAAATGTGATCCCCGCTGCTTTGGCGTTGATCATGGAGTGAAATATAAACCATGATTATTTCTTCGGATCACCTTGCGTTCCACGCATGACTCGTGAAGAGATTCAACAATTATTATACAACGTTGTTTCTCTGATACCCTGGACTTGATTCGTACCTTTGCCAACAAATAACTGTTTCCATCGTTTGAGGAAAGCATTAAATTTCACATAATCAAGAACAAAATGATTTTTCGGAGAACAACTTCTTTATTGTGAAAACCACGACGTTTCAAAGTCAATGTTCACGAGCGTTTATTGTACTTCAGGCATCTGGCAAATATTCAATTTTAAATAAAGACTTGGAACTTTATACAATATACATTCTTTTACATACATGTGTCATAAATTGCGAATTTGACGATGTGATTCACATTCTAAAATAATTTTGCTGTATACAGGATTCAAGCAATTACATACAGTCCTTATTTATTATTTATGTAGTTTGGACTCAATTCCATGCCATGCTTTATGAACAATGACAACTTATACTTAACTTCGTCGTTCTTTAATGTCAACATAGAGATAAATCGAGTTTCAACATTCCGCCTTACCGAGGAGTAAGCATATACACCGACTTGCATGATTTTCACAATAGAGAAGCTGCTATCGAGACAAGATTGCTGATTTTTCTGTACCATAGTGACTTCAAAGTGCCCTTCAAAAATTTCACACCCTTGTTCACGCCAAAATATTGAAATATTAAAAATACCACTCTTATTATCAATATTGATAGTATTAAATCTTCTTCATCGCCTATGAATTATATGAGATTAATCATAATCAGTCATACACGACCCCACTGGTACATGGAACATCAGTCAGTGTCTTAAAGGGGCAGTAGCACGTTTTTAAGGGGGAACATAAGGTGATGTCAGGAAAATAAAAATTAATGGTTCCAATTGAAAGACAATGTATTTGAACTAAATGAAGCAATAATAATTCAAATACATAACGTAAAGTTTACCGATGCGATTCCTTTTTCTTACACAAAATGAATTAAAGGTGTTCACACAAAATGGCAGCCAATGGATTTTATGTGAATCTTCATACTTTGTCCTCTGACTATGAATGATTGGCTTGTGTAATGAGATTTTTGCCACTGTCAAAATGATACATTTAACATTAACTTACAATTATCAGTGAAAAAAATTAAAATTTAAAATTATTAAAAAACGTGCTACTGCGTCTTTAAACGTAAGGAATTCACAGTAAGATACGCAATAAGAAAGATATGAACATGATCGTCAGATTGTTAAATGTCACGTGAAACTTTAAGCACATCAGTTATATTATGGCATGTAACAATGCAAAATATTATTTTTTTAAATCATACTCATTTCTATCTGTAAAGGTCAGTGAATATTGATGAATTGTTTTTTATTATTTGAGTATAGCCGAATAAAGTTAAATTCCATTCAGCAACATCCTTTAAATATATACGAGTGAATAATACGAATAATAAACAAACAAAGATGACTTTATCTTTCCCCTTCATATATTACTACAATTCATGAGCTATTTCAACTCATTATTAAACTTATTTCTTTTTTAATAATGTCATTGTAAATATCGGTTTAACATTTTCCAGAATTTCCATTCATTTGTTTAGTGCAGATGACGATGTGTAAATTTGATGCATATCTAAACTGATTTATCAAGTTGTTTCAATACATGTTTGATTTCGTAAGTTGAGCTTGAAAATTGCTTTTATTTATTATCTATATTTATATATGTTATTTTTATAATTTATAGAAATGAACTTTTCTAAAAAAATATCAATTTATCTGTAGTATATAGTTTAAATAATAAAGATAAGATTGAAACAAAATAGACATCGTCTAGTTGTGCTTTTGTTATTGATCGAAACAGATCCTGTTGTTTGTATTAAATCAAGTTTATCGATGACTAATGCGCCTTTCTTTTAATAAATGTGGATGTGAGATAAATTCGATTGCACTTCGCTGACATGTTTATCACAAGTCAGACATTTATCTGCGAGTCAACAAGAGTACATTCAATGCTGATTACAGCTTTTCTCATCTTTCTCCGACGACATGCTGATTCCCAGAACAAATAAATATGGCGCCTTCTCCTCAAATATACTTCTCTTGAAATGTCAATGAGAAGGTGGATTGTTTTGAAGGTGTGTTTACCCAAAACTCATACATAAAACTTCTGTAGCACTAATCTCCTTTTAATCGATATAACATAGACAAGGGCTAGTTAGAGAGTGACATGCTGTTTACTTTACTAGGATATACAGTTGCAGATTACACATCAACATGCATGGTGCACTGAACTGTTGCACTCTGGGAACGCTACGAGACTCGCTCAAGTTTTCGATAGTCTGTCATCCAGACCCTTAAGCAAAAATATTTAATTGATGACCAACCAAGTCTAGAAAAGTATAGCAAGACTAGATCGCTCAGCTTTAGTTAAAGCATCTTCTTGGCTCCATTTTGTTATAATACATGATTTGTTATAATACATGATTTGTTTAAAAATATTGTCAATATTGAAAAAAATACTTCTGAGACTAAATGTTAGTCTAAAGTTTTCGACAGTAACCATATTCAGAATTATTGCGTAACACCCAAACTTCAACAAACTTAGACCATAACCCCAAATCGCCAAACTTTTAAAAGAAAAGAACTATTTTGTAACACTCAAAGATGATCAATCCCAATAAATTTAGATTGAAAGTATCATATTTGTAAGACCTAATATGTAACCTTGGAGCTGGATTTTCGAAGCTATCTTAGTACTGTGACAGTCGTAAGTACCATATATTGACCTAAGACTATCTTAGTACTACGAGAGCTTGGAATCTAGGCCCTCGTGATCAATTTTGTTTAGATTGAAAGATAATGAAACTATTAACTTCAACAACACTACAAGTTCATTACCAAGCACTTGACACTAACACTTTATTTTCTAGACATGGTTCAGACCAATCAAAGTTCTGAAGAAGAAAAATAATCTGTATAACCTACGAAACGTTTTAAAAATGAAAAATGCAGAAAAAATAAACTCAACATTTACATGGATGTACAACTTGTTCATTGCAAAGAGATGAAAAGATGTTGTAAATGCATACAATTTATCATACCAACTTCTAGAAATACCACTGGAAGAAGTAGACTTGACATGGTTGATGAACATACATGATATAGACTATCTTGCATCTAGCACACGTTTGATACCTTTAGAAAATAAATTAAATCCCTCATCCTCAACCAGACCTTCAAAAAAATTTTTTTTAAGAGCGTACATGTCATCTTAGCCTATCAGTTAAAATCCTACGATGTACGGAGTTCTAATTGATGCAATTGGTTTGCACTCGCTATCCACGTGTACCGCATTGACAAGTGATGCACGTGTCTAACTCCAACATGCACGTGGTTATCATCAGAAACGTATGTTCAACACGTGTTGTCAATATGCACCAAAGGTTAATGTGTGTATATTCACTCCATTCTACAATATGTGCTTGTAAAGGGATAAAATGTCGACTCGAATTTCTGAACTTATTTTCAGATTGCAATCTGAAATTTTTGTTTTGTTAAACCCAATAATGGAATAATTCAAAATGAAATAAAGAAATGAATGCTCTTTTTGGTTTTATTAAACGGAGATAACATTTTTATCAATTGATGATTTAAACAGACTAAATTTATTCAAACAGTTATCAATAATTTCCTTGTCAAATAAGATGATAAACAATGATGGTAAAACCATTCGGGAAAGTATCAATAAATCGCAGAGGTCGGTCAACTGTCGCCATAATCTTACCGAAGTTAATTATATTTAGCATATTATTTTAAAATGAGAACTTGCTTTATCTAGGTTAAACGTATCTCTACTACTGTCAATTTCTACAACCAGTATTATTAGTTCGCTAACATGGAGCGAATGCCTTAAATTGTCTCTAAACCTGAAAATCTCAATTTCCCCGTTTTAGATTATGGAGTTACTTCATGTGTTTGTATCGTGTCAATACGGGTATCTCTGTGCTTTAGGAGAAGATAAACCCGTTGATAGTGGGCATTAAAATAGAAAAGAGTTTGCACAAGCCCGTCAGTTTTGTTTGCACACACATTTGCCTAAATCAAATGATCTACTTTGTTTGCTCTTCACGCGCTTTTTCCGCTTGGCTACAGTGTAATGCGCGGGACTATCTAGTCTGTCTAACAGCCCCTGAAACAAAATATCTTTAAAGACCCACACAAGTCTATATCATTGTAGCAAGTCTAGCTCACTGCAGTTTCAGGAAAATTAACAGCTTCAGTGGGCTCCTTTCAATTTTAATAGTAGAAAGCTGCATTTAACATGTATTTTCATTTCAGAGACTGAAATTTAGTCTAGGGGCTATCTACTGATGTGCTTGGTACATATTGAGATCCTGTAAGAAACATTGCCTTCAGAGTTTACCCATCCTCGGTAAGCCGGGGCTGATTCTCCCAATGATCTCAGGGTATTACACAATACCACATGTATTAAAATCAGAGGGTCGAACATCTTATTACTTAACCCGATCATGCGTAGCAGTAGACGATATTGTTTATTTTTATTTAAAGGGACAGTAGCACGTTTTAGGGGGATGTAAGTTGTTGTCAGGAAAATGAAAATAAATGGTTCCAATTGAAAGGCAATATATTTAAACTAAATGAAGCAGTAATAAATCAAATATGCAATGTTCACCAATGCGAGTCCTATTCTTACACAAAATGAATTAAAGGTGTTCACACAAAAATGGCCGCCAATAGACTTTATGTGACTTTATTAAAAACATTCCGACGGTGGATGATTGGTTTGTGTAATGAGATTTTTGACAACATAAAAATAATTCATAAAGCGTACAACTATCAGTGAAAATGAAAATATAAAATTTTCAAAAACATGCTAGTTCCACTTTAAGAAGCAGCAATGTGGCCATGGTTGTGTGAACACCTTTTAGTCATTTGCTGTAGGGAAATAGATTCGTGTAGATTAAGTAAACATGGTACTATTGCCTACTATTGCCAAGCCAGTCCATCAAAGCAAGACCAAAGGGTGTTGTCGTACGTCTTTTAAAAGGTTGGCAAGTCCAATCAAAGTAACAGTTTAGATTGATACTCGAACCAAGGGCGAGTAATGTGAGTACAGATTTTCCTGATGAAAGGTGCAAGGGATGATATGGTGAAGTGAAGAGAATCGAAAAACTGGTAAAACACTGGCTGTCAGGAAACCTTTAAAAGCATTCTAATACAAAATTGTCTGATATTTTATAAGTTTGTGTAACTAACTTTTATCTAACTTTAATGTTAATTTCTACAAGTAGTTTTTATATGAAGCATATGTGTGATATCGGTTTCTGAGCATACATTGAAGTATTGTCTTTGAAAACTATTTATTGTCATATAATTTGCATTTTGGATTAATAACCAGATTTCGTGGACGAATATCAATATAATTGGTGTTTTGACGTCACGGAGGCCAGGTATAGTATCATGAAAATCACCGAGTGTCTGTTTAAAGAGAGAATTCTGGAGTCTTCTTACCAACTGGGAGTCCTTGGGAGGTACTTCTGGAGTCTCCAGATTACACAATGGTTTCTGTAGATGTAGGAAATATCCATACTGAAATAACCATTGAACCAGAGTTCATAATAGGTTCGATCTAATCACGTCTGTAATACCCAGAGGGTGTCCAGTATTAGCATCCATCTCTTTATGTAATCACAACTTGAAACGATAAGACTTCTCTTTGACCGGATGGTGTACGGGAATTGTTATTTATCTCCTTTGTCACATTTTGTCTCGACCGTTGGTCAGATTTCAAAGAGACGAAGGAGTGGTCACTAAGGGGTATTCTGTCGTAGAAGGACATTTCTTTGTTCAAGACATATATTTGGATGCTTTCAGATATAACAGCAAATGTTCTGTTACATACAGATACTTCTTTAATCTCTATAGGCTATTTTCTGTAAGGTACATTGTAACAGTTCCAATATTATCTTTCGACAATAAGTAAATGAAAAATATAAGTCGTAATTTAAATGTGACCAATATCAATGTTAACTTACATCTTAAGCCTGAATCCATTGGAATTAAGATACAAATCCAATATTTATATATCGAAGTTATTATTAATTTTCAAAAAAATTTTATTCAAGAAGCCATTAATGCTTCACGCTTATTAGAAAATACCTTCACGAATTTGACGAAGAAAAACTTGTCGATCTGATAATACTATTTTTCAATCTTTATTTGCAGGTTAGTATAGATAAAACGACTTAAACGATTTATCTATTTGAACATATAAGAAGCTTGTCTTATGTTAGCAATTTGAATTAAAAAACAAGTTTTATATGGATAATGGCTTAAAAATTATATTTTGTTTTTCTTTATTTCAGAAAAATAAATAAATATAAAAACTGTTTTTAATACCTTGTGTAATCGGATAAAACGGTTATTGTTGCAATGACGTCAATAGAATTCTAAAAACATCATGTATCAGTTATTTATAACAGCTTCTATGAAAAGTTTATATTTGTTCACATTGGATTTCTTTGAAAAACACAATGCATGCTTGAAAAACATAACATTTCAGAACAATAAGGTTTATTTCTTCCAGACGAGTGACAGAGTGCCAGAGTCGACTTTCAGTTTTTTGCTCATACTTGCAATTATTCAAGTAACAACGTTATCTCTCTCAAATAATAGATTGTTAGCTGTATTTCAGAAGCGATTAACATTTGCTTTATAAAAGTAATAATTGAAACTCAAAAATTAAATATGATATTCAAATACTGATGGCCGATATTGAAAAGCATGTCAAATAGATATAATGTTGACTCGCAAAAAGAGCTAGTTATTACAGTCATTATTTAAAAACTTAATATCGATGCCGAATTTAATTCTTAAATACCCTGATATGGTCATCGATTTTCTTTCAACATTAAAAACACGTTGCAATCATGTCATCAACTAGGACTAATATCCTTCACAGAGGCTTAAATAGAAATTTCTATACGACTGAAGTATACATGTCATTTGGCACCAAAACAATCCGTTTAAGGAAACAACTAAACGGTGTATTAGTATATGAAAACCAAATACGGCATCACTGATATCTACCGTTTTACTTCTTTAAGAGGCATTTAGAAGCTGGTTGATGTAGAAGAACATGTTATCATGGATAGTCAACCTCTTTATTGCATGGAACGCGACGTTTCGGTGTAGATACTAACACCGTTATCACGCACATGATAAACTTCTTTATTGCATGAAATGCGACGTTTCGGTGTCGATACTAACACCGTTATCACGCATATGATCAACTTCTTTATTGCACGAAATGCTATACTAGCATGTGATCATATGATTGATGACGGTAATAGTATCTACACGAAAACGTCGCATTTCATGCAATAAAGAAGTTGATTATCCCTATTAACTTGTTCTCCTTGGTCTACCTTTGGCTGGACAGTTCTTAGAAAATCTCGAACCCTCTCATTCGTTCATTCACTGTTAATTCGTTCATTCAATGTGTCGCTATTGCCCGAGGAAATATCAGAGGCCGGGTATATAAAGAGCGATACGAAAATTTTGCCCTGATGTATTAGGGTATTGTAGGAGGTTCGTATATACTACGACCCCGATGTAGCATGTTGAGGAATGCTGAGCTATGACTGAATCTTTAAGGAGTTTTTCTTCTCAATAACTTGCTAATTGTTATTAAACTACGAAGGAACATACTTCATTTCTACTCTATGAACACGATTGCTTCAGACATATATGGAAGAACAATGAAGCGATTTTTACTTCATATTTGTTTAGGTTATTGTTCATAAAAAGGTAATCCAAATACAAAGGGATTATCTAAAATACCAAAGGTGTATTATCTTTCCTTGTCATATTTGTTCAGAGCATTATCTCACAAGAGAAAATGTAACTTCAATGCATGGGGATTTATCTCAATGCGTTATACCAAAGGTTAAAACCCTTCCCTGTCTACAGTTACATTTGTTACGTAAATATTACATTTGAATAAGAACTAAATAGTAACCTGATTCGCAACTCTCCTAAACCCGTATTTATCACGTTTAATCTTTAATGTCAACAGGTATCTCGTACTTGAAGATAATTCCAACCAGGTAAACACTGTCGAGTCTCTAGGTACACCTTGATCACCTGGTCACCATACAAAGCAGGTAACATTTTCTTCCCAGGTATTTCATGTGACGCGACCTACAACAAACAGCTGATAATTGAGTTATGACGATTAGCCTGTGGGTATGAGTCACCGATACTGTCTATCTTCACCGACCCACGGACCCCGCCAAGTTAAAGGTTGAAGGAAGAGAATAGGCTTGCAACACTTTAACTGGGCTTGTTCAAGAAGGATAGTGTTTTAGTGACTGATGTGTTACCGTTAACGTTTAAGTATTGAACATTCAAATATAGTCTGTCAGCTAGACCCTAAAATAAAATGCAAGCCTAAGCAAGTCTATAATAAGACTTGAGAGTCTCCTTTTCATCCCTTTTTTCCAAATTTAAGATTTATTGAGAAAAAAAAATCATTTCAGAGTCTTATTGTTGGACTAATTCAAATAGGCCTAGTCAAGTGTTTTAATCATCTACCAGAGAGCTTCTGACTTAGAAATGTATAAATGTTGTAGCGACCAAGCTTAGTTTTTACATGATCATCAGTGCTTGCAGTATTAACCAAATAAAGGAATTTTAAAGAGTCGCTTGCAATGCATCTACGGTAAAGCACCAGAATAACACCTTCACCATCAGCAACTTAAACGTTTGTTTTTTGCAAGGGTTTGTTGTGAATGTAGTTTATTTCTTTATAATCATGTTAGTTGTCACATGTTAGAACTGTTTTCTTTACAAAATTGCACAATTTTCATAACACAATATTTTTACAAGCAGGTGTGCTTAACTCCTTTTACCAGGGGGCGTGTTCATTGTGTCCGGGTCTTTAAGAAAGCACAAGCTGGTGTACATTTAGACACTAACGAGCTCTTATCTTCCTGAACTCGCCTTCTATTTTCATGACAAGCACCTCTTAACACCTGAAGAGCGACATCCTTAATATGGTATCTTGTTGAGGTTATCGGCGAAGGTCACGTGACGAGGGAAGATCGTCATCTTGTATCATTGAGGGGAGATAACCCGGGTCAGATGTTACACAGCTCTCGAGATTCCAGGGTCTGATGTTTGTACTCTGAGGTAGAAAAGAGTCTCGAGTACCTGCTGTGTCCTAGCGTACATCCCTACACCTGAGTCATACATGCAAGCATACCTGTCTGAGTGGATACTGTTATAAATACCTTGATAATAGAAACTTGGGTTGACAACAACAGTGGAACAGACATACATTTGAGTTAGTCATGAATGCAATCATATCTGCATTCTTTGGTGACTTGCGCTTTACAGGGACATGTATTTTCGAAAACAAAAGTATATAAACAGCTGAAGTGAAGGTTCAAGCACCTAGTATAGAAAACAGCTGAAGTGGACGTTCACTAGTCTAGAAAAAACGGAAGTCAACGTTCAAGCACCTACTATAGAAAAGAGCTTAAGTCGATGATCAAGCACCAAGTTTACAATCATCTGAAGTGAACGATTAAGCACCTTGTCTAGAAAACAGCTGAAGTCGAAGATGCATGTCCCTGTTATGCGCTTCATATATGATGTCGCTTTTCTTCACTCTGATTAGTGGAGTTAGCATAACGTTTGTACCCTGAGACAGGATGCACTCGGAGACACGTGGCCCTACAGATTACATTCTAGGAACTATTTCAAAATGACTGTTAAGCACTGCCACTGCTTCACGTGGTTGGTTCCGAGATCAAATAACAGATCGTGTGACACATCGTACCTATAACACTTCACAATAAGTTACTCAAACTCGTTAACTCCAGTCTACATTGTTCTTATAGTCGAACCTTGTTCTACCTCGATATTAAACGTTTATTCAGATTACATTCTGAAACATCTATGATATAAGAATAAGATGGTAACATTTTGACAATTCGAAGGGCAGGTTTCAATCAGAATTCCAAGCCAATTCTTATCAATGCTATAAAGGATATACATACAAGCAGATTGGTAGCTTTTAACTGATACCATTCCAGCTCTAGTGACGTTTGTAAAAAATCTGTCAAGGTGTTTTCTTAAATGAAATAAACACTCTCCAATGGCCAAACTGCTTTTCAAGAAGACTGCCTTATTCTGAACTTAATGACTTACGGGGAAGTTAACCTCGCAACTTCTCGTACATTCTCGTCGAGTCGTTTTTTTCTATCCTCTCGTGGCAAAAAAAGGAATTGCCCCATCTGAAGCCGTCCACAAGGAAATTCTCCAGGTTTTGAAGCAATCTTTCCGGACACACCTTTGTTCAACAGTGAGAGTGAAAAGTCTAAAATGTCAGCGATCAGTTGTCGTTTGTTTACAACCTATCCATACAACAGTTTTAATGACGTGCTAACAAAGATAAGGGGTTGAGAAAAAGCACGAGGAAAGAAAATACCAGCTTTTCTTTCTTCGTCCTTAAAGTGTATTTGTTTTTCTTGTCGCCCTGATTCAGCGTGTGTACGGTGGATTAGCGGCGACCTGTGAAGATGAGAAGGTGTGGCTACTAGACATTGCACTGATGAACTGTCCATCCATCGGGTTCGAATCTTCGAATCTTCGAATCGATATATCGGTATATTGCAATACAGGAACGTGATACGAATCGGTACACACTTTTGACAATATCCAATATATCGTACGTTTTAAAACAAGCCTTTTCCATCTAAAATTGCCAAAAAACGCAACCAAATAAAATTTGATTGACGGAAAGTTCTTCATAAAGTGTGAAGTTGTGTTGTGAAAATAGCCCAAATATGTATATAGATCATAAACAGTGATGGAAAATATATTCCTTAAAATATGACCCATAGCTGAGCAATGATGATCGTTCTGAACGCTCATATTTAGACAAGATGACATGCAAAATCTTGTATTAAACAAGTACCAATATATTGCAATACGCGTTTCTGTATCGCAATACATTGCAATACAGAAATGAGGAACGACACCCATCCTTAGAATCTTCATTTGTTAAGGATGTAAATGCAAACATCTAGACTTTTGTAGTCATTTATAGATTGTATTCGTTTAGAAAACTGCTATACATTTTAGATTTAAAAGTAATCGATGCAAACACAAAGATTTGAAATATCTCAAGATACGGAGTGTCAAGTCGTCAACCATGAACTTGATTGAGTCATATTTAAAAATTAAAACTAAGCAATGATCCGTATTCTTTTCATCTGACTAAGGGCATCTTTATGATCGGTTTCATCTTTATAGTTGGATATATGCGTGATTGGTATGTGTCTAGCTTATGTACGCCGGGTGGTTCATCCTGCTACCAATCAAGTACAGCCATTTCCTTCCAGATCCCTAACCCGGGCGGCCAGAATGATCGCCGCGCCTAAGTAATTGAAATAATATTAAATCGTCTTGTTTTGTTGCCATGTTTCTTGATAGTAGGCCTAAAGTTTCAAAGCAGTCGGACTGCCGCGAAGTGCACTCTGAAAGAGCTGGTCGTTTGCATTGTGATGCTTATTCAAATATTTGAAGTGGAATCTGGCTTTCATCTCCCTGTTACGTCTTTGCTGTTTTTGCATGTAATCTTAAATCCTAAGAACAATATTGCCATCGCTATTTGACAAGAACTCAGGAGAAACAGCTCTTATTACATATAGTGTTTTTATCGGCACCTCAGGCCTGTTCAAACTTAGTTTTCATTTCTAAGAGAACATCACATAAAAAGACTTCAATGTGACGAGCGTATGACTGATCTAAAAACACAAAACGTGATGTTTTTCAAATATGTCTTACAAAGTAAATTCTCTTTGAATTTCTCTTCTACTTGTTTCTAGTTAAATGTTTTGAAAATAAGTGTGATGTTTTTTTCTGATATTCTAATTTAACCTATATGCCTAAGCATGGGGATTGCAGAGTTTTGACGATGTTTGGACAGTCATTGATTTATCATTCCATGTGCAATCATTTTAAACTCGAATTGAGGCAAAAACAAAAATATATTATATTACTTTTCGTTATTGTTAGTCGTTTATCAAAATTTTAACGAGGAAAAACCCCAATTAATAAAGTGATCCGTATACGTCTGTGTCCAACTGTTTTGGGAGTATTTACCTTGAATTTACCTTGACTTGATGCCGTGTATAAAAAAGATTGAAAATCTAGCCTGTCCTGAAAATTCATTGGTCAGTTCCTTTGGGAAATTTAAGAAAAAAATCGAAAAGTTACCAGTCCTGACCAAAAAGTAACCAGTCCTGGCAAAAAGTAGCCAGTTCAAGGACTGGCTGACGGGCAATATTTGAAACACTGCTTGATGGCCTTAGTAAGGCTTGTATTGGCCCAATGGAAATCTTCTTATCACTAAAAGTCTTGATACTAATATACTAAAATTGAGATTTTATGCGCATTTGTGAGGATGTAATTGGTCTGCTGACGGGAACTTCTGTCTGTGAAGCTAAATCGAGTCCTTTTGTTTCCAATCACTGTTCAGTGCACTTTTGAAGCTGTTGATGTGATCTGAATCAATTGCCTTCTGTGAGAGTGAACTCCAGTCGTTCACCACACGATTACTAAATCTTCGTTGCCCTATCTTGTTATTGACCAATCTTTACCAAATCAGGAATTCGGCCCTCACGTAGATGTGCCTTTTTATGATTCGAGTTTTTTTTCATCGTGTTCTTTCTGTTCCCAGAACACCTATTTGGACTTTGTAGTTTTGAAGAGAAGTGTTCGTTTCGCGAGGTGCCTCTAAAATCATTTGACCAATCATCGACATATTTTATATATTGTATCCCCATAACATGTTAATGTGCCTTTAGCATACAATTACATCAAAGAAGAAAATTCAATTTAAATGCAAATATTGATTTTCCTCAGATAAGTTATATTCGGGAGTAGATGTTTGAGTGTAAATATATTTAAACATACTACTATGCCCATCCATGTTTCATAAAATTTCAACTCTTGTGAGCAGTAAAAATCAAATATTAAAAAATTTACAATTTCAATCCTCAATACGATGTTGTATAGAGATGATGTACTGCGTACGTTTTATGTTTACATGTATGTACTATAGGCCTGAGGCGAGCATTTTTGTAACAAGTATTACATCTTTATATTCAAAGTAGAATTCTACCTTTCATGTTTTGTAGACAGTTGGATCGACTGGTTCTTGCTCTTATGAATCAAACCAGCCAATCAAAAATTAGACAGAACAGAATTTTCTGACCAAATGTCCCCAAGAAGGAACACAGGTAAGCTACACAGGTAGAGTGGCATGATAAGAATTTATGTTAGTGAGAAATGAAATTTCTCAAGTGCAAGCTGTTAGGAATATATCACTTATATATGTGTAACTCATGGATACCTAAATAAACCATTTATCAAAGAGTATTTATATATTGAAAAGAAACAAGTTGACACTCGAATGTGCTGGAAACATTTATTCATGATCTCTATTATCTTCATAAACAAGTTTCCTCATTCAAACGACAGTAAATAGCAACATTCAACACTCTCCCATTCTTTGTCTTCAAATATGGCTGCAATCCACTGCATCACCATGGCAACAGAAAGTCACATGACAGGAAGTATGCATCATGCCAGTCACTGAAGACATCCAATATGGCCTCTCCAAAGTCCTGTTGTCATGGCGACAGATAAGATAGGCCTAATTGAACTAATTTCAACACTTGACCCTGCAACTGTACATTTCACCTATCCTTTACAAGAAGTTCACATCTGTACTCAAACAATATTTTTTCTTAAGTTTTGCTGCAAATTTACAAGGTTTGGTAAAAAAAGACCAGAGAATATACAATGAGTTATCAAAGCCTACCTCAATCCTGTGTCAGCAGGGGGTACTGATAGCACTATACCGAACAATACTGGAGACTAGTAAAGAGAATAGGCAGTCTTCAACACCAGAGCTGGAATACTAGAATGGGAACATTTTTCTCAATAAAATAACTGCACACACAGGAGAGAGGTAGGTTTTGATGCATATGAAGCTAGGACAAACTAAATGATTCTGGTGTGTCTCCAGTCTCTCTGTAACACCAAGTCTTCTCAATGAATGTTATCCCATGAAACACAGCACATGTATACAAGACAATGGCAACCACAGGGCTGGAAAGAGCTGATCTGTCCATCCGTCTGTCCGTCCATACTGTGTCACTGAGAACCAATCATAGTCTGCATGTATCAGACGACGAAGCCAGGTCAACTTATTTTATCTCTTTGAGATATAAAACACACAAAAATAATGCTAGCTTTCCTTCAGTCGGAGATCACATGAACTGTCGCATGATCACTGTTTAAAAGTCACATCATAGTCACATGATACACATGAACAGTCACATGATACACATGTTCAGGAATGGTTCACTGAGGTACACAAAATAAAATGCATTTATTATGCTGCTGTGAGTTTGGGAAATTATGTCCCAAAGCTCCGTCCCTTCCAACTGTATTTGGGACCATCGCCAAATCCAAGAGTCTTCATTACAAGCAGCAGAAGACAATTGGTAGTTGCCATGGAAACAGAGTAGCCCATTCTGAGCAAGCCCCTCTACAGAGCAAGTCTGTATAATACTGAGTCCAAATAGCCAGGCAGTTTGGTACATTCTCTCTATCTTTATGTCCGCCGTCCTCAGAAAATGACTTCATATAACGTGGCTTTCTTGTCTCCGGAGCCAGTGACGATGTACTTGTCATCAGCTGATATGTCACAACTCAACACGGAAGAAGACTCCTTCGACTGGAAGTGAAAATAGCAACACATTAGTGTGTAATTATAGGCAGATAAAGTTTCAGAAGTTATTTTGAAAGTGTATTGATGTATTTATGCTCACGTTACAATATTTAGATTGAAACTATTTGAAGAAAAAAACAAGTAAGTGAGTTGTTAGGCCTGGCTTGTGCAATATCTTAGCAATTAGCTGCATGTGAGAAAAAACAACTTCAGATAAATATTTCTAAATGAAATAGTCATATCCTTGAAAATCAAAGCCAAAATATTCTCAGCTCTGAACATACCTGGAATATGCTGGCACCATAGGGGGTCCTCCAAGCGTTGAGGAGATTGTCTTTACCCGTGCTAACGAACCACTTGCCGCAGTAGGCGAACTTGAGAGAGAGGACGCAGCTCTCGTGGAGATGGAGTTGGTACTTGTCTGGTTTGCTGTGGTGTAGAACTTCAACGTTGCTGCTCTCCATCCTGGGGAACATACACACCGTTATCATCATAGTCATTCAGGTCCAAAGATTAAGGCAATTAGGTATTTTGTACCTCTCTATCTAGGCTGTCTGCATAAAGTGAGGGAGTGAGGTTTCGTTAAGTGCCCTTGGGCTTACTCCATCTTTCATATTTTATACCTCTCTCTATCTAGGCTGTCTGCATAAAGTGAGTGAGTGAGTTTTCTTAAGTGCCCTTGGGCTTACTCCATCTTTCATATTTTATACCTCTCTCTATCTAGGCTGTCTCCATAAGTAAAAGAGTGAGTCCTTGTTTTGTGCCCTTGGGCAATAATAAAGCTATTAGGAGCTAAAGTCTTCATATAAATATGCCTCCAAATAGTCAATTAGGGCTCTTATCAAATATACAACGTAAGTACATCTTGTGGATCTTCAATATGAATTACAATTTGACAATATCCTTCAAGTAGACAACCAGGACCAGGTATATGTGAAGGTTGAGAGGGAGTCAGATAAGGACTTACTGTATTTGCAACAACAAACAATTGTGGTAACAAAATATATTGTGTTGAGTTTTGTATAAAACTTTAGACTTTTACTAAGAGAAAGGATAGGGTACATGAATAACATTTTCTCTTCTCTCAATGCTGTTCCTATGTACAAGAAACATATTGTGAGGCAGGTTATCTTGATTTCTACTACAGGAGAAGTTCAAACTATGATCGAGACTCACCCGACAGCCAGCCAGTCCCCAGTAGGACAGTAGCCCAGAGAGAAGATCTGAGATGTGAAGTCATGTTGCTGAAGCTGACGACCCTGTGATGAATAATGGTGGTATTTAGTAACATGACACAAACAACGTTAACAAGGGATCCCAATCATGGTTTAAAGATAGACATGACATATAGTGACAGAAGATTGAAAAGCCATTTCAAAAACTACTTTTTTATAGTGAAAACACTGGTGAACTCCATGAAGGAGTTAGCATATATTGTGAAGTAACATGATTTTCACAACAATTAAGTTATATTAATGTTATGCGTGTCAATTCTAGACTTCAAACATTAAATAGTTCACATATCTACAGCCAGTGTCGATCTAGCTATAGTGACCTTTAAGATGGACGAAATGTAGAAACTAAAGATTCTTAAACCATTTTCATATTGCTTATATCAGTGACCAGTATAATCCATGGGAAAAGTCCAAAACTCTTTGGAGGCTATGATTTGCATTGAAACCTAGGAGCACTGGTTTGACATACTCAAGTAGAGAATGTTCTACACATTCCAATGTGAGATCAGGACAAACAGCTAACATATAATCCTATACATCTCGTCCTAAATCATCTTGGAGGCTATGACTTGCAGTGGAACCTATTAGCACTAGTTGAACATACCCGGTAGTCAATTTCAAGTGAATGTCGTGCACGTACCTCTCTAAGATCCCAGGACCTGACCGTGTTGTCCAGACCTCCGGTCCACAGTTTGGTTCCATCAGGGGAAATATCAATACAGCTGGCACCATCGGTGTGGCCTTGGAATTGTCTGGAATGAATCATATGAAAATATCTAGAACATACTTCAGTTGATAAATGGATATAATAGAATAGAATGAATTAAAGGATGACTTTTTTTGCCGGTAGCTGATTTTAAGACTGAATTTAAGATTATCTCAAACAATCTCATACCCACCTAACTAGAGTCTGGTTAGCCTGACTATTTAACTATCAAGACAAGTCCACCTAACTAGAGTCTGGTTAGCCTGACTATTTAACTATTAAGATGAGTCCACCCACCTAACTAGAGTCTGGTTAGCCTCACTATTTAACTATCAAGACGAGTCCACCCACCTAACTAGCGTCTGGTTAGCCTGACTATTTAACTATCAAGACGAGTCCACCCACCTAACTAGAGTCTGGTTAGCCTAACTATTTAACTATCAAGACGAGTCCACCCACCTAACTAGAGTCTGGTTAGCCTCACTATTTAACTATCAAGACGAGTCCACCCACCTAACTAGCGTCTGGTTAGCCTGACTATTTAACTATCAAGACGAGTCCACCCACCTAACTAGAGTCTGGTTAGCCTGACTATTTAACTATCAAGACGAGTCCACCCACCTAACTAGAGTCTGGTTAGCCTGACTATTTAACTATCAAGACGAGTCCACCCACCTAACTAGAGTCTGGTTAGCCTGACTATTTAACTATCAAGACGAGTCCACCCACCTAACTAGAGTCTGGTTAGCCTAACTATTTAACTATCAAGACGAGTCCACCCACCTAACTAGAGTCTGGTTAGCCTGACTATTTAACTATCAAGACGAGTCCACCCACCTAACTAGAGTCTGGTTAGCCTGACTATTTAACTATCAAGACGAGTCCACCCACCTAACTAGAGTCTGGTTAGCCTGACTATTTAACTAGCAAGACGAGTCCACCCACCTAACTAGAGTCTGGTTAGCCTGACTATTTAACTATCAAGACGAGTCCACCCACCTAACTAGAGTCTGGTTAGCCTGACTATTTAACTATCAAGACAAGTCCACCCTTCTAACTAGAGTCTGGTTAGCCTGACTATTTAACTATCAAGACGAGTCCACCCACCTAACTAGAGTCTGGTTAGCCTGACTATTTAACTATCAAGACGAGTCCACCCACCTAACTAGAGTCTGGTTAGCCTGACTATTTAACTAGCAAGACGAGTCCACCCACCTAACTAGAGTCTGGTTAGCCTGACTATTTAACTATCAAGACAAGTCCACCCTTCTAACTAGAGTCTGGTTAGCCTGACTATTTAACTATCAAGACGAGTCCACCCACCTAACTAGAGTCTGGTTAGCCTGACTATTTAACTATCAAGAAGAGTCCACCCACCTAACTAGAGTCTGGTTAGCCTGACTATTTAACTATCAAGAAGAGTCCACCCACCTAACTAGAGTCTGGTTAGCCTGACTATTTAACTATCAAGACAAGTCCACCCACCTAACTAGAGTCTGGTTAGCCTGACTACTTAACTATCAAGACGAGTCCACCCACCTAACTAGAGTCTGGTTGTGCAGGTCCCAGACTGCGATGTTACCGTCACTGCAGCAGCTGAAGCAAACTTTACCGTCCGGACTGATGGCGAGAGCGTAGCAAGCCGGGGCACTGGACGTCAGCTCAGCCTTGATACGAGGGGTCGACTGGAGAGAAGGAGAGTTGATGATTATTATTATTTTAAAGGAACATATCAATTTCTGATCATAATCTGATCTGTGCTTTTAGATCCTTAACCATAGGTTATAAGGGAAATTCTTAAAGTGTTTGAAATTTCTTGCATTCAGTACTTTATACATTAAAACTGATCAATATCTTAACGTTATAAAAACTGGAACTCATTTGAGAGCTATATCCCGTCCAAAACATGGAACATTGTGTCTGTTATCATTAAAGACAAACTTAACTAGAAAATAAAAACAATGAAGATGAACTCACGGCAGCGAGATCCCAGATAGAGAGAGTACTTGCTTCTCCTCCCACAATCAGAGTGCGGCCATCTTGTAATAACTTGATTGATCGAATGTAGTTGTCTCTTTGCTGTAAAAGAAACATTGTTTTTTTTAAAGTTCTTCAAATGAATGCTGATATCATGCAGTTAATCATGAAAGATTTGGGAGTTTGAAATTATCTGCATTTTTTATTTGATCACTGACTACATGACAAGAGAGTAATTAAGTAGGTATACATAGAAGAGTAAAGCTGAGAGACAATTTAGCATATCTAGCTTTATTTCAGTGTTCATGTTTAATCAACAAGTCAAGAGAGTAAGTAAGATGTAGGTAGGTAGGTAGTTATACATACGAGACAGTCGAGCTGAGAGACGGGACTCTTGTTGCCAGGCTGACTGATGTCCCAGACTTTGACACAACCCTGCAGGAAGCAACAAACAAACACTCCGTCAGTAACACAGCAGAGAGGAAAGATGGTGTTCTAGATTACAGTTACGGGACTCAACTTGGAATGGGCACAATTGAAAAATGTTGGACACAATTTTAATTTTTTTTGTTAAAAAGTATCTACAATAACCAAAGGAGGAACCAGACTTTCATGTACTCAACTACAAAATATACATAAATTCAAAATTTACAGAGTTAAAAAGGACTGTATTTCTATCCATGTCAAAGAAAAATTCAGGGCCTGTATTGAAAATATTCCCTTTATGTCCATGTATGGTAAACTATCACTCGTTAAGCATCTTCCCCATCCAGAAATTTTACATTTTTTTCACAAAATACATTAAGTTATGCCAAAGTTGATCAGAATGTGACCAAAAAATTCCTAAAAAAATTTCAATATCCTAAAACAAATTATAATTTTGTTGGAAAATTTTGAAATATGTTCTGGTTTCTCCTTTTGAACAAAAAATAATTTACTATTTACAGAAAAAAATTACACAAAAAAATCACCACACCTTTCCCCCTGTGTATACATGTCTGGTGGGGTTGCTAACGGTTACGGCGCACACAACTTCTCCGTGATTCAACGTGTTGATCTGTCGTGCGTGGCGTGGAATGCCTGGACCAATCAGAGCATCCGGAGGAAACGGAACCGGCTGCATCTGACCATCAGCGCTTACGTGGAAAGAGTAGGCTCTGCAAGTTTAGGAACAAGTTTCACCTTAATTGGGGTATTGGTGTGCCAAGTTAAAGCTTGTAATTTGATTTTGCTTTAAAATAATTGGTTCTTACATCTTTTCCTGACATTTACCTTCTTCTTTGTAAAAGCTACTAATGATAATACTCTGATGTATTTGTTACTGGTTTATTTGGGGGTGAAAGCATTATTTTTTTATTAAACGTTTTGATTGAAATTGATAGGAGGTCGGAACTATTAATTTGAGATGTTTTAGTTTGCTATGATATTATTTACAGAAATTGTCTCCATTAGGTTGTACTACTGATGATAATGATAAACAAACAGACAAAATTTCATGTTTAACATGAAAGTGAAAAGAACACAAACAGAACACGAACAAAACACAAACAACAAACCTTGTAAGATGAGATGATTAAACACTATTGTTTTATTTTATTGACAGCTTAATACTTGACACCATATTTACAAATGTAGAAACAAATATTGAAATTTGTACAGCCAAAGAGTTATCTCCCTTGGAATATTGTGTTTATAATGTAAATTTACAGAATTGTTAGAATCATCAGAAAGTCAAATAAAACAAGACCAACAATAAAATTCTCTGATATCTGTGCCTTAATCAAAACACTATTATGGATTCAGCATCTACATAACAAAGAATGTCTGAAAAGTTTCATGCAACATTGATTCAACTATTTGAAGGGTACACATATGAACAGTAAGATTTTCTGGATAGCAACTTCTTCGTTTTGAATATCACATTTCTGAGAATACTCTTACTCCTAACAAAGAGTTGTCTTAAATTCTTAAATGATTTTCACAATAAAGAAGTTGTTATCAAGAAATAAGAGAATTAAGAGAATCCAAGGAATAGGAACTTATTAGGTAGAGAAATGCATGCAAAGGTTAAGTAATACAAAGAGGTTCCGAACAAGACAAAACAGAGACGAGACAAAACAGACATGCAGAACAGCGAATCAGGGTTCAACTCACGGTTTGCCTCCCGGAATGCTGCCAAGAGCTGGTCTCATTGGTCCCGCGCTGTGTGAGGTGGGCTCAAACCCCTGAAAATCAAATAGATAAGTTACCAACAAATGAGGCCAAAAGGTGTAAATAAATTACATACAATTCAGGCCTGGAGGTGTGAACAAATTATCTTCAAATCAGGCCTGGAGGTGTGACTAAGTCACTAACAAATCAGGCCTAGAGGTGTGAATAGGTTACCAACAAATCAGGCCTATAGGTGTGAATAAGTAATGAACAAATCAGGCCTGGAGGTGTGAATAAGTTACTAACAAATCAGGCCTAGAGGTGTGAATACGTTACTAACAAATCAGGCCTAGAGGTGTGAATAAGTAATGAACAAATCAGGCCTGGAGGTGTGAATAAGTTACTAACAAATCAGGCCTAGAGGTGTGAATAAGTTACTAACAAATCAGGCCTAGAGGTGTGAATAAGTTACTAACAAATCAGGCCTAGAGGTGTGAATAAGTTACTAACAAATCAGGCCTAGAGGTGTGAATAAGTTACTAACAAATCAGGCCTGGAGGTGTGAATAAGTTACTAACAAATCAGGCCTAGAGGTGTGAATACGTTACTAACAAATCAGGCCTAGAGTTGTGAATAAGTTACTAACAAATCAGGCCTGGAGGTGTGAATAAGTTACTAACAAATCAGGCCTGGAGGTGTGAATAAGTTACTAACAAATCAGGCCTAGAGGTGTGAATAAGTAATGAACAAATCAGGCCAAGAGTTGTGAATAAGTTACTAACAAATCAGGCCTGGAGATGTGAATAAGTTACTAACAAATCAGGCCAAAGGGTGTGAAACAGTAACTATCAAATAAGGCCTAGAGGTTTAAGATGTTTAACAAGGTTCCATACCATTGGTGGTCTGTTGAAGTTGTTGAGTGGACTCCCAGAGATGCCGTTGGGCATGACAGGTCCATTGTTGAAACCGCCAGGACTGAGATCGGGGGCCATTGCTCCGTGGGCTGCGTGCGGCATTAAAGGAAAACCACCTGAACAATTAGAACACACACACACTGTATTGACATCCTGCTAGGCCACAAAATCAGTTAGAAATAAGAGCAAGAATGCAAAAGACCATTAAGTGTCATCACAATTTTAACATTTTTCACTAAAGACCCAAAAAGAAACTTTTTACTAATTAATCTCTATTGTGACATCCAATGTCACTGAATGTAGATGCAATATTCTCTCACTTCAGTCATTATGTCAGAATCGATTGCTATCCCTACTGATGAACACAAGCCAAGTACCATCAAGGCAGTGAACCAAGCAGGTATTGGCTCCAACTATGACATCAGCAGGTATTATGCACTGAACAATCTCATCACATCCAAGCCTTAATGCATACAGAAGAGAACCCTACCAGCAGCATGTTAACAAACACCCTTACCAACTTTGACTTTCTAGAGAGGAAACAATATCTACATTCAATTCAGAGATGAAATTTATAACCACATTTATCAACTATCTTGAAGATGGAATTCCCGTTACTTTAGCTAGACTCTAGCCCTAGTGTCCTATTCTAGCCTAGTGTATCTAACGGAGGTTGAGGTGCTAGCGTGCCTCTCCCCCAGTCCCATACCAAGAGGATGGACTTTGGCACCTGGTTTCCCGGCCGCTGCTGAGGGTCCTGGCGGCACCGATGGACCGGGCGTGGCACTTCCTGAACTGGTGGGCGTGGCAGATTTGGAGACGGGTGTAGCAGCCTTGTCATTCTGTAACAAAATTTTTTTTTTAAATATACATGTAATTATATAGTCATATTATCATATAATATATAATTTTCATATTATTTTGCCATTTTAGGACAACAAGAAGAAAGTTCTATTTTTATAATGTTTTTTCATATCCTTATTCATTTGAAATGCAAGACACTCAAATCTTCAAGTATCTTTTTTTATAACAAAATGTGCTAAAATAGTTAGAACCATTTACAAATTTGTCACATTAGTAAATTGGTGATATTAGTTAAAGTGCTTCAAGTGGAAAATAACAAGTCTTAAAAGCCATAAAGAAGAACATGCACATTTCTGTTGGAAAATGAGAGATCCCTGATTTCTGTTTACACTAGGTTAGGGCATACCTCTTTGTGTTTCAAAGATGAAGAGCTAGCATGGGAAGACGTGTCACTTCGGGGGCTGCTACGGTCGTCTACCTTCCTGTTGTTTAGAAGGTCCTTGTTCTTTTCCCGAGGTGACAGGTCTCCGTTTAAAGGAGAGGCTGTATCCTAGAGACAGGGGAGGCAACTCTTAGTGCTGGCTCACAGATGTCAACCACAAATAAAACCAAAACTAACTGCCCTTACATATTGTTATACAAATAGTTGGTGGCAGGTAATCACTCAAGCATTAAAGGGGCAGTAGCACGTTTTTTGATAATTTCATATTTTATATTTTTCATTGATAATTGTAAGTAAATGTTAAATGTATTATTTTGACAGTGTCAATAATCTCATTACACAAGCCAATCATCCGTAGTCAGAGGACAAAGTATGAAGATTCACATGAAATCCATTGGCAGCCATTTTGTGTGAACACCTTTAATTCATTTTGTATAGTAAAAAGGAACCGCTTGGCAAAACTTTACGTTATATATTTGAGTTATTACTGCTCCATTTAGTTTAAATACATTGTCTTTCAATTGGAACAATTAATTTTCATATTCCTGACATCACCTTATATTCCCCCTTAAAACGTGCTACTGCCCCTTTAAATGCAAATTGTTCATGTCATTCTTTGACAGATGTATTGCCAAAGGTCTGATAAGGGTTATCTATTTTTTTGCAATAATGACAACAACTGTCAAATCATTTCAAATTCTGCACTCTATGCAATAATAGTTTCTCATGGTGATGATACAAATATAATGTAACATTAGAAAATTCTAAAACGATAGTTATAAAATTTGGTTTGATGCACCTAAGGAATTCAAGTCCTGAAGTCATGTCTTGAATGTGATATTTGAACAAATTGAGAACAGTGCAATATTAAAGGTGAAACTTGTGAAAAGAATAAAATAAACAAAACAAAACAAATATACAAAGAACTTACGTCTCCAACATCCACTACAAGATCCTGATCGCTCTTGTCTCCATCACTGTCCTGCAGCAAAGAACAGGTCTTGGATTCATACGCAAGTTACAGTTTTATTTTATCCCGAGCCAGTTAATTATGCTGAGGAATTAATTTCAAGTTCAGAATGAAATCGTTCTAAATTTAATTTTTTTGAGTTTTTATTCAATATGTGATATTATATATATATTATACATTTTATATTATATCCTATACATTGTCAAGATATATCTATATGTTAATATATTAGATTATTAGACATGAAGTTTTCATGTAGCCATGTTACACATTGGCAAGTGATCAACATTTGGAGAATTTAGCAAGAAAATACATATAATTCCATATCTTCCATATCATCCTAAAAATGTATTACCTGACATACAGAGTAAGAAAAATGGTGTTAAGAGCTTCTGGGGCAATATTTCAGCCATAATGTGCGTATAACATACGAAAGCTTTGATTTCCTACATGAAGCATATATATGCACTAATCATTTCATAAAAAGATGTCATTAATCAATGAAGTACATAAAACAAGGGGAGATAACTCACAATTTTTTCTTCAGCTTTCCTCTTCTTGGCTGAATCGTTGACCTCCGGAGATCTGCTCCGATGTCTGTACTTGTCACTGTGGACCGGGGGCGAGGCTGACCGTCTCTGTGGTATGATAAAATACTTCACTTAAAATTCAAGTTGGTTAAATTCTATAAACATGTTATGACTCCTTTACAGGTTTATAATTCCCATTAACTGACAGTTCATAAAGGACAAAAGAGTTCACTTTAAATTCAAGTTTGGTTAATTCTATGAACAAATCATGGCTTCATAACAGGTTCATTACAGGTTTATTTACAATAATCCCCATTAACTGACAGTTCAAAAAGGACAAAAGATTTCAAGTTAAAAGTAATTTCTTTGAACATTATCTATCAACATTAATTCTCAATCATCTACAGTTAAATTTTTTTTTTAAAGTTCACTTTAAATTCCAGTTAAAGTAATTTCTGTGAATATTCCAATGGTCCCATTAGCGATTTATCAACAATAATTCTCATTTCTTGACTGATATCAAACCAATAAACAATTTGAAGGGTTTGACTTTTACGTTTGAACTTCTATTGGCATATCAAACTAAACATAATTCTTTAATATGCCTATTAATGTAATCTTTTTTACATAAAAAATTATTCAACAAAAATGATATCTCCTGAAAATATTTTTGCACAATGGTCATTCCGAAGCACCAGCTAATAACATTAAAAAGTGAGAGATTAAGGAAAGGGTTTGAATATTAAAACATAATACTTCATTGCAATGGCCCTTATCTTTGGACTAGAAGATCTGATAAAAAAATGTATGTGTACTAAAAGACGCTGCAAACTTTCTACAGGTTAACTTGACAACACAGTGAAAACAATGTAAAAACATGAAATGAAATTCATGATTCATCATTATATGCCTAATGTCCCATTTAATTAAAGAATTGTTAATAAAAATGATAACAAATCTCCACAAACCTGACAAGGAAGGTTTAAGACATGCATTTGACTATTCATGATCAAATTAATTGACAGCCATTTTCAGGTTTCTAAGGACATACATTTCAATTAGCTGGATCGTTTGTTTTTTTCTCAATTTCAATTTGTTTAAAACACAAGTTGCCACGATTCTTTTAGATGCTCCCACGGCAATCTTAATCAATAGAAACACTTTTTTATATCAGATTACAATCCTACAGCAATCCTCAAAGCATGAAGTTTTTTTAACGAAAACTAATCAATAAAAAAAGTAATTTTCTTATGCCAGAGGATGAATACGTTATTGACCACGAAATGAAAATTCTCTTGTTTGTACTGGTGTAATGCATTGTATACCCAGCTCTCCTTACTCTGAATATTATCTTGGTCCTTATGCAAGTTCAAGGGTCTTTGTTAGCTCTTTGCTCACTAAAGCCTCTCTCCAACATGTCAGAGTCTCTTTAATATCTCCATATATCACGTTGCGAGCACTGTATCGCTCTGCACTCATAACAATGAACTTTGCTGTCAGGGAACACATGATATATGGCATGAAACTTTTTCCCTTCGAATTTACCTCAATAATGACACTTGTTTATTGAACAATCTAAGCAAGGAGATCAAAACACAGCAGGGGAGCTCTTGTGTGTTTAGAGGTAAAAATTATCTGCAAGGAAGCAAAGGATTTCCTCCTATCTGATTGGTGCATTTGAGTATTTGACTTGTCTGATTGGTCAATATCCAGCCCTCAATACAAAGTCTGTCAGGATAAAGTGAGTCATTTCATAAGTCCAAGGCAACTAAAGATGAATTCCCTTGTGAGTAAACAAGGTGACTACTCGAGTCTTATTTAACTTGGGACGGTCTGGTCTCTTGCTAAGCAATGATATTTACACATAGCTGCTTCGCTAGCCTCTCGGCCATGTACAAGCGTCGTTAAGAAGTGCCGAGTGCGAGTCAAGCACTCTGCCATATACCGCAGATAAAGGATTATTGCAAATGAAATATTGCATTGTTTGGATAAATTTTCAATGAAGGTGCCAGACTTGCTAATATTTGATGAGTTGTTGAGAGATATGGTTATATTAGGTCAAAGAAAAGCTTTAGACGAGGAGCGGACATTATCAAATGATCAATAGAGAAATACCATGTCTCCACCATTCACTTCTATTGAAACATGGTAAATACTTACATAGCTATTTGCTTACACGAGGAGGTTACATTACAGTGATTTGTGACACTATGACAACTCCGACGTTTATAAATATGATTTTAGAAAAAAATATTTTCCTCAAAAAGTAAATTATGGATAAAAAATCAATGATAGATGCAAAACAGATTTTACTCAATTATTGCAAGAGTCATTATATCAAATTGATTTATGACATCTCTTACAAAGAAAGACAATTTTCTTTGTATTTAACTGTGTACTGTAAACTGGTGTTATTATCTAAATCCCTTTACTCCTCCAATCCCTCTCCCCCCCTACCGGTAAGTATCATCATTGATCACCCCCCCAAAACCCATTCAAAATATCATCTATGACATCCCCCAAACCCGAAATACCTCCAAAACTTGCCAATCAGCCGGATACCGGTATACCACCACTAAGTACAATCTTGAGTACCCTATGCACAATCAGAAGGATGTACTATCATTTCCCCTGTATCTGATGCATGTGCTTGCATATCTTGTACATCACTTGCTTTAAATAGAGAAATGAAGGACAAGGATTTCCTATGTGTGAAAGAGGCTTTCACATCATACCTTATCTATTGCAACAATAAGGAAATTGATTGGTGACAAATGGAATATGAAAATCCATTGGACGCATTATGCATGATTATCAGCTAATTTTAAAATTTGTGTACATTTTCCATATTAAAAAAAATCTTCAGATTTTCTTTTTGTAAACACATTTTAGATATATAAGATAACTCATACAAGAAAATTCAAGATCACTTTAATTAATTCTTTAAAAAATTGCGGTATTTCTAAACAATTTGCAGTCATAATTCAATACATTCAAAGAGGATCAATAAGAAGTTGTTGCTGTTTGATTAGAAATTTAGCCAAAATATTTTATTAATAAATTGACAGCGTCACTTGTTTAAAGGAATTAATTCCATAGCATTTTTAACATTTGAGACATGTAGCACAGTTAAAAGTTTACACACACTGCCATTCTACTCCATAAATCGATCACTTATATTTAATCATTTGATGGATCCAAAAATATTTACCAGGCAACTCATTATGAGCTATTAGAAATAATATGTGCCATCAATATGTTCAAACATGGCTACAATCACCCCAGGTTGTTCCAACAACTTCCGCAAAACATTGCATGAATAATTTCCCATGGAAAATAAATACTAAATACAATAATAAAACTTGTCCAGCATTACACAGAGATCTTCTTAGGTTTAATCGCAGGGTGTCCAATCAAAGGTAAACAAATATTCACTGCGTTACTGATCCAACTAATTGATGGGTTAAGAAAAATATCTAATTTGTACAGCAAGGGAAAGCACTCCCCGAGGGAAAATAAATAGTCGGCTGTTAGGTAAATATCACTACGGGCTAGTGTCAACATTAGCTAGCAAGATTATTGTAATTCCACCATTTTCATCCACACAGGGTAAACTTAGACATTCTCGAGTATTTGATCAGGATTCCGTCTGAACCATCAAGCCATACAAACAATCTCAAAGGATGAATTTATTTTCTGTCAAATCCAGAAATTTTATTCATGGGGATCTCAGCACACAATGGTGTGTGTTTTGATGACAAGTATTTGAGGATTTGAATTGGCTCTCCGCTGGTGATTTTAGTTTAATCTTTTTCGAGATAAAAGCGGCCAACCAATGGCTGTCACTTTATCGCCACCAACACCTTGAGAGAGAATTTCTAATCTTGAACGGTTTGGGCGAAGTGTACTTGAGGATTATAGACAAAAAGCAGCCAATTAACAAATAGTGTGGAAGGCACTCGGTGGCCCGGAGGAAAGGACAACGATGCTGAGGCGGTTCTCATTCACAACAGCGTGAACACGTTTTACTCGCGCTGCGCTAAATATTTACTGCAATCTTCCCAACATGGCTCAACAGAATCAGAAATTGGAAACTTTTAAAATTGAAATTTGGGCTCAATCTCATTCTGTTTCATTGATTCATGAAGTGCTTGGACTACGTTATGTTAGGTTTTTTATTCTAAATCACTCAGTACTAAAAGTACTTTTGTAAGAGGTAATGACATTTCATGAGACACTGTACTATAAAATGTCACAACTACATGGACTTCAATGATGATTAACTAAACTTGCTTCCTAAGTGAGTATGATATCAAACAGTTATTTGATTGTACAGTTTTGCAATTAAAAAGATATAAGCTGCTTTTGATACTATATTCTGTCAACTTTGAAACTTAAGATACGTAGGATTGATGACCTTAATAAAAAAAACATGAAATCTTTCAATTCAACATTGAACGATTTTGATGTCTTACTTTTAGAAGCTTAATCACTATTTCATTGTAATTAAATCCTCTATAACCAATGAATTTGTTTGTGATTACAATATTGTATCATTTCAAAATGTTTGAATAAATAAAATAACTTACGTTTGTTTGTGATGATCATTTTTGTAAAACCTAGAAATGGTTGAAGCTTGGGAACAAACAGTTTACAATACTCGAGAACCATTCAATCTGTTACGGTCACAGAGCACAATCACAGGGGCCCTATTAGGGTAATGTAATTTCTAATGACCAGAGAGGCCTCATAAGGTAATTCAAGTTTAGCAAATACTCGAAAATCAATAGCACCAAACTCATTTAAGTCAAGCGCGGGGTAATCTTTTGTCACTTGTGCGAACAAATACCCGTTTGTGTGCCAAGGAAGACCTCATGTTTGCACAGCGCCCTCTGTATTCGGGTCGGGATGAAAGATGTCGCGAGATGAGAATCGGTTCCAGCAGACTGCAAATATTGTCCGAGTCGTCGGCAAGTAAACAGTTAATATCTTGGGACAACACTTCCCTCCGGCTGATGTTTGGGCTTCGCACTCGTTGCATGCTGCGTACATCGCCCGAACAAAGGATCCCAGAGCAGTGGGGACAAGTTTATTTAAAACCTTTTTTGTCACACATTTGTTTTGTTTTGTTGTTAATATATCAAAAGTGACAAATAGCTTGCCTTGTTATCGTTGATATATCTGCATGATTGAAAGTAAAGCAGGAAACCAATATTTGGATTTATAACAGGACTTGTAGTTAGATTTTCTGACATTAATTAAAGGAGAAGGGGAAACAGATGACAAATTACAGAAAAGGATGTAACCATTGATTGATTGATGATCCATGTTGTTTTTCATTTCTCATGAAAACAAAACAAATACTAACCAATGTTTTTGATGTTATATTTGGTTTGTAACATAAAAATATCTTTTTTTGTAAACATAAGTTATTGAATATCATATATGAATTACCAAAGTGTCTCAAATAACACTTCCCTTTTAATAAGATTGCCTCATGGCAGAAATTTAATCCTTTTTAAAGTTCATGATTCCCTATAGTTCGTAAAGAAATTTGTTTACAGATTAAAAATGTATTGCAAAATCTATTTGCAGGATAAAGCAGCTATAACATTAGCTAAAAGTTAAAATTCTAGACATGTATGGAATCACGACGAGAAGTAAGCATGTAATGACTCACAGAGGTTCCATAAACTGAATCAAAGTATGATAATACACTTGTTTGCAGAGCTGAGTCAATGTAGAGAGATGTGTAGCAAGCAAAGTGAGGACAGGGGATCTGCCCGTAGACACACTATTCAGGGAATGGCGAGAATGGGTCTGAAATTTGCCAAGTTGATTAAACAAGCAAGTTGAAGGGCTGACACCAAACAGCCAACTAATAACAAACACTTCCAGAATACTGTCCACAGTCCTTGGTCAACACTCGTCACTCATCCCCTCACAAAGCCAAGCTGTCTCAGTACACCGTGTATAACCTCTTATGTGTATTGGACACATACTCCTCAAGGGGTTGAGTCAATACCAGTTGCCACCCTTATCTAGCCTTGTATTGGATGTATACTCCTCAAGGGGTTGGGTCAATACAAGTTGCCACCCTTATCTAGCCTTGTATTGGATGTATACTCCTCAAGGGGTTGAGTCAATACAAGTTGCCACCAATATCTAGCCTCTTGTATTGGAGTTATACTCCTCAAGGGGTTAAATCAATACTAGTTGCCACCCATATCACAAAGCTAAGCTGTCTCATGTGATATTACAACTTAAAACAAACTGTTTAGTGCTTTTAATTCCAACAATGTAACATTAATTCACTACAAAATGGCTTAAAAAATATGGTTGCAAATGAAAGAGCATTGCAATGAATGAACTAAACAAACCCAAACCTTATCACTTAGTTGAAGCAGGTACTAAATATATATAAATAAACTCAATGAGAATCAAAAATTTAAAATTTAATACTTACGTGTTTGTCATCTGTAACAGAAATAAAAATAAATGATTAGTATTCAAGTAATAACTGCATAAAAAAAGCATTTACAAACAGGAAATGATAAAAATATCATTTTACTTTTTTTTATTTTTCATGAATGTACATACTGACTTTTTCTCAACTTTCAAAATGTAAAATGTCAGACTTTCTCTTTACTTTAATACAAGAAACGTTAACATAGATTCTTCTTTCTATTCATACTGCTGATATGTCATGAAATTGGATACCAATACTCTGAGGCAGCACATACTACTAAATGGTACAAAAGCAATCTGAAAGGCTAACTTCTGAAATTATCAAACTGATCGAAAATGTTGATAAGTTAGATCAAGCCAGTGTCTTAAGAGCTCAGTTTATATATTTTTGTATACTTATATTTCAGTAATTGAATGGCTCATTTCATTGATAAGAAATCATACCGATAACCATTGGCAACTATGTCCCCAAAGAGGTTAATTTCTTCTCACATAAACTCTATCACAAGTAGGCCCTTTTTGGGGTTCTTTCAAAATACCCTGGTGGCAAACAATTTTCCTCAATGGTAGTGTTATTATTTTTATCCAATCATAAACTCACATCTCACAGGTAAAGTAGATGTAACTTATATTGCCTCACGTTTTTGGCTGATTTTTCACACCTAACCAAACAGGATAATATTTTACAATGCTTGTTACAGAGATTATGTGGTAAGATCACTTTCAAGCAAATGAGCTATCTTCTCACCTTTGTCCTCACCCTTTAGACTGCTGAGGCTGTGGTGATGGGGGAAGGCCCCTGGGGGGAGACCAAGGAGTCCCGAGGAGCCGCTGGACACTGGGGGCATGGGGGGCTGGAGTCCCTGGGGGTGGGGCGTCATCGGGATGGGTGGGGCGTGGGCATGGGGCAGGTGCTGGGCCTGCATTTGCTGCTGAGAGATGGAAACATGAAGATTACTTGAACAACACACTACATAGGGTAATGCTTGAACAATACACTGCATAGGGTAATACTTGAATGAACAACACACTGCATAGGATAATACTTGAACACACTATATGGGGTAATGATTGAATAAACGGTATACACTGCATGGGGTAATAATTTAATAATACACTACATGGGGTAATAATTGAACATCAAACTGCATGGGTTAATAATTGAATAATACACTGCATGGGGTAATACTTGAACACATTGCATAGGGGAATACTTGAACAATTGAGATGGGGTGATAATTTAAAGCTTCGTATGTAGTAATAATTGAACAACAGTTTACAAATGCAATATTTTACCCAACAAAATGTTTATATGACCAAGTCTTCTGTTCATTGTACATGACTGTTACTTTCAAAATGTCACTGAAAATTGAGACAGTGAATACTAGCTGAAATTATTTCAAGTGTTGCTTATGACAAAGATATTGGAATAATGAAATATTTATATGTATTTGTCAAATGACTCTCTCTCATATTTGAGTCTAGCTTCCAAAATAGAATATTAAGTAAGTTTACCACTTCATTTATTAGTCAAGAAGTCAAAATGCGGTGCAATTTGTAATGAATGTGGTTAATGTAACTCATTAACTGTCATCATGAGATATTTAATATCACAATGCACAGTTATATAAAGAACCTGATTTTGCTGACTACATTTGCAATAACACTTCCCAAATTAGACACTGATTGATTACTAATAACTACTTTTGGAGAAATCTGAAAAACTTAAATGAAATTATATCAAATAATACAGAAAAAAATTCAATGAAGCTGAGAATCTAAATTCAAATTACCTCAGAACAAACTAATACAATATTGATATAAATTGAAATTAACTTTCATCTTTATCTAAATGATACTTCTTATTGGGAATGATAATCCTTTTAGCATTTGAATGATAACCTAAGATTACAGTTTCCATGGCAACTGCCAATCTATTCCAATGTCTTCAATCATGGCAGTATAAATTAATAACAGACCGTGTTAGTTGTGATCGTAAATAGATGCCGTAATCATGTTATGCATCCTATCTGTCATAGGCAATTCGATACCTACATTGCAGTCTTATGGAATTAATTCAAACACCAATTCAATCCAAATACGAAATTAAATTTGACTTTAAATGTCAAAAGGTTTTCTTGAGGCGACTGATTTTATGCGATTTAAATCACCTTCTCAAATTTTCAGTATTTCATGGATAAGGTTTATAGAATTTATTCAACAAATACAACAAAAACCTTTAATAAATCAGCAAATTTGATGTTGACAGCATTTCATCAATTTTAAACACCCTTTTTTCAGGGAGTTACATATTGGATCAAGATAACTTATGGAAAGATTCTTTTGAAAAATTTTAATTGTTAAATCAAATTACCAATGTTGAATCAATATTTATTGTGAAATGTTTAATCTAAATCCAAAAATGTGCAACAAAACATTAAGAAGAAGAAATCTTTATGATATGGTTTACCGGTAATCAATGGTAAGTAAATAAGTTTAAGTTAGTAAATATGTTTCTTTCCATTACCAGCTCAAAGTTAATGGAACAAATATACATTTTACTCAAATGGCATTATCTACTTTTCATGAATTGAGAGCAATTAAATAACATAGTCTTATGAATTTCCTTCTTCTTCTAAGCGAGTGTCAATTGTATGTTGTTTGACATAATTTTTTTGTGAAGGGTAAAAAATGAATAGGAATGTATCTAATAATTAATTGTTAATTGGAACAGGGTCTTTTTTCAATCATAATTGTAATTGGAAACCTAAAAATTTGCTATTGACAATGAAGAGAATGTTCCACAGAGGTATTAGATGAAAAGAGATATCAAATGAAAGAGAGTATATAACGCACCCCGATGATGGCGTTCAGTTCCTGCATGGTCACTTGTTTAGCTCGCTCCACGGCCGCTGCAACCTGCTGTTGATGCTGCAACACAACGTGAACCAATCAGAAGCAAGATAACATTGACCAATCAACAACAAGGTGACATGAGTCAATCAAAAGTAAGATGATAGTGACCAATCAAATACCAAATGATACCAACCAAAGAAAGCATTGACTTCTTAATTTAAGTTGGCATTTACCAATCAGAATCAATTAAACATTGACCAACCAACAAAAAGCTGGAATCAACCAATCAGAGCCAACATAAAATAGATTTCAATTACAAGCACTGCCTGATTACAAATTCGTCATAGACTATTACATGAAATATGAAAATGATCCCAGTATATCATGATGTTCAAAAAGTTCATATTATCAAATTTCTGACTGAGTACTGACACCAAATAAATTTATTTCCATACAAAGAAATGTTACTCCAATGCTTACCTCTTGTGACAAAAACGGGATAACCTGTGCACATATAGCATTCAATCTCTTTGCAATTTCCGTCTGAAATATAAAAAAAAATCAATTAAATCACTGCCGAAGGTTTGGCATGTCAATGAACATTTTTGTTCACAAATCAAATCATATTCCAATCTCTCACACATCAGAATCATATCAGATTGAAAAAGATCTCTAATTCCCTCTCCGACTATTTAAGAGACACATCGTCTGAGAATGAACTCTACTGGAAGTAATAAGAGCGACTGATAATGAAGAATCACAGACTTGCATGTGTGACATATTCCAAGAACTTGCAGGAACTCATTTAGCGCCAGTCAGATCCGATAGGTAATGATGTCATTACATAATAAAACCCATGCTGCAGACATTTCCAGCCAGATTAGAGGATGAGGAAACAACGCCTTGTAATTACAGTTCAGGGTCGTCAGCTGGCTCAGGTGTGCCTTCTGTTCCGAACATCCAGGTGAATTTGTGTTTAAGGATCTCATCACCATTCTGAACATATGTACCCAGTGAAAGAATATTTTGTAATTAATTTTAATTTTTCTTTTTCCAAATATTGTTCCTATTTTAAATGTTGTTCTTTTTTTAAATGTTCTTTTTTTAAATGTTGTTCTATTTTTGTATTCCTTTTGAAAATAAATGTCAATGAAAATTTATATTTCTTTCATTCCTTAATTCATACTTAATTCTTAGATTTATTCAGTCAAAACATATTAAGTATAGTTTGATGTGGAAATGAGCAAACATTATGGACGATTACTGTTGTCTTTTTGTACTTATTTTTGTTGAGTTCAATATTTTCTGTTTTAACCAAGAATAAGGGTAATTGCTTTAAATATCTTTGTTGAGCATAGCAGGTCAACTTGGTGATTAATGAGTATGACAATTCAAAAATTGCCCGTTTTATTAAAACCTAATTAGTTTGTTATAATTACAGTGTCAAATGAATCTAAATGATGATTTATGGACATTTAATTTCAAAATAATAATTAATATTAGATAACATTGAACCTTCAAGATTTGAAATAAATAACTTTCAATATTGTTAATATAAATACTTTGTCTGGATCAGCTATCATTGATGCAAGCCGTTTATTACAATTTGATTTGAGAAGCTAGTCATAGAGCAATGAACACATTTTCTTTCTTTCTTACATATATTTTAATACAAAGAAAATTTGTTTAATATTGATATAACCCCTTGTGTTGTAAATGTTACAAGTAATTTAATTTAATCATACATACAACCTTATCAAATTTACCCAGTACTTTTTTGTAAATGTTTAACAAAACATCAATTTCCTTCCTCATTCTTGATTCAAACTTGGCTGAAGGTAAATGAGAATATAAGAAGTGCCTAACATTACTTTGCCACCTCAGGACAAGTTGGCCACATTAAGGAAAGATAATGGAATTTTCATTAGATAAGGGAGGGAGAGTATCTTGTTACAGTTCTCAATCAATACTAGATGGTGCTCAAGCTGGTCGGCTAGCAGCCTCACTTAGCGTGCAGCTGTACATGTGCTCTCACCATTCCTGTGTATGTGTGTACACACGGTGCAGCTGTACATGTGCTCTCACCATTCCTATGTATGTGTGTACACGTTGCAGCTGTACATGTGGTCTCACCGTTCCTATGTATGTGTGTACACACGATGCAGCTGTACATGTGCTCTCACCATTCCTATGTACGTGTGTACACAGTGCAGCTGTACATGTGCTCTCACCATTCCTATGTACGTGTGTACACAGTGCAGCTGTACATGTGCTCTCACCATTCCTATGTATGTGTGTACACAGTGCAGCTGTACATGTGCTCTCACCATTCCTATGTATGTGTACTCCCTACACTATGTCTGTGTACACACATTGCAGCTGTATATGTAGTGCCTTCACTATTCCTGTATACACAGATTGCAGCTGTATATGAAGTAGTGAAGTGCTTACAATTTTCCTGTATACACACATTGTAGCTGTATATGAAGTGTCTATACTATTCATGTATACACAAATTGCATCTGTATATGTAGTGCCTACACTATTTTAGTGTACACATATTGCAGCTGTATATGTAGTGCTTACAATATTTATGTGTGTAATGGCAGCTGTATATGTAGTGCCTATACTATTCCTGTATACACAAATTGCAGCTGTATATGTAGTGCTTACAATATTTATGTGTGTAATGGCAGCTGTATATGTAGTGCCTATACTATTCCTGTATACACAAATTGCAGCTATATATGTAGTGAAAAACAATATTCCTGTACACACAGTGCAGCTGTATATGTAGTGCGTATACTATTCCTGTATACACAAATTGCAGCTATATATGTAGTGAAAAACAATATTCCTGTATACACAAATTGCAGCTGTATATGTAGTGCCTACATTATTCCTGTGTTTATGACGTGCCTACCCTCTTCCTATGTACATACATTGCAGCTGGGTATTTACATATTACCTACATTATTCCTTTGCAAAAACACCCTTCCTGCTCGACTTCAATATATAGTTGTGTAAACAAATTATGCATCTAAAAAAGAACTGCCTGTACTATTCCTGTGTACACACAGTACAGCATTATTTGTGGTATCTACACTATCATTGTGCATTGCAGCTGTCTTTTAACTGCTAATATCATTCATGTGCAAACTTATTGCAGCTGATTCTTCAGTGCCTACACTATTAAAGTGTAAATTCAGTGCTGCTACTAAACTTGAGATAAAATAACAAGCACAGTATGACACTCTGATGAAGATGATTCTATTACCACAATAACAAATTTCATTTTTGATTGCTGTTATTCCTGCAAGTATGCTTCCATCAAGTTGCTTTGAAGGTGAAATGAACCAATGAATTACCTCGTTATTAGCACTTTGAACTGTACCGAGCATGCTTAATTCATAAAGAAGTCTATTATATGATATTCATAATTCAAATATGTTTTTTTAAACAAACCCTGTTTTTTTAGTCCCATGTTCCTGAATACAAATGTATACTTAAAACATGTCTTCCAATCAAATTGAAATGTTTTTGACAAAAAAATCCTTTTCTATCATTTCCTACAACTTTTTATTATCTTGCTATATTATTTCTATTTAAATCCAAAGGCAATACAAGCAAAAAGATCTCAAATCACAATATAGTGAAAAAGCATCTTGTGAACCTGTCATCCACACATGCCATAAAAACACATATTTCTTATGCGATATCTAAATGATTGTTAGGCCCGAGGCTCTTTGATGGGGAGTATTCCTGCGATGGCGTCGGTGCCATCATCAGAGGTTGTAACTGCTTTTTCCCAGCAGGCCTTGTGTGATAAAGCCATTTTATAAAGCATGGTTCTTGTACGATTCTTTTTATTAAATGTCAGCACAAATCAATACCACTCACACAGCTACAGCTTATAAAATTTTCAACAGCACTTTTGATGCACTTGGAGAATGAAATGATGCTTTTACCTCATCCAAAGCTTCTTTTTTATCAAAGCTATCCAAAACGGTCCCTTAAAACGCATTAACAAGGCACAAGACGCCATCGAATGACACGATAGTCTCCATTAATCTACAAACTTCCTTTTTCAATCAGAAAATGTGTTTTTGAACACAACATGAATACCAAATTAGTTGATTTGCTGCGAATGATGTATCAGAAATTCAAACATTTGAGTTTATACTGTCATTTTATTGAATTTTTCAGGAATAAAATATGAAATTCTTTCAATCTCCAGAATGCAAACTAGTATGAATATAACATCAATTCAAAAATATTTTAAAGAAACATTTATAAAACTGGGGCAAATAAGACACATTAAATTAATCTATTATAACAACTCTAATTACAGCTGGCATTAATTAATCTGTGCATTTAAAGCAAATTCACCATATTTTTAACATGTTATCTTTTATTGAACATTTTAAAAACCAAGATTTATTTTATTAAAAAAAATAAAAATAAAATTAAAATTAATTGCACTTTAATAATCTTCTTGTTTGTATAATTTTCCCCTAATTATGAAAACTAATCAAGGCAAAGGTATTTTCTCTATTAAATCCCTCTGTAACAAGCTATCACCCTAACCGACAGCTGTGTTTTACTGCAAGCTGATTCAATTAAACCATGAACTGCTTTGAATATAGTAATAGAACAACTAATTTACACTACCAGATGTTGCATAGAGGGAACTTATCAGCAAAAGCAAAGTGTGCTTTCAACTGAAATAAAACTTGGACTATTTGTTTGACAAATGGTTTGCCTTGATCTGTAATCAATCAAAATAATTTTGTTTTGGATGCAAAATTTCATGAACAACATCTTTATTTTCTGAAGGAATGTATGTTTAATGACATAGGTATTGGATTTTCAAACTTGCTTTTTCAAAATATTTTGAATGATAAATTTGAAAAACAATAATAAAAATGATATAATTTAATCTTGTTTCAAAAATACAGAATTTTTAGGGGGAATTATGTCCCTTGTGGAGCTCTTTTAAGCATTGTGAACTCAGGTGTGAAGAAGCATACATCAATATAGAGCTTACGGGCTTGTAAATATTTATGCAGTCATGCGTATCACATGAATTTATGTGGTAAACCAATATGGTTAGACACAACAAATTGATCATAAAATGTACATAGGTAGGACTGGTTCAATAAAGTTACCTCGCAATGATACAGGTGAGTGCACCACATCAAGCAAGCCAATTATTCTGTTCTCTCACCTGCTAATGAGACTATTGACAAAGAGTTCACTCCCTTTGAAAAGTTTGCTTTTTTGCAAAATTGTAAATTGCAAAGAATAATTGACTATTGATTTTGATGCGTTCTAAATGAGTGAAAAGGGATGGAAAATCTTTTTGTTCAAATTGAAGTTGAATGGTATTGAATATTTACCTGTTTATGCATTTCAACATTAAGCCCATAGGACATCTCGTAGTACTGTAAAAGAAAGAAATATTTATTAGTGAGTTTTGCGATAAATATATCCTTGACGAAATAAGAACTTTATGATTGATATTTCATATATGTTAATAAACAAATGACATTACTCATTAGCTGGCATCATACATCTTTTGCTATTTTTGTAGTGATTAATTTCAAATTGAAATAAGTACAAATTGAAACTTAAAACATAATCCTTAAATTTGAAGATATTTCCTCAAAATGAATCTCATAAAAAATAAGAATTAAAATTTTTACATAAATATCATGAAAAGAAGTAATCAAATTGAATTGAATTTCGACCCAAACTCCTTTGCCGAAACCCTTTAATTGTATCTTCATTTTATCAATATAAACACATGCAATCTTTCTTTAAATGACACAATTTCTCCTCCCCAAACATAAAAAGCTTGATTAAAGAGTGTTTTTACAAATATAATCAATTCTGCAGCGAGTGTAGAATTAGAAGTTAAAGGCCAATCCTGGGTGAATGGGGAACATTTCATGCTTTGGAAACATTAGTTGGCAGTGATATGGGGTTATGGGCAAATATTTCAAATCAATCCAAGACATAATAGTAATAAAAAATATAATTTTCCGCCTGCCAGATGATTGGCAGAGAGAAAGACTAGGTCTGGAGCAGGCTTGAGGCAACATGATGACATGAAAGAAAATGACCAAAACCTATTCATTATTCAAAGCACTTGGCGGCTAAAACTATTTTCGGAAGCCAATTTCGCTAGTTTACCATCGTCATTCGGCTTGCATAATCCTAGGCCAAGGATGAAATTCTGACAAGTGCTCGGAAAATCAATGAACATGGGGCCATTTTAACACGAGACAAGTGAGAAAAGAGAACGCCAAATGGTAAAAAAGTGATATTAGCTCGCTGGCTACGAGTTGTCATCTATTGCCGATTAGATGGGCCATGGTGTGAGGATTTTCAAACCAGGTCTCCATACGCGATAAGAGAGTCTCTCAGAGGAAATTATCTCATCGCGACTTGGGTCTCGAGCTAAATTATTCATCTCCCCCCTGCCTCATTCCAACAAGCATCTTGTGCTGATATGGGAGCTTGAGTATTTAGCTCATAGAGTACTGGATTATAACATAAAGTACACTGTAACAGAACTTCATGATGTCTGCAATGAGTGAGTTGTTGTTTAACGCCGCTTGGGCAATATTTCAGTCACTTGTCATCTGGAGAAGGGACAATTCTAGTACAGATTGAGATGAAGATGGTTCAGTTTGGGTATTTGAGGGTCTTTGAGGACTCCCCAAGGTAAAGGATTGGGATAAGATATTACTTTTTTTTCAGGAAGAATTTGATTGTTGCAAAGGAGGGTAAAAGAAAGGGGTCCTTGATTGGGTGACAAGTTTCATTTAGGAAATGGTGGCTTGTTTTGAGACTATCTAGTAGGAACACGGCTTCTCATCTATAACTGATCAACATGGACCAAAATAGTGGTCTAGAGGGTAAGGAAGGACACTGATTTGGTCCCCAGGTAGAAAAATGCAGGTGGGCTTTGGGAGCCAGGACAAGTGGCAGTGGGGCTGGAGGGTTTGGACAAGGGGCAATGGGGCTGGAGGGGTTGGACAAGTGACAGTGGGGCCAGAGGGGCTGGACAAGTGGCAGGATCTTGAGAAGCAGATGCCATTTGTTGGGTATCCTTATTGGGAGAGAGAACTAGTCTAAGAACTAGTCATCACATTGACCCCCACTGTTGATAACAAATATGGAGATCTAATTTATCATGCTATCATTAGATAGAGTGATTGCTACAAAGTCAACACGGCTCCCTCAATATCTGAAATTATTCTCTATTGTGGAGGAATAGCCAGGACCATGTTGCTAATATCAATATTAGCTCAGGCAATATTTTCATACTTAAGACTGATCACGAGTTTCATCTCTGGCAAGAAGCGAGACAAATCGGAAAGCCTTACACATATAATTTCATCACAGCTCGAGATGACTGGCAGACAATCAATAGCAAACCTATTTAGAGTGCCTGTCAAGGTCACTTTTTAGAGCAGTCCATCATTCTTATGATATCATTTTCTTCAAAGAATTCACACTCATTGAAATGACAGAACCGATAAAAATGGAGACATTCTATAAACTTTGCTGCTGAAGTATTGTCTTGATTTTTAAAACAAATTTGAAAAATTTAAATTTTCAACCAAATTGATTTTACTCTTTCAGAGGTTTCAATGGCTCTTTCAATTTTGAAACTAAAAACATTTACTGAAGTTGACAGTCAACTGCTCCCTCCAACTTAACTGATTTAATTAAATAATAACGATGTGCTTTTTGACTTAAAAACACAAGATCCTGCAGGTCGTGGACAATTTCAACTACCAAAGATCAGACTTTACTGGAAAACCATCAAGACATCATCATCAAGTATGACACAAACTGCACATGATAGAAGCCACTGCCTCTATATCTCCAGTATATTTGGTGAAACTGACATGTGTCTCGATACCAAGGGGGAAACAAGAAATGATTGACATATATTCAATATTGTCTACATTCCAATGATGTGTTGAATCTCTGATCTACGGTACCATAGAAAGGACAGAGATGTCTTACTCCTGAGACACACACATGTGTCAGTACCAAGATATTGGTATATTAACTATCAGCAATTTCAATGTCAATAAACTTGCGGCCCAAAACGGCAAGAGATGTCAAGAATGATAGAAAGGCAGGTAAAGAAGTCTCAACACTAACTAAGGATGAAGATATAAGATATGACCAAATTGCTAGACGGGTACAAAAGCACATGACTCAATACCAAGATGGGCACTGAAATGGTAGCACTTTTTCCACATGAGATACCATGTCTGAGCACTAAGCTTGAAGTGACTACCAAATTGCTAGACGGGTACAAAAGCACATAACCAAGATGGCCACTGAAATGGTACCACTTTTTCCACATAAGATACCAGATCTAAGCACTAAGCTTGAAGTGATTACCAAATTGCTAGACGGGTACAAAAGCACATGACTCAATACCAAGATAGGCACTGAAATGGTACCACTTTTTCCACATGAGATACCATGTCTGAGCACTAAGCTTGAAGTGACTACCAAATTGCTAGACGGGTACAAAAGCACATAACCAAGATGGCCACTGAAATGGTACCACTTTTTCCACATAAGATACCAGATCTAAGCACTAAGCTTGAAGTGATTACCAAATTGCTAGACGGGTACAAAAGCACATGACTTAATACCAAGATAGGCACTGAAATGGTAGCACTTTTTCCACATGAGATACCATGTCTGAGCACTAAGCTTGAAGTGATTACCAAATTGCTAGACGGGTACAAAAGCACATGACTCAATACCAAGATAGGCACTGAAATGGTAGCACTTTTTCCACATGAGATACCATGTCTGAGCACTAAGCTTGAAGTGATTACCAAATTGCTAGACGGGTACAAAAGCACATGACTCAATACCAAGATAGGCACTGAAATGGTAGCACTTTCTCCACATGAGATGCCATGTCTGAGCACTAAGCTTGAAGTGATTACCAAATTGCTAGACGGGTACAAAAGCACATGACTCAATACCAAGATAGGCACTGAAATGGTAGCACTTTCTCCACATGAGATGCCATGTCTGAGCACTAAGCTTGAAGTGATTACCAAATTGCTAGACGGGTACAAAAGCACATGACTCAATACCAAGATAGGCACTGAAATGGTAGCACTTTCTCCACATGAGATGCCATGTCTGAGCACTAAGCTTGAAGTGATTACCAAATTGCTAGACGGGTACAAAAGCACATGACTCAATACCAAGATAGGCACTGAAATGGTAGCACTGTTTCCACATGAGATACCAGATCTGAGCACTAAGCTTGAAGTGATTACCAGATCCAGGGAGACAGGTACAACAGCATGTGTAGCACAGCTTGTCAATAATGCAGAGTCTCATTAGAGATTGACCTGGGGTCTCCAGCCTACACGGCTTCCCCTCCAGTAATCACATTACTCGCAAACAAGTAATCACATTACTGTCTAACCACATCATCCTGTAGAATACTTGCCCACTTCACACTACTTCCATGCATTTGTTCAAGGTCTTTGTCATTGTGCTTGGCTTTCCCACTGAATTGTTCCACCACATAATTCTCTACTTGTCACATGTACTGTAGGGTGTGATCATGGAATGTTCCCTTCACTTTAGGTCTTCACATTAACCATGCCCTTGCTGGAGTTAGCATGTCGTGCCGATATCATACTTAAGAATTCATAAATAGTACACTCTTCATTGAATTCATTATGTTTTAACATTTGGAATTTGAATTTTGTTAAGATCAAACTGATCTTGGTGGTCAATTAACAGGAATCATTTTTTGTCAGGAAAATCTGTCAATGTTTCCTAAAGCATTTGAACCTACCGGTAATTTCATGATAACATATTTCACAGTTCCATTTAAAGTACATGAAAGGAAAAGGAAAGACCTAGGTATAAATGACTACCTCAATGCTCTTCCAAATATCTAAAGCAATCATCTTTTCGATTGCATCTACTTTGCATAACCCAAGGCCTGATTTATTGTCTCAATTCCCGGGGGAGTATCAAACACTTACCATCACATAATGTCTCTGCATCTCTGTCTTTTCTTGTGCAAGTTTTTCACACTCCATCTTCAAACTGCAACAAATGAAATAATAGTTATGTATCCATATGCAAGAAGAAGAAACAATATAAAACCAAAATAACATTAACTGGGCAAAGTGTATACATATTCATTCCAATTATCAGGCAATGTTTATACATGAATAAATTTGAATTTCATATTTCTTTGTCTATAACTTTTTTCCGTTCCGACATGATTCATACATATTTCTCATCAAAATACAAATCATTTGTATTTAATATTCCCAATATCATTAGACTTCCAGCCAATCAGAGCATGGAATCCCATTCAACACTATCATCTGTGACAAGGGCCCGGAGTGTTAGCAACAAAACAATGAAACTTCCTATAATGTTACAATTATGTTACATTGAACTAATGCATAATTTCAGAATTCGTTATCTGCAGTTTCCATGGCAACTGCTTTGTATCTGTTATCTGTTCATGACATTGCTGATGGTTCAGTAAGCGGGACCGGTTGATGTGATTGGCTGATTATTGTCTAGTTTGATAACACAGGGGCTTAACTCACAATATTATTTTCAAAAATATTCACAAGTTGGAGAATTAATGACCCACTGAGCACTGATAAAATAAGTGATAACATGCTGCAAGCTATATTATAGATAATTCATCTTTCATCTTTGTTTACGCTTACATACTTCATTGTTTTGCAGAGTCGTTCAGACTTGAAAGTACTTTGTTTCACATCTTTGTTCAGACAAAAAAATTTCATTGTTTCGTAAAAATAATTTGTATTTGTTTTGTTGCCTTTGATGTTAAAACTTACACTACCTAATTTTCATAAAAAAATTTAATTGACTAAATATAACTTCTGACACACATTATAAACTTGACGTTGAAATTCAAATAAGTGATTTATGATCATGATCAATCGTATCAAAACAAATGAACAAAAGAGAAAACATGAATTTTATTAATAAATATTTCAAATATTTTAGAATATAATTTAACCAAGGAAAATATTTTTCAAAAACATCCCTTCAACTAAAATGAAATACCCTGATCAAAACAATGACATGTGCATAAATCTGTGTAAACAATCATGTCAAAACAAGTGTCAAATACTTCAAGTTTTGAGTGATGATACACACAAGCAGATTGTAAATGAACAAGAGGACACCGTATGTTGGCCCCTGTGACTTATGGTACTAGTTGTCACTTGCGCTATGTACACTCTCCTGTCAGATGTCAATGTAAGCTACAAGCCACGACACTCTGCTCTCTCTAACATAAGTAGGACACTGCTTACCTATGTATATTATACCTGTCTTGAATACCAATCACATCAAGGTGCTTAATAATGCTCTCTAGAGAATAGAATGTTTTTGAAACCTTCTCTTCTTACAAGGTATCTTATGTAAAAGCTAATGATGTTTTTGTAACGGATGTTCTTTCACCGACATGCTGTCTGGCTATCTCTCTACATTGTAGCTTGTCTAGAGGAAGAATAGATTTGTAATTACATATCATGTATAACACAATATTCCTACATGCATGTTTATGTTTTGAACTTGGATAATTGCTTTTTGGATAAGAATAATCATTTATAATAAAGCGTAAAATATTTTGGCATTCACCAACTTAACTTCTAGAAATTTCAAAAATAGTATATGACAGTCTGTGACTTTGAACAGAATATGAAAGTGCCTTCCGAATCACTCATTAGAAATTAGTTCATTCTCCGAAACCAATTATGTACCATTAATTTCAGTGTTAGAAACCTTGAATGAACATAACCTTTTCTGCAGTGTTTAAACTCAGTTAATAAATAGCCTGTGGCCAGTGAATATAACCTAATTAAAATCGCCTTTGGACACTAAGTGTAAAACAAAAATCAATAAAAAAGCCCTTGGTCATGACTTAAAACCTCAATAAAACTACAGCTTTTGTTTTAGTGCTATAGATTTAAACATCAGCTGAATTGCTTTGAACATATTGTCTACAGCAGATAAAATAAATTCACTGCATGATAAACATGCATTAACAAGCTTTGATTCTACTGCCTTGTTTAAAGTTACCAATCAAAATTTCAAATCAATTCTCTAAATTTAAAAGTTACTAAACAGTGATAACAGTCAAGAAATCATTAAATAAAAAATAAGTCTACTGTAGTTAATAATAAAAAAAACTCCAAATCTATTGCATTGTTTCAAGTTACAAATTACCATTTCAAATCATTTTTTAATTTGAAAGTTACTAGCCAGTGATAGCAGTAAAGAAATCATTAAATCAAAATCAAGTCTGCATGAATGATAATTCCTAAGTCTAATGTCCATAAATTCTCCAATATGGCAAGTGAGTTAGAATAACAAGGAGATAAACAGCTTGGTAATACTATCTGACAGCCTGCCCTTTGAAGTAAGCAAGCCAGCCTTTATGTGTGCTTCACTGATCCATAGGCATACTGATGAAATATCCATTAACACCCCTGACTCTCAAACCACTATACAGTTGATAAAACCCTCACTTAATTAGTATTTTCTGACATTTCAAATAATTAAAAATATATATTTGTTTTTCTCACTGAAAGTAAATTGCTTCCTTAATAAATCAGAATTTGTTTTCTGTCAAAAACAAATTGATATTTTCTTGACAAGATGTGTATTACACTTTCATGTTTTTAATGTGATTCAGCTGAAGGGTATATTGTTATCGTTAAAATAGATTTAAAATATATCAATCTAATGTAAAAATAGACATATTTTTCAAATAACACATTCTTCTTAGCGCTTAGTTTCTAAGGGATATCCTGAAGCTTGAGCCTATTGTTTAATGTGGGTGGTCTATTACTATTGTATGAGCCTGTGTGACCTTTTTAAATGTTTAATTCACAAATCATGGTTAAGACAGAATCAAGGAAAGATCATAACCTGATAACATGAGGCAAATGGCAGCCTGGAATCTACACGAGAAAATAAGTGCAGTTTCATTGTATATAAGGAAGAAACGCAGTTGTGATGGGTGTTTATCAAGTGTACAATATAAATATTCTAAATTTACAAAGATAAGAGATGATGTAAACACTACCCCTCATAAGCAATGGAGACATAAATACCCTTGTATATGCAGGCCATATGGCAAGTGTTAAATTATACAGATAGCTTTCAGCCTGTTCCTCCATAGCTTCATTGACTGGTGTGGAGAAATTGATTTCTCCTGTGTGTTAGCATGTCTAGACCCATAGGACTCGAGTGGGCTTGATGAGGTTAAAAATAATTCCCACAGCATATTGACTTCTTCGATTTAAAGTTGCAAGCTATGGTTATTTAATATGGAGTGATATGGAGTCATATCTCATACACAATGCAACACTGTGACACAGGTTTAATGTTTTACAAACACAGCAGCGAAGACTGTTAATACAATAAATGTTACCGAATGTGTCACACTGTAAATTAAACTATTTAGTCGGTGTGTATTGCAGTCGTATTACCCTCAATGCTGTCATATAACTTAATAGCCCTCAGCGTATAAAGACTTATTCGTCAATCAAAGAGCTAGGGTATTTGCCTTGACAAGTACTTGTTTATTTTGTCCAACATCGATCACATTAGAAGTGAGCATATTGACAAGCAAGCAAGCCAATACCTCGAAATGTCAGCGGCAGTTGCGACCTAGGCTCTTGGGCTTTAGAACAGTTGGGTGAACATGGCGCTCGCACAGTCCCACTCGTGTAAACACTGCGAGCGGGAAGGAATAAAAACACGACCGTCTGGGTTTGCGCTGCTCGCGTTCCGCTTGGCTAATTTGATGATTTTCCCGTTCTTACCTGTGATACTGGGCCTGAAGGAAGCTGAATTCTTCCTTCACTCGGTCACAGGATTCAGACACTGTGAACTTGAAGGGTTGGCCGGGCTGCGGCGGTGGCCCCTGCAATCAGATACACAAAAAAACGTAATGTCCATCCATCTGTTAAATATACATCCTCAATATCCATAAAGATACACATAAACAATGAACGAGCCTGCATAATTCCGCGGGGATCTCTCTCATGTGATTTTACATTAAATCATCACTAGGCGAGAAGAGAGGGAAGACCATACACGTGACGTATGATGGGAGAAGCAGCGGCCGGGAATGGGAACAAAGGAAGGGACCCACGCTCCTCGATTCGAGACTTTAAACCTTTCTACACTTACCGGGTGTCGGTTTGGATACATTCTGCCGACGTAGTTCTCAAATGTAAAGGTGGATGGGTCCAGTAGTCGTAGATTTAGCTCCAAAGTTGAAGAAATAGCCCCGGAATCGAGGCGTAGTCCGCGTGCTGAGAGTAGGTCAGCTCGCCAGCCAACACAATGAGGTTAGCGAGCGCAGTTGGGCAAACCGCCGCGTATAGGCACTTCCCCAACCAACATATCACACAGTACGTAGTCTACATAACCATCCGCATGTAAATTGATTATGAACACATCGCAATCCACTTGCACAGAATCTAGGTTAAATATATCCGCAGTTTATGGTACGAACTGCAAGCGGCGGGGACCTGTCGACTGAGCTCTTCTCGGATACCACACACACATAGAGATAATTGAGCCCAGCGCTAACTCTCGGGTAACAATGGTAGTGGGAAAATACGCCAGTCATGTTAGCCTCTCACTGATTGGCCCTATCCTCAACTAATCCAGCGTATTCATAATCCACGTGGGCTAATTTCCTATTCACAGAATCACGACCCGTTCAGCCAATCAGAGCGCTAGAAGCCCCCAGTCACCTGACCTAATGAACATAAAGTGGCATAATGTGTGAATATATAATTTGGTCACGTGGAGTATGGCTTTTCTTTTCTGCTAACGTCCTTTTTCGTATTGACTGATTTTGTTTTTTAAACTCTTCCAACAGAGCGAAATCAATATTTGATGTAATAGCATGTCATTTCATATCGTTTTCTTCAATTTTAATTACAGAAATATGATGATCAAAATCCAAACGTTGTACATTTCTTAGAATCCAAACATGAGTTTATGTTCAACATCTTTGATTTGCTAAAACTTATTACTGCGTATGTTTCAAAATGCAGACAAATATCATTGAATTACAGCAGTCAACTAAGAATAGAATGAGCTGTCTGAACTATTTCAAAGGAGAACGAATTTGATTGGATGAAATGGTGCGAACAAGTACACTACTCCACGTGACTTTGATAAGTAGGCGGAGTCGAGCCCAAAAGTTGACAGGTTTGCACCAAAAGTTGACTGTGAAATATTAACGGATTACGGATTCTCATTTCGAAACGCAGCTAAATATTGAGCTTTTTTTACAGGTTGATGTTTTGAAAGTATGCATTGTAATGAATGTTTTCAGCATAACGCAATTTCTTTTGTAATTTTGTAATTTTCCTCAAGTGAAAATATAACGAGAGGACAGACACAAGAAGTACATCTGCCACAAATTAATCTCTTAGCCACTAAGCATGGTATTAAAAGATTATGGTTCGGTTGACATCATCAGGCTATTTGTTTAACATAATCCATTAGACAATTCGTAGAACACATTATATTTACGAAACTTGACACGTAATTACTGTATTACACAACTTATACTTCCCCATTTGTTAGTATTTAGTCACTAAATGAATATTAAAAATTAAAATGTGGATTAAAAACTTAAAACAAATAAATACTTCCCATATGAGCTTTTTGGCTTACACTCACGTGGTCATTTTTACTGAATGTACACTAAATATGACTTTCGTAATTCCGAAATATTGTAAAAAAAAACTCATTAAAATACCACATTAATCTCCATATATATTAAAAACCTTTGATATTGCCCAAATGTGTATTTCATCATCGTAACCTGTCCCCAGACAATAAAAAGTCGGTAGTTTTTTTTAAATATGCAAAATAATAAAACCCACTGTCAAGCAGAATTTTTTTAGACATGACGATCGAAAAACATATTTTACTTCGAAACGAAGGAAGTTGTTATTCATTGCTTTAAAGTAAATATGTTGAGTAGGGAAAAGAATATTTACATAAGAATATTTTTTTAAATAATATATATTGCTACTCAAAGGTGAAAGTGAAATAGTTTGAACACATGTATAACAAAACTCTGATATCAAATAAAGCAACAACAGTTGATGTAACAAATATCCCCTAACATTTTGATTCAATCATTCTGTTTTCATGTATTTGATATCAGGAGTCACATGGGCGATGTTTTCAATTAAAACTATAAAAATCTGAACTCAGAAGTTAAACCAAACTTCCAGTGCAATAATGTTTTGACATTGTGACGTCATCATGCTTTTGACATCGTGACATTTTGATGTCATCAGGTGTTTGGCACCATAGTATTGTGAGTCCAATGACGGTATACTTTAGACGTGAGTTTCATAATGTGTTTGTACACACGGTTATACTGCTTGAAACATATAAGTTAAACTTGTATAACTGACGTAACTTGGCTTTAAAACACGTTATAACCGTGTGGACACACACTTTGAAAATCATTTCTTTTACATTCTAACTAACTAACTTTGAATCATTCTCTTCCCACAGAGGCAGATCAAGTCATGAAATGTTAATACAGCCTCTGTTCCATTACGCCGATTTTGTGGGATAGAATGGGAGATGCCTGATTGGAGGTAATCAAAGTTTGTCGTGCAATCAGCGACGCTGTTTTAAAATCAGCATTTGGCTACTGAATCATGGCAAAAACGTTGTGATATGAACCACCCTTTCCACGCGAGAAGCGTTGTCATTTGTTAAAAAAGAAATTCAAATGGATTGTTGTGCAATTGTTTCCCCCAGTGGAAATTGCCGGAACCCACGGATTTCGGCGTAATAGAACAGAGGCTGTATCAACATTTCATGATTTGATCTGCCTCTGTAGGGAGAGAATGACTTTGAATATAGAAATTTATTATCCTCCAGTTCGGAGAGCATATACAAAGGAAATTCAAGGTTACGAAGTCTGAAACATCATGTCATTAACAATGTCAGGTCATTGTGAAAAATCTATATCACACCATATTGCCTAGGAGACATATATTATCACTTTTTCTAAAACATGCGATATCCCCTGTTGAAGAATTTGTTTTTATGAATAATGATATCATCACTTATGTTTCACCATGTATGTAATTATTTGTATCTCGTCACCAACACAACACAGTTTCGTATGGAACCAAAATGTTAATTTCACAATGGAATTGATCACGCCCGTTCAATTAGCTCCATGCTTATACTTGCACGTGCATCCCGTGATTTCTCGTTGTCATTAGCACTTATAACTAATTGACGTCATTTCATTTCTAGACGTGAACCACGTGTAAAACAGATTGCAAGTAGGCCTACAGGTATGGTTATGAAATAATGTTTTTACCTTTAAAAATAAATCTTAGCATTGTATCTAATACAGTGGTGCCTATACCGAATTCACCTCTAATACCATACATAAATTACTATCCATAAAGCATTATCTAGTAAATGGTCATGCCTTTAGTCACTTATTTCACATGAATGTAAATATTTAAAGAAAATAAATATGTTTTATGGTTGTTAGTTTGTAAGTGCGCCATGGTGTACAGAACTTTTACTCATAGCCTTACAGACTCTGAAATCTGGAATAGGGAAAAGAGAAGGATCATCTTATTAACTCTTGCAAGATTGCCTCAGATAGGAACCAGTCAATTAGACCCTTTTCCCCAAAAACAAATGGTTAATCAAAAGGTTATGTAAAACATGAAATTGATTATTAAGCACTTTTGATATTGTAAATATGTATCAATCGCTTTTATTAACCTGTAACACTTGATATTTCCCATTTGCGAAATTATAAGTAAGGAAATATAGTAGGCGTAGTTTCCATGGTTATACAGGCATATATTTCTTATTGAATTTTTCTATTTTCCACAGGTTTTAATTTGATTAGGATCATGTGTAGACATTCATGACTCCTCTTGAATCTGACAGTTTGTGCAATTCAACCAAGACATGTAGAGGGATTGATATAGAATAGCATATCATCTGTATGATTGAAAAGTCTCATCACTCCGTCTCAACCTGCACACACTGAGCTAGCCGGGAGCATGTCGTGTTCTTCATATCTTAACCGAATCCTCTCATGTTCCGATTTCATCAGTTTCAAATTCCAATCTAGCGAGGATCCTTCTTCAATATTTAATAAATTGCCTAGTTTTATGAAATATAGATAAGGTTTTCCGAGATTGAATATCAGTCTACACTAGGACCAGAGTGTATGAGTCCCCGATAAGGATGAGCTGGTCCCATTCCACAGCACTGACCGTATCTCTGCACTGATGGACTCGAGTGGAATCCCAGGCCAAATGAAAGCCAATGTAATTGCGACGTGGAAAAAACAGTACCAGCTGGAATTGTAATTCAGAAACAGTGAGCTTTAAGGGAGTAATCGAACTGGGGAAATCAGGCGCTTAATTATTGATAAATAATTTCACCTCGCGCCCGCTTACAGATATAGCGGTTGTGGAGACGCCAAATCCCATGGTATTTGCGATACAATTTGCCTCAATCACATTTGGCCGAGGCCTTTGAGTTACAGCGGATATACTTCTAAGAGGATTTGGAGGACGCAGACTGAACCGCATGTCGTTGGGTTTAGGCACGTTCCCGGCCAACTTGCATCTAAACCATAACTAAATTGATTTCCCCCAGACACGCAAGGGATGTAATACATTTAGAGATTCCGGGGGGAGGGGACGTGTCTCAGGGACACAATGAAACTCGCATCTGATATTTTATAAACTCGACTCCCTTCAGACCCGATGGGAGTTGATTGAAGGATGATTGACAGGCAGTTCCGGCGACATGAACCACTCGCTTGTTCAGCTTGGACAATATTCAAATTACCACTGGGTTCTGTCTGCGTATTCGACCAGTTTTAGGTCACCGCTGCGACCTTTCCGTCTACGCCATGACCTTGAATTCGGCTATTTCCGTACGTGCCACTCAGCGCTAACTGTTATGGGTTTCGATCTGATGTGTTGCGTCGTGGAATGAAAATATTCCACTTAATCAAAGACTACAAGAGAATGATGAGCCGCCGTGGTCTCTGAAAGAGATCGTGCTTGTCTCCTAAAAACTAAATCTTATCTTTCTAACTACTTTGATTTCGTGTTAAGCAAAAATCATTTAAAGTCATTCGACATTAAAAAAATGTGAAACACCAATAGCTTCATCGTATGACAATTTTGCATGTACGACTTCATGTATGCGTTAATAGAACTAACATATCACTATTGAACTGAACTAGAGCTTCTAAAAGTTTCGTACTAACCTTGCCCAGTAACTATATGTTAGTTCCCTAGATATCCAACTGTTCACTCCGAAGTATATAATAAACATTTATGGTGACAATTTGTTAGGAAAAATGGAATTTGGCAATTCTTCTTCTTCTTCTTCTTCTTCTTCTTCTTCTTCTTCTTCTTCTTCTTCTTCTTCTTCTTCTTCTTCTTCTTCTTCTTCTTCTTCGCCATTGAAGACGATAGCGTAGACAACCAATATAATCCAATTAAATCCTTGGGAGGCATATAGAAGTAGGGTCATAATTAAAGGACAAAACGTTGCGATAGAAACTTAAAGATGCTATATCATACTTGCATTTTTTTTTAAAGTATTTTTAATGTATACGTTGTATTTTTAGAAAAATTTAGCGACCAACCTTGAGAAAATCGGATCAAAATTCATCAAATAGGAGATAATTTACCAAAAAATACCGAAACGGCAGTCGACATAAGGGCGAATCAAGTGTGGCCATTTCACAACTTCCGGTTTCTAAATGTACGCTTGAAAACCGTCTTTGTCGCGCTCAACTAGATTTTATATTCTTTTTCTCCGAATTAGGTATTCGTTGCTGTCAAAGTTGATACCCATTGAACGCAATTACGGTAGTTGAGGCACGGTGTAAATCCTACAAGCATAATGATTACGTCACCGAAAGCGGGTTCGTTAAATGACATGCCCTTTCTAGGAGGGGTACTGTGCTTGAAGCGTCGAAATAAGTATGTTATTGTTGATTAAACTATCTAAATATGATATCAAAATTTCGACGAAAGATTTTTCTACAAAGTGATGTATTTCATTTCTCAATAGCTAAGTTTCATCCTGAACCGCTTGCAAGTATGATACAGCATCTTTAATTCTATACTGAAATCACGTTTCTTCGTCAAGGAGCCCGACGGACGGACAAGGTATACCCCCCAGAGACGTTGCGACCCACACTTAGAGGAATTTGGTATTAAAAGTATTGTCTTCCACTTAAAAGATCAATGCTTGTATTATAGTTAAAGAAGTTATACATTTTATCAGAACTGAAAAACAACATTTATTTATTAATTCTCATACCATTTGAGGAACCAACAAATGGTGTATATATTGCAGAAACTAGCGATGAGCGGGTTCGTCAATCGTTGTCATTTAGAGAAATTTCTGATCTCAAGCCATGATTATGTCATGTCAATATTGATAAAACAAGTGAACGATGTAGATACTATTTAATTCTGTATTTTGTTTTTGCACAGTGCATTTAATGTATCAACATTTTAAAAAGTATTTGTTTGGTTTCATCAATCCGTTTCTACTCCAGGCTATGTCGTTGGTACCCAATGTACTCAAATTAACAAAATGCCGCATGTAAACGCTGCAGGTAGATTAAATTCAAATGCATAACTAATTTTAATCTTTAATAAATCCCTTTCATATTTATTTCATGCATGGCGAAATCGATAATCGAGGACATCGATAAACCGTGAGCTTATCATAGCTTAATAAGTACTTTAGATTTCGAGCTGATCACATGCGATCAAAGACTTTTTATCTATGTAAATACGTATATCAACTAGCAAAGGTTTGTATATTAAGCACTATGTATTAACAAGGATTATGTACAATTGTTATAAAGCCATTACGAAGAAAATAAGTAATTCATATATTATTAATCCTTAATAGGTCACGGAGTTTGTTTAATATCTTGGCTTTTGAGTTATGGAGTGTGTACAGAGCGAGTTCTTCATTAAGGCAGCAAATATTGACTGTGTACATAGAACAAAATGTGATAACAAACAGTGACTGTGTACAACTCGCCATTATATTAGTATATAAATCAGTGACTTATAATCAGGGCCACGATAATCTATAGAAATATTCCGTGACACATTAATTGATTGTTTAACCTCCGCTATTATTTACTCTGAGAGTTATTAGTCCATTTGTGATGATCCGTTATATACAGCGTATGTTATACCTACACGTCAAGATAAGACACTCTTACAAGCAGTATGCGTAGAGACCGATCAATGTGAAGAGTTAATGTAGATCAATCGTTTAATAATCCTTCAGGTAAATACATGACATGCAGATTTATCAAAAAGAGGCAAGTTAAACTAAGTGCTGTTTCTTAGCTATTACGTGTCTATAATCAGACACAGATCAATGTATGTTTGCCAAAGTGCGCGTGCAATCTCCCGCACAATACGACCGTTTACCGTTGCCATTGATCAGCCAATACTTGTTTGTCAGGCGCGGTCAATCTTTGATACGTTTCTGTTTGCAGGCCCACTCGACAGCCGGCCAAATATTGACTCTTCCACATCATACACACAATATTGCGCCTTCTGTTTATACTTTACCGCTAGAATTACACTTGAGGGGCCTCGAATTAATGTAAATCTGTATGTTGTCAATTTTCAACCTTTTCAAACAACTCGTCGTGAGAGGGGCTTTGAGTTTACCGTACGTAGATCGATGTAGCGCAGAATCAACATTACTTCCTTGCTTGAGAAGTGCAAACATTATCGAGAGCACATATAAGAATATTGTCAGGAATACATCTTCATGACGTCATTTCCGGCAGCACTTCAAATATCCGGGTATTCTCGACACGTTCTTTGATCAGTAAAACCAATCTATAGTCGCTTTTGTTGAGTTAACAAATTGCTCGTAGCGAATGACCCCTCTTGAAGATGATATTGAATTCATTTGCGGATTTACGATAATGGAAGGGATGTTGACAAAAGCTTGAATAGACTTATCATCAACACTTATCTGCTTTCATGAATATGTACACTTTTAGGAGGATGCTTGCATGTTTAATAAATGATCTAAATCTTATGCATCTTGTAATGAAGTACATGCTCCAATATTGCAGTCTTGTATGCCTGGTGATGTATGGAGATTTTGCGAGATTTTGTTCTAAAACTGTGTTGCTACAATATGGAAGTTCGTGCTTTCAATTAAATCATTTGTGTTTTTCCAGCTCTATACAGAAAACAGAAGTGACCTTTGATTTATTCGACCCAAAATAAGTTTGAAACAAATAACCAGACAACAATGGCAGATATCTACCAGCGTAACATTAATACCACCATCAACACTTTATATTTAGTCAACCCTTTAACACTAATCAAAATTGGTTTAAATCATCGAGGCCTTATCAATATTTGAAAACAACATTTTTTCAAGAACCGGTTTTGAAACAAATGGAGCCGCCATGAGGAGTGAAACTGAATTGAGAGGCAGTCACATATTGCTTTGTCCCCACTGAACAATGGACAGAGCTACTCGCCATCAACAATGATACTGTACTAAACAAGGCCAGGTATTACAGGAGCCCGCCGAGTGCTAATTAACCCCTTAGGGTAATGACAAGACGATGTTGTGAACCAGAGAGGATTTCTTCTTGTTATATCCAGTCAGTGAGGCAGTAGTGGCGACCATCTGGTCACAATCGTAGGGCGGTACAGTGGCAACTTGGGAAACATTAAAAACCATTCCTGTTTTATGGAGGTTCGTAAACTTACACTTGGGAGTGATGAGGACCAATGGATTTCCTGCTCTCTGCGATTACTCGACTCACGTTAAGACTTACAAGCTGCTCTCTGATTGGTTCTTCGGTTCTTGGGTTTTCTTCCCCTGCCTAGTGAACCATGCCCTCGGAATTATTGGTTTAATGGGATTGGAAAGCTAAAGTGCTGAAATTATTTAGCCCTAAGTTCAATGAATGGAGCCATGTAAGCCATGAATGATATTAAGCGTCTCTTGAAACCATGGTGTTCCTGGTGCAAAGATATTCATCTCCCTCACTGAAGACTCCCAAGTTACACTTACATGTATACTTATATCCCCGGGGGGAACATTTCTCATTTCGATTCTCGACGTCTCTCCGATTGTCTCTGGCCCACGTCCATTTACATAATCCAATGTTCCAAATCATCTGCTGCAAACAAAATGTTACACTGTTGGAGGCGACAGGCTCTCAATTTCATTAAGCTGCCGGGTGATTCAGCTAGCTTAGATTAATATTAATCACGTATTGTACTAGGCGACGTGTAAGCCATGCACGGTTGCCCAAACTCTGAATGAAAACACAACCATTCCACTCATATAAAGAGGCAAACCAACCGGAGACCATTCCTTATTTTGTGCGGGATGAATAATTCAGCACGTGCCATGTCATCTGATCACGTGACTAACACGCCACCAGACGGCGCTATAAATGTGCCGAATATAGTACCCGGATGACTACTTTTAGGCAAATTTGATGGCAAATTATTCTGGATAGTTGTAAGATAATTCATTGAATCTGCGCAACTGGTAAAGTATGCAGAGGACAATTAAACAGACTCCCGACATGCTCTTGGGTCACGTGACCTGCACGTGGCCGGTGTAAAGGCAGCATGTCTAACCCCAGTCACGTGTGAAGACGTTTGCACGTCCATAGAGAAGATGGAATAACAGTATGAGCCGAACGCCCGCCCTTTGTAGACGCGTGTTTGGGAGTCCTTAGAATTTGGCACACGTCTGTGACATTGGTCTCTCAAATATATCCATATATAGCCCAAGTCTTCATTTCATCAACATTGACGATACGAGGCAGTGGGCCCATTAACGTGACCGTCAGGCTAATTATCTGGACGTTAATTATTTCCTAATGTGAAGACTTGTGTTTTGTTCCAAGGGCGAATTTTGGAAGTACTTTTGAGGAAGTAATAATGATTAAGGGGACTCGAAGGGTTTTAGAACCACCGAACAGAAACAAGGATGGTTACCAGTTCTCATCAATGACATACATACAGATGCGAGTTTCATAAGAAAACAACCAGTGCATTATTAAAAAATGTAGTAACATTGTATCTGCTTAATACAGGCCGTTGCCATCAGGTATTTTATTAGGATAATTAATAATAAATGACTTCAACCTTATGATGTGTGCAAAACTACGTCTGAAGCTCAAGGTTTTGTCAAAAATCACATTGATATTACGTATACCTTATTGATTTTCATATATCATAAAATCCTTTACCATGCATAATAATGTGAAAACTGGTTGTCAAGGTTAATTCCTAAAACAGTTATTGACGAAAGTCCAATAAAGATAAAACATTATTTAGTTTTTTTTTAAATAAATCGTTATCGTGACAAAATATCGTCAAATGGAATTAAAACTGATTATCATTTTCTCATGAAAACAAATTTGTCATATCTTTGAAGTGCTTTAATAACATATGGTACTTAACGTCCATGGTGTGCGCTCAAAAATCAACAATGAACATAATCGATAATCGGACCAATCAAATAATCTGTATTGTGATGAGGCATTTTATGAAACACTGAAAAACATAGATCTTCTTCAATGTTTATCACAATGGGAACACAGGCAATTATATTGATAATTCTCCATCTCTCTCAAATTACCCCTTACCGCAAAATTGATTTTACCAAATAATGAAGCCATAAAGAACAGATTAATTAAGTGTAAAAAATAGTTTCAAACACGTCAATTAATTACATCGATGTGATTCCAGGGTAGGCATATATCATAATTAGCGTTGGAAGCCGGGTAATGCACGTGTAGCGCGGAAGAAGCCAGGACACGTGCCCCATGGAAGCCGCCATGCGAGTAATTATGATTGAGGGGAATATCCTTACTACAGTACTAGCTATACTGGAAGCTTTCCATCGATTTGCTGCCTTTAGGAGCTCACTCATTTCCGTCTTCGCTTTTGTCTCGGGACGGCTCCTTACAAAGCAAATTGATAAACAGAAATCAATATTTATTTAGTCTGAATGCATTCAGAGTTATTTGATATATGTAGTTAACCTCAGCTGTTTTTAAAGAAGTCTGATAATTCATTTTCTGTATTTATTGTATTCATGCCTTGAGTTTATTATAAGAGTTCACGTACTTATTTTATACTGTTTTATTTATTAAGTTTGTCTGATTTTATTCAATTGAAGTATATAACTGTTGTAACATAGTTGGTTGGTAAATTATTATGTATATATGTTTTATGATTTTGTCTGATGTTGTTCAATCAAGATTCATACATGTTGTAACACAAGCAATTGGTAAATGCAATACTGATTGATGTTAGCCAGATATCGTCAGTAAGATAAATTGAAGTGATGATCGAGTCAATAGTCATATTGATAATGAAATCAGATTTATTTTGGTAAGTTTTTACAATGACTATTCGTTTCAAAATTAGTGAATGATTAAGTTGACAATAATTTGTGACGAATAATTTCGGATTTATTGAGGGTACTTACAATTGAGATCAAGGCAAGTTCCGCTTTCTGTATGCGAATTGATAACATATTTGGTAATTACCAAGCCTGAATGTGTTCTGAAAGATTAATTTTAGTCGAGTATGCGAATGGTTAATTCAATTGGTACTTATAATGTCTGAATGTGTAATTTTAGGTTAATTATTGTCGAGAAGCTAAGATGAAACCACCAAATGATAAAATCAATCACCAATCCTTTTTACAGATGTATATTTACAAAAAGATTTCGTATTCGGGTTCCAGACTTCCATTTTGTGTATAACAGAAGGAACGCATATTTTTATATCCGCTGGAAATAGCTTTCTTTTGACATATTTACCGAGTCTGGCTCTTAAAACAACTTTGCGCAAGAAGATGAAATGCTGTTCCAGGCTGATATCAAACAGGGATTTGTTTCAGAAATCAAAGCAGAAGTGTCGTCAATTTTGCATTACTTCTTTACTTTTGACAGTTGGGGATCTTTATTTCTCTTTCTGGCCAACATATTACTGACAAAAAGGCGCCATTCGATGGAGAAATCGGAGTTTCATGAAACTTAATCTTAATGTACTCTTTTTAATACATGTATAGCATCGGTTTAACCCTCCTATCCCCAAGAAACATGTTTGGTTTCTTGCCTGTAGGAGTTAATGGTTGTGACATGGTTGTCTCGGATTCACACATGCCAAATTTATCAATGGCGTAATTGAGTTAAAGATGAATGGAGTCTCTGAAAATTACCATTTAATGCTTATTGGTTATAAGGACAATGCTACGGTTATAGTGATGATCACAATATACAATAGACGATATACTGTGGTTGCCACGCCAACATCAGTTGTAATATATTTCCTAGTTACTAACGTCAGTCAAAAACAAACAAATATATGTCGCTTGTTTTAATAGGTCAGGTGGCTATGGTATCCGCGTATGCGAGGCCTAATATTTCAGCTTCTGAACATGAATAAGGTCTTTGTTCGTTTTGTTTAAGACAAGTGAAAATGTTATATATTTGACTTTTGTGATTGGGTTGATTTTATCAAGTGATGTCATTGTGCACGCCAACGTATTACAGACAAGCAAACACATAACATTTCAGAATGTTTCAAAGCGAAACGGTTCTCAGAAACATTTATAGAACGCTTATGCGACGCTATTGAAAAGGTTTTTCAGAAATATTTTAGGGACGTTTTTTTTCTTAAGACGTTTGCTAATGTTTCTGATATACCAAATTGAAACCCATGCTCAAAATCGGTTCTCTGTTACTTTAGCCCCACCTTACCCTTGGTCAAATTGCACAAAGCAAATGTAACCTTAAGTCACTGAAGAAGCTCAAGTCCAGCGTGAAAGGATAACAGATGGTACCTAAGCACTGTTCTGTGCTCCGATGCCCAGAGTGTTGCAGTGAAAGGGGTGGACCAAACAGTCTGATTAACGAGGAGGGATCCCATATACTGATGCTGTGGCACAGGTGCTTTACACAAGACACAGACAACGTAAATCAGACCTACCAACTGCAATGAAACCTCAATGTGCCAGAATCAGGTTTCTAATTCTTGTAAATCTAATAACCGACCCATCTCACACAGAACCTGCAGAACACAATACGCGATTGTTGTGTTATGCACTAATTGTAAGTCGACTTGTTACGTCACAATGCAGCTCACACCTCTGGCCACTGTGAGGTAACGCTCGTCCCTCCCCAGTCCCCCTCCCCTCAGATTCCCCTCGCCCCTCCAGGATAAATGTGCAATGGTTGACTGCCAACAGCCTACTAAACAATAATGGAGGCTATAATCAAACAATGACACCCGCACCTTCCCTATCCTTCTTGCGGCGTCACAGCACCATTGTTGCATTCAGATCTGTCCATTAGGATGACAGATGGACTGGAAGCAACGAGCCTGTGTTTATTTGTCATAAATATCTCACCAATCAGGTAGGTATTGTAATTAATAAGAGGTGTCGGGAAACGCGATCACACTATCCAGTCGTCTAACTATCCAAGCAGATAACACTAAACATTAACAATCCTCTGGCTCTAATTACACCCTGAAATTTGCCACGGTCATATCTCGTGTTCATCTCATCTCACGTATCAGCTGATTTGGGGATATTGTAGATGGGATTTAAGGGCTCATAAAACGACGCAGTCTTCTCCATTTACTGACCCCCTCCTGACGAAGGCCAGACCTCGGTCACGTGACTTTGTTCTGGCCGCTAGGGGTCGCTTCTACAGATTTAGATCCAAGCCATTCAACATTGACCGTGCTTGACTAGACCATTGTGTGAGCATCATAAACATGGACACTGCGCCCACATCAAACAAGAGTGATAAATTAATTGGGAATTTAGGCGTTGGACTTTTGACTTAATGATTAGCGTCATGGGTCGATAACCTTAATTACTTCTCTTGCTTAATTTGAAATGCTTTAATTCAAATTAGCACACATTCTGCAAATGGACACAAGTTTACAAATTGGCCACAGATATTGTTTGCATTGAATAGTTACACGTTTATTTATATGAATTAATTGTTTAAAATATATTCAAAGACATTATCATTAAATTGGTTTGTTAAACATACTAAATGTGAGCTAAAAGACGACTTGCAATTTAAAAACAAACATACAATATTTTGTCCAAGTAACTTTCTCTTTTTGTTTGGTGCCTCAGAGAATGGTCTAGCCTGATGAAATATAGAATCGCGAAAATTTCTCAAAAGTTTATAGCCGACATTTATACAATTGTTCATTCATATAGCGTCTCTCAATGTGATAGAGAAGCAGGTGTTTGAAGCACATCTTGAGCTAATTAAACAGATAGAGCTAAAGGCATTAGATTAGCCTGGATTTGCCTTCTGAATGGGAAGCCGATTATTTAAACTCCTCATTATAAACCTTGAATGTGCTTAGTTCTCGTTTCGTCGATGCCAAAAGCCCTGTAGTCTGAATTCATCTGAAATGAAAATCTTAAATTTGTCTAATAAGTTTAAAAGTTGAAAGGGAAATGCAGTGATCTAGACTTGTTTAAATAAGGTATAATTGCACTGAAATAAAGGAATCAAGGAGTTGCTATCAACAATATATTTATCTTAATTAATTATTAAATTGTTTCCAAAACGAATATTATGCTAACAAAAAATGCAATTTGATGTGGGAAAACAACCAAAACCAAAAATAGTTTTAACAAACATTACTTTCTTATGTCGATATTAATAAATGATTTAGCAACATATTAATCCTTATACAATCCAAAACGTTGACTATAAATGATATATTATATATAGATATGTTATTCACAAGAAATGAAAATTTGATATTTTATTACCAGCCAAATCAATATAACTCATCCGCAAAAAAAATTCCTCACAATTTGAAATGTCTCTTATTGATAACGAACGTGCTAGAGGTTTGAATGAAATAATTCTAATGTTTTAATCAACCCCTTAAAACCTATACAAATGAAAATTTTATTTCCAAAACAAAAGTTACAGAACTACTTCTCTTCTCCTTTGGGGCGGGATAGCGCAGTGGATAGCGCGTTCGGCTTCGGATCAGGAGGTCCGTGGTTCGAATCCCGCCAGGGGCTCGGCAACTTTGTCTGCAGTAGAGAACTGTTCTACACGCAGTCAGGTTTGGGTGCAATGCTACACTGAATTTCAGTAAAGTACCACCCATGGCTGCTAGTTCCAGTCGATACTCGCAGGTTTCACCGCAATTCATAGCCACAATAGTGTTGCGGGCTTTCTCCCTGCAATAAAACTAGAAGCCGCGATATAAGTGAAATACTCTTAAAAGCGGCGATAAACCGCACATCACCCCACCTCATCTCACCTTCTTCTTACACTCTAAAATCTTGAATATTGAAACTTTTACATATGACCCAATAATGCTTGGTCACCAAATGGTTAAAGCGAGAGTGAACACATAACGAACAACTAACCTAAGTGGTGTAATTAGCGTTTCGTGACGTCATCATATGGATCTGTCATTACCCGTATTAACCTGAATCGAGGCTTGTACACAAACGGAAGGATGTGGTTAGATTCGTGGTTTGTGTAAGATTGAAAAGTTATTTAATCAGTGACAAGCCGTTTGATCTTTATAAAAGCTTTTTATCTTAAATCTGTGAGGTTATTCCTGCCGAAGACGTTAGGAATTCATCAAATTAGTCTTCAGTTTACATTGAATAACTCAGATGTCATTTGTCTCCGGGAACCTATCTTCATAACGTAATACCGACCTGGGCCTTGTTCCTCAAACCGATCGTAGCTACAATCAATACCTATAGGGTTGAAAATAAGTTATGTCATATTTTCAACATGAGCACATGTGCACATATTACTTCTGCCTAGCAACGATTGTTGTAGCGCGATTTACCGTATGATTATGTTTTTGACGTCATAAAACCACAGTTCAATACGTTATTTTCAATTTTCACAGGTTATACACTTATTTGTAGTGTGCATTTTGATAGATTGCATGTGATGGTCGTCAGTTGTTTAAACATTCTACCTCTAACATATACAGATATAGATCTTATCTTTACCAGGATAGGAATATCAACGTGAAAAGGGAATTAAAACGTTATTATCTAATACATGTTTGTCTTTATAAAACATGTTTACCAACCCAAAATGCCATAACGTAAGTCGTGAGAACAAACTGAAGGAATAGATTTAATTTCGTTAGTACAATAATTGCCCGAAGTATGCATTGAATGAAATATGTATCGTGATAACGTCAGAAGAAGATTATGATCGTGCGATCAACAACGTTATAATCCTCATACAGTATTTAAAAGGTTTCCATATACGGATATGACTTTAATAAGAAATTTATATCTAATGTTGTATAAGTTTACTAACCAGAACCGAAATACATAGCAATTTATGTTAACGTTGCTAGATGAATTATAAAGAAATGGAATATTATGATATTTAGATGAAATATATTTTCTTGCATATAAAAGAAGAAGAATATGAACTTGACAAATGAATAAAAAGTTGTCAACAACACAAAGACCCTTCCCAGCAAAACGGAAATTTATTTAAAGGCAATTTCAATTAATTTGGATGAATCAACCAAGTAATTAAATACTCTCAGAAATATTAATTGTCTGAGATTGAGATTTTATCTCCAAAGACATTTCCTAAGGTCACTTTATTATAGAAAAATATCAGTTAGATTAGAAATTAGAAATTTGAAATAAATAAAGCGATATTTTGCAACTTCTCCATTGTAAGTGCTTAGTATTCGATAGTTGACCTTCGCGGCAATGTTTGACCTTGAACCTTATTCGAGTGTAAATCCACTTGAAGGCATCTCATAATCACGGATCAAGTTGAGACAAAACCATCTCTCGAGTGTCACTCTAAGTAGCTGTATTTTCCTGGTTGGAGTGAGTATCGCACCCTTCAAGCAAGTCTTTTATACCTTTCTTTTGTGTCTCCGTTGACCCTCTTTCACGTGGGACTGTGTACAAATACTCGCCAGTAGTCATTGTCTGTCGATTATGGTAATACGTTCTGGGGTTTCAGAGCAACTTGGGAGAGCGTATTGAAAATAGAAATTCAATTATGCCTCTTGAGAAAAATATGTACCTCCTTGTTGTTTGATTCAATGGCGAGATCACCTTGCTTATGTTACCCCGGTAAACTGCTTTTCATGTTCAGTTAAAGCAAACTATTCATGAGTTATCTTTTCTTGTGCTCCGCCATGTATGAAAACACGGAACTTTTTCATTTCCGTCTTTTCCTTTAAACACTTCGTAGATTAGAATTGAATTTTATTTGTACTTGATTTAACCGGGTTTCTATGGAGAGAAGGCGACAAATTGGTATAGAATTACCCCTCGGTTTGTGTTGGTGTTTGATAGCAAACGAACGTGTGCGGAATCGTAACGCGCATCGTTAAGACGCCAAGACCAAGCATGGTTCATTTTCTCGCTCTTATTTCTCCCTCATGTAAAATGCATAAGATAGCCCTCAACACGCAGACCCTTAACAAATGTTTTAGCTAGATTGGCAAACATAATAAGCTCTGAGAAAGTTCCCTGGTCAAATACTACGGTATAAATCAGCACACAAAAAGGATTAGGCTCAGTGTAGACGACACCACAGTCACTCGCAGCACCATTGGAGCTTGAAATTGTTTCCTTCAGAAGAAATACTCATTATTATGACAAGTTCAGACTTCAATCAGTATTGCCTTATTGTGGCTTTTGCAACCAACCAAACCCAGATTTGTCTCCATGGCTGTGATTGGTCAGTTTACATTGATAACGGACGATACTGCTCTGTTCATTGTTACGATATCTGACCAATGGCGAGGGTGTCAGTAATCATCGCCTTTTGTGACTCTGACGTTTCCGTACCCGAAAACAAAATGGCCTTCACAAAAATAAGGTCGATCGTCCCTGTGATAATTTGTGCCATGTGACCATACGGAGCAAATTTTTCACAAATAACAATTTTGGCACACTTTCAAATGTAATATTTGTTTTTGTCATTTGATTCATTGATTGACACTTGAATAATTATCTTTCTTCTTCGCCTTCTTCTTCATATGCAAGACATACAAATAACCCTAAAACGACCTGCTTTTCCTGTGATAAGCTTTCATAGTGATACCACGATCAATTTGTTTTACGTCAGAGATGATGATATACTGTAACTCGTACCGAAATAATCATTACTTGGTACAAGTGATGCTTGCACATGTGCACATACGAAAACATACCACTGATTTTTATTTTGGCTAATACGAAAATTGATCTGAATGAATTTACTTTTACTTGTGTTTCATTTAACAAAAGTTTCTCCTAAAGGTAACCTTAACGATCGAGACACTTATTGTCGTTTAAGCCTCAAAATTTCCTTTTTGTCTCTTTTAACGTAATGATACATCCATTTGTTATGTGTTAGAATTTACATTTTAGGCGAATTTGAATAGATGTTGACAAGTTAACTTGCAACACAGTGTGAATGTCTTCGTAACATTATATAGTGAGGACGCAAGAGGTTGTGCATTTATCATCGATTGAGCAACGAACATGACCAGCTTAGTAATTTCTGGGAATTTAACTTGACTTCCAACACATTTTCAGAAAATGTATTACAAACGAAATCAGTTGTCATCTGATAATACCAATTGACAGTCCCTTGGTCTGTCATCCATACCCTAAAGCAAAAGTATTCAGTTGATGACCAACCAAGTCTACTAAACTATAGCAAGTCTAGATTTCTCACCTCTTAAGTTACATCTTCTGGGCTCCATTTAGTTTTATATTACATGAAAAGTTTGAAAATATTGTCAATATTGAAAAAAATACTTTTGAGACTTAATGTTAGTCTAACAATCCCTTTACATAACCGAGTTATCTATGGATAATGTCACTCATTACGAATATTCTCTCATGTAGCGGACATATGGAATCGTGTAGCACATACATTGTCGGATTTATATACTAACGTGAGATTAATACCGATAATTTCCTATTTGATCGTAAGACCAGTTTGTATTATGTGAACTGGCCAGTGCTAATGGCGTATTGTGAGGAAGAGTTGAATACGCTCAATAGCATCTGGTCGGTAGTCTAGTGATGATTGGTGTAAACCTAATCCATCTCGTAATTGTCATAAACAGCTGATAGTGACTTATTCTGTTGACATTTAATCAATACATGGCTAATTACTCCAATGATCAACACACGGGTAATCCATATGGTTAAATAACAACATAAATCATCTGATGATCATTATCTAGTATGGTGAAAGCCATTTCACATAATAATCATGGTTCTTGTTTTCACTTTTCTCTTTATTCAACAAATAAGCTCGAAGATTTCGTAAAGTTATATTTTTTTATTATGTCTATCTGCTTATTGATTATAATTCTCAGATTCATAAATACATTATCATCCAGACAAATATCACCAAGTGATAAATATGTTACAATCATCATCAACTACTTGATCTTGCCTCTTCAATATCTTATGAGTTGGTACTTGTTTAATCTTCAATATAGCTAAATCTTATTGTAAATCATTAGATCAATATGATAATTACCAAATGTTTCATACATTTCATTTGAACATCATGTGGCGTTCCCCTTTAACTAAATTCTATTATAATCTTTCGTTTCAATATCATCATTTCATTGTCTTACCTCGATTAGTAATTAAACAGAAAGGAGTCCTGAAGAATACTTAATACCAAAGCTGAGGCATCTAGATTTGCCAACATTTTCTAGACTCAAGAAGGCTCCTTTACTTTTGTTGCTTTAGGGTTTGTCTTCTCAAACATTATTATAAACACATGTGTTCTGCTTTGCTTAAGGTCCTGACAGTTTTCCTATGTCAACTTTCAATTCCAATGTTACCATTGTTGTGCAACAGTTTTAATTGTACCTGTATGCGGAACCATTAAAGATTTTTATAATTCTTCAACGGTATTTTCAGTTCTATGACATAGCTTGTCTTTTTGTTTTAAAGACACTGTTTGAAGTATAGGCACATGGTGAGATGGTAATGTTACCTGTCTGTCTGTCCGTCTGCCTCTTGTCTTCTCATTATCATTTTTATTTATCCTTTTCTTACCATTTCTAAATCATATTTCCTTGATGTACTATATCGGCCTAGTCTGTCTAACAGCCCCTGAAACAAAATATACTTAAAGACCCACACAAGTCTATATTATTGAAGCAAGTCTAGCTCACTGCAGTTTCAGGAAAATGAACAGCTTCAGTGGGCTCCTTTCAAGTTTAATAGTAGAAAGCTGCATTTAACATGTATTTTCATTTTCAGAGACTGAAATTTAGTGTACCCCGGTAATATCGGCCCCACGAGTTGTGATACATATTGGATCCTTTCATTATCCACTCTTTCACCTTTCCAGATTTAATTCTTCTGCCATGTGACTTTCATATCAATGTTCTTTACATTATCATATTTCTGTATAGCTTACATGTTTCATCGAGTTGTTTGTCTTCTTTTTGGTGTCGACAAACTTCGATGTTTTATCACGTTGAAGTGATGTGGGATGGAGTTTTATGTGGACATTTAATCGGGGAAATTAGCTGTCACACGGTCGAGCACACTGAGCCTCAGGAGGATAATCCCAAAGATAACCTGGACACAGATGAGAGTTGATGTTGTATTTCGAAGTGCAGATATAAAGTCATTTATACAATATGAATCATTACAATTTCAAATAATACATAAGAATAACATGAAAACATATGTACTTATTAAATATTAAAGTCTCAAATAAATGTTGATATAAGTCAACATTTTAAACTATCAATTCACATTACAGGTTGATACAGTAAATACGGTAGGGCGCATTTACTGTGATTTAAATGTTAAATACATTTAATATAACATGTTAAGTGTTATACTAAGTACATGTACATAACGTGATAATCTAGGCTGTTATTACAGTAAATACGGCAGGGCGCATTTCTTTGTTTTAAATAACATATTACACTTTGATCAGTATGTTTAGGTAATATGCAATTAGCATTGTATCAAAATATATGATGATATAAATAACCACTTTAAGCTATAATTTGAACAGTTGATACGTTATGATGCATTTACTATGATCTGAATGATACATTACAATTTGAACATTGTGTAAAGGTTATACACAATTATTATTAAATGAAGATATTAATAAACACTTTAATTTTGACCTAATGCAATGCTTTATACAGTAAATGCGGTAGGACGAATTTACTTGTGAATGATTATACAGTAGGTTTTATAAAGTGCTACACAGACTTGGCCGAATGCTGACGGACTCTCATTTTAATATATAAGAACATCTAAGTAACACATGTGAGAACTTGAAGGTTGATCTTAATGAAAGCAGATATTTGTATATAATTCACTCAGGGTGTTTGATATAAATTAAATGCTAACAAACATAATCAACTAACGCAAGTTTTGTACACAGTTACAACTAAGTGCAAGACATATATAAGAATGATGATAAATAGAAATATAATACAAATTAGTTGCCATATAATTGTTACAACCAGTTAAAACAATTGCAGTATTTACAATAGACATTTAAGGTAACATAACAACATAGAAGAGCATTGCTTACCTGGACACAGATGAGAGTTGATGTTGTATTTCGAAGTGCAGATATAAAGTGCCTAGGTAGAATTTCCAGCGCTTTATATACACACACGACGATGTTAATCACATCTGTATCCAAGCAATCAATGTCCAAGAAATATGCAATACGGTGGCATGTGGTAGAGATAACTGACGTATACATTGATAGGTTTGTAAAATATTATATAAGATAGATATCAAATCGTTGTTGCTTGAGTGCACACTGCCTGAGGCAATGGTCGAACTGCTGTGAATGACCGGTTGCATCATGTGAATTCACCAGTTGAAATTTATAACAATATTAAAGGATAGACTTGTCTGTGACAATACCCCCCTTTCTCGAAGGTTTCGACCACGAAAGCATGAAATAATTACACATTTAGAGGTTAAAATAGTTAACAATCGTCTGGGTTAGAATCCAGGAGATGGAAACATGGAGCAAAATATTGGAAGCGGACATAAAATCACAGTAGAACAATATAAGTTACACAAAAGTGAATGTAGCAAAGGTTGAACTTTGGTAGAATTGATTAAGTCAATATCAGGTTAGGGTTGTTGATAAATTATGGTGTGAAAGAACGTGTTAGTTGCATGAGCATATGAATAGGAAGTCTTGAATGTGACTAGAAGTAAAAAATTTGAGAAGAGAACAATCATCAGTATGTTAGTCAAAGACCGTTTATTTATGAGAATGTGATCAGCATCCTCGAGCACTATGAGACACAGGTGAACCTGTATGTCTTTCAGTAACTCCAATGAAGGTTGGTTCTCAAGATTAGATGAAGACAATATGATTAAGCAGGAATGGCATTTAATAGAAATATTTTGGTTTCTGTTGGCGTTTGCGCCGTTTGCCAGAATTTGTTTTTCTGATATGAAAGTCTGCTTTAAGACCTGGACCTACATTCTGTTCTGGTTCCCATGTTGGCGTGGGAAAGTGAAGCCATTTAAGAAGATAATGGCGAACGCCATGAATAAGTTTTGACCGTAGAACCTTATCTACTGGATAGGCTTCTAGAGACCGTGCAGTAGTTTGTGCATTTTGTGTGGAGGAGGATGTGCCTGGTGCTGGTGGTGCAGTTTGTGCAGGTGGAGCGGTTTGGACGCTCTTTGTAGATTGTGCAGCAGGTGTGCTGGTTGAAGATTGAGCATTGGATGTGCTCGAAGAATTTTGAGCAGAAGAATTGCTCTTTAGCTTAGTTGAAGATAAGCCTGTTGGAAGGTTGCAATCATCATTTGTAGATGATGCAGGCTCACCATCCGTGGCGTTGGCCGGAGGTGAAGAATTACAGTCAGGGTGCTGACCTGTAGTTGTTTGAGCAGGCGCTGGTGCCGCTGTACCAGAGGTGTCTGGTCGTGGTTCTGGTGGCTGTTTATCAGCCCTAAGGACCACTAGTTTAAGACGATTCGCATGGACAGGAGATTTGTGTTCAGCATTGTCTGAACACCTACGAATCTTGTATGTGTAGTTTGGTCCAACTGAAGTGATATAGTATGGACCTTTCCAGGGTTGTGCCAACTTAGGCGATAGGCCTATGCCTATTGCTGTGTTGTGAAGGTAGACCTGTTGGCCAACCATAAAAGATGGTTCTTTGGATTTTATGTTTTTGTGCTCTTTGTCAATTTCTTGACTGACTTCCATGTTGTCACGAGCAATGGCTTTTGCAACCTTAAGATTTTCGATGAGAGTTTTCAGATGAATTTCAGCATCTTTGCCTAAGGATGCTTTAGGCAGCAGAGATGTGTCAAATGGAAGATGCATTTCTTTTCCAAACATGAGGTAGTGAGGTGAGAACCCGGTTGACTGACAAGGAACATTTCTCATGGACATAAGAACAAATGGTAAGACATCAGCCCAGTTCTTCTGGTCTGGTTGACAGTAGGACTTTAGAGCCTGAGCGATTGTTGCGTTTCGCCTTTCAACCATTCCATTGCATTGAGCATGATAAGAGCTGGTGTGAAGATGTTTGACCTCGAAGATCTCACAGATAGCATTGACCAATTTAGATGTAAACTGGCGACCTCTGTCTGTTAGGATGGATCGTGGAGCACCATACCTTGAGAAGATCTCTCTGAAGAGTACTTTAGCTACTTCTGTTGCTTCTTGGGTCTGTAAAGGAAAGGCTTCAATCCAACGGGAGAAGGAATCCACTGCTACTAGAATATATTTGTAGCCTTCATTGGTTTTTGGAAGCGGACCAAGTATGTCAACATGGAGTCTGGAAAAAGTATCTTCTATTGGCAAGGGAACCAATGGTGCTGGTTTGGCATGAGTGAGCCTTTTCGATCGCTGACAAACATCACAGGATTTGACATAATCTTCAATATCCTGGTACAAACCCGGCCAATAGTACTTTGCCATGATGGATTGTCGAGTGGAGTCACGGCCAAAGTGAGATCCGCCGGCTTTTGCGTCGTGAAAGGAATACAACAAGTCCTTTCTGTCTTTTAATGGGACTGCTAGCTGTGTGATCATTGGAACACGGTTTCCTTTATTACCTCGGTGTTTGGGTTGAAAGAAGTGATAGAGAATACCATCCCTAAGGTCATATTCTTGGGCACGACCTTGAAGACCTTTGACTTGTGCTGGAGTGTAGTCGGGTGGAATCTCATCTTTCTCAATGAAATCAATGATTGGTTTCAAGTCAGTAGAACTTCTCTGTCTCTTAGCTAGGTCATTGTCGTTGATATCTGTGTCTAGAGCATATACGAAGGGACCAGGAGATGCTGTCTCATTGAGATAGACAAAGTCTACTTGAAGTGGTTCAGATTCAGCCGATGAATCTGGTAGAATATCAGGTATGTCCTGATGTGAAGATGATGTGTCATCTGATGTTTGATGTGTGGTATTATCAACCATGGTTATAGAAGCTACTATTTCTGTATGTTGTTCTTTGGTTGCTGTGACCGAATTGATTGAAGAACTGACAGAAGAAACAGGAGGAGCTGGAAAGTCTTCTGTGTCTGGAGCAGAAGTAAGAGAAGGGTAGGTCAATCTAGATAGTGCATCAGCATTTGTGTTTGATTTGCCAGGTCGATGCTCAATGTCAAAATCATACTCCTGAAGCATCAAAGACCACCTAGCAAGACGACCTGTCTCAGCTTTGATGTTCTTCAGCCATTTGAGAGCACTATGATCAGTGTAGACTTTGAACTTCCTGGAGGCAAGATAAACACGGAAGGTTCGGATTCCTTCAAGCACTGCTAAGCATTCTAGCTGAGTTATTCCCCATTTTCTTTCTGATGCATGAAGGGCACGACCTCCATAACAGATAACAGTTTCTTTTCCTGAAGGATCCCTTTGACCGAGAATATAACCAATGGCTGATGAAGAAGCATCTGTGGTTAGGATGTAGGGTTTTTCAGGATCAGGATAAGAAAGAATAGGAGCAGAAGTTAATGCTTCCTTAAGCTTAACGAAGGAGGATTGGCAAGATGGAGACCAAATAAAAGGAGTGTCCTTTTGAAGAAGATTGTATAGAGGTGAAGCAATTTTGGAGAAATTTGGAACAAACTTCCGATAGTAGCAAGCTAAGCCTAAAAATTGACGTGTATCATGAACGTTTTTAGGTTGTGGAATTTTGTTTACAGTTTCAATTTTGGATTGATCAACTTCAATGCCGTCTTTGCTAAAAATATGCCCAAGATAAGTGACTTTCTTTGCTGCAAATCTACATTTACTTGGCTTCAGGGTAAGACCTGCTTCTTTAAGTTTTGCAAAGACACATTTTAGATGATGAAGATGTTCCGTAAATTTTTTGGAATAAACTATGATGTCATCTACATAGACCAAAATGAACTTCCAATTCATTTCTTGGAGAGCTCTTGAGATTGTTTGCTGAAATGCTGCTGGTGCATTTTTAAGGCCAAAAGGAAGACGGTTGAATTCAAAGATGCCCTGCTGCGTAATGAACGCAGATTTATGTTTAGTTTCAGGATGAAGTGGTATCTGCCAAAATCCACTAGCACAATCTAGCACTGAAAACATGTTGCTATGGTTTTCACCAATGGCATCAATTACATCATCAAAACGAGGAAGAGGAAAAAATATTGGTTTAGTTACATCATTGAGCCTTCTGTAATCTACAGCAAAACGAAAAGTACCATCAGATTTTTTCACCATGACAACTGGACTTTGCCACTCTGATGAACTAGGTTCTATAATGCCTGCATTTAACATTTTCTGAACTTGCCTAGCACATTCTTGCTTCACCTCGGGAGATTGACGATAGAAGGTTCGTCTGATAGGAGGAACATCTTCAGTTTCTATGCGATGTTCATGAAAGTGAGTTTTGCCTAACTCTGACCAATCTTGTGCAAACACTGATTTTTGAGAGCGAAGGAAGCACTCTAGTTGAAGTTTCTGCTCCTCAGTGAGATCAGAATCACTAAGATTGAAGGATAGAGTGTCCGTCGAACCAGTGTTACATGCAGTAACAGAATTGATCTGAGTTGAAGGTGAAGATTCTGAGACTAAAGAAGCAATAGAGTTTACATCAACAGTAGAAGCCGATGCAACAATATGTCGACAGCTGAGTGTGACAGGAGAATCTGAAGGATTGAGAAATCGCATGCAAGCCTTACCTTTTGTGTTCTGTATGAGACACTTGGCGCCTTGTAAGTTCAGCACGTCGAGGCCAGGTAAGGGCTCAAGAATAACAGTCTCATGTGTTGAACATCTGGATAGCTTGACTGGGATATCTGCTTCAGAATGAGCTGGAATGGTGACTGTCTTGCGAGGTCTTGCAAGACCAACATTAGTCTCTACGAATGAGACTGAGTGCAAACCTGCATGAAGGGTGAGTGTTTTAGAAACAAAATCAATGTTAGCTTGGTTAGTTTCAAGGAAATCCATGCCAAGTATGATTGTATGATGAAGAGAAGAGAAGACATGAAATTTTTGAGAATAATTAATGTTGTTAATTTTGACAGTTGTTGTGACTGTTCCGAGGACGAAATGACGTTCACCCCCAACACCAATGACTTCAGTTAATGATGTTTTTTCATAATATTTTTCTGAAATACCTATTTTGTCTAGGAATTTTGAATGAATACAACATATACTCGCTCCAGTGTCCACCAAAGCGGTAGTTTTAACCTGCCTGACCTTCAAAGAAATGGTGTTCTTATAAAGTAATGTTGTAGCTGAAGCAATATACACTGGCTCTTGCTGTAAAGGAGCACTCGAGACGTGTGGGTTAGAGGGTGAGACTGTAGAGATAGCACTAGGTTGATGAGTGTAAGAAGGAGAAAATATGTGAGGCTGTGCATGTTCTTGCCTGACCCCCGGTGTTGGAACCTGAGAGACAGGCACGAGTCCCTATTGTGAGTGACCTCGTGCAAGAAATGCATTGACACACAAAGAATGAGGGTGTCCAGTCTTATTGCAGTATGTGCAGAGAGTGTTACGATGTGGGCAGTATTTGCGGTTGGAGCAATGCCCACCACACCCTGCACATCTACGAGGAGGAAGTGACTGGGGAAGAGAGTTATAGGAAGGAGAAGGCGGGAGGGGTGCATGAGAAGGGTAAGCATGCACAGGATAGGAAGATGGCTGTACATGTGGAGACAATGATGGTTGGTATGTATTAAAATGAGGATTGTGAGAGGGATATTCTTGTTGAAAAGATTGGTGATTAGGAGAAGTGTGGTAAGAGTGAGGATTATGAGAATGAGGCAGTAGAGGTGCTGAATATTGAGGGTTAGTTTGAGAGAAGTTTGGGTTTTTAAAATGTTGGTTCTTTTGTTGAAATTTTGTTTTATACTGAGGTCGGCGGTCCGAATGAGAGGTTAAGTTAAGGGAAGCAACCTCAGCATTAGTACTTATTAATTTTTCCATTAAGAGAGTTAAATTCTTAACGTCCTCTGCTACATTGACACTAACATTTGATGAAGCTGGCTTAGAGGATTCAGCCAGCTTAGCATGTTGCTGAACCTGTTTAAGTGTCTTTGGCTGCTGTAGCTGCACCCACTGTTTGATGTCCGGCAGCAGTCCGTTGATTGTGATGGCCACCAGAAGGTTCTCGGGGATGTCCTTGTTGTAGGAACCTTCTTGTACCCTGGTGAGGTAGGTCGTCACTGTCTCACCAGACAGCTGCTTGATATTGAGTACAGACAGGTCTGTCTGCATTTCCTGTCCAAATTGCTCTTGAAAGGACACTTTGACATCCGCCCACGTTGTCTTGGTAGCCTCGGGGAGATGTCTGTGCCACCGCTTGGCAGAGCCTTCCAAGTAGAATGGCAGGATCAAACAAGCTCTGTCGTTTGGATGGTTTGATAAGTTGAGCCATGCCTCAAAGTCTGTCCACCAGGCTGGTCCGTCTTGAGAGCCGTTGAACTTGGGGAGATGGAGAGATGACATGGCTGGAAGTGCAGGAGGGGGTTGTTGTGGACGTTGTTGAAGACTTTGTCGTCTTTCTGTTGTAGGAGACCGCTCAACGACGTGAAGAGGGTGTTGATGAGGAGAGGCTGGCGGTATTGATTCGTTGGAGGAATTCAGTCCAAAGAATGGTTGTCGTAGGTCACCATCCACTTCCTTGTCTGAGGGTGTGGCTGAATTCCGTAGATGATAGGGGATGGGGTAGTTGATTGGGTTTGCTCCTTTTCTAGGCATCAGTGCGTCCGGGTCGACGTTCTCCAGCCACCTTTCATCGAGTTGTTTGTCTTCTTTTTAGTGTTGACAAACTTCGATGTTTTTATCACGTTGAAGTGATGTGGGATGGAGTTTTATGTGGACATTTAATCGGGGAAATTAGCTGTCACACGGTCGAGCACACTGAGCCTCAGGAGGATAATCCCAAAGATAACCTGGACACAGATGAGAGTTGATGTTGTATTTCGAAGTGCAGATATAAAGTCATTTATACAATATGAATCATTACAATTTCAAATAATACATAAGAATAACATGAAAACATATGTACTTATTAAATATTAAAGTCTCAAATAAATGTTGATATAAGTCAACATTTTAAACTATCAATTCACATTACAGGTTGATACAGTAAATACGGTAGGGCGCATTTACTGTGATTTAAATGTTAAATACATTTAATATAACATGTTAAGTGTTATACTAAGTACATGTACATAACGTGATAATCTAGGCTGTTATTACAGTAAATACGGCAGGGCGCATTTCTTTGTTTTAAATAACATATTACACTTTGATCAGTATGTTTAGGTAATATGCAATTAGCATTGTATCAAAATATATGATGATATAAATAACCACTTTAAGCTATAATTTGAACAGTTGATACGTTATGATGCATTTACTATGATCTGAATGATACATTACAATTTGAACATTGTGTAAAGGTTATACACAATTATTATTAAATGAAGATATTAATAAACACTTTAATTTTGACCTAATGCAATGCTTTATACAGTAAATGCGGTAGGACGAATTTACTTGTGAATGATTATACAGTAGGTTTTATAAAGTGCTACACAGACTTGGCCGAATGCTGACGGACTCTCATTTTAATATATAAGAACATCTAAGTAACACATGTGAGAACTTGAAGGTTGATCTTAATGAAAGCAGATATTTGTATATAATTCACTCAGGGTGTTTGATATAAATTAAATGCTAACAAACATAATCAACTAACGCAAGTTTTGTACACAGTTACAACTAAGTGCAAGACATATATAAGAATGATGATAAATAGAAATATAATACAAATTAGTTGCCATATAATTGTTACAACCAGTTAAAACAATTGCAGTATTTACAATAGACATTTAAGGTAACATAACAACATAGAAGAGCATTGCTTACCTGGACACAGATGAGAGTTGATGTTGTATTTCGAAGTGCAGATATAAAGTGCCTAGGTAGAATTTCCAGCGCTTTATATACACACACGACGATGTTAATCACATCTGTATCCAAGCAATCAATGTCCAAGAAATATGCAATACGGTGGCATGTGGTAGAGATAACTGACGTATACATTGATAGGTTTGTAAAATATTATATAAGATAGATATCAAATCGTTGTTGCTTGAGTGCACACTGCCTGAGGCAATGGTCGAACTGCTGTGAATGACCGGTTGCATCATGTGAATTCACCAGTTGAAATTTATAACAATATTAAAGGATAGACTTGTCTGTGACACATGTATAACATTCTATGATTGATTTACAATATCAGTTGGCTCGGTTCCTCCCTACCGTTTAATCCGTGTACACTGAATGAAATGAGTCATAACACAGAGTAAAGGTCTCAACCTCTAACAAACCACACAGTGTTATCTCCTAAACCGTCTGTATGGACGCCGATGGTATCGTGCCAAAACTTAGACAGCCATATCTTAGACAGCTTAAAACAACAACATTTATGGTCAAGTACACAACTAATCCTCAACCTGTTACCTACATTTGATAATGGAATAGTCCAAGAAAATCTATAAAAAATCCCAAAACTTAGACAGCCAGTTCGAAACAACAACAAATTGTAACATTGGTATGTTTTATTTTATTAACAAGTATAGAGCTAGAGGCAGGTTGAGGTGTTGCTGGACGAAGGTAGATATATTTTCAAATGAAAACATCTCAAAAGTTTTGTTTTGATACTCAAACTTGCATCAAAGACATGCATTTTCAAATGAAGACATCTCAAAAGTTTTGTTTTGATACTCAAACTTGCATCAAAGACATGCATTTTCAAATGAAGACATCTCAAAAGTTTTGTTTTGATAATCAAACTTGCATCAACGCCGATACAACTATCTTGAATCAGTCAGATGTGACGAACTATTCAGGCGTGAACCATCCTGACTTCTCGTGTTCACTGATCCGTGACTGTCACCACACGCTGACATTCCTCAGATTAACACAGATTGCAGCCCGGGACGGAAGGACCCCGTCACATGAGGCCTGAGGTATGATGACCCGAGGCATTGAACACCTGCCCGTACTGCTGCCACTACACCCGTATCTTGCGGTCGCTCATTGGTCAAGGGTGTGTCTTGTGGGCGGGGCTATATTCTTTGATTGATGGATACCGGGTTTATTGCTTTTATACTCGAGTTTTGTGATTATGGATGTTGTTTTTCAACGATTACGTTGTCACATTTACGTGAGGTGAATCATTTCGGGAATGCTAGAATGGCTGAAAATATCAAATGATAATGTGTTTAATGTGTATTTGGAAGTGCGATAAATTCTTACGCATGAAAAATGCAGAATCACGCAATCTCGTTCAAGTGAAATATCTTCCGAATCATTTCAATCGTTTTCAACTGATAATATGAGGTTTATGGTATCTCACATTATGGTCCATCATTCCAGTAATGGCCTTGCTTTAATATGCATTAACGTTTCGTATCACCTGACGCCCTTTTCTCTTTCAGTAGCCCTGAACTAAGTAAAGTCATTTTTGACAGATAGGCCGTGAAACCATCGTTAAAAACGTTATTTAATAGGCGTTATATTTACATATTTGGTTCATTGCGAATATTTCTGATTTGCTTAAGTATGCCCGCGAGCCTCGCGAATCTGAAGCGTAGTACATATCAGTTATATTATATTTTTTTGGTGTAGCATTTTTGTGTTGCTTAAAAGCAATGATTCTAAATATGTATCTTAAAATCTCGTACCATGAGCATATGTGAAATTTAATTTATCAACATTTAGAGCATTCTCTTTTCCACAGAGGCAACTCAGTCATACCCGAATTAGCTAATTCAGGTATGACTGAGTTGCCTCTGTGGGGAGAGAATGCATTTAGAGTTAATGTAGCTTTTGTTGCAAACATAAAGGGTTACCTATATAATTACTAATACAATCGTTCCTTGGTGGTATGTTTGAAAGGATTTTGATGTTATAAAGTTCATATTTACAATGATTCTTTGTGTTGTATCGTAGTATAAAATAGCATAAACCTTTATATGCCTTCATCAACGGCTGGCATTATGCCATGCTTTCAACATGTGATACCAACTCCGAAAATAAATGTATCGTTTTTCTCTATGAAGGGTAAAGGAGAACTAAATATAATTCATTATGCATACCAAATCGAAGACTTAATGTCAAGAGGTTATATTTCATGCTGTACTGAATTCAAAGGGACAGTAGCACGTTCTTAGGGGGAATATAAGGTGATTTCAGGAAAATTGAAATAATTGGTTCCAATTGAAAGACAATGTATTGTATCTGAATGAAGTAGTAATAATTCAAATCTATAGTGTAAAGTTCAGCCATGCTATTCCTTTTTCACAAACAAAATGAATCTTATAGGCTGTTCACAGAAAAAAGGCCGCCAATGGACTTCATGTGAACCTTAATAATTTGTTCTCTGCATGGGTGATTGGTTTGTGCAATGAGAGTTTTGACTCTATCAAAATAATACATTGAGCATTCACGTGCAATTATCAGTGAAAAATGGAAAATTATCAGTGAAAAGTGGAAAACATAATTTTTTCAAAAAACATGCTACTGCCCCTTTAAAGTTTAGTCTACTCTATCGTTAACTGAATGAACTCACCAGGTATGTAGCGGGTTACGTGAGAGAACTCATCATGCAATCAAATAGTTGGCATTTGTTCGCTTTGTCACTTCCCTTCTTATCTGTCATGTATCTGAACCTGTATACAGCTTCATAAAGCAATGTGCACATGCGTCACGGGAATTTATCGCTGTTCGGGGTACTGATTGAACCTGAGTATATACTTGATTCACGCAGATAAGTATGGAAGTGTATATGCACTGATTCAAGGTTTACGTAGATGTTTATATACATTGATTTACTGATAACGGTAAATAAAGCAAAAATATGGGCCAGCATCTACATTCACATATCGTTATGAATAACTAGAGGTATTCATTTTATTTTCATGCTTACATGTATAGTTTATCATATCTATAATATATATATTTTTTTATAGACATGAATCAACATCAGCATACACAAATAACACAACGTCACAATTACAAATATATATAATGATATGTGAATAGAATGCATAATATAAATACACATTTCAAAGATATTTTTACATAAATATTACTTGCATGAAATGTAAAATTAAATTTTGGATTACTCACGTTGTTTTCTAGTTACAAAATGAATGCTCAAATAAAATGTATTGTTTAAATGTTCAAAATGATTTTTTTACAATCCAGAATTCGCGTTTAAATATGAAAAAAATAGGATATGATTGCACGTTTTACCATGTTTATTGCACAAATGCCTAAATGTCGACAGTTGCTTAGCGAATGTCGTAAACATAGATATCAACATAATTATCAATCTAATGTATGCACTAGATAAATTAAAAACTCATGATAATGTGAAAAATAAACCTAAATTTACTTACTTGTTAATTAATAAACACACCTGTGGTTTCTTCAGTTATAAACGAAACGTGGCGTCGTAGCATTTTGTTCATGACTTCAATATTCCATGAGATAGCGGTATTTTCGGAAACGAGTCGTATGTAAAGCCCATTATGATTTCTGATGTTTGTACGTAAGAATAGATCTGTATATAACATCCATTAGAGAAAAAGTTTGTTTATGAATTATTAAGAATAATTACTGTATCTACCTGTATAATATTTATTTTCTTTAGATAGGTCACGTAGTAACCTCATCGCATATGAATAAGAAACGTCCCATTAAAATTTGCCAAATGCGATTAAATATCGCTTGATATTTAAACCTCTATCAAAGTTTCACGTTCATTCTTTCCGGTCATTTTGAAACGCATGTAATAGCCATTAAAAAGTGCAAGAAATGACAACGAGTAACCTTAAACAACTTCTGGTAAACATACTGTGAACATCGATTGGATTTTTCCCATATTGCGCAGGTGATAATACATTATACATTTTATTTCCGAGCAACATAAATGTCTTGAAATCATGCATGGGACGTTTCAGTATATTTTTAGATTTGTTAGTCACGCCAAGACAAATCAGGCAAGTTTCATGATTGAATGATAAACTAAAGGCAAACTTAAAGGAAAATATATAAGTGGATTCATGATATTAATGAATCTTTCATGCCTCAATAAATTAAACTCTAAATAAGTAACAGTTAAGTTACATTTGCTACAACAGAGAGTCAGCAAGTCAGCTATTCACAATCTGACGGCGCATCCATTTGTTCATAGGGGAGACAGGAAAGGGAGGTCGACTTTGAAATGAAGCAATAAGACAACTTCTCGAGCTATCTGTCAATTGTTTTCAGTTTAGATGTCTCTTCAAAAGTTTTGTGAATGAAGTACATCATAAACTCAAGCTATTTTTTATGGAAGCCAAAAGGACAAGGATTAACTCTAACCCCTACACAATAATAGGCTCGTCTAGCAAGAAGGCTACCAAATCTGCAATTGAAAACTAAGTATATAGGATCCAAAGGTTCACCATTCCTTATTAGGGGTCACAGGGTCATACAATTTATAAATTACTATCCTCAATAGTCAAAGAGTCTGTATACAAGATTACAGCTTTCTACGCCCTTTTCTTCTGGAGAAGAAGTTTAAAATAGGTTTTAGGGCGTGGCCCCAGTTGCTCTTATTAGGGGTCACGTGGTCATCAAAGACATAAATTATAATCCTCACTAGTCAAAGAGTCTGTACACAAGATTTCAGCTTTCTAGGCCTTTTGCTTCTGGAGATGAAGAAAAATATGTTTTAAAGGCGTGGTCGGCCCTTACTAGGGTCCACAGGGTCACTAAAGTTACAAACTATAAACCTCACTGGTCGTAGAGTCTGTGCACAACGTGTCAGCTTTCTTTACCTTATGAATTTTTGGAGTCGAAAATGTACAAATGTTACGGACGTACGGACGCCGGACACCAAGACATGCCATGCAATTAAAATCCATCGGGCCTTACAGGCCTGATGAGCTATAAATTAGAAACAAACTATGTTAATTTTATGTTTATAAATGGCCCAATTTTCTACATATCTGGTTAGAGAATAGTTGTACTCTTGATGTAATGAGTCTTATATAAATATCGCACATGCTCTGTGGTTATAGTAAATTTCCCCCATTTTCTGTACAAACACGTCCATTATGACACAATAGGCACTTTTGTGAATATGATGCCGACTCTTTCGTCTGAAGTTCTGGTTTTATTTGATATTCTGAACTAAGTAAGATACTCCACGTAATATACTGCAACAGACGCGGGTCAAACTATCTCGTATATAATATTTGCAGTAGCAATCAAAGCGGTGGGCCAGTAGTATTTTATGATAGAGCGGATATGAGAGTATGAAGCTTAAATCTGTTTTGACAGGAAATCGAAAATCTCAAACGCAATCAGCATACGTTCTGAAGACGAGGAACCATATATAATGAATTCCACAGAGATAAGGAAAAGTTGTGTGGCTATTTAAAGCTAGATTGAAATAGTCAGGATGTTCGTATTCTTTTTAATTATTAAAAACAAGTAGCGCTTTCTTTACAAAGTTCATGGTTTATTACGATATATCATCTCATTAAAATACTTTATCAAATATTTCTTTCTAGACACTTGATAAGAGAAATATTTATAAATAACGTCCTTATCAATACGTTGAAGTGTTATTCTGTAAGCACTTGATTGCTTGCCTGCTTACTTACTTAATCACTTGTTTGCTTTTTTGGTTGGTTGGTTGCTTACTTGCCTGTCTACCTGCCAGACTGGTTGGTTGTTTGCTTACTTACTAACTAACTCTCAACGCCATTGGGAGTATACAGTCGACGGTTCAATAATCTCTTATCAAGTGAAAAAATATATAATGAAATGAGTTTGACACATCTGAAAACTTATTTATTATATATATTATACCTATATTATAATGATTATTTGACTCAATTTCAGAAGCAGAGAGACATAAGCTAATGGACCGGTTGACAACAATATTCACATTACAACATTTTAATCCCCCTACACATGAACACAGCTATGACTTATCCCCACTCTTGCATACAATACCACAGATTCTTGACTTCGTGCATTAAATGTCACCTCGACAGAAGAATTCCAAATCGCCCCTTTACGTTTAAAGTTATTCAGGTGTGAGATCCTCGCCTCCTTTTAGTGCGATTCATTAACTTTTATAGCGCGCTGGTACGCTAGAGCGAGGCTGACGTAACTGAGCACTAGATGACCCGTCTTGATCCTCCCATACAAAGCATCACTAGATGCAGAGTTATACAATCAAATTTATAGACTCGTCCCAATAATAAAAGCGTATCTAATGTCCTCACAGCCGCGCTAGAGAGCTGCTGGTGACAATCGCATCTCTTTACGGCTGACAACGGGCGGCGAGTTTTCATCTTCAGTTTTTACACGGAGCTAGAACCTGCTTGTAAATTGGGTCCATGTTGGGCAATTTATTACGTCGATTTTTGACGCTCTATTTAACGTGTTATGGAATGCCTCTTTAGGGATTAAGAGCTGTAAGACTGTTATTGACAAAACAGCTTATATCTATATTAATCTCGTCTCTGGGGCTACCAACTCGTCCATCCATGTTATATGATGCAGATTTTTTTAATGAAAAATAGTTTATGAAGATTTAAAGTTGCATAATGCTTAGGTTTTATGTAAAAGTATGACCACAACTGTTTGCATCAAGTATGCAAGGTTAGGTGCAAGCAAAGAGAGTGCATTCTTTATGTGATCATAATTTAGGTTTGTTTGCAACGTTATGTATGCATACTGTATAGGCTTTAAAAGCACAATTGTGCATGAACTGTATGTATGGTAAGGGTCAAACGTAAAGAAAAGATTTGGAATGAATATATTTTTTTCTGTTTTGTGCATATATGTCTCAATACAGAATTAAAACCCTGAATTCTTTTTAAAAAAGCATATATGTTATGGCCTCAGTTCTCTTTACATTTGGTTACGATTGTTGTAGCTGGAATTTGCATATAATGCTCTACGTAAATAAGCATGTACCCATCTTATAAAACTACATACAGTCAGCTCTCGTTAATCCGACCATTATGGTTGCAGAGAAATATGTCGGATTAACGAGAATGTCGGATTAATGAATCTGATCGAAAATAATTGACTCAATGTTTACTGAATGGCATGATAATGCTGCATGCTTATCAGAAATACATGGTTGACACGTGTACATTCTAGTCAGCTAGATCGTATATAAAAGACTTCAAGATAATAAAAAAATACTCATGTACTCATGAACTATAAGCCATTAGTTCTGTCTTTTTGCCAAATGTTCTGAACTGTCATTTGCTTAACTGACTGTTAAGTATTTCGGACTGACGTTTTCCTAGTAACGTTACAACCATTTAGTCTGTCATTTTCCTAGTTATAAAAATATCATTTTGGCTGCCGTTTCCAAGTTCTCTTGCAATAATTGGACGGCCATTTTCCTAATAATGTTACAATCATCTGGGCTGTCATTTCCAAGTTCTCTTACAATAATTGGACGGCCATTTTCCTAATAATGTTACAATCATCTGGGCTGTCATTTCCAAGTTCCCTTACAATAATTGGACGGCCATTTTCCTAATAATGTAACAATCATCTGGGCTGTCATTTACAAGTTCTCTTACAATAATTGGACGGCCATTTTCCTAATAATGTTACAATCATCTGGGCTGTCATTTCCAAGTTATCTTACAATAATTAGACGTACATTTTCCTAATAATGTTGCAATCATCTGGGCTGTCATTTCCAAATACTCTTACAATAATTGGACGTACATTTTCCTAATAATGTTACAATCATCTTGACTGTCATTTTCAAATTCTCTTACAATAATTGGACGGTCATTTTCCTAATAATGTTACAATCATCTGGGCTGCCGTTTCCAAGTTCTTTTACAATAATTGGACGGCCATTTTCCTAATAATGTTACAATCATCTGGGCTGTCATTTTCCTAATGATGTTACAATTATTTGTCTTATCCATTTGCTTAGTTATGTTACAATTATCTGTGCTGTCATCCTCATAGTAATGTGTTTTCCCAAATGATGCTACATCGTTGAGGTCGTCATTTTCCTTATAATGTTACAGTCATTTGTGGTATAAATTCGTAATTATGTAACAGTCATATCATTATCTTAATAATGTTACACTCGTTTGGCCTGATATTCTCCTAATGCTATAACAATCATTTGGCTTATCAGGTTTCCTAATTATGTTAGAATCATTTGGGCTGTAATTTTCTTAATGACGTGACAATCGTTTGAGACATCATTTTTATTTGTGCTGAAATGTTTCTAATCATTTTACAATAAAAAAGGGACAGTTCTATTTGTGTGAAAACGAAATTCAAGGGATGGTAGTGATGTTTTCTGTTTTCTGTCAAATTGTTAAATCTAGAACAAGTAAAATGTTATCCTCACTAGCAAATATAAAAACACGTGTGAAATAATTATGTTATTATCATATATAAGTATATATAAAGGGAAGTACTCTTGAATTTTGATTCCATAAAAATACCCTGATAGGACTGTCCCTTTAAATGTTCTTGTGATCTTTTATCCTTTCAACTGTGTCGTTCCGGTCCAGGTGATATGGACTTTGGGGGAAAGACGTAACGGAAGACGAGGTTATCAGATGAATAAATGACTAAAAGAATTAATGACATTGCCCTTAGCTGTATTCAAACGTTCAGGTGTCACCCAAATTGGGGGGAAAGGTTGTCAGTTTCCAGTTCACCAGAGCAGAACAAATTCTGTTGCATCACTGCCCATCATCTGACCTCTGAATCACTCTTTCGATGGCCGTTCGTGAATACGGGCTCTTTCAAGGAATATTATAATCGTCAGCTTTGAGATTAAATTACAAATGAAATATTTACAACTTCAACATATGCTGTCGTTGTGATTATTGCCTCTATTGTGCTTCCGTGTCGGCATCGACAAAGCTTAGCTCCATCAATCGGTGTAGTTGCGCATGTCTATTAAATCACGTGATTACAGATGGCGGCCCCCAGGAAACCACCCGATGGGTGTCAAAAAACATTGTGTGGAAAAATCAAATTGGTTCTGCCTAACTTAACAGATTTAAAGAAACTTTCTGCACGCATTATTCTGTTAGTGAAATGGGGAGGCACGCAGAGTAATTACCCCCCTTGGCAGTATAACAACATCTCGCCATGTCTCGCCAATGTCCCGCGGGATATCCCATGATGTTATCTGTTAGAGTGGATTGATAGTCGCACAGAAAGAAGCCGAGGGGAGGAGGATGGTCGGGTAGATGGGATGGGCGGATGGAGGGAAATAAAAGTCGGAAGGGGCGGGAGGGCAGGTGAGTTCAGGAGGGGCGGGTAGAGAAGGGGTACATTACGTACTTTGTGGAGCGCCATGGAGGAGAGCGCTGCCGGAAGTCACTTTACGGAACGTGGCCTCGTTTTCGCTTCGAAGAAGAGCACGTGCTGTAGTCAATTACATTTCTATAGATGCATCCGGGTCTTCGATCTAGTGTCAACCCGTATGAGAACATATTCAATAACAGAAAGAATGGCTGGGTTTAAGTGTTGTCAGCAATATTTCAATTGAAAAAGACAATATATGTTGCTATTATAAACCATGTGGATTTAATCTGTTTCTCTAATCATAATCTAAATCTTTGTTTCATTAAATTCTTACATGTGAAATCAGAGACCATATATTGAATATATGGTCTCTGGTGAAATAGATAACAAATATGTGTCACTAAGATACATTGAAAATGAAACGTCAATAAATATGAATAATGGTTTAAAAGTTTCATAAAATTATGTTTGTTGCAATAACAAGTGTACCGATATTATCAATAACAACGCAATCAAATGTGCACTGTGGCTTTAAAATACATCAATTTGTTCCATTTCATCTCACGTAATGCAAAAATTCTGTTCTTCGACCATTTGGCTCGTGATCTAGATCAAAACAACAAAAACTATATGATAATATACAACTGGCATGAACTAAACTCTTCGGATTAATGAAAGCTATAGTAATTTGAGCCTCTTTGAAGTCTTGCTCCAATCTCTCTGTCTCTTAATGTTACTTTATGCCAAAAAAGATTTCATGTTCTTCAGGTTTTAAGACCCTCAAACGCGGAATGATCTAAAGCACAAAGGGAGGTCTGCCCAATAAGCCTGGAATCCATTAACGATTCCGCTTCTAATAACAGTGGAAACTCTTGTCGTTGAAGAAGACACTTGTTTTTATCTACTGTCGCTACTAGCGCCAATATGATGTGGAAAAATGCCGGTTGATGGAGGAGAGGGTTTAGTAGCAGGTGCTCGGGGGAGGGGGTTTGGGGAGGGGGAGGGGGTTAAGAATGATGTACAAGAGCAGTCAAAAACCCAAAAGACTGACTAGACTGTTAGCTCGGTGTGAATCAGTGTTCTGAATTTGTTAGGTTGATAATCACAGGTTATTGCGATTTATGTTGAGTGTATTTTACATGAATCATATGTCTTTGTTAGCTATTTACATTTCATTCCGATTCACTTTCCACTTTGAATACGTTAACCGGGACTTCTGAAAGATATGTGGAATTATTTTGCGAATCTTTTTGAAGAAAAAACAAAATAAATTCAGAGTATGCTTACTGATGAAACAGTTGGCATTCACGCCACATACTCTATCTCACGAAGAAGCATACACTTCGTTATCAGAATCTTGTTTTATCCACACAACATCATCTTAATTTCCGACGAGCCTGGATCGTCCCTATGAGCAAGTCTAGTGACAGGAACATGAGGGTTGATGAATGGGTGACCAGGGTCCACGGTATAACAGTATGTCCAGCCTACTAGAGTCATGTTCCTCTACCTGACAACTCCACCAGCTAGTACAGCTTCGTGTTAGATCTGTCAGCTCAAGGCGACTTACATACATGGATTAAAGGCTTGTTGTGTTCCTGAAGGTTACGCCTATTAAAGCTTCACGTAATTGCACATGTATGTACTCTTCTTCTTTAAGTGACATAATTGAAACGTGTTATATGTGTAAGGGACAAAAGGGCGTGTTTTGGTGATGTTTGTTTGGCAGTTTCATTAATTTGGTGAAATATCTTCTTTTGAGAATTTGAATCATTTACTCATCAAGAAGTGTTTTCGTTTATGTTAAATTGTATTCATTAATTGATGCATAAATCAACACTTATTAAAAATATGAGATCAGTTATTGTCTTGGTTCATTATATGATATCAGTACTAATTAAAGATACAGCACAGTAGTGATAATACATAGGAACATGCGGTATCTTTAAATACATATTATTAAGCACGATGTATGAAATCAAGAGATTATCCATCCGCCATGTACTCATTCCGTTTCAGGAGCACCTGTGGTAATAACACCTATTCACGTCTTTATTTTGTTTCCCTGATTCCCTGGTGAGGCATATTCAAGCACTTGTCTCCACAATGAGTATTAGAGAGGCGTCCACCCGTGAAGACAAGTCGAGCGTGCCAGCAACAACAGAAGACATTATGGAGCCTTACCTGGAGTCCGGAGTGCCACTGGACACCCACCGGACAATCTCCGGACACCCACTGACCGTTCGGGTAATTTGTGGTTGTATATCATGAGAAAGGGACACTTAGTGTCCAAGCGTGTTACACAGCTCAGTGGGATTCTGAACACACATGTCCAGTTTTTTTGTCTCGGTGTGTGGGACAAGATGTGTGAATGTCACGCCTCGGTAAGCCAATATGTTATGCTTGTGATGTAGGGCAGGTCTGCGACTTTGTTCTGGTTTCGAACCCCAAAAAGCTTCCTGATCCTGCACACAGTCTTTCTTCGTAAAATCACCTTTTAAACAATTGGTTTTGCTTGACATTCTGCATTACATTGACATTTCGTTAAAAATAAAAATGTGTACATCTTAATTTCACTTTGTATAGTACGAAACCTTGTGTAATCTTGGATACTTAGAAGTGAACTATCTGTAATCGTACAATTTGTACTTTTATGGGTAGAGTTTTTTTACCTCTAAGTCAGGCACAAATCACAAGCACTCTCTGACCCCATAGTTTATCAACTCTGCCACCAAGACGTAATTCATGATATCTTGATTTGATAGTGATTCTTAACATCTAAAGAATTGATTCTGTGAAACCGTTGACAATATAATACGTGGAGGCTTAAATCATTACATAATTTAAAACATACATTTGACATGAGACAAAATGTGTCTACCACCAGACAGCTACCAAATATAGCCTGCGTCCTTGACGGAGACCGGAGAGGCAGCACAGTACCAGGAAGTGAACACATAACACATAGAGCTGGCCTGTGGCTGGAGGCGGTCTGCTAGAGAACTACATCATTACAAGCATCTCATCACTACACTCTAGTGTACTGTTCTGTATGTCCGACTCACACTTGTTATGTGACCACAGATGCATCAGTCAGTCTCCGAGACCAGAGCAGCGCCATTACCGGCCGCGACCAGTGTAAGTGCCGCTAACAAAGAATACACCGTTATCAGACTGTCCCGGATGCCAGATGTGTTTTACTTTGAAGTTGGAGGCGTCCACAAAGCCTTATTTTCACGTTGGAAATGTCGTCTGCTTATCGGAGCCCCTAGGGTGATGTCGTCTGCTCGCATCCTCCAGTACTCCTGCTGAAGTCAGCGTGGCCACCACAAACTAGTAGCACCCAAACAATAGCCTACTTCAGTGTACGCATTAAGCATTATTTATGCCGATTGCGACTCTCATGCATTAACTACAGACGTTGAGAGCTCTCGAGCCTGCTTTGCTCTTCAAGCCGTCTTGAAACGACTCTGGAGACGTATTTGAAGCTCTTCTGTTGCAAGACGCGAATAGTGCGTGCCCAGGGCACTCTCGAAGCCTCCCTGCAGCCTGCCCAGCCAGTCAAGTCAGCGTGTAGAGCCTCTTGCACATTCACAGCTTAGAAGGTCAAGACTTGCTTGAGAGCGCCGTCATCACGGATCTCAGATGGTTTGAGACGTTCTTCAAATGCATCATGCTGGATATTTGATCTTCAAGATGGAGTTGTCGGTCTTTTGAGATCTCTTCAATGTTAAGCATGAAATAATGATTGCGTTTGAAGGGTTCGTTTTACTTGAGACCAGATGTGTCGCTGTGTGTTTATTCTTCAGGCCGCGGTAATATCGGTAATTGTGTTTGCTGATTCTACGTCGTCGTTTTTCAAAATGTGAATGTTTCCCCGAGATGAAAACCGACTATTGTAAACCTTAAACGTTGAATAAAATCATGTTTGCATTAACGCTTTGATAGAGATAATTCAATAATAAGAAAACAACCAAACCTAATGTTTGATAATCGCATACAAAGGGTATTTATTTCGAGTTGTTTTACCATTCATTCTTTTTCGTAATCGAATATCAATGAATACAGGAAACGCTTATTCCCATTCTCAGAAACTCATTTCAATTTCTATTGGTCGATTATCGTATATGTAGGTAATTTATGCCAATGAACAATGGTGATAGTTTTCCAGATCTAATTGTGCCTATTAGCCTGAGATTAACATCCTTGGGGAGCTGTGCCTTTTACAACTACCGGACAGAATATTTGAAGTGTTTTCTAGATTAAATATTATGTAAGGAAATTGTTCCAAATAATTTTGATTTAACACAACTATTCATCGACATAGAAGACATTACATGTCTGTTTGAAAATCAATAAAATGTGTCTATTTTTCACACATTTTTAAAACTTAAATTATGTAAATTCTAGTTTCTTCCCCTGCCAATATTATACAATTATATATTGAAAAAATATTTGCCATACACCATTTATCATATTCAAACTACTACAAACCATTTATGTTATGTTATTAAAATTATTATCAACGTACCGTAATCAAATGCATCGCTTGTCGTATAAAAAACAGAGTGATGTTTACTTTCTTTATATTTAAGTTAAAAGGTATAATGGAATTGTGGCTAGATGGTAATTTAAGGCGTTTGGTATTATCAGTGCAATAGGTACCCGTATCCTGCAAAGGCCTCTTCCAAAATTACAAGAATCAATTTTACTGTAGTTATCACATGAGGCAATATGATGTCAATGTTTCTGTTTTTGACAAATACCAAAACATTGCCATCGATTCTAAATGACCCTAACACGTCGCATGCTTGATGCGTTCCTGTATATTTATCCATACAGAAATGTGACTAGAAACATATACATCGTCAACTTGTCATACGAGATTCTCAGGAAAAAATACATGTGATTACAGTTATGATGACGAAATGCATAACGTTTTAAAGGGGCAGTAGCACGTTTTTTGAAAATGATATATTTCAATTTTTTAAAGTACATTATATATTAAGTATATTATTTTGATAGTTTCAATCCATGGTCAGAGAACAAATCATAAAGATTCATATAAAGTCCATTGCCTGCCATTTTTGTGTGAACACCTTAAATTCTTTGTGTGTAAGCAAACGAAATTGCATGGCTGAACTTACAACATATATTTGATTTATTACTGCTTCATTTAGTCTTAATACTTTGTTTTTCAATTGGAACCATTTATTTTCATTTTCCTGACATCACCTTATATTTCCTCTAAAACGTGCTACTGTCCCTTTAACAAATAGTATAACTGTCATACAACTTTCACGCTGTATTTCGTATAATGATAAAATATTATTAATGCGTTATCCAATTGAGCTGTTTCGTACAGAATACAAATTTCTCTCGAGTTGATATGACCCAAGAGATAAGGTACTCAGGGTGAAAATATGAAAATAATACTCAATATCAATCAACCGCATGATGTTATTACCTGATGTACATATATGATTAAAGCAGATGTCGACTTCTACACAGTAAGCGAGGTAGAGCGTTACCATAGTTAATGAGGGTCCAAGCTGTGTGTATAGTGCTAGGTAATAAACAATGTCATTAATTTATTGTCAATGGACTTGTGAACTATACGGCCATCTACCTGTACCAATTACAGGGCAGGTAGTGTTGGGGTCATTCTCTCCCCACAGAGGCAACTCAGTGTATTACTTTGATCAAGCATCTGTTCGAATTAAACCAAATCTGTGTCAGTTTCCTCTGGCGGAAAACAATTGCAGTTTCCGGCAGTTTCCTATAGCGGAAAACAATTGCCTCACGATCCATTTTTTAAAAAAGCAAACGATAACACTTCTCGCATGGAAAGGGTGTTCATACCACAATCTCTTTGCCACGATTCAGTGGCCAAAATGATGATTTTAGGACAGCGTCGCTGATTGAACAACTAACTTTGATTGCATCAAATCAGCGTATCCCACTCTAGCCGACAAACTCGGCTAAATAGAAGAGAGGCTAGATCGTAGTCATATCTAACCCTTGATGTCGACCCTTGTCTTTTCTGGTTTGATGAACAGCGCCTTCTCCAGCGATAATTTTTTACCCCTAGTTATCTCCCTTGCTACAGCAAATTACCGACGCTTGTTTTGTGTCTGTGTTGGTTGACCTCAATTTATCAAGTTTGTTAAATCTTTTAAAACAGTTATTTTCTCGGTTGTTTTCGGAGTTATAATACTTGCACTGATTGATTGACCATACCATTTTGTGAGGTAGGTAGGTAGGCTGAAATGAGCATGTTTGGAAACTGACTTTTTAAGCTTTGTGAGGAAGCTGGACCGATCCAAGAAGGAAGGGTTGAGGAGATTAAAACCCCTTTTCGAAAATTTAAAGTTTTAAAGTTCGACTTTTTATGCCATTGTTTCCTATTTACAATTTTACTTCGATTCGTGCTTAGGATAAATGCAAAGCTATTCTTATGTATATATACCCTTTAGCAAAAGTGGACCATTCCAATTGGAGATGTAGGTAATGAAACTAATTAACCTGAGCGCCCGAGTGAACAGGTGAACATCGATATCATTTCTCGGGGCGGTGAAACATTAATGACTTTTATCAGATGTTCTCTGCTGTCTGTGACACGCTACACAATTTAACATCAAGTTATGCAACGTAGCGTTGATCATCAGAGAGTTGGGTTCAATATGACTCGATTATCGTGTTGATATAGGTCGCGTTTCACTTGACATGTACCCATGATAACAGAAGCAGATGAGATAGTATATACAACATCTGAGGCGCAGCCGACGATCTTGCAGTATCGAACCGAGAAAACTACTGTCGTCCATGTTTTTTCACTGATAACCGAATTATGATGGCTATCTGAGAACCAAACCATGATGTAGTTATCAAGGATAACGACCTAAATACCATCACTAATAACCTCAACACGTTCTGTATTATTGTATTATTTTGTGACCGCATTATATGAATTTTCCATTGGGTAAACAAAACTCGGCAAACCATGTTGAACTCTATACGATGACTTTGGTGAACGTATACCTTATCAAACACAATATATATCTAAACAACTAAGTATGATATTTACGGAATATTAATTTCTAGCAGATAATGGATACTTGATTGCTGTGGATTTTGGTAAACCTTGCGATTTTGATCCGGAAGAGTCCACCAAATACAAATTATTTTTTTTTCATTATTTCTTGAGCTTTGGTAATCTGAAATTGAGATTTCTCAGTATAGTGGTGATATTGTCTTGTCTATAAGTTAACAATTGCAAATATGCTATATCATAATTTTTCTGTTTAAAGTTGCAGAATATCTGCGGATAGTTCCTTTACCGTAGTCAAACAGTGCAGACAACTTTGTCTAAAAAGCTATATGAAACATCAGCATTTCAATGGCTTGTTTTTTTATATTGGTTCTAGCTTTAATAAATTTAGCTAAAAAGTTATTATAACGTCCTCTTGTTGATCTAAGATTGCATTTCTGATTGATGCTGTGTGGAGCTTCATTCGGAAAATCCCGAGCGACCATCTCTATGAATACTTCGATTACTTGAAATTCAATTTAAATTTCTTCTTGTCTTCTTTCTGCAATTAGTATAGTCAAATTTGTCAATATTGGTCAACATTGTGATATTTTGTTTTCACAGGAGATATTTCGAAACGATAATTTTATAAGTTAATCAAGAGTTTTAGCATTTTGGACCCCAGTCTTGCATAAATCCCCTCCCATTACGATCCTCTAGTAATATCAGTATCAGCTTACAGTATGATGAGAGAATGAATTGTCTTCATCTATTCTAAAATAACAAAACTTGGTACTATGCTGATTGAAAAAGTCGGACTCAAGCGAACTTACAGAACTAATTACGGTAACCTGCCCCTTTACGATTTGATCAATCTATTTAAAACTAGCTGTAACGTTATATGCACCAATTATTGTACCACAGAGGGAGCGTTAGCATTAGGCTAGTTTTAACTAGATTGTAATATGATCAGATTTGATTAATTTGGAAAGACAGACAGATAATGTTGCACATGTAAGATAAGACGATTTCTCTTGATCATTTCTGAATGCCCTAAAGAAATTTGCACTTAAAAATATTTAAACTTATTGACCAAATTTCGAGACAATCTACCTATGGTATTTGCAAGAAATTATTCCCAGTGCATGAGTTTCACTTAAAACAAGATATTAAGAAAAAATCACTTCTTCACCGTAAACATGCATATATAACACGGGTAACCATAATGACGGTTGGTGAACACACTGGCAATAAGTCATCAAGCAGGTCTTTCTTTGTCTTCTTACCATACCGACAATAAAACATCGTTGCACTTCCGCTGAAACTAAAAACATATTTCCAATCAAGACTATCCTACTTCAAATGTACTTCTCTGTATATCAAACCGAAGACGTATTGTTAATTTTGCAAAACATCCGAGATTTTCTTAACGAGAAAGTAGCGTGACTGCCTAGATGAATCATTTGATACCAAATGAATTTCAGAAAAGGAAGCAGGGAAAAGAAATTCCTAATCAATAGGGTAAAAAGCTTTCCTTTGATCATAAAATAATGCTGAAATAGAAAGCCACATTATTTCAGTAAATGGGCGACCATTGATTCTCCGGGGACAGTGATTGATGCAGAGTGTGTGGGTTACATCTCGCCATATTCTTACGTACTAATCAGGGAAGATCGGGTCAATAACAGGAGACGATCATCAGTCAGAGTTACTCCCCTTTGTTCAAGGACACCGGGAATTTCAATAGCCTTTTGTCAAGTTTTGCTAGATTCAAATATTTTGTTTATTGAGATTCAATAGTATACTGTTTGACCACAATAAAAATTGAAAAGATAGGACATTTTTTTTCCTCTGATGAGATTCGAATTATCGTAAATAGGGCTAAACTAGTAAGCCTATTATTATAAACTCTTTAAAGAAAATGAGGACAAAATTGTTGTAAGCTTTGTATATAGAATATGAAGTGTAATATAGACATTTGAATGAAAATAATCCAATTAAGGAACTTGTTTTTCTCCATAAAATAACTCATTTATCGATAAAGATACTTTATTGATAAAAAGGGTTACTTTATTGATTGTCCATTGCCCATTGATGTATAGTATTATGTTTGTATGAATGTACTGCTGACATGTAAATGTTGGAACAAATAAAACAAATTGTTCAAAATGATACCACAGCAATCGCAACTTATGGAAAATGTGAATGAATTATCAAATTTCATGACACGCAAAGAATGTTCAAATCTGCTTCAATACCATAAATATACATATGACTGTGTCGCATTGTCTGATGTTTTGATAGGTAAACCAACCATATACCTGACCTTCTTTATAGATTCATAATTACTGGGGTATTATTATTAACCACCCTATACCATAACTAATAACAATATTCATTTATGGGCTATATATATTGTCAATATACGTGCATGTTCATCGCTATGAAAAGTTTATAATGTAAGCTTTTGATATTGTTTGAGATGCAATGAGTTTGAAAGGTTTTACGGGAAATATGTCATTATTTCAACATAACATTGTCTCGCCAACCATTCGGAGAATCTCTAGACAAAACAATATACAAGATTACTTTCTTTACATACTGTGCAAGTGGGAATATAGTTTTATCAATTATGTATGATAAGCTTTTAAGATAACCAGACAATAGAAGTAAGACAATAAATATTGTTTTCATGTACCATTGATCATTGTACGACTACATATTCAAATTATCATATTGAATAATGAGGTGCCTCACAGGCTATGTTCATCATGGGGTTGTCATTATCATATTTCCATTAATTTAATGGCGTATTTATTTATATATAATTAAGAGAACCGTATAGAAAAAGGCTATTGAATCATTTCTAATTTACCATTAAACGATTACATAATTAACAAATAATAAGATGCTATCGGACAACAATGCACTTTATAGTGTCAGTTCATATTGGCATTGGAGATATTTCCTTTACTATTCTTAAAGGCGTTTATGACATACTTGATTCAAAGTAAACAGCCTAAACAGTATCCACTCTAGGTAACATTTCAAGCACGATTCCCTGGTCAAGGCGTCAATTGATATTACCTTGAAGGTGGAGTGCCATATGGCCATTCCCAGATAAGTGCGTGGAGTAGCGATACCCGATACCCACCATATTTCACATATCATCCACTATAAATACACCCTATCTTTTCTTGTTTGCTCTCCTTATTCTAAGCTGGCGTTTGTTTGGCTTTTGTGACAATCCTAAATATTCATAGCACTCAAGTAGCTGGTAGCAATCCCCCTGGCTCACACTGGGTGCTGTATCTCTGTCCGACAGTGCGCTTCACACTTCGTCTCACATCACACCTGAAGAATCCTCACAATATACCTACCCACTTGGTGTGTTTACACGAACCCTAGCCAACAACGTACCCGTTTACCTGGGGGTGGGGAGGCGGAGGGAGGGGGGGGGGAGGGTACGGGGTCTGTCTATTCTCTGCACCAGTGGTTACCAGCGAATAATCCGACTCCTATAATTTATGGTTGCTTGCAGAACGGCGCACTGTCCCCGGTGCTAGTGAGGTCTGGTCTGCTCACTGCGGCCCAACTAATCCCTTTAGTGAGTGCAGTCTCGTGGAACACTGGTCCAACTCGTCCGCGCTGATCCGGAACCAGACAAATATCTAAGTGTTTTACCTTCTCCCTCACCTGTCAGGCCTAGCAGGGTGTTCAGGTATTCGTGGTACCGGCGATCATTAGAAGGACTCACCTGATTGGCCGAGTTGGGTGTGAAGGGGTGGGGCTAGATGGTTGTGACGGGCGAATGACATTCGTAAGGCAAACAGGTTTTGCGAGCTATCTGGTATCGGCTGTAATACACTAAATAGCGGATGATTTGGTTCAACTCTGCCAAGCATAAAAGGCCGGCGAAAATTGCTGTTACAATTATCATGTATCTAGCTTTTCCCACACGGCTGGTTGAAATAGGCTCTTTGTGCGGTGCATTCAGTGGCCAAATAAGCGTATACAAGACATGGAGGAAATCAAATGACAGGAGGTTCATCTCCGCTAGTATTGTCCATGCTTTGTGACATTCGTGTCTGCTACAAGACAATAGCGTGAGTGTGTGGATTCATTTACAGAACTGGTTGGTAGGGGGTGGGGTGGATGTCTGGGTGGAGTAGATGTCTGGGTGGGGTGGGGTGGATGTCTGGGTGGGGTGGGCCGTTGTGGATGGTCGGATAGTGGGGGATGATGATGGGGATTGTTGTTTGAAGATGGACTTGCAATTTCAGAAAGACGGCCAACGGCTTCAAAGCATAGATGAAGATAATGTTATCATAGACAGTCAACTTCTTTATTGCATGAATTTCTGCAATAGAGAAGTTGACTATTCATAAAAACTTGTAATTATTCATCGAGTCAGCTTCTAGAATGTATTTCAAAGAAGTTAAGCGACATATGTTGATTATAGTAAATACTCAAAACGTACAAAACACAAGTTACATGACCATGCACAACAAATTTACCACTCAAAGTAATCTAGATTTGAGACCCCTGCAGTATACGGATGTCACAGACATAGCTATTTCTTCTTTTCAATTGTAAGAGACATTAAAAGGCACTTTCTCTCAGCAAGGACTTATGTTTCATTTTGTATTTATACGCATTTACAACATGAATATGTTTTATCGCCTTACCAAATAAGGATGTTTCATAAATATGAAAATCCCCCTTCTGACCCTGCAATAGTCTGCCCAATTTTTAACAGCCCCTGAAACAAAATATCTTTATAGCCCCATGCAAGTCTATGTTATTGTAGCAAGTCTAGATAACTGCAGTTGAAAATGAACAGATTCAGGGGGCTCCTTTCAATTTCAATGGTAGATAGCTGTATTTAATGCGTATTTTCATTTTAGAAACTAAATTTAGTCCCTGACAGACACACTTGTCATGTACAGAATGGGTTCATGGCGGACTACGCTTAAAGGATTTCAAATCAAAATGCACATTTCTTTTCATTAAATGTTTTCATACCACTTCGATTCAAATAAAAGATCTATTCTGTTGGCGTGGAAGGAAATAATGCTAAAATTAAGTTTCAAGCTTTATAGAAGCCGGCGGCTCTATCAGAGCAAACTAATATTTAGATTTGAGGGAATTATATTTGGTCAAACATTAAACCCCGTGTCCCAGAGGAGAGCACGACCAGTGTTTATGGAGAACCATGACGCCTTTAAAATAATAAACGTCAGAAGTAATCTGAACAGTGTTAGCTTTTTATTGTTGCGTCTTAATGCTCCTTTCCTTGATGTAAATTCACCGAGCATTTTTTCATTTTGTTAGCATGCGTAAAAGGATGTGAATCTATCGCAGCCACAGAGGGGAAAGTTTAAAGGAAATGTGAGTGAGAATCGTGTGTGGTGATGAAGTGACGAATGAAGTGATTAGGTAACTGGTGTGTCATGGGGGCTTAGTGAAAAACTTAATGAGATTGTAATTAATCGTATGGAAGTAACCACGTTATTATGTGAATATGAAGTACAGGAAAGTTTGGTATAGGGGAACTACAAGAATGAAGTTCATTTTTTAATGTTTTTGCTGAAAAAAACTGATCACGCGTCCATGTTCTCGACGCTAAAAGAGGGAATTATGATTAATGAATATATAGTGAAAACATATTGCACACAATCCTAGATGCTTATATAGGACATGCATGTACACCTTTCTGGCTGTTTAATTGGAGTATGTATACATACTGGATGTGTAACACATGGCATACCAGATAGATAAAACTTACTTATTTTCAAATTTACTCATCCCGAGGTTAAAATTTTATTCTTTTTTTTATATTCTAGATTGCTAGACTTACTAAATAAGATCTAAACTTTTATAATGAAAAGTGGTGATTCAGGACCAGACCCATAGCTTTAAGAATTTAAGATTTTGACTTCCAGTACATATTAGTAAATCAAATATATTATAGCTGTGTCCTATGCGTAATCCGTTTTTTTTATTTCTCAAGTAACATACGATTATGAAAATTGATATAACCCTTTTATTATATCTGACGAATTTAATTTCACTTGAATCTAACAACAAACGTATTTTCATTCTTAACAGCGTCTACTACAATAGGAGACAGCTTTGAGTAACTGAGATCTCCGCGAGAAAATCTAATCCCCTTGAACATTCTGTCGCCTATGAATAAATATGAGCTATAAATTATGTATTTCAGCAAGAAATTGCACTACCATTGTTTTGCCTTTTATGAATATCGCCTAATAATCTCTGAATCATATGACTTCCATGCCCTATATCAATTTCAATAACACCACACCTGGTCAGATAGCAGAAAGTTGATCTGAAGATTTAATGAACAACGAAATAAACAGGTCATTATTGATAATTGACTTAGCTCACAGTTCACTGATTGTTAATTTCAATATATTACTTTGGTATCATAAATTCCAATTAAACCCGTATTGACTTTCTAATTATTGCCATGTGCTCTTCAAAACGATTTGTACGTGAAGGTAAAACACTTCCAAAAAATTCCGTTTAATGAGTTGAAGGTTGGGAAAAAAAATTTAAGCTCGAGTGGTTCTTTTTCTAACTTATGAACCGAAATGATAAATATTGAAATTTCTTTTTTTTTTACCAAATCCTACTTTTAATAGTAGCTATTTTTCTTACATTGTCATGGTTGAAACATAACGCAGCGAAGGAATTGAGTTCGGACTTCCATCCACTAGTTACTTATATATTTGTACGTATTAGCATGGTCAATGTAAAATGTCTAACTAGGTCTTCCCATTAGAAAAAAATGACTTGATAGAAAACAGTCACCGACAAGACAATTGTCAGAATCTGTAATTAGTTCATATCTGTGAGTGACCCTTTCCCCTTGGGAAAATATAACAGATCAACATGTAAGTGATAATAGCCGATTGTCATGTCAGTAAGAACTTGGAAGTAGTTTGATGTTGTACCGACGAAAAATATAGATTAGACAAGCCGTATACTTTCAATTAAATTATACAGTTGTAAAACGTTTCACGAAAATATGTATTGAAAACATGAAAGGATATTCCTGTCTACAATTAAGGCTAATCTATCAACCCTGGAGCTACCGTCCATCAATCTAGAACTTCAAGCATCACGGCTCCCCCAAAACGATCATCAGTAATTCCTTGTGTAAATGCCCCTCCCCAACACGTCACCTCCCCCCTCTGGTCTCCAATTGTGGGGTGGTGTCACACTCAGCCGTGTTAATGGCGGGGCGAGGCAGTGGTGTACCACAACTTATAATTACACCAGGGCAGAGATGCTACAATCAGTCTGGACACACCAGACACTGGCAAGCAAAAACTGTCATGTCTACATAATCACACACAATGATGGCCTAAGTCCCCCGTGCGACCGTTGAATGGCTAAATAAGCAGGGTGATACTTTATGTAGAGTCGCAGGAAGCGGAGCGGAGCGGATGGGCGAGTCAAGCAGTACGTGAGAAGTAAAGATATGAAGTTGGTTGAGGTGGATATTGCGGATGTGTGAGACAGAGTTAGGTGAGGGTGATGCAGTCCATGGGGTGGAACGTAATGGAAGACAGAGGTTGTAGGGGAGGTTATAAGGTTGGAGAGAGAGACAGAGACAGACCTGGGATGGTAGCCATGGGTTCAGTTGGTAGGTGGAGATACAGGTTAAAGGGTATAGTAGGCGAAGCCAAAACGAAGGGTAGGGGAATCTTGAGCTGGTTCTGTATGAAAAACAGAGTATGAAGGGTAGATGAGTAGATAGCTGGTCAGATTCCCAATGCAGAGGTTGAAATTGGGTAGGTGAAAAAAAGGTTATTCGGAATACAGAGACAGACAGATTGATAATAAAGAGGGGAAACATATTATTTATCTTATAGACCACAAACTCATTTTACGTTGTGTTTGACTGATTACGCGAGAGGGGATTGTGTTCGAAGCAAAACGAACCCAAAAGGGTCTATGATAACAATATTTCAACTCAGTTGCTGTGGTACAGTGGTAGTGTCGGGATTGGTGTGTGTGGCCGTGTATACGGGGTCCAAATTTTATATCGCCAACATTTTTGGAGTAGAAATTACTTAGTTTGACTAACCATAACATTCGTTATTTTAAGAGGGCACGATAACAGCTTGCATTCTTGGGACATTACTTAAGTAATTTCCATGTCCTGTTGGACAGAAGACAATTACTAAAAGTAACTTCCCCAAGAAAAAAAAATATATATATAGTGACGTCACAACAAGTGTAGATAGAGCTGGAGGTTGGTGAAGACGGTTACAGGAGGGATGCTGACTAACGGGCTTGTAGAGTTTCGACATGCAGTTTGGAGGGTCGTGAAGAGAAGGTTGATGGGTAGGAGGTAGTCCTGCTTCATGACTGTGTATTATATATGCGCCTTTAAACAGTCTAGGTCTAAATTCTGCAAGTCTAGATTGACTGAGCCTCAAGAAATAAAATAATATAAATGAAGGTACAGTAATTATTTTGAATATTTCATAGACTAAATTTTAGTTTAGGTGGGAGGGTAAGTAGACAGACAGTTAGAGACTGATGTAAAACTAGAGTTAAATTACAAGAGAAGAGACATGACGAGATGCAAGTGCTATAAGAATATTTGAATATACGTGTACAACTGAATCAAAACATCGTTGCAATTGGGTCCTCTGTGAATATATGGGTGTTTGAAAGTGAGAAAAGGAAAGACAGTTTGATACTGTGGGTCACATCACGAGGAGATTGAAGAAGCAAGGAGAAGAACATTGCTATCTGGGTGAACGAGCAGATGGAGATACATATTGTTTGCGTTCTAATCCGCCGTAAAGTGAGATGATAGATTTAGGCTTTAGGTTACTTGCTTGAATTGTTATTAAAGTGTTTATAGTAAGTATTTCTAGGCGGTGATCAGGGATCAAATAAAGCCTGATAATACGTATGGCAAGTCCTGATGCCCGGCTAAGAGTTTGGTGAAGGGTATAATGCGAGACTGAACGTATGAAAGAGGATTAGGCTGTTTAAAAGCTTAGGTAGTTTGGTATTTAGTTTCTGTGGAGGGAGGGGGCAGGTGTGGGCTGGGGAAGGGTAGACAGATGGGGGTGTGGGGGCAGAGAGAGGGAAAGATCATGCCCCTCTAGTCCTTCTCGTCTCCCCAACCTCACAACCCGTTCTACAAGCAGCTAGGCAGTTGTCGGGCAAAAGGAATCTGTAATTGACCATGTTTTCCCTGATCAAAGAGACAAGTCCACAATTTACACACAGAGCACAAGGGACAAGGTCCTCAGCGTGCTTGATAACGAATACAAGAGGGAGTTAGCATTAGAAACCGTGTAATTGGAGACACTTATCTCCCGCCACGCTTGAAGACGTCCACTGAAAAGTATACCTACACAAATGGCTTATGATCCTCTTTCTTTGTATGTCGATTCTATCAAGATTTCCTCTATCCAGAAGATGAGTGGGTTCCGCGCCTGAGTTGGTCTGCTGGTGACAAGACACTGCAGAGGACTCGGGCGGAGCTTCCACCCAGTCAACTGTCGTCTTCAACCTGACACTCTCTGATTGGCCGGGACAGGAAGAATCCTCACAACCAAACAGCTGTCAGGGCAGGTTAGCTGGGTGAGTGAGCGCCAAATGTCAACACGATACTCTGTTTTCAAACCAAGTTGGGCAGAATAACGGGCTACTGTTTGAAGGACCGCCACTCGCCCTGCACTACATTAATGAGTGATTTGAGGCCCTGGGATTAGACGTAGTGTAGATGGCGCTCCGAGTTGACTGCTCGGCCATTGAGGGTCGCACACCGGAACTAGAGAGTTGTCTACGCTTCGTGCTCCCCAATGGAAGGCTCCACCTGACTGAGTCCCTACACTCACTAATCTTCCTGGAATGCAACTCTATTGCGGATCTTAGTCGTATTTCACGATCTCACCCTTTATGCTGGACTTGCCTTACTCTACAATCAGAGTAATTGGATTGGCGAATTTATCGCTATGTCTTGGAGGTGTCCTTGGCAGGGGATCTCAAGGGGAACAGATTAGCTAGATAGCCTGCCTGAAAGACGAACACATGGAAATGTAGAGAATCCAATGAATGGACAAGATCTCAGTTACACTCTAACCAGTTCCATTCCCGACCTTGTCTCTTTGACGCCAGGGCTGACCCACTAATCTCAAGAAGTCACCGAAACAAGAGGAGGCGACACGTTGTATTTCACTGCTCCATTTGTCTGACTTCATGAGGAATTAATCCCCGGTTCTCCGCCAGTGTATAGCTGTTGTTGGCGCTCCCTGTCTCTCTGTCCGTCATAAGTCAAACTATACACACTGTTTTCATTCTGGCGACTTTATACCCTCATTGGACGCGGATTAATTCCATTAAATACCTGTTAATATCAAACAAGGGACCGTCTAACGAGTATTTTCGAGTACAACGGATGATCTTGAGAAAATATTTTCGTTTACCAAACCACGTAGTGTATAACTCAACATTGGCTTTCTGAAGTAACCTAAATAAAGTTTTTCCGTTGCCAATGTAAAACGTCTAAACCAATGTCTTACTTTGGTTGGAATGAAAGAGAAGACTTAAGAATTTCTGATATATACTAATAATTATGAAAACCATAGCATTTTGGATTAGGCTATATGCTTACTCCTGCATATACTTCCCAACAAAAGACTTCAGTCAGGAAAATGTTCATTGTTGCCCAATGAATGCAAACTACTTTCTTACAAACTATTTTCTGGTTCTGAAATGAATGATAATTGGAAATGTGAGCTGTACAGAAAGCACATTTTTGTAATTTTTGGAAAGAGTCCCTTATTAATTTGAATGAAAAAGTACACATTAAGTTCACAGAGTTAAAAGACACTAAATAGATTTAAATACTGGTATTGTTTTGGGAAAATGACCTTCTTGTATTTTTCCGATCTTGCAACATCAGCGTATATGTGTCCGCGTTATGCTCGGAGACATACGTTGATGTAGCAGGATGATTTTTCCCCAATTTTATGAAGACTATTGTCTAAATGCACGGATATTGAAAAAAAAACGATCGTGTTTTTCAGCGTTAGGTATTTTTAAAGAGCTTTTCAAAATTGAATAACAGAAGTCTCAGTATTTCCTTTAATTCCAGTTTAAGTTTAATTCTGATGTCATAAATGACAACATAAAACAGTTGTGAAATCATTGGATCATATCGGTTTCGTCCTCCGAGTATGATACCGATATCGAGGCCTGATTTTTTTTATCGCTCTCAAAGTAGCGTAAAGGTCGGATATAGATTGCCTCTCGGGTCCACATTACAATTTCTTCAAATGCTTTAATGATGTTACTTTTGAGTCTTAATAACTGTCTGGATGCCATTCATCGTCTTCCTATGTTTTTACCTATAAAAGTTCACTTAACACGTGGCACTAAAACAAAGTATTTGTCAAATAATGATCCTAATAATTTTCCTATATACAATTCACTCAATACATGTAATTTAAAGAAAGCATTTGTCAAACACCGTTGTTGGCTTAAGTCGTGTTAAAATTAATATCCAACAGGTTTGGTCTGAATTATAGTTCACCCTTAAACAAGTTCATTCACAAAACTTAATTAACTTTTAACCTCCCGCGGATAGAGCTGGTGTTAATGACACGACCTGTACCATCACCACCTGAAATGAAATATATCCGGACTTAACAGTTCATTTCCTCCCGTGTTTGTTAGAGACTGGACACATGATAGATGACATTAAACTTACCACTTTACGACACTGAGCACGCGATCACCTGGCAACGGTTGTCATAGTAATTAATGTCCTATACTTACCTACCAATTCTAGTGTGAAAATCAGTTTGCAGTTCGACATTTCAACACCTACAAACTGACAATGTGTCATAGGACTTGATAAACTGATAATTGCGTCAAGCGACTGAACGTTAACAGCTTACATTTTGTCTTGGTATGTTTTTTTCGACCACACTTCATGTTTCAGTACAAATTCTTGTTCATTTTCGAGATTAGTCATTTGATTTTTTTTTATTTAAAAAGATGTCTCATGATAACTCAAATGCTATATTGCCGACGTCTCAAAAGCCAATTTATGCCTGGATGCCAGTTTTACTCATGTATATTTATTATGTATGTATCTTTTTGTAACTGACCTGTGACCTGTATTCGAACCAATATTTTTTTACATCCAGTACCTAACTGATAGTGGCAAATAATGTCCCATTAGAATACCATGTTTTCGAAAATTTCAGTAAACTTTTGAAAAATCCTTATAAGCTTTTGGGAACAAAACGTTGAGTGTTTAATGAACAATTATAATAATAAATGGTAAAACAATGATAAAAATGACGATTAATCTGTCTAGTTCTTTTCAAATTAATAGTTTTTGTTATGGTATAGAAATAAATGAATAAAGCTTAAAATACAGGACAGAATCATATGTCTAAAGAGTATTTCATACTAAGAAGTTTTTCTACAGCTCTAGTCCAACTCATAATGATCCCGCAATAATGTAATACATAACATTCGCTATGTCCATACTCTCTAAAGTTCAGACTTTAATTGTGATGTTTAATTACGTGGCCTAAAATTAATTCCAAATTACATATTATTAGGACCCAATATGTAATAACATAAAAATATATGTAATGTAGTATTTGCTGAGGTGTAACTTAACAATTTGTTTCAAATAGATGTTACTCTTCAATAACTTATATATACTGTAGACTAAATGGAGGTTTAAGTTTACAATTTGTTTTCAATATATATAAGTCTTAAATAACTTTACTATACGACTGAAATAAACTGCAATGTTTATACGTTATTAGTTAGAAGATGGGTCACCATTGCCGCAGCAGCATTGAACAATAAAATCCATGGGCATTTGCAATCTAAGGGAAATAACTCTTGTCGTGTCAGATAAAAGGCCTATTTGACAACTGTACTGTTCTGAGATAGTACTGGTTCGACTCTCGGTCATTCAGAGCGTTATCACTCCCGGGAAGCTTGTTCCAGCTAAAATGACATTGTACCGAGTTTTTGTTACTATTTTAAGTAATGCTACATCTGTTCGCGAGTTTTATAAACACCCTCTGGTCATGTTTAGTGAGCGTACCAATGAATGTAAGCATATGTTATAAGATTAAGTTTAATTTCTTGTACAGTATTCATGTGGTAACAAATGCATCATGTAATTTTATGTATGAAAAATCAATTTAGTAAACTATAAATGGAATAAGCTTAATATATTGAATAAAACACTTGTAAAATCAAAATTATCATTCAAACTGTCGAAAATGAAAATGCACCATTTTCTTGAAGACGCAAGTTTCCTAAATTCTTTAAGACGTCATTCTTGGATGACGCTTCTTAAAGATATTCACAAAATTCTAAAAATGGGGTGTTCCGACATTGGGCGAGTTATGCTCCGCAATATACCGAGTTGGATGTTCCGCGTATGTACCGAGTTCACATTTCTTTACTGAGGTATGAGTAGATATCAAGTGTTTCTACTGTCAAAAACCCTTGAGAATTCAACTATTGCGGTTCAACACTGTATTGTTGACAACAATGAAGAAGAAATTGACTTTTTCAAGAAAGAAAAACTTGTTTATCGTTCCATCCGATATGGAAAGAGAGGATGTGATATGTCGTGTTCATTTGATGAAGAATTGGCAGATCCTAATACAAATAAACTATCCCTGCCATTTTTCAATAGCCCTGCGAAAAAGTTCAGAAATCAAAAAAAATAAACAGAAGAAAGTGTTTCTACTTCTGGGGATACAATGGCACAAGAACCCGATATTGTAAATAAAATGTAGGTAAAACGTGGGTAAGAAAGACCCGTCCCCCCTATAAATAGAGTATTATAGAGGGGACGGGTCTTTCTTACCTACGTTTTACCTACATTTTATTTACAATATCGCTTTCCTGTGTACAGTGGGTGCCACAGCTACACATCACATTGACATCACAGAATAGTATATACTTTTGAAACGGAAGCATTTCGGAATCACGATAACACGGAACCACGGACGGTACTGAAAACATTATGTCTCCCGCAAAGCTTTACGGGGAACTTAATAAGGAGAGCATATGAAGAAACACGATTTCATTCTTTAGGAACAGATAATTTTATAACTGTTCAAACACACTGGATGCCAAAATCGCAATTTCATATTTTTGGCCAGATTGTTTGGTACTTTTGATTACTAACGACAGTTAAGTTTTAAAATTTGTTTTCGGTATAATGCATTTCATTTGACTGATTAATTCTCTTATTCGTACATGTTGTGGGAGTTTTTTGAACAAAAATAATATCAATAAATGAAATTTGTAAAAGAGGATTCAGTCGCAAACAAGAAATGATCAATTTAAGTTTTCTTACGGGGAAATCATGTAAGTATGTTCCAGTCATATCAATCACTGATGGGTTAAATTATCTTGCAATTTGGTTTCTTTTGGACACTGGTTTACCTCTGTATTGACTCCATGACTCAAAGTAACCATGAACGTTTTGCATATTTGGCAATGGTGTTTGACTTTTGTTGATACACACGATTGATTTCAATGAGGATAATCACTTATATATTTCTAAAAATCAAACAGGATAATAAATTAGAGAATGTAACTATTGTCTAAATTGTATTGATGTGTGCAGGCTTTAGTTTCAATACCATGCAAATGCAGTTGCTTTATATTATTTGATATGTGACACAGTCATAATATGTCATTCTGCCTTTTAAGATTTCAGTTTCTGATTTTATATATGGTCACAATCAGTCACTATACCAATATACTTATGTCTTTTTTCAAACTCTTACCAGTTTTATTTGTGTATAGATGTTTCCACAGAATGTTGGTTTGCAGAACCGCAACCCAAATAAGTCTCCTTAACATAGATCTACTTGAACACGCGTGAATGCAACTTTTGTAATCATTTGTCAGATATATTATTTAACACCTTTACTAATTGACTGGGAATTATAGCCGACTTTAAATGTTCAGCTGCATACCATAAGTTTCCCTTGCTTGTGTATCTTAGTGCAATTATCATGTTATTTGGGTTTTGTTTGGACGTCAATAAAATAACTCCAGGAGCTCTGACAAATGATGACCAATTTTCCATGTATAAAATAATCATTCTCAACCCATATATCGCGATCGTCTCGTCAATGGTTCTGAATGTTGATATTTGGCATGGTTGAATAAATAGATGGGGTCAAATTCTTTTAAATTCCGATTTTCTTGAATGTCAATTAAAATATTCCATAAAGAAGTTGTAAGATAAAAATCAGCACAATTACCATGCGTTAGTGCAGAAGATTAATATGACTTGGATCTAAAATTAATGATCACTTATTTTAGAGACAAAAATAAAAAATAGTGTTTTCGAAATATTGACCCCTGGTCACTTCAATGTCCTGCCAAACTTGTAACGCTTATCTGTTTGGCAAAACACACAAATTTGTAAATGCAATCTGATTTTTAACTCACGTCGTGAAATTTCAACACTATTTGTTTCGTTTTTGCAATGCTATGATGCCTTTAAGTCAATAACAATCATATATGATATTTGCACAACACGTAGGTAAATGAACAAACTTAAGATACGCAGCTGTATATTCTATTTCATGCACAATGCAATCTGATCTGCAAAAGAAACTGATCACTTTAGTAGTATTAAAATTGTATTCGCCATCTTAAATATGTGACATCTTTGATTAAGTAACTGTCATTATAAATCATAACAGCATTGATGAACATAAACAAATAGTATAGCTCTGTTATTGTTTGGTAAGATATATTTGTTTAAAGTAGAAATGGGTAAATTAAAAAAGAAACATCAATATGACTGACCCCTTTATGCATAAACAGGTGTTAATGTGTGTAAAACACGGAACATTTGTTGATTTTTGCGTACAATGTATCATAAGAATCGATGCACATTTTTACTTTGTCAGGAAAGTTAAGATTGTCATCAAAAGTCTCATTATGAGTTAATTTCACATCTGTATTATCCTTAGATTTCTAAATCTGAGAAGAGAATGTATTGTATTAAGAAACTCACGAAACGGCGGAGCGTACTCGGTAAAGCAGCGGAACTACAACTCCAATACTCGGTAAAACGTCGCAACGTTTTTTCAGAAGATTCAACTGACAATTACAATTAAAATAGAGATAAATTACGCGATCAATTGAATTTATTTTATATGATAGTTCAATATGGAATTAATATATCGGTATAAAATCTTGGTTTCTAAAAGTGAATGACAGAAAGGCAAATTTCACTGTTTTCATGACAAATTTATCACTGATAATTAATTTCATCCTAAAAGCTTCATTGATATTCATAGTAAATTTGAGTAGTTATAGAAGAAATATTTGGGTATGTATTTCACTATCTATTTCGAAATGTAAAAATGTTATTGACACGCAATACATAATTTCCTGGTCGCTACCGCAGATAAACTCGGGTACAGATGTAGCATTACTTAAAATAGTAACAAAACTCGGTAAAATTTCATTTTAGCTGGAACCAGCTTCCCGGGAGTGGTTATGAAATTGCTTCCTTTTTATGACTCAAATTTACGGACAAATATTTTCTGCTCCTGAAAAACAATTTCAGGATTGATAGAAAATGTTCATGTTTTTCAAGCTTCAAAACATTAAAAATTCAAGATATAGAGAGACAATTTATTGTCTTCTGTTAAGATAAAACATAACAACTGCCGAGATATGTACATTGCAATTTGTCAATCCTTGAAGTATTTTTATTAACATAATGAATCAAGAATATTAACATGAACAACTAGTTTCTTAAAGAAATCAGAAAAATCTCAGCACCCTCAAATTCAAAATTGTATTTACAGGCTTTGTTTTAAAGTGTTAGGGCCATAAAATGTGCATATTATGAATAAAGAGATACAAGGGTCATAAACTAGGACAATATTTGTTATATTTGCCAATATTGCAGCAATACATCTGTCAGTCATGCCACACTTTGTGCTCTGATGTATTTTAACCCTTTGGTACGAAATCCATCTTCTGGACTCTTTCACTTTACATTAACTTCTACTGAACAACAATATACAATTATTGACTTCAGTTGAGGTGATTCCAATGGTTTACTGACATTGGATTCACCGATAACTGAAGTCAACAACTGTTTTATTATATGATTTATGAAAGTTTCATTTATTATAACTATTCAATTATTTTAAGTTTTTTTGGAAGCAACCCTTTACGGCGCTTTATCTATTTTTAGCTCCAGGTCATTGGATTGTTATGTTGACCTCGCGTGACTTTTGCTGCGGTCAACATAAGGTTTGATCATTGTCGATGACCACCTTCCTTGACCAATCAGCAGACAGATCACTCGTCCATCATATAATAAAATGCAATCATGACTTAGTTTTTCCAAATTGCTTTCTCTGAAACTTTTTCAGAACTTATTCTTGCCACATAAACAGTATCCACAAATAGAGATGTGATCTTGTACATATTGCACCATGTTTCCCGTGTCTTTGCCCACAAGCTCACCTTTATAACATCAGTTATGCTATGACAAGAAACTGTCAATGGACAGAATTGAAAACAGACAAGTTGTTTATCATAACATTATATTTTATATCACAGAGCTGTTACATTAGGCCATCTGCAAACAGACATATGTATGGTATGTGAATCAGCCAGATAAAACAAGAGTTTGTAATTGCATCCATTGTGAGACTGCATCACACAGCAACTGATACAAGTGAACAACTTGTAGAAGCTCCTTGCCCTTGTATATACATCCCAAGCAACATACAATTAATGATGATGTTAATTTTAATGATTAATGAGGTCTGTTGAAAATTTTTATTTTTTAATTCATTAATTTAAGATGTAATAAACAATCACTTAAATATTTTGTTTTCAACATATTGTGATCTGTGTATTCTTAAAATTTTGAAAAATAGACCATGGTCTGCTCAAAACAGTCATGCATGACACTACTTTATTTAACTTATTTGCTCTTAAATTAATAAACAAAGTAATGATCTATAAAACAGTCTCCTAAGCACTTTTATTGCTAAGTAATAAATAATTCATGATAAAGAATCTTTGGCATCAAAAAAACAATTTTGTGAAGATGAATCAACTAACAAAGTGACAAATAGTGTCTTCAAATCATTTTTCACAGAGAGTTATCTTGTAATCAAAAAAAAAAGACACAAAGCATTCTGAGAATCCATTTATCATTCTTCTAGCATTTTCAGAAGATTTAAGTCTTCATGATGGCTTCAGATCAGTGGCAGTGAGGTGTCATTCTTTAAATGCAGAGTCTTGAACCATTTGAAACCTCTTTATAATCACTGGAATCCAAGAAATCAATATAGGATATAAAATCTACGTCATTAATGAACACTTTTTGTTGGTTTATAGATCTACCATTATAAAATGAGATTGGGTGATTTGCTGAAGAGATAAAAAGCTTTGAGTAATTTATTGGCAGGATCACATTATGTTACCCTAATCATTCAATTGTGTTTCATCAGGTTTTCATCTTTATAGAGTGGATTTCAAAGCCAGCGATAGCAACAGAACTAGATAGCAAGCTTGGACATCTTAAGTCTAGTTAATAAGGACACGTTTTTTTAGATTGTCTTCAGATAGGGTGCATTTCCTAAACCAAAAAAGTAATAGTTAGCAATACAAGCTTAGACAATAGATAAAGGAAATCAATGGTTACCAAAATTTAAAACCCAGAAAGGATGAATGAACAAGGACAGAGAGAAGAACCCTGCCCAACATGACAGGGAAGCACATTAAATGCAGCACTACATCACTCATAGCATGCCTGTTCTCTCTAGATAGACTCTCTCTTACAGACAGGAACATAAAGCAGAATATGACAACCAAAAATAGCAGACAAGAAAAGGGCTTCACCTCTATTGATAATCAGGTATATCTTCAAACGTTATGGGTTCTATACAACAAATTACATATAACCTTTTTTATAAAGTGTTTTGCAAAATCATATTCTTGATACAGACTAAGATAAGTGAATGAGTAACTTGTCAAAAAGCCTTTAACATGGTTTCTTTTGCTCTGGTAGTCTAAACAACTAGTCTAAGCCTCTGACATAGTTACTTTTGTTGTTTGTATCAAACTTGTCCAAGAACATTCTGGTAAGTTAAAAGTGACATTTTTTGGTTACTTCTTTCTCACACAGGTATCGTGTTGAATGTGGTCATTTTGGCGGTACCACTGACATAAAACTAAAAAATTTCTGGTGTACATTTGCGTACCTGAAGTGTCCACTGTTCAAAGAATGTGTTCATACCTGAAAATTCTGAAAACACTACACATAGGGCGATGAAAATCCTTCTCACACCATATCTATTATTTAACACATGTTCACACGAGCCCTTAACTTATTCAACATCTTAACAAGATACTATCTACAGTGACAAGCAGTTTCCTCAAATAGCCATTGGTCTGTTACAATGAATCATTAACAAAGAACATTTGTTGCAGACTTTCATATATATACATGTTTTGTAGATATATGTCATATTCCTCCTTAAATCCTGTTCCACACTATAAAGAACAATAGGCGCACACTTTTGTCTTCACAAGACACAAAGAACATAAAAGGCTGGTTACTAAAACATACATCCACTCTTCAACCGAACATATTTGTGAATGGGTAGCTTGGATAGACGATGTTTCCAAAAGACTATGTACCGGTAATCTTTCATTTCATATTCAGGAGTCATCACCTTCACATTTCATTGAAATCGTCAACTCTTTTCAATTCAGTTGTGAAATAAAGCATCTTTATCATAGTTCACTCACTATGGATACACAAGACGTTATAGTTCTTGAAGCAGTCATAGTTGTATGTCCATGAAACAGAGACTAGGATCATTACGTGATGAAGTACTCCAAGTACTTCACCGTCAATAAGGCAGTTGATAACCCGCAGTTGTAGCAAGATGAATCGCTTATTATCAGAAACCTGCAACTGGAATAAGGCTATGAGCTGAATCTCTGGTGATTCTGATGATAAAGTCTCATTAATTGTCATTATTGGGTGTATCAGTAATGACAGTATCGGTGTGTCAGTAATGACAGTATCGGTGTGTCAGTAATGACAGTATCAGTGTATCAGTAATGACAGTATCGGTGTGTCAGTAATGTCAATATTGGTGTCAGTGTGGATTCAGACATAGTCTTCATCCCATGTATATCCTAGTGTACCCTTGTTGAGATTCATTAGGGTACACCTTGGATTCAGTTTCTTGTTCCGTAGGATTGTTCCTGAGCCGAGTCAGTTCTTCAGCCTTTGCTCTTGAACAGATCCTTCCATCGTGAGGCAAAGCTAGACACAAGCTCAATACTCACACCTGAAGAAAAGTTAATAATTCAGTTTTATCCTTTCTGTGTATATATTTCATGTCTAGTTTTTGATATAATATCATTATGCACATTGCTGGTAACTAAGTTGTGATTGCATCTATCAACAAATAAGAAACGTTAAACTGATTCATTTTTGCATCCATATGGGTTCACAAGATATAAAACCTGAATGGAAACAGAATGTAGCTAATGTATATCATAAACATGAACATAATAAATCGCCCACATTTATAAATACTGTCAATAACACATTTCAGCTATGAACAAGTAGAAGAAGAAGGCATGGATGAAGGATGATGTCTGTGAAGGTTCATTTATTACGATAAAGTACAATGCTTTAAGACATTCAAATAAATAATATTTCAGTTGTCAGTTAAACAGGTAAAAGGGTTTAAGAAGCTTTTTCTATAAATAGGAAAGGCATACCTTCATGTCCATTAGCTGAGATCCTCTTGTCAGTTGCCAGGTTGCGGTCAGAGAGGATGGTCACTACACTACCCGAGCTGAAGTTACCACTCTGCTGAGCCAGGTAACATGCACAACTCATCAGCTCGTTCAGACACCTGCACATATAGCATTCAACACTTGAAATATTTCTGGTAATCATCAGGATAGAGCACCTGCTTGAATTGTTCCTCATGTTAGGAGGAGAAATAATTTGGAATTTAGCTTAACTGGAAACTGATTATAGAAGTAAAAGGTTAGGAATTAACTCTTGATTATGACTCCACTGTTTGATTACCGACACTAGAACAAACCACTCCTATGTTTCAGATGGTGCTTGACAGCCAGTTTGGAAAAGGCTTGTTCATAGAAGGAGCAAACAGATTACTCTAAGTGCACAGGCTTGACCAATTGGGATGAATCAAAAACAGGATAAAACCCTCTTAAATGCATTGAGATATTGGCAAAAGACCAGAATATTCAGGTTGCCTTGTTCATTCATCTGAAGAAGGCAACTGCATATAAAACATGTAATTTTTGTTACATAGGTATTACATGCGATAATGGAGCTCATATCCACATTTTGAATACTTTTTGAGAAAGGCTGACGCAACTGCTGCATTGATACATACCAATGCTCTCTGTTCCTCTTCTTCAGGAACCTCACGTTGCCAGGAATGGTCTCGTTGCTCTTCTGGGCCCGGATGTACCTGCAGCAGTCATACAGTTCTAGATTTGTATCATGTTCAGTTTTATCAGCTTTTAGGCTTCTTTCTATCAAAACAACTTCCAGAAAGAGCCGCAATGGAGCAAAGCACTCTAACATTCAAAATTTGTAAATTGAAGTTAAAAAGATTTCATGTGCAAAATGTTTTACAAAACAAGACTGACCATAGTTATGTTGTTGTTAAGAAGTAGTCAATGTGCTTATGAAAAATAAAGGTCATATATATTAATAATAGAGTTATCAATTACATAATAAAAGATGAAGTTTAACAAAAATTTGAAATTGTTTCTTGAATGAAAAGTGTTTGTATCAAAGTTACCGGTTTCCTTTTCTGAATTCATTCTCCAACCAACGTATAGCTTCTCGAGCACCTGAACTTTCTTTCTTCATAAAGTCCAGACTATCAATGACTGAAATGAAAAAATAAAGACACAATGATAGTGACGCGTTTGCTTCATTTTTCCAGTATCACTTGGGCGATTCCCAGCATTTTCAGTCATCAGTCATAATTATGTGAGCAGATTCAGTAAATCAAATTAGATGTATATTTAGCCTAAATTACATTAATATCATGAATGGTGTCCAACTCACCAGCAAGGGGTATGAGCATGATGCCACGAGCACTGGCAGTGAGCTGTTTGAGAAGGTGTAGATGGGTACAGAGAGTGCTGGTCTCCGGGATGAGGTAGGGAGGGAACATGGGCTGGTCGTTCTCCTCCACACTCCCCTCCAGCTGGCTCACCTCCGCCTGTAGGGACACATAGGTTTATGATAATAGTCCATTTACCGTATCTTCGCGGGTATATGACCACACTCGAACTAAAGCCCACCCCCCATTTTTCAGGGTTGAGCAGGTTGGGGTCATTCTCGGTTTATAGCCCACCCCCCAATTCTCGGAAGTGTGACACAATCGATGTCAGACGATCGAGTTAGCGATGAATACACCGGAAACAAAATGCACAAGTTTACATCGATGCATTGTCCTGTTGTTGTTTTTAATGACTATATACATTGTCAATTAATACAAATAAAATAATATAGCCCTTTTGTTTTAAAATATTCATGCATTATTCACGTTAATTCCAGCAGAAATCACGATGTATGTGGCTTCACTTGCATCAGCGATCGGGAATTGAAATAATTGATTCCCAAAATATTATCAAGAACTACCGCTTTATAAGGCTTGTTATCCAGTTTAAATGTTATCCCTCTGCCTTTACAATGCTGAGTGTCAAGCAAGGCAGCAACAACTACCACCTTTTAACGTCTTTTGGTATGACGTGACCGGGAATCGACAAGCAGACACTCTACCATTGAGCTACGCTCATTGTATTTTAATATATATATATGTCCATGCACATTGTATTTTAAAAGTGCTTAGTGACATATTGCCCCTGGTCACCGAGTACAGACCACTCACTAAGCAGAATACAACAGGTCGCCTGTCAGGCATTCAATGTTCAAATTCAGAGTACCATCATATCATACCAGGTACCCAATTACTGCTGGGTGGTCAGGGTCCCGCTTCGAACAAAGTTGCTTACCCAGGGTGACACCACACGTCTCTCAACTTATATCTCAGTGTTGGGCAGGGAATTGACCCTTCAAACTATCAGATTATCCAGCAGTGAGTTACCCACCCATCAAGCGAGCTGCGCCTGATGTTGCTGAACTAAACTGATAAAGTATGTTAATGATGAGTGGCTACGTGCCTTATCAGGATATGTATTGTTCAGTGTTGATAAGAATATATAATCTTTACTTGCTCCTTATCCTTTTTTTCCTGTCAATGATTTAAAAAAAATTTCTAATAAAATAGTTTCTGATGAAACTGTTATGACATGTTATAAAATTCTTAAAAATTATATACATATCCAAATTTTACCTATATAATGCAATTTATGCGGTTGACGAAAAAAACAATATGGAAAAAGTCAGATTCAGATAATTTGAAATACAAGATGTAGCTGCCAGCAGTTTAATGACACAGAAGATGAAGATGGATGGAGAAGCTGTGTCTTCAATACTGCAGCTATCTTGCAGGCATAGAGTGACCAAAGCTGATACAATATATTGTTGTTCTATCACTAATGACCATCAACTCAAATTCATAATAACAAACTCATCATATACAATTTCAAATCCTAATGCAGCTGTCCCTCAGGATAAAAATCATATTCTTATGATATGTCACATAAGTACGCCCTTGCTTGTAGCAACAGCAGGGCAATGGATCAACTAACAGGCTGTAAGATCATTTTTATACAATCTCTGAAAAGAATCAGTGAGCAATTACCATCAAACAAGTGTAGTTTTCTAAAACATCACATGTCCAAATTCTTTCTGCTGTGAAGTCACTCTAGTTGTCAACCTCGTTGTTCATTTGACAATAGTGGATACCTGAGTAGCCTTTCAGTTGATTTTATTTGCACAGTTTTCTAACATTAAGTATCTATTCATGCTTAAGAGATGTACGATTTGAAATTTGTGTATTTGAGAACTATTTAGCTGCTCTATTTTCATGAATGGATATATCACAGGAGCGAATTGCACACTTTTCCTTTGTAATCCCATTTTTACAAGGAATGAAATATGTTTAATCAGTGATGTGTATGTTTCTGAAATGTCTTTATAAATGAAGCTTGTTTACCTCTCGGTTACCTTGTAGTACATTCCAGTTACTAAGAAATAGTTACATAAGTTACATTTTGAACTTCTGAAGACCTCAAATTAGCCATTGTTCACGGTAAAGATAAACTATGGAGGACCAACTAGCATAAAGTGAAAATGTCATATACATGTAACTAATGTATTTGGGAAGTATCATTGATGTTGCATTTGCTTGTCTTGTGTGTAATTCATAAGCATTCAGACCACATATTGCCATCAATAAGAAACAAGTGCTGGAAGGGGTCCTCTAATACATGAGAGACATGGTTTTTATTGGAATTTGGATGGTTGAGAAAGGGGTTGATCTATCGCCAGAGTTGGCTTACAACCGATCATATACATGGCTCTGTTGACTGCTTTAAATGAAGTTTAGCAACATCATGCATATTTCCCACCTCAGCTGTATGAAGGGTATTTCCCTGCCTAACACTGAGACAAGTTGAGAGAGTCTTGTGGTGTCTCTTTGGTCAAGAGGCTTCAATCTTAGCGCCTGTTCACCCAGCAGGAAATGGGTACCTGGTAAAGTGGTACGTTGCTGGTGACCTTCTAGCAACAGATATGTCATCTTGGGGTGGCCTGACCAGGGAAATAATACTGTTACATCACCTTGAGCAACCACTGAGTGGATGGATATGTCAGTCAAGAGGAAGATATTATTAATTAATTTCATATCATGCCTTAAAGATGATTACTTGCTACAATCTGAGAGAGAGTTCTAACCTGTAATCTCAGTTGGGCCATATCTCTCATCAGCTGATTGCGGCGACTCTCTGCGTCTCTCTGAAATAAAGCAACAGATTACGTTAACGACAACATGAAGGATTACAAGAAGATCTGTGATTGAGTACATGCATTGCAAAAATTGTATGTGATAATCAATGTCAGAGGTCACATTGACTAATAGATATTACATAATCAATTCAAGATGCATTTCATTGCATGCATGTATCAATTTTTTAAATTTCACTCTCAGTGGAACATGATTTTGTTGTTGTTGAAACATGCTTTCAAATAATGTCATGTCAAATCAAGGAACAAATTGAGGAACTTTTCTAAAAAAGATATCAATTCATTTCAATATTATTCTTAAAAGCATCAAATTTATTATATATATTTTTTCATTGGCAAGTAATGGTATAAACTGAAATACCCTGAAAATCATCACTAAAACAGTAATGGAAAATATCCCTAGTAAGAACACAAGTCATCAAGCAATATTGTCAATTATACAGTCTATATTGCATCAAAGGTAAGACTAGAAACTGCAATTTTAGTCATGTTATATTTTCTCAAATATAATGATATTATAAATCAACACCAAATAATAAAAACCTCTTGACCACTCAGTCAGGGAAGAAAGCTATGGTCTCACTTTATACAAGATGAAAAAGCACCAGGTGACCACAAGGAGACCAAGCAATATCAAATTTCTAATTATCTCAACATTCCACACCTTATATGCTTAAGGGCAGCAAACAATTCCTCATTATCATCTAATGTTGGTCAATGTCTGATTTCCATACTGAATCCTTTTTTAAGCCATTGTCATTCAATAAAATCTTTGCGTCTGTAAGATTCTGCAACTTCTTAAAAAGATGAGTTTTCTTTTACTGAGATTTAGCTTATTTTGTTTCTGAGACTAAATATTGCTTTATGATATATTTCAAGGTGTTCTGCATGCCAGCTGCTAACCCTTTTTTCTCTGAATTCCTCCATGTTGGTGATGTAAACATGTGTATGAATATGAAGTGTACAACCAGACATCCAAGAATATGTATTTAACTAATCTTCAGTTTCTTGCACCTTATCAAGGAGCAGAACACTTGAGAATCAGTGAAACTGCTAAAGGGGTTGTTCTTTTAAGATATTTTTGTGAAAGAAATATTTTCAGGCAACAATCCCAGTCATGCATACATGTTTTTAAAACCTAATTATAGCACATATAATTTGAAACATGTTACATTGTGACGGATATCAACGAGTCTAGAAGATTAGTTCTGTCATATTTTCTTTCGTAATAACACAATTTAACGGACATTCCTGCTTATAAAAATCCCATAGAGACATGACTTGGCAGTTGAAACAGGTTATTCAGAAGTGCATAGCAATACAGCAAATTATCAATACATCATTCACTTGAATCATGCTAGATTGTGATGTACATTGACAGAGCTCCCGTCTGAGCACTGTCTGTAAAGGCCAAATAACAGGTTACATTACAATCATCATCTATCTGTAACAAGAGGCAGAAGAGGAATATGCAAAGGCTACATGAATGCATATATTAGGGTCAATTTAGTCTTGGTCCCCATTCAACAAGTGTAGAATTAAAGGCACCTTGTCTGAAAGAATATTGTGTTAAAAATTTTTTTCACAGAATGTTGGTCCATGTAAAGGTCATAGGAAGCATCTGATGATGGTTTGTAATGAATACAAGGTGTGAGTTACTTACATTACAATAATCATCATCTCTATAGCTATAGGCAGGCAAAGAATTTGGTTAACAGTGACATTGCTGACTGACATAAATGATACAACTTTTTAGATTTCATTTTCTATGTAAATCTATTTCCATATGTTTTAATGGGGAATGGAGTTAAAATGTCAGGATAAAACATGAACTGGAGAGAAAAATCAGTGTGATGTCATAATGACACTTATTTATGCTCCCATACTTCCTTGACAGTATATACTTGTGTCTTTTGGTGTCATTTTCTATATTGTCAGAACACTGACACTAATTTACTGCATGTTGCAGACAATGAATTCAAATTATCCATAAATGATTTTCAACTCTTGCAAGTGAAATCTTAAACATATGTTTGAGTGGGTGAGTGAGTTAGTAGAGGTTCAACATGTTGTCAGCAATATTCCAGCTACTTAACCCATAAAATATAAATCAATTATTGCTAACATTTTAGAAAATGTACGTAATTTACATTCATGTATGACATAATAATTTCTCAGCTCATCAGCAGATTGTTCTTCATAGTTTAATGATAAGGTGTTTTTTTGTCAAATATGTCAATCACACTATTGCTAGTATTATTGCAGGAAGAAAATCTGATACAACATAGTGGTTCTGTATTGTGATGGAAACTGCTAGTGTTGAGCTGACCTTGTGAATCTATTTGCTACCTCACATCCCCCTTTTCATCTATGACTAAAGACTTATGTGTACAAAATAAGACATTAAATACAATCGTTTCAGACAGGTACATTGTCTCTTTTGCATATATGTACAATTTTGATTCCAAGAACACAAGTTTTAGGAAACAGTCAAAAATTTGCTACACCTTTGCTATCCATTCTATCCTATGTCCTTGAATCTTGATTAATTGTGAGTGAGTGAGTTATTGTTTTACACTGCTTGGGCAATATTTCAGCCATTAGCTGGGTGTAATTGTAAGGCAGAAGGATGATTCTAACACTTCTTCCACCAACTAAACTATAGTTGCAGGACTACTAATATATAGTCCCTGAAAAAAGTATGTTCACTAAAATTTTAATTTCAAATATTTTATATTAAAATAAAAAGGAGCCCTGAACAATTGTTAATAACCTAAAGCTGAGGCATCTAGACTTGCCAACATTGTCTAGACTTAAGAAGGCTCGTGAAATTTGTTTTTGCTTTAGGGTCTGGATAACAGACCATTGCAGGGCTGAGCCCTGGTAGGCGTAGATAGAGGTAATGTAGAGGAGGCGTGAGGGAGGACCTGCCAGCATGCTGTGAGTGACAGCTACACCTGCACCTACCTATCTCAACACAGCCTTCCCTCTAGCACTCACTGCAGCACTCACTTCACTTGCAGCCAATTACTGTACATGCTTTCTAGACTCATACTTGGTCTTTAAAACATAATTTTTTTTATATCTTGCAAATATCTTAGTCATAAAACAGTCACTAATGGTTTACATACAGTGCTAATAACAAAATAACTTTCATTTTTTTAAGTGATTAAATAATATTTTGAAACCATATAAATCGAAACAAATTGCACATACTAGTTGAAAAGGCTAAGTAGTTTAAGTAAAATAATTTAAAGGGGCAGTAGCACGTTTTATTGATAATTTATTATTTTACAATTTCCGCTGATAATTGTAGATTAATGCTAAATGTATTATTTTGACAGTGTCAGAAATTTCATTACACAAGCCAATCATCGATAATCAGAGGACAAAGTATGAAGATTCATATTAAATCCATTGGCGGCCATTTTTTTGGAACATCTTTAATTAATTTTGTGTAAGAAAAAGGAATCGCATGGCTAAACATTACGTTACATATTTGAATTATTACTGCTCCATTTAGTTTAAATACATTGTCTTTCAATTGGAACCATTAATTTTCATTTTCATGACATCACCTTATATTCCAACTAAAAACGCGCTACTGCCCCTTTAAACTTGAATGCGAGGTACATAAGAAGAACTTTTTAAACTCATTTCTGATTTGTTCAATTTAAAAGACCTTCAATGATATAAAACTGAGGTATGACACCAACAATCCTTGTGGATGTTTAAATTTATCATTTTTCATTCATCATTCTAAAATCCAAACAAATTTCACATACTAGTTGAAAAGGTTGATGAAATTGCATTACAAAATAAGTATTGAAAATCAGTAATTAAACGAGCTAATGTCAAGTCCAACTGATCCAAGGAGTAAACTCAATACTGTTTCACTGAGTGCTGTGTGTATATTTAGCTGTCTAATGCAGATATCTGTCTTGTTAACCAGTGCAGCAAGAAGCAGAGAGAGTGCAAGCCCACACACTGACAGGGCACACAGGGTAGAGGAGTAGACTCTTGGACTTTAAAGAGCCGCTGTATAACCTTTTTTAAATATATTTTTCATAAGATATTGGTCACATAACTATATAACATAAATATTAGGCCAAAACAGCAACGATACACAGTTTCTCAATGAAGCTACAGCTAAGTAAACATTGCGTAACAAGGCGTCTGCTCGTCGCCGTCCAGCGACAAACCAAAACAAGGCTGAGAGGTCACGGGCAGGGGATACCGGAAGTGACGTGGCAGTAGGCGAAGCGTTCGTCTGCTTATATGGAAAATGGTAGGCGAAATCCGTAGTTCTGCGTTTTCCAAGCGATTAACAGTATGTCATATCATTGTGTTGCTGTCAACTGTCCTAGAATATCTCCTGATGAAGTTTCCGTAGACAAATTCCCATCACATTGATCGTTTCACGCCAAATTGACCCGCTGTGTAAGGTCAAACAGAGCAATGTGACAATCTACATCGATCACTACACCGATTTTCTGTTTCGAGCTCGCATTTTCACTGAATGAACAGTTTGGCATGCAGAGAAAAAAGAGATTAGTAAAATATAAAACATAGCACAAAGTTTTTGGCTGATTTATGGTAATAATCCGAATTTACAATGCTCACATTTAGATTTGAACGTTGTGTAAAAAGGTTGAATAAACAATGACATTGGTCTGCAGGTGTTATTTACTTTCTTTAGATCAGATACTCACCTATTACACAATTACTTTATTGTCTATCGTATTTCATGTCTGTTTCCTAATTAAAAGCTATCAAATGATGACTATAGAAGGTAGGTTATATAATGCACAATCATCAACACCTGGCTATTTTATGACATCAGCTTATTAGGTAACATCAAATAGCAATTGTATTCCTTAACGTCCCTTTTTTCTCCGATTGGTAAATTATAACCTGTTGAAATTAGAAATACTTTTTTGCTTTATCTGATAATACTTTTGAATAAGGTTCATTTAATAAATCTTCATTCTGTTGGGCCATGTATCGGGTATTGTTGTGAACAATATCTCTTCTATGTACAAGAGTGAAAACATTAAGATTGTCAGTGAAATGCCCTATTAAAATAATGTTTTAAACAAGACATCAGTCATCATCCAATACATGCCTTTCATTGAGAAATGTAACTTATCCGTCACTAAATGAAATAACTAAGAAAAACGCATATTTTTTTTATCCTGTTACAAAATGAAGTCAAAGGCATTTTTAAAAAATTGGTTTAAATGTATAAAAAATAGTATTGTATAATAACATCCTTTCTGTTGTGCTACTAAAGTTATATTCAATAACAACAAACAACTGTGTACGAAGATAAAACGGTTCACACGTGAGCAATTGTTTATGACGAAAATACATCCGGGTTCTCACGTGCAGTCTTATGACAACATTGCGCAAATCGAGACCAGCTACATGCTGTAGCATTATGCGCACAACTTCGTTTTTAATGAGGGTCTTACATTTTCATCAATACAAATTGCCAGTTGATTAAATAAACTACCGATTTATTGAAGGTTTGAGATGTTGGGATGTTGTTTAGGGTGTCTAATCAACGGTTAAACATTGAGCTGTACTGTTAGCTTGTGTTGTTTTACATAACGAGGGCACACAACGGGGTATCACATCGCCTACTAACACGTCACGAGGCAGTCACGCTTCAGTGCGTTTTATTCTGTTCGCCGGCCTAATTAGGCAGTGTTATGTATACAGTCGTAATTAAGCCGTTTCTAGGTCGATTTCAGTAATTTAAAGTTGAGTCAATGTCAAATTGTAATCACTATTTCACGAATCCTGAAAGTTGCCATATAGCATTTCAGTCCATCTTTAAACATGCTCATCTCTCCTTACAATGGACTTACTCAAATCCATAGAATGATACAAATAAGGTTCATTAAAAAGTTCTTGGACATCAACACATGCCATTATCTCTCATATACAATGGAGTACCTCAGATCTAAAGAATGACTCCTGGGATAAAAAATTGAAATTTGATTCTATGAATATCTCCAGAAAAATTATTGATTTTTGAAGAAATGTATCAAGTAAGACAGCATTAATCAAATTATCATCTTTCCATGTTCTCAAGATTTAATAAAACTTTAGTGATTAAAACTTCTAATAAAACCAACTCTTTCAAAATATCAAACTTCACAGAACTGATAGAACTTCCTATCAAAATATAAGCCAAAATGTTCATTCCATAAATATGAAACTCAGAGACTAAGAATTTATCTTCTTTGATGAAGTGATTTCTGTCCCAACATTACTGCCATTATGATATAAAGTAACAAGCTATAGGAGGTATGAAAACATGAGCATCTATTAATCTGTAAACATTGAGTAGAGCTTGCAAGACCATCTCCAGACCTATTTGTTTTGCTTTGCCTTGTGGAGACGAGACACCAAAGAATGTTTTTCCATGTATTCAGACTCGCCTTAATCTTTCTGATATGCAATATCCAGCTTTTTTCACAGAAAATTTACATGAAGAGCTTTTTGCCTGATTGTTATTTCTGTAAATCTAGACTGCCTCAGATCAGCAGCAAAGTGATAAGAAGATGTTATCAAAGATGTCTTAAGCTTTATTAAACAGACATGGCTAGAAAGGAAGGGCTGGGATTGGAATCAATTCTCAAGACAGCTGGCTGAAAGGCTTAATACTTCGTACTCTTGTCCATATAATACCCAGTACTTGTGTTGAAAAACAGTCATAAACACTCAAAACTTGCTGCTTAGTATTTTCATTATTAACTAAGAAGTATGAGATCATATGATTAAACAAAGTATTTGTCACAAAGGTGACAAGATCCCCCGCCGCAAATTGATGTTAACAACAAGAAGCGGGACGGACGTACGGACGGACGTACGGAGCTGAATACTATGTCCCCCGTGAAGACTCAAGTTTAATGGGTTCATGAGATATGGCGCTAACAACATTTTCAAAACTGGTCAAAGTCTCGCTGTGACCTTGAAAATGAGGTCAAGGTCACAGAAAACTTTTCAGGTCTGCATATTCCCAAGATGAAGACTGGTACCAAGTTTGAAGATTCTAGGTTGAGCGGTTTATTAGATATCGCGCTAACAACATTAAAACTGGTCAAAGTCTCGCTGTGACCTTGAAAATGAGATCAAGGTCACCGAAAACTTTTCAGGTCTGCGTATTCCCCAGATGAAGACTGGTACCAAGTGTGAAGATTCTGGGTTGAGCGGTTCATGAGATATCGCGCTAACAACATTTTAAAAACTGGTCACGGTCTCGCCGTGACCTTAAAAATGAGGTCAAGGTCACCGAAAACTTTTCAGGTCTGCATATTCCCAAGATGAAGACTGGTACCAAGTTTAAAGATTCTAGGTTAAGCGGTTCATTAGATATCGCGCTAACAAGAAGCGGGACAGACGGACGGACGTACGGAGCTGAATACTATATCCCCCGCTTTGCGCTAAACGCGCGGCGGGGGATAAAAAATATCATGGATTACATAAGTTGAAAGCCCATAGTAGAAAGTAGAAGTTTTGCTGCTCCTCTGTGAGAAATGTCTCAAGTACATGTATTAGGAAATGTCTATAGGGAAAACATTTTCATTTGTTATGACTGACAGGGACAGAGGTAATTTATTCTCCCTGGATTGTGGATTACAGTTTTATTACATTAGAGAAGTTTTGAAACTATTGGCATACTTCTGTTATTCTAAATTATTCAACAATTGTTACTTCTTTACCACTTCAAAAGCTAAAACCTTTCTTTTGAAGTGTTGAAAACAGAAGAAGGTCATTATAAGTAGGGCTGTGGAAGTTGCAAATCTGGATGTGCCAAAAAAGCAAATGAAGATTAGCGGTAACATTAACCTTTACATTTCAAAGCTAAATCTAACAAAACTTGACATGACAAAAATAAAACAACATATTGGAATAATCAGTCTGTCTTGCATAAATGCCAACTGTTTTACAGAAAGAATACAAAGCAATATTTATTTATGTCTGTTATCTTTAGTCAAGTAAGGCTGGGGTATAAACAAAACAAATTTGATTCAAAATAAATTTAGAAATGTTTGAGACACAAATATTAAAAAAAAACAGTAACAAAATTTCTCATGAATGAGATTTGTTGATGTTTGTTGATTGAACAAACTGAATGCTTCTTGTATACAAAGTACTCACTTTGTCATAAACATAACAGATATTTTTCTCAAGGTAGAAATGATAGGTAGATAAACAGCCATAAAACTTCTACAGTAAATCAATATTGATGTGAGAGTCTGACAAACTGGTAAACAACAGGTGTATCAAAAAACACGAACTAAGTTTTACCCTTAAACAAAAAATAAGAAAAATTTGAGGAGTTGATTGATACAAACATTGAATTCTCACATCATATGTGTAAACAATTTGAGAAGAAATAAATATACTTCGAAACAGATTTGTGAAAGGCTTTCAAACTTTTCACCACTTGTATAAAATACAGCATTTTTAAAGGGTTTCAAGTTAAAATCTGGAAATCAACTGTGACTGACACACAGATGGAACTCTTTTCTATATCTGCCTTACACTTTGTGGCTTGGGATCGTAATAGTATCGTTGCAATCACTTTGTAGGAAGCCAGAATTCAAGATTGATCTCCAAAGTTCATAATGTATGCAATTATTTATGGTTTACAGGCAACAAGGTCTTGTGGTTTGATTATTAGATATGCTGAAAGAAGACCTCAACTTCAGTAAAGGCTCTTAATTAATAAAGTCATGAAGCAGGACTAAGGAATAATGAGGAGGCAACACTGACTGATCTAGACTTGCTTTCCAGGATACCATCAGGTTTCAGGTAACTCAGATTTGGAGCTTATAATGAATCAGGGACTGTGGCAGATATTTAGTCTCAGAAGTTTTTTTTTTTTCAATATTGACATTATTTTTAAACAATTCATGTATCATAACAAAAAGGAGCCCAGAAGATGCTCCAACTTCAGAACTTAGTAATCTAGACTTACTATACTTTTCTAGACTGGGATGGTCGTTGACTAATTATTTTTGTGTTTGGGTCTGAATGACAGCCTAAATAAGGAGCTTATAATGAATCAAGGACTAAGGCAGATATTTTACTGCAATATGTGAGCATCTGCCTGAGCAGTGTAGCCTTTATGTGAGAGTGCAGGTGCTGTCTACTTGTCTGTCTGTCCGCCTATCTGTCCGTCCGTCTACCTGCTACATCACCTGGTCTTCATTACCTGTTGTCATTCTGCTCTCTCCTACATCTCTCCCTCTCCCTCTTGTAATTAACTCACGTCTCCCTGTACGTTTTGTGCTCTCATTAGGACTTTTAACCCAAGTTTACTGGAGGCTGTGGATGCCAAGGCTGGGGACGATTTTCAACCAAAAAACAGTTCTTATGAGGAAGCTCTTGTGGGATTAACCATAGATTATTCATGAAGAAAGTTTAAGAAAAGTTTGAAGTTGGTCTGGGGTCTTGAATGACAAGGAAGTTATGTTTCTTAAAACGTGTTAAAAACTTTCAATGAGCAGTTTACAAAAAAGTTAATGTGTAAGCTGACATTAACCAAACATGCTGTGAAACTCTGACATGGACTAACATACCCATGACAACAAATAACTTAAAAAACCTTTTGTCTCTGATCAGAATAAAAAATGATTATAGTTAGTCCTAAATAATGTAGCTATCAGACATTTTCATTCGTTATCATAGAGGGAAAATAGGTTATTAAGAAACTGAATAGTCTGAATCAAATGCGATCTACAATCCAAACAAATTCACTTCTTGCAGTTTCAGCAAAAGCCATCACAAAGTTTCGAAATTCTGGTTAATACCAAAACAAATTGAAATTTCAATTGGACTTGCATCTATCATCAAGAGAGTTACTCGGATATGAGCGGGGACTCCCACTCTCTGCCTGTGGCTGACATATCTCTCAGATGAACTTCTTGGAAATGTGAAGATATGCAAGTGTCCTCTTACATAGCTAATTCAAATTGTTAAAATGTCAGAAACCCAAGCCAGTCGACAGTGTAAGAGTATCCAGTGCTCGCTATCAAGCAACAGGGTCTACTTGCAATAGAGAGTGTAATCTGGGTTAATTATGGTAGGACAATGGAGACTGGTTGAGATAATCTAGAACTTCTTTGTTCTTGTTACTGATACTACTGCTATCTGTCCAAGAATTGGTCTGCTTACACTCAGTACTCCGGTCCTTACTTGGCCCTGACAGAATTGTTGTATACTTGTTTGTAATTCAATTGGAAATGTTAAAACAAAATTCACATAGATTCTGAAATGTAATTTTTAAATTGAAAGTAATAAAAGCCTCTTAGATTTCCTTGTTTTTAGATATTCAAGATTTAAATAGGGTCCAGATTACAGACTATATTATATGTGCAGGCAATCACCACCTTAATAATGTTACTTTTTGCGAAGACATTCCTTTATTCTGTGTGTTTGTCAAATTTCTGAACTAAAAATTTCCAATAAATATTAGAAGCAAACATTTTATCACATTCACAACATTTAATCTAAAATGAAAACATACTATGGTAGATCTGAATTTATGGCAATTAATGTAACGAGTGAAATAACAATGGAACAATGAGAGCATCATTTATCATTCCAATCAAAACAAAGGGGCAATAAATTGTCTGAAAAGGTTGATATACAACCGATTGGAATGTTGTTTCTTCTCTATTTTTTCCCATGAAAATAAATTGCTAAAGGTCAATGTTAAATTCCCATTCAACTGTCACAGGGTGCTAGAGGCAGTGTTTACACACTGGAGAGAGGAATGTAGTTATCTCCCTTGGTAGAGGGTTATCTCCCCTTAGCTCAGATTTCCCTGGTATTGTTATGACGTGTGACAAGGCTGGTGGATACACTGGGCCATGTTCACAGAGCCCCTATCTCCTGTCGGCCTCTAATTGTTCATGTTTTCATGTTAAACAATGAGTGTCACTTTACTGCCAGTATCTCTGTTCTCTTGTTCTGAGACCATTACTGACACCGTACACTTGCCTCAACCTTGTTACTGGGGGAACACCATGTTGGATCCACTTAGCTCAGCCGTGTGATCAATGAGCCAATGTTTAGTGATGGGCTTCCAATTGATTCCATAGAGTTGCTTTGTGTAAGTGATACCAGACTGTTTTTGATATTCTTGGGTTGGATAAGTAACATAGAAGGGTATGTGTATAGTCTTACAAGATAAAAAAGTCCTTGCATATTAGGAATGTAATTGCTGATAAAGATATCCTATTCATGAAACTTGATAGAACAAGATAATAATGAATACACATGGAATATATATTATTCAATTGCAAGAACATTAACTGTTCAAGTTTGTAAGCCATAACAGAGAAATTCCAGAAAACTTACATAATATGGAAATTTCAATCACTGCTCGAGTAAAATCTGAGAAATAGTCACTTTTATTCAGACAGAAACTTCTGTCTCTCATAGTAACCCTATATCTAACATCCAGACTGTAATCAGAATTTGACAGTAACATAACCTCTTGAAAAGCAAATCTAGTGTGAATTGTCTGAGGTTCCCTTCTTATAAAAATGATTAAATCAATCATTTACTTTCAGGAAATGAATATTAGTTAGTAATCAAATGATCTTGGAGAGACTTGACCAATTTAGTAATTTGGATCAGCAATAGTCACTGCTTGGTTCAGCAATAGTAACTGCTTGGTTCAGCAATAGTAAGTGCTTGGTTCAGCAATAGTAACTGCTTGGTTCAGCAATAGTAAGTGCTTGGTTCAGCAATAGTAACTGCTTGGTTCAGCAATAGTAACTGCTTGGTTCAGCAAAAGTAACTGCTTGGTTCAGCAATAGTAAGTGCTTGGTTCAACAATAGTAACTGCTTGGTTCAGCAAAAGTAACTGCTTGGTTCAGCAATAGTAAGTGCTTGGTTCAGCAATAGTAACTGCTTGGTTCAGCAATAGTAACTGCTTGGTTCAGCAAAAGTAACTGCTTGGTTCAGCAATAGTAAGTGCTTGGTTCAGCAATAGTAACTGCTTGGTTCAGCAAAAGTAACTGCTTGGTTCAGCAATAGTAACTGCTTGGTTCAGCAAAAGTAACTGCTTGGTTCAGCAATAGTAACTGCTTGGTTCCCCAATAGTAACTGCTTGGTTCCCCAATAGTAACTGCTTGGTTCAGCAATAGTAACTGCTTGATTCAGCAATAGTAATTGCTTGGTTCAGCAATAGTAACTGCTTGGTTCAGCAATAGTAACTGCTTGGTTCAGCAAAAGTAACTGCTTGGTTCAGCAATAGTAACTGCTTGGTTCTGCAATAGTAACTGCTTAGTTTTGCAATAGTAAATGCTAGATTTTGAGATAGTTTGGTAGCCAGAGTTGAAGCCTGTGCTGAGGAAGTATAAGGGGAGGCTGATGCTGTCACTTTGTGATCCATAAAGCTGCCAGAGCCCGAGTGCCTCTGACAGTGCAGTTGCAGCTATAGCAGAGCTTATTACAGCAAATGAGAGCCAGACCTGCCCAATTCCAGAAATACATCCCTTCAAAGTAACCATGTTGCCTTCAAGCACACAACACATGGATATCTGCTCTCTTCCATAAAACTCATTAGAAGGAACATTTACCAATCACATTAAAGCCTGTTTACACAATTTTTATTGGTTGGAAAGTGACCCTCCTACCAAGGTATCCATCTTCCTTCACGAATATCAACTTGCATACAAAAAGTCTTCTCACACTCATAAAGTGTCACTCAAGAAGGGGAAGGAGGAGTTCAAGAGAAAATATCAAGTTTTACTCCTCATATGATGAAACACAGGCACCTGTCTATCAAGTAGCTAGGGGCGGAGACAGAATTCCCTTCCAGCCAATCAGAGCTTGGCTCCAGGGTGTGTAACTCTGCCTCCAGTGAAGGTGGAGGTGTGTGAGTTAGTGAGAGAGAGGGGGGTGTTGAATGTACACCAACTCTAGCCATGTTGTGTTTGTAAGGGGACACCAGCCCACAGACAGGCTGAACTTACAGTCGAGTCACAAGTGGTTCTGCTAGAATAAGATTTACTTTCTCAGAATTCACTTTTTCTGAATGTTTTTTGGTAATGAAAATAACATTGAGGCGCTTTTAAAATGCATGAATGTTTCACTTTATGAGTTTGAAGCAATTCATAATTTTTGGACTTGTATAGACTTGCAATGTGTATCGTTGAAATTAAAACTCACTTTATAGCTTTCATCTTACAAAAACTGCTAAGGAAATTCATGAACAATAAGGACAATTCTTTTGGATGAACAACTTCTTTATTCTGATCACTTGCTTGACAAAGACATTAGAATCAATGTCGAAACGTCGCTTTCACAGAATAAAGAAGAAGTTCATCCGTTGTCCTTTTTGTTCATCACACCAACTTCCAGAATTCCAGTCAAAGAAAGAAATTTATATTTATAGCCATATTTCTGCATTGTTGAGATACGCATTTAGACAAAAAAAATTATTTGTTAATTGTAATTAGTATTATGTATAGCAAATATTAGATGATGGCTACACAAACTAATTGGATCAGGCTGTCTACAATCATACAACAAGATGAAGAGTGTTAGTTCACATATTGCACATTTGATACGCAGATGGCGCTTATTATCTCCCTTACCATCAGGGGGCGGCAGTTGATTGATAACACATACAACGCTATTACCTTCTATATGCTGTCTACAGCACAGGAAGTTGATCAGAGCAATTTCATTAAAGGGAGATAACTCTGAAACTAGAGCAGGTCTTATCCTGGCCAGTAATTACTTCATCAGCCTATAATTAGTTGTATCATGTAGATAATCCCCGCCTGTTAACAAGGGAAAGAATGGAGGTAGTTTATGTTAGTTGAATTAACAATACGTCCATTATTGTCTGAAGCAGGATGTATTCATGGTAAACATTTATAACTGGCAGTATACGTTGAGAGAAAATTTCTACACTACATTTTACACTTGTAATCTGTAGAGATTGTGTCACAAAATATTTTCTATAACGGCTAAAAGAGCTTAAAAATCTTATTAGTAATTTATTCATTTTCATATATGCATAAATATTTATTTCTAAAAAATATACAGCTATTGAACTATTTAGAGATTTGCATTGACCATAATACAGCTCACATTGCTGTGGATGTGTTCATATTTCCCAGACGCCTGAAACATGATGCAATTTTTATTTCAATATTGTCTGCACTCCTCAGACAAACCCAATATTTCTGGTCCAGCCTCACAGTTGAACGGCTAAAACAGTATTAACTTGTCCTTTTATATCATAGCTAAACCATTTCCAATTCCATTTGATTTCAAACACCACTGGAGTAGCGAAGGTAATTTAACTGAAGTAGGGGATTAATAGCCTCGTCATATTTCTGGTCACCTTTGACTTGGGAGCAGGACCTGGCTCAATTGGGCTGGTAGAAGCGACCCAGCATGCATTGGAGCTAGAGTCGATTGGTGGATTCTTTACAGCATGTTCGGGAAGGTAAACCTGACAATTGATGGCAAACTTCCTGCTGCTAATGCTGCCATCTCTATGATTATCTATCAGATAATTTTTTCCAAGTCTGGGAGAAGTAATCATTTCTAGGAGAGTGATTAGGGCCAGATCAGACAATGAAGATCAAAAGCCTCTTGAACAGAGTTGGGCAAAGTACCAGGATTCTTCAGCTCATAAATGTCTCCCCTGAGAGCTGACTGACAGATATGCTGGAAAATTACAATTTATCTGCTGCTGGTGCTGGCAATGATAGATACACTGCTGCCTTGTGGGCAGGCAACGGCTCCCCGGGGAGGTCCCCGACACTGAGCTAGGAGCCGCTCTCACATATACACTAGCTCACATTTACACTATGACACTTTTTTCATTCTTCAATGAAATCAATTTCTTATTATTTTTTCATATTTATTAGATTGAAGAACTTGCTACATGACAACTTAATTTGAATTTGTCAGGGTGCAGAAAGATTGTTAACAATTTTTTTTCAACGAATATTGAAACCAAAATTATAAAATCATATAAATCATAATCTATGGTTTTTCGTTGCAACAATGAAATTCAGAATTTCCTTAACAAATCGGACACTCACAGTTAAACCTAAAATCTTTTGAAAGAGATTCAGGTAGCAAGAGAAAATGTCAGTTCAGTGCTTTGCCACATGTTGATATCCAAGACCTTTCCTGTTGACCCCCCTACCCCCTTTCATCCTCCCCAAGGAAATACAGAATATATCCATGGCCAGCCTCTTGTAGATAAAGCCCATCTTGTCCGTCCTTGGCACTTGATGAATGGAGTGAGCTACCTGAAATGCTTCTTCAAGGCTCGGAGCGGGAAGGTGTAGCACATATTGCCGGATTAGAAACACATTCATTCCATTTGAGACTACTCGCAGTGAAGGTATTGTAGAAACACATCTATCCAAGGTGTTTAATCTTGGTAAAGGTCAGCACTAACATTCCTCGGTTACTCCGTCCTACCTCCGACATTTTGTATTTATTACGTTGTTTTCTTGTCCCGAAATACACGATCACAACATAACCTCTTGACTGCACATGTCGTGGCACATGTTAAACATTGCAGGAAGGTTTTGGCACCGAGATCTACATGCCCTGCACCCCACTGTTTCTCGTTATCTGATTCTTATCTAAACCATCAAGCAGCCTATTAACATTTCCAGCATGAAAACAAAATTAGATGTAATATGCATTTAATAAGGGTAATATGCCTAGGTGATTAGACATCACTGACTGATTAAAATATTACACTTGCCAATTAAGTGCTTATGGTTTTATCATCTTAACATCAAATCTTTTCATATCATAGTATAAGTGTTATTTGTTACATCAATGAAAAACAGGGTAATTGTACAGTTATTATACAAAAATAATCTTGTAATTGGATAGAATTATTGATGTAACTGATGAAAATGCTCTTAAAAACAAACACAGAACATTCTTCGAAAGGTGAACAAGTTCTAATAAGGCATTTAGTACAAATGCAAATCTTACTGAACGATAAGGCCCACACATGAGTTTGATTAAGATAATGAACACTTGATATTGTTTGAATAAGTTGGGCGTTTTCATTATAACATTATTGTAAAACAAGAGAACGGGAACAATAGCTGGTAGTTGAGGTGAACTAAAGGGTGTTTGGGAGCTCCGGAGATTTCAACATTTCACTTGGACTGTCTGACAGTCCCTTAAACATTATCTCCATTCACCTCACTGATAATTGTCTGAAAGGCACGTCTAGATAAGAAAAGTCAGTAAGTTAGTCTTATATATTCAACTTACAGAAATATACAAATACATTTTTCTTGTCCCACAAATTTTTAGTCTTTAGACAAAGTTCACTGTAATCCTAAGATGAAATGGATACACTTTAACATAAAATTATGCTATGATTTCAAAACATTACAACAACAACAATACTCATAGAATATAGACCCCTTTCAAATAACAGGATGTTGAGCTCCAAAATTTCTATCAAATATAATCAATAATTCAGGAGAACCTGTTAACCTAGGGTATATAGAAAGGAAAGACACAATTTATAGTTTATATATTATATATATATATATATTTTTTTTTTTCTATGAACTAAAAATTTAAACTCATCTAACATTTTCACTCTAAAAAATCACGGTCTCTGTGCATGATAATGTTCATCCAAAATTTAGACTTATTCAAGAGACTATGTTTGAGGTTGTTGAATTAAGTTAAAAAGTACAGCCTGTGGGTCAAGCTACCTATCAAGAAGCAACAAGATAGTCTTGGCCAAGGGTAAGTTAGACCATCTTAAAGGCACAGAGTTTCAAAGATATTTCAAAGACTACACAGTCTCTTCAGGATTGAGGAGCAAAGATGGAAGGAGACATCTAATATGGCCGCCTGACTCCTTGTCCAGCTGACTGCTTATCAAGTTAGCAACAATTGACAAGTAAGTATCTCTCTGATGATGTACTCTGCTGCCATGCATCTGCCATCACTCCCCTCTACCTCACGGCATGCATTCTCTCACTTCATCTGTGTGGGGGGTTTCTCAAAATTACTACAGGTAATTATTTCAGCTATCTAGAAGCCCCCTCAAAAGAGGAATACTTTTAGCCATATAAAGTAAATTAACATTCGGTCTCTGGGAAAATCATGTATATATAGGTAGGAAACCTCAAAGAAATGTGAGTGTACATTCCAAATTGAGACTAGCTTTATAATGGTTACAGGGTTGGGTTTGAAATAATATTATGAACTTCAGTCTGTGGATTTGACACTCATGGAAGCTATGCTTACATTATTTTACTACAGAGGTAACACAAGTTAAAACATTCTAAACCTACCTCTGTTTTAATGCAAGCCCTTCTCGGCTAGAAATCAAGAAGCCTGATTAAAAGCAATTAGTGACACCATTTATAAATTAACTCTTCCAAAAGCCTCAGTCATTTCTGTATGCTTTTGGAGAACTAGAATATATTTGACTGTGCATTTTTCACTACGAATTAACTTGAAAAAAGCAGAGAAATGTAATTAGGTGTTGAGACATGACAAGAGCCTTAGAAACAACAATAATTGTCTAGGGTCTAACATATAGTTATGGTGCATTATTTTGCCTGATATGGGGATAGGGGAATGTTACAGTTATGTGAACAGTTACTATAGGATTTGATAACTTGAGCTAATGACAAAATCACCAAGAGTTGTAAGCAGACTTTACCTTCAACACAACAACATGAACTTTGGGTGGAGAATAGACCCTTAGGGAAGACAATAAAATAACTTCACAGGACAAGAAGTGGTAGTGTTAGAGGGACATGTTTTGTTAACTGGTATCACAAAATAGCATTTCATAAATTGTACCATGTCCTAATGTTATTATGAATAAATAGAACAGGGAAGTTAAAATGTATCACTGCATCAGAAAGTCAATCATCTTTTCTTATCTTCTATTTCAGACATGAAGGACTCTAAATGTTCAGTCATTCGACAAAAACAAGATAAAATGCAATTTCCATATCTTAAAATTAGATGTTCACTAAATCAATTTTCACTTCATGCAAAACCTCTATGAAAATATTTCAGTTAGTCAAAACATTTTTATTCAAATAGACTGATATGTCAAGATATGACATAATTAATGACATCAGATTCAAGGCAGTTGCATATGGAAAAATAATTAAAACAAACTACAATCTTGAAATCTTTCGCGTTTTCATGAAAGTATTCTTTTCTAAAGCTTAAGAAAGTGAAATATCATATCTCAACATGAAAAAGAAAAAAATTATTTACAAGAATTCTTTTAGCTAATCTGACATATGATAAGCCTACATCAAAGCAAAAATATCAGTTGTGTCGTTAAGACTGTTACATAAAGATAAAATCATTAACTGCAGAAAAGTGGTTTCTCGCCATTGCCATTTGGGAATAGAATTTCCTCAGAAAAAAAGCTCATTTGAGTTCATAGCATACAGAAAGAAATGAATTCTTGATATGTGATCTATATTTGACTAGGGCAGTCAGGAGATAAAGTCCCATAAATCTCTACACGGAGCAGTTCTTCTTGGAATAACATTTATTCCACGATAGTGTGACATTCTATTTCTCTTCGCTGAAGGAGATCAAAGATCAGAGAGGGATGAAAGCTAATTTGCATTACATATATGCAGGAAATATCTTCAATACATGGTAATTTCACACAACATTACTTCTTAAAGGCATAATCTTAATGGCTACATATTTATTCACTTCATCTGCATTAGTGAATACAGTCTTTGAGACTCTCAGCGAATTATCTTTAAAAATAATTGTGGAACTGATTTCCTGAGCTTATCGACTTTGAGGATAGGTCAGACTTAGAGTACTAAAACCTCATGCAAGAGTCATTAGGCTTTGCAAGGCATTTTCTATATATACTCTATCAACTGCACCATCCAATACACTAGTCCTGCTTCATGACTGTGTATTATATAAGAGCCTTTATACAGTCTAGGTCTAAATTCTGCAAGTCTAGGTCTAAATTCTGTAAATCTAGATTGACTATATACACATATGAAATTAAAAGCCTCAAGAAATAAAATAACATAAATAAAAGCCTCAAGAAATAAAATAATATAAATGCAGATACAGTAATTATTTAAAATATTTCATAGACTTAATTTTAGTCTATAAGTCCACTAGCTATCAGCTAGTCTTCATCAGTTCTTTGTGTACAAAAAAGGAGTCTGAAATAAGTCTAGGTCCATTTAGCAAGTCTAGATTTCTCCAAATGTACCAAATATCAAGAAAATAACAACAAGAAAAATGCTGAATGATCTAGAATAAATATGGTTCATTTTAGTAAAACAAGTACAACTCATATTCTGCTGTAAGGCTGAAACCATGTAGACATAACAAATTATCACTTATCAAATTTGAAAGCTATTTTCATAAATATACTCAATAACTAATTACATGGATAAACTTCAACCATATCAAATTAAAAAGCAATTGCATTTGAATTACGTAGCTGTAAAGATAACAATCTGGTGTAATTTACATATGAATCTAATTACCGGGGCAGTTGTTACCACAGGGGTATGACAAAGCAACATCAATCACACAGGAACCCTGGCCTGTAATTACTGGCTGGATGAAACATAAACAACAAGTATAAACATGGAGGAACTGGTCAGGGGGCTGGTGCTGATAAACTATCCCGCACTGACCCTCACCCGACAAGCAGCGCTATGAATCAGCACTGTACCACCCTAGCAGTGCGGCTCTGCTCTCCTACTCAAACAGACAGACAGACCCACAGACACTCCAATATAAATAAACAAGCAGGGCTAAGTGACAGAGGAGATAGCTGCAGACTTCCGCCTGGAAATTGCAGTAATTACACGGGGCAGGGTAACTGCATACAAACACAAACAGTGCTGTTGTCTGAAGTTGGTGAGATAAGATAGCTATCTGAAATAGAGGTACTCAGGTGTACAGGGCCAGCAGTGACGAGTGGTACACATCACACACTCGCTCACATATACAGACTCCCCCTTCGCCTACAACACTTCCATCCTCTCCCCCACAAACCCACCCCAACTAAACACTGATACCCTAACCCCCTCAAATATCACCCCCTCCCCATACCATCCCCACTCAACACATCATGATACCCCCACCCCCTCAAATAAATGCCCCCCCCCCCCCCCCCCCCCCCCCCCCCACCCACACCCACACCCACCCCCTCATTTCAACATACACTGTTTCTGGTACAACTGGTTACCAGAGATAGTTCCTGTATAGATCAAAGATCCAACAAACACAGTTCATGTGAGCCAGAGATTTCCTCGCCTTTATCAACTTGGCTATCTGTTTCTTGGCAAATAAACACATTTCAAGGAGATGTGAGCTGAAGTTGAATGATGACATTATATTTGATAAGGAGGCAAGTTGAAATAACAAAGATAAAATGAAACGTTAGATGTTTATTTTAAACTATGAATATAATTTTTGGCGTGTCGTGTCCTCCCTTGTTAACTTTTCCATTACCAGTTATTCAATACTTTTGATATAAACACAGATAAGATGTATGTTTTAAGTAACTGAAAATATCTTTGAACTTGGTATATCAGAGGATTTGAATTTAAGACACTTCCCAAAACACCTCTTTGTTTGAGTCACTCAAGAGATAAGTTAATCATTCTGTACCGAACTAAAGAAACATACAGTCTTTTTTTTTATTCTTTCGAGATAGCATGCTGAAAATTCATCTATTATAATAGACTGTTTCAAATATGGCCAGTGTTCCCCAAGTACAGGTACCAATAATTAATAAAAGAATAAAATTCTTTGGAGTATACACTTCCTAATTGATTGGAAATTTATGTTTTGGTGTGGATACTAAAAAGATTTTCAAGCAAGATACATATCTTACTATAATACAAATTTTATCAGTCCACAAAATGCTTATTTCTTCAACATACTTACTTCTCAAATAAATCAATAATTCACCTTTAGCTGCTTATGCCAATATAGAGAAACGATATTTATCAACAAGGAGACAACCGATAACAATATTCATCACCTAAGCTCTATGACATCATAAAATGATTTGCAGTGCAAAAATTCTCTTTACCAAAGTTAAGTGTCTGAAGAATTGATTCTTTTACAATTAGTTTAAAACAGGAAAGAAGACTCAGAGAAAACTTATTTTTTTTGCTGTGGTGTTATGCTGTGGGCAATAAAGAATTACAAACATAAGTAACGGAGAATACGGACAAAGGTAACCAATCAAATGTCAATATTGATCAATTTTATTTGTTTTTTTAATCAATATCTTAATTCTGAATCTCTGTTACAAGTCTGAACAAGGAACAAGGGTGATTCCTTGTCCTCAGATCTAATAAAAGGGTTGACAATATTATTCATAAAGTCTATTTTTAAGTGTACATACTGATCTGTAGAGTGCTTTGATGCTGAATATTGGGATGGTGCAGAACTTTTTTGTTGAGTATATATCATGAACTAGTCTTTGGGTTAGACCTAAAGACTTAACCACAAGCAGAACTGTTATAACACCAGATGGAGACGAGTTATCCACTGACTGTACACATAAGAAGAACCTTCATCATTGTATCCGCTCTGCTTCCTGTGTGGTCTGTTCCTATTCTTCCGCTACATCGTACTTGTCTAATGACTGTGCAAGAAACTGTATAAATAGGCGAGAATGTTACACGATGAAGAAAGTGATAAGCAGGAAAAGGCAGATTTTTCCCATCGAAGCTACACGCAGATTGTTTGGAGGGGTCTACATGCAGGCAACTGTTAAACTAATAAACAAGTCGGTGTGTTTGTGAAACATTATAGTATGCAAGTATTTTCATCCTGAGCAGATGAAGTAACAATTACAGTTAAATAGGTGGAACTAAATGGAAAATGACAGCATGTTTTTCTACAAATATTCTCTGTGGATAGATTTCTAATCTTCACAGAGCTTTAATGATATTCACATATTTCTTATGCTATTTCCATTGAAGCACACACCCTTGATTAACCTTTGAGTGTAAATTATTCTCTTTCACATAATATCAATGTCAACTGTAACAAGAGTTGAGTCATTCTAAAAAATCCCATGGGTCATAAACTCCATATGTTTATCAAATGTGATAGGGAAACAGTGAGCCTTTGTCTGCATTGAAAACTGCACCCAGGATGGTCAAAGGGAAATAACTCTTCCCAGCTTTATATTTCTCTCACATTTGGTATGTATAACGTTTCAAAGTGATAGGTTCAAATATGCTATTTTAAAATGAAATATCTAAAACAAAATTATTCAATATTTTTTGTGATTATGAACTGACATTGTGGTAATTTGCAGATATCTTTCAGCAAAATACACATATACTTTTTTCAACCTTGCAACTAAGGGAATGTTTAGCCATGTTAGTCAAATATTTTAGGTATGTGATACTTGATGATCTTTACAAATATGTTTACATAATATTGCTTTTATTTGTTATAAAAAAAGAAAACACTTGAGGTTCTGAATTTTATCATTTCAAGTAACATAACCAGAGTTCTAGTTTACAGAAAGATAATTAAATGAGAGGATATCAATAATAAACCTATTCCACATAGCAGCAATCAGAACACATCATGCAATGATTTGTCAGTCAGACAGTACATTTGATTTGCAATAGATCCACTTTCAGGATTCATTAAAAAACGGATTGCGGTAAGAAATAGACTCGATTTTGAATTTCCTAAATCAGACAGCAACCCGCCTGCTTTTGAATTACACTCCCTAATTAGCCCAGAAGAACAGAATATGTGCACATTGAAGCGTATCAAACTTGTAAGACCTAACAATAGTGCATTCATTTACCTAATGATCATTTTCTACATGTCTTAGCACCTTTTTATCTGTCATTAACATACAAAACCTAACCACATCCACTCAAATTTTCAAGACATTTGATAGCTTAGCTATCAAACTGGTCACAAACAGTTATTTCATTTTTATGAATGATGTCACAGTAAATAATCTATTATTATTTTTATCTATCTCTGAATCATTGTAATACATAACCAGCAAAAAGACATTCCACATATATTTAATTCACTAGAGGTAGTTTCCTTTACTATTACCATATACTGTTTCAGTAAATTGTCTTATTGTGATTTGGATGCTGTTGTCATTGCTATTTGGTCTCTTATATACTACGCGACAATAGTTTAGACCCACCATCAAATGATGCTATAAAATTGTAGTATTGGCAGGCATTTAAAACTGATTTATGCTTGCTCAAGGCTGAATTTTTAACCAAAGTGGCATGCATTTGTCACTAATGAACCTTGATTAACATGTGCATCATGAAACCTAACTGAAAAATGCTCAGGTTATGCCCATGGACATCGTTGTAAATGCAAATTTTTTACATCTTTTTTACACAGCAAGTTTGGTTAACCTATCCTAAATAGTTTCTGAGAAAAGTTGTCCTCTTTGACGACACCCTCTAACAGAGTCCAAAAGGACAGACAAAGGGCAATTACTCCGTAGAAAATTATTTTGCGGTTCTGATTTTCGAACCCCATCAAGGTATTGATACAATAAAGACACACAGCAAGTTTGGTTAACTCACTTAAATAGTTTCTGAGAAAAGTTGTCCCCTTTGACGACACCCTCGAACAGAGTTAAAAAACACAGACAAAGGGCAATTACTCCGTAAAAAATAATTTTGCGGTTCTGATTTTCGAACTCCATCAAGGTATTGATACCCTGAAGACACATAGCAAATTTGGTTACCCTATCTTAAATAGTTTCTGAGAAAAGCTGTCCCCTTTAACTCGGACGGAGGGACGCAGCCCAAACCTATATCCCCCTTCCACTTCATGGCGGGGGATAATAAAAGCCTTATAAAAGTGTACATATTGTCTCGATTATCGGTATATATACTTGTCACATTTCAATAGATAATGTTAATAGAGACAATGATCTGTCATTCCTAAAATGATGCATTACATCACATCTTTTACTACAAGTCAAAGCAAGACTAAACCAAATCATGTTTTAAAAATGGTACAATATGAAACTAAACATCTGAAAAAGTCTCTATAGATCTTTATGAAATAGAGATATTGTTATTCCTTCAGCGCCCTGTCCCTGGCTTTATTCTGCGGGAGGACAAGATTTTCACAGATGTTTATGCACCAGAAGGATGTTCTCCTGATCTTTCTCCCTTTGAGCACATTTGGGATGAAAAGTGGTGGTGATAATGTCGCTAATGATGTCCTCAAATGACGTTGCAAGCGCAACCAGCAGCACTTGAACGTTACTCATCAGGATTTGGAATAACATTTCTAAAGTCTTCCTGACACGTCTTATTTGGGCCTTGAGGAGTTGATATAACCAACCATTCAGGCAAAAGGCAAATTGAGGTTTGGAAATTCTTCTTTGTTTTTTGACCTCTTTGAACACTAACATTTCAAAAGAACGAGCCATGGACAGATTTTGCAAACATAATGATTTTGTCTAACCATGTAGGTGTTTCTGTGTGTAATATTTCAAATCAACTGTGCTGTAGGATGATTCAATGAACAGGTTTTTACCCACTTGATATGTAAGAAAACCAATTTTCAAATCAGACAAGTAATTTGATAAGCTAAATCTATGACATTTGTAAAAAGTCACTCTACGAAAAGTTAACATAAACCAACAAATGCACAAGCATTAGAGGTGTGATGATATATTGGGAATCGTGAAAATTTATCTGTCAGTACACATATATATATCAAGATTCATTCTCTGTATCGGCTACATTTAGATTTAGACTTCAAATTGCCTATTTTGCCTAGAATCTGGGTATTTTGCAAAAGTTAAAGTTTTACTTTTTGAAGAAAAAATTAAAAAAGCTTATCATGATACGAATGGTATCATATCACAAAAAATCTGTTTTATCACACCTTTAACGGGCATACATATCTTCCAGATACAACGGTGCTCAACAGTTCTCCCAGACAAGGAAGTAGGCAGGAGAGTATATAAGGAGTTAATCCTACTTACCATCTTCTCCTGAGCTGCCCGCTCACTGACCTCCGTGTCGGGTTCTGTCGGACCGAAGAACATGGACTGGTCATCGTTGTACGAGAACTCTACACTCTCTGTGTTAGACAGGTAGTGACCGAAGTGTCGCAAACAAACGATCCGCACAAATGTCTAAGGAGAAATCAAAAATAAGACATGACATTGGTTTTGCAAGTAAGAAGTTGAGTAGCATGGCCAAAATTAATTATCAATAAATTAAAGGTCTGTATTTACATTCACATATCTTAAACAAACTTATATTTAATAATAATTTGCTGTATTGATAATAGAGTTTAAATTTGTGACAACTAAACTTTAGTGAAGAAAAATTGACAGAAGATGACTGATTTTAGATATGTATAAGTTGCTCTATGAATGCTGCTGAGATGAATTAGTGACTGCTCTGCAGTAAAGTATCAAGGGTTCTGAAATATTACTTTGAATACTTAGAAAAATGTATTCTCTTCCATGACAAAAACATATTTACTGATTAACACTCATGAGATTTACAATAATTTCTTAAGTTATCCTACAAAATCAGCATATTCATATCCGCATAGCTCCTACTATACCATGCTATCTTAATGATATCTATCAAGTTAATAGCCTTGTGTAGCTATTTCTACAACCAGCCATTGAAATGACTTGCATACAGCTATAGTGACAGTCCCTTGATGTAAGAATGAAGGGATTAAAAACTTCAATTATTTTGCTCCTCAAATATCAACATATCATTAGCTGAAAAATGCCACATATAGTCATGAATAATGACCTGCTGTGCAACAAGGTTTTCCCCTTGACAAACATAAGAATAAAAGTTAGAGCATTAGAGATACCAATACCAGGGTTCTAGATTAGCAGTAACCCTGTATCCCGTGATGAAAAGGATGCTGGGCTAGCAAAAATGCAATGACCGGTAAAGTTGAATTTAAAGAAGATATCCTTATAAAGATGTATTTGGCTAGTTGGAATGTCTTTTGGCCATTACTCTCAAGTACGCATTAGTCTGAGTGACTAATAATAATTTGGATCCTTGCAAATACCCAGATTTAGCATGATGGACAAGGTTCTACATTAAAGGGAATGAGAGTATCCTCTACTTATTGTATTGTATTGAATCATATCGAGTCCTACCTCCTGAATGAGGTTGATCTGACCGCGGTGCATGGCGGTGAAGTCGAGGTTGACGTGCAGCTCAGCAAGGGGAGGGAATCCACACATGTTGGAGTCCTCCCTCAGGGGGAACAGTTGTCTCCAGTCTGGCATACAGCTCGACCTCAGAACCATCTTTAACTCCTCTGACCACACTTGATCTGAGGCGGCAGAAGAGAAAATTATACACATAAGAAATTTACTAGCTATTGCATGAATAAAAAGAATAGAAAGAATAGAGAAAAAGATCAATTTGCAGAACTTTCTTTAACTTCTCTCTGACCACACTAGATCTGAGGTGGTTAAAGAAAATATGATATGCTTAGAGAACTTTATTAGCTAGAGTAGTTAGATCATGAATAAAAGGTTGATAGAGTAAAGAAATAGAATGATTGTCTCTGTAACACAACAGGTTCTGCTAATATTTGTGAAAAATAAATGTATGTCTCTGTAATGAAGTAGATTCATAAAAATTACGGTTGTCGATGCTTAAAGATTCCAGTGAAGTTGTTTCAAAGTTTTTTTGATAAGTCAACCAAGCTCATAATTGAGGTTACAGCACAATTGAGTACAGCAATTATGTAAGAAAAGTTTATATGCTCAATAGTTCAGGTAGAGATATCAAGAACTTACCATGACTAACGAGATCCTTCTCATGAGGTAGAAAGTTCAGCAGGACTGAGAGACGACACCACAGGGACTGGGAGCTCTGCAATAGAGAAATTACAATAGTTATAATATGTTTTGATATAATGTAGTCATCAAAAGTTGATGAAAAGAATCTAGATGAAATGTTTAAGTGATCTTCACCTGTCAAAATTAACCAATGACTCCTGAATCTTGATTCATCAAAAGAGTTAAGATAACTGACCCAAGAGAGCCTAGACAGCCACAAATTTCTAATATACTGATCTTAGAAGTGCCAAGCTGCTAAATTGCAACTAGTAACCACTTATCTTGAGTTATCAATTGGCAACGGTTTCAGGTTTTGTAATGTTTCAGCATTAACAGAATTGTATGACAAATATTTTGATGACTTCATTTGATGGAATTACATTACATGGATTTATATCTACTATATTGCAGAGAGATGAAGATGAAGATACTAACACCACTATCAAGCTTATTGAAACTCTTTGAAACAAAGAAGTTTTGATGTTGCTTATATATATAATTAGACCAACACTATTCACATTGAAACAAAGGCATGCGTCAACTTGACTGTCGTATTGTTAAATCATACAAGTACAGTTGAGAGTACCTGAGCACAAGTGTTGATGATGTTGGAGTGACACTGCATCCAGTCACACATGACTTTAACAGTGGACACAAGACCCTCCTTCTGGATCACCTCCACGACTCGCTTCAGGTGCAGGCGCGCCGTCTCCGCTCTGTACATATACAGATGAGGTCATTTGGGATTTAAAAGCCACTTTCAAAGATATTAAACTTATATCACGGCCACTAGTATTATTGCAGGGAGAAAGCCTGCAAGACTTTTGTCGCTATGCATTGCGTTGAAACCTATGAGCCGTCTCCGCTCTATACATATATAGGTGATTTGGGATTTAAAAGCCGCTTTCAAAGTTATTAAAATTATATCACGGCTGATGGTATTATTGCAGGGAGAAAGCCTGCAACACTACTGTTGCTATGTATTGCGTTGAAACCTATGAGCATCGACTGGAACTAGCAAGCCATCAGTGGCACTGGATTGAAATTCAATTTCAAGTGGAACAAGCTAACCACTGTCCTATCCCACCACCTGTTCATATAGATCAGCCTATGTACAAATTGACAATGCAAACTAATAAACAAAAATATTTGCAATAATGAATGTTTTTTCGTATTGTGGAAAAAAAGCTCCAAAGTAAAAGGTAGCCTGATTTCTCTTATCATTTTACCAACAAATTTTCCAAAAAAATCTAGACAATGTCTTTGGTTGAACTATTTTTCACTAACAACTGGTTGAAATTTTAGAAAAATATCATGAACATATGAAAGTCAGATGCATTGTCTTTATTAAATAATCAAATGTTAATGATAATGTTGTCATCAAGAAGCTGGTTTTAATTAATTAAGAAGAGATAAGGTTACTTTTAAATTCTTTATTTTTTCTTAAATTTAACAGTGAGTTTGAGCGTTGTACTTTCAAATAATTTAACTTTGAGTATCAAACTTAAATTTTTGGTACTTGGTTGTAGAAGTGAAGCGGCTTTGTGTTTCCAGGAAGAAATATGTGGTCAAATTATTGGAGACTTCTTGACACATGATGTAGGTACTTACTTATCGTTGTAACTATCACAAGAATTGTCATCATCAGCATCAACTTCAGTTTCTGTCACTCCAGATGGATCTACAAACATTGATAACATCTTATTGACACAAAAATAACACAAGTCAGAAAAAAATACTAATTCAACATTAATGATAATGAAGTCAATGTCAATTTATAGAAAGTAAACAGAAACAAGCTCTAGTTTAATTCGCTCATAGCTTTGATGTGATTGTTAAAACAAAATTTTTTGGAATGACTGAAATTGAGAACAAAAGACATTTTACATGCTTAATTCATGGTCCCAAGATAAAGATGTTTGGCAACTTCGATACAGCCCTCTGTCTTACAGAAAAGATGCTAGATGTAAAACATTCACAAAATTTAGTTAATTGTTCTCGACTTTTGGAAAATCAAGCCTAAATTAAGATACAGTGCTTAAATAGCTATGCAAAAATTAGGTCAAACTTGTCAACATTGACTGGACCTTATATCTGATTGGCTAGTGATATACATCAATGAGACGAGTAGAGGTGTGACGATATATAAAGGATACTGCGCCACTCGTGAAATATCAACTTTACCCATGACACACGATGAAATAAACCTGGTATTTGGAAAACTACATTAAGAATTCTATTTATTTTATGATTTTTAATGAAATATGTAGTTAAGATGACTTTAAAACTGGAAAGTTACTCCCTTTTGTTCACATAGCTGAAAGTAGTTCCGGCACCTGACCAGTGACGATATAATATATCGTCACTGGTCACAGTGAAAATATAGTATATTGTCACTGTTGCCTGATAGACAGTTTATTTCACTGATAAACCCAGTATTTCATCACTGATCATATAATAAATAGAGGATATCTGTCTTTTCTTGACTAATACCATGTTTATCTCATCAAGTGAGGTAGAAAGGTTATATTTTCACGAGTGGCGCAGCCACGAGTGAAAATATATAACTTTTCTACCTCACGAGATGAGATAAACATGGTATTTGTCAAGAATTGACGGATATTCTATTTATTATATGGTTTTACCATTGTAATTACCACCGAAAAGGGTCAATTTCACGCTGAGCGGCCGCTAGGAACAGCCCGTCACCACAGTAACACTGTGACGTCATAAGTCAATTCGCCGCGTGAGACCATTGTTTTATGACGTCAAATTATATCAGTCACCGTTCGCAGTGAAAATACAAGTGAAGAAGCGAGCAAAGCTCACATACCCCCGCTCCCCACTTTGTTCAAAGAATTTCAAATAGTAAAACTGATTAATATTGGTTAAAGTATGATAGTTGAGTATACAGTTAGTCATTGTGTAAGTCTTCTTTCAACTGAAATCCAAATACCGAATTCATTAATAGGTTTTACAATTAAAAGGGTACATCTAGAGATAATGGTTGATCTTTGTTTCAAATTTGAGGTAGTTATCATGAATATTCTACGAGATGCACTGAGGACAATATTATTTTTGTTGAGTCACTTTGTAAGTTATGTTTTCCAAAGAAACCACAGAGAAGAAAATCCATATATATCATTTAACTCTCACAAGGCATATCCAGCAATCACGATTGACATATGTAGCAAATTTGGTGAAGCTGAGATGTATATTTCATGAAATATGTTCAGGACAAAGTAATTTATCATAGAATCACTGTTTTAGTCATGTTTCAAAAATTTTTAAAAATGTGATGGTCTAATCCTCAAATGGCACATCTAGGGATCATGGTTGATAAGTGTATGAAGTTTGGTGAAGCTAGCATGAATAGTTTGGGAGATATGCTCAGGACAAAAGACTTGGTCGAAGAGTCACTGTTTTAGTCATGTTTCCATGGAAACCGCAAAAAATAAATATAATTTGTTGGTCTAACCCTTAAAAGGCACATCTAGGGATCATGGTTGATAAGTGTATGAAGTTTAGTGAAGCTAGCATGCATAGTTTTGGAGATATGCTCCGCACAAAACGACTTCCTCAAAGAGTCCCTTTTTAGTCACGTTTCCATGGAAACCGCAAAAATGAAAATTCAGAAATAGTTCTAACCCTCAAAAGGCACAACAAGGGATCATGGTTGACATCTGTATGAAGTTTGATGAAGCTAGCATGCATAGTTTTGGAGATATGCTCCGCACAAAACGACTTCCTCAAAGAGTCACTTTTTAGTCACGTTTCCATGGAAACCGCAAAAATGAAAATTCAGAAATAGTTCTAACCCTCAAAAGGCACAACTAGGGATCATGGTTGACATCTGTATGAAGTTTGATGAAGCTAGCATGCATAGTTTTGGAGATATGCTCCGCACAAAACGACTTCCTCAAAGAGTCACTTTTTAGTCACGTTTCCATGGAAACCGCAAAAATGAAAATTCAGAAATAGTTCTAACCCTCAAAAGGCACAACTAGGGATCATGGTTGACATGTGTATGAAGTTTGATGAGGCTAGCATGCATAGTTTTGGAGATCTGCTCCGCACAAAGTTTTGGGACGGACGGACAGACGGACAGACGGACAGACGGACGGACGGAAAGAATGAATGCTATATACCCCCGCTTACGCTGTAAGGCGGGGGTATAATAAGTTATTTTCACTGTAGCTTGATAGACAATTTATTTCACTGATAAATCCCAGTATTTCACTGCTCGCCATATAATAAATCATGGTATTTGTGAATTGTGATACCTAACCTGACATTATATGTATAATGATACATTCTCTGTATCGTAATACGTATTGTTAAGTATAAAATTGATTAATTTGCTAAAAAAAAGTATTTGTCCAAAAGTTAATGTTTATTTTTAAAACCTTGAAATAGCATGACCTTGATGTGTATTGTATCGAATAATATCGATATGAGATTTTGAGATAAGTATCTTACCATTACACCTCTAGAGACGAGCGTACCTGTATCAGTTGGACCAGTACTGAACTCTGTGTCGGTTTCAATCTGGAAGTTGACCAACTTATTGGTTAGGTCAGCTACATGGCGAGCTTCAGCTGAAGATGTGAAACCTGAGAAGAGAAGGACAAGAGTGAAATGTATTTCAAACCTTAACTAATGGCAGAATTGTAAATGATACAATAGTAATTTAAAAAAGGTTAAATATTGAAGACGGTTAGAACAATAAGCTAAACAAATCAAAAACTTGAAATAACTGGTTTTTGTATTTCGGATTATTCTAAAAAATATTTTAACATTCTGAGTGCTTCTTTTAATGAAAGTAAATGTTTAAGCAATACCCAACAATGACCTCTGTGAAAAGAAAGAAGCCATCATTTATGATATTTTCTCCATGTTTGAGTGTCTTGATCATGTCTCAAGACCAAATTATAAGGAATTCAGAGTTAATCGGAGGTAACCATATACATAATACTGAAGTAGCTAGAGCAATTAAGGGATATTTGAATTGCTATTAAAATTGTCATCATGACTTCAAAATTCACAGAACTATAACTCCAAATTTCCTGTACATGACATAGCTCACCAGGTGGCACTGGCACATCTTTACGACCTTGAATGACATCCTTGCAGTTCTCATACTCTGCGACATCCTCCTGGTACTGCTTCGAGATCTTCATGTTGAGATTGAGGTCCTGGCCGAGGAATGTCATGGTGGAGGAGAAGAAGTCGGAGGAGAGAGAGGCGAGGTTCTGATTCTCTGACATGTCCGACCAGGTGCCGATATCCTGCAGGGTGTTCATGGACAGCGCCGAGGTGGAGGCTGAACCGGGTCGCCGTCTCGATGCTGAGTCTCCCTTTGAAAATCCTGGTCTTAGTTCCTGGCTCTCCATCATGGAGTCCGAGAGGTCAGAGTCCGAGTCATTGTCAAAGTATGTTGCCAAGTCGTCGTCAGAGTCTTCGGACAAGACCTCCTCTTCCTGGGCATCTCCTCCTGTAATGAATTACAAACTTTTTCAGGGCTACTATAGAAGCTGGATAGATAGACAGAACAGAGCTGACTGTCATATGTTCTGTGCTATCTACGATATCTTTATTTTAATATTTGCAAATATTTTTGATCTACGTTATTTAATATTGTTTATTCTGTTGTTTCCTCCTGTATCAGATTTCATGCTGTTTCAGAGGGAATGTTGAAGGAGTACATGTAAATTTGACTGAACAGCGGCGGGGAGAAATGGAATCAATAGAGTAACTGATCATTATGTTCTGTGTTATCTTTTTAATCCATATTGCTATGAGGCATTATTTTGTAAAAAAAAAAAAATTGAAGTGTGTTTACCTTCACTGAGATCTGAATCTTCTGATAGGTCTGACATATCACTACTGTCACTGTGATGACGCCGTCGTCTTCTACGCAGGTTCCTTAGCCGGGATTGCTTGAGCTTCTGAAACATAATTCAATCAAATTTTAACTGAAGGGATTACATTATATTTTCTTCTATCTTCAACTCAGCACCTGCATAAGGACAAAAAACATGAAGGCAAAGAAGTCTCTTGTTAAGACATGTACACGTTTGAATGTGAATCTCACCTTTTGTTTAGTTCCATCTTCCTGAGGTTGTGTATTGCTTTTGTCAGACCTGGAGTTCCTGGATGAGTCTGGATGAGCTGCAGGGTTGGGACAGGGAGTTTCCTCCACCTCGGGGTCTGACGTAGAGGATGAGTTGGGGTCGTCTCGAGGCAACGCTGCAACACACGATATGGAGAGATAGTACATACCTCTGAACAACTTACCAGTTAGTTCTGAATTGAACCAGTTGTACAATTAGGAATTGTCTGATCTGTTGGATGTTTGATAAAGTAGCTGTGTACACATTATGTTTCTATTGCTCACTGCAATACATGATATAGAGAGTGTTGGAAATTGGGACTTGGGAGCTTGTGAGCCAAATGCTGGCGAGTTTTAGATGAGAACAGTTGCAAATTGACTGGCCCCGACCACTGTCTGGTTTGGATGAGTAAAACATCAACTATGTACATGCTATAATTCCTCCACCAAGGGGGTCCCAAAGATCCATAAATTTGTAAGAAAGTGAGTGAAAAACGGTAATGAAATCATATAGAACAGATGAAGAAGATGAAGCAAACTCAATTGTCTTCATAGCTTTAAGTTATAACAATTGTCAATTATAAACAGTCACAAGTTCAACACTTGCTGCAAACAGATTTCTTCAAACAGTTTAAAGGTACAATCTGACAACAAATATTATCGTTTGTATTTCTAATTTAAAGTTAATGATCAAAACACTATATTGTAAATTGTTTGGAATTTGGTTACAATCTAACAAATTCCATAATAAATATGGTTACAATATTCATCATTCTGCAGAAATATTTATCACTGAAATCAGGAAATCAAGAATTTCTGACTCTATCATGATGTTTGACACTGTGAGAACAATGACACTCCATCAAGAACTTTTCACAGTGAAGTTATGATGAACAAACCACAAACACTCTGATTAACCAGATACAGAGGCAACATTACCTGCAATGGACTTGTGTGACTCAAGGAGCTTATTGGGATGTTCCTTCTCATAGAGGGCCCCCTGTAGCCGATTGTTGACGTGATTCAGGATGTGTGAGAATAGTGCAAGCAAGAAGGCAATGGCGGCAGTCACTTGGGGGGAACCTGATCAGTGCAAATTGTGTCTTATTATTATTGTGTCAAATTATTCTGAGTATGGTGTAGACTTATCTCTTTCACAATGTCGCTTCTTCTAAAGCGAAATTGTGAAAAAAGTTTTGATTTAAGAACTATACCCAAGTAAAACATCAAGATTGAGGACATACTAAAATTTACTCACCTACTTTACAGATAACATTTTGTCAACATATTTATCTACAGTGTACATTTTCTCAGCCTTTTTTTCTAAAGATTTAACTCAAAATGTTTACAAAAAATCATCAACTCTATCATAACATTTAGAAGATAAATAGTTGCGTTTGTAAAATTTCCGGGATTCATTGTTATTCAACACCCGCAAATTTAGTTTAAAACCGACGGCGTTAGCCGGAGGTTTTAAACGCTTAAATTTGCGGGTGTTGAATAACAATGAATCCCGGAAATTTTACAAACGCAACTATTTATCGATATTGTAACATGACCGTTAGTTATAAGCATTTTAAGAGCTAACTCTATTTTTGCGAAGGGAACTCTGAGTTGAAAGGATCTAACGACTGATCCATTATTGTTATAGGTGTTCGCAGCTATAAAGAAAAAGGAATTCCCAGTGTTATAGACATTAAAATAGTGTTCTAATATTGCAAACCAGTTGCACTCATAACGGTGAGATCATATAGTTTTCACTGTGAAATTTTCGATAGAGAAAACAGTTATATAATTAATAAACCAACAGGAACAAACCCGACTGAACAAATATCTTAAACTCGCCCAGACCATTGTGACGGTGACGCGATCATTATGACGTCATAACCGTTGGCCTTTGTGACGTCGTGCCATGGGAACGGCATTCGAAAGAAACCGGCCGCATGGCTCAAGGCGGCAAATTAGGAGAAACTTAGCCAATTAAGAAAGTTTGGTTACATAAATCTAAAGCAAATAGAAAAGGATTTTTGGCATCTACGGGAATGCGCAAGTTAGAAAATGACAGCAACAACAGTAAAATGTGAATCGGTCACGAATATTGGGAGAATCAGAACATTTTAATGTTGAGGTGGACCAAATAATGTATCCTTTCGCGGTGATTGGCCTCAGCCAATTTGCGGTTGTTCATTGCCATTTAACACTGGCAAATTCTTCAAATCAACCAATCAGAAACGAGTATTTACCGAAGTCATGTTACAATACATTTTACTCTGCTTCTATTTCCCACGATTTCAAATTTATCCTTTTCAACATTTCAATCAGCTACTGTTTTAATCGTATACCATTTTATTCACATTCAGCTGCTGTGACCTCAAAACAAGTGCTGCAAGATGTAAAGTCTACCTTTCTTCTGGAGGAGATATATTGAGGAGAGGCACATGATGACAATCTTGTAGACGATGTCATCATCAAGGTACTGGGGAGCCTCCTCCGCTGGGTCTGTATCGTAGTAGTCCGCCGCTAGCGAGCTCGGCTCGTAGAACATGCATAGGTTGAAGTCGTGTAGCGTCAACTGGCACATCGACTGGATCAGGGCCGTGTCTCGTCTGAATAAATAGCCAAGTAGATCACGACTATTCTCACAACTCTCATACTTTGTGCCAATGTCACGCCATGGGTTATCTTAGCCTTTCAAACCTTTCACTCCTACAAGCCTGACCATATTTGGGTCTGTTTTTAAGGATGAAGGGTTAAGCTACAGTACAGCTACTTTTTTCATTCTTTGTACATTGATCAGACCATCACAGTATATTGAATGGGATGTATGTTACACAGAGAAATTATTAGGTCTTTTATGATTTATGTGCAAATTATTTCTGTGAAAAGAAATTTAGATAAATGTTAAATGTAAAAATTTACTCAACGACACAGATATTGACATTACCTCTTTTCTGCATCAAACAAAACATCCAAGAGATACAGGAACCGAACAAAAAAGCGACGTATGTTCTGTGGTCTGAAACATAGAGTTGATAAAACATACAAGATATGAATTTGCTTTTATTGTTTTTCATGTGGTAAGGAAACAACCACATACCTGATTGGCCATGGCTTTTGAAAATGATGTTTGGTAAAAAAAATAAAAAAAATAAGAGGTTGTTTTTGTGTACAGTAGAACACGGATATAACGAACTCAGATATGTGGAACAATCAGATATAGTGAACAAATGTTCAAGTAGCGTCCCTATATAATATCATTAAAATTATATGCGTATAGCAAACACCGGATAAAGTGAACTAAATTCTTTGGTCCCTTGGAGTTTGTTATATCTGAGTTCTACTGTATTTATCAAGAAAATGAGTTTACCTACTTCAAGGAAGGAATAATATATATAATACCTTTGTCACACATTTCACATGGTATAACAGTTAAATTAATTACAGGCTTGAATAGCTAAATGCTTGAGGCGTCAAATTGTGTAATATATCAATAAATAAATGAAATTGAGGTGGAAAGCAGTTTTGGAAAATTTCTCCCAGCATTTGAATAGTATGGAAGCACTGACTGTTGCTGGTCTGGGGTCAGGTTATGGTTCTGTGGTTGCTGCTCCAGCTCCTGGAACCGCTTCTGATTCTTCTCAAATATACGCTTCAAGTTTCCTTGGGCTCCGTCAAATGGCTTGTCTGTCGATAGGCTGAAGGACAAGGTTGCTCATTTACTATCAACTCTATAAACATGAATTATGCTTTGAACCATACCTTTTTATGTCCAAAGCTATATACCTACCAATTCTAAAATTTAGAACCATTAACCACTATCTACCTGTTGAGACTGGCCGATGGACAAATATACCTAGAAATGAACGTTTATGTAGACTATGTAATTCCCCCGCTTTTGGTGATGAGTTTCACTACTTTTTCAGATGTCAAGCCCTTCATCAGCAGTGGCAGCTGTATATTCCTCAATACATTAATACATGGCCCAATTTCTATACATTTAAAAGATTATTTTGCTCAAAAACTGCTAAGAATCTAAAGAACTTATCAAAGTTTATTGCATGTATTAACAATCTGGTTGCAGTTTCACGTAAGTAATTGTCTGACCGTATTTTTTCACCATTAGATTAGAATCATGAATTTATAGTATATGGTTATGTCATATTATCATGTCATGTTCTCAAATGCGATCTTGTTGTATGTATGTACGTACATATGTGTATACTAGAATTATGTATGTATATTATATTGTCACTATATATAGTACCCTAATGCCATCTTGGTGTACTTATGTATATATGTGTGTATTATGTTACTCATGTACCACCACTGGTGGGTATTGAGCAATAAAAACCGTGAACCTTGAACTAGCACATAAAGGTAACGTACAAATGACTCTTGGGAATATCACAGTAAATGTTCATTTCTTGTACCACCAAAGCAAGGGGGAAAGGTTATAAAAAGTCCTATAACATAATTTTAAGGGAAACATATTTGTTATTTCAAATCCAATTCAATTCAAATATCATTAAAAACATCAGAAAGCTGATTTTTAGCAATTGGTCATTCTCTTTGTTTATGATACAGGATTGCTGATTCATCCAAATTCTATTTATATAATGACTTCCCATACCATTAATTTTCCTGGGCAGTAACTTTTGTCACAAGTGTACCAATTACAGGGATAGAACTAGATTAGCGTTTGCGGGATACCGCAAAAGCAGAGCAGCCCCGGAACTTGGGGTTTCGCCTTACCCTGTTCCGCCCTTTACAGGCCTCACCAAAGTGGGAATTTTCTCGTGACCTTGACCTTTGACACTCAAGGTCACACAATCAATGAACACGTTTCATTGAGTATAACATTATTGTAATGAAATAAAGTGTTAAAAATTAAATTAATCCATTTTCTCCATATATGTTGACCTTGCTGTGATCTTGACCTTCGACAGTTCGTACCCAAGACTTTTTGAAAATGTTGTACTTCTCAAGAGATAATATATACAAAATCTAAACTTCATAGCACAAAAACTTTTCAAGTTATTGTGGTTACATGGTATTGCAATAACTCATATCTCATGACCTTGACCTTTGACCTTCAAGGTCACACAATAATTGAACACTTTTTATTGAGTATAACAATCATGTATTGATTAAAAGTGATCATAGTTAAAATTAAGCATTTTCGCTAAACCATGCTTAAGTCATGACCTCACTGTGACCTTGACCTTTGACGGATTGTAGCCTAAACCTTTTCAAAATTTTTTACTTTTCCAAGGATGATATATACCAAGTAAGAGCTTCATAGCACAAAAACTTTTCAAGTTATCGCGTTTACAAGGAATTTTGCGGTGATTTTATAACTCGTGACCTTGACCTTTGAACTTGAAAGTGAACATGTCATAATGATTCCCTGGAAGTATTAACATTTAGACATGTTCATGAGTTCTGAAAAGCTAAATGGGATAAAGTTATACCCAAATTTAGTGCATTTTGTAATAACTCATATCTCATGACCTTGACCTTTGACCTTCAAGGTCACACAATCACTGAATTTTTTTTATTGAGTATAACAATCATGTATTGATTAAAAGTGTTCATAGTTAAAATAAAGCATTTTCGCTAAAACATGCTAAAACGTGACCTTGACCTTTGACGGATTGTAGCCAAAACCTTTTCAAATTTTTTTACTTTTTCAAGGATGATATATACCAAGTTAGAGCTTCATAGCACAAAAACTTTTCAAGTTATCGCGTTTACAAGGAATTCTTAGAGTGAATACATATCTCGTGACCTTGACCTTTGACCTTGAAAGTGAACGTGTCAAAATCGTTCCCCCGAGGTATGAGTAATAAAGTATTAATAAGAGTTCTTGCAAGCTTAGTGGAAAAAAGTTATAGCTAGTAGTACGAGTGCGGCGGAGGCGGCAGCGGCGGCGGCGATGGAAACTTCACAAAAACTGATAGCAGCCCCGTCCTTAGACGGGGCTGCTAATTAACAGAATCTCAATTGGTTGCAATAAAAGTTGGATGTGCAATATGAATGTTTTTTAATCTGAGTGTTTTACCAATTAGGAAGGCTAGAATTCATTGATCTTTAAAATGCAAAGCTGGCATTCAAGAGACGTTAGATGCAAATTCATTAGGTTTAGACAGTGACATTTTTCAAAAGTTAGGGTTAGATTGAAGGAACTAAACAATATGGTATAAGTGGCTACATAGATGTGGATGAACAACTTCTGTGGGTGTTAGCAAATAGTTTACTCATTCTCTCACCATCTGATGTAGTGGAATGCAGCATCACAACTGTAGTATCTGTTCCCTGCGAGTGTTCCAAGCTGGTTGTGAGGCATACCTAGAAATAACGAATTATCAAATTAATTGTTCCTGAAAGCTGTGATATAGCCCTTTTCAGTTTATTCACTAAGAATAAACATTTGTAATGTATTAATTATATTATTGTAATAACTAAATGATATGATCTTCACCAAATATACAAAATATATGTATTATATTATGTATAATTGACACCCATGCTGTTACCAAAGGACACAATTATCTTTCTAAAAATGCCTTTCATCTGTGAAGTATTACATTCCAAAACTGTTTTTTATCGGCCTGAAATAGACTGAAGTATCATTTTACTCCAAATCTTTGCTAAGCAAATGATTGTATGAATTTTATAAGGACTATCCCCTGGATAAACTTGTAAGAAGCAGTAAGCAGAGTACTCACCTATATCAGTGAAGAGCATGAGAGCCTGGTAGTAATATCGGGCTGCAATAGCTGCACAATTGCCTTGGTCAAAGTCTTGCTGGTAACGAGCTGAAACAAATCAACGGACAAACGGTACGTTGAATAACGAAGCCAGTTTTTTTAAAACCCAAAACACAAAGCAATTCACCAGGTAAGAGTCATAAATGGTATGCACACCAACCTAGAAAGGTTAGAAATATTTATGATATACAATTTGCCGAAATGGGTACAAGAAGCAAAGCATATATGAGCATAAGTTATTAAGTGTCAATGACAAAATCAAAAAACACTGTAATAATGCTAATGTTCTTGTTGTAAGTATGTAATGTGGCATTCTGTATTACCTATATCCCCGAGACAGATAAGACAGCGATGAACAGCCCTCTGTGCCCACTCGATAATAGAGGGAGATAACTTCTTTGCACTACTGCTGTGCCGTCGACCTGAAACAATGTTACCAGTTGGGTAAAAGGGGAGAAACAGTAGCTAAAATAGAGCAAGTACAATGTTTTGAAGTTACAATTTGAAGATAAACAATTGAAAATATTATCTGTGCTCATAGATGTGAGTGGTATAAAAAGGATGTGAGAGAAACAGATTCCAAGGTATGATCTCAACACTAAAACTGATCAGTTTTCCTACCCTTACCAAATATACAAATCGTATATAAGGAATCTATACACAACATTGTATTTTTCTTAAAATTTTGACTTAAGTAAAGAGAAAGAATTCTTAGTTTGAAGACATGCAGTCCCTATATATTGAGATTAATCAATCAATTGAGTTAAACATTAATCACCAAAACAATGTCTACAACATTCCATTTACTCTGCAACCACTGAACTACAAGCATCACTTCAGGGAATCTTCATTCTCTCCCCACAGAGGCAACTCAGTCATACCTAAATTAGCCTCTGTTCTATTACGCCTAGATCTTGGAGTTCCGGCAGATTGCCCTAGCGGCAAAAACTTGTAACTTAAAATGTCTCCCTTATTTGCAGCCAATGAAAACACCTTTTGGATATCCATGACTTTGGGAGTTCTTAACGGTCGTAGAGTCACATTGAAAATATTATGTTTTTATGTTTATTTTTCATTAACAGTGGGAGAGGGAAACAATTTGAAAAACAGATATGGATAGGGTTTTTCATTAGATAGAAACTGTTTTATAATTGTGTAAATTATTATTTGCTTTATGATAGATTTTAGTTTACTAATCAACCAAATAATAACTAATGAGAAGGTAAAAAGTGATGGTTTGTAATAGGAAGAATAACCTCCCCTGGATGTTAAATTTCAACGAAAGCTTTGACCAACCTCAGGGAGATGGCCGAGGTTTTGCGAATGACCACTTTTGAAACGGCATCGCTGATTGCACAACTAACTTCGATTGCCTCCAATCAGATTTCTACCTTTCTATCCCGTGTATTAGCCGTAATAGAACAGAGGCTAATTCAGGTATGACTGAGTTGTCTCTGTGGGAAGAGAATGGGGAATCTTGGAAACACCTACTTGGTCTGGGATCTGAGCAAAGGTGGAAGTCGAGGATACCGAACATGTTGAGGTTGAACTCCTGCTGCAGCTTGAACATCAAGTGTTGGTAGTATCCCATAGCGGAGGCCAGGTGTGATCTGTACGCTGTCTCCAGGGACCCGTACGGCCGCACATGCTGAGCACAGAGAAATATTGAAGAAATATTGAAGTTGAACTAACAAAGAGAGGAAATGATCATATGAAAAAATTGCATGGCTTCCTGAAGTAACACTTAGACAGCCAGACCTTTGTTGGAGTCTTTTCACTTTTCTATTGATAATAACATGGTTGGTTCACAACAAAGAAGATTGCCAAAATAAAATGTTTAAATGTTTGCATAATAAATAGTATTATGGCTATGTATCAGGCATATCAGATATCATGTTTTGTGCTTACTTTGTGAGATACCATCTATTCTTTGGCAAAGAATTATGAAATTCAAACAAAACCGGTAAATCTATAACAATATTGCAAAACTTGAGTATCTTATCATATGACATTTTTACTACTGTATTATTAATTCAACTTGAGCCCTAAAAAGAATGGTACTGAGAATGAACACAGTATGGTGGTTTCTGTATATACCTTCCTATTGTGTTTGACAACCTGTATGATGTCATAGAAGACTTTCCTCCACAGTACTTCTTCAGCCTTGCGTCCATATTCACTGGGGTTGTAAAACATCAACCGCTCACAATACTCCTTTAACCTGCAACAAGAAACAACTTATTACTAAGAATAAACATTTGTAATGTATTAATTATATTATTGTAATAACTAAATGATATGATCTTATTAAACAAAGTATTAGACATTTATATTATGTGAATAGGGACCATATATTAGGGGAAAATGCATCTCTTGTCTCAAGAGCTTTTAATTATTTAAATTTGTTTCAATACATTAAAAGGATGCATCAAAATTTGGAAAGTATCATCTATTCCTGCATATTAAACCTTAGAAATATTAGACATTATATTATGTGAATGGGGACCATAAATAAGGGGGAAAATGTATCTCTTGAGAGCTTTTGATTATTGAAATTTGTGGCATATCATTAAAAGGATTCATCAATATATGAAATATATCAACTATTTCTGCAAAGAGAATAAATCCAGGTTTAAACTAAATTATTTAACATCAATATTACCGGTATGGTAAATTTGTGCTTCAGGATTAAAAGAAGAGACTCTGTCCTTGGTATGTCTCTGTCAATGTCTCGCTGCGACCTTGAAAATGAGGTCAAGGTCACCGAAAACTTTTAAGGTCTGCGTATTCCCCAGATGAAGACTGGTACCAAATTTGAAGATTCTAGGTTGAGAGGTTCATTAGATATCCCACTAACAACATTTTCAAAACTGGTCAAAGTCTCGCCGTGACCTTGAAAATGAGGTCAAGGTCACCGAAAACTTTTCAGGTCTGCGTATTCCCCAGATGAAGACTGGTACCAAGTTTGAAGATTCTAGGTTGAGCAGTTCATTAGATATCGCGCTAACAAGAAGAGGGACGGACGTACGTACGGACGTACGGAGCTGAATACTATATCCCCCGCTTCCCGCTAAACGTGGATAACAAGCCTTACATGAGCCAATGACTGAGCCTGGTGTGTGTGAGCCTTGTAGAGGAAGGGGATATACAAAGCAACTTACTTGTTTCTGAGTCCAACAGCATCCTGCAGGAACACCTCTCTGTACGGCTTCTTCTTCTTGTTTATCTCATCCAAACGACGGATTGCATCAAGTGCAGCTCTGTGGAAGAAAAGCTGTTCTTGTTAGCATGTCTTTACTGTTATTCTTTAAAAAGTCAGATTTGCATTCAAGAAGATGAACAATGAACACAATGGGGTAATTGTACAATATCTGTCTAAATCTATAAAAATGCCATGTAGTTAGAAATTGTTTCTATACACCACTTGAAACCCTGATAATGGAAACATGTTTAAAAAGTTGGTACCATATGATAATTTCTCTAACTTCAAATATAAAGTATTTTGCCCAAATACAAGGCAGCAGACATGAATGTTTGCACTGAGAAATTCTGATACTAAAATACCTTTAACATTCATCTGAATAAGAGAAAATCTATTCTATCATCTGTCTCCAAGCACTGTTTCAATGCAAGATAGGAATCTAAAAACCTGGCTTACATCCTGGTCACTGTGTAAGCTACGAGGGGCATTCAATAAGTGTTGCAAGCGGGGCATTGGTGTTTACATAAACAGTGTCAGCTTATAGCAGGTGTTACTATAGTCAAAACATAACATTGACACATGTCAAAACAATTTCTAGACATAACAATTATTTAGATATAATAGCTGCGCTGACCTAGGGGTCTCCATAATCATGGATTCTCTCAAACATGAACAACGCGCTGTGATCAAGTTCCTTACTAAAGAGGGATGCAAAGCTACAGAAATACATAATCGTATGTGTAATGTGATGGGTAAGGATGCTCCTAACTTTTCAACAGTTTGTCGCTGGTCTCTTCAGTTCAAGCGGGGCAGGGAGTCCTTAGACGATGACCCACGGTCAGGCAGGCCATCTGAAGTCACCCGACCGGAAGTTATTGCCGCTATCGAAAGACGAATTTTAGCTGACCGCCGTGTTAAAGTTTCTGAACTGTCTTTGGATATCCAGATATCAGTTGGAAGTGTTGAAAAAATAATTCATGACCATCTTGGTATGTCCAAGGTATCTGCAAGATGGGTACCCAGAAACCTCACAGCACAAGATCGCCAGAAAAGAACCGAAAGTTGCATGGAGCTCCTGGATCGGTTTAATGCGGATGAAGCCAGGTTTTTGTCTCGTCTGGTGACAGGTGACGAAACCTGGATCCACCACTGGGACAAGGAAACTAAACTGGAATCCAAGCAATGGAAGCACCTGAGTTCACCGCCTCCCCTGAAGTTTCGCACTCAACCACCAGCTGGCAAGGTTATGGCGACAATCTTTTGGGATGCAAAAGGCATATTATTAATTGATTACTTGCCAACCAAAACTACAATGAATGGTCAATATTATGCCAACCTAATGCAAGAATTGCGAAAGACACTTTGACAGAAACGCCGTGGAATGTTGACACGTGGTGTTCTGATTTTGCATGACAACGCTCCAGTCCACAAGTCAAGAGTTGCACAGGCCGCCATACGTGATTGTGGATTCGAACAGCTTAACCACCCACCCTACAGCCCAGACCTAGCCCCCAGTGACTACTTCCTGTTCAGAAACCTGAAATCCGCCCTACGTGGAAGGCACTTCCGGGATGACGAAGACGTCAAAGCTGCCACAGAGGCGTGGTTAGGGGGGCAAACGGAAGACTTCTACAAAAGCGGCATCAAAAGTCTTAAAGAGAAATGGAATAAGTGTATTGAGGTGAAGGGTAACTATATTGAAAAATAAAAGTAAAAAATTGACTACGCGAGTTGGTTTTATATTGAAGTTGCAACACTTATTGAACGCCCCTTGATGTTTAAAATCTGAAGCAGGGAGTATTAGCATGATAATTGAACATTTTTTGGAAGACATTCGAAAACCCAATAGATTGATAAACCATAAGGATTATAATTATTACAGACATATTTGCAAACCCTTGTGATGGGAGATGGATTATTTTTACAATTTTGAACTGTCAACAAACAAGATAATATTTATAAGATTATTCTTGTGCCTACAACAAGAGAAATATATGATGATGTAATGATCTTATTATTAAGGTTAAAGGGACCGATAGAGCAGGGTATTTATGGTGGAAACAAAATTCAGGAGGACTTTCCTTTTTCCAATGATATATGATTTTTACTTGCTAATTGTACACTTAATTTCAAACATGTTTGTGAGGGTAGCATTGTTGTTCAAGATTTAACAATTTGACAAAGAATAAAGTGTATCGCTCAAAAATAAAAACATCTTAAAATGAAGCCAATCATCAAAGCTATGATTTGAATGCATTTCTACGAAAAATGCTGTTGTAACTGATAACTTATGAAAATATGCTCCTCTTCTATCAACCAGGCAGTTATTTCTTAATTTTGTTAATGAATTATCATAATACAGAACATTGTTTTTTTCTCAATGCTAACATTTCAAGATGGCGGATGAAAGCCGATCGAATGGTGACTTCAACTTAGTCATCAAACAGAATTTCAAAACCAAAACTTTAGGACTCTTTTCTGGGTAAAATAAAGGCCACTAATTTCAGAAGAGGATAAAATGAATAATAAATTAGTGACGACAGAAATAAGTTTTTGGAATGATGCTTTCTAAGTTAACTGTTATTTCTGCCAGAGACGATTTCTTGGTACATGTACATCAGGTATGGTCTGGTATACTGTTTTACTTTTATAAGAGTATGTATATCATGAGAGCTGGAATAAGACAGACCAGTGCAGAGGGGATAAAAATACTGTCTGATAGATGCAGTCATGTGCATGTGTCTGCAGATATCTAGATCATGACATTAGGAATTCCACATGACTATTGCATAATGACATGTCAGTTTAGTTATAAGACAACTGGTATTGATATTAGAATGGAGTTTATGAATAAGGACTATATTCAATGCAAAACTATGAATATGTATGTTGTGGATTATTATTAATTTGCATTTTGCTTTTATTGATATTTGAGACGGTCCGTCCAAAATAACATATGCTTTTCAGAAGCGTCAATGGCAGTTTATGCCAATAATAGACGTCCTCTTTATCGGGCGCTCAAGTTTTTTTCCAAACAGAACAAAAACAAAAATAATATATCATAAAAGAACACTGTCACAGCCTTAAAATGATATATAAAGGAAGGACATCCATTGAGAACTATGGACTCTAGCTGCAAATGTACGTGCACGTGATCCGGAATACCTGTGATCTGGAATACCCGTACGCACTGTAAGGGATAAACTATTTGTCAGAGGTCCATTAGATTTTACCATGCAAAACTGTGCTTATAACTAAAAGCAAACTGACAGTTATTACAGGCTAAAGATAATTGTTTAAAATTTTAAAATCAAATATTTTACACATTCAAACGCACAAAAACACGACAAACACACTAATACATTTCTCCAATCAAAATTCGCGTTATTTTAGCGTGCATTCTCACACACCTGTAGACTCGTTTAGCCTTGTCAACGTCTGGTTTGGGTTCATTACTTGCAATTGAACTCTTCTTCATATCTTGGTTTTATTCTGATTTTGGAACACCATTTCACAAGCGAATATGTGAAATGGCAAACCGATAAAAGCAAAACGTTATAAAAGTTTCGCTTTCTTTCTCACATTTTCATGCACGGACGCCATCTTGGTCTCTAACAGTGATCATGTGATCAAGGCGAGAATACGCGAGATGTAGACTTGCTCAAGGTTTCATTTGTGTAATTCAGAGACTTTATGCATTATATATATATAGTCTCTGATTAAATCAACAGTCTAAAACGCCTTTCTCAGTTAGCTATCGTGACTTTGTTTAAGGAATATTTTCTTACCAAAGTTCTTAAATGTTCATTTTTAATAAAACCAAACTTGGCCTTTATTCAATGCAATTTATGCAATTAATTTAATCTCGCTCAAGATAAAAGTTCGGCACCGGACGGTAATAATTATTTAACTTTTTTCATTATTCTTTAGAAAGAATCGGATATGGACATGTTACAGATGGTCAACTTATTCATATATAATATATTCATTATTTTCTTATCCGGCAATTTGAATATAATCTTATTATCTCAACCACATCATTGATTTAGCGTATACATTTCCTGCAGACCCTTTACTTGTGCTGCTATAGCGCCCCTACAGGCTAGAGAGCAAGCACCAAAAAAAATCAAGGGTCAGCAGCAATGCATAATACTGACAGTTTGGAAACTAGCGTGTTAGGCTTTGCCTAGGAAGACTATACATTTTTGTGTCCCATCATATCTCAAATGCATAATCGACAATGGTAGCCTGGACACTGAACGTTGCTATTGTTAATAATAAATGATACACCAAAAACGCGTTTCTTTGAATCTGCAAACATCTAGAATGCTTTTCAAAAAGTTTATGCTTCATAAAGATTTGTGACATGATAAGCAAAGAAGTAAAATGTTGTACCTTTAATTTTTGCATGCTGTTTATCCTTGCTGCAACATAATTGTTATCATGGTGCCTATAACAGAGCTGATTTTAACCAGAGGAAAAAAGGATATAGTTATCTACCAACATATGGTTTAATCTGTTTAGTCATCACCCTCCAATCAGTGGCATTTGATAAAGTTGCCTTTAATGTAATTTACAGTGCCACATTATTTTATGTAATTATTGTTAAAGGAAGGAATATTAAGATCTAAAAATATTATATTAATTGCAAACTTTACTTTACCCAGCAGGCATTTTAACGTTTAACCAACGTTGAAACAACGTCGTTTATCAACGTTGAATTGACGTCGAATTTTGATTGGATTTGAAATTTGCCGCGACGTCGAAATCGGACGTTGTTTCGACGTAGAAATGACGTTAATAGATACGACGTCGCAACAACGTTGGTATAACGTTGTCTCGACGTATATACGATATTGTATCAACGTTGAAACGACGTTTTATTGACGTATTTATAACGCGACATCAACGTCGATACAACATGGCTTTCACATTGATACAACGTTGATACGATGTTGCTTCAACGTTGGTAAAAAGTTAATCCCATTTCTAATGATGCTGAATATGTATGATGAGAGACGTTTTTCAATGTATATAACACTGCAGATAATCATAGAGACCGGAATCGTATCATGAAATATTTGGTATATCGTCGGGAATAGCTGTATCAATTTAACCAACAAATTAACAAGTCAAAAACAAACCGAGATAATGTTTATATAATTGTTTATTAATCTTTTATACATTTCTATGAAAAGCCGTCATATCATGTATTCTTGTATATGTTTCTTCACAGCGGTGGCCATCAGCACAGTTCTGTACAAAAGAAAGATAAAAAACAGATGTAAATGAAGTGAAAAATCAATCACATAAATTGTATATGTCGATCCCTTATCAAATATGTGCTAATAACTTGTTCTGTTCTTATGAACCCTGCCTTGAATGACGTTTGTGTGCATTGTAACTGATTTATTGTTTAATTGTTAATTTATTTCACATTTGAAACTGGTAAAATAAAAATGAAATGAATGTCGAACAGTAACAACAGTATACACTATAATTACCTGAGGGTAGTTTGACAGATCAACTCCCAGAAGCACGTGCATGTATCTTCTCTGCTTCGCCAGTCTCCAGCTCTCTCCTCCCTCTCAATAGGCAGACTCTGAGAAAAGTTTATGATATTCATGTATTATATTCAAATATAAACGATATCTTCCTAACACATTTCTTTAAAACACTTCTTGATTCGTGGATTCTCTCAAACATAACTGTAATGGAAGTGAAAAGGTGTCAGTGAGGAATTTGCCTTAAAATTAATTTGTATATACACATTATGATTATACAATGAATCGTACATGTATGTTCAAGCTTAAGTGAGTTGATATCAATCTTATTCCTATAGTTATACGAACTGTCATGCATTAAAATATTAGATGGTCACTGGTAATATTGTGTTTTGCAGGGAAATAAACAATTGAAAACGAATTTCATCCATCAACAGTTCAGAAAAAAAATGTGTGGTATGCCATCATTCCGTCATACTTGAACATAATTATATGATTAGTCTGATAAAAAAAAAAGAAGTTAACAATCAAAATAAAATCAAGTATATATAACTGGACCCCTTCTGTTCTTAAATACGGGCGTATAATATTTTCTACTTTTGGCAAATAATATTTCAGTTATTGTTATTGAATACCAATTACATCTATAGGCCTACATGTACATGTATAAATATGCAAATAGTATGCTATGTGGATATTTGATTTCATTAATGAGACGCAATGCGGAACAAAACTATTACAACAACCCTAACTTATTAAACTTAAGTAGCCATAACTTTCTATGACGTGATCATAGTTCAAGTGACTTAGTCATTCAATTAGGCCTTATTGATGAATAGTATATAATTTTAAACTGAGATGATTGTTAATCTACCCGGTTTGAACACAACCCTTTTCATGATCTTTTTCCTACAAAAATAATATGGGACAACTCGGATTATGATTCTCTAATTGCCACTCAATGATAACAACTCAACTGCTGTTTCATTTAAGCTGATGCTCTGAGTAAGACAATTATCAATCAAAAACAACAACGGAACTGTACAGTGAACGCTCTGAACCAAATGAACTCCGAATCAGCTGATCGAATACTTTACGAGCTCCGTGCAACACCGTTTACGATATCAAGCACGTTATGCTATTCCACAACACTGTACGGAGTTCAACAATGTTGCGGACACAAGTTGAATGACAGCAGAAGTTTTGAAACCTATGACTTTCTTTTATCATTGTGACTCACTTAACTAATTAAACAAATGCTATTTTTCAAATAATAGCTATAATAATATATTAATCGTACTAGATCTATTTGCCTTGGCACTACTGACTAGGCCTACAGAAGTCAACGAGATGCGTTCAAATTTTGACGTGTCTAGTGTGATAACTTCAAGTTCAGTATTGGAATGACTACTGAAACTCAATGATGGAAAGTTTGTTAATAGAAGAAGGAAAATACTTACCATTTGAAAATAGTAGAGCGATGTCAGTGCACCCGAATCGTGATCCGATATAAGATCTAACAGAACGTTGATTTCCCCTTACATCGACCGACAAACATGGCGACGAAAGTACTAAGATTGTGACGTAATAGTTGAAACTATGACGTCATCAGCATTTGTGCTGGCGCGGAAATGTGGTATGCTTGTTGGCGAACAAAGTAACTTCGGAAAAATAAGAAAAATGATTGTTTTCAATGCATACGCCGTTTAGGGGAACCAAATTATCGGCAAATATTGTTTATGAATAAAGTGCTCACGAATTTGTTCGTGAATTTTCAAGTGCTAGCCTATTCATGAAACAATGCTTTTAAAACGATATATATATTCATTTTTTCATTGATAGATTTATGACTGTTTTAACTAAATTTATGTATATTTGAAAATGACTTTTAAAGTGTACTTTTTTGACTGATTTCATTTCTATACATTGTATTGATAATTCGAAAAAGCTTAATTATAAAAGGAATGGAAAGACTAAACTTAATAAAGGAAAACAACTCTAGACTCTACAGAAAGAATTTTCTATACGATATCCTAGAAAAAATGCCTTTCTTGTCGCGAAATCTGTTAGTTGTTACTAACAGTAATTTAGTTAGTGCTTCCATAACGGGGCGCTCTTTACAATTTTAAAGGCGAATATCACACAATTTTAACAGAGAATTTTTCGCGTTTTTAATGAATGATCAACTAACAAACGAAAATATTTAGTTTCACAAGAGACAGACGTGTTTTCATCTGATATAATTCGTAGGTTGTAAAATCGGAACAACGTAAGGTCATTTATCAACATAAATCTCAAATACATAGACCTCGGTAATAGCAACGTTGAAACGACGTTGTGTATCTTTATTTTCTCGACGTCGAAACAACGCCACCTTAACCGAAATAACCGACGTTGAAACAACGTTGTTCAGTCAACGTCGAAATTAACGACGTCGGGGCAACGTTGTTGTTATCGACGTCGAAATAACCGACGTTGTAACAACGTTGTTAAATCAACGTCGAAATTAACAACGTCGAAGCAACGTTGTCTTTCTCGACGTCGAAATTACTGACGTTGAAACAACGTCATTTTTAAGTTGAACGACGTCGCGACCACATCTCAACTATAATCCAACGTCGATTCGACGTCCTGTGCCTGCTGGGTAGCTACCAAGTGGCACAAGGTAATTTAAGTTTCAAATTAAGAATATTGAAATTCTTAACATAAAGCAGCATTTCAAGCAAACACGGCCGATACAGGAAGGACATTAACACAACGGTTTTTTCATTAGGGTTCTTACCATGAAGCAGCATTCCAAGCAACATGGCCGTTAGAGGGGTACGTTAAAACTACAGCAGTTTTTCATGATATTCTTACCATAAAGAAGCATTTCAAGCAACATGGCCGTTACAGGGGGGGGGGGGGCGTTTTTTAAAAACTAAGATAGCACTTTTTCATGAATTCTTACAATAGAGCAGCATTTCAAGCAAACGCCGCCGTTACAGAAAGGGTGTTAAAATAAGAAGCTCTTTCATAAAAATCTTACCATAAAGCAGCATTTCAAGCAAACAGAAAAGGGTGTTAAAATAAGAATCTTTTTCATAAAAATCTTTCAATAAAGCAGCATTTCAAGCAAACAGAAAAAGGTGTCAAAATAAGAATCTTTTTCATATAATTCTTACCATAAAGCAGCATTTTGAAGCAAACAGAAAGGGTGTTAAAATAAGAATCTCTTTCATAAAAATCTTACCATAAAGCAGCATTTCAAGCAAACAGAAAAGGTGTTAAAATAAGAATCTCTTTCATATAATTTCTTACCATAAAGCAGCATTTCAAGCAAACAGAAAAGGTGTTAAAATAAGAATCTTTTTCATATAATTCTTATCACAAAGCAGCATTTCGAGTAAACAGAAAGGGTGTTAAAATAAGAATTTATTTAATAAAAATCTTACCATAAAGCAGCATTTTAAGCAAACAGAAAGGGTGTTAAAATAAAAATCTCTTTCATATAATTTTTACCATAACGCAGCATTTCAAGCAAACAGAAAGGGTGTTAAAATAAGAATCTTTTTCATAAAAATCTTACCATAAAGCAGCATTTCAAGCAAACAGAAAGGGTGTTAAAATAAAAATCTCTTTCATATAATTTTTACCATAAAGCAGCATTTCAAGCAAACAGAAAGGGTGTTAAATAAGAATCTTTTTCATAAAAATCTTACCATAAAGCAGCATTTCAAGCAAACAGGAAGGGTGTTAAAATAAGAATCTTTTCATAAAAATCTTACCATAAAGCAGCATTTCAAGCAAACAGAAAGGGTGATAAAATAAGAATCTCTTTCATAAAAATCTTACCATAAAGAAGCATTTCAAGCAAACAGAAAGGGTGTTAAAATAAGAATTTATTTAATAAAAATCTTACCATAAAGCAGCATTTCAAGCAAACAGAAAGGGTGTTAAAATAAAAATCTCTTTCATATAATTTTTACCATAACGCAGCATTTCAAGCAAACAGAAAGGGTGTTAAAATAAGAATCTTTTTCATAAAAATCTTACCATAAAGCAGCATTTCAAGCAAACAGAAAAGGGTGTTAAAATAAGAATCTTTTTCATGAAAATCTTACCATAAAGCAGCATTTCGAGCAAACAGAAAAGAGTGTTAAAAAAAGAATCTTTTTCATAAAAATCTTACCATAAAGCAGCATTTAAAGCAAACAGAAAGGGTGTTAAAATAAGAATCTTTTCATAAAATTCTTACCATAAAGCAGCATTTCAAGCAAACAGAAAGGGTGTTAAAATAAGAATTTATTTAATAAAAATCTTACCATAAAGCAGCATTTCAAGCAAACAGAAAGGGTGTTAAAATAAAAATCTCTTTCATATAATTTTTACCATAACGCAGCATTTCAAGCAAACAGAAAGGGTGTTAAAATAAGAATCTTTTTCATAAAAATCTTACCATAAAGCAGCATTTCAAGCAAACAGAAAAGGGTGTTAAAATAAGAATCTTTTTCATATAATTCTTATCACAAAGCAGCATTTCGAGCAAACAGAAAGGGTGTTAAAATAAGAATTTATTTCATAAAAATCTTACCATAAAGCAGCATTTCAAGCAAACAGAAAAGGGTGTTAAAATAAGAATCTTTTTCATGAAAATCTTACCATAAAGCAGCATTTCGAGCAAACAGAAAAGAGTGTTAAAAAAAGAATCTTTTTCATAAAAATCTTACCATAAAGCAGCATTTAAAGCAAACAGGAAGGGTGTTAAAATAAGAATCCTTTTAACATTCTAACCACGAAGCAGCATTTCAACCAACGATCATTGCACCAAGATATACAGGGAGTGTTCATGGACAGAAAAGGACAATATTTTGATGCTTTAGCAAATGTTTTAGGTAGGACTATTACTTGACTGGACTGAATACAATATGAAAGTTTGTTCTTGAACATTTTCATAATTTATCACATTACAAAGAAGAAACATTAGTCATTACTTCTACATAGATACATATCGTTATATGTAACAAATATATTATTCAATGTTCCTGTTTCAAGAAAGATCATATACAATTCATTCTCCTCTCACACTAACTACAGTTTTCTTAAACTAACAAGCCTCGTCTAGATAAGAACGTACTAAGATACAAGCTCCGACTCGACTCGAGTCTTGCATTGGTGAAAAGCAATGGTCCGACATGGTTCGATACCACGTGAGATACGAATGGGCTAAATTATTCATTTCCACGTGTTGATAAAGATGTTAACGAAACAGAGTTTTAGTTAACTTTACAATGACACATTTTATGGATAAGATGTTCTGGTGAGTTTTGGTCATTATTATTTCATATAGTATTTTGATTTCAAATATGCAATTTATTTGAACAGCTAATTGAGAATTGGATTTTCTTTCATCTATTTGCTATAAGTGTATATGGCGGTTTAAAACTTGTGTTAGTATCAAACTCAAATTTATTCTGTGTACCAGGGCAAAGCGCGCCCCCGGGGCAAAGTGATCGCGCGTTATTTCTTCAAAACTATCGACAAATTGAGTAATTTGTCATTACCAACGAATGAAAGTAACCGTAATGAAGCGTTTTGACCAGGTTGTTGACGCAGAATTTCAAATATTAGAAAAAACGCGATTTTACTATGAGGAACGTATATGTTTCAAATTCAAAATATTCATAAAAATACAAAACGGAATTGTGAACTCTCTTGCACATGTAACATGAATTGGTATAATTAATTCATTGAATAATGAAATTTGTAATTACTTGCTTTAATGATTTACTTTGATGTACATAACAAATGCTACCCTTGATGCGGCAAACCGCGCCAGGGGGAGCGCTTTGCCTCTTCTGTTATAAACAATATCTTTTTGGTTATTATTTTTCATTTCTCAAGCAAATAATGTAAAGAAGAACTATCATTTTCATATCAGCATGCTGCTGTATTATATAAACATGAAATATACCAATTAACTAAAAGGGTGTTGTTTTGTTAAAGAATGACGACCAGTAACAGTTACAAAAACATATTTTCTATTGTTTTTAAATCATGAAAATATAATTCATTGTATATTACTGTTCAACCCTAAACGAAAAGCAATTTATTCCGTTCTGCCAAATTCGACACAAAATAGATAATGTGAATTCTATAATTCGTCCATATAACCAATTCAATTCTTCTTTTTTTAAATTTATCACTGGTTTTGATAGCCAATTACCTACATTATTAACACTTTCGTATTTAACAGAAATGTACATGTACCAACAATAATGATATTTAGTCATTGAGAATGTTGAACATGTAGGTCCATGACATGTTAAGGAATATTTAAAGCATCCTTGCATATATTGCCAACTTCTATGTTAATTCTATCCTTCATATCTATCAAGATGATAGCTTTAGATTAGTATTAGCTGATCATAGGTGTGTAATATCTACTACATTCTGTGTTTTATTTCACATGGGGCAAAGCGCCCAGAGGATTGGCCACTTTGCCTCAAACTACAGGGCAAAGCGCGCCCACTTAGTCAAAATACATTTACGTAAATATATCCTTATGCCGAAATGGTAGATTAAAAAAGCATGTGCAATTAAACAGTCTATCTGATAAGTATTAGAGATAGTGTGCAAGTTGCATTCTGTACATGTCGGGGTGCCCACTAGACGCACTTAGATGTTAGGGGCGCGCTTTGCCCTGGTCTCCCCTATTTTATCAAAAAAACTTGTGCATGAAAAACACTGAAATCGGTATAGATAGTTTAAAATTATAACGCTTAAGATGTATTCAATTCACACTAACATAACTAAAAGAACTTTATTTCCGTACAATTTATTCAAATGACTAATGAAACCGTTCTTATTGTTTTAACCATTTTAACCATAACGAAATCAGTAGGTAGTTATGCTCAGTCATTTCGTTAATGAATGACAACATACAAGAAATAGCATTCTGTGAACTATTAATTGATTAATAACGGCGTTTCACTGATATATATATATATACACACAAAAGCAGGTACAGGATGTACCTGCTGAAAACGTTTGCAAAATTTAATTCATCTTTATCTTCTTCTTTTTAATATGTACTGCCATAGAGTTTGAACATTCTTTGTGAAATTTCTATACATATTTATATATAGCCTGGCAACGTCATAAAAAGCGGATGATGATCACTGAATAGTGTGTAACTAGCCGGTTTATTGTTTAACGAAGGAATGTTTTTGCTGATTGAACATAAATGAAAAGTGCCTTCAATTGGAATCAGTTTTGATGAAATATGACATGATATATGTGTACAGTTTTTGAAAGAAGGAAATTATGATGATATAAAACACAAATCTTAAAATTGGGTTGTTAAATTGTTAAATTTCGAATATAACCCACTATCAGATATTGATTGAAGCGGCCTTGAAATACCTTCGTAACGGTCACAATGTCATAGATAGTCAGTCATCTGTTAAAAAATCACTCTTATTCTGAAACTTTAGCCTTGGGGATTATTATCTTAATAATTCATTGATATACATGAATATGAATCAAAGGGAATTCATCTGAAAAATTAAAGATGCGACTTTGTTGCAACCAAAATAATTAAATAGGAACAAAAGTATAAACTCAAATGTGTAATTACTGTACCACTTATTCTCATTCCAACTCATTCTCAACTCCCCCGAAATTAGTGTAACACTAGTCCTAGACTCGGAAATCAAATGGTCAATAAATCTTAAGTTTGATGGACAAAAAGATAATAAATTTGAAAATTTATTTGTGAGGATATGATATATCAAGGTGCGTAAGCCATATTCTAGACTAAAATTTAGTCTATGAAATATATTATTTTTGAAATAATTACATGCTTTTCAACATTTTTATTTCTTTCTTGGTCTCATTTCATATGTAAATTGCTGTAGCCTAGACTTGCTGAAGGAGAACCTAGACTGTATTAAAGGCTCCTTTTTATTTACAGTCCTGAAGCTGGACTAGTCATATTCGTATTTAGTGGTGACTGGGTGTATTTTACATTAATGTTTAAAGAGAGTAGCATGACTGTACATAACCACCACTTGTTACTTACAGAAATGCATATATATGTAAATTACTAGATGTACATGTACAAGAACACGTGTAAACCTTGTCAAGAGAAATTACATTGATTGGAGACCTTGGTCCAATGGACCAATATTTTACTTAACCCATGCAATCTTTAGAATATCAAACGGAAATTATCCAATGTCGGGCTGCCGGGATTCGAACCCGCGTTTTTTGCTTTTTGGGAACGCTACTGAACCAAAAGAGAAGAGATCTTTAACCTTTTTTATCAATATTTTTTCTTCTGAATTTCACATTATTTGACGGAGACGTCCCATTGTAAACTCGACCGTACATGGAATGTCTCCCATCCTCAACATTCGAAACTACGAGAGCCACGCGTGAGTGTAACGGAGAGGGCCGAGGTGTTCCGAATGCCATCCTCAAGTGTTTCCTTCCTATCAGGATCCACAACCGAACTATATCCTTGGTTTCATGGGTTCCGGGGAATGCATGATTGGGATAAGGAGTATATTCGTGAAATTAACTAACGAGCCCAGATCTAAATGAGGAAGATTAATTCATAAAATTAATTATTATCACGAAGCCACTTCCTCACATACATCCTCTATCTTAATCTATACAAGACAGCACAGCATAAGAGACTGTCATATTTCACGTTTTTATATATATTTGCCACATTTACTATCGACATGATACGATGTTTGGTGCTCATTAACCCTAAGGCGTCCTTGTAATGGATTCGTCAACCTTTTTATATCAAAAACCTCGCACAGCACGTGCGCACCACGCTTTACGCATTAAATGGAAAACACATGCTGCATACTTACTAAGATTGTGTCAATCCTCCGTCCAGAGGATAAAATCTTTAATTAACATTCGGTTCAACGTCGACTCTGACGCTTAAAAAAGTAAAGTTTTGAGAATTTTTTATTTAAATTTGAGATGTTTTACTATCCTATTCGGAAATATCATGAGAGCTTGAAATCGAATACAAGCTGTATTTTGACATATTCTACATTGAAACCTGACACCCCTTATAAATAAGCCACTGTTAACACAATAGAGTGACGTTATTACCGTGAATTGATAATTGGATAACACTTCACAAGGGCGGATCCAGGATTTTTGAAAGGGGGGGGTCCCAAAATAATTTTTCTCCACTCAGTGGGGGGGGGGGGGGGGGGGGGGGGTCCACGACCCCTTATACATGGATTTGAAAGGGGGCGGGTGTTGAAAAGGGGGGGGTCAGGACCCCCTGGACCCCCCCTGGATCCGCTAGTGCTTCACTATAAAGTCAAGAGCCTCAGTTTTACAGAACACATATATATCTTTTGACGCCAGGAAACTAATTCAGCATTAACATCTATCTTTCCTCGAACGCTAACAACAATATTTAGATTTTGCGTGACTTTAAGCACTAAATTATTATTTTCAACCTTGCTCATGCCTTCCTTTTTAAGCAAAAATGACATGCAAGGTCAGTCGAAATAACGAAAAATACATGAACATAGAACATACTAACCTTTTACACAGACAGAAGGCAGTAGATAGGGTAATCTCAATAAGAAATGCACCTGTCATAGGTATAATATATTAAAATGCACTCGGGATGTGACCTTAACGAGTGCACGTGATTTTCATGCCGACTAAACTGTCGATTAACCGCTGATTAAGCAGAAACGCCTTGTAAATTGGCTAAAATGTAGAATTTTTATATATTTTTTATTCAGAATTATTCTTGTGAGATGTGAACTACATCTTTGTGTATGGTGTGTATAATTACGATAAGCGTACAACTTCTGGGCGCTCATTGTACAGTGTAAGGGTCCAAAAATCAGAATCGTTTTGTTTGATTGTAAATTATTTAAAACGTTACAAAACGCGTTTCGATAGATTTTATTTCTACCTTTTGTCATCAGTGCAGGCAGTGATACGTCTCCTCATCGATGATGTCATACGTTCGTTGAAAATATTTGAAATTCTCCCCTTAGAGGATTTTCCATCTCATTTCTCGTCACTGGCGACCGCTGACGGTTCCTTATTTGTCTGTCAAGATTGTCCCATAGTTGCTCTGTTGGGTTCATGTCAGGGGAACAGGCAGGTCATGGCAGAACGTGAACATTGTAAAGCCCATCGTTATTTCTCACATCGATTTTGGGCGATCAAGAACATTCTTCTATAGGGGCTGAAAGGTCTAAACATGCAGAATAAACTCTCCGTAGTGTAACTGTAACAGTTGCTGACGCGGCAGTTAAGAACACAGGAACCCGATGTCGTAAATAAAATGTAGGTAGTACTCTATTATTTAGAGGGGATGGGTCTTTCTTACTCACGTTTTACCTACATTTTATTTAAGATATCGGGTTCTTGTGGTTAAGAATCAGTTGCACGCGTGAATGCGTCGTATGTGTAGATCGTCCTGTGGTGTTGTGACATATGGCTTTCCGGTTCCGGGTTTGTCCTGGGTCCTGACTGCTTGTGTCGTTGGGGGAGTCTAGCCACCGCTAAAGTCTTACACCAGAGCCTTCTTGTAATCAGGACTAGTCTGTCAGCCAGACCCTAAAATTAAATAAAAGCCTAAGCAAGTCTATGATAAGGCTTGAGAGCTCAATTTGCTGAAAATGAAGAAATCTCAGTCTCCTTTTCACTATATATATATATATAATTTTTTTTTCAAATTTCAGTTTTATTGACAAAAAAATCATATCAGAGTCTAATTGTTAGACTAAATCTGGACCTGTGTTGTCCCATTTCTCGCATTCTAATAGCCTCCCTCCTGTGAGCCTTGGCAGTTCTTGTATGTATTGTTATCAGCTATGTGTTCAACCTCATGTATGGGCATATCTATAGTCTACTTCAGTAGGTGAATTCAGTCTAATGGCTTAAAACGTGTTTTCCAATTTTAACGCGAGGCATGGCACCATGATTAAGGATCCGTTTCATTGATGTGATTACTACCGTATCCTACTCAGTCAATGATTTTGTGAACACATATTTCTTTATCACCCTTTATGAAACCTTTTCAAAAGAATTGATTTTACGAACCTCTTCATTCTTTTGCTGTTTCTTTTGTTAAGAAATAAATTAAACATAGAAATGAATTAAAAAAACTTCAATAATGGATTTTAACAACCTTCAATAATGGATTTTTACTGTACATTTCATCGTGATGATATATGAATGTTAAATAGCATAATTTCACTTTGATATTCGTAAAGCTTTTGGGTTCCTGATTTGCATGCTAAAGCTAACACCAGAGAAGATACTGTATGTTGGTATGAAACAAAATCCAGGAAGAATAAAATGAAATAAAGTATATGAATAATTAAAATATATAAGTTTAGTTATATCTGATATAATCATAAGTTTTACGTCAAGTATCCATCTCTTACGAGTTGCTCACCGACGAATATAGGATAAAGGCTATTGGATGAATAATATAATTAGGAATTAATGTCTTATGAAAGAATAATTTGAGTCAAAGGATATATCTTTCGTCGCTAACTGGTTAGTTGCCTGCATAAAATTAAACGTTTTGTTAAGCTTTGCAAAAGTCGTTTTTGAAATTTGGCCTTGTTTCAAAACAGCAACACTTGTTGTGACATGTTTTGTATATTCTGAATGGATGTTGATATGTATATTTACGTGTCAATATCAACGTATATCATTATCGAAGGTGCAAATGTCGTGTATATTTGACACTTGATCTAGTGTTCACATCACCTCATCTCGTATCTTCATGGCGTGATGTGACATAAATACGTTTATAGATTTATCTCGCATCCTTGCGTAATTTATAGACATAACAACTTTTGAAACTAGGTGTCATACATTCCTGTCCAAAAACTATTGCACTTTCATGATCATTTAAATAATGTTTTTAGATTAAAACATTACTTGTCATTTAAAATAATAATGAACCCCTTTACACAATATCTTAATCAGTTCCACAAACAAAACTGTTTATCAAAATCGCCCTTCCGGTCTTCTTGTATTAGACTTGAATAACACCCTTCTTCGAATCATAAATAGTCCGGTTGTGTTCTTTCGTCGCACTACGGATATTAACCAGTCAATATTTTACTAGTTATAACTATTGAGTATTCTATATGCATGATAATATTGAATTTGACAGCTCATCGAATATAAAAAAACATCTTACAGTTTATCGGAGAAAAAATATTAATTTTATAAGATTTAGATTATTTTTAACAACACTTTTGAAAATATGTTTTTTTGTAATACATGACACTTTCAGAGTTCAATAACGTTCATACTTATATATAAATGGAATAATAAATAACTAAAAAAAAATAATAAATAAAAAAATGTAAATGCAATTGTCCGGCTTGACTATTGATAGATTTGAACATATGTGATTTAAAGGGGCAGTAGCACGTTTTTTGGATAATTTTATATCTTACATTGTCACTGATAATTGGAAGCGAATGCTAAATGTATTATTTTGACAGTGTCAAAAATCTTATTACACAATCCAATCATCCATAGTCAGAGGACAAAGTATGAAGATTCACATAACTTCCATTGGCGGCCATTTTGTGTGAACACCTTTTAATAATTCATATTTTGTAAGAAAAGGGAATCTAAGCTGGCTAAACTTTACGTTATATATTTGAATTATTACTGCTCCATTTAGTTTAAATACATTGTCTTTCAACTGAAACCATTAATTTTCACTTTCCTAACATCACCTTATATTCCCCCTAAAAACGTGCTACTGCCCCTTTAAGGAACACTCGGGTAGTATTAATCATTAACAACAACTGTTTCAAGCTCCAAGGGAAACCATTTGTGAGAAGTTTTGCTCATATCAGCAAGCATACCTGACAAGGGGATACTGATATGTGAACTTTAATGATTGAAAATAGAATAAATAAATTATAGTACTAATGGAAAATTTCATCACAGTTTTAATTGTATGTCTTATATTATTGTGTTTAACAAACTATTCATTACCAGGGATATCAGTTCCCAAGTAATAAAATACCCCATGTGAAGGCTGCATCGTTTAAACCTGAATCATTAAACTTCATTTTCAAAGATTTTCCATCTTTTTACCGTAACTGTGGGTCTCACATCAAAACTCATAATACAAACCGAATCGCTTTAAAAATTTGATTACAAAAAGTGCTTATAATAAGGACATTATATAAATGTTTCTTAAATCATTGTGAATAGTTTATATTCTGAAAGAAAACATCTCATTCACGACATATGCAAGTCTAGTATGAAGCACATCCAACTGTATACAACACTGCAATAGAATGTTTTTCCTTAAGCAAAACGTTTTTTTGTGTATCGTAAACCGAAAATATTGATGTAAAATAAAAAAAGCCAGAACACCCCTTTTTACATTCACTGACCATCCAGATTTCGTCAGATTCCTTAACCGAATAAGATTCAATATCAAATAATAACAACATCAGTTGATCTATTATGCTAAAAATACTATCATATATTAGTTAATGACTTATTTATTTCTGCAATGTGATACTATGTATCAACCATATTCGTTTTATGGTCTTTCCTAAAGAATCTTGAACAGCAAATGAAACCTTGATATCAGGTTTAAATAGACACAGAGTATGTTGATAGGATCACATATGTCAAATTCGATAGTGTTTATTAGGTATTGTAACTAATAGGTAGATTAATTGGATGCCTAATTTCGAATATTAAACGTATTTGAGATGTTTTCTTGATTTTTTAATAAAATCAAGCATTTTAGAGATATTATGCATAAATGGATATATTTGCAAGTCCAGTGATGAGATATAAACTTCAATCAGCATATTAGATATTTTGTAACTTATCAAAACCAAAAAAAAGTTTAAGAAAGATACTCTGTGTCACTTTAATTTTAATTTTCGGTTAATCAAGGAGAATATATGGTTCATTTCAAACATACTTTTTTCCAAACATTTCTACCACTTAACGTTTTGTACTTTTGTTACAATCAGATGGTTTGGGCCTTATATAACTAAGCACCTGTCAAGCCAGGTGAAACAAAGCAGTGTAATTGTGTCAGTAGGACAGGTAATATCATACGTGAATCTGGGTCACCAGGTCAACGAGAACTCGGGTACCTGTTACACGTTAACTATATACAATGGAAACATGATCAGTCAAATCTCAAGGGACTCATTGTTTTACTTATATTAGCCTACTCATGGAAACCTTGAGTTGATAATTATTTATATTTACGGTAATCAGAGAATATTTGACAAAAGTTGTTCATTATTTATTGCATGAAACCGTCATGTGAGATTGTCTCTTCAAAACTTTTTTCGTGTACTCTGCGACCAAGTCATGTTTTAAGTCAGTCTATGTTTTAAAAGCAAGTCTACACTATACCATATTTCAGAAGACCGTGAAATTAACTTTTAAAAAGCGTAATTAATAAAAAATATCAAACAGACTGCATTTAAGTCTAAACAATTGGCTCATAAGTAAAAACACTCGTTGAAGCAGGTAAGTATAGTACCATCCCTGGTTGAAGGCACGACATTCATTTTTCATTTTATTCATATTCATACGAGCCTCTATCGTTAGTCCAAATTTACAAGTAGAGCTTCTCATTTTCTTCTCGGTTGTTATCACTTTGGTTTTTGTCATATTAACAATTGCTGTTGTTACCAAAAAGACACTTAGTAATACCTTAGCCATAGTATACATTCTCAAACCTGATGTTTGCAAATGCTTTGAAGATCAATGTATGTTTTTTTTCACTGGAGTGCATGTTCAAATTGGCTTTTTGACAAATCAAGGCATTTCTCACATTTTCTTTCTTCTTCGCCCGTATCGCCGTCCGTTACGCGCGCTCTCTCACAACTCGCTAGACTGTGTATTTTCTACACTCACTGTCTGTCGCTCTCTCTTTCCATCTCTTTCGCTCATTCTCTTACTCTCTCTCAATCACTCCCCCCTCACTCTATATATATTTCAGTGTTGCATTCTTTCATATAAAGATCAATTTAACTATTGACCGGGTGAGCAGTTCAAAGCAGCAACGTGTGGCAATGTGGTCTCAACACACACCACCAGTGTAGTTACGGTTCTGATATAATCGATGAAGCCGTGACGTCACGAGACGGAAGGCGAGGTTTCCTCTCGGCAGTGCGCGAGATCTGCACAAAGACCTGCTCAGGGAGGAGCAGACGATATCAGCATAGCGAGGTCGGGCAGACGTCGAATCAGTTAAACCTTTGTATTTATCATCTATGGCTCATATCAATGATTGAACTCGGCCAGGACACACTTCACTTGCCTCGAGGCTAGCGTCCAGTTTGACAGTTGGAGACTCTGGTGCACTCAGACGTACGTCGGCGAGAAGGGAGTCTCCAGGCATAACCTCACTCGAACCCTGTGACACAACGTTACAAGAGCAGTATGATGGAAAACACAACAGTAGCGAGCGATCGCATACTGCAGCCGATATGGGATCTACGCTTAGGGTACGAGGGGTACCTTCAGTCTCCTTTGTTCCCGGTGTTCCTCTCCATCTTCTACTACATGTCTCTATGCATCCCCCTCATGCTCATCGACATCTACTGCTACGAGATGAAGTGGTATAAGAAGTATAAGATCCAGCCAGCCCGCAAGGTGACAGGCGCTGAGATAGTGGACACCTTGACCCTGACATTCTGGAACCACGTGCTATTCATCCTGCCCGCTGCAGTAGCCCAGTGGGTGTGGACCCCGCCCACCTACCTGCCCGACCTCGCTCCCACCCTCTTCGAGTTCCTCTGGCAACAAGTTGCAGCCGTCTTCATCTTCGACTTCCAGTACTTTGTGTGGCACTACACTCATCATAAGGTAAGCACAGACCATTATCATTGTCATATCATACACCGATCATGCACATACACCATATACACTGATTGTGTATAAACACCCCTAAAGTATATATGCCCACCATGCATAAGTACTTATACACCAATCATGTATACACATCATAACTCGATCATATACCTGCACCATAGACACTCATTGTGGTAAGGTAAGCACAGACCATTAATTGTCACATTTGTTGCATTAAATACCTGCAATACTCACTCACTCGTATTTAATACCCACCAGACATTTACAACATACACATCAGTCTGATTAAAATCGACTGTGATTCGAGGAAAAAAAGGTGTAAAAATATTGTCTCTAGTGGGGTTTGAACTGACCTACACATACACCGATCATGCACACACATCATTTAGATCCATCATGTTTATGCATCCAATATGTATATACACATCATAAACCCACCATGCACATGCATCATATACACTCATTGTGTATATACCCCTTAGGCATATATGCCCACCATGCATATGTACTTATACCCCACTTCCGGTCTCGTTGCTATGGTTTCCCTTGTTCTAACTGTAGGTATATTGACCGATACACCACAACTTTTCTAATACACCTATTCTTTTTTGCACACCCATAGGTTGTTGTATTTCCCTGTATTAGCCTATGTATAGGTACTAGTTTGTACCAAATTTTAATTTAATGAAGACAGTTTATGTTTTTTAAAACGTAATAAGAAGAGTATTGTTTATATTTTTTGAACTAGTTAGGTCAAGACATATATACATAGAGAAGGATGGGTAGCTCTTTTTCGTCAAATATAACTCGACCGGAGTGGGATGTAAGTCAGATATACCCACCCGGTGCATCACTCAATATACCTCCTGTTTGAATCATGGATCCTTGGCTCCACTACGCTACGCCTCGGAGACCCATGATTCAAACAGGAGGTATATTGAGCGATGCAAATATACAGACAGATATACAGACAGGGCCACTACGCTACGCCTCGGAGACCCATGATTCAAACAGGAGGTATATTGAGCGATGCACGGGAAGTGTGGGTATAGCTATTTTTCTTATACACACATCATACACCGATCATGCACATGCACCATATACACTCATTGTATATATACACCCCTAAAGTATATATACCCACCATGCATATATACTTTTACACTCATCATGTATACACATCATACACCTGCTCCATATACACTCATTGTCTATATACACCGCTAACGCATATATGCCCACCATGCATATGTACTTATACCCCGATCATGTATATGTGACAGGGTGAGATATAAGCATTCCTACTGGCTTTGGCTGGAGGGATATCTTTTTGGCCGAAAAGGAAGAGTGTAGGACTCTCAACCCGGAGGTCCCGGGTTCGAATCCCGGTGGAGGTGGTTTCAAAATTACTTCTGTAACATTTATACACCCATTATGCATAAACATCATTTACACTAAACAAGTAAATGCACCTATCATACATACATATACCCTATACATCGCTCATGCACTGATACCTACACATCCATCGTTCAACTTCAAAGACACCTTTAAACAGTATATAACCCGTCATCCAGTCATATACACATTGTATACCAAAACATTTTATACAGGTTTTATGCATGAACACCCTATAATCCAACATTGAGTCCAAGCACACCCTATACACCAATAATACATCACCTAGTTCCCCCCACTGACTGAAATTTCTCATATTTAAGCTTAGATTTACAATATCCCGAACCGTGATATGTTTAGAAGCATGTCTAGATATTGGATTACAATAGTTATCTGTTTTCTATATATATGTACCTAACGGATCATTTTTGTTCCTTCTTCAAAATAAGTGTCTTGCTATTTATGTACAGCTCTTCAGGCCAGTAAGCTGAGCCCTAAAACAGGAAATGAATTAACAAAGCATGGGCTAGTCCACCAGTCAACCCGATATTTTCAATTCAATTCTGTATTCTCATAAAACCATCTTGGTGGTACAAGAGCATATTTACAAAATGTAATACATATAAATAAATAAATATATAATTCAAGATAGAAGATAGACTCACAAAGTTTAAAATGCACTTGGACTGCAGTCCTAGTCCACGATTGTCTATAAAACAAGGTACTTCAAATATACAGACAGGGTCAGACCACAACGTTAAATGTCATGGAGACTGCCGCATCGATTTGATCATGAATTCATGGACATTTCCCAGAAGAACCATTCTCTCCCCACAGAGGCAACTCAGTCATACCTGAATTGCCTCTGTGGGGAGAGAATGCAGAAGAACTCAAACCTCTGTTTTATTACTCTGTCCAATCTAATTAATACCTGGAACGGTTTCAACATATCAATGTTGTTTCATTGTTATCTACGCTTTGCTGACTATCGAAGTTGCTAGAAATGGCATGTATATGGGATATTGACAACCTAGCCTAATGAACAACGTAACCCCTTATCTCCGACCTGTCGTAGCAGTGTCAGATAAATATTATAGCGGTTCAATTTGTGCTGCCAACTTATGTATATAAAGTATTCACCCCGGATAAACTATAAGATGCTCTATCTCAAAGGTTGTTCAATTCATCATTTTACTGCAGGGTCAATTTGTATTTTACCCGTCTAATTTAGGTAACATTAATATTCCGTACAAATGATTCAATATAGGATATCCTCTACCGGCTAGATCATTACTATTTCATACGCATAAGTTGGATTAAGAAGTAGCTGAAATTTATTTATGATGCGTTTAGAAATCTAGAGCGTTGGCAAGTCCTGTCTACATTCTGATAAATGCAAGGCTTTGGGTTGAATGTAGCTGATAAATTGTTAGGAGATATGTTTTGGAGATTTTAAAATCAAATCACACATAATTTTTGTTAGTAACAATTACTTTAAGATTGTTATTTTGATATATTCTGTTAAGTTAAAAACAAGACATATCATAACGATGGTCATGTTAACAGAATCGTGTACCGTAATGACATTATCAGTACTCACCACAGCCCACGAATATAAGTGTGAAACTTAACTTTTAGAACCAAGTTACTGTAAAACCGTCCTTGTTGTCTTGGTGTGATTTCACAGATCATTTATTATTATTACATATCGGTATAGGAATTTTGAAAATCGTTACCATTTTTTAAAAATGTTCATTGTCATTTTTTCAGAGCCTGTCCCTTAAAGGGGCAGTAGCACGTTTTTATGGGGAATATAAGGTGGTGTCAGAAAAATGAAAAAAAATGGTTCCAATTGAAAGACAGTGAATTCAAACCTAAGGAAGCAATCATAAATCAAATATGTAATGTCAAGTTCAGCCATAAGATCCCTTTTCTTGCAGAAAATGTATTAAAGGTGTTCACATAAAAATGGCTGTCAATGGACTTAATGTGAATCTTTATATTTTGTTCTCTGATTATGGATGATCGGTTTGTGTTTAGAGTTTTTTGACACTGTCAAAATAATTCGTTTGGCATTAACGTACAGTTATCAGTGAAAATTGGAAAATATAAAATTTGCAAAAAACGTGCTACTGCCCCTTTAAGAAAAACTCAATTGAAATGCGTTAATCAAGATATGGATTCATTATCCCCAAATTTTTTACAAATGTTACATAAAAAATTGATATTTCTAAAATATTTCAAAATCAATCAATCAATCATTGTACCCTTTGTTAAGATCTTCCATTGATAAGCCTTAATGCGGTTGATGCAAATAAATAAATCGATAAGCCCATATAATCCATCCTTGCCAATTATTAGCTGATTATTGCTGACGCATGAATTAAGCCAACGCAGCATTATCTTCAGTTCAGCTTCGTTTATGTCATGACATTGTAAGATACTTTCTATCATTCGAAAGTATGATGCGCTTGTGTGCCAAAGGTCAAGGTGACATGTACGTTGCAATATGTCACTGTGCTTATCGTTTAGGATGCGATTAAGAATGATGTAATTCAACTGTGGTGAGATATGCAGTAGCAAATAATGTTTAGGTTAGAATCAATATACATATGACGTAAACATATGTTTTGTTTTGTAAATCATAATCTGAATATGAAACTATATGTTTAGATATTATATATGACAAACACTGTCACATGATGATTAGACAAATGGTGGAATTAATTACCAAATCTTCATATTATGAGACAATTTCTGTTGAGAACAAATTTGGAAACGAATACGTGTGAAATATCAGAAATATTTATTATTGACGTTTTGAAGGTGAGTCACTAAGTATATTGAAAAATATGTAAAAATAAAATTATATCAACATATTATTTTGTCAAGTATAACTATCGACTTAACAATATTGCAAGTAAGAGATATGATATTGGAACGTTCGAAATCGATAACTATAAGATTATACTAGAAAGGTTTGATCTTGTGTTGCATTTGTAAAGATTAATGACTTCCATGTACCTCTATCAGTAATCCAGTGGATATGTTGATAAGCCAGGGTTGAGATAACCGACATAAAAATAGTCAACAGTTCTGTGTAAACCTGCCTCGATCCTTGCGTTGTGTGGAACCCGTGTCAACATAAATATTGACGTTGTTTAAACATCAGAAGAAGAAGATACGATCATTTGAACCAAAAGCTAAATACAAAAATACCAACATCTTTTATATTATATTATGTTTAAAAGAGATCACGGAAGGAAATATCCTCGAAGTTTTTAGTTAATATATCATAATGAAAAATGAAGAATTGATGACAAATAAAGGAAATGTTTCAAGTTCGTATACACACATCTTGATGAGTTCATGGAATGCCTAATATTTACAACGTAAGAGTCAATATTATATCTAGAATATATACGTATTTACTAGCACGCATTCTTATATAACTGAACTCGACATTAACGGGTATATGACTTGTCAAAGGTTGTACCTGAAGTTCGTCAAGATTTATCACTTATCAGTGTTCCCGTTACATACCAAGTGGTCTATTCGTGTCGACCTGCAGTCTTATAAGAAATCAAAGGTGCATTACAAGGGTAAGATTAGCAGATAAACGACATGTACTAAACGCTCAGGTAACCAAGCTTCGCAATTGGACTAGATATATATCATTGTCAGCACTTCCTTCTCAGAGATAAATGTACTTTCTGCATTTTTTTTGAGAGTATCAAGTAGTTGAATCAACATCTGGCCTATTTATTTCAATGGGAAGCTCCTTATCAGACAAGAGTTAGGACAGAGTCCACAATCTTTAGTTTCTCCTCAAAAGAGAGTATGGTTTGACAATTGGCATTTTCTTATGATATAAACGTAGATATTGATGTCGAATGCAGGCAGGAATCTGAGTCTCAGCGTAGCCTTGTGAATAAAGAAGTTGATTACTCATTAAAATGGCTTCATTACTAATCATAAAAGTTTTATACCTTAAACATTTGTTCTCTTGAATTTGCATCTTATAATGTTGCTATGGGAGAATAGGTTTTGACCTTCGTTTAGGGGTTAGGGTTTCATGTCAGCAAATAGAGGTATTACTTCAACTAGATAACTGTTAGTGCCAGCTCTATTTCTTATCAGATACTTATATTGTTATCAATCATGTCCCGGCTTATATTAAGCCGTCGTAGCTGGCTTGATCTGACTAGTGGCTATTACCTATGTGATCACGGGAACGATCACGTGATTATCAATCGGCTGCCAGGAATTAGGTTTACTCTTGTAAGTAATGTACATGCAAAGATCAACAATGCTAAAATGGTTTCTTTGGTAACTAAACAAAGGGATCGAAAACGAGTCATATAAATTATGTTGAAATTTTGACGATGTACAGTGAACTGAAACCCGATGGATCACCATGATGAGTAATCGATCTGGTTGTCTCTTACAGGTGCGTCTGGTAGAACATGTGTTATTGGTTTTCATAAGCAGACCGCAAACCTGGAAATATATTACACTTCCTCTATCAATTAATATTGGACACGTGTTGAGTTGGGAAGAAATTAGTTTTGATTGAGTCGTGCATGGCTTCAGCAAACCTTATTACAAAGCGTTATCGATAATCGCTATTAGTCGAGTTGTTATAACAACATGTACACATAAGGTTATAAACTCTGTTGTGAAATGTACGTCCCTGTTGACATCGTTTAATTCTTTTTATGTGATTACATTGAGTAAAGACTGTACACATCACTGTAACTTTATGTAATAACTTCATGAATTTCTTATGTTAAACAAGGATAGTTGTTGACTAGTCTGTGATGCTAGACTGTCGAACACTACACAACGTTCTTCTTGTCATTATTGTTACACGATGATTCGATTTTGCCCCTTTCTAAAGCTACTCTCACTGTTTCTTTGATAAAAAATGTTCTAAGGTTTGCGTTTTGAAGTTATTTTCTGAACATTTTCATTTAAGAAATGAAAAGAAAAGGTTTTATGAAAATTCGAGGCTATTTGTTTAATTTGCTTTCAAGAAAGGTTTGTTTTCAAATCATACCTTAAGATCAACGATACTCTAATACACGTCGTATCCGAGTTACGAAGAGAGTAAAACGTACACTTATAACGTATAATTTCATAAAATCTATTGTCTTAGTTCAAAATGTTGTTGATACATGTAATTTATCGCATTGGAAGTATATATTGACTCGACGTCGGTCAGGTCTCAGGAAAATATTTGCGTGTGTGTTCCGTTAGTAAATACAACCGAACGCTAATTGAAAGGCAAACTAACGTCAACGAGCCAAATAACAGGTAACAACTTATAGTTCAACGTTTACATGTGTGAGGAATATCTCTATCGTCAGTGGATACTTGAATATACAGCATTATATAATATAAAAACATAATGTTTGCTTTTGTGTGGATACATATTATAACTGGATGCTAATTAAAAGACAAAGTACCGTTAAGGAACCAAATGAGAAGTAACAATTTATACTTCAACGTTTAAATGTGTGTGTTATATCTATATCAGTCCATTAATGCTTGAATATAATACCCTATACGAAGGATGAAGATCTACATTGTATTACACATAAATTTTGCTTTTGTTTAGTAATTCATATAACCGGACGCTAATTGAATGGCAAGTCACGTTAGTCAACGGGCAGAATAACAAGTATCAACTTATAGTTCAACGTTTGAATATGTGTAGAATGTATGAATATATTACACCATACGGAAGGGGAAGATACACATTATTTTACACATAACTTTTTGTGAAGCAATACGAGTAATAGTTCGTTCAGTTGCTTTATGAGAAGGTAACGTTGTATCACACTCATCATATTTAATATTTTGAATATTGACAAGTTGACAAGTCTAGAAAGTTAAAAAAAGGCAGCAATTAATGCGTCTTTATTTGTATTTATATAATTTTGCTAATTGAATTTATTTTATGACTAATCAATTGAAAACGCTTAAAATAGTCATTCGAACATTACTGAGATTCCAGATTACCTCATATGCTTAGTGTGTTATGTAATGAGCTCTTCACCTGGAAAGGTGAGTCATACCAACTGGTGAGTTCACCATGGTAACCATTGCTTAGAAACAAGCATGCAGTACTGACACTGTTGTTGTTTATAGCAAATGAACTTCGCATTGCTAAATATATTAGTGAAATAAACAAATAGGTAATTCCATTCATGTGCCTATATGATGTCGATACTTCTTTTATCATAAAGAACTTGTTTAATTCAAGTGTCACCAGACGATGGCATATTATTCTGTCATCCTATCATAAAGTATGACATATGCATAAGCACATCTGTTCATGGCAAAAACTTTGAATTTCCATAGATAAGACAATTGATTTAATCAATTAATTAATTAAATAATAAATGAATTTTAAAGAACGTTCATCTCCACATTAAATCTGAAATAACGTAAAGCATGGTTTTCGTAATGTGTTTATCCACAGGGTCAGAAGCTTGTAAATTAAACTTGTATAACTGGAAATAAAACAAGTCACGTTTCTAATTATACGAAAACCAGTTTGACAGTCTTGTCATGCATGGGATTGATGAGAAAAAAGTTACTATGTAGGCATGATTTTGTCATCAGAACTTCGCGGGGAAGAGATTGAAGTTTAGAGTGAACTGTCTGTAGGATGTTCTTATTTGTTATTGGTTTGGCAACGTTATCCTATACTAAATGAAGATATATTCCCTGACGTGTGTGAATATTTGGATAAAGGATGCTCTAAATAATTTGATACTTTAAAATTTATCCATTTCTTAATCTTAGTAAATGTATTTGAAATTCAGTTAACTGTTCGATGCGTTATCAGCCTGAAAGTGACGTCATCTATGAATATTACCCCTCCTCCAACCCAATTTTAAGAAAAGTCCAAATATTTATCAATTTTAAGATAGTTTCGTATATAAGTACGTTACACCAAGGATTTTTATGATTCTGATGTACCGGTAATTCCTTGGTTACACGTTAAGTATTAAGTTAAGAAACACGAGTTCATCCTGTTGATATATTCAATGAATGAAACTACACATGATTGTATACTTTACTATGCCCACATGTTTCACGTTGAACTTTAACAATGTGCTTACTCGGCATAATACATGGCTGTTTAGTGTATAACACTTTGTATCAATTGCTCGTTGTAGTTATCGACCTACGGGGAGCAGCACAGACAATGAACCGTTTAAGTCTACATGCCATGCATAAAACACGCTTACAACATATGGTTGACTTGTATTGGTGAAGGACATAAATGTCAATTCTGTATTGTAAATTACCAACTAAGTTATGACTAGTCCTGCTTCATGACTGTGTATTCAATTTGGAACATTTGATACAATCTTGGTCCTACTTCTGCAAGTCTAGATGGAATAAATTGAAACTGATAAGCCTAAATATAAAAAAAAATATAAATTAAGGTAAAGTATTTAAAATATTCCATGAATAAATTTAAATCTAATTATGATAATTAAGGCGGGTAAGCGAAGAGTTACAAAAAGATATGAATATAACAGTTATTTTATAGTAATTACAATTGTTGTGTTTTTATTCTTTGGTATAGCTTACGCATTCAAACATACATCTAACAAGCTTACTACAAGTATAGTATATGCATTTTATTGTAAGACATTTATCACTATGATCAATCAAACATTCTTCATTTCAAAATGACCAATTGAAAAAGTTTTCATTTTCAAAACCTATGAATTGCTATGGGTAAAGCGTTAATTTGATACGCTACACTTTGGGGTTAAATCGTATCCAAGTATTACTCACGTGATGTTCTTATTTAACAATCTATTTTAACAATCTGAACATTTTTTAAAAAGACAAATGATAGTTTATGCCAACTGAATGTCATTTTATCATTGTGTCTTTGCAGCAACTTATTAGGTATCATCTACCATGATAATGATCGTTGATCTGTTTTATGTAGGCCTCATTTCATAATCTGTGCATTAACTGTTTTATGTCTAATGGATAACATTTAACATTCTCCTTTGTGTTTTTTATGAGAGACACTGAATATTAAACAAAGATTTCAGCATTGTGACCATTAACTTACGTATTCAAGAGACAAAATATCTTGGATTTCAACTTTTCCTCAATCGTATGGACACCATTTATATTTGGTTATGAATCCAATGCCTTACGTGAGCGTTCAAACATCAGATCTGTGAGAAAGCGTATCTGTCAACTGTTTTCAGTTCATATTATTAATAATGTAGTAGCAATTATCACACATAACATAGACAATCTGTTTTCAGTTCCGGTTCCTGTACAAGCAGATCCACGCGGTGCACCACCGGTACTCGAGCCCCTTCTCCTGGATGACATAGACAATCTGTTAAGGTTCTTCTATCTGGTTTCAGTTCCGGTTCCTGTACAAGCAGATCCACGCGGTGCACCACCGGTACTCGAACTCCTTCTCCTGGGTGACATAGACAATCTGTTAAATTATTCTATCTGGTTTCAGTTCCGGTTCCTGTACAAGCAGATCCACGCGGTGCACCACCGGTACTCGAGCCCCTTCTCCTGGGTGACCCAGTACCTGCACCCCTGGGAGCTCGTCACCGTGGGCTTCCTCACCACCACCAACACCTGGTTCTTCAACTCGCACTGCCTCACCATCTGGAGCTACATGCTCTTCAGCATCTTCATCAGTGTCGAGGGACACACCGGCTTTGATCTGCCCTACGGCTTCCACAACTACAGCCCTTTCGACGTGTTCGGCGGCGCCCCCAAGCACGATATGCACCACCAGAAACCCCTGACCAACTACCAGCCCTTCTTCAACCACTTCGACCGACTGCTGGGAACCTACTGTCCACCCACCAGAGCAGGCGGAGTCAAGACGAAGGAACTCCTGGAGTATGAGAGGAGACACAGGGAGACCAAGAAACAGGGCTAGGAGTAATACAAATACAGACCTAAATTACTACATTTCATATATCAGACAACATACACGTCCTTGGCTTACCGCTAGAATAAAGTTGTCTTTTGCTGAGGGATTATATTGCAATTGAGAACAATTAAATATCGAGAGTTCAGTATACTTTCAGGAAGCACAGAGAGACAAAGAAACAGGGACACCTTGTTAGATAAAGACCCTAATTTATACATTTCTCATATCAGTATCAGAAAATATACTCATCCCTGGCTCTCACTTACTATATACTTATATACACTTACTATATTATTAAGCTGTATCCGGCTGTTCAAAGAATGTGTTTTGGAAAAATTTTTTTAGGTAAGTGAGTTAAGAATCACCTGTTGCTATGAGGTGTCTTAAGCATTTTCAGCTTATATAGCGAATTACAGAACAATTCCACTAAGTTCTGTCCTCAGATATATGATGTGTACTAACTTAGGCCTTTTGGTTTAACATTTTGCTTTTGGTATGCTTGAAATACTTTGCTTAAAATGCTGTACTTACACGATGAAGTAAATAAGATTAAGTTAAGGACACAAGGCAGACTTAAATGGTTGAGTGTAAGAAATGCTAACAATAAAGCAAGGTTTGAGGCATGTATCTCTTGAAGTGTTTACTTTAAAGTAGAAAAGCTAAAATATTCCTTGCTCCTCCTTAAATTTGTTATGTGGGTCCTTTTGAAAGAAAAATGTGTTTGAATACAGTTTTTGAATTTATTATTAATTACAAATTCGTTTTGCATGGTAAAAAAGTAGGGTTTTTTTGCAAACTCTTTCCCTGTAATCTACTTTTAAAGTGGCAGTAGCAAGTTTTAAGGGGGGATATAAGGTTTTGTCAGACAATGGTTCCAATGGAAAGACAATGTATTCAAACTAAATAAAGCAGTTATAAATCAAATAATGTTAAGTTCAGCCATGCGACGGCTTTTACTTACAAAAATTGAATTAAAGGGGTTCACACACAAAATGACTGCCAACGGACTTTATGTGAATGTTTATAATTTGTTCTCTGACTATGGATGATTGGTTTGTGTAATGAGATTATTGACACCATCAAAATAATACATTTAGCATTAACGTACAATTACCAATGAATAATGTAAAATATCAAATTTTCAAAAAACATGCTACTGTCCCTTTTAAATGTTTGAAAAATTAAGGTGATTCACATTTTCTTGGGATATGATATATTATATTCATAAGGAATAAAAAACATATTTATCTGAATATCAAAGATAGGAAATTGTTTTAAACACTAGGTCATTGCCAATTCCAAACATTAAGTTTCGAAATATAACTTTTTGATAGTATGAGAGCCAGATATTTCATATGATGTTTCCTTTACATAGAAACACAAGGCTTTGGTTAAATAATATCAAATGTTTTTTATCTTAAAATCTAAGACTTTTTTCTCCTAATATATTTCCTTTTTATGTGTTGATGTATGCTTGTTGCACTGTGATGTTTGCCCTAGTGACTGACACACCCCTATCTCATAATGACATGGCCTGCTAGGCTATTGATGTGAGCTAGCGTCAGATCCTTGCTTTAACTTTAAATTATTCATGTTCTATACTTTTGTTAATAAAGAGTATCTTTTGATATTCAATATTTGCCTCTGTGTTTATTATTTTAAAAGACGAATTACAGATTTGCAAGTGGAAGTGAAGTTCTGGTGAAGTGGTTAGCATGCTGCCTTCTTACGCCAGAGACCTGGGTTCGAATCCCGGTGGAGGCATCAATAATTTGTGATTTGGGTCTCATCCTTTGTTGTGTCCCTGGGCAAGCCACTTCATCAACATTGCACTCAGTCCACCCAGATGTTCAAATGGTACCTGGAAACTGGAAGAACTGACCTACGTGGTCGAGATTAGCGCTTAGTAGCAGCTGTGAAAGTACACTCCTTCAGGGTTATAATGTAGCGCTTTGAGCATGTCTTGGGACATTGAAAGGCGCATTATTAGTATGCACATTATGAGGTAGCTTGTTAGAGAATTGTGCATGATTTTGATGTTGATGGATATTTCATAAAGACCCAGATCAGAATCATTTAATGTATCTATGAACAAAAATCTTCAAGTTGACAGAATCATTATTTTGATCATGTATAAAACCATTTCCATATTTAAAAAAACCTCAAAACAAACCCCCCAGGTTTTTAAAAATCGGCCCCTTTAGTCTTATAAACCATATTCAAACAAAGTTCTTGTATAATTTAAGAAAAATAGTTCATAACGTACATTGTATTTAACAGGGCTGGGTCGAATCAGATCGATCAAAGATGTGATCTACTGTGGAAGAGTACCTTTATCAAACACTGGCATACACTCATACATGCTTAAGTCTCTTGCCTTGTGCTTTGTCCTGAAGAAGAGCTGTTTAGCATTATTGATAATGAAGATAAAAGAGTAGTTTTTTTATTACTCGCCCATAGAAGATGTGACTGATAAATCTACAAATTTATTACACATGTGTATTAATATGGCATTCTGACTGAATTACATGATGTCATAGTGATATTAAAATGACGACAAAATCGTTGAACATGACACCACAATTATTGTAAGGAGGTTGTTATGGTCATGTATTTAAACATTTTAGGATGTAATGCATTCAGCAAGAAATAACTACAATACTAACTCAGTCATGTTTAATAACATTGTTTTTTAAACGAGTGAGTGGTTCGACAATAAACTACCAAATTCTATTTAGGTCACAATAATGAGGAACCTTATTAAATTTCTATACATGTCACCAGGTCGCATATGTGCTGAATGAAGTGATCTTCGCCCCTGTATTATTATCTAACGAACCAATTCAGCATCAGGTCGAACTCTGAACTGATTAGTGAACATCCGATGTGGCTGATAGTGAAGGAGTATCACTGGGGGCGTGACAGGTTAACTACTGTCCTTGTCTGCACAGATGATAAAATAGTTTTGTTATCAGTTTATTTGAAACATGTATTTATTTTTAACGTGATTTTTTGTATACGATAACAATGAAAAACAATTCTACTAATTATCAGACGACTTCTTATATATATAGTGGAAACAAATGGTCAAGGATAAATTAAAACTTTGAAATTTGGAATAAGGAATACTGTATTCATTGTTTGACACATGATGTATGACTTCCTGGCAATAATAAGCACGACTTCATCCCTTTGGTTAAGTAAGGAAATGACTGATAAGTCTAATTTCATCATTACACACTGATTAAATAACCATCATTGAGTTCAATATCCTAAATTAATATAATTTGTTCAGTATATTTCGATAAATAATCAAAACACTCCCTCAATTTTGTCATCTCCTAAGTGTATATGTTATGAATAAGGTCTAAAATAAGTAATACCTCAATGCCAGTGAGAAAGAAGTCAACACATTGAGATGCATAATAAGGATTTATTCATATCCCTATGTTGGGGGCTCCCATGATTTACAGAGTGGATGCTTAAAGACGTTTGTATTACACACACTATCAAGTCCCACTGCGGGTCCTTGTACATATATGGAAGGGTACACAAACTAGTGATATGTGGATGATAGCAACACTGTGTCACATACACGATACAACATACAACAAAACCAAGGTACACAGATAATTAAACTTAGCTATGACCTCAATTTGCATCATGATTTAGGAAAACAAATTATGGCAAGTATGCTGATCTCAACACAAGCTTTTGGAAACACTGACTGACAAAGTGAAATAGACTTATTTGTTGAAGTAAAATTTTAAACTTTATAAATAGAATCATTTAATTTAATAGTACATAATAATTCTTGTTCCTGAAACTGCTTAACATTTTAGTGACTATGAACATGATTAGTGATTGTAAACAAGACTGGCTTGGGTCAAATAATTTAACCCATTTAACTTTCTTAAGCAGATATGCACTGATAAGTAATGATTGGTAGTATGAATGTAAATAGGACGTATAATTCTGACTTCATAACATTAATATGACCATTTTTCAATTAACATCCAAGGAAAGGTCTTAATTTTGGCATTTTAGGGACATGTTTAGTGAGATGTTTAGAACTTTTCTCAGGATCTGTCAATAACTTAAACCACATATAACAATTACTCAGTGTTGCTTACCATAACACTGCAGTTATAGTGTTTACTCCTGATAATTTCCTTGTTACGAAAGGGCGATTCCTGTTAGCTGTCCACACAGAATGATTTGATATTACAAAGAACTTCCTTCTTTTTAAAACTAAATATTCATATACTTTATCATTTGATGAAGATCTTGCAAGTGGATAAAGCTTCAATTACCTACATTGTCATTCAGGTTATCTTGTCGTAATTGCATCTTAAATCCCAGAAAAATTAAACAAAACATGATAGGTCATAGAAAACAAATCTGTTTCTCTATACAAACTCATTTCTTCATGCTTAACCTAAAAAACTTATGAAATGACAACAGAAATACACTAATAGTCCTATCTAAGTATCAATAACTGAAACAAGTTTCATTCAAAACATAAATGCATGGTTAATCAAATTTAAAAGTTAATTTATCTAAATATCATAAACACTTCACCAAACTAATTCTAAAATACCATTTGATACCATATGAATCAGGACACATTCTAAATTCATAGCAATTTTTTACACGAGAACTTCTATGAACAATTGTGTCACATCTATACGGATATATATTTACAAAAGTAAAACAACTTTCTTACGTATAGGTAAAATATGTAAATGTAGGGCACATCTTATGCAAATGTAAAAACTGAAACATCATCTTCTATGTACAGTGAAGTTTATCAGATTTTCCTTGAAATTCTGATATCAATAAAATGCTCAAACTAATCAAAGTGATGTAAATTAGTAAAGTTAAATTTTGAGGTAAGTTGTGTCAAATCTGTGAAATAAATTTTCTTATAATTGGTAAATATCAGACCAGTAAACAACAAATTAAACTGTCACATGTTTTGCAGAACTTTATGAACACAACTTTCCCTCTTGGTTCATTTAGTTGATCTGAGAAAAACATTAAACATTTAGTCACATGAATATTAATATGACGCACTTATAAAGTCGCTCATAAAAAACCAAATCACTTTTCCTGACCACATCAAGATACACAGTGTCACGAGGTAGGTGTTAGGATTTGTGTCATAATTGTGGAATTCTTAAAATATCATAAAATTTATAAGAACTTTAACAAACTATTTACAAAATATATCTACAATTGTTTATAAGCTTAATATTTAAACAAACGTCCATGGTATAATGAGGAGTAAACTAATACTGAGCAACATACGGTAAACTTTCATCACTCACTTGCTAGGAACTAGAAAATGTTCTTTTCATAAAGAGCCTATTACTAAGCACCTAAAAGCAAAACTTGGGCATAGGCGCTTAAAATATCCTAACATAATTATTTATTATTATTATTTACATCAATATTAGCCATAAACACTTTCATAGATGTAAAACAAAATGTTGGAGGTAAATTTGTATGGTAAGACATCGTAATGTTGCACAACTCACTTGCGACGTGTAAGCATGTAGGTTATTTATTTCCATTAAGTTGCCAGAAAAGGGTGAACACAAGTTGTTGCTGCTAGAATGTGTCTGTTGTGCAGACCTTAGAAAACTTACAAATGATAGTGAAGTGTGCAAAAATATGGTAAATAAATACATAAATTATAAAAATATAGTAATGAGGGGAATATTGCACAAAACATATTAATGAGCACTTACTGAAAAGCATCGTAAACCATAAAACCAACTAAATATATACAAAATTGCCATCATGCATTCGTCAATGGAAATATTATTTGTACAATTTAAGGAAACTTAAACAAAACAGTAAATTGACAAGTATGTAAAAAGTTGCTGATGTAAATGTTTTGAAAATACTTCACCAAAAAATGTATACATAATGGATTAGGTCTTCAACTGTTGAGCTCAAAGCTAAACATAAAAAAATCCTTCAATGACAGGTCAAGAGTTTTACAAATAGATCAAAGCATAATGCATTTAGTTGTTTCATGAAGAATAAACATCATTTATGTCAATTTCAACATCATACATATATATTGTTTATAACGCCTATATCATTGACTAGTAAACGAGGAGAACTTTTTTTAGCTCAAATATTGTTACGGTTAAAATTGTTTCAGAACCTTAGTAAATATTTCTAGCATATTTAAATTTTTTGCTGAAACAAATATAACTTTTAAAAAGTTTTTCTTCTTTAATCTGCTATGACATTAATAATATTTTCCAATAAATCTTTGGAATCTTTCATAAGCTAATGTTGTTAAGTTAAATCATTCCGGTACTTCTCAACCTAGGGACTTATTGAAATGGTATGAGTAAGAAACATTTGGATTATTTTAGGGACAAGCCTTAAAAGAAGCAAAAATACTCCCATCCAACAGCATTTCTCTCTTGTAAAAACTAATGAGCATGATAGTTATCACAATACAATACACTTTATAATTTTTAGTGTTGAGCGGTCTTATGAACTGAAACATTACTTCTTTAAAGTGTATGGCGCCTTGGAGTTGAATAGGTATCTCTTCAAAAAATTGTTTCTATCATGACATCTGTTAATGAAAAAAATATTGGGTCACAAACTTGACAAAAAAGAGTTTTTAAAAATATACTTTATAGATTATGAGCTTGAATGTTTCACTGTATTTTAACTTCACAATATATTGATAGTTTGCATATTGAACATTATCTGAACCAAGTTTAAAGCTGTCGCTAAAAGGCGAAATCTAAACTAATACACTGCTATAAAGTGCTTACATTGAAACACAATGAAAGTATTGATTGATGAGAGTTAACCTCGGACAGATCTATATGGAAGGAGACCTTGCATACATTCACACAGGTACTTGAATTCGTTGGATATCATCAGACATTGGGAAGAAAGGTTCACACACATATGCAATTATTAAAATAATCTCATTAAAATCAGGTCATACCTTATATTCATTCCTTGCTCTGTTAAGTTCTGACTAGAGGTGTGACGATGCAGATTTTTCACGATACGATACGTATCACGATAATCTAAAGCGATACGAGCTGTGAGCCTGTAAGGACCTGTAGATATTTAAAAGTCTGGGCTCTTGTGAATAACTGACGGTGTTTGGCCTACGGGCCTATGCTTATTTCAAACACTGCCCTTGGGTACAGGGGCTGTTTACCTAGGGTATCAAAATGTTTCAAATTAGGAAGGCTTGTCATTGATTGGCTGAAGTACAAAGGGCACAGTTGAGCAGTTGTGGGATCTGGACAGAGCAAGGTGTTTGATTATTATTGAAAGATGTGAAAAACAATCGTTAAAACAGATTTGAAGGGATCGATGTACAAGTTGAATATCATAGTATATTCCCTGATTTTGCAAACTGCATTCACTGTGTACTGATGTGGAAAAGGATGATGGAAGTCAAATGTTTTTATAAGCATATCTACAGCCATAAAACACTCCTGGTTTCTCTTTTGTACACCATGGAGTCCTTAGGACTCAACATAAAGTAGATACCAATTTTGCTATAAATTCAGCAGTTTCGTTCCCTAATTCCGGTTAAACCATGTTTAGTTATACACAGTAACGTTTCAGGGATGGAAAATGCAGATTGATTGGAATACACCAGGTGAATGGAAAAGGGGCTTTGTTGAGAGTAAGTTAATATCTATATCATGAGCAAACTTTTTACATATAAACTTGGTGAGAACACTGACTTAGAAAAATTTGAAACTGTGTCAATCATTTTCAATTGTGATACCAAACAAGTCATATCATAAAGCAGTTGCTCCAAAAATTACATCAGGGACAAGTAGAGTTATCTCCCTTTCTTTTAGAGGGGACCAAACAAGAGAGCTGTCCGTAATTTCTGTACATGGTTAAATCTAATTGTATCTACAAATACATTTACTGAACAATATTTCATTACAGCATTTGTATCAAACAATACATTTACAATTAACTTTCACCAAGTTCTAATTTCTATGCCAATTACTAGCTTTATTTACACGTCCTAATGATAACTTTGTCAACTTTAGATAGGCAGATCTTAACTCCGCTTCTTTCATCAATGGCTACACAGAAACTTCTTAATCTAACTTAACACACATCTCACAAGAAAAGAATTAACCAAATATCTGACTACCCTATTCAATATCATACATTGGCCAATTTTATAATTGTTATTTATACAAAGTCTAAAATCTGTCCAATTTCAAACCTGTCAAGGCTGGTAACCTTTTTCATTGAGATTCCTGTTTTCCACCATTCACATATATTGGAACAAGATGTGTTTGTGAAACACGAATGCCCCCGGATGCATCCTGCTCGCTGTGTCAAGGTCAAGGTCACACGGTCAAATGTCATGGTGTCATCTGAAAGGTCTCATCACAAGGGATCCATATGTCAAGTATCAAAGCCCTAGCTCTGACCAATCAAAAGTTATGACCAAGGTAAAAGTTTTTGTGGACAAACAGACAGACGGACGGACAGACGGACAGGTGAAAAACAATATAACCCCGGAATCTCCGATTCGGGGGCATAAAAAGCTCATCTCTGTATTAAATTATTCATAACGGCGTGATGTTGAACCCTTAACTTAACATAATACCAATATCTTTCAAAATCCAAAGAGCTTAACACCATTATGGGCACGGCATGAACATTAGCATTTGAACTAAAATTTCGAAAGTTCAGTGGCAATGGCATGAAGTTCAACTGTTTCATTAACCATAAAGAAATCCTATGTAGAGTCTCCATCAAGAACAAGTCTAACAATATCTCCAGAACTTCCAGCAGGATCAAATTTCTCACCACTGGAAAAAGCTCATATCTGAACTGCATCAAGTATTTTCTTACCACAAACCAATCCTATAAAGTTTCAATCAATAAAACTTATAACAACATCTCAGCTCTCTCGCCCTTTCACACGGGATCCTCCTTCTCCACCTCCCTGACTGGAATGAGTCTCTCGGCACTGCCGCGACTACTACTGGAGCGCTCCGTGCTGCTGTACCCACTTGACTTGCCGCTGTCCACCATGTTGATATGCTCCAGACTGTCTGGACGTTGATGCCTGGTCTCCACTCCCTGCTTGGGTTCTGTTGGCGGTGCTTGTTGGACCGTGACTGCTCCGTCCTTCTTACCTGGGCGGTAGATTACCTTGGTGTCTGTTAGAGTGCGTCCAATCCAGACTCCGTCTGAGTTACGCTTGTTAGCATCTTGCTTTATGCTGAAATATATGGTCATCAATATTTCTAAATTTCAGTTTATTGTTCAAAACTTGATTGATTCCAATATCAATGAATTGATTTTTTAATTTGGAAATATGACTTCAGAATGTATACTATATTATTGTGTCACAATTAGAGAAACCTGTATAAGATACATGGTGTGTAGTCTGGTTTGAGAACAAGTTGATTTTAGTTTTAAATTTCACAATTATGCTCATTATATTAGAAGTACTAAAGTTTCATAACTTTTAGTTTTAGACCAATGACAGCCCAGAGATAATACTCTCGAACCAATGCTGAGCAAAACTTTTTAGCATGAGAACATAATGTTATAAACCGGTACCTAAAGCCTGTGTTTTATTTTGGTCTATTTTTATTGTCAATTAAAACACCCTGAACAAGTAAAGCGACTTAATGATTGCAAACAGGGCTGCACTAGGTGAGTTATCTCATATGTTAACTAAAAGTTTCTGATGTTTCAAGCATTTATTGCATAACTTGGAAAAAAAAGACTCCTGAACAAATGTTAGTTTGACATGAAATATATATGGAAGGACTTTGATCCTTCATTTACCGGTAATCAGAATCATTTGTAAACATTTACACACATTCTTACCAATTTTCAGTCATGATTACCTATAAATTTTATATCAAACTCAACTACTCACCTTGTAAGTTAACAAACACAGCTTGCCTATCTATTTACCACATGCAAATGGCATCTTCTTGCTAGGAAAACTTATGATACATGTACAAGAATATACTTACATTCGTATTAAATGATCAAGAAGTTCCATGTAAATTATGAATTGTTCATCATCAAATATCTGAAATTTAATTTTGTTATGGTAAAAATAACATTGACAAAGAAAACAAATACTAAGATAGGGAAGAGTAAACCCCCGTATTTAAAAATGGCACTTCACATAAATAAACCATTATGATTTGAACAAGTGATAAATTTCTTTAAGGAGGATGAAAATTCATATTGTATGAAAACATGTAGTAGAACATTATACCACAATTCATCATATGATCAATACATACATTCAACACATCAGGCCTTCTATTGTAAATGTTTATCACAGTATCAATAGTTTAATCAACCTTTTATAATAAGGCAAGATTTCTTGAAAGCAACTTCCTCATTCACTAGATGAAATTGTGGAATGAAATAAGGATACATAAGGCCGAGAAAAAAAGTAATTTGTTTCTGGTTTCCGCCCACGTCAGTTTCAAATCCCTGCATCAAGCCTTTGTTATCAATATTTTGACAAGGGAAAAATGGAAATTTCGTCTCATGGCTTAGAGAAAATATTGAAATGCAGGCTCTTAAAATGTTGCTCGTTTCTATCAGTGGGTGCCTTAAAAGAAGCAGTGAAAAAGTAATTCAAAAGTAATATCTATTTCCTTTTTCTTAATGTTCAGTAAAATAAAAATATTTTGGAAATAAAAATAAAATCCGAATCATTGCATCATTTTTGCCTGAATGTAAAGACAAGAAACATTTTTAAATTTTTTGGGACCTAATACCAAAATTCTTAGCAATGGAAACATGTTAGCAATATTTAATATCAAGCTTGAACCAATTGAGGAGGAAAGATAAAGAACGTACAGCTGGATCATGCCTGGCCTTGGTGTACATATCACAGAACTGGTGGATGACTCGGAACTTGTTGTCGGGGTCGGATACAGTGGAGGGACACAGACTGAACAGGTACTGTCTCAGAGTCTGGTTGGGGTAGCGTACTGCCATGGTCGGCTCATTCTCTCGCAGGCTCTCAACTGTCAGAGAGAATAATACAGTAAAACACGGATATAACGAACTCCAAGGGACCAAAGAGTTTAGTTCGCTATATCCGGTGTTCGCTATACGCATATAATTTTAATGATATTATATTATAGGGACAGGACTTGACATTTTTTTTTCACTATTTCCAATTGTTTGCTATATCTGAGTTCGCTATATCCGTGTTCTACTGTATAATGATGCTTGTCTTGAATTTGTATGACATCTTTAATTTTTATTTAAGAAAACATAGTTTGAAGTCCATTTGACGGAAATTATTATTGCAAGTACAATCTTTCAAGGTAAACATCGAGTGACAATTCATATAAAAAAGTTGCCTTATACAAATGAGATGGGTTGACGTAATTTGGGATTTAACGCTGCTTTCAAGTGTTTCACTCATATCATGGCTGCTTGTATTGTTGCAGGTAGAAAGCCTCCAACACTATTATGGCTATGCATTGTGGTGAAACCTGTGAGCAACAGCTTGAACTAGCAAACCATGGGTTGTACAATGCTGAAATTCAATGTAGCATTGCACTCATACAACATGCATGTAGAACAGCTCTTTACTGAAGACAAAGTTACCGAGCCCCTGGCGGGATTTGAAACCTGGTCATCTCGGATTCACTTACCACTGCCCTATCCTAGGCCTTACAGAGTAATGAAGATGTATATTCATGAAAATGGTCTCCATTCTTTAATATTGAATTATATCTATCTACTCTGGTATGTATATTTGATTTCGGATTATCCCACAGGGATGGCAATGTAAAATTTGAATATCAGCTGAAATGCATAGAATTTAGGTTCTTAGATGGTCGTTTATGAATAAAACTACAGTGAGGACAATCTCAAAACAGCTGAATTCAGCTGATCAGCTGAAAATTGCCATCCCTGATCTCAAAACATTTGAAGCTAAAACATACTTTGACTAACTCTTAGTTTAAGCTTTCAACATACAGGAGAAAATTTGAATAAGAACTTTGGGAAGAAAGTGGAAGACATGTGAAGGTAAAAGAAGTGATAAGAGTTTTCTAAAAATAATTATTTTTCAATTTTAAAAGTTTGTCTCATTCATCACTTAAGCTTCACTTACTTGCATTGCTGTATGCGTCTAGAGCTTTCATTCGATAGTGATAATGATTTGGTACTGAAAAGAAAAAAATTACATATGCACATTTACTCAACTTATAACTATTCAATATTATTGATATGAAAATAGTTAATCTATGAGTGATGACTTTCTCCAATTACACTAACCAATTAAACAGTCAGAGAGGATTTCAACAGAAACAAATACCATAATTTCTCTATTAATTCAACTCTACAATTTTCAACAGAATTTCAGAAAGGTTCTATGGTTGAACTACTTTTCACTTTTGGTGGATCATCGGGCTCTTTGTCTAAGTATTGGATAATATCAAGTACATGTGTGAAATTGATGCTTAGATTTTAAAGATGATGACATAATAATGGCAATGCTAACATAAACAAGATATTTTAATTAGATTACTGCAGTAGAGAAAGATAGGCAGATAGTCATCGACAATGATCAAACCTTACATTGACCGCGGGAAAGATCACCACTGCAAGAAACTAAGCGAGGAGGGCTGTTTAGAGTTTCTTCCCTTTGCAGTTTTAAACATTTTGCTGGTGCCGACATACGTTGAGGAAATTAAAAGGTTAATTCAGATAAGAAAAAAAGATTCTCTGAACACTAGAAGGGCAACAGCATCATCAGCCAATATTTTATTCATTATCAATGTCACTAATAAAAGGTTTACTATTGAAACATAAAATTGAAAACAACAAACTATTTTTTAAAAATAATTGAAACCTTCATAAATCATATAATAAAATAGTTGTTGACTTCAGCTATCAGTGAATTCAATAGTTTATTGACCTCGAAAAGTTATGTTAACCTCGGCTATCGCCTCAGTGAACATAACTGTTCCGAGGTCAATAAACCATTGGATTCACCTCAACTGAAGTCAATAATTGTATAATGTCAAGCAATCCATGAATCATAGGAGCATCAACTTTTGGCACTTGGTTGAAATTTTATAAGTCACAGTGTTTTGAATTTGTGACCTCAGAAAAATATTATGTGGATGAAATATTTGAGATGTCGAGAAATAGAGAAATTACGATGATTTATAGGAAGACGAGAAGAGATGTATTCTCACCTGATGCAGCTGCTATTTGAACATGTTCTGTCAGCAACACAGGGTCGTATCTCACAAACTCAACTCTATTCAATCGCCGCACGATCTCCTGACGCATTACCTGTTGAAAAGGTGAAACTGCTTATAAATACGATCATTAAGGGTACAACAATTCAATACTTATTCTAGTGTCCATTCACTTAACATCACTGTTATTGCTTAAATACTACAATAAATGATTCAAGAAAGACTTTTTTTCTGAAATGATATATAAAGAAAATGCTTTTTTAAATTTCTACATCCCATGATATAAGCATAGTATCATAGTTTAGAAATAAACTTTGTCATATCAGAGGAAATACTTTGGGATGGCTTCCCTTGAGAAGGGTGAATACAAAATCTATAAAAAAAATTAATCTGGAAGTATTAATAAAAAGGGATGTGCATGTGAAATAACAATGACTGCTAATGATTAGACAAGATTGAGGGTGGGACAGTCACACAAATAAAAAATATTATAAAAAGGATTGCTTGGTGGCTAATAGTTTACTGCACATTTATATGATGAATCCGTAAATGAAAGAAGTAAGAGCAATACCTTAGGGAGATCAGAGCCGATAGAGACATGGGGCCTCCTTGCAGATTTGAGTGTGAATCTGACAATCTGACGTTTTGCAAACAGGAACAATAATAGGAACACCTGAAAGTCAGCAAGAAACCGTATTTCATTACAATTTTCATTTACAATGTTCAATGTTATTATAAGCAGAATGTTACAAAAGTACATACAATGTTTTGCAATATTAATCGATAAATAAATACTTCTTACAGATGGAAAGAAGAAACTGTATTCATATTGTCTATGAAATTTAATTAGTAATTACATTGGCCTCAATACCATTAACCTTTCTTACTGAATATTGAAAATAGCATGAAAGTGATTGCCCTAATTCATTGTAATGTGGCACAAGTAAAATAGCAGAATTAATCATTGGACTGTTGTCCTCTGTCCTCTGCCAGGATTTTTAATGACGTCTTTTCAAAGAAAAGAGTTAGCGTGACTTAATCCTAAATGTGCCCTACAGTTTAATACAGTTTACTTTATATACCGGTAGGTAAATTGATAGGTATAATGAGGACAAGGAAATATACTGACCAACCCTCCTGTTGCAATGAAGAGGACGACACTGACCAGTGACAATTCAGCCATGTCCAGAAATCAGATCATGTAGTAGATATATGTCGGTCATTATGGTAAACTTCAATTGTCCCTTTATTTTTTACAATAATCTGCAAAAAAAATCCTTATTATGCTAGGATTGAAAGTTAAAGGTCAACATGGTCAAAGCATATGTGAATCGGTAAAGCAATTCCAACAGAGAAAGTTTAAAGTTCATTTATCCAAATTATTATAGCATAAAGAAATAACTATTATTACGTTGGTACTTGTATGATACATTTTATGTAGACAGAACAAAGCACAAAATAATACAAATGTGAAGTGTAATAGATTCAAACAGCCAGTCTAGTAAAATAAGTAGATATGATGCACATTACATAAAATACAAAGGTAAAGTATTTCTGCTTTCGATAACCTTTGCCATATACATACATTCTTTTGAAACATTCATACACAAAGAGTGACATACTGCTTTCCATACATTTACTGCAAGTAAATAGTTTTTTTAATTATGTACAGAGTACAGGTTTCCATAAGACTGGTCAATAATACGATATTGAGTGGCTCCCCTATGAATGGCTTCCTAATGAATGTTACTTCATCTACAGTTGTTCATTTAAGTCGCTAATTAAGGAATGTTTCAATGTTGAAGAGAAAATGTTGATACCTGCTATGTAGGAATTTCTATGAAAATAATATCATAGATTATCATAATTACATTTTGTGAATGTCAATCTGAGAGATTCTAACCAACGTCTATGACTGTTTGAGCACTGATAAAGTTACAAAATGAAATAATCATTGACAAAATATCCGACTATTACATATTGTTGTTTTTTGAAAAATTAATTATAAGTAAAATGCTTTGCGTTAACTTGAAAATGTTACTTGAGAGAAATAAGAAAGGCAAGCAATGCCAAACATAGAGCAGACAGAATGAAAACTAAAATGTCAAAGATCAGATGCACGAGACATTCTCAATTGCATTTCCTTATTTTCATGTAACAACAAACGAACGGTAAAGGTATTTTTCTCCGCAACATGTTGCCAATGGCATAACTGAACAATATCAATGGTCTTATTCTACTAAGGAGATAACTGCAACAGTGAAAAAGACAATACAAAAATCTTGTTTACCGGTGGTGAATACCGGAAATTGAAAAACCGCCATTTTGGTTTGATGTAAAAGTAGGGATATATGTAAAATTGCAACAAAGATAAAGCGGAATCATATTGAGTTTATCGTCAGGCTAAAATCTAGTTGCTCCGATCATAACATTTATCATAATTTCATGCTCAGCATTGATTGAAAGTGAAATTTTTATTTTACATTTGATACCTGGTTATCACAATAGTTGCTCACTTGTTAATATGTGTATGAATTAGTATTCTATGTGTTGTATTTACAATATTCAATTTCATGATCACTAAAATGTACCACACATCCTATAAATGTCAATTAATATTTACCTTATCTTATGTTATGTCTCATGTTTATGATAAAACAAGTAATCACACACAATTCAGGTTCGATTTCAATCTTCTGATTATTTGTATAATTTATCATAGGCTTATTTGTAAATCTTTCAGTATGATGTCTTCGCAATACTTAATTGTACTATAATTACATGTAGACCCTATTGTTTTTGGCTGGAAAATGTGAAAAAAAAAATCAAAATTAATGTTATGTTTAATTTCTAAATTGACATTTAAAAGTTCAAGTGATTTTTGAATAAAATGTAAATGTATGATTTACTATTCATGAAACACTTGTAATACGATTGGATATGCAATAAACCCGCATGACATCAATCTTTGCATAAAGTCAAGTGTTCACAAAACCATTTCTGTAAATAATTGTGTATCCAAAACCTGGAGTTTAAAGTGTCTTTATAGTCCAAACTTCTGTCTATTTTATTATGAACACTTTACATGCAACTCATTCATAAAACAAAATGCATTGAAATTGTTTAATTACATGTCTTCGTCATGGTTTTTAGTATAGTATAGTATAGTATTGTATGTTCTATGTTTATATATTATCACGCCTCGAATATCAAACCTTGGTAGAAAATGAATTTGAATTTGAAAACTCAACTTACTTTAACAAAAATCTTCACATATATTTTGAAATGACAGTGAAGAAAACTGAGAAGAACAACAATAGGGAATCCATAGGAATCGTCTTGAGTTGAACCAAATGAAACAACAGAAAAAAAGAAGAAAAATACCCTTTATTATACCAAAAATATGTCATCACCATATCATACAATTATGATTTATAAATAAACACTAAACAGTTTATTCACAAGAACCATACATATGTACGTCTAAGGTAATAAGAATGAACTTTAATAAACAGCATGAATTAAGTAATTTGCCTTTCTTGCTACTCTGTTCTTTTCCTCATATGATATTCATTTTGCTTTTATACCAAAGTAAATTGCATAATTCATTAAATACATCCAAACAATCTCAATCATTCATCTCAAAATGGCAAATGTTAAATACTTGTCTTCCATAAAAATCGGAAAACAGTCATTTATGTACACGCGGAAGGCAAATTCACACGTTCAACTTACATGTATACTAGTTATTTTACCTATCGAACAGTATCAATTCTTAACCGTCCTTCTGAATGCTATCTATAAGTTTCTAAAATTACGTTTCAATGATCGACGCGGGTAGATGTCCGGTTTTCGATCACAATCACGACTTAATTCAAACCTTCATCATACAACATCGATTAGCTTTACAATTGCAACAGTCGATACTTCTCGCTCAAATGACAATGATTAGTCATGTGACCCCGAATAACAACGTATATAGATATAAGAAAAAGTTGTATCTAGACTGTTCACACTTCCTCATAAATCTGTTCACAAAATCGTTTTACAGTCGCATTTGAACAGTAGCAATAACAAGACTAGCCACGGACACCACAATTATATAGAGATCAGTATCATTTACAACATAATGTTTCAATCAGAATAATGATATATTTAATTAATCAGAAGGTCCCAGGTCTTCTATTTAGAGGGTGCACCATTTTGACCCTTTGACTTCACATATTCTCTCAAGCTAGTCCTCTCCTTTGAACATGATACATAGTACCATTCTCTCATGCTGATGATGGCTACATAACTGTTGATCATATGCTTAAGGACAAGTCTCGAGATCTGTTTTCAAGCAGGTTTCCAATATAATGTCATCAGTAAAGTTAATTTCAATCGAAAGGGTTACTAGAAGATGAGAAAGTGCAGTTTTGATTCTTCGTTTTCTTTCATGTATCCACACCTAGATTTAAATCACAGTCATGTTTGTTTTGCTCTTGACCAGAATACCATTAGTACTTTCAACAGACACTATAAAGAATCAAAGAAGAGTTTTGCAAACAAAGACATTGACGTGCCGTATATTGCATAATTGTGAGCCTTTTCTCTCAAGTTTATAAATATTGTTCCCGACCAGAATGCAACTAGTCCTGGTCACCGACACCACAAAGTATACTAAAGAAACATGACCCTATGTCTTTAACAAGATCGAGCTGTTCAAGCTCGTATATTGCTCTCGACCAGAATGCCAATAGTGCTCGCCACAGACGCAACAAAGAAGACAAGAAGGAAGAGTCTATCACAGACGACTGAAAGCATCTTCCATTCGTTCTCCATCTGCTCCTCCTCCTGTCTCTCACTAGCCTGCTTGTCCACTTTCTTCAGGAGCCGGAGCTGTTCCTCCAGCAGGGTCACTGTGGCAGACGACTTGCCCGACAGATCTAGGTCCTGGATCTGCATGTCCTGAAGCACGTGGTCCTCAGCCTTCACACCCATACTCATTTGGGACGTGCACTGCAATTATAATGATGCTGTACATGGATTTGTTGCATAGACGGATAACCTTGTTAAGGAGATTTTGGATGCAGCGTCCTTGAAATTACAATCTGAACCGTTATAATGAGTTCACGTTCAAATTTAATAGCTGACTTCAGTGGCTTTTACTTTCATTGTCATAAGAATTCAGAAATGCCATCAACGATTAAAAGCAGTAAAGAATAATATCTACCCGTCCGCTCGTTAACGGTAAAGGAATTTAGTCTATCAGTCAATATATGCTAAAACAACTCTGAACATTATCGTTCATATTAAATTGTAGTCCTATTTAGCCTTCTGATAAAATAGCACTAAAGTTTTAGTAGCTTTAGTGAATCTTTTATTGCCAAAGGGGCCATATCATGATATGTTTAAATTATTGTAAAGTGTTATTACCTGTCCTAAAAGACCACTTTTTGCTCTATTAGGATGAACCTGTTGAGTGTGCGTCACTCGCAGAAGACGTGCCAAATGTCCAAGAAAGACAACCCGGACCCAGCGTGGCACCTTGTGACCTAGTGCACCCCGGAAGTAAACGTTGATGACGACAACAGTGAGCACAGTTGATATCGTGACGAACGCCATAGCAATGACGAAATAGACACCTGGAAGAAGAAAATGTTTTTGTTTATTTGTTCGACACGAGATCACATTCTCCAGTACAAATAAAAAATGTTGAGGATGCTGAATAGAGCTTTAACGGTACATCTAACTCAATATACCGGTAGCTGCTACCATGATGCCAGTTAGGTTCAGTTAGTACATTAGCTTAACAAAGCTAATATTTTTATTGGATGTTTTTTTACTAATGTTACGGACACAGAATGGATGGCAAGTTAGTGAAGTAACAGACTATTAGTTTTCGTACCAAACTGTGTTTTGGAAGCCAGTCTAGCTTGTTTGCAGGTTAATCTGTCGTCAAGGCAAGGAACATTATAGAAGGGGAATGATCAGGTTCAGACTCAAGCATGGGCGAAATTTAGCGATGCCCTTATAGATGAAAATTGCCAGTTTTCCCTTATAGATGCGTTTTTTTAATCGGGGCAAACCCTTATCTTAGCCTTTGATTCAAATAACAAAGTAAGGGGAAGTTTCCCCTATAGATGCGTTTTATATTTGTTCCAACGATAAACTTGTCATTTGACTATATTTATCGAGTTAGGGAACGTCTTATAGGTGAGTTTAATATGTGTTCAAACGCTTAACGTGGCCTATGACTCAAGTTACCGAGTAGGGGAAAGTTCTCGGAGGTTGGCGGGAGAGTCTCGGAGACCACCATCATGAGGACAGCGAGAGAGAGGAGCACAGTCAGCTCCAGACCTATCTTCTCCCCGGACTCTGCGGGCAGCATGAAGCCGAGTAGGGCGATCTGGCTGATCAGTAGGCATGGAAACAGTATATTCAGGATGTAGTACAGCGGCTTCCGGCGCAGGGTCATATAAAACGTCACATCCGGGAAGGGCTCTGGGCAGCACCCGTAATACACGACATGTCGCTCTTGAGGGACCCCAACCATATCCCACTCGCTGTTCTTCTTAAAGTCAGATATGTCTCCTGTAAATACATGAGTTTCACGTATGAAGAAGATTTCTTGTCGGTGTGTACTTACCTTATGTTCCGACAATGGTGCAGAGCACCCACTCAACCCTTTTATTCCAGTTCCAACAAGTTAGATAAAGCAGCACAAACCCTTTCCCTTTAAAGGGGTAGTAGCACGTTTTTTTATTATTTTATATTCTAAATTGTTCACTGATAATTGTAAGTTAATGCTAAATGTATTATTTTGACAGTGTCAACAATCTCATTACACACATCAATAATCCATAGTCAGAGGAAAAAGTATGAAGATTCACATAGAATCCATTGGCGGCCATTTTGTGTGAACGCCTTTAATTCATTTTGTGTAAGATAAGGAAATCGCAAGGCTAAACTTCACGTTATATATTTGAATTATTACTGCTCCATCTAGTTTAAATACATTGTCTTTCAAGTGGAAACATTAATTTGCATTTTCCTGACATCACCTTATATTTCCCCTAAAAACGTGCTACTGCCCCTTTAAATACATTGTCCTTTCAATTGGAACCATTAATTTTCATTTTCCTGACATTTCCTTATATTTCCCCTAACAACGTGCTCCTGCCCCTTTAAATGAGAGCACACACATCAATGCATGCATACACTTTATTGTCATTATTGCTCTCAGAAAGTTATGATTCGACATATGTCATAAATGCGACATATACAAGCGAGATTGTCACCTGATGAAGTCAATGCAGTGACGTCTATCTGCAGCCCATTGTAGACCCAGGAGCCGAACGTCAGAGGACATCGTTGTGTGTCGAAGGGGAAGGCGGTGACGTCGATGGGACACATGCTGTGGATCACGGTGGGGAAGTTGTAGGAGACGCTTCCGTCTGAACTTATACTGGGGCGGTAGTCCTTCATGCCGGGCAGACCATTATCGGCACTGGAATCATGATAAACTCCTAGTATTCTGATAATATCAATATCAACATTTTTAGGTACGTTAAGCGTTTAATATAGATGAAACATGGATGACTTATACTGAGACGGTAGTCCTTCATGCCGGGCAGACCATCATCGGCACTGCAATCATGATATATCTTTTGTATTCTGATTATATCAACATCAACATTTTTAGCGTTCAATATAGATGACACATGGATCATTTAAGTCGCTAATTAATTAAGGTATGTTTCAATGTTGAAGAGAAAAATGTTGATACCTGCTATGTAGGAATTTCTTTGAAAATAATATCATAGATTATCATTAATTACATTTTGTGAATATTCAATCTCTCAGTTCTAACCAACGTCTATGACTCTTTGAGCACTGATAAATTTACAAAATAAAATAATCATTGACAAAATATAAGACTATTATATTACATATTGTTTTTTTTTTCTGGAATCATGATATATTCTTAGTATTCTGATAATATCAATATCAACATTTTAAAAGTACATTTAGCCTTCAATATAGATGACACATGGATGACTTATTGCCAACTTTTGTATAATAATTTCTTTTTCAAGTTATCCTATAGGTTTGTTATAGGAGCACGTTTTAGGTTAGGTCGAGAGGCTCTACCTGCAACCCCACTGGATAGTTTTAGGGAGAATATAAGGTGCTGTCAGGAAAATGAAAATAAATGGTTCTACTTGTTTTCAAACTGAATGAAGCAGTAATAAATGAAATATATAATGTTAAGTTAAGCTATGCGTTTTCTTTTTCTTACACAAAATGAATTAAAAGTTGTTCACAAAATAGCTGCCAATGGACTTTATGTTAATATTTATAAAATGTTCAAGGCTCTGACTATGGATGATTGGTTTGAGTAATGAGATTTTTGACACTGTCAGAATAATACATTTAGCGTTAGCGTATAATTTTCGGTGAAAAATTGAAAACCTAATTTTTATTACAAAAACGGTCTATTGCCTCTTTAAGATATACATGGGCTAAATACATTGAGTTGATCTCTTGCTTGTCATAATTTAATAAATTAAGAATTATTATTGTATGGCTTTTGTCTTTTTAAACTTAAACTTATTTAAATTGTCAGAATGAGCAATTATCAATGACAACGAAATAAAGTAAATTCAAGTTTAAGATAATAAACATCTTTATTGCAGTAAGTGGGATCCCTACAAATTCCCAAATGCATTTCATCGCAACGTAACAGACTTCATGTTGTGCTTACTTCTCAAAGAGCGTGACATCGGGACTCCATACTTTACTGAAAGGTACCACGAGCACGTCTATACCACCGTAATCACCCGGCGTCCATACCAAGTTGCAGTCGTACCACTTCTGTAGGAATATACAGCTTAATGTTGAACAATCCTATTACTAAAATATTTCTTCATTTAACCAATAAGAAATCTAATCCGTTAGATTTGAAAGCACTTACACAGGAAATTCACCAAAATACGTATTTTAATGCATTAGATTTAGGATTTTTTATATGTGTAATACTGATAAATCAGAATGAAATGAATGAAACCTCAATAAAGATGTTTATATTAAAACACATAAAGAAATGAAGAAATTAATTTATGCCTTAATATCTTTGTGGTGACATTTTTATTATAAAGTTAATGATTGCATTTTTGAAGAGACTAAATCATAGTTACACCTACCCAACGCATCCAAACATTGGACAACATTGTTTGTTTCGGCTCATCCTGTTGGTCAATAAATAAGTTCTCATCAGAAAAATGTGGTTATTTTGTGTGTTCAAATGAATTTATTAGGTAACACTTCGAGTTAAGTGTTGTCCTTGCTCTTATAACATGAAATTAAATAGTTGATTCGGTTACCTCAATTAAAAAACTTTCTCAATGTCGTTTAAGATAATAATGTATTTCCACAAACATAATTTTTCTGAAAATGTCAATTTTTATTTAAAACGTATAGCAAAACAATATCTTATGCTTGAGATAGAAAAAATAAAGGTATAACATGTTGAGGTATACTTGTATAATATGTTTCACTGCGATGTCAAATCGAAATCTTTGATAGGTTGCAATGTTACATTTAGTTTAACACACATGTAAAAGTTTTATAAGGATATATTGAGATATCGTTTCATATAATTGTTTATAATCAATTAAATATGAAAGCTAATTACTATATCTATGATCTGCCTGACTGCCATGCCAATTTGTACTTGAATTGTAGCGTTCGATCCACATGTTGGTCTGACGTCACTGTTGTAACTTCCAAATAAGGCGCTGAAGAGGGCAGTCCGGTTACCTTGACAACCAGTAACTGAAATATTCGAAAGATCATTAGCCATTCATTTTCAAAATGGTGTTTCACTACTAGGTATTTGATATTTTCCCCCAAGAGTCCCAATATATGAACCCGGTAATCTTGATATAAATTCCTCAAATGTTATGATGTTCTTTTGAATTTGTTTGAAAGCAAAAACAAACTAAAACAAACCTTTATTAACGTACAAACTTTATTTATATATATATGAATTTATGTATATCTAATATACCAAAATAATATACCAAAACGCTAATTTGGATAATCTTGAAGAAATGTTAATGCGACTAAACGTAATGAATAATCAAGCAAACAATGATTCGGTAACAAAAAGTTAGATAATCTTACACAAATGAAATAAAACACATATCCAAAAATTACAACAAAAAATATTGTTTTAAATTAGTAATTGAATGATTGCTAAACTTACCAATGATGATGAGAATAAATAGTTTAAGAGACATATCCCACGCAAACAACTAAAGCCCGTGTTCGTATGTGCTATTTCCTCTCAGCGTAGTGGGAACGGTTGTTACAAAATACAACATACACTTTATATCGAGCAAGCATAATCTCCTAATCCGCTTTGTTAAAATCTATGTTCACTTTGAACGGTTAATATGTGACGTGTATAACACCGATTAGTTTAATGAAGCAAATTAGTTTGACCCAAAACACTTCCAAGAGCTTGTCAATTGTCAGTTATATTGCTATTGTTATAATGATTCTCCCTTCATTTCAAACTGGACTGATAACTCTGGTATAATAAAAAAATATGTGGAGTTTTGTTCAAGGAGTGACACAATCTCAATTGAGGAAAGTACATGTAGGAACTCGATCAACGTCTTATGTATAGAAGCACACGAAGGTGTATTCCCCACATAACAAGATAGGAGTCTTAAGGAGTCTTTTTCATCGGATTTTAATGTTTTAAACTAAAAAGGAAACTATTTGTTTGAAGTTTTTTACATACACATGTGCATATCAAACATAGGCCTACTTATTATATGAACGTTTTTGAATTTTTCAAAGCAGAAAAATCAACCAGGACAAGACTGCACCGTTTTGAACATGAATCATCTGACGTCATGAATTTTATTGACACCTGACAAAAATCTCACGGTGTCTAATTCCAATACGTAAATGGTACTAATTGCTTACATAACATTAGCCGTGCGCGAACATTTTTGTAAGTCTAGCATGAAATTGACTTTTTCAGGACTCTCTTTAACTTTATCTCAAATAAGAAATACGAAATTATGAAAAGACGTTAAGCTGTTTTCCGTGACTAAAGCGCCGATATCTGTCCAACGCTCATATATATATATATATACAGTATTTTATGGTCATTTTACAAACGTTTCTTCGATTCTTTTGAGTAGTATGGTGTTTCTGATATGACCGTGTAAAGATTGTTTCTATTTATTAAATTCGTTTATATATATTGTAAAATAAGGTTGAGTATATTGAATAGCAGCTTTCTCGTTGCCTCATTCTGTTATGTTGGCCTTCTATCATGGTCTTCTGGCGACGAAGACCATACCGGCATGGTTTGCTTATAAGATATAAGTTGCTATAAGTTGCTTATAAGTTGCTTATCATTAGAAAGCTAGGTGAATAGATTTTCTCTCAGGTTAAAGTTACCACAATGGTTTGGTACTAAAGGAGCAGTAGCACGTTTTTTGATAATTTTATGTTTTAAATATTTCACTGATAATTGTAAGTTAATGCTAAATGAATTATTTTGACAGTGTCAAAAATCTCATAACACAAGCCAATCATCCATAGTCAGGGGACAAAGTATGAAGATTCACATAAAATTCATTGGCGGCCATTTTGTGTGAACACCTTCTGTTTGTGTAAGAAAAAGGAATCGCATGGCTAAACTTTATGTTATATATTTGATTTATTACCGCTTCATTTAGTTTAAATACGTTGTCTTTCAATTGGAACCATTTATTTTCATTTGCCCGACATCACTTTACGTTCCCCCTAAAACGTGCTACTGCCCCCTTAAAGGAATGTTAAAATCAATTGTATACTTGCGAATCTAGCACGTTTTGAGTTAAAGAAAAAATTATTGTTGTTGTTTACAATGGATTTAACCGTGTTCGTATAAATATCTCTATCAACATTTGTAGAGTCGAACAACTTAATGAGTTGGCGATTCTTTAACATCTGTATTTTACCCGATCATTAAGCAATCATGACGATAGGTTCGGCTTTTTACATGACATAAATGATAAACGTAATGCTTATATTGAAAAAAGATACCACCAAACATTTTTCAAATGATTTATCACCTAAAGAAAATGTTAATTATTTGTGAAATATATCCTGATTGTATAGACGTCAGCATTATGTCTTCAAATGGACCTAACTATAATGCGATTTGATCCATAAGGGAATTAATCATGATCACTTGAACGATTGTTGATAGCTATGTTTTGTTATTCATTAGACATTTATTGAATTTTCACTTTGCAATCACTTGCTGATTAACTTTAGATACACAAGCAGAAATGTGCTTTCTCTAATACCATTTAAATATATTCTTTTAATAGCATTATAAGTTCAGGTTATTTTATATGGTGTATTTCTACAGATTCTTATTTGTTGAGTGCTGGTGATCAGTTTTACGGATTATTTGACTTTATTCCAACTCTGAGAAAGTGTAAAATAGGATCAATCGGTGATAAGTCCTAGAAAGCCTTCGATCATGGGGATGCTTCGTTGTAGTTTCGAATCCCAACGCTACCATTGTCAACGATCAGTTCCAAATAGATAGATCTCGTCAGTTGCATATTTCACAAAGTAATTTTGGATATTGGTTTTTTGGATACTTGGATTCCGCCAATTGTATATTGAACTCTTGAAGTAAATTATGTTTCTCCGATCCATCAATTTAACGTCAGCCAGCGTTGGCAGTGCTTGTTGTATTAGTCTAACTCTCTGTGTTGAGTTTATATCTTTCCCACTATCCTGTGTTGTCAAGTGTTCTTTTAGACAGCACGAGGTAATTATAATAATCAGTATAAAATGAATTTCACCTGCTCTTTATAAAAAAATGCTAACGTTGAACAAGCGTAGCTCTTGGCTTGTATGAACGTTCCTGTTTAACAATGCAGGTTATATACCAAACTCTTTCAGTAACCAAACACTTTCAGTAACAATTTTATTCATAAAATACTATTCATATAACAGAACAGTCTTCAAATCAATAACTCAAAATACGAATTGATTTTGAAAATGTGGCAAAGTGAGGTGAGAATGTATGCAAACATCTATCTACTTTACAGCATAGCTATTTGCTTAATTGTTTGTAATGATATGATCTTACTAAAGACGGTGATTCATAACCAAGAAGCAAGTTAAAAGCCTGTGTTCGTATAGGTCACATTAAGTTAGATGGGTCGTTAATGAATACAATGAAAGATGTACACTTAAATATGCAATGTTCAGCTTTGAAGTTACTGATCTGAAAACATTAAAATTTTCAAAACAAAATACCCGCTTAACAAAACTGTGTATTACGGTTTGAACGTTCTTACGAAAATAATCATTTACGTTGACAAAATTCCATACAGTCAACCAATCTTGATCAATTTGTGAAGAAATTATTACAACACTGTATTTACGAACAACACTGTTATGAGCATTTTTGCTTACAACCAACCTCATAGCTTGTAAGTCATTAAATAGTGGCTTCCTTCGTTGTATGATTCTCAGAGAAGTATGATGTATGATTCTCAAAGAAGTATGATGATATGATAATAAACAACGATACTGACAACAAATGGTCAGCAGAAATAAAGTTTACACGTAAATGTGAGGCGATAAACAAATATAAATATGGATGAATGAATTTGATATATACTACCCATCAAAAGTAAAGACCCACTATCGTAAACGATACCATAAACTATCTTGATAGTTCCAATATCGCAAATTTAATACATTCAGAACTTTTACAATTAACGTTCAGTGGTTAACTAAATTTTCCAAAAACACAAATCTGCAACGCTAAATAGATTAAAGTTTTGAATTCGTTATATGATGAAGCTGCTTTTCGTAAACCGCCCACCAAAACGCTGCAGGCACGATAATGTATTATATAAGCAGCATCAGGAAATCGGATAATCGTGCAGTTCACCCTTTACGGTTACTTATCAGTCGCTAACTGATGTATCGAAAACAATCTGTAACGCTATAAAGATTACAGTTAAAATACGTTATATGATGAAGCTGCTGTTAGTAAACCGCCCACCCAAAATGCTGCGGGCACGATAATGTATTATGTAAACAGCATCTGAACATCGAATAATCGTGCAGTTCACCCTTTACAGCAATCTAAATAAATTTAGATCAACAGATTGCCCTTTACAGTTACTTATCAGTCCTTAACTGGTGTATCTCTAACGTTATAAAGAATACAGTTTAAATATGTTATATGATGAAGCTGCTTTTCGTAAACTTGACATCAAAACGCTGCTGGTACGATAATGGCTTATATAAGCAGCATCAGGACATGGAATAATCGTGCAGTAAGTCCATGAACGTTTGCAGTTGCCTCCTGTTAGCTTGTAGAGAATTGTTCTTTTGTTGGCATGGGTATACTAAAAACGATTAAAATGGCTTAATTGACATTAGTCAATCTGAACTTTTGACGGGTTATCACAATATCTGAAAAGACAGAGTTATGAGTGCACGTGCATCTTCTGATTTCTATGGATCAATGATCATTGTGGTGACTTTCACAGTGTAGGTGAGCAGTGTCAAAATGATGATGCATAACATACATGAAGTTACTCTTGACGGACGGTATATGAAACTATGGAAAGACAGAGTAATGAGCGCATGTGCTTCTCATTAGACTAACATTTAGTCTCAGAAGTATTTTTTTCAATATGACAATATTTTTAAACAAATCATGTATTATAACAAAATGGAGCCCAGAAGATGCTTTAACTTAACCTAAAGCTGAGCGATCTAGACTTGCTATACATTAAAAGACTGGGTTGGTCATCAATTAATTTGTTTGCTTTAGGGTCTGGATGACAGACTAGCATCTCATGAATGATATCTCCGCCAGCATTACTATGTGACTTTCAGAGAGGAGATGAGCAGTGCCACAGATGCATAACATATCTGCTCCTGACGGTTGGTATATGAACATATGGAATGAAAGCTCTAGGAATGCATCTCCTGAAGGATCTTCAACAGGATAGCTATGGTGACCACCACAGAGAAGGCGAGAAGAGTCACAAAGAAGAGTCTGTCCATCACTACAGCCAGAGTCTTCCACTCCCCTTCTGTCTTCTCTGTCTTCTCCTGCTCTTCTCTCTTACTCTCCCACTTCCTTAGAACAGACAGCTGCTCCTTCATGACTTGGGTCAAGGGAGCTAACCGGGGGTCTTCTTTCTCAGGGGTTGTCTTTTCTCGGTTGTTCTGAGTTTGCTTGTTACTTTTGTACAGGCCTAAACCATTCTGGAAAATTAGAAATATCGTTGATCAAAACGTTTTCTTTTCATCATCCGTTATCTTGATAGCTTGAAACGTTGGTGTCAACAGGAACATGTTAGCTATTGTTTATCATGATTTACTTTTTTCAAATGTAAAGCACATTACCTAGTTGTTACTTGTAATGCACTGTCATTTATTTATGTTTTAGTCATTTTCTATGGGTTACTACCGGGACAAAGTAATAATCTAATATAAGTTCGCTTATGAAAACAATTTCATTTGGAATTAAACTCACAAATGTCAGTAATGATTCGGTAACTTCACTCGCCCTATCTTTCCAAATCACTATGCACCATAACTTATAAACATATCTTACATCCAAGTGAATAACCAGTATTTACCACATGAATTCTTACCATCAAGTCTGACTTCTCTCCCAGACAGACCACGGGAGACTCAGGTTCCTGAGGGTAGACGCAGACCGCCCTGGTTACACACCCGAGGAAGACTCTCCTCAACCACCGGGGCATCCTGTGTCCCAGCTGACCTCGGAAGTGAACGTTCAGAACCAAAACGTTCAGTATCGTCGATAAGGTCACCATTCCAATTGCCAGGCAAAAATATATACCTTAAAAAAAGAATATGTATATCTACGTATATACAAATGTTCGTAATTTTATCTTGCTTAATTGTGTCGACCATGTTTGGAACATGAATTTGCAAAACAAATAACAAACAACTGGAAACGAAGATAATCAAACGAACCATCAATACATAATGGTACAAACTGTTGGTCGAGCAAGAATAACGAATAGAACATGTTTAGAACTAAGCTTTGTAAAGGTTTGCTTAAGTCAATGATTTTTTCGAATTATTTTGGAAACAAAATAAAAATGTTATGTTGACCATTGAATAAGAGGGATATCTTTGACGAGGAAGGGGTTTGGTGGACATTAATCATTCCGACGCCCTATAAGAGATACAAACGCCTCCGATATGACCTATGAATTAGCGGGAGGGTCTAAGAGATGACTAACTGAATGACAGAAAATGATGATGAAACTCTCAGTGATACGATAGAGACGAGAGACTGAAGTGACCTACCAATGAGCGGGAAGTTCTCGGAGGTGGGTGGGAGAGATTGGGAGATGATCATCATGAAGACTGCGAGAGACAGCAGCACCGTGATCTCCAGACCAGTCTTCTCTCCGGAGTCTACCGGAAGTAAGAAACCTAACAGCGCCATCTGGCTGATGACTATACAGGGAAAGAGCAGATTCAAAACGTAGAACAAGGGCTTGCGACGTAACGTCAGGTAGAAGGTGACATCAGGATAAGGCTCCTCACAGCAGCTGTACTTGAGCTCGTTCCTCACGGCAGGTGCGCGGACTAGGTCCCACTCGCCGTTAGTCAGGAAGGTCGAGAGGTCAGCACTGTCATCCATATTGGTGACGTTCACCTGGTACCCATGGTACGCCCATGACCCAAGGGGGAGCGCGCAACGCTGCGTGTCGAATGGGAAGGCTCTGACGTCAAACACGCACATGCTGGTTATGACGGTGGGGAAGTTGTAACTGACGGTGCCGTCCGAGAAGACATTTTGGACGGTAGTCTTGTATTCCTGGAATGCTCTCCACGGCACTGGAGATGGTCAGACAATAGGATATTATGAAAAAGTTATACTCCTATGAATAACAGAGTAAGACAAAATTTTATTGATCTAACAAATTCTTTAGGGGTAGATTTTAGTATCTCTTTATTCCAACAGTTACGGAAGCTGTTTTTTCTTCTAATCGTAGTTTGATGAAATGATTATAAACCGATACCAGCATTGAAAGGAAAACGTTACTTGCCTTTAGCTAATCAATAATAAAAAAAACATTAAATGGTTACATTATCAATGAATTTAGATGAAAGCATATAAGCAAAATGTAATCATTGGCGACATGTTTGAAGCGTCAGTAAAAGCATTCATATTATGTCCTTTATCTAAGAAAATGGCACTGAACGTGAACATGTTCATAATCGACTTTAAATGATGATTTTTTCTATAGAACATTGAAGAAAAGGTCACATATTAATTTTATGATTCGGTTGAATTTATCAGAAATTGTCTTTACATAGGTATTTATAATATTACTTGTCATAAAGCGCCAAGTCCGGCATCCATATGCTGTGATAGGGCAGAATGAGGTTATCTATTCCACCGTACTCGCTGGGGTTCCAGTGGAGATTGCAGTCATTCCATTTCTACATTAAATGACAATAATTGTATCCAATTCAAATTTAAAGATCAAGTTTGATATAATAATCATGCAAAGCTAAAATTTATATGAAAAGGTCTATATAAAATTTAATCAAATATTAAGAAAGATATGACCGATAAATGAATATATTTCGAAATAGATATACTGTAAAGTACACAGTCTTTATAGAAGACAAACGAATGTCTGATATGTTAGATCTGGTATTCATCAAATTGAGCTTAAATAACAAACATAAAAGTCAATGTGATAGATATATAGATAGTGATACCTACCAAGCGAAACCAAACGTTAAGTGTGACTAGCTGTTTCGGTTCATCCTGCAAAACAAACACCATAATGAGATATAGATCGAATCATGATTCCAAGCAAACGTGTTAATAATTTTGATCGAGTAACAGTTATTTTATGTGCACTTCGTATTTAGCATTTTGCCTTGTAGTTAAAAAAACGTCAATTATCCTCTAAAATTTAAATCAATATTTTTACAGCTAAGCTCAATTTACAATCATCTCAAAGTTTACCATTTGATATATTACTTAAAGATGAGGTAGTTCAATTTTTTTATTTTTCATGTTTCAGAATGCAACTTGTTTGAAATTAAAGCAATCTAGTTAAAACTAGCTGTAATGTATACGTTCCCTAAGTCCTCAGCTAGTTTTAACTAGATTGAAAAGTGAACGGCAAACTTTCATACTCCCATGTGTTCAAGCATAACGATAATTTCTTCTGTTAAACCAAGATCTCTTAACATAACCATTGATGTATAAAAAAGAGTAAAACTTTTACAGGTATTTAAAATGAAAACTTAAAAATTCAGTTTCGATTTTCTCCACGAACTTTTGATTCTGTCGAAATGTTATAATTCTCTTTTTTTTCTCTTTCTTTATTTATTATTTTCTTTCTCTTTGTTAAAAATAATAATTCTTACAATATCAATGATTTGTCTGGCAGCCATTCCTATCTTGATCTGGACAGGAGCATCTTGACCACAGAGTGGACGCACCCCAGTCTGGTAGTTGGAGAAGAGGGTGGTCAGCAGATCAGTCTGGTTGCCATGGCACTGGACAACTGGGGGTAGGAAATACATATTTTATAACGGTACAACTATAAAATCAATTCTGTTCCTTTGGTCATATAACCTATAATTCTAAAGTGATTTCGATGCTTTGATTGAGGGATGAAAGAAGTCACAAACTGTTGTTATCAAAAACTGATTTAGTGTTTGAAAATGATTTAACAAATTAACAAAATTTAGTTTTTCATATTTTATCCTGACTTGGTCTTTCAGTTGCATAGTGTATCTTGTATCGCTTTGTGTCTAGCCTTGTTGAATGAGGATATTGGCTGTATCAAAGGCTCCAAATCTATAAGCAGTCATGGAGCTACTTTCATTTCATCGTCATCTGCTTTTGAAATAAGAGGATGTTACCGTTTAAATTCGATATTTAAAATTGGCCCAATATTTTCAATTTGGCATTGCTGATAAAACACTTACAATAAACGATGGTTAAATTATAAATTTTGCTTCAGTGAAATGGTAAATGTCACATGAAGAGTATAAGGTGAGAAATATTTCTCCCGTTTTGCAAACATATGTTACCATGAACACACGTGGATATAATGCATCAAATCTGTCAAAATTGTAATTTCGCTAAAATTGCTTTTAACGAATACAAACAATGGCCTTTAATATCCATTTGTTCTTATAAATTGATGTTTACTCAGTGTGCAGTAAACGCGTGGGTATGTGTGTATAAAGGACATTGCGCAGATGTTGGATTAATTATTGACCTACAAACATCAGGTAGTTGGTGATTTTCTATGGACAAGCTGCAGGGTTCAATCAAAGGGCTTCTGTGCGGAGACTGGGCTGTTTCATTAAACTTTTCAATATTGATGTGCCGTTTGGTAACAATTAATCTTCAGTGTTCGCTGTAAGCTCTGTCAAATCATGCATAGCAGACACTTGATTACCTGTTGCTTCGATTAATTATGGAAGAATGAGTGTAATTGTTACAAATTGTTTTTGGAATTTGTTTTTGTTTTGAAACGATTAATTATTTTTCAATGTTTAACAGGAGACATATTTTCATGGATACATGATATTTGTGGCGTCTTGTGTAACATCGACGTACATTAGGGAGTGCAAGATTTTCTGGATTATAACTTATAATATATTGATATTAATACTTTATTGCCTTTTCAGGATTTTGTTTTACATCAACACAGAGCTTGAACAGGTGAAATATTGTGACTAACACACCATTTCGAAGTATATATGTTTACTCCTTTAGCAATTGGAATTATAACTGGGGAAGCATTACACCACCAAGTACAATTTTATGCATTAAATGATAAAAACAATAATAATATAGAAGCTCAAAATATTAATATTAATCAAGCAATAAAACAGTACTAAAGTGTATATATTGAAAAATGCTATGATTTAAACATATTTTATTCATGAAAAGACATGAATGGATTGGCCAACAAGCACAGAGGTGCTTATATTAAGGCCGCTCCAAAATAATTACATATGAAAAATATACAATGAATAATTACCAGTCACGCATGTCATACATTTTATAAGCTTCAAAAATAGTGATTATGCATGGATAAGATTGTTTGTTTGGCAGTCAATAAATAAGTGCTTATGGAATGTCAAATCGATCAGATTTTATAATGAAATGATGAATAGATTACAATAATTTGTCTAGATCATTGTTTGTGAAAAATGCTATTATTATGCATAAATGTTTAACAATAGACTCTTAAAATGAAATTTCAAACGACACCAAAAACCCCATTTAATTTGCTTATATCGACTTGCCCACAAAAAGAGCATTCATTATGGATTCGACTACTGGCGAGAGTTTAAATCACCCTCAAGCGTGTAGTCACAAAGAAATAACTGGTTTTGTGTTCTGTTCTTTTTCGCATAATTTAGTGAGTCAAACATTTTAAGGATTGAAAGTAAGATATCATTTTAAGGATTGAAAGTAAAATATCATTTTCTTTTAATCAGTTAATTATCATGATTATGGTTCCGAGCCCTTTAACAAGTTGTACGTAAACAAGGTAATGTTCTGACACATGCATATTATTAAACGTAAAGACTTTCACATTTAAAAAGTTCAAAATAATACGAAAATCATACACGAAAATCTAATAATAAATTGCTTCGAAACCTTTACATAAAGAAAAACACTGGTAAAAAAGTCATACTCACCATATCCAAGCATCAACATAAATAGTCCGCTCCACATGGCGTAAGTTTGTAGGAACCGTAGGTGATTTAAAAATTTCTCAATATAGGCGATACCTACATACATATATACTGTGCAGGATATCAGTTACGTAATTTTCTGGTCTTGCAAGTTTGTGCAGTTACTCGTGTTTTCACAGGATAGAGCGGCACCCCCGGGAGGTGACATTGTACCCCCCGGGCCTTCTCACACCTCTGTCTTAATCACCCCTCCACCCTAGCTGTTTTACTGCTCTTCCATACTGTTGAAAAGGAGAGGTTTGCCTAAGGGCAAAACTAATAACATGTACATTTCTTTTGTAACTTTGAACATACTCGAGTAAAAAAGTAATTAATATCTCACCTCAAGGGTATAAATCTACTGTTTAGTTGATAAAGCTATCAAAGCCTTATCGTAAATGATTTGATATTATAAAATTTGATTAACAAACTACGAACACTGACAATGTATTTCTAAGACTATCTGGTGTTTGTTTGTGTAGAAGTTTGCATTAAAAGTGTGTTTGCACGTTTTATCTAAACAAGCAAACTGTCCAGGATATAAGTGATATTTGGCTTTGAAGAGAATTACATTTCGTTGATTTTTCAAAGCATCGCGTTGCATGAAACCAAGGACAAATTTTAAGTCCTTCTAATGAAAAAAAAAGAAAAATCCCATGGATATATTTGAAATGTGCAACTGTTTAACATACATATAGTTTTATATGACAAGGCACCATACATCAAATCATATACATCTTGTTTTATTGTTGATCTAAAACAAGACTAAAACCATTGAAGGTGTTCTTGTTAAAAGTTCCTTTAAAAGGCGAATTGGTCGAGTTGGTTATCTTCTTGAGACTAGTTTCGAACCTGCAACCCGCCGATTGATAACTCAGCTCTTTTATTCACTCAGCTACCGATGGTTGACCAAAGAAGAACGAAGAAGTCATGTGTGGATTAGATGGAGAATGCATGAGGAAGAGTTGATTCGTGGGCTCATAGATCATGATCTGTATTCACAATCTATTCTCCTCGTGTGTTCTCCATTACAGGATATGGTTAAAATTCGTATAACTCAAAACAAGAATACATTTGTATTGCTCCTTTCAAGAAAATGGGACACTGAATTCTAAAACAATTTCTTGGTTGCAGCTCTAAAGGATGGACATTGTTTGTTGGTGTTGATTACTGTATTGCATACTAAGAAAGAATAAATATAAATATTGGAAATAATATCAATATCTTTAAATGTATATCAGCGATAGTTTTTTTGTGTGTGCATAGTTGTGATTTATGTGTCTAAATGTGTCAAGTGTGAAATTCATTAATCTAATGCATCTTCTGGTATCATTTGTTATCATTAAATATAAATTACGTGGATGATACCATTGAACATCAATAATGTTATTTACCATTAGAGTATTTCATTATGTAATCCATTTACAATTAACTTCACACATGAGCTAATATCGCACTGTGCTTCAACTGTTCTTAAGATGTTGTATACTTGAAAGCCTTACATAATCCCTTTGTTAGCTTCAACCCAACTATACACTGCTTTCTCGGCAGAATATCAATAGAAACATTTCAAAGGGAAACTTTCCATTCGATGGTCCCGGTAAAGAAATGATCTCTATCTAAGAGATGTTGAACGATTTGATTATATTTTAACTTAATTAAAATGGGCGAATAAAATAATCATGGCACTTTCGATGTACATTTTTTCATGTAACCAATCTCATAAGAATCAAATTCAACTTATCCCTCATCCTTGCTGAAAGAAATACAAGTGACAAGTTTGAATTATTATTGTATTTTTAGGATACCAATTTCAATGTTTTAGCAAGAAGAAATTCAAATGATCTGACTTTTAACAAGGCCTTCGACAACAGTTCCTGTTATCGTTTTAACACCAGTTATTGAGATTTCGACATATCCTTAGCATTGAGCATAGAGTTACGTTGAGCAAAAACACAAAAATTGAGAATCTCATTAAAATGTAAAAATATTGCAACGTCAAAAATGTCATTTCATCGATCTGCGGGCATTATAACAACGGAAAGATCAAAAAGAGATACCCGTTTTCTAATTGATTTACAAACATATCAAGTCAACGAGTATATAACAACAACTTTATTATTAAATTAAATATGAAGTGAGTAAATAATTCACAAACATAAATTAACATTGTAATGTATCGAAAGAGGACATAATGATACGAATGTCAATATTTAGATTATCTATGATAGCAAATATCGAAAGTTTCTTCTGTTTGTATCTTCCAGTCACAATGCGATTTTGAAAAAAAAAATATAAAGCTCTAAATAAGAAATTAAAGACCCAAATGTATTGAAAAATATATATTTGCTATACAACATGTTCTTTCACAGTATATAAACTGTACTTAGGTGGCTGACTATACAAATGATTTAGTTCATCAATGACATTCTTACACTAATCTACGAGTATATATACTCAACGAAAAAACTAAGGACCAGCCCGGTTTTGGATAGTCTGTCATCCAGACCCTAAAGCAAAAATATGTAATTGATGACCAACCAAGTCTAGAAAAGTATAGCAATACTAGATCGCTCAGCTCTGAAGTTAAAGCAAAATCTTAGCTCCTTTTTGTTATAATACATGAATTGTTTAAACATGTTTTCAATATTGAAAAAAAAAAACCTTCTGAAAATAAATTTTACTCTAGGTTTTAGATAATGAGATATTCTATATTTAATATAATGAAAGTCATGCGGCTTTAATTTTGACTTTTATTTTGGGTATTCAATTTTTTTTTTAATAAAAGCTGTGTGTTATATGTTAAATAACCGGGATCACATTTTATTCAAATGTACAAGAAATGTAATATCTAGCATGCAGTAGACTCAATTGGGACTGTCTTTTTAGCACCTACATGATTTCCTCATTTTGAGCAAATTGAATCTAACAAGTTTGTAAATATGACAGAAATATTAAAAGTGGATAAAGGATTTCGGTTATGACAAAATACACGATTGCGTTGTTTATGTTAGGTTTAATAAACGTTTATAACACGTTCATGACCTAAATGCCATATTCCCCTTTCTCTGGTGTTAATAAACTGTTGGCAAAGCACTAACCACTTTGCACAGTCGTTAATAGATTGTGAACATACTGTGATTGTCACTTATGGTCGAGTCTAAAGCTGAGGCTTGGCAACGCTTTTCCTGTATTAGCAAGGATTAGTAGCATTTGGCGTTCTGCAAAATCCAGTATGTACCGTAAGGAAGTTGAAAAAGGAAATTGATATCTTTATGGTTTATGAAAATGTTAATTTCTCGCAGGAAAATACCATGGTTGATACCTTCACCGTCTTGTTAGTTGATACAAAAGCAACTTTGTATGAACATTATGTTGTTTAACAGTGAGATAATGAAACTTATTCTACCTCTCACGGTACAAAGGACAGTTCCTTCGGACGGATCGCAGAATATATATTTACAAAGTTGTACATTTCAGAATTTATGATTTTGTCTGCAAAACAAGTATTGCTCTCTTAGAAATATAGTAGCCAAGATGAATGCTGCTGATGCTATGCTTTATCCACATGTATGCACCATCAGTTTTGTTCTATACTATTGCCATTCTTTTTCCACGTCAATCTCTCATCGGTGCTGACTGATGCACTGTAACTAGATGCCGAGGTAGCGGTTAGAGAGAGGAGGAGGCAGTTACGTTCTGTTCTATCATCACCAGATGACCATGCCAACCTCAGATCACTGCTGACAGATCCTCTCTAACAAGATGTAGTAGAGGGTACATGGGGAAAAGTTCTGTTCTCTTCCATCATCATTCAGTGTCCATTCCAATTCCAATAGCAAGGCTGATTGATGCACTCTTAGACGATTATGCCCATCTAACATATCCTCTGGTCTATATACTGTAACAAAATGCCAAGTGATCATACTATAGACAGAAGGAAGAAGTTCTTGTTCTGTCTCATCACAAGAGAGGACAATACCCATCTGGCATCACTGTTGACTGATGCACTGTAACAATATGCTGAGGTATAGGTACATATACTGAACATTACAAGATGCCCAGTGACCGTACTAAAGACAGAAGAAAGAAGTACTGTTCTGTTTCACCATCAAAATGACCATACCCATCTCCCAACACTGCTGGTTGACAAGATGCGAAGTGATCCCACTAAAGACAGAAGGAAAAAGTTTTGTTCTGTTCAATCATCATCAAGATGACCATACCTATCCCACATCACTGCTGGTTTATTCACTGTAGCAATATGTCCAGTGATCGTACTAAGGACAGAAGGAAGAGGTTTTGTTCTGTCTCATCATCAAAGAGAACCATACCCATATGACATCACTGCTGGTTGATGCACTGTCACAAGATGCCCAGTGATCGTACTACAGACATCATCTTCAAATGTAACCATACCCATCTCCGATCACTGCTGGTTGATGCACTGTAACAAGATGCCGAGGGTACAGATGAGAGAGAGAAGAAAGAAGAGGACGAGGAAGACTCTGTCCATCACAATAGCTACCAGCTTCCACTCGTCTTCCATCCTCTCCACTCTGTGTTTCTCCTCAAACCTCGAGTCTATCTTCTCAAGCACTGCCAGCTGTTCACTGAGCACGGAGTTGACCGGACTCTGGTTCTCTTGCTGCTGTTGCTGGTACTGGAGATCCTGCAGGGTCTTCTCGAAGCAGGACAGGGGTGGCATACTCTTCACACCGTTCTCCCTAGGCTTGTTCAGCTCGTCCTGAAATAGGAGAAACTAGTAGATTAACACCACTTTGACCTTCGTTTCATTCCCTTAAACTAAAAGTTACTCGAGCTCAAAGTTTAAAACGTGATCTTTATAACAGTAGATTGTTGACTTATCATCACCGTGACAGTAGGGTACATAATCATTACCCTAGGTAGCTACTCAAGTTGTATCTCTTTAACGGGATTTCTGCCAGAGGTGAGTCATCTGGAAACTCATTAAAATATGTACAAGACATATTATTCGACGATTATCACTTTATCACTTGTCTCCTTTCTCTTTCTCACATTTGAGGGGATGTAAAACAAATCCGTGTTTCCTCAGTCTAAGTAAACCTAGCCTCAATATTATCCGTTTCACTCCTATACTGAATCTAGAAAGGCCTAGTAGAGGGTCGCGTCAGCCGACCTTTCTGCGACCTATGACCCTCCAACGTTCTACGTGCGAAGACAGACTATTGTGGCTTGGTAAGATGAGTACTGATTGGTCAATTCGATACGCGGGCTGACGCGACCCTCTACTAGGCCTTTCTAGACTCAGTATAGGAGTGATACGGATAATATTGAGGCTAGGTTTACTTAGACTGAGGAAACACCTAGGTTTACTTAGACTGGTGTTTCCTATGTTAACCGCATAGAGGTTAATAAAAGAACCGTGTTATTTTGCTAACTCGTCGCAGAGCAGAACTTACGTAGTACATTTTATGAAGAGGGTCTGTTATATCCCTTAACAAATTATGTAACTTGATCTTTTAGGAAACAGTCAGCTGAAAATTCGCTTGATGTTGCATGGCATTTTAAAAATGAATATCTAGTCAATATTGTAAAATGTTTGAAGAATCATTGTCCCTGATCTTGTATAAAATATCAAAAGTGGATATTTAACTTACTATTCTAAGGATTTAATCGATACGTTACAAAATATTATATGATCTTTATTTCAATACTTAAAGGCCACAGACCTATAGTAAAAACAATACAAATCAAGCATGCATCTTAATATAGAATTCTTTTGCCGTATTATATGATATGCTACAGAATAGGAACAACTTTCGACAAGTATTATTAAGTATAAACCAATTTACAACAACGTTGGACTTTCTAAATTTGTTATTGAAAAAAGTCAATTAAAAAAAGAAAATAAAGTCAATTAAATTAAAGTCAACTTTATATTTAAACATATTCAGCAACCAGTAATAGTGGCGATATCATATATCTATTCTATCGAACCTGATTAAAGTGTCGTTAGAAGACACTTCTCTAAATCACATGTACAACATTTAATGTCTGACTGGACCAATAATTGAAAAGGCAATGTACGTTATCTTAGATGTTTGAACATTTTTGATTACATGATGTCGTGCATAAAATATGTAAACGGTGTCAGCAATCAGCAAACATTGCGAAATAAAATAAGTTTCAACGTTAAACCTAGAGAATAAAACACAAAAATGCTATAACACTATATCATTTTCTTTCTAAATCGACTCGGGAAAATCTGATTTATTTTCTACCTATAATTCTCAATGGAAACTGCTTGGTGACTCATGCTACAAAGTTTAAGTGACAAATAATCTTAATCGAATTTACCTGTTCACGGGAAACATCATATTTACTCTGTAAGTAATGATCGAAAATGTTCAAACAATATGTCAATATTCCAGGAAAGCACACATCAGTAACTATGAAATAATCCAATTAATATATATACCCTAAATATTATAGTTGATACATGTTTACTGAACATTGAATATTAAATGTGCCCAAAAGAATTTAACGTTAACGCTGTAGAATTGACAATTAAAAATCTGTCATTCGCTCTGGTTTATTTGCACACGTTTTTTTATGTATGATATACTAATATTTTGTGAAACACAAATCGATCAAATCTAAAACGACAATTTAAAAGGTAATGGGTGTTAAACATATGCCATAGGGTTGTCAATTTCCAGACAGAATCTAACAACATAGTACGAACACATCAGACGTTCATCCATATCACTACATGTAACTTTTTAGTCATGAGATATATCTACAACAGACAAATACAAGTTTGCTTCATGAATTTCCATAAATGATGATTTAACATAGGGTCATACGATACAAAATATCAAAGTCTACCACTACTGCTGACTACATGAAATCTTATCTAGAACAATTTCATGGAAATCGGGTTAAGTTTCTGATTCCAGTAGTGCTCTATAGGGTTCGTGTCAAGTGCCCTTTGCATTACAGCCAAGCAGCGTGCAGATTAGAAAGCGTCGGCACGATATGAAAGTTTAGCTGGCCTCTTGTTGTGATTTTATGTTCCTGATTTGGCCATATGAAAAAATATATTTCAAATCTAGAATGATTTTCACGGTACACTCACCCCTGTGTCCTTTAATACAAGGTTCTCGTGTACAACTTGAGCGTGTCCGTTAGCCATGACTTTGACAGGGTGTACGAGCGCCTCGTGACGGACACACAGCAGTCTGGCCAGGGATCCCAGGAAGAGGTTCTTGATCCAGCGCGGTACAGGGTAGCCCAGCTGACCCTTGAAGTGGATGTTGAGGACGATCACCGTCAGAACCGTCGAGAAGGTCACCAGGATCATTGCCAGGCAGAAATATATACCTGGGATGACATAACAATTTTAAAGATTTTCATTTCGTTGTAAAATTGAGTCAAGTTGACACCGTTAAAGGTAAGGTATTATGTACAGGAACAACTCATTTCACAAAACAACCTTTATTGGGGTTATTCTAAACTCCAAAAAGCTTCCGTTGAGGCGGTATTTATATTCTATAAAACTGTTGGCTGTTACAACGGCTATTGAACTTAACTCCAAAAACATTGAAGTGTCAAAAGAGGTGGAAACTCTAAGCTTACCGATGAAAGGAAAGTTCTCTGAAGAAGGAGGTAGAGTCTCGGAGACGACCAGCAGGAAGACGGCCAGAGAGAGGAGGACTGTGATCTCCAGTGATACCTTCTCCCCGGAGTCAGGCGGCAACAGGAACCCCAGCAGAGCCACAGTGCTGATCAGTATACACGGGAACAACAGGTTCAGGAGGTAGAACAGAGGCTTTCGGCGCAGAGTTACGTAGAAGGTTACGTCAGGGTAGGGTTCCGGACAACAACCATAGTATGTGACGGTTCTTTTCTGGGGAACTCTGACTAGCGTCCATTCACTGTTAGTTTTAAAACTGGACATGTCTCCCTCGGATGCCAGACCGGTGATGTTGGCCTGAAGTCCATGGTAGGCCCAGGAGCCGAAGGGGAGGGGACAGCGCTGGGTGTCGAAGGGGAAGTAGGTGACGTCCACCCTACACAGGGAACTGATGACGGTGGGGAAGTTGTAGCTGACAGACCCGTCCGAGCTGATTGATGGTCTGTAGTCCTTGAGACCCGCGAGCTCCTCGCCAGCACTGGGGGAGACCGTCCAGGAAAAGAGTTAATAGAGGAGATATGACACCAAGAAGATGCAGAACAAAGTGACTTTACGTTGGGAACATGCGTACAATAGTGAAACGACATTGGTGACATGAATACAACAGTGAATGACACAAGAATATGGATTCATTAGGGTCCTCACAGTACACAAGGATTACTGATAGGTCAAGAAAGTATATAATGATGTATGGCACTGCAGTGAAATGATACATTTTCACAAAGTGAAAGTGTCATGTTACAAAGGACATATGGTATGTGAAATGGTATGACATCAAGGCAATGACAAATATGATGATTTGACACACCGGACACATTTTACTTGCAGTGATATAACGCAAAGGGCATTATGTGTCTAAAACAATGCATACACATTGCAATGATTTCATTTATTACCAAAAGAACAAATAATAGAAGATGACTCTCAAGTATTCACAGAGATTCGACATTACATGCATTAAGTTTAATAGACAGATGCCCCAATTATATAATATTTCCTTTCGTAATCGTTGTTGATCGAATGAAACGACTTCAACAATCATATCTCACATACGAATATGAGGCATTTATTGTACCTCACATAACAACATGGAATATTTATTCAGTCTAACACTCATATTTTAACCAAATATAACCTCATGAAAAGCAAGTCTAGAACTGCAATGAACTCTGACGCCCCTTAATATTGTATAAATTAATGATTTAAAAAAAATAATTGTTAGAGACTAATTATTACTCTACATATTATTCTTCATTCTCCTTAGCATGCAGGCTTATAAGTAGCAAATAAATAATTCTAGTTCGGGAGGTTTCGGATCAGAAGGAACTACATATCTGACATATGGAGATGGAGACTCGAATTCTAATCGCTATGTCGACTGAGAGGGATTATTAAGAAACTGTGGACTCTTGTTAAGATACTATATTTGTGCTCAGAAGGTTAAGAATCGATACAATGAATAATATCATTCATGAAGGTGACACCATCCAGAGAGGTTTTAAGAATACACAACACCGTTAACACAGCAAAACGGACAGGAACAATGAATCATAAGACTGAATCACAGAAGTTTAACAAACTTTATCAAATTATAACACATAATTGTGTATTATTACCATTATATGGTGACATATTAAGATCAGCATGTTACGTTCGTTCAATACTTCCCAATATGCCGCTTAACCCATTAAAATTATGATCCGGTGTGAAATTGAAGATTTGATCCTGGTGTTTTCCTTCATGGGTGTTGACTACTTACTTGTCATAGAGGGTGACATCAGGACTCCACACTTGAGAAAAAGGAATAATTATATTGCTGACATTTTCGTAATCGCTCGGGTCCCATTTCAAGTGACAGTCATGCCATCTCTGTAACACAACATAGGATCAACGCTGCATCAAAATTAATATACATTCAAATATGGATAAATTTACAATTAAGGTAATTTATTTTCTTGTTATTTTAAGCGCAATTCGAAACATTTTCTGTGTTTAGATAACCAGTGCATGTCAAGGTTTATTTGTGAAGATCTTAATCAGATGTATTAAGGTAGAAAATGCTGTTATAAGAAATACGCTGTCCTTTTAATATTTTCACAATTTGATGGAATATTCTGAATAATTGTGAATAGATGTTTGCACCAAGAGGCCATCCATGGTCAGTGCATATTAATTAAAGAGACATTAATTGCAGAAAAATATTTTATAAACGATCAGCGAAATAAGGAAATAAAAGGAAAAAAGGAAATAACGACTACAAATCATATCACTTATGAAAGATAGATCACGACTGATATTGGACAATGAAAATAACGAAGCCTACAGAAATAGATAGCAAATAAATGGATAATTGCAATATGGGATTGATAATGATCTTTTACAGCCCGAACTATAATCATTGTCTCTTTTATCTCATACATTGTTCAGTGTGAATAATCAATGTTGAAATACAGAACAACTTAGTCCCCTATGAGTTAAGTCGATACCGCTTTTCACCCGGTATCGATTGAGGGTGGCCACTGGAGACGGGGTACCACCTCAATACATCTCACCCTGGGAAATTAGGCGTACATGAGGTACTGTTAATTAATTACACCACATTAATCAAGAAATTGATTAACAAGGAACATGGTGTTGTTATGATACTTTCCTTTTGGATTCAATTATTTACAAACCAACGAGGTTGTTTAGTACAACAATAATCTTTCTACTTACTTTGTGTTTGTAACATTGATCGTGTACCATATTACATGTTTGTATTCATATTATCATGAATACAGATAAAATAATCTTAAGAAATAATATTCTTTTTAAAAATGAATGATATTTTATTGATGGCGTGTAACAAACTCATACTACCAAAATTTTCATTTTGATTTCACAACACGATGGTTTTAAAAAAAATATGGTTTGCGTAATAAACATTCAATAACAGCAAAAACGATACTTTGTTGAAAAGTTTGATTAAGATACTCGTACTTCTTCAAGTATACATACTTTGCTGTACATATTTTGCAGATAGTATGAACGGGATGTCGTCAATATGTACAGTGTTTCAGACAGTAATCTTGTGTATCATCATCTTGTGCATTATCATCTTGAGTATTATCATTTTGAGTAGCATCAGCTTTAGTATCATCATCTTGAATATCATTATCTTTAATATAATTATCCTGAGTAACATCATTTTGAATATTATAATCTTGAGTTTTGTCATCTTGAAATATTACCATCTTGAATATGATGATCTTTAATATCATGATCTTTAATATCAAGATCTTGAATATGATCATGTTGAATCTTATCATCTTTAGTATCATCATTTTGTATATCATCACTATCACTACACAAATAGATACATGTACGTATGCATATAAATAGATCAACGTGTACACAATATTGATACCTGCCGAGGGACACGACGTATACAGTTATTGTTACCTGATAAACGCCGATCGATTGAAGGCTAGATCTCAATGGGGTATCTAATAATAACAAGTATAGCCTAAAGTCACTCACCAGTCTAAGCCAGGCATTGATTGTCATTATTTGTTTAGGTTCATCCTGCAAGTGAAAACACAAATGAATTCAAATGACAAATGAGGGGACGAGAGAGACATTAGAAGTACATGACAGACAGGGACATAAGTGACACCGATATTGACATTTGGGGTGTCAGTGCTCGTTATTTCACGGTAACCACCCTCTTACAATGGAAAATATTATGCATGGTTGATTTCAATTAATGCTGAATTATCCCTGTCCCTTACAATTAAGCGTTCTTGTTTACAATGGGGTTCCATTAATGAAACGTGTATCGTGGTAAATGATTAATATTTGGTGCTTTTCCATGGATATGGACGTTTCTAATGGTCAAGGAAATTGGTTCCCATTGTCCGAGGCTAGCGTGTCCATCTGGACAGGATGTATATGATACAGAGAAGTACCGGAACAAGTAGCTTTCGATATGGATAATTCATATCCATCTTCTGTTATTAAAAGTGGTCACTCTATGGAAAGGTAGAAGTTATAAATGTGGGTACATTAACCTGTGGTCAAGGTATTACTCAAATATTTTGTTTGTTACGAATATTACCATTCAAACAAAATAATCAATTCTTAAAAGACACTTCATGATAAACTGATCAGCAGATCTATGACAAAAGATGGAATTAATAGAGAAAATAGTATATGACATGGTAAGGAGAAAGGCTTTTAGGCGATTTCGGGAAAAGTGAGCAGTTAAACATTACATCAAGAGTTTACTTCAGTGGTTTGTTCTCTCACACAATAGGAATACTCATGTTTAAAATCAAGAGTTTACCTTATTTGATGTAGCACAAAAATACAGTATTCTGCCAAATGATTTTAAATCTTAATGTTTTTGTAAACATCAGCTACATCATCTTACTGTATTGCTATGATCCAACGGAGATTGATGGTATTGATGATCTCACCAACACGCACAAAATTACCACAAAACACAAAAAGGTTTACTTCATATCATTTTCAGCTGTCACCCTTTGACCAATGTCGTGTTTCTGTCATATCTTGTTCTCTTTTTCAATGATGTCTAACATGTACGATCTTAAATTCACGACATAAAAGATTATCAGGAAAGAATAGTTATGGAAACAGTTAATGAAAGATTATGGTACTGACCAGTTCAATGACCTGTCTAATGGCTATCCCCACTTTGACCTCAATAGGAACATCTGTGCCACAGATTGGCCGGATTTCTTTGTGATAACTGTCGAAGAGTTTGTTGAAGAGTGCTGTCTGGTTTCCATAGCAACTTGACACTGAAATCACATAATAGCAACTCCAAATGACTTAAGATTTTATGACCTGAGAAAGAGACAAGAGAAAGAGACAAGAGAAAGAGACAAGAGAAAGAGACAAGATAATTTTTATGGGAGACTTCAGCATTGCATGAAAGCGATACGAGAATGACACCAATATAAAGAAGTAATATAACAAGGGAGTCGACTACCCATTGTTATCAAATTCATCACTGGGACGGAATATACGGGTTAACGTTTGAAACGTTTGATACGATACGTGTGGTTTAATCACAAACGATATTCGGAAAATGATAACACTGGATTGAGTGAAATTCGGTTCTTCATATTGTGTATTGAAATATGTGAGAATATGTGACAAACTGCATCCGCCGACAGCCACCCATTTATTCAAATCTGTATAAGAAGCCCCCAAAGATTATTTTCATTTAAAAAAAAAATCATTTTGACATAAACTTTTCATCTTGGTCGTCCAGGAGGGGTAATGTTATGTTCTTGACATGATCTTACACGTTCTGGTTGATTATTTATCTTTGATGAAACATAGACTTTGAAAATATTTACGAATTTGTTTAGTTTGATAAAGAGATATTACCTTCTAAGGGTTCCTCTTCAATCTAATATTATCATTTTCAGACATCAAATTTGTTGATGTTTTTGTTGTTGCGATTATCATTTATGTTAGCTAATGACAAAATGTATTTCAACATCCTATTTGTTTATTTTTTTTACACTTGTCTTATTTTAAATATCATTTATAGGAAACTGTTAAAGGGGCAGTAGCACGTTTTTAGGGGAAATATATGGTGATGTCAGGAAAATGAAAATAAATGGTTCCAAGACAATGTATTCAAACTAAATGGAGCAGTAACAATTCAAAAATATAAAATAAAAGTTTAGCCATGCAATTTCCTTTTCTTACACAAAATGAATTAAAGGTGTTCACAAAATACGGCCGCCAATGGATTTTATGTGAATCTTCATACTTTGTCCTCTGACTATGGGTGAATGGTTTGTGTTATGAGATTTTTGACACTGTCAAAATAATACATTTAACGTTCACTTACAATTATCAGTGAAAACTTTAAAATTAAAAATTATCAAAAAACGTGCTACTGCCCCTTTAAGGGGTTTGTAAAATCATACAAACTTTTCCATGTTTTCCCCTCAAGGTTTTCCTCAAACTCAACATTTTATCAACTAGTTTTTCATCAACACAAAACTCATTATTTCATCAAGCTGTCTTATTTTACAATTTATCTAAAAGAAATGATTATGATTGTTATAAATTTATATAGAAATCGTTCTTTCTGTATATTTTGTTTTGAGGGCTAGCAATTATGCTTTTAAGCGATTGTCCTGTATTGAAATAGAGAGCAATTATCTAGTTAGCAATTGTCCTGCATTGGATTTGAAGGAAATTGTCCTAGTAAGCTATCGTCCTGCATGAGACTAGAGGGAAATTGTCCTAGTTAGCAATTGTCCTGCATGGGACTAGAGGACAAATGTATTAGCACTTGTCCTGCATGGGACTAGAGGACAAATGTATTAGCAATTGTCCTGTATGGGATTAGAGGACAAATGTATTAGCAATTGTCCTGTATGGGATTAGAGGACAAATGTATTAGCAATTGTCCTGTATGGGATTAGAGGACAAATGTATTAGCAATTGTCCTGTATGGGATTAGAGGGCAAATGTATTAGCAATTGTTCTAGTTAGCACTTGTCCTGCATGGGACTGGACGGAAATTGTCCTAGTTAGCACTTTTCCTGCATGGGACTAGAGGACAAATGTATTAGCAATTGTCCTGTATGGGATTAGAGGCCAAAGTATTAGCAATTGTTCTAGTTAGCACTTGTCCTGCATGGGACTGGACGGAAATTGTCCTAGTTAGCACTTGTCCTGCATGGGACTAGAGGGAAATTGTCCTAGTTAGCACTTGTCCTGCATGGGACTAGAGGGAAATTGTCCTAGTTAGCACCTGCCTTGCATAGGACTAGAGGACAAATGTATTAGGAATTGTCCTGTATGGGATTAGAGGGCAAATGTATTAGCAATTGTTCTAGTTAGCAATTGTCCTGCGAGGGTCTTGAGGGCAATTGTCCTAGTAAGCTATTGTCCTGCGTGGTACTAGTGGGCAATTGTCTTAGTTTAGACTCGTCCCGATGGGACTAGAGAGAAATATTCCTGTCTGGGACTAGAGGGCAATTTTCCTAGTTAACTATTGCCCTCCATTTGACAAGATGGCAATTGTCCTGGTGGCAATTGTCCGGGTTGACCCCATGTATTGGTTGATATTGTTGTAAATAGATATAAACATTATCACTGTTACTCATTTACATTTCAAAAATTCATTTGCCTTTGCACATAAACGAAATATGACTTGTATTGAAAATTGGTTACGACGATCAAAAATGGAATTGCATTATATTGATTAACTGTTATACAGTTTATATGTCTTAATTAGCACATGGTGCAAAATGCGCAGGGAAAAATTGCAAATCGCTGCCCAAATGAAAACTATCCTTTTTTCAAATATCATCTGTTACTCTCATCTTGTAATTCGTAGACGAGATAATTCACAGATACTGCTTGTCTCTTAATATCACGTACGGTCAGCACTCGAGTAATCAACCATGGATGTTATTTGGAAAATATGAACGTTATAATAAGTTGGTTCAAAAGGACCGGACGTTATTTATGCAATGTCGTATTCAATCGACTCAAAGATCTCTGTTTTCCCTTAATGCCTTCGGCCGTCTTTGCTTCTTTTTAATTGCAGCCCAACTACAAAGGACATTATTCTTTTGCATGAATTTGCATCATTCGTTTTTCCTATCAATAAATATAATGACAGTCACGCAGTGCAATTCGATATGGACAATACTGATTTCCATATTCAAATACAAGTTGTTTATTTAGTGGAAAACACAATCGTTAACTGTGTTTATCAGGCATTTCAATACTAACTCAAGTAAACTGACAATCAAATTATAGGGTTGCCAACATAGAATATCAGTTTAAATACCAATAGACGGGTTATTACTGGTAACGTTTAGTCAAGTGCCGTTTCAGAAAAATAAATCTCTCTTTTGTTACAAATTATTGTTTGTCCGACGCTATCCGATTTTCGAAACAGAGTCATTTATCATCAGAAGGATTTGAAACTTTGCATTTGGCAATAAATTATGGTAACAACAAGGATAAAACATTCACGATGAAAGCTAAACCACCCTTTCCCTACTATAGATTCCAATGAATGCAACACGAATAAGTTTGAAAGACAAAATCATTTACGACACTTTTTTTTTAAATTGTGAACGCAATAAATGACATTACTAATTTTTAACTTATTATCATCAATCATGTTGCAGTTTTTACTTTAGAACTTGACCTAAGCATTTTGCGTTACATTACTTCTGTGAGAAACTACATAGACAGTTTAATAAAGATTAATTTAATATTAAAATTAAAGTAATATACTGGATATATAACCCGGTAATAAACTGACTGAAATTGAAAATTAGATAAAATTGGAGTGTTACAAGTTATAGGAAATTCACATTCTTTTTTCCAAATATAGAAAACTATAACGCACTGTAGAGAAAAGAACTATTTCTTAAAAAAGGTAATGTACCTAAACCGACCTTGATATTACATGTGTAGACATCCCTGTCATTTAAACTTTTACAGTAGCTTACAGTATCAGACTTTATTTTATACCTGAATTGATTTAAATAGATGTACAATTTCCCTGAACAGAATGTGCTTTACAAATGTCCACCACAACGTCTCCATAACAGATTATAAATGACAAAATTGTCTTTATACAAAAAGATCTAAAGGACTTACCTAGAAACCAAAGAGTGAATAGACAATGCAGAATGTTGAACTGGCCAGGATCCAACATGCTTCTGATGGTAACCTCTATCGTACAAACGGACTGTCCACTGCAATTCCAGAGAGATTCGAGTCATTAACCAAGCCAGAAACTCAGATTACTCAATGGATTTGCTATAAACTCAAAGCAACCCTCTTAATTGAGTAATGGAAACTATCCAATGTCCTTTTCATGGATATCCCACATAATAAAGCTTTCTACTTGACTGAAGTGTTATAAAACTCACCGGTTGTTAAACTACGATGAGTTCCAAACAATAGTTATGATGTCATGTATTATTAATGATGGAATTGACGGCTACTATGACACATTATAACTCTTCTATTGGCACCGTCTCTCAAGCCCGGCTACTGGACACCTATTGGTCGTGCCTCTAAGGGGAGCAGGTTGGCATGGCAACTATGTCAACAATTCCTTCAGCGCCTGTGTTGTACCTTGTTTGTTTAGGGAGCTGCAGTTTACGTCAGTCTACGTGAACTGATGGATGTGGAAAATATACAACTGTAACAGCTCAGTTATGCAGTTTGAATATAGCAACGATCTTTCTCGACAAATATTAAACTATAGGTATTTCCTTTGCGGTTGATGTTTTCACATGCTCGTGTTGATGATGATGTTTTTAGGTAATGTGACCTTGGTGTCATTTCAAAACAGTTTTACTTATAACGAGTTTTAGACCAGGCTCAGTCTCATACGCGGACATCCACGAATAAAATAACATCATCGAAAGCAACGTTACAAAATCTTCATTCATTAGGAAATACGGCGATTGTGACCGGTCTTTAAGCTTTTATATGTGTCATTCCAATGACAGTGACCTAATGAAATGTGTTTCACTGGTTTCAAAATCATAAATCATGCACTCCTACATGAACATGAAGGCGCCTTCAATCTTGAACCTCCAAATTCAGAATTAATATAATCAAGATAGTAGAGATGTCAAAGATCGATAGAGTTGTGAAAAAACTGTAATTAAAGTTACTGTTTTTGAACGTCATTTATGGTAATGATCAATTAAAAAATATATTTGATAACTTACCAAAAATCGGCTGCAACGCAAGGAAATAAACTGCTTGTAGCATGCACATTGTTAAAGGAAGCAAAGCAGTTCCTGAAACCAATATAGAAAGTAATATAATAAATTTAATAAACTGGATGATGAACGGAGATGTTGTATTTCAGGAATTCATTTGATAGAAAGATTACAATACAGAAAAGAAAATTTGAAATTACAACCAGTTTCATCTTAAATCATTAAAAAGCTCTAAAGCTCCAATACAACTACATATCTTAAATTTTGTGAACATGAATTTCAGTTTTCAGATTGTAGTATTTACCTTGAACTCGTATGGGCATTGTGTAAAAATCTAAAGACAATTTTCATTATTTCCGTTCAGTGGTTAAAGGATCAATTAATAACCTCTTTTATGTTGATTTATTTGTATGTATGACATAAAACGTCAGTCAGCCTCAATCACACATCGCCTATTTAACTGTAACAATTTACGCTGTTCGTTCATACCACATAGTCATTACGGTTCTTTTAACAACGCCAGCTTGCATTTACCCACAGTCGTGCTTATGGGAATGTATAGTGAGAACCGCATATCAAATAGTCGTTACGTTAATACCAAATCATTGCCAGAATACACATAGTTTGCAGAGGAAATTAAGAGCGTGTTACTTCATAATAGGTTTACTTTCTTTTGTCAACGTTCGTTTTTGTTCGTCTCAGTAAACCAGTTTTATGTTGAAGCATTTCTCTGTTGTTATGTTAATGAAACAGCTGGCATTGTATTGGTCTTTAGCACAGATCAATGTCATTGCCAGAAGTCATTACACTGATGATTCACAGAAAGGCGTAGGTGTGCAGGATTTTCTAAGGTGTTTGGGTGCTCGGGTGTGGTGTGTGTATTTGGTGTATTTGATGTGTTATGCCAATGTATTACACATTCATCTATTTCGATACTTATTTTGACATTATCGTGCAAGATCGGTACCACACTTCAAGTTTATCATCAACCTTTATCACGGGAGATAAGTGATCAGTGTCTCCCGTATAACAACTTCAACGCTATCAGGTCAAAATCGATAGACATATTTACATGAATAATTAAATTTATGGTTTACCAACATGCAAAACCCTTGTAATTTCTTAAGTTGATTATGGGAAAAGTTACTAAGTCGATTTTAACGTTTTGTTTACGGGAAACCAAGTGTATAATTTCATGAAAAGAGTAGTTTAAGTTTAAGCGTTCAGAAAAAGTTGTACTTATCGAACTGCAATAAATCATTTAATGACACCTACATGTATTGATGCTGTATATGGGCTTCGAATCCAGTATAGTCGAAAGTTACAATCAAGATGAATATCTAAAATCATGTCTATTTTGCACAAAACTCCACCTCATAAAAGTTGACTGTGATTGACTTAAAAATATAAAAACATGTCATACACATCTTACGATTTAAACACGAAAAGAGAAAGACAACTTACAAATGTTATGTGTATACATAATACTATTTCTTAACATCAATATTATTGGGTTGTTATGATACGAAGTTGACGAAGAACCATAATAATTTGTCCTTTTTAAAACACATTTTATTCTTAAAAAATATTCTTTTACTTTATTCTACTAAAACCAGTATTGATGTCTCATCAAACGGAAACAACTATTGTAGATACTTATGTGAACTGGTAACCTATTGAACAGAGAGACAATCAATTATTAACAATTTCCTGAAAGAGTAATTTCATTGGGTACTGTATCTGAAATGAATAAATAAACATCCTTGTAATTAGTAAATCCAATATCTATACACACAATTAATCGTTGCACTTAGAACCTGTCACAGGGCAAAGCGCGTAATGAATTATTTCAGGTAATATGAACACTTGCCACGCCCATTCTCTCTAGAATGGTGTTTAGGTGATTATACACGGCATTTATTAATTACTCATGATTTCAATACACTTTTTGGTGATACAAATCGACAGGTAGTTAGTAGTGGCAAATCACAGAGAATGATAATGGAATCGTGTATCAATGTATCAAGTTAGTCATGATTAATGACTCTTATCTATATGTAGCTGTAATATAGTATGGATGAAATTTTATTGTCACTCTTTGTAAATATATATTCAGCTATTTTAGGTTGCAGTTTTTACTGTTATTGCTAGGGTAACAGACAAGTTCCTACTTTTAAAAATTATTTTATTTTATATATCCTTTGAAGAATAAATTTTTGATTTATACTCATAAAGTCATATTGAAAGTTTTGCATAACCATGTTCCGACTAAACGCCTTTTATGAGCTTAAGAACTACATGTATTACTAAAAGAAGAGGGTCTTCAAGATACCATCTCGCTGGAATGACAGACGCTGTACATTTCACCTATGTTTATTTCTCATTCTCATTCGTTCAAATGATTCATATGATTCCATCATTCCAAAGTCAAAACAAGCTATCAGACATATACTTTGTATGAAACAAATATTCAAATACGAAACAGTTGTGTTACTCTTACTCTGCCTGACAACTAAAGCTCGTTAACTGCTCTTTGGGTTCCGAACTAAATAGAGGTCAAATAAATTCAATGATTCGTTCAGTATGATTCCATCATTCCAAAGTCATCCCACAAACAAGCTATCAGACATATACTTTGTATGAAACAAGTATTCAAATACGAAACAGTTGTGTTACCCTTACCCTGCCTGACAACTAAAGCTCGTTAACTGCTCTTTGAGTTCCGAACTAAATAGAGGTCAAATAAATCCAATACAGGTTAACGCTTGCGGTTCATTCCTACATACCCACCTACAATGTATTAATAATGTACCGTACTAATGACATCTGGACTATTCTCCTTATCATCAAACAATATGGCACCTTTAATGCACTTGCATATTTATTAATGAAATGGTAAAGAACAATTGTCGGAATGGTGTGGGAGTTTGATTCTAATACGATAACGTTTATGTGGCTTATTCTTGCTTTTGACATTTCAAGGTTTAATATATAATGTAGTAAAATGTGTTCATTGTGATCCAGTCTTTGAACGCCCCGTTGTGTTTTAAGCATCCAATATTAATCTAAGCAAATTTAGATTGACATTTCCACATTTGTTAATAAATAACCGTTGAGCTAGATTTATTTAGATTGCTCAGCATCCAGCCTATGATAGGTTTGAAAATCGTAAAAATCTCTTCATGGGTCAGCGAATGTGCCCAGCGTTACGAATAGGAATGATTTATCCCATGAGCATTATCCATTATCTCTAATGTTAAACACAGGGGGGAGTCGAACCATAATACCAGTAGGATAGCTATATTCCATGTATTAATTAGATGTAGCCTAAAGAGGAAGCGCTGTGACATTGAGAGAATGGTAAGGGTTGTTATTGTAATACTTTGATATACTTTCATTTAATACACGAAACATTATGACGTCTTCAGTATATAATTCATAACATGTTTCATTCTGCTGCATTTTGGTTCATGAACAAGTGTTTAACAAATTTAGTTTGCTATTTATGTGTTATTTATTCAAAATAAAACAATATTTACCTTCGATCCCATTTTATCGTATAAATTTTAAGCCATTGCTCAACTCAAACTTTTAAATAATTAGTGAAAACGCCTTACAAATGGCATATTTACCCTCCAAAAATGAAACGCATATGTAATTTTTTAAAGAATTTCGCACTTCACCTTTAAAAACCACAAAGTCACAAAATTTCAATGGTATGAAAGCGAAAATTTACATGTTTATAAACAGAGAGTAAACCAAGAGGAGACCACTGGTTTTAGGTATGTATCATATTCCAACAACAATTTTAGAACAGATGTTTATTTTAGAACAGATGTTTATTGCCATTTAATATTGATTAAATTCTTGTATTGTCATGACATGTATTTGCCTGAATTTTACGAAGGAGAAAGTGTAACTTTAATAAGAATCTAACGTTAATTGTTTGAGGTTATACCATAGTAGAAGTTGGGGTAATAGCTGCATTAAGTTTGTTGATTGCTATTATAGCATGTTTGATCCCTTAAATGATAACGCCAATATTTTACTATAGTTTACTCTGCTTCAGCGTTGATAACTTTATTAGCCAGGTTCAACTGTAGCACATCATGAAAATCACGAAAATGATTTATTAATTACTTGTTTGACAGCAGGATCTCACTTCACACTCAGTGACGTCATTGCATTTATCATGTTCTTGTGATTTCTGTGTTTAATGCTATTTGATTCGAATACAGTTTGTTCATTATTACTGTATTCAAGATAATATCAAGCATAAACAGAATGGAAAGGTTTTCCCGGCTTCAATTTTAACAGTAATTGCAATGGTTTACTTTAGGATACTGTCAAAGGTACTTAATTAAATTGTGTAAAACCACACTGGGTTCAAGCATCATTTTAGTATTGACATCAACAATAATCCATTGATGCATTTCATTTATTATATGTTGACAATATGTTCTAAATTATGCGCAACACATGTAAATCTGTGAAAGACGCTTGTTTTACGTAAATCGTCTGATATTTGATAGATTCAAAGATCCATATGCTTAATTTCGTTTATGTGATGTCAACAATAAGGATCAAGCTAGCTGCTTCCCCGAAGTTGTTAGACTGGTCATCAGCGTATACATTGTCGTATAAAGAAATATATTTTATTGGATGACAAGAAATTTTGAGATGTGTTTCTAGCTTAATTTTAAATCAAATGCAAACCCGCACCTTCCTAGATGAAATTTCGAATTAAATATCAATACAACTTGTTCAGACGTGTTCGCACGTTGAGAAATATTGAAATGATTGGAACATGTTTATACTTGTAATCAGAGGAACGAGAAAGTTGTTTAACAGGTGTTCGAAAAAATATGCAGAGAATGGTTACCTATTGCGGTGTCGCCTTGACTCTAAGGGCGTGCTTTTGTGTGTGAATGCGTTTGAGTGAGACAACATCTATATAGAAATGTCATGATGTCCTCGCCACATATGAGCATTCCCATTCTCTCCCCACAGAGGCAGGTCAAGTCATGTTGATTTAGCCTCTGTTCTATTACGCCGACTTTGTGGGATAGAATGGGAGATGCCTGATTGGAGGCAATCAAAGTTAGTTGTGCAATCAGAGACGCTGTTCTTAAATCATCGTTTTGGCTACTGAATCAAGGCAAAAGCATTGTGATATGAACCACCCTTTCCTTTCGAGAAGCGTTGTCATTTGATAAAGAAATTCAAATGTATTGTGATGAAAGTTTTTCCCGCCAGGGGAAACTGCCGGAACCCACTGATTACGGCGTAATAGAACAGAGGCTAAATCAGCATGACTTGATCTGCCTCTGTGAGGAGAGAATGGAGCATTCCTTAACGTGTGAACTTTTAATTTGTTGGTCCATGTTCCTAAATGCTATGTACAAAATGTTCGATGTTCATAACTTAACAACGGTCAGAGAGACCCTACCAATGTGAACATCACTAGGTGAATCATTATTTGAAAAACGACATAGGAATTTTGATGACTCGTGCTTAATGCCTTTTGCTCAAATGAATAAATCATCTATGCATACCAGATTACCAACCATTATCTATGTCATCAGTAACATTGAATCATTGTTTAGTTATTGTTTGCTTGGCTTCAATTCAAGTGTTCAGTCCATTTACTTTATAGAAAGACTACGTTAACACCGTGAAGAAAATGTTATCTAGTGTTAAACAAACAACAATTATAAGCTTCTTCCTATTAATGCAACAATATACATTTTGATTATGTTGTGCTTGCTACAGCCATCATTCGCATCAATGGATAATGGAGCACAAAACATGTTCATGAAACATGGCGTTGAAATGACAAGTCAATGAAGTAAATTCTTGATTCAATGGTAAACATAGGTGCAGCCTAGCAGGAAGTGTAGAGGGAGTAGTTGGACTTCTCCTTTGTTTATTGATCAACGGGTCACAGAAAGAGATTTTCATTTAAAAAAGGTTATTTTGCTCCAATGATGAATTTTGTTAGCTCAATGTCGTATTTGGATAATAGTTAAATCATTGTATCAATGATTTCAATGACGAATGATATGACTTAAATGTTAATTTACAAAATGTCGATTTCATATATGTAAATGCTTTTTATTTTTTTCTCTCTTCTCATATCATCTCAAAATATTTGCCCTTTGTGTATTGTCAGAAATCACTGTTTGATTTAAATGAAGTATCATTATCATTTAAATTTCAAAAATGTTTTGTTGTTAAATTCCAAACGGCTTTCGAAATGAAATAATTACCTTTTGGTGACAGATCTTCAAACACTTACAAGACAGATTTGAATACTTTTCCAATCTCTTCAGAACCATATACTGTAACAGAATCAACTCTACAGTCTGAAAACTGCAAAGTTATGCAGTCTCTCTTGGTTCAAATACTGCAATGTATAATGACTAGCTTGCCCAAATATTTAGTATTGATTATGCTTTCAAGTTAATACGACATCGTTCAATATCTGTATACGCCATATGGCAACTCTTGACAAAGTCTTGTTTGTATTAAATATTGAGTTGAATTATTTACTGCGAGTTTCGGAGGCGTTGTCATGTTCGAAGTGTAGTTAATTACCCGTAGATCGATTTTGTGTGTGTGTATTCTTGATTCTGAATGGTTTATTAAAGTCCTACACTGATAAAACTGAAAAAGAGAGTTTTATTAGAATATTTTCTCTTATAAATATTACCATACATTAAAATGTGTTTAGGAGACAATATAATTAGTCATCCGAGACAATGAAAATAACTGAACATATTTTTTTCCTTGCACAAAGCGTACATATATTTTGCTTTTGAAAAGGAAGTCATTTGATTTGAATAATTTATTCAAAATTCAACACATATAACATTCATTTGGCTTATAGTCTCATTTCTTCACAACTACAATTTAGACAAATGAGTGATTACATGTTGACCTGACTGCATATATCTTCTGAACATAAGTACTATGCATTTGGACAGAAGTTCTTATCAGGCAGTTGTACTTGTTGTCCTTTATGTTTTCAAAATAAGAAACTCGAAACTGACATATCGGAAGCTTTCATTCTAAACATATTTTTCTTAATTAGGCAAATTGATCTATATAGTATAAATATGTGTTATGTGTTGATCAACCAATATGAATTTGACAGAAATACTAATGGAAACAACAACATGATTTAAACAAATAAAATGTCTTCGCAAAATAAGTTCCAAACACCGCATCTGCATTTTGTCAATCTTTAATTCATCTTAATACATGTTTTTTGTGTGTATACAATCAAAGATTACAGCCACCATAAGGTGTTCTGGTGATAGACCATTATTCAACGTTTTTGCCACCCTTTATCATCTATCATCTTTGGGCGGTCAGCTGAACTTGTTTGGTTCTCATCTTCGCTTTACTATCATGCTTTGGTTACAAATTGATTGATAAAGATATAATAATCTAGCAATTGATATGTCTTTTTAATCAAATATATTTTCATCTTTTTTTTACACAATTTATAAAATCAAATATAAGATTCACGAAACCTTTGTAATAAGCGAAAATGGATTTTTCAAAATGGGAATGTGTATACATTCAACAATAATGAAAAATATTTTATACTCCCTTGAAAGATGTGAAAATTAAGTAAACATTCAAACGGAAAGTTCTTCCTGGTTCTCTTTAACTAGCAAAAAAATAGTTGTTATATGAAAAAAAAATTGCTAAAATATTTTGAACTGCGTTCACAGAACGTAATGGTCACCCGAAATATGATGACACAATCCATAGTGTTATGGAATTCAATATTGAGGAGCTTTAAACAGAGATTTAGCTATTCGACGCTTATTATATGGACATTGCCCAATTGAAAGGAAATAGAGCAATAGATGTATAAACATAAAAAAAACCCTGATATCATAAATTTATCAACATCAATTTTGACGCTGTTCGATTGTTATAATAGAATAAGTAACAAATTAAAAGGTTTATGTAAGGTTATTCAGGAGTGGTACATGTTTAACAAAAGTCACTTGTTCACCTGAATAACACCATAATCAATAATGACTATTTTGACACTTTTGAAAACACAAGAACTACAAGCTTTAAAAAACCCGTTGTGTTGGTCAATCAATTATTTTTTTGTATAATGATATTGACTTTTCGAGACTCTTGTGATTGTCATTAAATTGATTGCCGTTCAATTAAGTTTTTAATTCTCAAATTTATCTAGAAAAATATGACTGTCTCGACATTCTTGATTCCCCATGAGATGGCGGCTACTGGTTGAGAAACATTCCAGTAAATACAAACAGTACAAGGCAGGTCATGAAGCCATAGAGTGCCATGAAGGCTCTGTCCAGCACTAGCGCCATCTGGTGCCACTCTTGTACAATGTCCTTGTCACTGTCTGTGTCACACATATGCGATACAATGTCACTTAGATGTGCATTTATTGTCTGGAAATGTTTTAAAAATATGTTTGTTTCAGGATTCATAGGTATTTCACCGTTTTCGCCTGAATTCACTTTATTGGCTGACTTTATGGAAGTCTTCCTGTGTTCATACCGGATACCTTGCAACATCTGTAAAATAAAGAAATGATATTTTAATTTTTGTTGAAATATGTTTATGTCGTGACAATCAGTATACAAAGATTCGTATGCAGCAATTGTATAGTCATAAAGCTTTGATGTAGCATCAAAGAACAATATTGCATTCGAAATAACAGCTTATCTTTTGGTTATGAAAGTAGTGAAATTGACTAAATATAAAGAAATACAAAGCAAACCATATTAATTAATAATATTCAAACCAAAACATCAAAAGGATCATGCAAACTTCTTCAGGTTTGTTCATCGATTTTGAATTTGATTCAAATATTGTATCAAGGGGTTTGGCACAATTCTCACAACCTCCTAAATTATAAATAGAACCAAAACTTCATTCACATCTATTTAAAGTAATCGATATCGCATAAGAACATGGAACAAACGCGAATGATTTGATACGAAATAATGTATCTTAGTCATTAATGTAACATGTTATATAATAATAGATACGACAACAGGAGGAAGTAAATCACAATACAATACATTTGTAATCTATCCAATTTTTCACTGTCATCAAAAATACCCTTTTTAGATTAAAAAAGGTGTGACGCAGTTAGCCTTTTAATTTAAAGTTAAATTTAGACGTTTAAATTAAATTAGTTTCCTCACATCATTAGCACTGTGCTTCTGTTTGGTGTTCCTATGGCGGACACAGAGGAGACGACCAAGTGTACCAATAACGAAGGACTTGGCAGCACGTGGAACTCTCCAACCCCGGTGACCCCGGAAGTGAATGTTGAGCACGATCACCGTCATGAAGCAGGACAAACCAACCAGAACCATGGTAGTCGCAAAATATATACCTGCAATATATTGTATGATGTCATTACGAGAAATTAAACCAAACTAATCTAAACCGTAATTACATCAACTAGATATATAATAGATTTAATAATGCAATATGCGTGGCAGTAAAACATGTATTGCAATATATATCCTTGGAATATATCATATAATATCATAACTTAACTAATCCGTAACTAAATTAACTTTATATATTCGAGATTGAACAATGCAGTAAATATATATTGGAATTTTTAAAAATACTATATAATGGATAAACGTTAAAATGTATAACATTATAATCAAGATTTACATGTATGAAAGATAATTAGTTTAACCTGAGTTGAATGCAATGCTAGAGAGCCAATAAACTGACAGAGATAGGGCAAATGCATACTACTTGAAAACTAGTTATGTCCACACACTCTATGCGTATAAATAGTACTTGGAACTCGATACTGATAATATTGACAGAGCTATGAAATAATGAAGGTCAATAGAAAGACGACACGCTAACGTTATGAGAATTTGACATGAGACGAGTTATGAATCCTTCTGATCCTTTTTAATAGTACTTGTAACTCGAAACTCAATATCCGCAGAGCTTTGTAATAATGAAGTACAAGATGAAGAATACACGTCCAACTTAGTAGAAATTGCCTTCCATAGTGTTTTGATGTCTTCTGAAATCTTGTCATTTCAACATGTCATTACAAATGCCATCTTATATCATCGCCAACTAAAGTCTCATGTGATTGCAAAGAATCGTTTGTTTAACAGCACTATACAATTGATATTTCATTGTTTACAAGCTCTTGGAGAAAGGTTTAATCAAACAAACCATCATGTTCAGGTGACAAAGACAGATTGTCCTACGTGATACTAATGGTTAGAGTGAAGTATTTGCCCTACAGCACGCTTATTGGGTCCAGTACTGTTTATCCAATTAATTTACAAACGACTCATGTAATTGAACTGACAACATATGGTGTTATTAGTAGAAATTTAATCAATGTCATCATTTTAAGGATTAAATTACGTCTAATTTAAGAAACCTATTTGTCTAATTTTGGCTTGCATTTGACAAACATATTACACATACAGACATCCTCAATCATACCATCTGGCATAACTGCAACATGATAATCGGCAAAACGTATTACAACTGAGGATATTTTTCTTAAGCAGTATCATAGAAGACATCTTAGTAAATGTTAACAATACAAATACATTTTGTCAACACGATAAACATTAGTTATTCTTGATGATATTTCGATAATAATTCAATGTGAGGACATCAAAGAGAAACGATCTCAAAATGTCAACAGTACGAACCAAGAGCAAATATGTAATTAAATGCAATTTGAAATGAAATCGTTTAAGGAACTTCAATCCATATATATATTCTATCTTTTCAAATTCAGAGTATAGATCAGACAATGTAAAAAGAACTATGCCAAAGAATTCTTCTACTTTTTTTTCATGCCAGATATACAATACCTTTCTCAGTGCTAAAAGTTTACATTATTGGAATATTGAATGCAGGTGCCAGTGAAACCTTTTTGTATAAACAAACCATACGCAATCATCTCCATTTTTGATAAAAAATATTAAACTGGTTTGACCCCATATAATCAATTAATTTTTTGCAAATTATTCAATATCGACAAAGTTATCCTATAGAAAAACTTTATTTTGATTTAACACTTTGTATTGTGTCTATAACTATTATAATCATTTTCTTTGATCATCATTAACTTTTACATTAGACTGTTTTACATGTTATATCACCCGTTATCTAGACTTGCTTTAGATCATTGATCAGGATCCAAAAGGAGATCAAGGACTAATTGAACCCTTGTATCATTCCTGATGTCTGATTTAGATGTGATATATTCATATCGTCAGATGGAGATGGATTATTCATGTTTAATCATATTCTCTATTTAAGCATAGAGAATACAAATAATAGGAAGTTTCTTTGTTTGGGGTGAACATCGACTCGACGAAGGATTAACTAATTGATACTGTACTAATTGCCAGGCTGCGTATTGGGCTTAACGAGACTTCGCAATATCTAATATCATAATTAACTTCAGAGTAAAGAGATCGTTTGGTAATAATGTATGTAACAAATTACTATAGGACGAATCTAGGTGTTTACATACGTTTCATAGGTGGCGGTACCACTTATGAATGCTCTTATCCTTTTCTTGTAATTTTGGAATTAAACTTCCTGATGGATAAATTACAAATGAAACTATACATGTATATCTTTATACAAAATAACGCATACGATTAACTTTATATCTAAAGCTATGCCACATTCAAGATATAAAATTCTATTTTCCCCTTTTGGGTCGTGTAAATACTTACTGATAAAAGGAAGCGTTTCTGAGTTTGGCGGCATCATCTCGAGGATGATGAGTTGGAACACAGCTAGAGACAGCAGTACAGTGACAGCCAGGTTGACCTTCTCGCCCGAGTCGGGGGGTAGGAGAAAACCTAGGATGGCCACAGTGGAGATGAGAACACACGGGAAGAACAGATTGAGCACGAAGAACAGAGGCTTTCTCACAACGTTGAGTGTATATATGACAGTTGGGTACGGGACGTTGTCAAACAAGTCTTCATCTCTTTTAGCCTCAAGACTGACAACCCTCCACTCCACATGCCGCTTGTATGCGCTCAGGTCACCAGTAGGGTTCCTGTTGGTGATGTTCACCTCCAGCCCGTTGTAAGCCCACATGCCGAAGGTGAGAGAACAACTCTGTCTATCAAAGGGAAAGAAGGTGGTGTCGATCTTGCACAGGCTGGTGAGGACGATGGGTATCTGGTGGGTTGCACGGCCGCTGCTCGTGTAGATGACTCGGTAGTCTTTGGCTGCTGTCATACCCTCGTCAGAACTACTTTGAAAGGTAGACAAGATAGTTAATGAAAATGGAATCTTTAAGTTCAATTTTATGATTATATGATGGCAGAAAACAAGTAGTATTTGAAAAAAGGAAAAGAACGTTCTATATAATTATTTTATTCTTATCAATTCTTGAAAAACAGAACAGGTTTGGAAAATGGACACATACTGTGTTTTTTATGGGTTGAAGTTAAGTCGGTTTGTATCTTTCAAAGAATACCATTGAATCCGGTGATATGAAACGGATTTGGCAACGGCTAGGAACTACGATGGTTTCTACCCTGATGGTCTTAACACAGTTGGTTCAGACTCACCTATCATACAGCGTTACATCCGGGTACCAGACAGAGTCGGAGGGCAGGATCAGACTGGATAACCCTAGTTCAGTCGCATTCCAGGTAAAACGACAGTCAGTCCAGTACTAGGAGGAAGAATTGAACTTATTTCTAAAATGTGTTACATATTCAAACAATATATAAACATCTATATCATAACATTTTTAAGGAGGTTGGATACCTTTGTTACTGCACATCCGCAACAGTCAGCATGTGCTATTTTAAAGTTTATGCTGTTTTGTTTATTTTTCACTGAAAGTGTGAGATAAAAAAATTAAAAAATTAAATAATGATTTAGTTTAATAAAGAACAATGACTATGTTATATTTGTGAACATAAGTATTTGTTTTATGATAAAATTTATTTCACTAATTAACCTTAAGTTCTAATGAAAATTTCTAAAAAGGGTAATGTTGAGAATGAAGAGTTATCTCCCCTGGATGTTAATTTTCATTGATGTGGCTAAATTGAATGTGAATATCTCTGTTATCCCCTGGTGACCTATTGTTTTTTCTTTTGAATCTTATTCTAGTGTGTATTAACTATAAAATATATAATTTTCCAACAAAATTTAATACGAGAAATCAATTTTTTTCATAAAAGAATAATATTTTACAAAAATAATCATACAAAAAAAAAGGTTATTTGTATGAATTTACTTCATATTATTTTCAACTTCCTTTTTTTCTGACTTAGTTTATTTCCATACTGTAATGCCTTAATAGAAAAACATTTAAACAACAATTATATTCAAAAGTTATCTTGAAAAGAAGTTTTTAAATTATTGTATTTTCATCATTGGGTGCCCTAACGGATGGGCCCTTTTACGAACAAAAACTGTGGTGACATGGTATTTTTATGACACAATTTGATTCAAGACATATTTTTCAACAAAATAAGACCAAATTTAGCTATTTCTTAATACCTCGATATTTTGTATCCAACCTCCTTAATGCCATATGGAAGTGCCATAAAAAGTTCATATTAAAATGCAGGAAAATGCATGGACGATCACATAGAGTTGATAACTTAAGCTTTGTCTAAACGACTTTCGACTAAATGTGTTTCCAATAACAATTCATAGACTGTTAAATTAATAATTGTCGATTTTATCGATAGTTTCAATTACTTACTTAAGAATAAGAAACGAAACCTAGGCACTCTTTGAAATGGTAACAAATAACATATTTTTTATGAAAGAATAAACAGTGACTAGTTTCAAAATGGTATGAATTTACCACTTACCACTCTTAACCAAACGTTAGTCTGAAGAATCTGCTTTGGTTCATTCTGAAGAAACACGAACATATGGAACTCATGAATCATATGACCCAATTAGAAAACAAAGCAATGCGTTAAAATAATTCGACGACAGCGACGTAATCTTCGTTCGTTAATTTTGTTAAATCATAAAAAAAAGTTATTGTAAAAAAGAAAGAAAAAAAAGACTTTTACGAACGTAACTTCTTCAAAACTTCTACAATAAAGTTTAGTCTTACACCCAGACTGCAGTAAATAACATTTTGCAATGACAAAACCTTTCTCAGAGGCTTTTTTTATATATCATAAATGATCTCTTACGAGATTTTCTTTTTGTCAGAGACTGAATATAAGTCTGTATTTAATATCAAATCATCCTATTTGATAACTGATTGTTATGAGAGTGATGTCTCACCAATTCTATTATCTGTCTCAGAGCCAGATCAAAGACGACATTAACTGCTGTTTCATCCGGACATTTGGGCCGAACTTCCTTCCGGTAGCCATTTTCCAACAAGCGTGTATACAGACTGTCTGCCACCAACCCATAACACCTCCACTCTGGAAGTGTGATGTAGAATGAAATATAATACTGTCCTGAGTTTTTGTGAGATTATAATCTTTTCTTAAAACCAAAATTATTATATGTGGATATATGATATTATTATTCCCCTGTTTAATAGTAACCCTAGTTACCGAGACATTAAACGGTGTTCAATTTAATAATATATATCATCTATGTAAAACACATTTTGATGAATGGATAATGTCAATAACAGCTGAGTTGAAAATACACGAAAATCATAATTATGGTTAACCCGATTGCGTAATATGGTGTTGTCATTCGTCATAAATTTAGGAGCTCTTATCAGGTTTATTCAAACATATTTGAAAATATTATATAAAAATCTTTCATCCGTTTATCGATAACTACTACTCGATCATCATTTCAAGAGCATCAAATAATACATGAATGGATAAATACAATTAAAAAGTTGAAAACGAATTTACAAATTAAAACAATGAATAAAAACATGTGTCACCTGAAATTTTATCATCACAAGTTTTGAAATAAAAGATCTCTATAATAAATGGCAAAACATTGTAAAGCTTCCATTTGAAATTATCTTTAAAAAAATATGGTGACATTTAAATTTAAAATCCATGGCAAAATATGAAATGAATAAATATTTTGATAGCATTATTAAACAACGAAGGAGCTAAAGTGAATAATAAATGATTAACAATATAATTACAAATAATCTCACCATGAATGATGAAAACTGTTACAAAGAGCAACAGAACTTCCGATTTCATAAGTCCAGATCCCATTCTCCTGCGTTACACATTGAAATGATGTAACGAGCCCTTTATCCAAGTGTGCCGGTACTTCATCATGTGTCAACCCTTCCTCTTTTTTTCATCAATGCTTTATCATCTGTTCCCTCCGATCCCAACACACTACCATCGAGTGTTCTGTCACGAGCAGAGCTGATGACTGCTTAAACAGCCGTTGTGAACCTAGGCGTCTGTGGTGATAAAGGGAAACAATTGGTCGATGGTTTCTAATAAATGTTGTGGACTGGTAATATTACCAGAGTGTTTAGGGTGATTAATGGCAGGGATATCAGTAAGTGTCAGGACTGTCAATACAGTCAATTTATGAAATACTCTCTGGTAATAGGTCGGTATCATAAATACATTAAGTTTCATTAAAAATTGATTGCTTCGCTTGCAAAATTTATGAAAAATTAAATATTTATGCAGCAACAGTCTCATAATCGATGTCCCCCTGTGTCAATTATTTACTGAATAATAAATCATTACGTCACAAGGTCAAAGTGGAGATCTTATTCATACAGTTCCATTTACAATATTGGTGCAATATTTGAGCAAGCTGTTGTCAGGTTCTGTAGCATTTGTTGTGCTTACTAGAATGGAGTGTTTAAGATAGAAGAAATCGGCATGTGTCAATTTTATGAATAATGTGTGATATGCTTCTGGTAACATGCTCCTATATAAAATCTCGAAAATATAAAATCAACGTGAAGGTTCCTTGCATCATTATTGTGTAAAGAATACTATATTAAGAAAGCAGGCTCGAAATTTCAAGTTCAAACTAAGCACCTCGAGAAGTCTTCTATTCCTAACCTTCGTATTTCAGGAATACAGATGTCCAAATACCCATAGCAAGACACAACATTCCCACAAAGAAACGGCTGATGTTGAGGGAATCTGCCTTGTGGAACATGGCCTTGTTGTTATTAAAACATAAATAGCGGACACACATCGCACATCTCGTAACAGCGAAACAACTAACGTTCATTGCAAATGCATGACATGACATGAGGTCAAATGTCAAACTTTAAGACGAACGAATATGAAGCCTCATGCTCAAACGCTGCTTAGGTTCAATCGCAACCACGACTTGTTCAATTCAAAGCCAAATACACGTCATTGTACTATCAGTGCTTAAAACTTTCATGTCTGACAGTGCGTCTGTCACCAAAATTGTTACGTCTGATGGAAGAATGAGTTTTAATGGTTTACGTAAAAAAGTAAAAAATTATGTCTTTCATCAAGATTTGAATGCTTTAAAACCATTTTACGGCTTCCTATATGACGTATCATACTCATTATACTTTCTTACAAAAAGAAAAAGGAAACAACGTCAACTGTAAATGTATTAATGTTTCCCCCCTATATAGTACTTTTTTTAATGCTAACTAAGCTAAAATCCAAATGAAATGCCCCCTTTTGTTTTTTCACACACATAAAAAATCACGAAAGATAATTAAAAACCCCACCATTCTTCTATATGCCAAGGCACTATCTTACGAAAAACATCGATTAAACGCACAAAATGCCGTGGTTAAGGTGAAAAAATCTCGTTTTGTTATATTTTTGTTCTATCGAGAATCGAGAATCAAATATAGAGGGGACGTTTCTTTTGGTTTTTAGTATAGAATATCAATATCACATAATAACGAGGAAACAGTATATAACTTCTGTATTTTGTAATGGTTGTAAATACAACAAATCGTTTATGAAAATCAACTGTTAATATCTATTGGTGTTCGTCTCTGAATTTGCATAGCTAAGATTTATATTCTTATTGATATCAATATGTCAAGAAGGCAGTTGATTGAAATACGAATGGTTAAGTTCTTTATACATAAAAGACGTTGGAACCAATCATTTGCTTCCGAATCCAAGACAATGAATATCAAATGTCCTGCAATTTTAACTCAACTATGGAAACATCGATATAATTATCTGCAATATGAGCCAGTTTGTCGTCTCTTGCTTGCCCTTTCTCAACTCTTTTCTACCGAGATCAGACAATAATCTCTCAAGAATTGGTATTAAGGTCATATAAATATCAACCCTTGTCTCGAAATACAATCTCTTATTTTGATTTAGAAGATGAATATTTATATGACTGTTTGATGCTGCAGCAAATCTTCATGTCATGATGACCTTAGGGAATATTCTGATGTAAAAGATCAGGATTGTATTCATGGCTTAGAAATAACATCGCAATTGTTTCTCCATTACAACTCTTCTTGCATTGCAAAAGGTTACGGTTAATCGGAAAAAAACCGAATTTAGCAGGAATGACAATGGATTGAGACTTTATTTGTATTTGTTTAGTAACATGTATTTAAGTACGATACGGAGCCAAATATATGTAAACAGGAACATTGCAATATGTGTCGGAAATTATTGTCCTCATCATTAAGGACATTGCTAAAATGTACTTGCCCGAAGAAATATCTATTTATCAACTATATATATTAACAGGCTTACATCTCACTTGATCCAAGTAAAATTAACCACAAGTTCTAAAATGGTGTAATTGTCTATCACCTATCTTTGATAAATTCACAGATGTATGAGGGAAACGTATTGTACTAAACTGAGGTACAAAAGAAAGTTTACATCTCAGTTATTTTAGATTTATTTATTATGTAATAGGCATTTGGCGTATTTGATCATCACGTGATCATCATAGGCCATATTTGAAGCATCATAAAAGAATTTTGGGATGTTTGGTTGACGGCTTATCAAAATACCTTGGTAATCAGGTGCAGTCAGGGGTGAACATCAAAATTGAGCCCACCATATTTGAAATGTTGTAAATGTAAAGAATGAGGCTCATGTAATGATTCTAACATAGGATACATCTTATGTACCTTTACATATTTTTAGTAATTGAAATCAGTTTTTGAAAAATATTTTAATATAAAAATACCTTATAGACAAAAAATTCAAAAAACACTTGGATGTGGTCTCATGTAACTGAGTAATCTCCTGCACTTGTCAGTTTCTGCGTACGACGTCAAAACCATAAAATATGTGTAATTTAAAATCATGTTTATGATTAAACAAGAATTTAAAGCTATGAAAATCCTTGATAAAACCACCTGAGGTGTGTACTTTCTTTTGTACCTCAGTTTATAAGGGATGCACTTAGAAGTCTTGTACCATGCGAAGTCATTGATTTGTTGTCGGCTTTTTTGAGGCACATCTTCACAAGTTTTCAATATAGTTTACATATTACCGAAACTTTTCTGTGAGAGAAAAACTTAACTAAAGCAGCAAAATGTTGTTTATGTCATAAAATGCTTTATTTGTGATGAAATTAGTTAAGAATGACGCATGGGTCTGCAAAGGCCTCAGATTAACCATAAAGAACGTATTATTCCATTTAGTACGCACTTAGCGTATATGTGAAACGGGCAGTACAAGTGCACTTTTCATCACTTCATCCTTCTTATTTAGCTCGTCACCGATTCCCTCTGTACTAACATTATGTTTGGACTTAGTGGTAAATAATCTGTACTAATATTATGTTTGGACTATTATAACTATTGGACTATAAATAAAAAGAGTAGCCTATTTGAGAAAGGAGATGACGTTCGAAGCCTGACTTTAAAGGGGCAGTAGCACGTTTTTTTGAAAATTTATATTTTAAAAAATTCACTTATAATTGTACGTTAATGCTAAATGTATTATTGTAATTGTAAAAAAAAATCTCATTCCACAAACCAGTCATCCATAGTCAGAAGGTCATATTTATTAGACATTAAAGTACTCTTTCTTCTCTTAAACTACTCACTAAACAATCTGAAATGATTCACAGACACCTATGTTTCTTTTCCTTTTCTCTTTAAATTATATTTTCGAACCATTCTTATAGTGTCAAAATAATACATTTCACAAGCCAATCAGCCATAGTCAGAGAACAGATTCCCATAAAGTCCATTGGGGGCCATTTTTGTGTGAACAACTTTGATTCATTGTTTGTAAGAAAAAGTAATAGCATTGCTGAACTTTACAATATATATTTGATTTATCACTGCTTCATTTATCTTAAATACATTGTCTTTCAATTCGAACCATGTATTTTCATTTTCCTTACATCATCACCTCTTATGAATCATATCTCACCTAAAAGCGTGCTTCTGCTCCATTAAGGTGTGAATTTCCGAGTTTAAAATTTCATCTCGATGTTAAAGTTACAAGCTTTTTTTTTTGGAATGAGAACAAAAATCAGTCAAGAATTAATTCTTTAGCCGTATAGGTACTAGAAGGTAAGGTTAGGCCATACACGTAGAAACTAGGACAGACAACTTTCGTTTTCTCAAGAACTAACATGCCTAGCTTGTATAGTGACCCCAATCTAAATAAATTTAGATCAACAGATTTTTTATTTTGTCATACTGTTGATCTAAGATTGACCAGTGTGAGAGGTCGTCCCGGTGACCTTTCGTATGCAAATAAGGAATTTGCGATTTGATATGAAATATATTTAGTTTTATGATTGACACAAATCAATATTTTTTAAATTATTTGGATGGAATGAAAGAAATTAGTACAAATGAATTTGATAAAAAATGGAGTTACCTCCCCTTGCATGAGGATTTTCGTAAATATTGACATTTTTCATGCTCTAACTTTGTGATTATTATTCGCCACGTTAGTATCTGTTCGATGTGCAGTCATCATTTGTCATTGACAAATAACAAATACGCTAAATCATTTTAAAATGAAAAAATATAATCTATTAATACATCCAAGCAATCGGATAATTCATCGCTTTGTTCCGCTCCAAATGACAGAGCTCCGAACATCATCCATTTCAAAAGATGTGCTGCTGAGTTGTTTTAACTTCCAGCGAGCTAGGGCATCTTTTCTGATTGGCCGAGCGGCTGATTTCAGAGGTCACCGGGATGACCCGCCTTACGGACCAATCTTAGATCAACAGTATGACCAAATATAAAACCTGTTGATCTAAATTAATTTAGATTGATAGTGACCCTTTCATAATATATTTCACGAGGCCAGATTAGCTACATCGCTCAATGACCCTATTTCCTACCGTTGGCTTTTTAAGCAACAGTTTAGAATTCGCCATGTTGATGTAAGTTTGGGAAAATTCGATATTTTTACTCGCCATCTGAATAACATACTGTTTCTCCTTACCACACGGTCTATGAGGAGTACGTTATAAGACAGAACTGTGTAATGTGAGAAAAAGGATAAAAACAAAGTTTTTCGCTGAAATTAGGAAAGCCTGTGCGGAATCAAGGATATAAGCAATTTGAATACGCAATCACGCAGCTTGGGGTTTAAGGGACAACTAAAAATAATTGGATATTCAAGACGTAAATGAAAGTAGCTTTTCTATGTAAGAATGCGGATTTACATGAACAAAAACAATCTGCAAGACGTTAAAAAGGGAAAAAAAGTTTTACCACTTTCGGTTGAAATATGTGGACCATCAATAAAACGATCTTAACACATATATTCATATCAGCTCCCGTGATATTCGAATGTAGCAACGTTATGTTGAAGATTAGAGAAATAGTAGACAGTCGTTTCTTTGGGACACGTATATCAGAAAACAAATCGTTAGCAAATCCCTTGACAAAGCGTTTAACCTAATAACCAGGCTGAAAGTTCTTAATGGTCAATTCATGAACCTAGAGGGGTTTCAGGATTCCAAGATATAAAGATAAAGCCTGTCAAATGTTAAGATGTGGGATTATGAGCAATATGGAACCCACAACGAAGGAAGTCAATAGATTTGCAGTACGGTACATGGAATAAATAGGCACAAGGGGGTATTTGCAACTTGAAAGTAATATAATTCATTTTGCCATGTTTGCATCAGATCAATTCTTTGAACACCAATTTAAAAACGAATTCAAATCGTGACTTACTGTAGATGACTGCAAATCAGTTGCAGTTCAAACGTCTTAAACGTATATTGTTTTTGAAACATTAGAAATGAGATTTTGTTACCACTCATTTAATGAATACTGTCTAGAGAGGGTAAGGTTATCTTTTTGAAATAAATGTCCATTTGAGTTGCTGCATTATTTTAGTAGTTGTCAAAATCACCAGCATTTGTATTTTTCTCAACGGTTCCAATGTAGCAGATACCAAGTATACACCTTGACATATGTTAAGCGCCACCTCTTCCTGTGATAAGAAAGAAAACAATGTCCCAGAAAAAAACCACCGAATTGTAGTTACGATAGATTCATCATCTAACGGTAGAACAAGGACCATTTCTTTCTTAAAAGGCATCACGACATTTTGATATACACACATTTTCAAACATTTGTTTGGTGTCACGTAACAAGTAAAGTTCAACTTTAAGATAAAGGTCAATATTGGTAAAGGTAATTGCAGCACTGGTTACAGATGTTTGAACCTTCAAATCAAAGTTCTAGGGACAGATAATTCACTAAAAGTTGTTTTGTGACAACATCCTTCACTAATGTAATGGTCCCTTCAAATGAAAAAGGACTGTTTGATAATGATAAAAGGATTCGTACTCTTAAAAATGTAACGTCGTTGGCAAAATTTCGAAAATTGTCAACAGTCGGTTAGTGCCTTCTTGGTGATGACGCAACGTGTTAAGATCTGATAATTTTGTAACCGAAATGTGATTTTTGACACCTGAAAGGTCATCGTGTAGTCCCGACAAAGGAACTATGGTTACTTTGGGGTTAAAAATAAGTACCATTAAATTTAGCCAGGGTATCATCAAATGTCAATATGGACAATTTTTCCTTACTGTTTGTCACTAAATCAACGTTTTACATGTCGGCAATGTTTAATGCAGTTCAATAATCCATATATTCGCACAACACATCAAAGTAGTTTTAGATATAGGATGTTGCTTAACTTTTGTCCGAGTATATCACTTTACAGTATTGCTAACACATGGTCAGATATTTAAACCAAATGTTATACGTTGACAAGATTACAGTTTTGAATTCATTAGCGATGACTCAAAAGTTATTCGTTTATTTAAAAAAAAAATACTACCGATATATGCACATGTTTTAGCAGTTAATTAACACTTTGTTTTCATGCAAGTCATCCTCGCAAAGTTTGCAGAAGTTACCTTATTGATTATGGATATTTTTCCTTTGATGTTTGAAGGGGGAAAATTGGAAAATGTTTTTTTGCACACAATTAAGCTCAATTATTTACTCCATTATCATGGCTGGGTATAAAAAATCTATTACAAAAGATTTACTGTATAAATATGATATTTATCTACACGAAAATCCATACCAAAATTGTAGGAAGGTCACTGTTTTACCACGGCATATATCTGCACCGAATGTATATTACAACAAAGTAATTGTCATACCATATATAAATCACTGCATCCTAAATCTGCTGCAACAAAGTAACTACATTATTAAGATATTTCACTAATCCACATATCTTTTGCTACACCGATAATGTATCAACCATGATATCTAACGACCCCAAAATTGTATTACAGAATTCTATCAACAAAAATGTATTACATTGGAGTTACAAAATAACCATATTATATGTTTCCACAAAAATGTATTACATTGGAGTTACTGGATAACCATGATATCTGTTTCCACAAAAATGTATTACATTGGAGTTACTGGATAACCATGATATATATGTTTCCACAAAAATGTATTACATTGGAGTTACTGGATAACCATGATATATGTTTCCACAAAAATGTATTACATTGAAGTTACTGGATAACCATGATATATATGTTTCCACAAAAATGTATTACATTGGAGTTACTGGATAACCATGATATATATGTTTCCACAAAAATGTATTACATTGGAGTTACTGGATAACCATGATATATATGTTTCCACAAAAATGTATTACATTGGAGTTACTGGATAACCATGATATATGTGTTTCCACAAAAATGTATTACATTGGAGTTACTGGATGCACGTGGTCCTGTGCAATGCTCAGTCGATCATTGCTGAATATACTGAGCGTTTAAAGAGTTTATTCTCTGCCCAGCGCTGAGACTAAAATTGGGAGACTTGTGGTGTCACATTGGGCAAGAGATTTTATTTAGAATGTGCATCTCTTCACCCAGCAGGAAATGGGTACCTGGTAAAGAGATGTGTTGGTGGTGACCTTTTGGCGACAAATATGTCAGCTTGGGCTAGACCAGACTGATGTAAAATGTATTGTACCATAATTACTGCAATACCAAGATATCTATTTCCACACAAATATATTACACCAAAGTGACTGTATTTCTAAGATTTCGATTTTTCAGAGTTACTGTGCTACCACGATATCTATTTCCCAAAACCCATTGCACCAGAGTTATTGTATTACCATGATATCTATTTCCCAAAACCATTGCACCAGATTTGCTGTATTACCATGATATCTATTTCCTAAAATCATTGCACAAGATTTGCTGTATAACCATGATATATGTTTCCACAAAATGTATTGCACCAGAGTTGCTGTATTACCATGATATCTGTTTCCACAAAATGTATTGCACCAGAGTTGCTGAATTACCATGATATCTTTTCCCAGAAATCATTGCACCAGAGTTGCTAGTCCTGCTTCATGACTATAGAAGTATTTATATAGCATAGGTCCTAAATCTACAGCTAAAGCCTCAAAAATAAAATGATATAAATGAAGGTAAAGTACAATTATTTAAAATATTTCATAGACTTGATTTTAATCTACAGAGTTACTTGATAACTATGGTATCTGTTGCCCAAAATGTATATCACTGGAGTTACTGGATTACCAAAATACCTTTTCCTCCAAAAGAATGTATTGCAAAAGTAACTACATTATCAAGATATCTATCTGTATACATAATTGTTTGCAAGCGACGATCAACATGATAACATTTATGACATCTTACTGCACCACATTGCAACAGAGATATCATGTCATATCATAACATCCATCTGCACCAAAATGTGTGACTCTTCATTGTTTTGTTTGAAACAATGGCATCACGTTTCTGTTAGTAAAAACAATAGAACAAGTTATGAAATGCATGTTCCACTACCCCGGAATTATCGATCTTAATATATTTATCTATAGCTACATGTTTATGAATTCACTGTCTCCCAATTGTGAGTACAGAATTAATAAAGAGTTTCCCATCCTTACATAGTTGCATTTATAGACCTTCCGAAATTAATTCGAATCGTGAATCACGAATAATGAAAATAAATTAATTTCAAACTACAGATATTTAAAAATAATTTAAACATTTAAAATAAAATTCGCCTTAACTCTTGTTCACTTAATATTGAAAACCTAACACCATACTTGGCCGGAAAATTCAACATTTATGAACAACTGATTAATAACAATAGCCACCAATCCTACAACAGAAACAAGCCTTACCATGTCGAATGAACAAGACATCTATAGATGATACGTTTCTTCATCAAAACAAGCTATAAAGTGGAAGATTAGGGTATTGTAAAATTTATAATTTTAAATTGCTTATATGTACAAACGTTTTTAAATAACACTACAGGAGTTCTGTATCCATTTCAACCAAACCAATTTAACTCTTGAAAAGTTGGTTCCTGGTTGATATAGAAATCAGAACTTCGGACAATAGACCCTACATCATATTAGATCAATATATTTTCTCCTTTTTAGATCTATTACTCTTGGGAAAAAACAACATAAAACATCTGGTTGGGTTAAGATAAAGAGTAAGTATATATATAATCTATTCAATTCTTTTAGGCATTATTCATGCATTCTTGTTGATGCTGGCAATTTTGTTTGTCATTTATTTCTGTACGCTTTAAGAGCTAAACAGATTCTATAATCATTATCCGTGTCGCCTTATGCTCATGAACATACATTTGATAAGAACTAATGAGGTGAAATGCCTCTCAGATACGCCTTTAGTTAAACTCAAGTGTTGTTCATATTACCTAAACAAATAAACACGCATTGATTCTGATCAGTAATCATATGTCACATCTTATTGCAACAATATTTGTACATTCCTAATACCACAATATTTATAACGAAAACAAGATCGACAAAAAATAAATATTTTCCAAAGCGACTGTATAAATTTTGTAAAAGGTATCCATAATAAAATAAATACTCACCCCAGTACGTTGTCACCTGAAAATGCACTGTTTTTCGGTTCACTGATTGGAATCCTTAAAAGACACGGGAGTTATGGGTACTAGTTGCTATGCCGAGCAGCCCCCTATGCTTCCGTATCGATCACAACAATCATCACGTGTTGGTTGGTTTATCCCTTGAGGCAAAACAGCCAGGCTCTGCCCTTACCGCGTCTCGTCACTTTCTGAAATATTCATTGTGCTATAGGACGATGAATAGGCGGCAACTATAGGTTATCGATGATAATTAATGTGGAATGAAAATCAAAGCAGATAATCCATTTGTAGAGTTGAGTCCATGAGTACTGTAAAAGTTCGCATGGCACTTGTGAATAACCTACTATGTTAAATGAGTGAACACCCATTGGTTGAAATGGTGATTTAATGTTAGAATCATTACGTGTTGGTTGAACTAGAGCGCACCTAAAATGACTATTACTGTGGGTATGGGTGCATAATGTTCATGGGTGTGTTTGTGTATTTTGGTTTATGTGCCTGTATGTCTTGATGTTTGTATGTCTGCATGAGAGAATTGAAGGTGTATATAAACAATATAATGTTTACTATATTTGTTATAAACTTTGATGTACGTAAAGGTGTAATTTCGGCCCTCTAAGGCCCGGTGTTATTTTACGAATTAAATTACGAATAAATATACTATCCCAAAAAAGAAACGCATATTTAATGTTTTATAACATTTATTGCTTCACCTCAAAAATCAAATACGTCACATTATTTCAATGGTATCAAAGCGTGTCTTACGTTGGTTAAAGGTATCACATTATCGAGTGTCTACTGTTACGTGAATTCTGCTTTTGATTTTTTCAACCAAAAGTCTTCAAATGAGTCTCAAATAAATAAAAAGTTTAAAATAGTCGATTTACTGCACTGAAGCTGTAACGGAAATATCACATGTGTATTGTTAGGTCTTCAGTCTTCAGGTCTACTGTTATCCTGATTATTATTATTATTTTCCACGATTTTGTCTTTGAAGATGCGCATTGACCCGAGGAAGAAAAAAGGCAATCATGACGACTTCGTAGGTCACGTGGTTTAGGCGCCATTTTGAATTTACTGTTCGACCTTGCACATTTTGACTGGAAATGGACTGCCAAAATGCTCATAGAGCCTTGCAAATTGCTCCAGACGATGCAAAATGACATTCCAGCATTGTGATACATTGAAATGCACCTTACGAATTGCACAGCGGTCTGAAGACCGTCAGAGTTGCCTGGGCAACCCTAGTTTTATTTGTTTTTATACTAGTCAAAAATTCTCAAAATCACCTATGCGTTTTTTTTCGGGAGAGTATATTTTATGTAACAAAATCGTAAAACATGACACAGAAATAAACTATTATTTTATTCATTATTATTATTCAAAAGGCTGATGTTGCCATGATATTGATGTAAGTGGATGAAGGATGATAAGATTTTCAATCGGTTACCACAAGCGTTGGCAACTGCACTTTTTGTTAAACATACGTTTTAAACAGATGTTACCATTTTCTGCTGATTTGTGAAGCGTATCATGATCTTCGTCAGCGATATATACCCTTGAAATATTATAAATTTCCATCATTACCATTGTTTAATATACTACTGTCCTCTCAGCAGGAATCTGTTATAAGAAACTTAGCATGCTACATTTTCCATGCGTCAAATCTCCGATTGACAATGGTTATATAATTGTTTCAATTTGTGCAATTGTGATCGAAAATCAATGGACCTTGTTGTACATAGGGCCGATGGCCCACACCATTGTACTGAATAAAGAAATACAAATAGATGTATAAGTTGAATCCACGAATAAACTTGCATATTTTGTTTCCCGTGACATAGCTATTCTATATTTAAAAGGAAAACAAACCGAGTTGTCTTGGAACCATTTCAGATTGTTTTATGACCCCTTGGGCCAATGTTAGAGAGCCACTGAGTGCGTTGTTGTGTCATCTGATTGAGAAGTATCAACTGTTGTAGATAAGTATCATTTAACAGCCAATCGATGATGTAAAAAAATCTTCATGAAGTTTTGAAGTCGTCAAAACGCGCGTCAAACTGTCAAACGTAATTTTTGAAACTTATCTACAGCAGTAAAATGAGTTGCTAGTGTCAAGTGTTTCAAAGGTTTTATAACTAGTATTAATGTTAATTGAGCGTATAAATTTGGATTCCATGAATAAGAATGGTTATTATAAGATTGTCATTGAAAACAATGATTTATCATGAAAGTGTCATTTGGAGATGAAAATGTGAGATGTTCTGAATTTATATAATAAATTATGCCATCCTCAATCGTTTGAAAACAAAACAATATGTGTCGAAAATCACGGAGTAGCTCTTCAAAGGGACAGTTCTATCGTGGTATTTTTTGTGGAAACAAAATTCAAGAGGTTGCAGTGATGCACTCTATTCTTTGTCAAATTGCTAAATGTGGAACAACTGAAATGTTACCCTCACTAACATATATGAGAATAAGTGTGAAATAGTCATCTAATAATCATAGATAAGTTAAGTTTCCACAAAAATACCCCGATAAGGCTGTCCCTTTAAAAGGCAGTTTAAGTAAACCTAGCCTCAATAATACTCGCTATACTCCCATACCGAGTCTGACGCGAGCTGTTACTACTACTAGCTAGACTCAATATTGGAGTATAGCGAGTGTTATTGAGGCTAGGTTTGAAAGGGAAAGTATGATTTGAAGAGAAAACAGAATACTCTCATTGTAATCATTATTACCTCCTGATTTGTATCCACATGAAGGCACTGTTATGGAATACAATTTATAAGTCTTAAAGGGGCAGTAGCACGTTTTTAGGGGGGAAATAAGGTGATGTCAGGAAAATGAAAATTAATGGTTCCAATTGAAAGACAATGTATTTAAACTAAATGGAGCAATAACAATTCAAATATACAATGTAAACTTTAGCCTTGCCATTCCTTTTTCTTACAGAAAATGAATTAAAGGTGTTCACAAAAAATGTCCGCCAATGGATTTTATGTGAATCTTACTACTTTGTCCTCTGACTATGGCTGATTGGTTTGTGTAATGAGATTTATGACACTATTAAAGTAATATATTTAGCATTAACGTTCAATTATCAGTCAAAAATTTGAAATATAAAATTATCAAAAAACGTGCTACTGCCCCTTTAAGGGTTGGCTTTGGATTAACCATGATAAAGATTATAAAGATATCGCCATTCATAATTTTAAGACACGAAATTATTTCAAACCAGATGAAACCAGCAAATTTCAGATTTTTAAAACTTCTTGTATATCTTTAGTGCGGTTCAGGGGTTTCAACGCCAACCACAATGCCACAAGATTATCTGTCATTCACTTGAAGAACCACCCAAGGGTTATGGTGGTAATGGGGTGTCCGTTATCAGCATCATGTGGGCCAAGTGTTCTTTGTTGTAGAGCCGAAACCGGCAATACAAACCATTATCAACAACCCCGCTATACTTTCTTGAACAAGAGTCATCAAAAGATGGCATATCCCACCGATCGCAAATAAAGTTACGTCTCCATTGAAACTACCGAAAATCTGCAGAAGTTGAAAATAACAAAAAGCACATCTTCACATGCTGATTAATCCATATACACCAAGTTTCATTGAGCTAGGTCAAGGACGCCTCAAAGAGATTCCAAATAACAATATAATATCACTAGAATACACTGGTAAATGAACAAACTTAAGGAACGCAGCTGTAGACTGTCAACTCTCCTTATTCGTCACTCCAGCTTCAAACTGCTTCTCAGCCTTAAATAAAGTTATAGATACATATTTATGCATAGGTGATATCCATTAGCTATATCTTTTAGAATGAACTTTACATCGACTGAATATGTAAGTAAATTTACGGCAATAACTAAAAGAATCTGGGTTGTCTTATAACTCATTGAATTGAATGACATTAGCGGCATTTGATCTCATAAATTATCTCCGCGCTTGTTAACATTATGGTTCAATGTAAACATTATTCTTTTTCTTCGTGGCTTTTTATTCCTTACATATATATCTTATAACTCACAGTTCCTACATAACCAATGCGACACATTGGCTATGTTTCACTGTTCTCGCAAAATTTGCAACGCGGATAGCATCCTTACTAGTATAAAATCATAAAAAGTCCAAGATGTTTGCCTGATTTTGTATTTTAACGAATACATGCATATCGTGCTGGTATGCTATTTATGGTTATGAGAACAGACGTTCATGCTGTTTGAAATCGAAACCTTGATTGCAGGTCTTACTTTTTAGCAATATTTATTGCCCGCAAAGGAAGCACTTAATTTGTAAAAGCGGTAACGGAGAAAGAATTGCATCAATGGTAATGTCAATCTTTGTAAGTAACGAATAACATAATGGCGAGGAACATTGGGTGCAAAACTTGCATAAATCGATAGTTTGTAAGCTTACTGATTCATTTAGTAATTCATTCATAAAGCTTATTAAAAGCGATTAAGGTCCAGTTTAGCACCCCAAAGAAGAAACATTAACAAAGTAAAACAATAAGTATCATCATAATTTTTTTTTCATTTAAAAAAAAAATCGCAATCTTAGGTTAAAATTATTAATAAATGTTTTGTAACTTTGAAAATCGAGTGAGAAATACTAAAGCGAATCACGGTTGAAGGAACGGAAAAAAGTCTGTACAAAATCGGCACATTCAGTAAGTAAGCCTTAGCGATGCAAGATTTGATTCAATTTCCGACTTGTTCGGACTTAAATTGTGCTCTTTCACAAAGGTCCTTTCATCGCTGTAAAAGAATGTGCATAAATGTATTGGAATGTGAATATTATGTAAAAATAACAGTAACAATGTCATTAAAACTATTATATTGAAGAAAAGTCACATAACAGCCATTATTCTTACGTCTTAATTATTACAAAATTATTCTACAGGCCACAAGTGAATTGAAATGTATACACTACCAACATTTTGAGATTGTTTGAAAAACTTTTCTCATCCCGCTATTTTAAATTGTTTACAGATAGAGGTGGTCAGTACATTGATAATGAAAATCATAAGTCAACCGTAACCTGTTTATAAGTAAACACATATGCAACTTCTTCAAATATTTATCTTAGAAGACTGAAGCAATGAATTACAGATCCATTATAATTCGCCCTACCTACAAGAAGTTGATAGATATTTTATGAATGCTTCATCATAATCCCTTAGTATAGACAAACAAACAACTATAAGGGAATTGAAAAAGGGGATAAGAAATATAGGGGTGAGACTTCTAAAATCTATCAACATCGTTGATCAGCTACTCGTTATTCATGAAGACCAGTAGAGTTACCATTCCCAGATCCAACTTCTCAATCAACTTCTTGGTCCTTATTCGTAATAATCAGCTCCATTACCCGATTATGAACAATGGAGACAAGTATGTTTCTACATTATCACCACCATTTATTTATTCATCCGATCCTTGAACTGTTTTGCTACATATAATAAAATATTTACAGAGCTCTGATTAATAATGTACAGAAAGTCTTTATCAACACTTACAGAGTGACAACATCATGCAATCTCATTGAAACCAGCTCGAGCCTAGCATTCGTATCACGCTGTGTATCTAGTCTATCTAGTATCTAGTAAAGTTTAAACGAGAAAATGACTTGATTTTATCCCTAGCTTCTGAGTCAAGGGTACATATTAGTGTAGAGTTAGCGTATCGTTCGTATCCTGAGACAAGATGCAGCAGACTAGGATAAAATGATAATAACTTTACACAAGATGCATGTGAAGTCGACGACAGTATCTGCGTAGGCGGTTCTCGACGACATCTATAGATACCCATTCGTCGCCCAGTTTCCTTCATAAAGCGCAAGTAGTCAGGGTGACAGTTGTGAGTTGTTAACGTTTCTATGTAAACTGCACGTATGACTTGACTTTTCATGATTTAACTCACGTAGTGGATCTTTAACTGATACTATCGGAAAACGTATCACTAACGTTACAAGTTATGCAAACATGAAACGTACGATGGACGATGGGATACAAATTGAATTTATTGGTGTTATAAAAGGAATTGTTCAGTTATTCAATGCCATTCTTTATGTGTTTATCACTTTTATAATGCTGTTTTCTTAACTATCATTCAGTTGTTTGGGAAAAGTTAAATTAACATAATTACTGTTTATATCAATGATTTAAAGATACAAATTTGTTCAAAAGACTTTTTTCTCTGACATTTTTAAACTACATTAATACAACATAAAACAAACGGTGACCCATAAAAATTATAAATAACATTTAGGCCATTAATATGATAATAAAAAATCGAGATCACCTTTTATTGTATATGATAGTATATATTGATACATATTAATCGAAGATCTGACAAGGTTACGTGTATGATCGGACATGTTGTTTTAAAGAACCTGTGCTATTCAATCCCCCTTCAAATATATACTGAATTGGAAATAAGTGTGTTTTGCAATGTTACGTTCTTTGGAAAGAAGATGTTAACTAAATTATAAAGTCTTATTTCGTTTGTTTAGCTCGTTTGTTTACCCTTGTAGAAAGTAAAAACAAGTTGTCTTATCAAAATCTTCTTTTAGGTAAGAATTAAAGCAATCTCATTAAAATAATATCATAATATCTTCACGATGTTACGCAGTAGCGTAGTGTAGCAGATAGATCATATTTTAATAAGATTGTAATTAAAACACTTTTCGAAATAGATACTAACACCAATAACATTCGTATCACACAAGCAAAATTCTCAAAAAACTAGCAACCAATTTCATATTTTGTGTTGTCAACCATAGAAAGCATGTATACATCTGCTGCAACAGCTTAATAAAGGTAAATTCCGCTACGTCGACTCCAGCAATGTGAGACGACAATCAATAGTTCCGTCAGTGCAGCATCCGCCGGACCGCCTGCATCGATATTCCACTAACAAGGGCAAGGTCGGGAGAAAAATGGCGACTGGCTGACTGAAGGGCTGTATACACAGAGCAAGATGATAAGCGAGAAGCTAGCCCTCGTCTTCACCCTGTTGCTCTCTGTCAGTAAAGGTGAGACTCTTTCGTAATAAATATTACCTATGGGTTTTTGATAAATTTCATGTGATATATCAGATCGCTTAATTTCAATTCTATACATAAACAGTAAACATGGATTTGTTAGTAGTATGAAATGGATATGTACTTAAATGTATAGAAAACCACACCGCTTTGATATTCTACAGTAATTCTTACCATCTAATATATTTTTGTCCTCCCTGCTATACCATTGTCATCTCAGATTACCAGTAAAATGTTGTCAATGATAACTAGTCATTCCTTGTTTATGTTAATAGTATCAATGTGAAGAATTTACCATGTGAATACACGAAGTGATCATATCAACTGTGCATATAAATATTTGATCGTATCTCTAATGCCTATGTCAATGAGCAATCTTGACAACTGTTAATGTTTTGTTGTTGTCATGAAAGTTTTACCTTTAACCCAACCCCACATAATTTGACAACACTCAAGGTTGACTTGGCTTCTAGCATTTCTAATTTTGTTACAAGAAATTCAAAGGTTGACTTTGTGCTCGCCTGAGCATGTACATTGATGAAACCAAGGTACATGTACATGGATATTCTTGATATACAATTGGCATTAGGTTGTAAAATGTACGTGAATTTTGTTATCAACCTGATGTTGAAATTCTTATAATATCCAGTGAAGCCGCTCATAAATAAAATAAACTCCCGCAAAGAAGTGTATTTCAGCATGTCTAAAACAGACATTTCTCAGAATTTTATTTCCCATGTTTACAGAAATGTTAAGTGGAAAACCTTTAATTAGGTTTTATGCTAAAATATTGAGAATAGAGAAAATGAGCGTGCCGAAGAAATAGATTAAAACTTTTAGCAAACATGAAATGTAATGATGTTCCGCTATCAATGATAAGATAGCATGAGTAAAATTCGTCTGGTTGCCATGGTAACACAACTCTCCAATTTATCTGGCACCGTGTAAACACCGGGGAGAACGCCGCACAGGTGGGCTATGCTTTACTGCTTCGTCTACTCTCTTGGGTGATTGAGCGGAGCAGTTCAAAGGATACATTGACTTTCATTATGAATTGCTCACTGCAACCTTGACATTTAAATTAGTTGTTTTTCCTATCAATCTCTTTTACATGCTCTTCTTACGAACCAATAATTAAATGAAAAATTATGAAAACCCAGCTGTGTACAATGCTCATAAGTATATTAATATAAAGATGTTATAATATTATCAATGCATCTGCTCATACAAGTGTTTTTATTCGTTTTGTATTGAATGCATGTGATATCTAAATCTACTGTTAAAATTATTAATTATCATTGTTTAAAAACAATTGTAATACTGAAAAATTACATAAAAATACGCACATACAAGCCATGTATATTACTTCCAGGTCGGCACATGGGCACTGAGCAGCGCCTGTACGATGATCTGTTCCGCTCCTACAACCCCGAGTCTCGCCCCGTGGAGAACGCCAGCAAGCCCGTCATAGTGCAGTTCGGCATCGCCCTCAATCAGCTGCTTGACCTGGTGAGCTCTCTTACAGCCTTACAAAGAAAAGAATTAAAGATGATAACATTGGTGGATCGACGATAAGGGTCTCTTTGGAGTCTAGCAAGGCCTAGTAGAGGGTCGCATCAGCCGACCTTTCTGCGACCTATGGCCCTCAGACGTTATACGTGCGAAGGCAATCTAGATAAAACTAGCTGTAATGTTATCGTCCCCTAAGTGTAACGTAATGACTTGGTAAGATGAGTTCTGATTGGTCAATTCGATACGTGGGCTGACGCGACCGTCTACAAGGCCTTTCTAGACTCAGTATAGGAGCGAAACGGATAATATTGAGGCTAGGTTTACTTAGACTGAGTAACGTGTAAATGTGATCCCACCTGTTCAATTCGTGAATTTTGTAAATTTGATTAAAACACACACGTGAATTTCCTGGATCCGTGACTTCTGCAACATGGTTCAGAAATCATAAAACCGCGGATATGGTAATGTTGAGGACCCTGATGAGATATGAAGGTGACCTGAGAATGTGAGGCATCTGAAGAAGCAGTCTACCGCTATATGATAATCGAGCTTGAATGGGTTCTCTATTCTATCAAGCGCCACAGTAATTGCATCCTTGACAATAACAACAATAACTGCGATACAAAATTGGATGCCTCATAACAAATATCTTGATATATCAAGTACACATCACAAGTAACCGTAGACCGTCCCTATTTCCCAACAGCTCGTGCATTCCACGCAGGGTCGCGTTTCCATAAAATGAGAAATGAAGAAATGTAACATCAAATAAATATTTTACAATCCATTATTTGACTGTGGTTCCGCGTGCGTACTCTAAAAAAATGGTGGTCAATAGGAACAAGGTTTAAAATCAATGAAGTTACTCTTGACAGAGATTAGAATTGTCCTTCCTAGTTGGACTTAAAATATTCCCTCTAACAGAGATTTACAGGTTAGACATGCATGTTCGAATTCGTTAAAACAACACATGACATGACTAGAAGATTGATAATGTGATATTGTAAGTTGCAGAAGTCAAATTTGTCAAATATTATTTGTATTTTAGTATTTTATAAGTATTGGCTAGTTGACAATTATAATTTTAAGACTTATCGGTTAAAAAGTCGGTATGAAAGTTAATAAAAGTTAAAATGGAGATATGTGATCATAGGCCGAACAATTATTATGCATGGTCAGAACGTTAGAATTTCGAAAATTTGAAACAAAGATAGGATCGGACATCATCTGTAGTGAAATCAGTCTTCTCAACGCGTATCTTTAATTCATAATTTCATCGTAAGCACGCGCCAATTTCAAACAACATAACACGGAAAAATTGTAATGTTTTTAATCCTTTTAAATTTGTTTTATGACGTTGTTAATGTTGACGTTGAAACGTTAATGTTAGTGTGATCAAGAATAATCCAAGTTCAATGTAAATTAATATCAATTGAAGCAAAATGAGATTCTTCCTTTTTCAAAATCAGGATTAAGTGTAAAAGTCATAGGCAGATGATTTGTCTCGATTACATTGATTCACCCGACCGATATGTCAATGTGCATAACTTTGCACGTGATGCACGCTTTTTGCGTGCTACCCTGAAGTCCGTTTAGTTAATTCACGAACATGGCTGTTAAAGTTGTTCTACATTACGATGTCACGTGGTTTTCTTACGAACTTGGATTGATTGATTACACATTTGCAACTTATCGTAATTATTTAAAAAAATTTTTTTCAATAAACATGTGTTGATATAAATTATGAAACATACCCGTTGTCACATAAATACAAAAAAGTATCATAAGTCCCCTACTGTTGTCGGTATACGCTATATAATCTTTTGTAAGAGGATATTAGATAGATGATACTTGTAATATAAAAATGAATCATTGTTTTTAATATTATGGCATGATTTATTATTAAATCTATATTACGTTTCAGGATGAAAAGAACCAGGTCCTTACAACAGCAGTCTGGATACACGAGGTAAGGGATCGAGGGATATTTTATTAGTGCTTCACAGTAATATAATTTTATCTTCGTTGAACACAGCAATTGTAGATTTATTTTCAAGCCATAGCTGGTTTAAGGGACAATTATACAGCGAATTGAAAACTTGACATTGACGATATAGAAAATCTGTAAATCAATCAATGAACGGTAAGTATTTCGTTATATCACAAATGTAATCAAAGTAGCAAGTTAAATTAGAAAAGAGTAGATTGTAAAGCGATTTAAATTACGTAATTGGTAAAAATATCAAATATATAAAGGATAGATAATAGATAAGGGATTTTCTAGTTTGTGAATGCCCTTTAATTATAACATAAAGAATATGATGTAATAATCATTATTTTCACAATCTTTATGGAATCTATTTAAAGGTTTTGTGCAACATTGCAAGATATTACATATGTAGATAAAAGGAAAGTAACCTTTATAATGACATGTATGAAAAAACACGACACTAGTCACATGACATCACTTGGTATTATACTGATAAACATACTGAATAGGCAATTCATAAAATTTTAGGTGCGCTTCAAAGGCATGTACAAACTCAATATGCTACTGAGACTACATACTTATCACAGAAATAGAGGATACTAAACGACCTTCCACTAAATACTATTTTCAATTAACGAGTTAATGGTTTTGTATTAATCCAGCGAGAGCGAGTTTGATAAAAGATCACTCACGAGTTTAAATAAAATAGTATTACATTGAAAGAACTTAAGTATTCTGTTTATTACCTGCCCTAAAAATCAAGCAAACTTGCAGACAATGCGCTGAACTAACACTTCCGCGACCCAACAGTATAAAACACAACGATTAAAAAAATGCCCAAACGCTTTTACAATAAAGCAATCATTGCTGTTTCTCATAGCTAACCTTATGTTGAAACTGTAAGAATGTTATTCTTTGAATCAAGGAAGTACTGTGAATTGTAGGAATGGACAGATGAGAATCTACGCTGGGACCCGTCCGACTATGATAACCTGGCCACCCTGATGATACCCTCCACCAATGTGTGGGTACCCGACATGTTTCTCTTTAACAAGTAAGTCACCACGAGAAACAAAACCATAACACACCACAATAGTGTTATAACATATAAAACGACCCCATGTGCGACCTGCTTGATGTCCTTGACCACAAACATAAGTTCATCAACACATTCTTTTCCAGTATTCAATACCTGCAAAAGTGTCTGAGTAAATATGAATTTTTTTATAAACTACAGTGTATATATAATTGGATTTTATAGATATGTTCATCCAAAAGTTTATGATTGCTTTTCACGATTTTTTTTGATGATCTAATGATCTAACCGCAGAACTGAAACGAAATTATTAACCGATGAGGTCAACTTATCTCAAATATTTCTCTTTACCACAAGTGCGCTCTATTGTCAGGGCGGGAGGTAACGTGGACGGGTTTGTGAACGTGACCGGCAGCAAGGTTCAGATAGAGAATAACGGCGTGGTGAGGTGGATGGTGCCCATCATGGTGAAGAGCTCATGCGCAGTGGACGTCACCTACTTCCCGTATGACGACCAGAAGTGTCACCTCAGGTTCGGCTCCTGGATCTATGACGTCACTCAGGTCGATCTGCGTCTAATGAGCGACGAACCGGACATTGGTCAGTATGTCCAGAACAGCGAGTATGACTTGACCGCCGTCGGGTTGAGTCGAACTCTGGCTGACAGCAGCTGCTGCCCGGGGGATGGGACACACGCCATGGTCGACTGTCACGTCAGCGTCAAGCGGAAGTCTCTGTATTACGACTACATCGTCATAGCTCCTACCATCATGCTCTGCATCTTGACCCTGGTAAGCTTTCTACTTCCGTGTCACAAGGGAGAGAAGATCAACATAGGACTGACCGTGTTCCTCACCCTGTATGTGCTGCAGCTCCTCATAGCAGAGAACGTCCCGGACACAAACTCCACTCCTGTTCTAGGTAAAACCGGTTTGTTACTGTTACATGTTATAAACATGCAGTTTTTATACTTTGTTTTATTTACAGTAGCTATTTTTGGTTTTGCTCTCAGACTGCACCACACATATATTTAAAAAGAACATTTACAAAAAGTGTTTCAAATATAAAATGTCATTCATATCAGATGTCTGTACAACAACACGAACCAGCGCATATTATGTCTAACGCTTTAACAATTCAAACATAACCACAATTGAACTTTTCATGACCACTAACGACTTTCAATTGTGCAGTCTACTTTCTGTTAGACATCAGTTTGTATGATGATATGCCGAATCTGGCACTAACGTTTTTGAGTTGAATACAAAGTTGGTTTAATGATACATGTCATGTATCCAACAACAAAAGTGGCCTATATCTATTAATGTCTTTGTTTAAATTAATTTTTAAAACTTAATAGACCATCAATTTCCAACTGAAAAAGAAAATTTCAAGAAAAAGCATATTTAAAGAACAAACAATGTGTCTACTCAATCTTATATTTTCAAGAAATGTATATTTATAAGGAAATTAATAATTCCTATTGCTATACAACGATTTCCAATAAACTCAGATTTCCATTACCAGGAATCTTCCTGTTCATGGTTATGACGTTCAACTGCGTGTCTCTGATCATGGCCACCCTCGTGATGAACATCAAGAAGCGAGGGGAAGACAAACAGACACCAGATATTCCCAGATGGCTCTTCCTCCTCTGCCATAACGTTCTCAGCAAGATCGTTTTCACCAAATACGCCTGGGAAAACAGTGCTGAATCAGATGGACTCCAGTTCGAAACTGTGATTACCCCTAAACCGGAAGTGACGTCAGAGGAAGTGGAGGGCAATGATAACACGGCGCAAGGAGATGAGGTCGATCAGTCACCGGAAGAAGCGACGTGCACAACTGAGTTACTGGCCCCTAAGATAAATGATCGTCCACTTCCGAGGTCGAGGAGTAACAGGGTGATCAACAGAGATGGTCACATAGAGGTTATCAATAGGGAGCCTATCGGGGAAGTAGGATTCGGTTCAAGGAACACCGACGCTCGCTTCAGTGTTACTAGTGCCCAGTATCACGCTATCCAACTCAAACGTCAGTGGTTCTTTGTAGCTGAAGTCGTGGATAAATTTCTCTTTCTGATTTACATGATTTCAATGACGATTTCAATTGGCATGATTCTCATTGTCATACCAAAATATAAACTGTATTCTTAGGAATCGTGCTTTCACAGAGGGACAGAAATGAGCAATTCATGGAAGGGATAAATATTCTTTGATTGACTCTTATGTAAATACTTTCTTTTATGTAAAACGGGCCCTACGAATTATTGATATTATGGAACTTTTGAAATCTTTAGAATGTTTAGTACAAGGCATCCTGAATATATGCTGATGAAGGAATATTTTTGTTGGAGCAATACGTATACAGCACGTCTGTTCTCGATAGATATATTTATGTACATGTTTTGTCTTATAACAGTCTTCCGGTTGTGCTGGCCACAACGTTACCACGTCATTGAATAAACATTACAAAAACGTTGTGTATGCTTTTAGTTTTAGGATATTTTAGTTTCGTTTTCACCCATTAATAATATATCATGAATAATATCATGATATTTGGATGATGTTCTGGTTATTAAATATTTAAATCAGATGATATGAACTTCGGGTTAAAATACATTGGTAATCACAAGAAAACTGTAATGGAATTTAATGAATATCTATCAATGTCCTACTATTTTTAATGTAATGACGTACTGAGTACTATCATTAAAGTACCAGTGGAACTTGAAACTCACTGACATTTTCAGCGGAAAAAAGACATCATATTTGATCATTATAGCTCAGATTTTACTCTGAACTTGAACTCCAATAGATAATAAAAATCTGAACAAAGGTCCAATGGACTTCTTTTTAGCAATCAAGTACGCCCATTGAATAATTAAAATATAGTGTCCCTTCACGAATTTATCAACCGACAATAATAAGTATAAGCAAGAATGATTCTATCATTTCCTTCTGTGAGCTGTGGTTACTCTCTGAATTAAATGAAATAATTTACGAAGATTTTTAGTATTCCTGAAACAAATTAACCTTCTTACGAACTAGTGAATGAAAACTGTCAAATACGATGTGTGACATTAATATTTATAACTTTCGATTTCAACCTGATGTCTCATTTCCATATTTCATTGAACGAGGAAATCAATAGTCTTTGGTAATTGTCGCAAATATCTTCTCAGTGGGGGATTTCAGTAAACACTTCTCATTCAGAAATAGCGCAGAGCACAAGATACGACCTACCATGGCTAATATCCAGAGGAATTCTTCTAGCAACCCAAAAGAGTCCTTCTTCTCTTCATCTTTAACGACGAGAAAAATCCCGAAGCCCAAGGGACAGCACATTTCTATGCACAGTATAACTAAACCAAACGCGGTATTGGAGGTCTTTCTTTATTGTGTATTTTATGAACGGTCAGGAATTTTGAACGGGGTCGTATATCTAAGAATAGTTAAATCAGTTTGTGAACAAAGGAATGGCGAAGAGAAAAGCTTCATTATAGTTAATCAAGTTTAATCAAATGTAATTTTATATTGGTGTCAAAAATCATTCATGCAATGCGATCTAATACTTTTTACATAACGAATTGTTCATTTAAAAAAAATTCTTTCTACTATGAATTTTGTTACCCATATATCCATTCTGATATAGACAATATACATCAGTCGAAAGATAGTCATTTTCATCAAGTCAATTCTTACAAAACTGTCAATAGCAGAAACACACAGATGATTTCATGAAAGGCTTTTTTAGTCAGACTGTCTCTTTGCATTTTTGTTTTTACAACAACTTCATCTTAACAATGCACAACCTATGTTTGTAATACAATTACACATTAAAAAGGAGCTGAAAAACGTGCTATAATAAATCATTTCCCCCTAAAACATATATGTCTATATATGTCATATGTCATAACCAAACATGAACATAGCTTGGGGATAGATAGACTGCTCTATCCCCTTGATTACCGATCTTATAGACTGGTATGTTGAACTTCTTTGAGAGGCATTTAGAAGCTGGTGGATGAAGAACAAGTTATTGTGGATAGTCAACTTCTGTATTGCAGGTAATAACACGTTCTTCTTCTGGTATGTTGAAGCTATTCCTGTTTACGAGCAAGGAAACACAATGTACTAGAGTCAAGGAAACACAATGTACTAGAGCCAAGGAAACACAATGCACTAGAGCCAAGGAAACACAATGCACTAGTCAAGGAAACACAATGTACTAGTCAAGGAAACACAATGTACTAGAGTCAAGGAAACACAATGTACTAAAGTCAAGGACACACAATGTACTAGTCAAGGAAACACAATGTACTAGAGTCAAGAACACAATGTACTAGAGTCAAGGAAACACAATGTACTAGAGTGAAGGAAACACAATGTACAAGAGTCAAGGAAACACAATGTACTAGTCAAGGAGACACAATGTACTAGAGTCAAGGAAACACAATGTACTAGAGTCAAGGAAACATGATGTAGTAGTCAAGGAAAAACAATGTACTAGAGTCAAGGAAACACAATGTACTTGACGTAGAGTCAAGGAAACACAATGTACTAGAGTCAAGGAAACACCAAGGAAACACAATGTACTAGAGTCAAGGAAACACAATGTACTAGTCAAGGAAACACAATGTGCTAGAGTAGCTATGATATATTGAATACGTGTTACATGAAACATGATATCGTTGATGTACATTGTAGAGCATACCCTGGATGAAAAAATGGACACAAGACTGTCAAATTTAAAATATGTTCGTTTGTCTACATTTACGATGGTTTGCTGATATGTGAGACCTGATTGGTAAGTCTGCTATTTGAACGATAAGAGCATTTATTTTCATTATATCAATTGATATGTTCAACACAGGAACTATATTCTGTATTTCTTATTTATAAATGTTGGATACGAATCCAATTTTTTTCTGTATCAGTTTAAAAACAATCCTGGATTAGGTTCTCCACAATTTAAAAGTTTCATGTACGACTATCGTTTTATGGCGTGGCAATGTGAACCGAAAATGACATGTAAGTTGAGAGTTGATATCATTCTGTATATTCATGTATTTGTGTCTCATCTTGTAACGATAGATAAATTATGTTTCGTCAAGGACATTAACGAAGGAGTTGCATTATAAGCTCAAATGGTAATAAATATTGTGTACCAACGTTGACAAATGAATGTTTGATTGATAGATAGGGACCACAGAAGCCATGGCTTAGAACCGATTGACATCTTCTTCCCCAGACGAAAACGTATTGAAAGCTGGAACATTATGTACATACCAATTTACTTTAAAAGAACACTTTTTATCTTTTTCAGAAGCAAAAGTAATTAGATTTATTACCTTCTTACTAGCGACACATGGGTCACGCCCTTGAACCGCAGTTTGACTTTCTCCAAATGCAAAAGGCCTATAAAGTTGAAACCTAGTTCCTCTGCTGGCCGATGAGGAGTATGATTTATATATCATGTTGCTTTAATGATGACCATGTGACCATTTTATGAAATACAAAGTATAGATTGCCTGATGAGCAACAGTGCCAATGTCTCTATTTACTGTACACAGCACAGCCTTTACAGTTCATAATTGGTATTAATTTCTGAGAAACGTGAACGATGTTCACCAAACAGCATTCAACATTCCACTTGAAATTCAGCGCTATAAACCCTTTGAGAATCACCGATATGACATCGACAATTTAAACGGGCCTTGGAAAAGTTCATGGAAAATACTATCAAGACACTTGGCATGTTTAGTAATCTTGAGATGTTAGAAGGCAAATTTATCAAATGCGATTTAACAGGCAAAATTATATACCTACGAAAGAAATTACATGTAAAATTATGACTCATTGCTTGTTACAATTTATCTATCCTTTGTTTTATAAACAGAAATGAAAGCGTTGCAAAACACATGATACAGTAGTATGCATATACAGAAAAGTGCAAATTTTCAATAGCACTCTGCAACAAAAATGAAAGAATGTCTCTCCATTTTGACATTTTAGAAATTTTTCTCTTGAATCATTTGAGCTGCTTCTATATGAAGAGCTTAGTAAGAAACCATGGCTTGTTAATGAACTGTCAACTACGATGCATTTTAGTAATGTTTGTCACTTTAGCTTTCAACTTGATGGTCATTTGTGATATTTTATTTGACATGGAGATCGATCGCGATTGTGAAGTAACCCACAATACGCTTTGTGAGAGATTCAATTACAACGTCCAATTCTCAAATAGAGCTCTATCCTAAAATATGGTCCATCAATGAAACAACACCCGAAAGGAGTCTTCAAGAACTAATCTTTTCATTGCATCTTTAAGATTCCCCCACGGTAAAGAGATTCTCGATGCCTATTTTGAATTTGTGCCATAACATAAAACATCAAAGGTTAAGATCAAAGCAGTACTCATGTTAAATCTTGTCATCTTATGTAAACTGCATCGGCTAAACATGAACATTTTATATCTTAAAATACAGACAGTTCATGAAATAGTTTTCAACGCAATAATCATAGTAACAATTCAAATCAATATTGAATTATATATGTTAATGCGAAGGATAGTTCAATTGAAAACTCAACACAAGTAGCTGATACCCAGATAGCACACAGAAGGTGGCCCGCTGGTGGGCCAATAGATGCGTCTTCAGTGGCCCACGAGTGGTAGCCACCGGTGGGCCACCATCCGTTTGTCCAGCTGATAGCGGGTGGTTCAACCACGGCAAGCCACCAGTGGCAGTCAAGGGTAGGTCCACCGGTGGGCCACTGGTTGCAGGCCACAATTGATACTACTGTTAATTGATTAGGAAATGTATTGATTCTAAGGTGATTTGTGATTCTTTGCATTTCATGATGTTAAGAAATAAGTGATATTCCAATGACAACATAATATTTACTTCTAAGACTATTACGTTTTAATAGACTCAGTCTCCTCAGTGAGTTTGTTTGATGTCATATTATTACTTCCCTGTCATCTAAAAATGACCAACTTCACTGTGACCAGACCAAATGACCAGTGATGCATTCTTATTTTGCGATAATGTAATGATGACATGTTAATGTAGTTTGTAGTTACAACATGTGTTCCTTTAATGTATAGCCTCTGTTGTTGAAATAGCTTGTTTTTCAATTTTAAGAATTCATACATTTCCTGCCAATGAGCATAAAAAAGATGGAAATTAAGATTTATGCTACAGTCATTAGGACTAAACACAAATTTTACAAATCATAAAAGGTAAAGGTCAGGATGGATGTTAAATAATAGTTGTAGATAGGACTATATAGAAATGATTTAAGTATCAAGCATATACGGACACGGTAAAACTGTTTTCAACTTTGTCATAATATTTCATTATTGGCCAACTTAATTTCCATCCCTGGTTGACTATCATGTGATGAAAGATTTGATTACAGACAAAAAAAAACCAATTTAATATCATGTGACATTATTTATTTCACAATTTTAACTAGTCAAGTGTCAGAGCTGGAGGCATCAGCGTCAAGGATGGCTCTTGCTCTTGCAAGCTTCTGCAGCCTTTCTGTTTCCTTTTCTGTAACACAAACCAAAGAGATGCATTGAGAAAATTGAAAGAAAAAAGCAATCAATAGTGTTTTAAGAGCAAATAAATCACAAGTTAAAAAAGCAAAGTGAATAACAAAAAAGACATGTTAAATAACACAATGACTTAAACAACATTATGATGTAATGAATGATAACATTTTAAGGTAGATCCAAGAATATAGGGAACATGTGTGATTGTGGTTTGCTCATATGTAAATGTCAAGTATTATCTCTCCTTATGCTTAACAGCCTGTATTCATAATGGGATGCATAATCATATTTAACTTTAGATTATTTCCAAGATTTTTCCTATCATACCCTTTTTCTTTTCCGCTCGCCTCTTTCGGCCACCATTCCTGTCTCCTGAATTCTTAAGCCATAGTGCTATTAAAGCCTCCGCTTCAGCCGCTGTGATGTTGTGTCTTGTTGCCTCTATTTCAAGTAAAAACAAAAGTCCATTACAAAAACAAAAACAATGTCAGTGATAGAGAGTTATTTTTCACACAAAAATAAACATCACTCTGATGACTATTGTTTCTAACTGTCAGAAAATAAAATTAATTAAGCTGGGTTATGGAAAGATGTATTTGATCATGGGGCATTTTCAAGGTTTTGGGGTAATTTTCTGAATTCCAAATGGGCCATTGCCTTTAATATCAATAGTAAGATAAGAAATATATAATGGGCCATTATTTTATCCAATGTGCAAAATAGCCCATGGCCCCTGTCTTTCCTAATCACTGATAAAGCAATGCAACAGAAGTAAATTTTAAATTAAAAAAATTTCAGTCTGATTATATCAGACCATTTATCAAGGAGGTTATTAAATTCGAGATATAACTCAGTTGCAGTCTGACCCCCCAATTAATTACATGTTCTGACATAAGCAAAGCATTTGACAAACTTTCATTAACAGTAACTAGGGACAGGTAATCCAGCAACAACTTTTGAAATTTAAGATATGTTCGATCTAATTATGACTAGGTTTTGTTTTCGCTAAGTGAATTTTTAACAAATTGTTTTCCTGACAAGTTGTATTCTTCCCATATTTGTATCTAAAAAAACGTTTGTGGTTTAAATTAAGTTCTTTGTAAAAATAGATGTATTTATCATACCTTTTATTGCTGAAGTAATTTTCAGTGTTCTCATCCCCTGTCTCTTTAATGTTCCCTGGCCCGTCCAATTGTATTTCTGAGCCAGAGAGTTGTCGAACATAAGGGACATGATGCGGCCAATGGTGTGTTTGTTTGTCAGGCCCCCAAGGCTGCTAAGGTACTTGACCTGTTTTTTTTTCAAAGAGTGGTTCTCTTTAAGTTATGGTATCTACAGTAAAGCTAATGACACTTATGTTTGTAGTCTCAGTAGAAAACATGAAGTATTGTCCATTTTGATAACATAAAAGAAAAGTAATTTCTGACATTGATAGAGGTTATCATGAAAGTGAGTTTTGGGATAGTAACTATAAACATCAATTGTTTTTCGCAAGCCTTGGCTATCGATATAATAATTTACCATCCAAAACTGTCTTCCACAGGAGATATTGCCTGTGGAAGATAAAACGAAATCTCCTTCTTTAACAGTAGATTTTGAACGCTGCCCTGTGATCAGAAAATAAATGACTTAACAAACGTTCTATATTATCAGTAATGACATCACAATGTTATGACGTCATTAACACGATGACGTCACAATGATATGGCATCATTGTTTTAGTAGTTTTAGGGCTATGCAATGTTCAAAGATGTACAATTTTCATAAAAAAAATTATTTTGGATGATAAATAGAATCTCACCCAAGTGTCTTCTGATATCAAATATATCAAAACTCAGTGATAAAAATGAATAATTGGCAAACCTCTGATTTTGGTTACTTTTATCAACTTGTATATAATATAAACCATTGCAAATATTTTTACTTACCAAAGAACGGAATTTTGATCGGTCTTCAATCATTTTTTCAATGTTTGTAACATTTTCAATGGTGGTCATTGGAAAGTTGAAATCCTCAATGGGTTCTTCTGAGTTTCCATTTATGTCTGTCATCCGGTTGACCGCGAGCATGGTGTTCTTTGTCAACGTTTTGATTTGGATAGGTAGATTGAAGATCTTTTGATCCCTGAAACATACCGGTAGAAGTTGATGAAAAATGATTTAAATAATGTTCTAACCCAAGCGGGAAAGGATATTTCTGGTATTAATATTTTCATTACCTCTCAAATTGATCTACAGGCATGGGATCCGCCACACCAAGTCTCCTCTGATAGGCGTCACTCTCTAGGGCTGCTGCTGAAAATATTTGTATGATAAGTTACTGAAGTGAATTTATGAATTGGCGAAAGTTTTATAACCTATAATTATTGATGGTAGGTAAACATAACATTTGTATACAAAGTGTAATGGGTGATAGTTTGTCGACTAGATTGTGTGAATTGGTAAGTGTTGATGTCACATGTTTTTTATTCTGATAAATTTGTTAAAATTGAATTGAATGCCTTTGAGTGCATTCTATATAAGCCACAGTGAAGTTCTTCTAAAAACTTTTGGCAACTTACTGTTTTTTTCTTTTGATGATAGGTGATCTCATTGGCACTCTGGATAAAAACAAAGTATGCTCGTCAGAAAATGAAAACTCGGAGTTTAAAGGTAACATTTTGAGAAGTAACTCAGTAAACTTTAGTTGTCATCTGACAATAGGTTTTATAAGATGCTTGGCTTGAAAATGCCCTCTTAATAGTAATAGAATGAATTCAGGTTTCCTGTAATGATGATAATCTTATATTATATTTTAACTCCATCATTATTAAAGACTACCGAACAAAATATTGTAAAAAATGATTAATGAATCAATCACAGAAAAATAAAAAGTATTGATAATCATTACCGGTAGTTTACCGCTTTTATGCTTAAGTGACGAGGTTATCATTAATGTCTATATAGATTGATTAACAAATATTTAAAAAAAACAGTTGTAATACAATACACAAGGAATAAATTGTGATGTTTGGATGTTTCTATGGAAGACATTAAAGTGACACAGAGTATCTTTCTTAAAATTGTATTTGGTTTTGATAAGCTACAAATTATCTAATATGCTGATTTAAGTTCATATCTCATCACTGGACTTGCAAATATATCCATTTATGCATAATATCTCTAAAATGCTTGATTTTATGGAAAAATCAAGAATACATCTCAAATACGTTCAATATTCGAAATTATGCAATGCATCCAATCAATCTACATATTAGTTACAATATCTAATAAACACTATCGAATCGAATATATCTTCCTGTCAGCTTATGACAAGGTTTCAAAATTACGTTTGGCGAATTTCGCGCGCCACTCGAACCACATTGTCCGGTTTTCGATCAAAATCCCGACTTTGAATGACCGTTTTTTCGCTCTTATGTATTGATTGACCTTTAACTCGTTATTTTCAGTAACAGTTAGTGGTTCCAAATGTAATAACATCGATTTCAGAATTTGACATATGTGATCCTATCAACATACTCTGTGTCTCTTTAAACAAGACTCTTGTATTTAAAATATTGTGTGTTAATGCAATAACTTGCCTAAGTTATATTGATCCTATATATTGAGTCTGGCATTGATTTCAAATTCTGCAAGACCTTAATGTAGTTAAAGTCTTTTATCAAAGCAATTAGTTTAACACTCACTGTGTTTCATCAGGAAGGTCCATTTGGAAGGAAGTGCTCTGATCCTGAGAATCCTCAGAGAGGTCACTAACGCATCTGCAAAGATATCATATAATCCGGCATTATGTTTTTATTTAATATTCATTAGAGGAGAAAAATCCGGCATTATGTTTTTATTTAATATTCATTAGACCAAGTTGGACCATACACCTGGACAATTAACTTTTTGTGAATATATATATATATATATATATATGTGTGTGTCCTTTGTCTTATTTTATAACTAAGTAAGACAAAGGACCTTAAGGTCAAGGCAAATACTGTAAGTCAAACATTCAGGGTGACTTAAACAGTGATTAATCTACAAGTCAAAGGACTCGCTACCAAAAAGTGAGTCGCAGCAGATTTAAATGAGACCTTTAAAGGGGCAGTAGCACGTTTTTTAGGGGGAATATAAGGTGATGTCAGGAAAATGAAAATTAATGGTTTCAATTGAAAGACAATGTATTTAATCTAACTGGAGCAGTAATAATTCATATATATAATGTAAAGTTTAGCCATGCGATTCGTTTTTCTTATACAAAATGAATTAAAGGTGTTCACACAAAATGGCCGCCAATGGATTTTAGGTGTATTTCATATTGAAATATATTTAAAACAAGTCAGATTATCTCCCTTTACCATTAAGGTTTTATAATATTCTTTATTCCAGGAAGAGTTACTTCCCTTAGTTATATTTCTCCGGCTTTTAAGGAAGCAGCATGGCTGACGGCAGCGTCACGTCAAAACACGAAAACATTTAGTAGGCCTATTATTCGAGTGTTTTTGTTTGAAATCTCGGAATATGGATAAGAAAACGTTTGCTGCTATGGCTGGGCTTATGAAGACTGAGCAGGAAGGTACGGCCTTGTTCGATGTCGATGATTTCGTCGACAAATTGCGTCTACCATGTGCTGCTGCTGACGCTTTGAGGGAGGAAGGTTTTGCGACACATGAGGCTTTGCTTGGCATACAGGCTGAAGATTTTGACATTCTTAAATTGAAGACTGGTCATCGTCGTGCAATCGAGTCTGCTATAAGTGCAATGAAAACTAAAGAAGCGACCATGGCAGCTACGGGTGGCAAGCAGGGTGGAAAACCGGATCGATTCACCGGACCGAATCCCGTGGGAATTCTTGACCAGTTGTTGGGTCAAGCTAATGCAGATGACAAGCAGCAAGGTCGACGTGTTTCAGAGCGAATGGATTTGGATCCATCTGTTTATCTTCGGCGTGGTAAGGCAGCAGAAAGACCATTGCACATTGTTGACTTTTTACCTAAATTAGGGTTACATGCTGAAGATTGCGAGGAAGTTGAGTTAGGGGATGGCGTTACCATTAAACTAAATGAACAAAAGAAATCCAAGTTGGAAACTGTTAGCCCTGCCCAATGGATCTCTGCAAATGCTTGCATTATGGCCGAGTTAATACGTACTGACCAATTAAATGAGCATAGTAGTGTTGACTATCTGGCGTACACTGCTAAGATCGGCGAGTTGGCTTGTCGGTATACTTGGATATCGGTTCTCGCATATGATTGTGAATATTGGGAGAAACAGGCAGAATTCCAGTTTCGATGGGGTGCCGATGGTCAACATCTGACCACAGTGCGTCTCAAAGAGAGAGGCAGTACCGTGAATACTGCACCGAAAAAATTCCAAAGTAGTTTCAGAGGAGCGAGGCAGACTAAACCAGTTTGTTGGCAATTCAACAAAGGCAAGTGCTTTTACGGGACAAGATGTAACTATGACCATGTCTGCTCCTCGTGTGGTAAAGATCACCCACTGACAGATCACGACCAGTCAGGTCACTCGGGTGACAAGCCAGATAAAGAATAGGGAATACCTGTCACTCATCCAGTCGTCGCATCACCCTTTACTTCCGATTATCTAGCGTCCAAAAACTCTCGTTCATCGAAACTATCGATTTGGGAATCTGAATTAGAATGTGATACAGACAGAGAATACCTAATAAATGGCTTGGAATATGGTTTTAGAATTTCTGACTCTGATATTTGTCAACATAAAGCTATTTCACAAAACCATAAATCTGCAGTCAGCGTTGAAAATAAAGAACTTGTTGAAAAAGAAATTAAAAAGCAAATTGATCTGGGACATTATATCGTTTCTACTGATAGTCCTACAATAGTAAGTCCAATGGCTGCAATTCCGAAGGATATTTCCAGTGTTAGACTGATACATGATGGCAGTCGCCCTGTCGGTGAGGCAATGAATGATTACGCGACGTCTCCGCCGATCCAGTTTCAAACTTTACAAGATGCATGTGCTATGGCAAAGCCGGATTTCTACATGGCGAAAGTAGACATTAAATCTGCGTATAGATCAGTTGGAATACACCCGCTAGACTATAAATTGACAGGGTTACAGTGGATTTTTTCAAATGATAGTAACCCGACTTTGCTATTTGATTCACGCCTGCCTTTTGGATCTAGATTAGGACCAAGCGTGTTTCATCGTTTATCACAGTCGGTCAGAAGGATGATGCGCCGTCGTGGATTCAAATACCTTGTGGTATATATTGACGACTTTTTTATTTGTGCACCAACGTATGACGAGTGCAATTACGCACTCCACACTCTGCTCAACCTGCTTGGTCGTCTCGGGTTTGAGATAAGTTGGAGTAAGGTGGTTGGTCCATCGCAGAAAATAACCTTTCTAGGGGTAGATATAGATACACGTGAGTGTAGGATAAGTCTGGGAGAACAGAAACTGGATAAGATGAAAACAGAGTTAGCTAAGTTTGCTAACAGAAAAAGGGCTTCAAAAAGACAAATGCAGAGTTTAGCAGGATTATTGAACTGGGCATGTAATGTGGTACGGGGAGGCAGATTTTTTCTCCGTCGCATTTTAGACAACATAGGCGTGCTAAAACGTCAGTCTGATAAGACTGTATTAACTCATGGCTTCAAGAAAGATTTAGCTTGGTGGATGTCATATCTCGCAGTGTTCAATGGAACTGTTTATTACTGCACTTACGACAAAGTTCCGGTGCATGTCGATGCCAGTACGTACTACGGCAACAGGTATTTTCACACAGGGTGAGTGGCAGTACTCTCAGTGGGCAGCAGATTGGCCAGCAGCAGACGTTCTGCATATCAATTACAAAGAAGTTCTCGGATTGCTTCATGCAGGACGCCGATGGGCTAAACAGTGGTGCAATAAACTTGTGATTGTGTACACAGATAGTGTAGTAGCAAAGGCTATAATTAATAGAGGAAGGTGTAAACAGGAATTAGTAAACCAGAGCTTGAGGGAATTATTTTGGATGAGTGCAAAATATAACTTCACTATAAAAGCTATGCATATCCCAGGCAAGTTAAATGTAATCCCCGATACAATATCTCGTCTTCATGAAAGGGGAAAGTTTGATAAATTGTGCGTGTTACATGGAAGCTGGAGGAAGTCTTTCGTTTGTCCAATAGCATTGTGTCGTGAACTTATATCGTCCATGTCTGTCAGATCATTAGTTGCATTGTGTTGCAGATGGAACGGGTCAACAAAGACAGCTGATTACAGAGTTGTTTGAAGCAGTAGGACAGTAACGAGCATCAACATTTGCTGAAAATACAGTGCGGACTTATAAGACCCATTTCAACGCATATATGGAATTCTGCAACGCTATTGGACAACCACCAGTTCCAGTAAACCAGTGGCACGTGGTGCTGTATGCGGCATACTTGGCCAGGAGATTAAAGCCTAGTTCGGTAAGGCAGTATCTGAATATCATACGACTTCTACATCTTGAATGTGGATACGCTCACCCCTTTGAAGATAGTTGGTTGGTGAAATCAACGTAACGGGGTATCGCACGCGTTAAAGGATCTGAAATTAACAGGAAAACACCTGTTTCACCAACCATGTTGATCAAATTGTACGATGTGATGGATTTCAGTTGTCGCCTACATGTGAACTTTTGGGCTGCAATGTTACTCATGTTCTTTGGGATGTTCCGAAAATCAAATCTGTTCCCCAACAATGTTCAAAGTTTTGCTGAAGATAAGCATTTTACAAGAGATTGTTTTCAGTTGTGTAACGACGGATCGCTCCTTGTCACAGTCCAGTGGTCCAAAACGATTCAGTTCAAAGAGCGCAGGTTTGAAGTGAACTTGCCATGTATCTATCCTCACGTCTTGTGCCCTGTGAAGGCTATGATCAATTTGCTTCGCAAAAATAAGAGCGTTGATGCCAAACCAGTGTTTTATGCAAGAGTAGGTGCCAGGGATGCCATCATGACATCTTCTAGTTTCAGTTCTAGCCTGTGTCAAGTGCTCAAGAAAGCTGGCATAACTGAAAACATAACGAGTCACAGCTTTCGCAGAGGGGGTGCAACATGGGCGTTAAGCTGTGGGGTACCGGGAGAGATAGTCAAGCTCATGGGAGATTGGAAAAGTTCTGCATATCTCGCATATGTTGACCAAATCCCCTCCAATGTGGTAACTTACTACAGAAACGTTTTGTGTCAAAACTTGCCCAGTGCATCATTGTGAAAAGTACTATGAGTACCGGCATTAGCACTATTATTCAAACCTTTTCCATGTATTTCACTTTTGTTTTCCAATAATGATTTTTTTTTTCACACTGTTTGGGTCTAAGAGTGGTCTTTTTGGGGGGATTTCTCTAACTTGTAACCGTCATGTAATTTCTTGTAATAAATGAGACCCTCTTATTCTCCAAACAGTGTGTCATGTTTTTCTATTCATTGACGTTAAGGTTTAAGTGTATTTCATATTGAAATATATTTAAAACAAGTCAGATTATCTCCCTTTACCTTTAAGGTTTTATAATATTCTTTATTCCAGGAAGAGTTACTTCCCTTAGTTATATTTCTCCGGCTTTTAAGGAAGCAGCATGGCTGACGGCAGCGTCACGTCAAAACACGAAACCCACCACCGCCCCTTACGCCACCTTTACTTTCTCATGTTTCGGAGTTTTAATTCAATATTACTCTAACTTTTTGGCATTGGCATAAGCCTTTTAATGTATGCTAGCTACAATGAGGGTTTCCTGTGTTTCTATATGTTAATGTTTTGTGTACGAGTTGGGGGATTTCTCTAACTTGTAACCGTCATGTAATTTCTTGTAATAAATGAGACCCTCTTATTCTCCAAACAGTGTGTCATGTTTTTCTATTCATTGACGTTAAGGTTTAACTGAATGTTCATACTTTGTTCTCTGACTATGAAAGATTGGCTTGTGTAATGAGATTTTTGACACTATCAAATTAACACATTTAGCAATAACGTACAATTATATGGGAAAAATTTTAAATCTGAAATTATCAAAAAACGTGCTACTGCCCCTTTTATAAGTAAGCAAATAGTACAAAAAAACCTTTGCATCACAGGACTCACAGCTTAAATTTCTATGAGTCCTTTCAAATTTTTTTGAGTTTTTGAAGCAGGACTCGAAGGTAAATTTATCACTGCTTAAATATTGAAGAAGACCATTTTTCACATTTATCGAGTGTTTTTCATGCATATTAATAGAAGTAGCTAATTATCAGCAGTTAAAAAATAAAACTTTGGAGTCATAACAAAATAACTAAAACAGTAATTAAGACAGAGAAATTATATATCATCAATTCACCGTCACAGTCATTGCCCTGTTCATTTGAATGTATCAATGCGCGCATCTGAAAACAACGTCAACTATCAACAAAGTATTATGATGCATTTTTTACGAATAATGATAACCTCTATATTTGCACATGGTGAGAGTACCAACTCACCTTTCAACATTAGCAAGAGGCAATTCCAAAGAGGGTATGACAGGGACACCTGGCTGACTCTTCTTTCTGCACTTGTCCTCTTCATTGCTATTTACCCTATTTTGTCAAAAGAAAAATAGGTATGAATTTCATGCCGTGGTTATGATAGTTATAATCGTTACCTCAGGTTAAGGTACCTTAAATGTTCCATAGTTAGTAGTTATTTCATGAAATCATGTAATACATGTATCTATAAACAGGAACACGGATATAGCGAATTAAATTCTTTAGTCCCTTGGAGTTCGTTATATCCGAGTTCTACTGTATATATATGTTTCAATTGTTTCCATATTTTTCCTTACCTTTAAACAATGTCAATTTCTTGAGAAGGGCTGTCTACCACCCTATATTTTTCTGGTTTGCGCCTGCATTTGAAAACAAAATAGAGATAACTTAAACAAAAATATTGCATGGTTTGATTTCATTTGAATTCAAAATAAAAATCACATTATAGATATATAAAATGCTCTTAGGCTTTGTCTTAATTAAATATAGGATTTCTGAAGAGAAAGTTATTCAGGATACACCTTATCTACTAAAGGTTTCTAATTTTGTAAAAAGAAGAGTGTATTCAGAATATTTGATCTAGCTTAGTTAGTAGAATCAGTAAAAGTGTGTGGTTACCCACAATTTAAGTCTTCATTATCATTTCACTTATTAATTTATGAAAGAAATATTGCTCTTGAATCTGTAAGAAGTACCTTTTCCTTGTTGAAGATTCAATATCTGTTGTATCTACATCTGCTGACATATTTTCTGCCAACTTTCGGCATTTCCCCCTCGCGTGTTGGTAGTCACCTGAAATATTATTGAATAAATTATATTATAATTGATTTATTTTTGAAAGGATGACACTTAAAGGATAAGTTTTCCTATTATTTAAATTTGATAATATTTGATAGGGATTGGCCGCCGCCGCCGCCGCAATCATACTAATGGCTATAACTTTTCTTCTAAGCTTTCCAGAACTTGTATTCATAACTTACTGCTTATACCTCGGGGGAACGATTTTGACATGTTCACTTTCAAGGTCAAAGGTCAAGGTCACGAGCTATAAAATCACTAAAAAATTCCTTGTAAACGCGATAACTTGAAAAGTTTTTGTGCTATGAAGCTCTAACTTGGTATGTATCATCCTTGGAAGAGTAAAAATTTTTGAAAAGGTTTTCGCTACAATCTGTCCAAGGTCAAGGTCACTACTTTAGCATGGTTTTGCGAAAATGCTTTATTTTAACAATGAACACTTTTAATCAATAGATGATTGTTATCCTCAAAGAAAAGTGTTCATTGATTGTGTAACCTTGAAGGTTAACGGTCAAGGTCATGAGATTTGTGTTTTTGCAATGTACAACTAATTTGGATATAACTTAATCCCATTCAGCTTTTCAGAACTCATGAACATGTATAAGTGTCTACACCTCTGGAGAATTACAATGACATGTTCACTTTCAAGGTCAAAGGTCAAGGTCAAGAGCTATAAAATCACTAAAAAGTCCTTGTAAACGCGATAACTTGAAAAGTTTGTGTGCTATGAAGCTCTAACTTGGTATGCATCATCCTTGGAAGAGTTAAAAAAATTTGAAAAGGTTTTCGCTACAATCTATCCAAGGTCAAGGTCACAGCAAGGTCACTACTTTAGCATGGTTTTGCGAAAATGCTTTATTTTAACAATGAACACTTTTAATCAATAGATGATTGTTATCCTCAATGAAAAGTGTTCACTGATTGTGTAACCTTGAAGGTTAAAGGTCAAGGTCATGAGATTTGTGTTATTGCAATGTGCAACTAATTTGGATATAACTTAATCCCATAAAGCTTTTCAGAACTCATGAACTTGTATAAGTTTCTACACCTCTGGGGAATTACAATGACATGTTCACTTTCGAGGTCAAAGGTCAAGGTCACAGCAAGGTCAACATATATTGAGAAAATGGATTATTTTAACTTTTAACACTTTAATTCGTTACATTAATGTTATATTCAAAGAGATGTATTCATTGATTGCGTGACCTTGAGTGTCAAAAGTCAAGGTCACAAGAAAATGCCCAATATGCTGAGGCTTGTAGAAGGCGGAACAGGGTAAGGCGAAACCCCAAGTTTCGGGGCTGCTCTGCTTTTGCGGTGTCTCGCAAACGCTAATCTAGTATTAGCAGGGTTTTATTTGAATTATTGGAGATATAAGAGTATGATAAATTTTGAACATATCAATTTTATGAGGAAAAATAGTTAAATCTCATACTCACTGCACTCAAAACAAGGTTATTGGATAATCTCCCCATTCTGCATCCGGCTCTATTGTCTGGTCAATAGCTCTCCTTAAGGACAGACCTTTAATGCATTGCCATGTATCCAACCTCTATTTCCTCTCCCTCAAAAAGGACCATGGAGAACATTGCACAAGGTTGATAATCTGTAATAATGACAAAATTTGACAGTCCTTGGCGAAACCTTAATAATGGACAAACTTGATATTTAAGTGACATTGCATAATCTTCCTCAGAATTAAGTTTTCCCTAAATGATTTTAGAACCTAACCTCACTTTAAACAGAATGTAAAATATTTATAAATATTTTTATATCTATCATATATGAAAAAACAGTACGTACAATCATTTCAAAATTAATGGTCCAATCTAGGGGTACCTGATATTAACAACTAGTAGTATCCCCTTTCTTTTCTTCATTTCAATTAAGGGCATGACAAGTATCATAAAAACAACTACTATCTATTTGGTCGGCAAAGAATGCTTCAATTTCAGAAAATAAACATCGCTAATGTTGCAAGCCCCCCTTCCCCTTTAAATATGGCTTAGGCTTGATGACTTTGGAGAACCATTGTTCTGTTTCAAATAATTTAAATTTGTCAGAATGAACTTTGTTGTAAGACATTATTTGAAGATATGGACATGGTGGATGAATTACAGTAATTAAAGCCCTCCTTTACTTTAAAATGTTCATTTGAAGTGAATAAATGTATACAATTTTCAGCAAGGGTGGACACTGGACAATGGTAATTATTACTATTTGAAGACTATTAAGTATACAAAAAAAAAACTCTTTATAATTTTAAAAAGACTGTCCTGAAGGTCTTTTCATAGTACAAACAATTTTTTGAACAATCTGAGCAAAAATGTGACTGGAGGAATTATTCAAATATGCTAAAATTCACACATTTTGTGAAAGTGGTTCTCTGGACTGTAGATTAATCACCAATAAATATCAGACAAACGGACACGCATAGCTCTGAAATATGTAAGGAACTACAACTACAACCACTTCAGATTTATAATAAGAAGCAACAATAATATACTACTCAATAAAATTTAAGGAACACCATCAATAAGGCCAGTAGATCACACAATACAAGAGTGCAACATTCTTAACTTGGAAAATCAGATATCATGTTAAGCAGAGTGGATTATTTTGGTCATTCTTTGCTATTTGGAGCCTTTGCAATGGTACCTCTCAAAGTTTTATGGGAAAAAAAGCCAAACATTTCTCCCAGGAACTCCTCCAGGAACCACACTGTAGTATACAAATGTTCCTTAGATTCCATTGAGTAGAATATAAAAACTTGAGACAATGTAAATAAATTTTATTTTCAAAACTCACAAGATTTTGACTGATTTAAAAATAAAAATGTAATTCAAATAATAATGGTAGAAGTTTGAGGTTATGTTAACTTTTGCAAATGTCAAAATTTTCAAAATTAGACAGTACTTGCAAATATTAATTTACATAAGTGTGATTTGAACAATGTCTGACCATTTGTTAATTTAGCACTAACGTGTCCTAAACTAAAACATGGAAATAGACACAAATGCATCTTTCAGGGGCAAAAGAACAACCTTTCTGTCTATATCTTTTGTCTGGAAGACATGTAATTGTTCCGACAGGTCACTAACAATAGACACATTAATTTTTTGAGAATCAAATGGATAGATATAGAGATGTTGTCGATGACAAAACTTTTGACAGACACAAAACCTTGACTTGTCTATACAAATGATATTTTTCACAATGTATGTGTTCTCTCCAACCAGTATTGTGTTATCTGGGATTGTTATTGAGAGCATAAATTTTGGCATGTGAATTTGTTCGAATTGACTGCAAGGCACTGAAATAGAGCTGAGAGGTCCTCTTGAATGACTTTTTTTGCAATAATTTGCATTTTGTGTTTTTTCAGATTCCAGATGCATTCTTTCAGGGAGTCTGCGCACAACTTGCTCAAGGGGAAATTTCGGTTTCCTCACCAATTTCTTCAGAACCTGAAGATAGTTTTCGAAAGGAAAACTGGAGAAGTCATGTATTGGTCCAAACTGACTTGCCATCCTTGGAAGATGAATCAATGCATGCACATTATAGATGATCATTTCTTTACCATAAAGTTCTCCAAAATGTTTAACAAAACATTTGAAAACTGTTTCTACATGGTCTGAGCATTGTGAATATAATTTTTCATGGCACAACATGTGAACTCCAGCGGAAAGCATCATGAAATTCTTATAAACAATTTCTGATACAATTCCCCTTAAGGCAACAGGTCCTGTGTACAAAAGGAATGTTCTTAATTCTGTTGCCTTCCAACGATCAATATCCACAAGTTTTCTTCCTTTTCTTGTAAATTCTCTTAGTAAGAAAGAGCCAAAGGCTATAAGAACATTTGAAAGTGCTCTGCGTGCTGCACCTCCAATGCGTACATGTAATGGTCCACTGATCCATAAGTAAATTAACTTTTTGACAATCCCTAAACAGATCAAATGCATATAGTCTAAAGGGAACTGTGTGACCATTCCACAATCTAATTCCCTCAAACGAGAATCTCCCCTATGATGTCCTTCATAATGCATTTCATCAAATGCAAAATCGGTTCTCAGTCTTGCATTTGTTTCTGGAAATGTCATCCAATGCATGTAGTAGTGCCCCCGCTGTTCACAAAAGTCACAGCCATAGTAGCCACTATGACCTTTGGTGCATTTGATAAACGATCGCGCTGGAGTGTCACAAACAAAGTTTTCAATTGATACTTTGACTTTTTTGTTGTCATAAGAGATGCCATTTTCAGAAATACCTTTCATCTCATCAATGAAAAACTGAAGGTACTCATTGGCATCTGCAGGTTTTGATGACCCAACCGACAAACCTATGACAAATGGTTCTGGATTCTTCTCCTGCCGAATCAATCCCAATATCGGCCAAAATGAGTCAGTTGTGCTTTTGAAAAGTGGTAACCCGTCAATATTCACCTGAAGGCGTAGTGCATCATGTTCACACAAGTATGGCAAATGAGAAATTTTAAGAGCAATGCCATTTTCAATTCCGAAATGGTGATATTTACCCCCAGCAACATTTACAATATCATATTGTCTCTTGGTGTGAAGCAATGTCCTTGCATCTTTTGGAATCAAAGGGAAGAAGGGCTTAAGTAATGATAACAAGCTATTTGCATGAGCTATAGGTGTTCCGGTCGTTACAATCCAATCCCTAAGTTTATCAGAAAATTCTTCTGCTTCATCAGGTGAATCGTCATTGCTACTGTCACCAGAATCACTACTATTACTATGGACCTCTCCATATGACTAATCACTACTGGATTCAACACTTACAGGATGCTCATCATGAGAGTCAACTTCTATGTCGTTATCACTGTCCATAAAACTGTCAGTGTCATGAATTTCATCATTACAGTTATCTGTACAATTTGTTCTTGATTGTTCTTGTAAATCATGAACAATTTCCCGAGCCTTTGCAGCTGCTTGCCTACGAATTGTCCTTTCAGACACTATCTTGTCACCTTCATTCATCCCTTCCTTACATCTGCAATTTAAATATGAATTATATATCCACTTCCTCTGTTATAAAGCTATTCATACCAAATCATAAGAATTTAAAAAGATATAAACTAGTGTTGCTTTTAATTTAATTGATTGGATATTGTCAGAGATGGATACAGCCAATTTCATCTTCTTGTAAAGTTAGTGACTCTGTGGGGAGGGAACAATTTTTGCCACCTAAAAGAATTTTTTTTATAAAGCCTGACGAGCTACAGAGCCAATGGCTCTACTTTTTAACAAGTTATGAAATATTGGCGAACAAGTAGGCGCTTAGGGTTAAAAAAATTCAATTTGATAAACCATTTTTGTAAGCATTTTTTTTATCCTATGTCCTCTTTCAGTTTAAAAATGATAAAATTGATCCTATATACATAAAGAACAATTTTGTAATTTGTCATTTAAGAAAATATGGATTAAAAATGGACTAACAATGATTATTGATATGATAACATTGTTTTATTGAATTGATTTTTTTAAGTAAGTTTAATCAAATTATGCTCAACAGTGATTTGAGAAGAGCAGATTCCTTTGTATCAATGAATATTTGTGAAGTGTCATTTAAGAAAATGCAATGTTCTTTAGATCAATCTTCTTCATCAAAACAGTGTTATGTAAACCTTAGATTGAGATAAGAATGATGCAATCTACACATGTGTCATATGTAATGGACCTTACTTGACCAACAGGGACATGTATCTCTTAAATACAGCGTTAGAAAGACATGTATACTTATCTATAGTATTAGGGTAGGGTCTATGAGTAAACATGTCTTTCTAACGCTGCCCTTCCTAATCCCTGCCTATCTCCTATCATCTTATTCAAGTGTGTATTAACTATAAAATATATAAATTAAAAAAAATCGTTATAAAATCGTTATATTTAAAAAAAAGCTAATTTGTATGAATTTACTTCATATTAATTTCAAGCTTTTTTTCTGAATTAGTTTATTCCTGTACTGCAATGCCTTAATAGAAAAAACATGAACTTAAGTATCATATTCTAAAATGATCTTTATTCTATTTAAGACATATTTTTCATCAAAATAACACCAATTTAGCATTTTCTTAATATATCGATATTTCGTATATAACCTCCTTAACCTTTACTTTCAGGAACGTCTACATATTTTACGAGAGCTTCAAATAAGTATTTTCAGATTGACTAGTCAAATTCATCTTATTTATAAATGCCTGCCACAATAATATGTATCTTCTTGTCAGAATAACAGCCGTTAAATTCCACATAAAGTCGGCATCGATCAGTGCAAAGTTTGGAACAAATATTCAACCATGAGAAGTGTTGTTCTAACTAGACTAAGCGTTCTGTCTTTTGGGAATTCTGTCTTTTGAGACGATACCCTTCCATCACGGGTCCGATCAAAAACACCAGTTCATTAAAGTCATACAAAAGAAGTTCTAATCTATTGAATTAATATGTGTAAAGATGGTATTGTTACACGTAATATTATATGAAGCAAAGGCCTTGTTTCAGTGCTAATATAGTCGTTGGAAGACATGTGTACTACGCCATTATTATCTTCAGTCTACCGTTAAAAAGACTTTTTCGAATGTGGCTCATTTGTGCATGGGAATTATTCTTAGCTACATGCAATTCATTATTTCAATGCCTGTAGTAATTGCATATTTAGTGTGAACTTGATATATTTTGTTTTCTTTCTTGGGATAAAATAGTGTTTTTTTCAAGTTTTTAAATGCTTTATTTGATGTTGACAAGCGAAATAAAACAGTGAGAAGTTAGTCACAAACTGACAATATTCCTAGCAAGTTAATCGTCATCAAATTTTTTCTATTCTCACATACCAGATGTCAGTGGAAAATATAACATGGATCCTACAATCAAATTGTCGAATGTCCTTCCCTGAACTTCTGAACTTCTGCGTATCTTTACCAATCAGCATTGTATGTTCGATCCAATGCGGGAATACAAAACATATTCGTCACTTCACGTTATTTCCATAGATTAACATGTTAATTGAGCTTTGCACAACTAAGATTTTTGACCTAATATTTATTACCTGCTAAAACACGCAAGTTGACCACAAGCTAACACCAGTGGCAAACCGCCTACGATATGACACCTGCCAGCCACCGGTGGCAAGCCACTAGCTATCTGCCACCAGTGGCCCACTACATGGTGTGTTATCTGGGTATATCAAAAATTAAAATGTGTACAGTTTAAAAAACTTATAAGAGCTTGATGGTTTGCCTAAAGATGAACTGTGGAGCGGAAAGCTAAGTGGCAATTGATAAAATTTTGCCCATAATCTTGCTAAGAAATTATCGTTATACATTTGAATTCACTTTAATTTCTCTATGAAATCGCAGCACGTATAGCTTTTACCTATTGTTGAACGAGAGAACTACCAGATGTTAAGAAGGCAACATGAACATACCACTATACCCTATTCAATCAGTTGACACTAATTATATCCTGAAGTGATGTATCGTCTTCTTAACAAGAAGGGACCTTTCCAATTATGTCAAGGCTACCATAGATTCAATTTCTATCAGAAAAATCGATTGTTATTTGAAACACATACCTTATCACGATCTGTATTATTTTTACACATGTAAACTGCATCAATCAAAGGAAAAATTGAACATCTTTTCTAAAAATATATTAGAAAAAAAAGCAAATGTATTCCTTTTATATTTTGGTTGATTTATGCAGTTTTGTCTTATTGTGACCTAAAGCTTTTTAATAAAATCTGTCTAGGTTCTGGAAGTAAGTTTAAATAATCCTTTTCCTTTGATTAGGACGTAAGCTATATAAGCTATAAATATGATTCATACTTATAATGCATGAAAGTAAATGCTGTACTTAGAATATATGTGTACTCATTCCCATAGTTTAATACCATATATCTACATGATCTCTCCTTGATATGTTTCCTGAATGTTGTGAATACTGTGATTAATAACTCAATGAGATGGGGATATGAAGATTGCTTTAAACTTAACTAATGATGTAAAGTTATTTATCTATGAAGCAATATCTGCAACAGAACTTACTAACAGCCACAATGACGGTTTATAATGTTTTCACGTATTGTATGTACATGTTTTGTTTATCATATTTGCACGTTTTCATTATTATTGATCTTTTTCTTCTAGAGGAGAAGTTTGTGAACTTCCTTCAAATTGATTGATTATTTCGAATATATCATCGGCCATAACCATATTCTATTGGATCGCAGGAAGAATCCTCAAATGATAAGTAAGCATGTTTTGTTTATGAAATGAAGTCATCATGACAAGGTCACCTACTTTTCCAATTTATGATCCATCAGATCGCATAAGGACGAAATCTTGAAGCACATTTCTTTGCTGCCTACTTAATGACACCAAGACCGGCTGGTACCCTTGAGAGAGGGGATTAGTATGTGTGTCATTCTATGAACATCAATAGTTCAATAGCAATCAATTCACGCAATTCTTCTTGCATAACTGTCTACGTGGCAAAAATAAAAAATGTATGCAGTCATGCGCATAATCAAATGTTAAAACTTAACATTATTATTCAGGACTGAAATCAAATGACTACAATGCATAACACAATACATATCAGGATAGGACTATTGTTAACAGCCTTTAAAATACTGAGTAACCATACCGAGTTCTCCATTCTAACATGTCATAAAATTCTTATCGCCTCCCATTAAAGCAGGCTTCACACTGTCAGAGGGGAACGCCAAATGTATAATGTGCAGTTTCACAAAGGATCGTAAGCAACAGGCCATTTGTAAACACATATTAAACCATCTTTTGACTGCTTGAAGAGTATTTTGAGATTCAGCGGCAATAAAGGTGAAATGAGCAAATTGTTTATCATGTCATTTTGTAGTGCATCCATGTCTTCATCCCACCTTTGGCACGATATTCAAGAGACCGTTGTGTGTATTGTCTTACTCTATGAATGAGTATGGTTATATCATTTTATTATCTTTGCATGTAGAACTCCCCCATTTAATGATAATTAGATGATGGTTATACGATGACCTTATTTGAAGATGAAGACACGTTTACACCACAACAATGAGTAGCATATTTATTAACATGCCAAACATAATAGCTCAAGCACAAAACCTTTGCAGGAATAACTCTAGGGCCTACGGCCCACGGGTTTCCCCTCACCCCTCATGTTTACATTTCAATAAAACCCTAGGGACAGGTTAATATCCTTTACATAGTAGTCATGTTATTACGTTGTGCTGCCACTGTGCTGAGTTCTTGCAGACGTTGTAAAGGACACGATGAATAGAATCATGTCAATCAGGGAACCCTGACTGATTAAAAAATGATGTTTACAGAACAGAACAGAACAGAACAGAAGTTTATTGTATTTCGGGGCCAGGAGGCCTAGAGTACATTTACAGATATATATGAGTTGACAATAACATCACTAGAGCGCTATCTTAACTTAAATACCTTATACAGGTAGGTGGCTAAGCGGAGCAACAAATTTGTATTGGTTGTTGATAACAATGAAATGAAGTGTTTAGTACATGGATGGTTATAGTAATACTTAGGTAAATACTGTTCACGGATTTGAGCATAAAACGGACATAAGAACAAAACATGATATTCATCTTCTTCACCTTCTCCGCAATACGGACATATCAAATCAGCAGGATTAAGAATCTGAACATGTTTGTATTTTGTACTTTTAAAATTATTGGAACAGCATCTAAACTTAGTGAGAGCTCTTCTTAATTGTACAGATGTTATACAGGTCAAATATCTTTCAGTATTAAGCTGAGATTTAAAGGTACAATAAGTAGATAACAGTGAAGAAAAACTTACATCTTGATTCCAGTTTTGCTTGTACATGTCTAATGCACGTTGTTTAAATTCTGACATAAATAATTTATTATTACCAACTTCTTGACAAATCCATACAAACCCAAAGCCATAAGAAAATAAAAACATTCTAACTGCTGATGCCCAGTTACTGTAACCTATATCATCATGTTGTTTCATAAGCAAAAAACAATGTTTGACATATCTATTATAATCCATACTGACTATCTTTAACCAATAACTTACAACCCTTAACTGTTGATTGATAAACAAAGGGTGGCGTCCACATTCGCCCAAAGCTGCCAAGTTGCTTGTGCGATAACCAACTCTTAAAATATATTTACAAAATTTTGTGTGGATAACTTCTATGGATTTTCTTTCAATAGTTCCCCAAATTTCCGTACCATACATTAAAATTGGTTGGATTTTCCTATCGAAAATATCAAAACATGTGTTAACATCTAAATTTTCATATCTATGTATCATTCTTTTAACAGGTACTAAGGCTTTCTCTGCCTGTTTGGCCAAATTTTGACAAGCAACGGTAAACATATTTCTACATGAAAAGATAATACCCAAATACTTATAATATGAAACGACCTCTATAGACTGCCCTGCGTAAAGCCATTTTTCAAATTTAGATAACTTCCCTCCCTTTTTAAAAACAATTATTTTAGTTTTATCTAAATTTACTGTTAATCCCCATTTTATACAATATTCTTCTAAAATATCTATTTTTCTCTGTAGGTTGATGACAGTATCACCAAACATAATTATGTCATCAGCAAACAAAAGCAAACATATTTCTTCAATATCAGTATCAACGAAAATACCTCGTGTGTCCGTTCGAACAATAGTTGTAGCTAATTCTTCAATATACATCAAAAACAGAATTGGAGACAACATACATCCTTGTCTAACTCCTCGGGAAGATGAAAACATTTCTGTAAACTGACATGGCGAGGATCGCACACACGCTTTAACATTTGAATAAATACTTTCCAATAATCTATATATTTTACCATGTATTCCTTTTCTTAGTAATTGAAAGAGAAGCTTAGTTCTATCAACATAATCAAAAGCTTTTTTGAAATCTATGAAAATACAATATAGCTTACCCTTTTTTTTCCTCAGATACTTATATGCTAATGTATTCAATATAAACATGTTGTCCACTGTAGAATATCCATCTCTGAAACCAGCTTGTGCTTCTGATATAACAGAATGTAATTCTAACCAAAATTTTAGTCTTGAATTAATAATAGAGGTAAAAGCTTTGCCTAACATATCCAGAAGTGTAATCCCCCTGTAATTATCCGGATTTCCTTTACTTCCATTTTTGAATAATGGTATAATCACTCCTTGATTCCAAGCGTCGGGGAACTGCCCTGTTCTGAGAATATTATTAAACAATATTACCAAATATGGAGATAGAGTATCACAAATAACCTTTATTGCTTCGGCAGGAATTCCATCTGGTCCAGCAGATTTACCATTTTTTAAATTTTTAATAGATCTTTTTATTTCCTCTTCTGTTATTGTATCGCCCAAAATATCATCACTTTCAGCACAATCCTCACACACCAATGCATTGTGGTCAGATAAATAATCCTCAACATGTTTATCGAAAGAGCTTCCTAACTCAACTTCAGGGTTTAAAAGGGTTTTGAAATAATTATACCAATCGCCTACAGAGATGGAACAATCAGCTTGGGCTTTACCAGACCACAAAGATTTCAAGAGTTTCCAAAACACTTTACAGTCCTTATTTTTAGCAGCCTCGATAACATCGTTAACAATTTTACGATCATATTCTTTCTTCTTTTGTTTACAAATAGATTGAAAACAATGTTTACATTCAACATAATTTTTACAGTCATCAACAGAATCAGATTTTCTAAAAATATTCAAAAGTTTATATTTATCACGCTTCAGCCGGCGACATTCGTCGTCAAACCACTTTGGCTGCACTAGGCGACTGCCTTGCGGTTTTATAATATCTCTCTTACGATTAAAGTCAAGGTCACTGAAAGCAGAAACAAATAATTGGTGTAAATAAGATACACATTTATTTACATCCTCAGAGTTTTCTTCAAAGAAGGCCTTGCACGATATAAGATTGTCCGCTAACGACAGTGTAAAGGCACATTGTTTGTTGTGATCCCACACGAAGCGATCACGGCTGACAGTTGGGGTCCGGGCTGCACGTGATTCACGAACGTTGTTAATTTCATTTGGCACAGATAGTAAGGTGTCGATAGGCATATGGTCTGACAAAACTTCCGGTATAACATGAAATGTCTGAATATAATGAAAAATGTCGGTAGATACTACACAGTAATCAATCACACTACAACCCTGTGCACCCACGAACGTGAATTCACCAAGTTTATCTCCATCCAATCTGCCGTTAGTGACATGTAGATCCAGTTTTGTACATACATCCAAAAATTGTTTACCATAACTGTTAACAACTAAATCTTTTGATGATCTATCCATATTGAATGAATCGACCTTATAGCAGCTTTCTTCAAATGGTAAATATTTATCATCATCACACAATATGTAGTCTTGTAATGTACCAATTCTAGAGTTAAAATCACCTTTCAAGATAAAATTACAGTTATTGTATTCATTCAGCAACTCGAACAAGTGCATTTCTAAATTTTCAATACCCGAAGATTGGTCTTTTTCCGTTGTTGGAATATACACAAAACCTAGCAAAAGATTCTCGTGGCACTTGAACAGATCTGTGACATTAAAGAAAACACAGTCGTCCCAACTACTATGAATTCTATTGATATGTGATAAAATGTCCTCCTTAACATAAACAGCAATACCACCGCTATATCTCCCAAAATTTGTTGTTTTATCTCTAACACGTTGAAAACACTTGTAGCCAGGTATAAGATCAACAAAGTCTCCTTCATTCTTAGCCCATGTTTCTACAAAAGCAAATATATCTGACATTGTCACCAAATTTTCGATAACACTAAATGCATTAGTAATCTTAGAATATAACCCATTTACGTTCCAACAAATAAATCTAAGATTGTCACTGATGTTTGATTTAAAGTCTCTATATCCAGTTTTAGGGAGATTTGGTGGTCTACTACAGTTCTTTAGCGGCTGATATTTACCTTTTGCTTTTTGTTGTTGTATTCGTTGTTTACTTATTTGTTGATTTGCTGCTGCACATTGGTTTGGATCTAAAGTTTGAGTTTTCCCTGTTGTACTTGTTTCGTTGAATGTTGGTTGCTCCATGCAGCAAGTCGAACCTCGGCCTGCATGTTATCTGTGTGTACTTTTCTCCTGGTCCCCTGTATTCCTGTCTGTACTCGCCGTGTCCTCTCTGTTCGTCGCCCAGGGTGAGGAGGAACCGTTAGCCGAGTTCCCTTCTGTTCTCGTGGTTGTTTCCGTCGTGTGTTGTATGTGTTCTGTCCTCCTCCGACGCCCTACTTGCACCAACTTTTCGGCCTTCGCGTCGTAAGAGAAGACTTGCCCGTCCACCACCAACTTGTCGTAAGACAAATAACATTGTTTTCCCTCGTTACGATATCCACTCATAAATTCTCCTAGTTGTGACCTCATGTCTCTCACTTGTTTAGTAAAGTCATCACTCACTTTGAAGTTGGTGCCCTTCAGGCGTTCTCTAGCACGTTTCTTCACGTTTTCCTTATCCTTATAGAACGAAAATTGTGCAATTATGGGTTTTGTATTTCTCCTTGTACGTAACCTGTGAACACGTTCAATGTGTATGTCTTGTGCGTCTACAATGTCCAACCTCTGCTCCATGAACTGTCGTATCTTCATTTCACTCTGGTCCCAGCTTTCGTTCGTACCTTCATCCAGTCCATAGAAAATCAGATTGTTTCGTCTGGAATGAGCTTCGTTCTTCTCTATCCTGTCGCGCAGTTGTTCATTTTCCACGTGTAGTCGTTCTGTTTCCTCCCATAGACTGTCCTGTTCTTGTTTTAAGTCATTCACAACAGCTGACATTCTGTCGCACTTTTCCATTAATTCCTCCATAGTTTTCTGATTCAAATTTACCTTTGACTGGATATCCATTAAAATACGTTTAATGTCTGCGTCTTCATGTTGTGGTAATCTGTCTGTGTCGATGTGAACCTGTCCGCGGCCACGTGTTGAGAGGCGAGTTTGTCGTGTTTCACGTGCACCCGGCGTAGGACCCGGATTGGGCTCAACGTTTCCACTAACTAGTAGTAACACGCTAACAATGAGAAATACTTGAAATTGTCGCTTGATAAGTCCCCCATGAATGTGAATTTGCTTTATAAGAGGTCTTGGTAGTTTTGAGGGTTGGTTAAAACATCCAATTCGGGCTCTCCACGCTTCAATCCCGACTCCCATATCGAAAATTTACGGAGCTCAGACAAAACACAACCGCCTACCGCCATTCCAGGTGGCGCTCTCCAAAATGATGTTTAAATTTCAATAGTTGATTAACTCTACATTCTTCTAAACATTAAACGTAGCCTTACTCTTCCATCTTTACAATTTTTTCTTTTAACAGTCTTCTAGTTGTGCTGTTGCCTCTTCATTGAATTAAACAAAGTTGTATGTGTATGCTGTTAGTTCTAGAACAGCATTTTCACAAATCAAATAAATATATAGTATACAATCTGAATGATGGTCATTCGGACTTCCTTTATCAATCAATTACGCCAATTGGTCACATAATTTAAAAAGATTGTCCTTTTCAAGAAATTATCAACTGACAACACATCCTGTACATACAAGCATTTGCTCCATGAGCAATGGTTACCTTCTTAATCAAACAAAATAAAATTACAAAGATTAACGAGTTTACCCTCTTATGGGCTAGTGAATGAAAACTGTCAAATACGATGTGTGACATTAATATTTATAACTTTCGATTTCAACCTGATGTCTCATTTCCATATTTCATTCAACAAGGAAATCAATAGTCTTTGGTAATTGTGGCTAATATCTTCTCTGTGAGGGATTTCAATTGACACTTCTCATTCAGAAACAGCGAAAAGCACAATATACGACCTACCATGGCACATATCCAGAGGAATTCTTCTGGCAACCCAGAGGAGTCCTCTTCTCTTCATCTTTAACGATTTAAAAAAATCCAGAAGCCCCAGGGACAGCACAGCATATTAAAACTAACTCGAACACGGTATTAAAGGTCTTTGGGGAGAGTCTTTTCAGTTTACTTTATTATGTCTTTTATGAATTCTCAAAAAACGTATGTCCAAGAATAGATTAAATCATTACCTTTAACTTCCATTACCTTCTATTGATATTAGACTGATGGGTCGGACATGTAACCATTTATGTTTTAAGAGAAAGGATTTACTATAGTAACAACTATTACATTTATTACAAAAAATGTTTTAAATCAAAGGTACTTTTACATTTGAAACAAAAATCATCCTTGCACTGCGATAGTTTATACAAAACGAATTATTAATTTATAAAATAAAGCAAAATTACTTTACTACTTTTACTACTTTGAATTTTGTTATCCATATATCCATACTTAAAGAGACTCAGTCAAATCAGTTGGTTGATAATTGTATCAAGAACTTATTCTCTTTATTTCGTCTCTTATTTTCGTAAAGTCAAAGCTGTCAATAACAAATAACGCATTGCACACAGCAAATCTCATGTTTCATGAAAGCTTTGTAAGACTGTCTTTGCAGTTTAGTTTAAAACATATCATCTTAACAATGCATTTGGATAGATGAAGACGAAACAGATAAAACCATGTTGATAATAGAATGACCCATCGAACAGGATCTAAAGACGTGCTATAATCAATCATCTTCCGTAAATTTTTCCGTGAAATACATGTAACAAGAAACATAATAACGTTGATATACATTGTAGGGCATGCTTTGGATGAGAAAATAGTTTGCAATAATTTCAACAAATATAATTTATACGATTAAACAACAGGTCCGTATGGTCTAAATATTACATGTTTGCCAAAATCTTGCTAAAGTGTTATATATTTGAATTGACTGATTATCTATGAAATCGGAGCATGTTTCAGCTTTTACACGGTGCTGAATGAGAGAACTACCAGATGTTTAGAAGGCAACACGAACATACTACTACACCCTGTCCAATCAGTTGACACTGATTATATCCTGAAGTGATGTATCGTCTTCTTAACAAGAAGGAACCTTTCCAATTATGTCAAGGCTACCATAGATTCAATTTCTATCAGAAATACATATCGTTATTTTGAAGGAAATACAATAATCACAATTTGTATTATTTCAACTTTTGTAAACAGCATTCAAAATAAACATATTTTCTTAACATAATATTAGAAAAAGTTGCAAATGTCATCCATTAACATTTTGCTCGATGTCTGATTGTGAGCCTAAGCTTCTTAATAAAACGTCTCCTGTTTCTTTGAGTAAGCAATATTTTAAGATAAGAAAATAACCGATCGTAAATACAATATCATCCATTTGAATGCAAACGATGACTTTATTTGCTCTTGTGAAAGAACCAGTATGCGATTGCAACCCAATGCTCACAGCTTTGGTTAACAAAGTTGACTTAGCAGAGGAAGTTTGATGCCCAGGTACGAAACTACATGTATGTAGATATGATAAATATTTATCAATTAAACCTAAATTATGTGCCATTATGTGTATTTTGCTTATGTAATCGTAAAATTACAGTCCAATATGTCTGCCCTATTGGTCTTCATTCTGGATATTGGCGTCCTAGTTTTTCATATTGGCGTCGTTGTTTTTCATATTGGCGTCGTTGTTGTACAAATTGACGTCCTACATGTAGTTTTGCATATTGGCGGCATGTGTAAACGTGCCCCACACGTCCACGTGCTATGCTGTGATACAAAAGAATACAACAAGAACAATGTTAATGGATTTTATTTTCGAAGTAAAAAAAATGTTTTGGACCTAGAATGGGAAAAACTCTTGTTGTAAACTTCGCAGCATGTTGAGAATTAGTTGAATAGCTCTGAGACATGTAGGCGCGCGTGAATTCTGTCCTCCTTGAGAATCCATGTAAATCTGAAATCTACCAAACAGCAATAAAAACACAATTGTACAATAAAGTTGTGGTATATATTTCTGATAAATTTTCAGGATAATTTTGCGTAGATACGCTTATGGAAAGATTACTTTTTTCTTCAGTTAATGGCGATACTAAATAGTTACAAATTTCATTAACTGTTGCCGTATTATTTCTAAGTTAAAGTTATATAGGTATGTTGTTCGAATCACATATGCTAAACGGTAAAAAAGCTTTTCTTATCTAACTTCAAGTGCGAACTGTTGCTGCAAACTCTTCTAATGCTATTCGGTACAGTATAGAAGATGGTAGTGAATTGGTTCATAATGTCTTTCATAAAATACATTTTTTATTATTTTTTTAATTATTGTTTAATAATTTAATTTTAACGCTTAATTCAATGTAAGAAGTCTTCCTAGCGACACTTGGTATTAACAATGTTGCTAACAATCATTAAATAAAATCCGATGGATATTTAGTTTTAAGAAATCGAAAGGGTTCATGGTTAAATTACATTTCATACAAGCTGTGATTAGTTTTTAATCAGTGCGTTTCAAACCAGCTTTTTAGATGTTTGTAGGCAAAAAGAGAAGTAATCGAAAAAGAAAAGAACGAAAAGTAATATTACACGACAAAATATTGCAATTGATGTTTTTCAATCACAGAGAGCATTTATAAAAAATGAACTGAAATCTTCAGCTAGGTTTTAACTATATTACTAATTTGACGAACTACTTATTGAGTACTATCATTAAAGTACTAGTGGAACTGGAACTCAATGTGACATTTTCAATGATAATCAGTCTTTTAATATTTGAACATTATAACTCAATCTTTACACTTAACTTGAAATCCAATAAATACAAAATGGACTTCTCTTTACGAACAATTATGCCCGTTGCATAATTTAAATAGATTGTCCTTTTCACAAATTTATCAACCAACAGTAGTAAGTATAAGAAAGAATGATTATTTAATTTGATTATGTGAGCTTTGGTTATTCTCTGAATTAAATAAAATAAAACTACGAAGATTTTTAGTATTCGTGCAACGAATTAGCCCTCTTACGAGCTAGTGAATGAAAACTATCAATACGATGTGTGACATTAATATTTATTACCTTCGATTTCAACCTGATGTCTTATTACCATATTTCATTTAACAAGGAAATCAATAGTCTGTGGTAATTGTCGCAAATGTCTTCTCAGTGAGGGATTTCAATTAACACTTCTCATTCAGAAACAGCGCAAAGCACAAGATACGACCTACCACTGCGAATATCCAAAAGATCCCTTCTCTTCTCTTCATCTTTAATGATTTGAAAATCCTGAAGCCCAAGGGACACCACATTACTATGTATAATATAACTAACTCATTCAAATATCTTTCTTGTAGAGTCTTTTCAGTTTACTTTATTATGTCTTTTATGAACCGTCAAACACTTTCAACGGGGTCATATATCTAAGAATAGTTGAATTAGTTTGTGAACAGGGAAATGGCGAAATCTTCTATGGACATAAGGACACTTTCCATCTGTTTAAAGAGAAAAACTACTATAGTTACCCATTATAACTTTTATTACGAAGTACTTTTAAATCAAAGGTACTTTTACGATTGTATGCAAACTTACGAATTATTGATTTACAAAATAAAGCAAACTTACAATACTGTGAATTTTGTTATCCATATATCCATATTTTTAGAAACTCAGTCAAGTCAGTCTTATTATAACCGTATCAAAAAATTAATCTCCTTATTGTAACTCAATTCTTATAAAGCTGTCAAAAGCAGAAAAGGCATTGCAAGCGGCGACTCTCATATTTCATGAAGGCTTTCTCTTTGTCGGCTAGTTTTACAACAATTTCATCTTAACAACGCATTTGGACAGACAAAGAAGAAACAGCTTTAACTTATGTTGAAAATAGAAAGATACATCAAACAGGAGCTGCTATAATCAATCACCTTCCGTGAAACTTTCTGTGAAATACATGTTACAAGAAACATGATATCGTTGATATACATTGTAGGGCATATTGTGGATGAAAACACGGACAAAAACCTTTATGCACTTTAGGTGTGTTTGTTGACACGGGGCCCGATTTATCACTAAGCTATGTGAATGATAAGGGTATTTACTTTCATTATATTTGATAAGTTAAATGAAGCAACTATAGACTAAAGTTTGTTTGTTGCAGATGAATCCAAACTTTTTATGTATCAGTTTAAACGCATTCCTTGATAAACTTAAATTCACGTTTTATGGCCTGGCAATGTTACCTTCACAAAGACATGGAAGTTGTTAGTTGATATTATTCTGTTTATTCATGTACCTATTTCTTATCTTGCAACGATAGATCGGTTATGTTTCCTCAACTGCATTTGCAGAGGTTTTGTATTATAAACCCACCTGAAATCTTATGGACAAACGTTAACAAAACAATGATTGAATTATAGATTTGGTGACCCTGTGAAGCCTAATATGGACAACTATTTATATCTTCTTATCCAGAAGAAAAACGTCTAGAAAGCTGGAACCTTGTGTACAGACTACATGTACTTAGTTGTTTGGAATGATGATTTGAAGAACACTATAAAAATCTTCTTAACCAGAAGCAACAAGTCTACAAACGTGAAACATTGTATACAGGCTTCCAAACTGATTGGAATAACAATTGATATATTTGGTGACCACCTGACTCATTGAAACATAGTTTGATTTTCTGGATCTGCTGGCAGATGAGGAGTATGATGTAATTTCTGTTGCCTCTCAGATTAACCATGTGACCATTTTCTAAAATAACAATTAAAGATTGCCTGATGAGTAACAGTGCCAATGGCTCTCTTTACTTCATACAGCACAGCCTTTACACAGTTGTTCACAAAACATCATTCAACATTTCACTTGAAAGTCAGTGCTATAAATCCTTTCTGAACCATCGAAGTGGTGTCAACAATTCAAACGTATCTTAAATTCATGGAAAGTACAATTGGCATGCTTGGTAATCTGGTGATGTTAATAAAACCTTATAAAACGCTATTTATCAAGCAATATTAAATACCTACTGAAGAAATTATATTTAAATTTATGACTCATAGCTAGTTGCAATGTATCTATGCATTGTTCTTTTAGCAGAAATGCAAACGTACAAAAAGCTTGACACAATAGTATGCATATACAGAAAAATGCTAATTTCCATTAGCACTCTGGAATAAAAATGAAAGAGTGTCTGTCTAGTTTGACATTATAGACATTTTTCTCTTGAATCATTTGAGCTGCTTCTGTGAAGAGCGTAATAAGAAACCATGGCTTGTTAATGAACTGTCAAATACGATGCATTTTAGTAATTTTTATCACTTTAGCTTTCAACTTGATGGTCATTTGTGATATTTTATTTGACATGGAGATTGAGTGCGATTAGTAAGTGTTCACAGTATGCTGCCTGCGAGATTCAATTACAACGTCCAATTCACAAAGCTCTACCCTAAGATATGGTCCATCAAGGGAAAAAAACCCTAAGGAGTCTTCAAGAACGAATCTTTTCACTGCATCTTTAAGATTTTCCTGGGGAAAGAGATTCAAGATGCCTGGTTTAAATTTGTACCATAAAATACAACATCAAAGTTTAAGATCAAAGCGGTACTCATAGAGTTTCACATCTAAAAATGTAAAATCTTGTCATCTTATGTAAGTTGCATTGGTTTAACTTGAACATTTCATATCTTAAAAACGTACATTTGATAAAAATGTCTTCAACTCAATACTTGTTATGATAAATCGATTCATCGTAGTTTTATATGTTAACGTGAAGGATAGCCTAATTAAAGAAATTAACACAATTAGCTGATATATCGAAAATTAAAATGTGAACAATTTAAAAACATACACGATAAAGCATATTATGATCAGAGCTTGATGGTTTGGCTGAGGATGAACTGTGAACGTGAAAGCAAAGTAGCTAAGTAATGGTATTTGCACAACATTTTGCCAAGAAATTATCATTATATATTTTAATTTATTGATTTATCTACATCTATGAAATCCCAGCATGTTTCAGCTGTTACATAGTGCTGAATGAGAGAACTACCACGGCATCATGAACTACTACTTCACCCTTCCCAATTAGTTGACACTGATTATATCCTTAAGTGATGCATCGTCTTTTTAACAAGGAAGGACATTTCAATTTGTGTCAAGGCTACCATAGATTTCATTTCTATCAGAAATATCGATTATAATTAAGAAACAAATACACTTATCACGTTCTGTCTTATTTCAATATATGTAAAGGGCATTTCAAAATAAACATCTTTTCTAAAAATATATTAGAAAAAAGGTGTATATTTGTAATAATATGTTGCTCAATGTACAATGTACACACTGATGTCTGATTGATTCGCTTCCTTTAACTCTGCCTAGACACTGTAAGTAATTTTTAATATTTCTTATATTTTGATAAGAATACAACCAGTTTGTACATAAACAATTGTAAATATAATACCTCCCATGTAAAGTAATGTTTAACCATTTCAGAATTACATGTACATGGTTCACGAATTTTGTGATATAATTAATTGATTCTTTCGAATGTATCATGCCCATATTCTATCTGATCGCAAGAAGAATCCCTCTATGATAAGTGTGTGCATTATTTTCCAGCATTCCATTCCAGCAGAGTCACCGACTGCGATCTTGTCCAAATTATGATCCATCAGATCTCATAAGGACGAATCCTCGAAGCACATATCTTTGCTGCCTACTTAATGACACCAAGGCCGGCTGGTACCCTTGGGAGAGGGGATTAGGTTGTGTGTCATTCTTTGAAAACATCAATAGTTAAACTTTGGTCTAAGAGCAATCAATTGGGGCAATTTGTCCTGCATAGCTGCCTAAATGGATATAAGGCTTAGGAAAAGAATAATTTGTTTCTGGTTTCCGCCGGTGGCAGTTTCAAACCCCCGCATCAGGCTTTTTTTCAAGATGTTGACAAGGGAAAAATGGAAATTTAGTCTCGTGGCCTAGACAAAATATTGAAACGCAGGCTCTTGAAATGTTCCTCGGTTTTGTCAGTGAGTGCCTTAAAAGACATAGTAAAAAAGTTATTCAAAAGTTATATTTATTTCTTTTTTCTTCATGTTCAGTGAAAAAAATAAATATTTTGGAATTAAAAAAAAATCCGCGTCATCGCATTATTTTTGCCTGAATGTAAAGACCAGAAACATTTTTAGTTTTTTTAGGCCTAATAGAAATATATGCAGACATGCGTATAATCAGTGTATAAAATAGATTAGAAACTTAGCCTGTCCTGAAAATTATTTTGGTCAATTCCTAAGGGGAAAATAAAGAAAAACATTGAAAAGTTACCAGTCCTGACCAAAAAGTAACCAGTCCTTGGCGGACAGGCTATATTTTAAACACTGGTATAATCAAATGTTAAAACTTAAAATTATTATTCAGCACCTAGTTCAGGCATGGTAGTCGTGCTATTATGTTGTGCTGCCACTGTGTTGTCTTCTTGCAGACGTTGCAAAGTACAAGATCTAAATTGTGTCAATCATGGAGCACAGGGTGAATTAAACATATTGTCGATATTAAAAAAGTTGATGTACTCTACAATCTTCTAAATATGCGACGTAGCTTTCCTTTTCATTTTTAATTCGTCGCCATCTGTGTAAACACAAGGCGTGCAAGCAGAGCAGACTAAGCTTTTTTATCAGTAACCGTTGAGCTACGTTTTACAAGTGTCTTTACAATTGGTCTTGCAGAGACGTGTGTTTTGATTAGTTGGTAAATTCTGACTCAGATCAAAAGGTCAAAGATTATCATTGCGGCTAGAGTTTTAAGGCTTGTGAGATCTATAATCTGAGTTAGGTAGTGAAGCAAACATATTATTTAATGGGGCAATATCAAACCTTAAATTTTTATCCTCCTGATTTTCCTGATTTTTGTTGGTATCGTAGGTCAAAATCGTCCATGGTGAAGCCATCCATTGCAGAACATTTAAAAGCATCGGGATTTTTAATAGTTAAGGAATATCCTTCCTTTATATACTGTTCTGAACTATATTCTCCAATGAAAGAGACGCATTTGCATTTTTTCAATACAAATTATGGCTTCACCTTAAAAGCAAAAATGCCATATAACTTCAATGGTAAAATTTACATGTCCATAGGAAAAGAGTTAGCCAACAGGAGAACGCTAGTTTTAGCTTGGTTTCTGTGTTCTGTAATTAGCTAGATAATAGTCAGTGTTATGTGTGGCTGTCATTAGCAAGAATTCTTGCTTGGCATCCCTTTGGTAAGAAATTGACAAGTTGATGTTGTTCCATTACTGCAATTCGCCCCATTCCTCGTGCAGTGCAATGACACGCTGATTGGGTTTCTCAACTCTGATGTTTTATTTGGCTTGTAAATCTAGTTTTTTAGTAATCATGGGGTACGGGATAGCTCAGTCGGCAAGAGCGCCGGTCTCACGTTGCTGAGGTCCGGGGTTCGAATCCCATCCAGGCCAAGGTGTAAAAACTTAGATTTCACCTCTGTTAGAACTCTATAAGTGTCACCCTGGAGCCCTAGTGTGTAGTGCAACAAAAACTGCGCACTTAAAAGATCCCACGAATTCATGTCAGTGGCTGAATGGTGGATACATGAACAAGTGCATACGCCGAGCTGTCGGTTATCAGCGTTCAGCAGTGTTGGACAAACTGCTGTGACTATGTGTCTCAGTTCAACCAGCTGTGAATGGGTACCCTGTGAGGCATAGAATGGTCCCTAACCTGAGCGCCACATATGGATGCCGGTTGCATACTCCCCAGGGAGTTGAATTGGAAAAATGATCGGACGGTGAAAGAATGCCATTGACCAGGGGAAACAACAAGCGCCTTGAGCAACAACTAGTGGTTGGATATGCGCGCTATACAAATATCCATATAATAATAATATAATCATTAACCGCTTTTTGGCTGGGTAGGGTAATGGCCCTTCTGAAATTCGGTGAGTGAATTCAAGATATCATGAAACACTTCCTCTTTCGATCCAAAATCTAATGTAAGCGACGTTGTTGAAGTTGGGATTTGCTTCTCAAATTCGAAACCACCAATTAACAAGATCTTTGTGTATTTGATATTGACCCTTACATCATCACAACGACTTAATCAAATCTCTTAACTTTTGGCATCAAGTATTGGCGAAAATTTCAAACGGAAAAAAATCCACGTCGCAAAACAAGTCAAGTTAAACTGACTTAGGTTCACGATTTTGAATTTACATCACCTCTTTAATAAATTTTGTTTTTTTTAAACCACCCAAAACAGAAACATGACTAGCCATTGTGGTCGAATATACACTTCACGTTAATGATTCCGTAGATGTCGGGGGATTTTTTTTACTCAGATCAGGGATGTTTTTAATAATCTTTATAGCTGTTTTCTAAATAACGTTTTTCCGAAAATGTCTCCAAATGCTTCTCAAATAAAGAAAACGTTTAAAATTATTGCTTCAATCAAATAACAATCTATATGGTTTTCAACAATCCAAACATTATCAAAATAACCGATGCGTTTCTTTTTGGGAGAGTATATATCATAACTAAACTATAACTAAAGCTTGAAAAGACTGGCATAAACTGCAATAATTTGAAATTCTAAATGGAAAACCCATTACTATTATTGGACAATTAAGATACGTTTTCTTAAACCAACAATATGAATGGATATGTCATATTAAATTTATGCTTTGTGATGTTATTTGTGCAGTAAAATCTCAGTTATGTGTCTCAGGTGCCACCATTGTTGCAGTTTAAAGTGGTTTACATGTACTTTCCTTAAAGAGAGAAATTTGCTTTGAAGTGTGAGATTACAGGGTGATCGCATAAGATGGTATTTAATCCCCAACTGCGCCTTAAAACACCTTTGATGAAGGTGTACCGCTTTAGTTGAAGTAGGTATTTTCATATGTTTTACTGGTGATGGAAGTAAACACTTGGTTAAGAACATCATACATCGTGATTATATCATCAATATTTGATAGAGGTCTGTAACAAATCAATATTAGAAAATTCAAGGATTTCTGTTATGAAAGCAAACTGCTTCTTTATTACAAATGGCAAAATGATCCACCTGGCAAAACTCGTTTGCTGAAATGTAAATAATGGCTAAACTTTTTAAAATGTTCAGTTTCAAACTGAAACAAACTTCCCAATAATCAATTATATTCATACTTCAGACGTGATAAATAATAACTGCTAAATATGAAATACATCCTTTTCCTTGTTTAAGCTTACTTGTATTCAATTAAATCTCTATTAACTTAATTGATAAAAAGAAAGGGAAAAACCTAATATGTCAATAAAGGTATCAAATAGTTATGCAATACTGACCACGCTTATTTATCACTCTAAAAAAATACTATGATTGAAATCATTTGATTTTTAGCTCATCTGGCCTGTAAGGCCCGATGGGCTTATGGCATGGCATGGTGTCCGGCGTCCGTCCGTCCGTCCATCCGTCCGTCCGTAAACTTTGTGGAATTTCGACTTCTTCTCCAGAACCATAAGGCCTAAAAAGCTTAAACTTTGTGTACAGACACATTGGCTAGTGAGGATTATAAATTGTAGCTTTGGTGGCCCTGTTGCCCCTAATAAGGGCCACAGGGGCCACACCCTAAAAACCTATTTTCATCTTCTTCTCCAGAACCATAAGGCCTAGAAAGCTGAAACTTTGTGTACAGACTCCTTGGCTAGTGAGGATTATAAATTGTAGCTTTGGTGGCCCTGTGACCCCTAATAAGGGCCACAGGGGCCACGCCCTAAAAACCTATTTTCATGTTCTTCTTCAGAACCATGAGGCCTAGAAAGCTGAAACTTTGTGTACAGACTTCTTGGCTAGTGAGGATTATAAATTGTAGCTTTGGTGACCCTGTTGCCCGTGATAAGGGCCACAGGGGCCACACCCTAAAAACCTATTTTCATCTTCTTCTCCAGAAGCATAAGGCCTAGAAAGCTGAAACTTTGTGTACAGACTCCTTGGCTAGTGAGGATTATAAATTGTAGCTTTGGTGGCCCTGTGACCCCTAATAAGGGCCACAGGGGCCACGCCCTAAAAACCTTTTTTCATCTTCTTCTCCAGAACCATGAGGCCTAGAAAGCTGAAACTTCGTGTACAGACTCCTTGGCTAGTGAGGATTATAAATTGTAGCTTTGGTGACCCTGTTGCCCGTGATAAGGGCCACAGGGGCCACACCCTAAAAACCTATTTTCATCTTCTTCTCCAGAAGCATAAGGCCTAGAAAGCTGAAACTTTGTGTACAGACTCCTTGGCTAGTGAGGATTATAAATTGTAGCTTTGGTGGCCCTGTGACCCCTAATAAGGGCCACAGGGGCCACGCCCTAAAAACCTATTTTCATGTTCTTCTCCAGAACCATGAGGCCTAGAAAGCTGAAACTTTGTGTACAGACTTCTTGGCTAGTGAGGATTATAAATTGTAGCTTTGGTGACCCTGTTGCCCGTGATAAGGGCCACAGGGGCCACACCCTAAAAACCTATTTTCATCTTCTTCTCCAGAAGCATAAGGCCTAGAAAGTTGAAACTTTGTGTACAGACTCCTTGGCTAGTGAGGATTATAAATTGTAGCTTTGGTGGCCCTGTTGCCCCTAAGAAGGGCCACAGGGGCCACGCCCTAAAAACCTTTTTTCATCTTCTTCTCCAGAACCATGAGGCCTAGAAAGCTGAAACTTCGTGTACAGACTCCTTGGCTAGTGAGGATTATAAATTGTAGCTTTGGTGACACTGTTGCCCGTGATAAGGGCCACAGGGGCCACACCCTAAAAACCTATTTTCATCTTCTTCTCCAGAAGCATAAGGCCTAGAAAGCTGAAACGTTGTGTACAGACACATTGGCTAGTGAGGATTATAAATTGTAGCTTTGGTGACTCTGTTGCCCCTAATAAGGGCCACAGGGGCCACACCCTAAAAACCTATTTTCATCTTCTTCTCCAGAACCATAAGGCCTAGAAAGCTGAAACTTTGTGTACAGACTCCTTGGCTAGTGAGGATTATAAATTGTAGCTTTGGTGGTCCTGTGACCCCTAATAAGGGCCACAGGGGCCACGCCCTAAAAACCTATTTTAATGTTCTTCTCCAGAACCATGAGGCCTAGAAAGCTGAAACTTTGTGTACAGACTTCTTGGCTAGTGAGGATTATAAATTGTAGCTTTGGTGACCCTGTTGCCCGTGATAAGGGCCACAGGGGCCACACCCTAAAAACCTATTTTCATCTTCTTCTCCAGAAGCATAAAGCCTAGAAAGCTGAAACTTTGTGTACAGACTCCTTGGCTAGTGAGGATTATAAATTGTAGCTTTGGTGGCCCTGTGACCCCTAATAAGGGCCAAAGGGGCCACGCCCTAAAAACCTTTTTTCCTCTTCTTCTCCAGAACCATGAGGCCTAGAAAGCTGAAACTTTGTGTACAGACTCCTTGGCTAGTGAGGATTATAAATTGTAGCTTTGGTGACCCTGTTGCCCGTGATAAGGGCCACAGGGGCCACACCCTAAAAACCTATTTTCATCTTCTTCTCCAGAAGCATAAGGCCTAGAAAGCTGAAACTTTGTGTACAGACACATTGGCTAGTGAGGATTATAAATTGTAGCTTTGGTGACTCTGTTGCCCCTAATAAGGGCCACAGGTGCCACACCCTAAAAACCTATTTTCATCTTCTTCTCCAGAACCATAAGGCCTAGAAAGCTGAAACTTTGTGTACAGACTCCTTGGCTAGTGAGGATTATAAATTGTAGCTTAAGTGGCCCTGTGACCCCTTATAAGGGCCACAGGGGCCACGCCCTAAAAACCTATTTTCATGTTCTTCTCCAGAACCATGAGGCCTAGAAAGCTGAAACTTTGTGTACAGACTCCTTGGCTAGTGAGGATTATAAATTGTAGCTTTGGTGGCCCTGTGACCCCTAATAAGGGCCACAGGGGCCACGCCCTAAAAACCCTTTTTCATCTTCTTCTCCAGAACCATGAGGCCTAGAAAGCTGAAACTTTGTGTACAGACTCCTTGGCTAGTGAGGATTATAAATTGTAGCTTTGGTGACCCTGTTGCCCGTGATAAGGGCCACAGGGGCCACACCCTAAAAACCTATTTTCATCTTCTTCTCCAGAAGCATAAGGCCTAGAAAGCTGAAACTTTGTGTACATACACATTGGCTAGTGAGGATTATAAATTGTAGCTTTGGTGACTCTGTTGCCCCTAATAAGGGCCACAGGGGCCACACCCTAAAAACCTATTTTCATCTTCTTCTCCAGAACCATAAGGCCTAGAAAGCTGAAACTTTGTGTACAGACTCCTTGGCTAGTGAGGATTATAAATTGTAGCTTTGGTGGTCCTGTGACCCCTAATAAGGGCCACAGGGGCCACGCCCTAAAAACCTATTTTCATGTTCTTCTCCAGAACCATGAGGCCTAGAAAGCTGAAACTTTGTGTACAGACTTCTTGGCTAGTGAGGATTATAAATTGTAGCTTTGGTGACCCTGTTGCCCGTGATAAGGGCCACAGGGGCTACACCCTAAAAACCTATTTTCATCTTCTTCTCCAGAACCATGAGGCCTGGAAAGCTGAAACTTTGTGTACAGACTCCTTGGCTAGTGAGGATTATAAATTGTAGCTTTGGTGGCCCTGTGACCCCTAATAAGGGCCACAGGGGCCACGCCCTAAAAACCGTTTTTCATCTTCTTCTCCAGAACCATGAGGCCTAGAAAGCTGAAACTTTGTGTACAGACTTCTTGGCTAGTGAGGATTATAAATTGTAGCTTTGGTGACCCTGTTGCCCGTGATAAGGGCCACAGGGGCCACACCCTAAAAACCTATTTTCATCTTCTTCTCCAGAAGCATAAGGCCTAGAAAGCTGAAACTTTGTGTACAGACACATTGGCTAGTGAGGATTATAAATTGTAGCTTTGGTGGCCCTGTGACCGCTTATAAGGGCCACAGGGGCCACGCCCTAAAAACCTATTTTCATCTTCTTCTCCAGAACCATGAGGCCAAGAAAGCTGAAACTTTGTGTTCAGTCTTCTTGATTATTGAGGATTATGAATTGTAGGTTTGGTGACCCTGTTGCCCCAATGAAGAGTAAGGCCTAGAAAACTGAAATTTGTCGCCTATATACTTAATTTTATTATTGGTGACCCTTTGGCCTCTACAAAGGGGGAATCACATTTGCCACACTCAACAGCATATTTTGTAATTGACGATGAAGCCTGATGAGCTACAGAGCCAATGGCTCTATTTTTATCACTTCTATTTTCTACACTAGAGCTAGAAGTAAAAGATGTCAGGTTCTATTTACTGTTTTGCATAAGACTGAATATGAGTTTTATTAGTTAGATACTTACACTTGGAGACAGATTTGCAATAAAATATATCATGCCATCAATATATTGCTTGTGTAATACGAATTGTATTTTTTGTTTTGTGGTTTAACCAAGCCTGCTTTGTATATATTGAGTTTATGAACTGTTCATAACCACAATTTATTGAGCTGAAGTATTTCCATAGCAATGTGTCAACTCCTTTCAGCGTTTGGCAAACCCAATCCTCAATCAAATATGCATGATGCCAGTAAGAAATGGGTATCTTTGATTCTTGATCTTTAATTAGTACTCAAGATCAATTTTGCAACATGGCCCAGAAGAAATACCTAGAATGGTCTTTTAATTCCAATTTAACGTAAATATCAAGAGCCAGTAAGTATAAGAGTAGAGAGTTTACTCGCCATTAAAGGGAAACACAATATACAAATATAAATAGTGACATTGAGAATAAAGTAGGTGGAAGAAAGTCTTTTTCTTCAAGGCACCTACATCGGGATATTCAAATAAAAAAGAACATTCCTCTATTGTTTGTATGAAATTTCTAACTTTATCTAGTTACAGAAGACATTGCTAATGTTTCATTTCTTTAAGAGCATTGGCGTGAATTTGGAATTTCTATAAGAACAGCTCGAAACCTCAACAGCACAATCTTCTGTGGTTTTCATTTCAGTTAAAGGTGAGTCACGATTAACGAATATACTTGAACATTCCACTGTAAATAAAGGACTATAAGCCCTTCAGTACTAATTATTACAATATCAACATTAAATACAACCAACCATAAAACATTTGAAAGTACTATAAGTCTTTAATAGCTTAGTTTAATAATATTGATTTAGGAAATTATACAATCAAACATAAAATATGTCAAAAAGAAAATATTTGAAAATTTATAATTCACCCCTATGTACGATATTTATACAAATGAATTATTATTTATGACTTAGGTGTAAACGAATAATGATAATCGATAATATACGAATGTCCATGTATGTATAAAAGTAAGATTCACTATTTTGCACATCTTAAACACTACTCTAAACGAAAATAAAATGGTTTCTGTCCAATTTGCCATAATGGAAATTCCTTTCTTAAACATTTGAGCTTCTTCTTTTAAGAGCTTCATACGAAACCAGTGCTAAAGAACGAAATCTGTCAAATACGACGCATGGCAGTACTTTTTATCTCTTTGTCTTTCAACTTCATGTCTCATTTCCATATTTCATAGGAGATGAAGATCAATCACGATTGGTAAGTGTCCACATTATGTTCTGTGAGAGAGGTTTTATTATAAAGTCTCATTCACAAACGGTGCTCCATCAGAATATATGATCCACCAGGCAGCATCACCAAGAGATATCCTGCAGGTCGAATCTCTTCACTGCATCTTAAGGAATCCTTTGCAAAGAGATGCATTGAAGAAGGCTTACGATCAATTTTACCCGTATCCATATTCCAAAACTAACATAGTTAAGATCAAAGCTCTTCTCATAGATTTTACCATCTGATAAAATAACTCTCCTTTCATCTGCCATAACTTAGATAGGTTAAACCGTTATATTGTTAAAGAATTGTGTGAACTCTACACTAGCCTGCAAACAAAGGTAGTAGTCAAATCATTATATGCAAAATGTCATGATTTGGCACATGATTATGAATGAATAAATAAATAAATGATTATCGTTGACGAGAGAAGCAATATTGAACATTCCAAAGTAGTAACATCATTGCATCTTAACAAGCCTACCTACACAGGTATCATCATACATTTAACTACAACTGTTTTTCATTGTATGTCAAATCTAAGCATGTAGCTTTGAAACAGTGTTAAGAGAGAAAATTACCGGATGTTGATAGGCACTAACAGCAGAGTTCAACAGTCATTGACCTGACTCTGTTGACACTGATTATATCCTGAAGTGATGTATCGTCCTTCTTACAAGAAGTGACCTTTCCATTTATGTCGAGGCTACCGTAGCTTCAGTTACGACTTTATTGAAAGTAAGAACGTTGTCTGAAATATTGTAAGACGAAAATGGAAAAAATATTCCTTATGATTTAGGGTAATCTACATAATAAAATAATGAATGTGGCCCTTATTTTTTCAACTATTTTCTGAATAATCTTCTATATTTATCTGTCTAGATTATAGTAGCAAGTTCTTATTCATGACATTTAACCGTAAAACATAAACCATATTCTTTCAAAAGAATGCAAATTGCCTTAAAACTTTGCAAACACAATAAAAACAATGTAAAAACAATGTATATATCTCTTCTTAGCAAACTTGATATGTTCAAAAATAAATCATTCACAAAAACAAACCAATTACACTCACATTAATATTCATCTTTGTAGAACTAAGAGTTAAAAAAGATACAGTTTTGGAGAAATTTTCTTTTAACAAATCTATTCTAAAACCTTGAATGACATTGTTTAAAATTCCTTTCAAATCGTTAATAGCTTAAGGCTTTCTTCCACAATTACAAAAAAACATAACTGCAAGTTTATCACTTTTTGCAACATAATTATTTAATTATGATTAATTATTAAGAAAACAATAATGTATTATTTTCAAGTGACGAAATATTGAGTCAAAAACAGTTGGTAATAATTGTTTGTCAAATCAAAATATGTAAACAATTGTCATAAAACAAAGTATATAATTTTTAATGATACAACTTTATTTTACATTAGTGTTCATGATATATAGATCTTCAAAGAACTTTAGAAACCTTTCAGTGTTATTTATCAATCCATCAACAACTTTAAATGTTTGCAGTTCAAAGAGAAACTATTAATTTGAAGTTTTGGAAATAACCATTTATAGATAACAAACATGTCACTACTGATGCTTTTAATTAAGAAATTGGAAAAAAAGGAAAATCTGATAATACTTCAAAGGAATACATCCACTCTAACAAGAAAGGGAGTTTTTTAAACCTGAACTACCTGAAATCTTGTTCATATGGTTTTGAACCTTGCTATGGTTCTGACACCAAACCTCTTTATAAATATTCTCTCAGCATCAGTATTTGATCTCCATATGTTAGTAATTATATAAGATATAGTTAGTGGTCTTGTAAATTCTGTATATTAACAATTGTTCATAACAAATAGTATTTTAAGGGTAACTTAGAATTTTCCTAATTTGTTTAAAGTATTATGTACTGTCTAATGACCATATTTTATTCATTTATTAAATAATTTCTCTTCATATTGACAAGGGTTTGGGCACATCATGACGACGAAATGTTTTTTTTAGAGATGGTTTTGTAAGGAGTAGCTTCGTCCAAATCTAATGTTTTAACAAATGGACGAGGGTACCCCACTTGTGTTCAGATAAATAGATAGTGGCAATCAGACAGAAGAGATTTTCATAAAAAACACCAAAAAACGGTGCATACGTTCTGATAATAAAATATAATAAAATAAAACTTGGAATTTGTTCTTTCCTTGTCAAATTTCCAGTTAGTATAAATTGTCATTAACATGAAATGTTTTTAGACTTAGAACATACACTTTCAACCAGTGAACATATATTTGATATTGTTTTTTAAATAATGGGGTGTTCATAATCTATTTGATCTAAAAAAGAATTCACAAATGATAAGTGCATACATTTTGTTTACTTATTATCTATTATAAGTTACCATGTGTTCGCGAGTTTGATATGGAGATTTATCATGTGTCCGATTTAAATATCAAACGAGAACCAAGTTCGAGTTTGATATTAAACTCGGACACATGATAATGTGTCCGATTTAAATATCAAACGAGAACCAAGTTCGAGTTTGATATTAAACTCGGACACATGATAAATCTCTATATCAAACTCGCGGACACATGGCAACGAATTTATCTCGACGAGCACCTTTTATAAATGCTTTAAATCTGGCTTGAAAGATGAGATTGGCCAAAATGCATCTTATCAGATCAGTGTTACAAATATGATTTCTAAACCATCGTGTTAATGACCAAAAGTATGGTCTAGTACCGGAGCGAAGCGCACGGTACAAGACTGAAATTTAGGATTAACGAAAAAAAAAATCAAAATACCGAACAATGCGCGCATTACTAAATTTTGATTATTTGGTCACGTGACCTCGTGCATTTGCACCACATTCGATATGAAGCGACCGTAGAAGCCCCGTTACTTTCATGGCGGACTGTCAAGTGGGGGCGAGCCGAGCGAGTTTGATAGTGTGGGAGTTATAGACTTTTAACTTTATTGATGTTCATAGATTGGCTTTCTGTTTGCATAATTTGAATCTTGAGCTCGCCGATAGACAACCATGCTGCGAGTGAGCGGGTCAACATGCCGTTGAGATGCCCTATGACTTGCTAATGTATTTTTGCGGTACCAATCTTATACTTGAAGAACATTTTACTTATAGTAGTAAAATTATTACATAAAGATGACTTTAGCATGTACATGGGAATTCACAAAGCATACATGACGTTACAGCAATCGAGCGTAGCGTAACCTTTGTTTACCGAACAAAGGGCAAGGGAGATAACTATTGGCACTCCGTCGTTGCTTGTTACTAGGGGAGCGCGTGACCCAGTTTAACATAGAAAAATATACCTACGGCACGTGACCGGTTTTGATCAATGGATAGCCGACATTGCTGTGCAAGTCGAGATAATAAGCTATCCTGACCCACTAACCCACTACTCTGTGCCAATCAGACATCAAGGGCGAATCTAGAATCTTTTCTTGTGGCAAATATCTTCCTTGTCTACCTAGTATATGATACTAGGCTTTGTATGAAGAAGGTCATTCAGATTTGAGGAGTCTGTGCTTAAATCATGATGATTTGTCAGAAGGAGTCCTGGGAGCTACAAATCAATATTAAACATTCAATCATGAGGTTTGCTTTGAAAACAAAATGCAAAATTATTTCAGTGTGACAAAAAGATCAATTGAGGCACACATGTTTATTGAACTGAATATAATTGATGAATCTGATTTCTGGAAGAAAAATGAACATCCCAGTTTCAAAATATATTAATTATCTGATCCTGTTTTAGTATCAGAAATGATATCGGTAAACTCTAACGATATCTTAACAATTGTTTTCTTGATAAAGATATATCACTTGCAGGAAAAAACAAGCAATATTCAATATATACAATATTGTTTATTTAGAATACCGTATTTTATTTTCAGGTTTGAAGTGTTACAGGAATTCAACTTGTCAAATGTGTTGAAAAAGAATATATAGTGAAGAAGGACTAATCTTGCCAAAAGATCGTTATTCACGAATTACAAGTATTAGCGACTAATAACAAATTGTATTCTTATAACGTATGTCCTTTGATCATGGTTACTGGTTACTTATCATATTCATGACACATTGTCATACAATTTTCATATGCTTGAAACAGTACAAATATACTCTATCAATATCAAAATTGTTAAATTGTTTATTACCTTGAAAGTTTCTTGATATTAAATTAAATTTCTGCATATATCCACATATCCTAAATTTTTTACTTGTTTATTCAAATTATTAATGTTCTCAAATTACTGTATTTAGATGAACATAAAAATATTCATGTACATGTAAGTAACATGGTTCATGTATTAGAATTTGTATCTGTTTGTTTCAGGAAAGAGGCAGTGACAGTAGTTTGTACCTGAAGCGTCTTCTATTATCTGCAGAACTTAACCTTACTAAGGTGAAGACATGTTGAATTTAAAACTAAACACTCTAAACATTCTCTTAAATCATGTAATAGTTGACATAGCTATAACATAGTTTAGACATTTCACTTTCAGAGACTGCTTAAAACCGGTCTTACTAATAAAGCGGTAAGAGGAATGAACTTACTGATCTACTGATCAAGTTTCAGGCTAAACAAGATGACTCAACATTGACATTTAATTGAAGCGGACAACTTGGTATCATTTGGTATTTATATATGTACACATGTCTGATGACATTCATGAAAGTATTCTCACATATAGTTGAGCTGCTTCTTGTATATGCTTCATAAGAAAGCGGTGCTAATGAATGTAAACTGTCAAACATGATGCTTTAGAGGAATTTGTATCTACTTGAAATCTCATTTCCATATTTGGCGTTAAGTTCCATGACGATTCAATTACAACAACTCATTAAAAAATTGCTCAATCCAAAAATATGATCAATCAAGCAAAAAACCCAATTAAACCCTTTCAGGATTGTTTCTTACATGTATTATCACTGTGTATAACCGTACACCGGAACTAGCGAGGTGTACGGCGGAGAAATGTTGCTAGCGAGGAGCGTGATCGCAAACAGGATCACTTAAAAAGCAATCATCGCCGTTTCATCAACTTTTTCTCTGGTATTATCATGTCAATAGCTTTCCGAGACATAACTATTTAATGTCATATCCTGTTCATAGTCAGAGATAGCAAATATGTTACTAACAACAGCATTACTCGCAACTGTCATTGTTACTGTCCCTTGGATACAGAACGACAAGCACATACATTTTATTAAGTATGTGTGCTAAAATTACCACATGATGTTGATTATTTGAAAGTTATGAAGTAAAATATTACTTAACTTTGGATTTTGGCTCCTCTCTAGCAACATTTCCCGCCGTACACCTTGCTAGTTCCGGTGTACGGTTATACACAGTGATTATGGACCACTCGACGAGTCCCTAGGGATGAGAAGCCCATATCTAATGGAGCATGTGATGTTTTGCACTCATTCATTCAACAAAAATAGTTTTGATCAAAACGATCCTAAAAGAGTTTCTCAGCTCGGAGAATTATTTCTTATCATTTCGGATAGATGGGTTCATTCAAAAGATGTCTTTAAAAGGCCAGTTGGACACCGTCATTGCAAGAACTGTCCATAATGGTAAATTGTGATATGTATAAAATGAAAACGTTAGTATTTATGAAATATTCCATATGTGAAGAAGACTTAGATGTTTGATTACTTCAAATATAAAACTTAAGAAATGATTGAATCTTGCTTCATGTGTATACTTGTCAAACTGATATTTTCCCAAGCTGTTTATCAATGAAAACTAAAGACATGGCTCGTCAACCTCTATTATAGTCTGTAGTCAGGCTCTCATTTGGTCTCGTGAGACCCTAATATCACATGGATGCCCCCAGGAAAGAAGCAGTGGCAGTAGTTTGTACATGAGGCGTCCTGCAAAACTGCAGAACTGAACCTTACTAATGTGAAGACAGTTTGTGTGAGCAGTTTTGCAAGTGGCGAACAGTCTTTTTAGGAAAGACTGGGGATTTATAAAGCGTTTGACATTGTGTCTGCACACTAGGATTGTATCCTTAATATCGATGCCATTGCAAGTATTACATGTTGAAGTACAAGGAAGCCAAGAAATCGATTTCGACATAGGTAATTTTATTGTTTAGGCTGATGAAATGACCATAAGCATACCTCGATATTATAAAGACCGTGTATCCTTTATTACTCTTCATGATATGGACTACATGTTTTTGCAAATGTAGATCTACAAACTGTGTAAATTGCTAATTTAAAACGACAGGGACTGGAATGATTTTTTCTAACAGTCAAAAAACAATTTTGCCTCACTAACCTTGGTGAATTGAGATTACAATAATATGCATAACAATTTGAATATATTGCATTTGGCAGTTCGAAAATAAATATAAAACAAATATATCTTCAACTTATCATGAACAGTTACATTGCAGCAAATAACAAAGAACTATACCTCCCTCCTGTATATATACTGAACATCTTTGAAAACGCACCACCTTTAATAGTGTGGATTTCCAAGAGCATAAGCGAGCAATCCGTGTATATTGGCCATACGTTTGTAGACCAATGTTTGGTAAAGAAAAGAAACAAGAACAATTCAAACAAAACGGTGAAGTTTTAATTCAGTTGACCATGAAAGAAAGGTGGTGTCCAAATGGAAAGTCAGTAACGTGTATGACCACCGTTAACAGCAACACAGGCTGTGCACCGTCTCCTCATTGAGCAGATAAGCCTCTGAATAATGTTCTGAGGAATTCCATTCCACTCTTGTTGCAAAGTATTGTCACATTGATGTGCCAACCTGCAACATGCCCAAGCGCGTTCTCGTTCCTCTGCTGACAATCTTTGCATTGCAAAATAAACTTTACTTTGACAGGTACAGCTGAAATGAGGATGATTTAATGCTGACGTTTTTTTTTTACCCCGACTCGGCATGTTTTCCGCATGCAATTTGTGCTGTTCCTGTGTGTAGTGCATGCATTTTGTTGTTTTCGTGTAATTTGTTCGAAGATGTGTTCGGGCAATCCGTTCTCGGCTATATGTCGTTTTTTATGGTCTTTTGTGTTATAAGCAACATTTCCAACCTTCATTTATACTCTAAAAATAATAATATTACCATAATTCAAAATTTACAGATGGTGCGTTTTCAAAGATGTTCAGTATATTTCATTTCCCCCTAAGTAAAAATATCGAATATTAAGTGCCACCTTGCAGCTTAGACTAGAAAAAAACAGACTTGAAGTTGGAAACTTGCTTTGAACTTTATTATTGATCTTTTATTGAACGAACTTAACGTCCAACTACAGCTGCACTACATCACTTTGAAGAACAAAGACCTGTTGATAAATCTAGGTATCACATATGCACGCAAAGACGAAGGAAATATCCATTTATTGCCTTGGTAGAAAATAATTACGAGACCCTCTTGAATTGTTTAGATGACAATGCAATAAATATTCGTAATTTCATGAGTTGCCTGCTTAAAAATAATAGTTTTATCCTTGCAAAAACGTTTAAGATTCTAATCTTTAATTTTATCTTACCCAAACATCATGTATATAAGTTTAAATTACTGAGAATAACTATTGAATAACTTTTATATATAAACTGCTCACTGGCAATATATTATAACAAATATTGAATTATACTTTTAATGCAGCTTCAAAGGGCTTTGCACGACCATGTTCATATTTATATATATAAATATACAATTTTGTTCAGAATTTTGATGAAGTGTCTTGCCACGTACCATTTTCGTAAATCCTAATCAAGCAAAACTCACTAAGTGCTTGTGTTACCAATTTGAACAGATTTTGATACATTGCTTGACATGTGAATTAGTCGCTTTGAAAAGGAGTTGCCAGAAACAAACCATAAGGATTTATTCACACAATATATTATGTGTGGTTACAGCACAGTATGTATAGTTCTTTTGCATTTAATTCAAAGTTCTAAAGTTTATAAACAGTGCATTCACCATAAAATTTGTTTATCAAAATGGTATTTGATTATTCAATCATCAATATAATATTAACTTTTAATATCTTAAAACATTTGCGAACATTTTAAAGACTTTAAAAGCTTGTTTGCTAATCTGAATTTATGAAGCAAACCTCCAGAAATTAATTTGTCAGGAATCTAATATTTGAAAATTAATAATCCATCTCTATTTCAAGTTTTATATTGATTTTGACTATTATGAAGATTAATAATGGATAATGTATGTAATGCCCATGCATGTATAGAACAAAGATTCACTCTTTTGCACAGTTTGAGTAGGACTCTAAAACGGAAATGAAAGGGTTTCTGTCCATTTTGACATAATGGAGATTCTTCTCTGAAAACATTTTGAGCTTCTTCCTTTAAGACCTTCATAAGAAACCAGTACTTAAGAATAGAAACTGTCAAATAGAACGCATGACAGTATTCTTTTATTACTTTACCTTTCAACTTGATGTCTCATTTCCATATTTCATTGCAGATGAAAATCATGTGCATTTGGTGAGTGTCCACAATATGTTCTGTGAGAAAGGTTTTATTATTAAGTCTCATCCATAAACTCCATTCGCAGATATGATCCATCAGGCAGCATAACCAAGAAAGGTCCTGCAGGTCTAATCTCTTCACATCGTCTTCAGGAATCCTTTGAGAAGGGATGCCTTAAAAAACAGGGTTTTTGATCGATTTTACACTTATTCATAAGAAAAACACCTATAGTTAAAATCACAGCTCTTCTCAAAGAGTTTAACCATCTGAAAAGTAACAGTTGTATGATCTTACATTAAATTGATCTGTTAAACCGTTATATTGACATGATCCAATATCTAAAAGAACTGTATGATCTCGTATTTAGCCTGGAAATAATAGTACCTTCTAAATCATTATATTTGTATGAGAAGTATATGATGACAAAGGTTATCAATAAATTATCAATGGACGAAAAAAAAGAACAAGTAGCAAGTATTAACAAACTTACTTAAACAGTCATACTTTTTAATGCAATTGTATCTTTGTAATTGTCAAATCTAAGTTGTTGCAGCTTTGAGACAGTTTTGAAAGAGAAAATTACCGGATGTTGATAAGGTACAAAAACCACATAACCACATGTACTGACCAAAGTCTGTTGACAGTGATTATGTCTTGAGGGGATGAATTGTCTCTCTTACAAGAAGTGACCTTTCCATTTATGTCAAGACTACCTTTGATTCCATTTGTATCTGAAATATTGACTATTGATTATTGTGAAACAAATACACTGACTGTTGGTGATGTTTCAGTTTCAGTAAGACCTTTGATAGAAAATAAACACCCTTTCTATAATATTGCCAGAAAAAGATAACAGAATATATTTTACGTATTGCTTTGATTATTTTACCTAATGAAAGTAAATCTGACCCTACGCTTATAAATTCTGTGAAACAGGTTAATGTGTATAGTTCAAATAGAAAGTGGCAATCAGACAACAGAGATTTTACGAGGTGTGGTGTCTCTATCACTATAGTGTAAAATTAAATTTCCTGAAATTTCAGAGCAAAATTGTTCAACCAATTACCATTTCTATTATATCAGTTTTGGAATAAGTGGAGTGTCAATTATCTATCAGATCTCAGGAGGAATAGATTCAGATCGGATAGGAATCAGATTCGTCCTTATGAGTTTTGATGTACCATAAATTGACACAGAATTTCTAGAATATTTTCCTGTAGCAAATATCTTCCCTGCCTATTTAATGACACTAAGGGTGAGAGTGCCTTGGAAGTGGGGATTAATGCTCGTGTCTCTAGACAAAACTACAACTCCTACAATGGGAATTCATTTAGTCCTGTTTGTACATCGATTTTGGAATAAATTGACACTAACCTGTCTACGCTGTATTAAACATATAGGAATATGAGTACCCAGCGTACCATGATGAACTTAAAACACTAGATGTATCTTTGAGACACGATAGTGACATGATCTGTTATTATATGATTGGCGGTGAAATACCGAGATCTATCAATGAAAATAAACCGTGTTATCAGTCACTAGTGACAATAACAATGGAACGTGTTATCAGTCACTAGTGACTGATAACAACAATGACCTGACGTCATCGAACAATGCTCTGACGCAATGACACGCTCATGACGTCATGTTGTCGCTTAGGCAACGGGCTCTCATCGGAGCCGACTCAACGTAGATGCGCTTGAATTTCGACAGAAAAACAACGATTTAATCGTATAATTGCAGGAACACTTTGTCACAGAGGCCTGTCCAAGGACTTGCTCGAGGACAAGTCTCCCTGCCATTATCAGACACATCTCATAAACAATGTTAGTAACTGACTAACATCTCACTTTACCCGGGTAAACTCAATCACAAAATTAAAAGCTTTAAAATGTTATTTCAAATTTATACAAACCTTTAAGGACCTTTCACTGATTGATGAATGAAATGAGTAGTACTATAAGGTGTGTAGGAACGCCATGTTTCTTTGTTGTCAAAGCGTGAGGCACGTGATTCTTGATTGTCAGGGCGCAAGGTACGTAAGTACAAAGTTTTGGAAATCAATGAATATCCGCCTGTTTAAAGAAAAAAATTCACAGGTTGTCCATTTTGTTTGGACCTTAAACGACTGAGATGCCGTATTAGTGTCCACATCGGCAGTTGAATTTCAATGTTTTTTCTACATTAGATCAGTGCCCCTTTGATTTTAAGGTTTTAAAATTCACGTTAAAAGATGATCTCAGATTTCAATGCATATATAGTTATAAATATGTTTGTATTATAATATTTGTATGTTTTCTAAACTTATATTCCTAACAGCAAAAAGGTAGCAATGTTATAATTATGTATCCAGGAGTATTTCCTTACAATTCATAAACTTTTTGTGTTTTACTAATCACGTTTTCAGGCAAGTTTTAATGACTCAACATTGACATTTTATCGAAATGGATAACTTGATATAATTTTCTATATATATCTGTGTATAAGTACGTTTGTAACAAGAGATCGATGACTGATCTTCATCAGCACTTTGATTTACATTTTGGTTTATTGCAAATATTTTACCAAAGAAAGTTTCAATCTATCATTAACTAAGACTATTTTGGAATAAAAGTAAGAGGATTTTTGTCAGTTTGACATTAATGAAATCCTTTTGACAAACAGTTGAGCCGCTTTTTTTAGAAGACTTACAAGAAAGCATTGCTTATGAATGAAAACTGTCAAAAACGATGCTTTACAGTAAATTTATTATAACTTTTGCTTTTAACTTGAAATCTCATTTTCATATTTAGCGATTTGTAAGTGTTCACAATATGTTTTATGAAGATTTGATTATATCATCTCATTCTAAAACAGAGCTCAAACCTAAGATATGATCAATTAAAAACATTTATACTCTCTAGAATGGACTCCCATGTATGTTAGCCACTCTAGAAGCACAAATCTTACCCAAATTTTACGGTGCATAGACTTTTCCCACTCATACATGTAAACATCAATAGTTTACATCAAAATGTTTCTCAAAGACTTTCCTCATCTTAAACATATAATTCCTATCATTTTGATAAATGGCTTTCTTAAAAAAAGCTGTTTAAATAGGCGTAATTGAAAGAACTGTCCTTTCTACAATAAATTGAAAACACTATGATGATAAATTGCGATCGTGTCAAATGAATACCTTACCATTTAATACAACAATTATTCATGAAAGTATTCTACCGTGAAGAATGGGTGATGTATTATTTTTTTGATTACTTCAAATATAAAACTTCTGAAAATCGAAAACCGCAAAACAAATTCTTTTCCCAAGCCGTTTATCGACAAAAAGCTGAGGCCATGGCTCGTCAGCCTCTATTATTGTCTATAGTGAGACTCTCATTTCGTCTCGTTAGACCCTTATATAAAGTTTATGCCCGCAGGAAAGAGGCAGTGACAGTATATGTAGTTTGCACATGCAGCGTACTCGATCATCTTCAGAACTTAATATAACTAAGATGAAGACAGTTTGGATGCAGTTTTTAGGTTAGACTGGGAATTTATTTAGCGTTTGATATTGAGTCCGCACACTATGATTGTATCCTAAATAGCGATCCCATTGCGAGTATCACATGTTGAAGAACAAGGCAGCCAAGAAGTCAGTTTCGATCTTGTTATTAAGATTATGTGGGTTGATGCAATGACTCTGTGTACATTTCACAATTTAAAGGCTGTAAATCCTTCATGTACATTATTCTCATGATAATGACTTCATTTACTCGGGATTGCAAATGAAGTTTAAGAACTTTTATTGTCTAAACTACTGATGATTTACAAGGACAAGGTACAAACTGATTTCAACAATCATTTTAGGACTCATCATCTTCGTGATATGAAATTACAATGATATGCAAAACAATTTGAATATATTCACTTGTCAGTTCGTAAAATATATACAAATTTTATACAATCAAACAAATCTTCAACACAGCCAATAAGGAAGTACTGTACCCTTTCCTGTACACATTTCTTTTCCTCCATCCAAGTGAAAATATCGACCCTAGATCAAGTGCCACCTTTTTGCAGCTCAGACTAGATTATACAGTGCTTGAAGTTGGAAACCTGCTTTGAAGGTTATTATCGATCTTTTATTGAACGTACTTAACGTCCAACTTCAGCTGCAATACATCACTTTGAAGCACGAAGACCCGTTGGTGAATATAGGTATCTTATATGCACTCAAAGATGACGGAAATGTCCATTTATCCCCTTAGAAGAAACGAATTTCGAGAACTCATTGAATAGTTTTAGTTGTCAATGTAAAACATTTTTAATTTAACCAGTTGCCCAAAGCACCAAAACTTTGGTAAGATTCCAATCCTCACTAGATACATGTATTGTAAAATACTTTTTGCAAAAAACTTCATGTCATTCGTTAAAAGATTTTCATGTCATGCAAGTATTAAAATTTGTGTTATTGTATGAAATGTTTTGTTGAAAAATACATCATAATAATAGAACACAAATACCACTTACTGCTTTATTCTTCATCTAACATTGATATAGCTCTCCCTTAATCAATGTTTAATATCATGATACCTTCTGCATTTCTTATGCGATGGTTATTAATTCAGTTTGTGATATATCTTATAATAAAATATACTTAATGGTAACTTCCTTGTGATTGAATTGGCCATGAAAGACATAAAGGTTTTGAATAAAAGTTTTAATAAATCCATTTCAATCTCACAACAGATCATGAATATAAGAAAAGGACAAATAGTGATCAAACGTCATTTGCGATTTCTATAGAAATATGTAGGAATCTTTATGAGATGCAATCGTGATTTGCCAAACAAAGAACAAAGAGTTTCCATTTAAAAATAAATGTCATTAACATGAGTGAGAGCCTGCGTCAACATATCGTTCTTTGTATATATGTTCCACCCAGACCACAGAATTCCGAAGGGATGATTTCTGTATCTATATATAAGAAAACTTCACTTTATCAACATGATAAGATAAGAGTTTTGTATTGTCCTTGATTGTACACTGACAATATTTTTCAATAAGTAAACGTTTCTGAAGAGTATGTTATATACATATATTCCACAATTCGCGATTATTCAACAGTGAATCTCAGCGTAATGTCCATCTTCATTCTGAAAAGAATAATACCGACCTAGATCACTTTCAACCAAGGGAACCCAATGTGGATTATATGTCTTTTAAGTGAAAAACCTACTTTGAAGTTGAGGATTGAAGGTTTGGTCAAATCAAGATATTTTATCTCTCATTCTGCCGTAATCCTCAAACTTTGAAGAACGAGGACTTTATGCAGTGAGAGTGTATAGTACGAACCACTTCATGTTATATTGCAAAATAATATGATCATGATCAATTGTTGAAATAGTCTCTTTGATTTATAAATCAATATTAAACAATTCTTCATTAAATTAGTTTCGAGAGCAAATCTCAAAATGATTACGAAATGACAGAAAGATAAATTTTTGTTGAGTTTTAAATAATGACTTAAAGCGTCTTTCTAAAATGTGGTTGGAGAAAATTTACAGTCAGTTTCAACTTTCAAACAAATTACACAAGCCTTCTGTCATCATTTTGATGTTGGCAACCAGAGATACATGACCATATTATGTTATGTTTTCACTAAAGGATGGATATCCTTCTTCCTTTCTGTATTGCAATATATTGCGATCAAGAAAAGCGTATTGCAATACGTATTGCAATATATTAGTACTTCTACAATTCAAGATTTTGCATGCTATCTTGTATAAATATGAGCGTTGAGAACGATCGTCATTGCTCAGCTATGAGCCGTTTTGAAAAGGATATTTTTTCAATCACTGTTTATAATCTGTATACAAATTTGAGCTTTATTCACAACACAACGTCACAGTTTGAAACAAACTTTACGTTAATCTTATTTCATTTGTTTGGGTTTGTTAGTAATTTTAGATGGAAATAACTCGTTATAAAATGTTCGATATATTGGATGATTTCAAAAGTGTGTACCGATTTGTATCACCTTGTTCCTGTATTGCAATATTTGCACGTTTTCACCATAACAATCATTCAGAATAGCTGTTCAATTAAAAATGGTACCCAAACGTGGTTGTTATCTTGCCTTTTGGGACAGGACTGACATGCTATGACAGTAGCTTTTGACCAATGTCCTGCAATCGACAAGTACATGCCATCACAAACGTTTGGCATCATCAAGAAATGACGTCACAATGCTATTACGTCTTGAACACGACACCATCACAAAGTGATATTGTCATTAAGATGATGACGTCGTAATGCTATGTTATCACTGCTTTAAGTGCTGTGTTCAGTTATTTACAATTTTCATGCAAAAGTAATGAAACATAATTCTGGATGATTAATAGAATCTCACCCTCGTCTCTTCTGAAAAGAAATATATCAAATAAGTTCCCCTGATATCAACAAATGCTGTGATGTGTTTTCATCTACAAATAAGGTTTGTTAAACCATGTTGGATGAATAAAAATGGTACTATCGCCACAAAAATAAGAAAAGATATATCCTTTGCAGACACTCCTTCATTGTCAATTCACTTTTGTCAATTTCAGGAGCAACAAAGACCTAGTATATATTGGCATCTATAATGATAACATTTATTACAAGGATTACGACGTATTATTATATATCATGCTCGGATCTTTTCATTATTTCGTGTGGATTTTTTAAAATTGAAACCATTTAATACCAGAATACATTACAGGCAAACGTTTGGATGGATATGTTGAGGGTTCATGTCTTTACTAGACATACATGGTGCATGTATGTATGTTTGAATGTCGGGGACAATTCTTCTGGTATGGACCAACGTGATGCAAAAGTTCATGGAAAATATGTTCTTCTATGAATATGAACACCATATTTAAGAGTAATATGAACAGGATTTATCTTCATCCCTTAAAAAATCATAGGATTTGGTAGATAGATGAATTTATCTATTAAGTGAACACCTAATTGATGATAATATAAGCACTAATCATGTTTGCAACTAATGTAAATAACTTCAGCAGCTTTACAACCAACGTTCACAAGAACAATACTTTTCTATTTTCCTCTGCTCTGAAAGAAGGGTTAAATTATTGAATGTTTTTTAGCCTATTTTCCTGAAAATATTTGCTCATAATGTTTTAGCTATTCACTACAAGAGCTGCATAATGAAGCAGTGGTAATGGACACAATCTGTTAGACACAATTTATTGTAGTCATTGTTATGAACCTGGTTTTAAAAGGGTTGTAAGATAAGATGAATTGCAATACGTAAACGTCCATGATTTGTGCGGTGTCAGAATTCAAATCTCGGTCGTAAACAGAACCATAACGTTTCAGTTATTTTCTTGGTTTGAAGATGTTTGAACACCTGATCTATCCTGTAACACAAGGAAGAGTGAAGAGTGGTGAATTACCATACACAGTTTTACACAAAAATATGAACAGTTAGGAGCAGGTGTTTCTTAACTGAGGCATACATGCACTGTCTGATATGCAATACAAAAACTAACCAAAGTTTGATATGGTCTCATCTTAAAACAAGGCTCATTTCGAACATTTGACAATTTTTCCAAACTATATGGTATGAGTTTATTATAAAGGATTTGTTTCACGAGGAATAATTATCTATGCAATAAGCTGTAAGCGTTTGCTGAGTGAAATTTATATATAAATGTAGAGGTATAATGGTTTTATAGGCTCCTGAGTATTGCTCAACCAACTAAAGTCCCGTTTATATGTGCATTTACTTCAGGGGTATAACTAATATAAATCCCAAGGGCAAACCAATGTTATGTCAACGTAAAACTAGGTATGCCCCCTTGGAAAAACAATAAAATCAAGTTCATTTCACTCTCTGAAAAATAAGGTTTATTGAAGTGGTATATATTATATGAATAATGGTTTTGTTATTGGTTTTGTCTGATTATTGGTATTCATTATTGTTCTACATAACGCAAGCAAACCACAAATTACATATAACATATATCACTGACGCTATTGTTGCTAGAAATATTTGAATTAACAGAAAAAATATTTAGTTTTGAGTTCATTTACCATTTCAACTAATATATGAAGAGAATTTTTTGCCATTTGGTATCAAAGTTTCACAATATGAACGCATTACAATTTCTATCGTTTGACCATGGGGGCAAATTTACCACTGAGATTAATGTGCATGTTAACTCAACTTAAATATGAGAGTTTAATGAAGGTCATGAGAGTGTCGTTAGAGGATGTTGCTATAGCCGACCTTGATGATGGCCTGGCCTGTGATGTATGGTCTTGTTTATAATGTAGGACACTTCTGTATGGGTCAACACCCGCACAGTTTCCACACTATCAAGTAGGATGCATACAGAATTGAATCACTTTCGTTTTAAACTTGATGTCTCAGTTCTATTGTCATCAGGTATCTAACTCAAACACAATTGAAAAGTGTTCACCATAGATTCTGTGAGAGAGTTTCAGTTATTAGGTCCCATTCACAATTCCTTAGATAATACCCATCAGCCAACACCATCTTTTAATCCTTTGCACGGAAGAGTCTCCGCAATATGTTCTATGAGAGATTCAGTCGTAACTTCTCGTTTTCAAACAGTGCTCAGGAACAAGACATAATCTAGCAAGAAAAAAATCAAAAAGATCTTTCCCTGAGTCTTTATCCGGCTCGTGAAAACACTTTGGTTGAGGATCTTTGGGTAGCTGGGTGAACTCTCTGATCAATGATCTTGTGCAAACTTAATTGCAGTTAATGGTCATGATCTGTGTCAAACGCGATATCCGTAAATGAAAAGAAAGTTCAACACATAACTTAACATGTGAAGCGGACTTTAACTTGAATACTTTAATATACATTAAACTCGGCAATATAAAGAAATATAACAATGATTTAGTTAATATTTATGAATTTATAGTTTTATATAAAGTCACACATTGTTGGATATTTTTACAAAACAATATACAAAATCCAAATACTAATCAAGTAAATATGATCCATCTTTTTCATTGTCAATTATGACGGTAAGATAAGCTACATGTTATTGCTCTGCCCCCGAATCGGAGATTCCAGTGGTATAATGTGTCTGCACTGTCCGGTCTGTCTGTCAGTCTGTTTGTCACAAAACACTTTAACATTGCTCATAACTTTGATAACTTGATTGCATTAGGGTAGACCTTGGATATTTCACATGTGCGTCTATCAAGATAAGACCTTGTAGATGTGGTCATAATTTTTGACCTCGTGACCTTGACCTAGGCGCATCAAGCATTTCTCGAAATTTTATTTTAGTGATGTAAAACCCATCTCACATGAAAAGGAATTCAACAGGTCATTGTTTTCTTGCAATGACACTCTATTGAAAACATGACCAAATAGCTCAATTTCCATCACAATGTCTGATGATATTAGAAATGTTTTCATGAAAATTTAAACATTTCAAAGTTTTTTGAGACACATGCTTTCCTGCATTGCATGATCTGGAATATTTGTCAATGAAATGCGAGGGTTGCAAACCAGTGTAATCTTTGTAAACATAACATTTTACATACCATTTACTTTAATTCTGTCAAAAATAGTTACTATACATTAACATTCTGACATTCATTGTGTATTTACCGACTAAGAATGCGAGTGTCTTAGTAAACTATGTGAAAGAAACATAATTGTTCTTCCTCTTTATAAAAAATATCTTGAATAAAGGCAGAAAGGTGACTGAATTAGTAGAACTTAATGTTATATCTTATTAGTTGATATAGTTGCACTAGTTTGCTAGTAGGGAAACAAGCTTGTGTAGGCTATATGAGGAAGCCATTTTGCAATTTTAATAATCATAGTTTTAGAGTTCTACAAAACGTCTTCTTTGAATATAAATCAATTTGTGTCAATAAAAAGACTAACATACATGTAGTGTTTTTGAATTCCTTATTGCCTTGGTTTCAATTGTAAATCGAAAACCCTATTCAATTACCTAAACGATTGTAATGAGTCTGGTATTGACAAAACAACGCGATCTATGTACTCCAGTGTCAATAGAAACGGCATTTTGGAAGCCACACAATCTTTTAGACGTGTCGACAGTGATGTTGAAAAGATAAAGCAGTATTTTCCATCTACAATGGAATTATTTGAACCACATATATTTGAGATTGTTCTACTGAAACAAATTAGCGCACGACACATTTGACCAAAAATAGGGGGCATTTGATCTAAAAAAAATCACTTAACGTATCAAGAACATTCCCAATATTAAGAAATTCAATTGTATTTCGGGTATTAATTTTCATGACAATAGCAACAATGTCTCCTTTTGAGTAGGAATAGCACCAGAGTTCTTACTATCTTTTTATTTGTAATTTATATTATCCCTTCATTGAAATGATCCGAACCAAGATAGGGTGTCATTTGTAGTGAAGTTGATGCAATCAACATGAGTTGATTGTGAAAGAGGTTGCAATTTTTACCCGTAGATTAAGTGTAGGTATTGCGGTAGTAAATGATATTCATATAAATTTATAAATGGTATAATTTTGTCTTTTTTGTCACAATTGGTGTCAATGTGATAGAAAGAAATCTATAACTAGGTTACAAGCTCTAAACGTTAAACTCTCGAGGTTTTCTAGGGCTACGATTGCACTCTGAAACATCCTTTAATTTAAATTGTTGAAAGTTTTTTTTAAATTAAAGAACGTTTCTCCAAAAAGAACTTGAACTTCTATTTCAAGGATGGCGAAAGAACGTCTGTGATAATAAAAAAAAATGGTCAAATACCATGTATTGAAGTAAATCTTATCATCCCGAGTTCGATCTTGAAGTCTACTTAAAATCTAATGTAAAGATTAACCTCAATTTGTAAAATTAATGTTCAAGAATTTTTTATGAGAGATTTCATTTGCAAAATATGAATATCATGACGAAACACATCAGAGCTACAGCTCTAAGACCTATTAGATCAGCCAAAGAATGACAATCATTGCCGAATACATGATATATCACGAAAGACTGTTCATCTATGAGAATGACCTTTGGATAACAATTTTAATAACAATTTGAAAAACGAAACACTTCCCTTACCCCTGAAAAGAACAGCATCCGCACACAAAGTGTAAATTATTGTCACGTCAAATGTGTTTTTTAAATTGTTTAAAACGTTGACCACTCAAGTATCTTCAGAATGACGACACAGCTTTAATCACCACATAAGATAATTCAGGTTAGAATATTTAGTATTTATCATTTGCTTGATTTTTAGCCAATTGAAGGAAGATCCCACTTACTTAGAAAAATATAAACAATCATTTTTGCGTGTTTCTATTGGTAACTGAGTTATAATCTAGCGCTGCTTTGATGGTATTTAAGCCATTTTTGGTGTGAAACTTAATTGTTGATTAATCACTCTTCAATGGCATTGATTTTATCCATTGCGTTGGTAAAAAGTAGGTAAAGTCTGAAAAGGGTCTAGTCATTTTAATAGAGAAAGAAATTGAAAGAATGAGAGACAAAACTCTATTTCAAAACATGATAAAACCGATGCAAAGTATTACCTTAACTAACCGATCTGCTTGCTGTTTTCTTTGTCAGAAATATGAAGTCATTCAGATAATCAATCTAAGGTATTTTCTCTGTTAACTGATAATTTGATTAATTGACAACAGGATGTTCATTACAATTAAAAGTGTATGGATGGATAGAAGACGAGTTCTCCCTCTACCTTAGATAAGAATCAAATGAGTCATGGGGAATTGAGTTTAAAACATATATTTTAAATGAATTGTCAACGAATTTTGGAAACATTCAAAAGTCAATAATGAAAAATAGTGATTGCGCATTTTGAAATGTAAATATTATTGTAAGTATCGTCATCATAGCCACTCCAAATTTTTATTTCAAACTAAATTCTCACTAAATGCATACATTTTACATAATATGTACGCGACATGCAATAGCATGAGTGTTAAAATGTCACTTGAAAATGAAAGCCTAGTCAGAATGGATTAACGTGTCTAACTGTAACTTAACTAACCGTCCTTGTCTGCAGGAAATGTACGAATCAAGATCATAGTTCAATAACTTTTGTAAATTATCAAAATTAAATGTACTTATAAAGGTTCATTGAGGCCATATATGTTTGCCACGAAGATGAGAACAAACCTTTCTTCATACACTTAGATCATATACTTTTGTCACAGTGAGTTTTAATTGTTCTTGGAGATAATCTGAAAGTATTCATATTAATAATTTCATCACCAAATGTATGACATCCATGCAATTGCACTAAACATTGATGATATCAATTGGACAGAACATTAATTTTGAGGATTACCTTTGTTAAAATGTTAACATGTCTACCAACAGTCTGTGATAAAACCTTAGAAATGTAAAATATTTAAAAAGATCACAGAAAAGGTTCAACATGCATTGAAATGAAACAGTCTTTGAAGTCTATGCAAATAACATTAACATAGAGAAGAAGCAGCTTCACTGACTTTACTTGCCTTGTAGTTTAGAACAAAAGAAAGTCGAAGTCAAACCAATTTGTTTGTAATCAAATTTACAATGCTATTGAATATTATTAACAATACTGTCCTCAAGGATAATGCTTAATTAATTTGAAATGCCAGACCTTTTTCAATGAGATTGTCATTGAAAAAGAACTCAAGTATGCTGAGCCAAACGTTTTTGATTAATCTGCAGGAAAAAAGTGAACATCATTAAAAATATTTGCAAAAATCATTGTCCATGTTAGACATTGTTTAGTAAAGAAGATGAGAATTTCAGATTGAAATTTTATCATACTTTTGTACTTCTCTGAGGACTGTGTTGATGACATAAGAAGAACATATTAGGATGACATAAGAAAATTGAATTTGTGTCTTGACAACAACAAGTATGTTGATCACTGACGTTGTTAGCCTCAATTAGTTATATTGGAATGTTGCAACTTCACAATCAAGTTACTCCAACAGGGATCAACAGTCACTAATTCATTTATACCCTGGATACTTTTACCCAATGCATTTGGAAACTGTTGATAAATGCTCACCTTATAAATCTGACGTATGCCTGTCTAGCCTTCTAAGCTTGAGTTTACGTATTTAGGCTTCCAAATGTCAAACTCGTCTATTGATATTCTGAATCACTTTTACGAATATGCATAATCCACATTTCAACACGGACTGACGGCAGTTTACTTATATAGTCTTATAAGGTATTGTGACGTTATATCTCTAACAAAATAAGATGCCATGCCATGTACATATAGTCATTTATACCACTGTTACACATGCTGCAGATTTGGTAATTGGAAGGCAAAAACATTTGTTTATTTCGAAATTACCATTATTTTTTATGATAAAATCCTTAATTTTAAACCCTTCATTAACACTAATTTGCTGCAAATCGGTCTAAAGAAACATACCAAAAATAGAAACAATTAGTAGTAAGATTCCTTCCATCGATTGAATCTTTGAATTTGATTGTAAGAATTGATTTTTGAAAAGATTAGACAGTGCACTAATCTAAGTAACTGCGTCAACTTTTGAAAGTTTTAATAAAGCCACTGTATGCACACGATCAAGCCCTGTAATTAAAATGATTCAATAGATTTTTTAAGGATAAATTACCTGATTTTGTCCTAACTAAGTTTATTATCTTTTTTTGGCGTTCAAAACTCAGATTCTCTTGTAAATCACGTCATTCTGCTAGCCAAGAAATATATATATAATATGAGTATAAAAAAGAAAACTCCTTTATTTCAAAATTTCACCAAATCTTTGACAGAGATAATTAACATAGAGAAATATATTGCCACAAAGAACGGCACTTATAATCTTTTTGAACAAAAATGGAGACCAATAGTGAAAGATATACTTAATTAGTTATTTACTCATTAAGATAAGAATTGTTTCATGGCAAATAATATCTTGTTCCCAGTCTACCTACTACATGTGTGTTATCTGCAACTCAAATTGTGGAAAGTGTGAAAGAGTGATTTAAATGTTTGTAAAGACAGTGTAACATGGAACCCTTGAACTGAATAAAAAATATCAAAAAAAAAATTAAAAAAAAATGATTCAATAGAAGCGTTCACTGGAGACATTTGAAAGTTGCCAAGTATTTTTTTGCAGATAACATACATGGATAAATAATTTCAATCTGCACGTTGATTAAACATTTTAATTTTTTTCATCTGATTAATGAATCATATTTGATCTCACAAATTTTGCAAGATTCGAGTCTCTACAAGACACAGCTAATTAACTCAATTGATCATTTTAAAGAAAAGGAATTATCTTAATCACAGCTGCATGATTACACCTCTTGGCTTTGAGATAACAAGCTCAATTTGTAGAGAGATACCGGCACATGAGTGGATAGGGGATGAGACAGAATACATGGGTCACTTGATATCAAAGAGTGTCAAGCTTTATCTTGATATTGCTTTGGTATCGAGTCCTGTAAAATAAGGATATTAAGAAATACATTGAGATATAATTTATGAAGGTTCAAATGCTATTTATAGTGTCAGTTAACCATGTTATCGCACAAGTTACTTCTTTGATAGCTTCATGGGTGACACGTGGCATACAGTATATCATTAATGTATTTTCATTATTATAAAGTAATTCTGTAAAAGGTAGTGCAGTACATAACAATAAGACGAGTGAAATGAACACAGAGATAATTACGTTTAAATGAATTGTGGACCACGTCTCAAAGGAAACATATTTTTAGAAAAGAGAATAAGTTATAGATCATCATTTTCTTGCATCTCGATATGACGTTACAATGTTCTGAGTTTTACTGTACATACTTAACAACGCAATTAAAGAGACTTTGTGCATGACGTCAGTCGCCAGTACTCATTTCATTTACTTCACCATCCCGTCTCAAATAAGAATCAAATCACTTAAACGTTATCAAGTTACTTCAAGACAGCTAGAGTTTCACATGTAAGATAATAGCTCTCAATAGCTGACTCACATTCATATTGCTTTATTCTACTGAATTCAATGCATGTAGGCTTTCACATTCTAAGATTATCCTTCTACAAGCAATACCAAATCTGGATGACATAGATAGAAGGAAACTATTTTGTGTTTGATTACATTGGTTGTGTCCTTAGTCTTCAAGCTTCCTACAGAATAGCTAAACAGATATTCGTATTAAATAAAATTTTATTAAAGGATATGCTACATTTCGTTAGTCTCAAGTATTGGGTACAAACGATTTCATATCATCACATTTGATAATATTTCCCTCAATTCAATAAATGCTGGAATTATGAACAGATATAATTATAGTTTATTAGAATTCAATTGAAATGCTATATAATAATTTTAGACGATAATAATGGCAATTGTGTTGCAAGACCTGACAAACTAAACAAACTTTACATGTACTTTGTTCATATTGTGACAGAGGCAGTTTGAATTTAAAAAAGTCTTTATGGCCATTTTCAATCTTTCGTTCATGTGATCTTACACACGGAGCAGAACAAATTTAGATTACTATCTTAAACTTTCAATAAGAAAAAATCAGGCAGCAATATTGTTAATCAAATGTCGATTCCTGATTGTTGATGAGACACCAAATATGATAATAACAACTCCTTTTGTTATTATTAACTAATAAGTTATTAGCTTTGTATAGTTCAATGAATCATAAGATAATGATACATCTATTTAAAATAACGAGTATATGTCAATGTTGCAATTCATACTATTCATAAGATTGAAATACAGAATGGCTAATTTGATATCATAGATGCGGGGTTCATAAACAAGGGATTGGTTATTAAATCATTAGTTAAAATAATATCACTTGGGAGATCACAATTAATACAATGCCAGATTTATGTAAGCTGATGAACAGTTTGTAACACTGCTGATTCTTTCCTATGATTTTATGACATTTTGATATTATTTAAACCACACTTTGCAAGGTTCGGTGAGAACATGTACAACTTTGTTTCAACTTGATACAACAATTTTTTCAATTGCAAAAATCAGTCAAAATGAATCGATATCAAATTGGATTTTTTTTTTAAAAACAGAGGCCTATAATTATGAATTTTTAAGGATATCAGATTCAAGATATATTTTTGGTGATAAACCCGGTAAAACAAAGGTTTCTTATGCTTTTTGGAAATTTAGTTTTGATATAAGACATATAAGAAGATTTCACACAGTGAGAGTTTAATCGATTCTTAAAATTATTTGCGATGAAATGAAGAATTATTAATTACAGCTTTTTATTAAAATAGGGTTTATATTTACAATGTATAACTTTTTATTTCATTGCTAATCATATAATAAATTTCTTTATTAGGTAGAAAATGAAAAGATATCACATTCAAAGTACATATCATACATGTTTGTATAGTTTAATGAAATTATTAATGTTCGTTTTTAGCAAATTGTTGTATTTAGAAACATATTCATGTCAATAACATATGGTACATTTATTTGACATGTTTTCTGTTTGTTTTATCCTCGGGTATGTCAAATTCAAACCTCTCAATAACAAATGTGACACATAGAAATAAGAGTGTAACATTTCCTTAAATCATGTACTTTTCTATAAATATTTCCTGGTTTAAACAATGCGCGGGAAGAGACTGCTTAGAATAAGGGTTATCCTATTTGTAAACTTGTAGGTGGAATTCATATATCTTTAAACCAGAAACTTTTGTTAAATACAATAACCATGATGCACTAACGTCCTTTATTTATTATTATAAAATGCATAACATGAAAACAAATTGACACTTAATATCTTTGAGCCAGTTTGGGTGTCGAGTGAACGATGTTGCTTACAAAAATCTCTTTGTTAGATCTTCAATATAAATCATTCCAGAGATGTTGTAACATTGAATTTTTGCATATACCACCGATCACGTTTTCAGGCAAGACAAATGACTCAGCATTGACATTTAATTGAAGCGGAGAACTTGGTATCATATTGTATATTTATATATGTATGAGTTTTATGAAAGTCTTATAAGAAATCAATGCTAAAGAATGAAAGATGCTGAAGAGTAATTTTTATAAATTTGGCTTTCAACCTGAAACCTCATGTTTATGTTTCATGAACAGTTCTATTACGATTCAATTAAAACGGCTCAAACAGTGCTCAATCAAAAGATATGATCAATCAAGTAAAAAATCCATTTATACTCTTTCAGCATGATTTCTTACAAGCATTTTAACCACTCGACGAGTCCCTGGGGATGAGAAGCCCATATCTCATGAAACACTCATTTAAAGACATCAATAGTTTTTATCAAAAAGTTTCTGAAAGAGTTTCTCAAAGATTTTTTTTTATCATTTTGGATAGATGGTTTCTTTTAAAAGATCTGTTTAAAAAGGCGTTTGGGCACAGTCTTTGAAAGGACTTTCCATAACAGTAAATGTTGATCTATGTAACATGAATATCTTAGTATTTATAAGATATTCCATATGTGAAGAAGTGTTGACGTAAATGTTTGATTACTTCAAATCTAAAACTTCTGAAAAGGCTGAATCAGGCCTGATGGGCATATTTGTAAAACTTTTCCCGAGCTGTTTATCAATGAAACTCAAGACATGACTCGTCAGCGTCTATTATAGTCTGTAGCCAGGCTCTCATTTGGTCTCGTTAGACCCTAATATCGTATCGATGCCCCCAGGAAAGAGTCAGTGGCAGTAGTTTGAACATGAAGTGTCCAGTATTATCTGCAGAACTGAGCCTAACTCAGGTGAAGACAGTTTGAAAGTTACGAACAGTATTTTTAGGTTAGACTGGGAAGGTAGCATTTGACATTAACTGTACACTATGATTGTATCCTAAATATTGATTCCATTTCGCGTATCGCATGTTGAAGTACAAAGAAGTCAAGAATTTGATTTCGATTTTGGTAGACTGTGTGGGCTGATTCTTCATGATACCGACTTCATGTCTTCAGGATTGCAAATATGGAACCTTTATTAAGCTGTCTAAACTGTTGCTGATTTCAAACGACAAGAAAATGGAATAATTCAAATTACGGGTTTATATCTAAAAAACACCAAATGTGTGACTCGCCTTTTTTGGTGATATGAGATTCCAATGATATGGATTAACGTTTGAAATATTTCATTTGTCAATATCTAGATTTACAAAACCCAAACAATTTCACCAAACACATATGCCACGCATTGCAGTTTCGACACAGCTAAAAAAACTGTATTTACTTCCTCTCCCGTTATAATAAATATATCGACCCTAGATCAAGTGCCACCTTTTTGCAGCTCAGACTAGATTATAAAAGCTTGAAGATGGAAACCTGCTTTGAAGTTTATTATCGATCCTTTATTGCAGATACTTAACGTCTAAATTCAACTGCAATACATCACTTTGAAGATGGAATGCCCGTTGATATACCTTGGTATCTCATATGCACTCAAAGATTAAGGTAATAGCAAGTTTTTGCCTTGGTAGAAGACAAACCTGAGGGAACACCTTGGATTTTTTAGTTATCAATGCAATAAATATTCGTAATTTAATTAGTTGTCTGCTAAAAAAATAACCATAGTTTTATCCTTGCCAACATTTTAGGAAGATTGTAATCGTATCATCTTAATATCTTTTATATCCCATCCCCATGTCATGTATTTTAGTTTTAATGACTTAGGAAATAATGATTTACTCACTGGTATTGAATCATCATATCATTATTAATATTAATTATAAAGCAGCTCCAAAGAGCTTTGCACGACCAAGCTTATGTACATAGCATTTTGTTCTGAGTTTTATGTGGATGAAGTGTCTTGTCAGGTTCTATTCATAACCATTATAGTAAATGTATACAGCTATCAAACAAAATTTTATCCCATTGCAATTGCATATACTTGTTTCAATTTTCACTTGACATTTATGACTGAAAATCGATAAACACCAGCACTGATTTTCAGTCGTAAAAAACAAGGGAATACAATTGCTTTTATGATTCGTCTTACATTCATGTCTGTCTACACTTTTGTCAGCAGCATTGTTTTTATTTGTAAACATATTTTATACAGGAAAATCATAATCATTTTGTTAAAAGAATTTCGAGTCAAATTAGTGTCAAATGTGTGTTATTGTATGAAACGTTTTGTTTAAAATTGAATGATGATGTTAGAACTTAACTACCTCCCCCTAAATCAATGTTCAGAATCACAACAATTTCTACATTTTCTAAGGAATGGTTTTTAATTCTTTTTTGTTATATATTTTATGATAAATACACACAAAAATTCATTTTATCTATTGAACAGTTAATAATTTGGTTCCTGTTTCAGTTTTCCAGGGTAAGGGTAGAAAGTCACTGTTGTTGTTGAGAACATACCATATTTCAAAAATGATTTGAAATATAAAATGACGAGAATGAAGAGAAACCTTGCATTTGTTTTGCAAGAACCTATATACGTCACATTCATCAAATATTTGTCCTTTTATAATAAAATTAAATCTTTATGACATATCTTTATATTGCACATTTGCAAAACCCTGGATATATCTCTCAGTGTAAAAGTCACATCCCAGTTACACATGATTCAATTATGAAGTAAACGCACGTGAGTAGTTGAAAACAAATCAAATTATGATGTTTTCTTTGTGTTTCAAGTTTAAGATAACAAGATCATGTTGCTGATAGTAGCATTCACGTGAGTCAATTTGCAATGAAACACATAAAGGTTGTAAAATCGATGTTACACTTCACAATATTCACAAATCGTTTGATAATTAGCAATGAAGTAACCCTTTCATCACTAACTTAAAGATCAAGATCGTGAAATACTCCCAAGCATTGATCAAGGTATTACGTATCAGATCATCACATATCTGATTACATATTTCTCATTTAAAAGTGATTGAATGTGATAGTGAAAATGTAGAAACATACACAAATGACCAAACATTTTAAACCAATCAACTTGTTTTACCCTTCCAAGGGTGCCTCTTTGAGATACTACCATATCAGTATTTATTTTAGAATCCTTTAGATTTTCTATTAATTTAAAATATAAATTCTCAGTTATATCAGTGAGCACCTTCTTCAACATATCTTTCTTTGTATATATTGTCGTCAATACATCACCATTTTCATGGAACCAGTAACGTCTTTCTTTAGTTATATATCAGCATATCTCATTCTACAAATATAACATAAGATTAGATTTCGAATTTTCATTAAATATTCACTGAAAATACTTTTCAAGTAGTAAACGATTGTGATGAGTCTGTTATTGACAAAACTATAATGGTCTACCTGATATATAGATGTAGCAATTTTGAAGTCATCCATGTTTGGAATGTTGGGCAAAGATGTTTAAAGAGTTATACTTCCTGTATGGAAAGGAATTATCCGATTCAAATAAATTGAAGTTATTCAAAGGAGAATATTCAGACTGTCGCCAGTTCAGCAAAATGCAATGCATATATCTTCTACGTATATCTTATGAAATGATAAGGGGTATCGGAACCCTCTGTAACTGCATTTGATTGGTCATTACTTTCAAATCTCCAGTTCAATCCAGGGTGCCTGAGGGTGGTAGTCAGGGTCCTTTTTTTAAAACTGAATTTACAATACAGTAGAACACAGATATAGCGAACTCGGCTAAGCAAACAATCGGATATAGTGAATTTTTTAAAAAGTCCCCTCGAAAGCCTTATGCATGGCGGCCAAACGTGAGTAGCGAACAGCGGATTAGCGAACTAAATTATTTGGTCCCTTTGAGTTCGTTATATCCGTGTTCTACTGTATAAAACAAACTGTATATAAAGCATAAATAAATGTTACTTACCCGTCAAAGGAGGTATGCAAATCTCAACAGAAAAAATGTCTCTAAGCTTTGGGAAAACAAAAACAATAACTTTGAAGAAGATATGACCCATTTGTAAAAATGGAGCAGGAACGGGTATAACACATTCAAGCTATTAACGCGCAATGCACAAACGATGTTCAATTTATAACACTATTCACCAAGGACATTGAAATGACATGAAGTCTGATTGTCAGATATGAAATGCTTTGATAAGGCAATTCCTCCTCAAAAATGCTTGTTAGAAAATTCAATTAGGTAAACAAGCTGTAAACGTCCCGCTGTCCCATATTACAGCTAGGTTCAAATACAGTGCGAAAAATCATGCTCGGTTTGAAATTAAATTAAGGGGAAAAGAATGCACTACATACAACCAAAAAGTGAAAAACAGAATGGATTTATCCCCTAAATCTATCAACTTAATGTATCAATATCATTTTGAATATTCTTTGTCAATGCCCTTAACATTTTTATATTGTTGTGGATAATATCCGTTATTTGTCTACATATAATCCACAATTCATGAGTGACTCTCATTGAATCACAGCGCTATGCTCCTCTTGGTTCTGAAAAGAAAAAAATGCCGACCTAGATCTGTTTCGAGTGGGTCCAGAGTAGATTAAACGCTTTGGAGAGAGAAACCTGCTTTGAAGTTTGGGATTGAAGGTTTGGTTAAATCAGGATATTTGATCTCGAATTCTGACCCGATCAACAAATTTTGAAGAACGAGGACTTCATCAGGCTTTATGCAATAGGACTGCATAATACAAATCACTTTGGTGTAAAGAACTTAATGTATTATTGAAACATGATATAATCATGATCTATTGTTGAAATAGTCTTTTTGATTTATAAATCAATATTTGACAATTCATCATTATATTACTTTCGAAAGCAAATCTCAAAATGATTACGAAATGACAGAATGATAAATTGCTGTTGAGTGTTAAAAATGAGCTAAAGTTTATTTCATAAATGTAGTTTACAAAGTGTACAGTTAGTTTCAATTTTCAAACAAATTACCCCAGCCTTCTGTCATCCTCCTCATGTTGGCAACCAGAGATACATGACAATATTATGTTATGTTTTCATCTTTACGATCATTCTTTAAAAATAAAAATACACTAAACATCTTTTATCTACATTGACATGTAGAGAACAATTAATAATGTAACCAAACATGGGTGTTATCTTGCCTTTTGAGATAACACTATTATCTTGTCTCTTAATTCCTCTTATAAAAACAAAAGTTTTCATGAATTTTTACAAACAATCTTTCGTTTTCAAATTGATCTTTGTAAGTTTTTTGGGCAACCAAATCCTAGTTATGAAAATTGTGCTAAAACATATTATCTCCATATCCTAAATGTTCACGTGTTAAAAAATGCAAATAATTCACATTTGTGTCCATCGAATTAATGATTGTATATACCTTTTATTGAGTTTTACAAGGGAAAACCTGGTTGTACGCATGTGAAAGTGTATGTGTTTGTCTTTTACTCTTTTGCTATTTCATCATAAATTTACTTACATGATACAAAAAATGGTTTTAGCACTTTCTATTAATCAAAAGATTATAAAAATGTGCAAAATATGGCAGGGGTAGGAAACACAATCTGTCAAATACGATTTGTTGTAGTAATCATTGTATTAAATGGTTGTATCTTTCTTAAAACATTGATAAGATAAACGGCAATACACAAATGTCCATGATTTGTCTTATGTCAGAAATTAAAATCCTGTTTGTAAACAAAACCATGAACAGTAAAAATGTTCCTGAGGCAAACCATCTCAACAACCTCAATTCAGTCTTATTTAAAAACAACGCTCTTTCCACACATGTGATCATTTTTCCTAAGTATATAGTATGAATTGAATTTATTATGAAGGATTTGTTTTATGAGGAATAATCTATGATTATCTATTTAAACCACTGTAAGCGTTTGCTATAAAAATATAATCAAAGATCTTAATGAATGATGGTTACTGTACGATCTTGAGTTACATAAAAAAGGAATATGAATGTAAAATATAACAGGAGCTTCCTTTGCGTAGAAATTTGGTACTACCAGTAACAAACATTTGATATACATGTAATGTATTAGACTAAATTCTGCGAGCATATACAGAACATGAATTTGCTTTGTTTTCTCAGAAGCTACTTATATGTTACATGTAGTGTCAATTTAAGAGAGTTTAATGAAGGTCATGAGTGTGTCGTTAGAGGATGTTGGTCGGGCATTAACGACGCTCCCCCATGTCCGCCTTGCTATTACTGACACTGTGATGTATTGACTTTTGTATGAAGGATGACACTTTGGTAATACAAAGTTCAGTAAATCATGCTATCAAAGATTGGGAATCAAATTGAAGTCATTGTGTAAAATAAATGATAAACCTTTAGTTATGTCACTCCATTGTTCTTTGAGGTCTTTATATATTTCAATTTCCTTCTGACTCATACGGCAAGGGAATCATTCGAGTAATGTCCCTCGGGTGCAGGTTATTATCAAGATTATCGCCCTGCAAGGCAGGATATTATTATGATATATCCCTATTCAAATAATTATTTTCGAATGATGTAATTTTTTGTTTAAGTCAAAGTGTCAACTGCCTATATCACTTTTGAAACATATCACAAATCTAATTTTGAAACTGCAAATGTTTTCGAACCCGCAGAGTTTACACTGAGCTATCATGACAGCGATGACATACATCTTTTGTTAAGTCCTCTTATATCAAAGGTCTTAGTTTGGGTTTTTTTATATTTTACGGCAAATGGGCAAATCCCGCGAGCAAACATCCTTTATTATTGATAATGCCCGTGGATTATATGTTATCCATAACATAAATATAACATTGTACACAACATGTGCCTTCAGTCTAACAAAATGTTTTGTTAACTTATTTTGTTTACCCATGTGTACAATGTATATCTACCTCAAAAAATGAAAACATTATTAGAAAATTAAAGTGATATGGTTTTGCATTTTGAATCCCAGTGCAAACTCAAACAAAAAGTGTTCTAATATAAATACAAGTGTATTATTAAAGTATGTGATGGGAACACAATTCTTCTTCCTCTTCGGGAACATTTAGGCAGAAAAGTGATGGTATAAGTTAGCATCTAGTTAGTTGATATACTTGCATTAGTTTGCGAATAAGGTAATAAGCTATTCTTTAGCAAGAATAGGCTATATGAGGAAACCATTTTCCAATACAGCTCTACAAAACGACTGATTTATACATAAATATTTTTTTACAATATAAAAACTGAATTTGAATGTATTCTGTTTTATAGAGGAAACTCTTTTTAATTATGTGAACGATTGTAATGAGTCTGGTATTGACAAAACTAACGTGATCAAAGTAGTCTACTGTCAATAGAAACGGCATATTGGAAACCACACTATCTCTTAGACGTGCCGACCAAGATGTTGAGAAGATAAAGCCGGTTTTTTCCATCTACAATGAAATTATTTGAGTCACATATATTTGAGATTGTCCTACTGAAACAAATTAGGGCACAGCACATTTGGCAAAAAACTGGGAGCATTTGATCTAGAAAAATCAGTTTAACCATCAACAACATTCACATTTATTTTCATGACAATAGCAACAATATCTCCTTTTGAGTAGGAATAGCACCAAAGTCATTAGTATCGTTTTATTTGTATCTCTTCATTGAAATGATCCGAACTAAGATCAGGTGTCACTTATTTGTAGTGAAGTTGCAATTTCACCCGTAGTTTAAGTGTAGGTATTGCGGTAGTAAATGATATTCACATATAAATGGTATAATTTTGTCTCTTTTGTCACAATTGGTGTCAATGTAGTAGAAAGAAATCTATAACTAGTTTACAAGCTCTTAACGTTTAACTCTCGAGGTTTCATAGGGCTACGATTGCACTCTCTAAAATCCTTTAATTGAAATTGGTGAAAGTTTTTTTAAATTAAAGAACACTTCTCCAAAAACAACTTGAACTATTTCAAGGATGGCAAAAGAACGTCTGTGATAATACAAAAAAATTGGTCAAATACCATGTATTGGATTAAATCTTTTAATCCCGAGTTCCACCGTGAAGCCTACTTTAAATCTATCTTATGTGAAGATCTATTTCAATTTGTAAAAGAATTTTCTCTGAGAGATTTCATTTGCAACCTATAAAATATCATAACGAAAGAAATCAGAGCTGTAGCTCTAAGACCTATTAGATCAGTCAAAGAATGACAACCATTGCTGCATACACGAGATATCATGAAAGACTGTTCATCTATGAAATGACCTTTTGACAACAATTTTAATAACAATTTGAAAAACGAATCACTTCCCTTACCCCTGAAAAGAACGGCATCCGCACACAAAGTGTAAACTGTTATCATCAAATGAGTTTTTAAAATTGTAGAATTTTAGCCAAAGGTTGGGGGTGCTGTCGTCCTCTTAACATGAGATGCCCTCAAGTATTGTCAATACATTCTGAATCAATGGCATTACGACCATATTGAATTACCATAATTATCAGTTTCTTGACACATGTCCCTGTGACCTACTAACTATCATAGTAAACAAACACATCTACCTTGTCATTCAAAGAAGGTGTGGTCTTCCAAATTTGAATTTTACATCTACATGTTTCAGATTTTTATAAAATATTTATTGAGTTTCAAATTTCTAGGATTTCCATATCTGTTAAACAGTCACATGGATAAAGCAATATTGAAGTAAAATAGTAGTCATTAATAATGTTTGACCATTATCGGTTAAGTAAGTTCCCAGCTACTTAGAAAATATAAACAATCATTTTTGCATGTTTCTATTCTATCATCTAGCGCTGCTGTGGCGGCATTTAAGGCATTTGTGGTGTAAAAGTTAATTTGTTGATTAATCACTCTTCAATAGCATTGATTTTATCAATTGTGTTGGTAAAAAGTAGGTTAAGTCTGCAAAGGGTTAAGTCATTGTAATTAAGGAAGAAATTGAAAGAATGAGAGACAAAACTCTATTTCAAAACACGATAAAACCGATTTAAAATAAAACCTTAACTAACCGATCTTTCTTAGTCAGAAATCTGAAGTCATTCAGACAATCAATTTAAGGTATTAAACTGATAATTTAATTTATTGACAACATGATGTTCATTAAAATTAAACGGGTATATATGCAAATGCTGACAGAGTATATGAATGGATAGAAGACGAGTTCTCTATCTACCTTAGATAAGAATCAAATGAGTCATGAAGAATTGTGTTTAAACATATTTTTAAATGAGTTGTCAACGAATTTTGGAAACATTCTCTCAAAGTCAATCATGAAAAATAGTGATATTGCGCATTTTGAAATGTAAATATTATTGTAAGTATCGTCATCATAGCCACTCCAAATTTTTATTTAAAACTAAATTCTCACTAAATGCATACATTTTACATAATATGTACGCGACATGCAATAGCATGAGTGTTAAAATGTCACTTGAAAATGAAAGCTTAGTCAGAATGGATTAACGTGTCTAACTGTAAATTAACTAACCGTCCTTGTCTGCAGGAAATGTACGAACCAAGATCATAGTTCAATAACTTTTGTAAATTATCAAAATTAAATGTACTAATAAAGGTTCATTAAGGACATATATGTTTGCCACGAAGATGAGAACAAACCTTCCTTCATACACTAAGATCATATACTTTTATCACAGTGAGTTTTAATTGTTCTTGAAGATAATCTTAAAGTATTCATATTAATAATTTCATCACCAAATGTATCACATCCATGCAATTGCACTAAACTTTGATGATGTCAATTGGACAGAAAATTAATTTTGAGGATTACCTTTGTTAAAATGTTAACATGTCTACCAACATTCTGTGATAAAACCTTAGAAATGTAAAATATTTAAAAAGATCACAGAAAAGGTTCAACATGTATTGAAATGAAACAGTCTTTGAAATCTATGCAAATAACATTAACATAGAGAAGAACCAGCTTCACTGACTTTACTTGCCTTGTAGTTTAGAACAAAAGAAAGTCGAAGTCAAACCAATTTGTTTGTAATCAAATTTACAATGCTATTGAATATTATTAACAATACTGTCCTCAAGGATAATGCTTAATTAATTTGAAATGCCAGACCTTTTTCAATGAGATTGTCATTGAAAAAGAACTCAAGTATGCTGAGCCCAACGTTTGTGATTAATCTGCAGGAAAAAAAGTGAACATCATTAAAAATATTTGCAAAAATCATTGTCCATGTTAGACATTGTTTAGTAAAGAAGATGAGAATTTCAGATTGAAATTGTATCATACTTTTGTACTTCTCTGAGGACTGTGTTGATGACATAAGAAGAACATATTAGGATGACATAAGAAAATTGAATTTGTGTCTTGACAACAACAAATATGTTGATCACTGACGTTGTTAGCCTCCATTAGTTATATTGGAATGTTGCAACTTCACAATCAAGTTAATCCAACAGGGATCAACAGTCACTAATTCATTTATACCGTGGATACTTTTACCCAATGCATTTAGAAACTGTTGATAAATGCTCACATTATAAATCTGACGTATGCCTGTCTAGCCTTCTAAGCTTGAGTTTACATATTTAGGCTTCCAAATGTCAAACTCGTCTATTGATATTCTGAATCACTTTTACGAATATGCATAATCCACATTTCAACACGGACTGACGGCAGTTTACTTATATAGTCTTATAAGGTTTTTTGACGTTATATCTCTAAAACAATAAGATGCCATGCCATGTACATATAGTCATTTATACCACTGTTACACATGCTGCAGATTAGGTAATTGGAAGGCAAAAACATTTGTTATTTCGCAATTACCATTATTTCTTATGACAAAATCCTTAATTTTACACCCTTCATTAACACTAATTTGCTGCAAATCGGTCTAAAAAAACATACCAAAAACAGAAACAATTAGTAGTAAGATTCCTTACATCGATTGAATCTTTGAATTTGATTGTAAGAATTGATTTTTGAAAAGATTAGACAGTGCACTAATCTAAGTAACTGCGTCAACTTTTGAAAGTTTTAATAAAGCCACTGTATGCACACGATCAAGCCCTGTAATTAAAATGATTCAATAGAAGCGTTCACTGGAGACATTTGAAAGTTGCCAAGTATTCTTTTACAGATAACATACATGAATAAATCCTTTCAATCTGCACGTTCATTAAACATTTAAAAAAATTTCATCTGATTAATGAATCATATTTGATCTCACAAATTTTGCAAGATTCGAGTCTCTACAAGACACAGCTAATTAACTCAATTGACCATCTTAATCACAGCTGCATGATTACACCTCTTGGCTTTGAGATAACAAGCTCAATTTGTAGAGAGATACCGGCACATGAGTGGATAGGGGATGAGACAGAATACATGGGTCACTTGATATCAAAGAGTGTCAAGCTTTATCTTGATATTGCTTTGGTATCGAGTCCTGTAAAATAAGAATATTAAGAAATACATTGAGATATAATTTATGAAGGTTCAAATGCTATTTATAGAGTCAGTTAACCATGTTATCGCACAAGTTAATTCTTTGATAGCTTCATGGGTGACACGTGGCATACAGTATATCATTAATGTATTTTCATTATTATAAAGTAATTCTGTAAAAGGTAGTTCAGTACATAACAATAAGACGAGTGAAATGAACACAAAGATAATTACGTATAAATGAATTGTGGACCACGTCTCAAATGAAACATATTTTTAGAAAAGAGAATAAGTTATAGATCATCATTTTCTTGCATCTCGATATGGCATTAACAACTCCATGAGTCTCCAATTGACAATTACAGATGTTTAAAAATATAGGACAAATGATAGAACAAAAGAATCTGAAGTATCATACTTGTAAAAAATCACCAACTAAATAGTACTATGGAAAGTTTTAATGCATTTCAATTTTGAACTTTCATGTTGACGTGGTTAGTTATTGTAAAAAAGTAATATATGTAATCTATTTATACAATCAATTATTCAAATATGTTGATATACTATAGAAAGTATATCCATATAATGTAAGTTGACGATGAAAAATATAAAACAACATGTTTTATAACAAGAAATAATCTAAAAATCTAAAGCTTTTATTAATCTGATTGAACTCTCTACTGACTTCTGTGATCCTTTGATTAAATCAAATCTGGAATTAAAGCCTTATTCCATGAATGTCGCAAGAAAATAGGGATGACTTCGGAGAATGGAAAACGACTTATCTTATAGATACTAGTACATTTTGCTATACTTTACTGCTATTAACAACTAAGGATTAACAAAGGATAAAAGGACTTATTCTAATGATGTCGGAATATGTTTCCAAACAGTTTACATTTCTCCCTATAACGGATTAAATTGTCGGGCACATGTATGTTAATATATATGTAAAACATACTTGTTTCATGTTTCAGGGTATAAGCAATTTTGTAATGACATGTTTTATCTGTTTGCTTTTGATTTGTCGACCTATTGTTGACTTTTTGGTAATGGCAATACGTTTCTTGAAGTGATGCATTTTTCGTACCATGATCACCCTTCATGCTCAGGACTTCATGTTGAAATCCCAAACAAATCCACAAAAACACTTAAGCAAATTTCAAACATTCTGACAAACTTAAAATGCTTAATGATTAAGAACTAAATTATTAGAAAGTCAAGGTAATGTGTATGACAGTGATTAACAATCAGTCAAACTCTGCAGTAACCAATTTACTGAGTGGAAGACAGGTGACATTTATTTGATACATGATGGAGTTTGCATTTAATGTGAAGTCTGGACAACATGAGCACCATACTGTCTATCTAGTTGTAGATGCGCCACCAAAACACCACTTTCTGATTTATCAATACAGTTTTATCAAACAAAACATTACCCATCACATCTAGGTTGCATCTAGGTGAGCAAATGTATGGCAGTTCACATCAATTGTATTTCCTTTAAGTAATGATTATCTATTTCTCCAACATCATTCCACAAGGACTACAGAAAAAACGTAATATTATTGTAGTTGTGTGCGAAAGTTAGTCAATATAAGAAATTCTCGAGTTTCTGCTTCCTTCCATTTTACCTCACTGTCCAAAACAAATGAAGAGAAAATAGTTCTGCTTCTTCTTTGTGAAAACATCATTCTTGTAGCTGTTTGTCAGCAGAAATGCAAGTGGCTCTTACTTGTCTTTTCAAAATTATTTTGCGACGTCGTGAATTTCATCTGGAGAGCGAACACTTTGTACAATGTTCTGAGTTTTACTGTACATACTTAACAACGCAATTAAAGAGACTTTGTGCATGACGTCAGTCGTCAGTACTCATTTCATTTACTTCACCTTCCCGTCTCAAATAAGAATCAAATCACTTAAACGTTATCAAGTTACTTCAAGACAGCTACAGTTTCACATGTAAGATAATAGCTCTCAATAGCTGACTCACATTCATATTTCTTTATTCTTCTTAATTCAATACATGTAGGCTTTCACATTTTAAGATTATCCTTCCGCAGGCAATATCTAATTTGGTTGTCAAAGATAGAAGGAAAACTATTTTGTGTATTCAAAAACATTGGTTGTGTCTTTAGTCTTCAAGCTTCTTACACAATAGCTAAACAGATATTCGTATTAAATAAAATTTTATTTAGGATATGCTACATTTCGTTAGTCTCAAGTATTGGGTATTGGTAGATGTTTTCATATCATCACATTTGATAACTTATTATTTAATTCAATCAATGCTGAAATTATGAACAGATATAATTAAAGTTCATTAGAATTCAATTGAAATGCAATATAATAATTTTAGACGATAATGATCGCAATTGTGTTGCAAAACTTGTCAGTAAACAAACTTTACATGTACTTTGTTCATATTATGACAGAGGCAGTTTGAATTTAAAAAAGTCTTTATAGCCATTTTCAATCTTTCGTTCATGTGATCTTACACACGGAGCAGAACAAATTTAGATTACTATCTTAAACTTTCAATAAGACAAAATCAGGCATCAATATTGTTAATCAAATGTCGATTCCCTATTGTGGATGAGACACCAAATATGATAATAACAACTCCTTTTGTTATTATTAACTAATAAGTTATTAGCTTTGTATAGTTCAATGAATCATAAGATACATCTATTTAAAATAACGAGTATATGTCAATGTTGCATTTCATACTATTCATAAGATTGAAGTACAGAATGGCTAATTTGATACCATAGATGCGGGGTTCATAAACAAGGGATTGGTTATTAAATCATTAGTTTAGTAAAATAATATCACTTGGGAGATCACAATTAATACAACGCCAGATTTATGTAAGCTGATGAACAGTTTGTTACACTGCTGATACTTTCCTATGATTTTATATATATTTTTGGTGATAAACCCGGTAAAACAAAGGTTTATTATGCTTTTTGGAAATTTAGTTTTGATATAAGACATATAAGAAGATATCACACAGTGAGAGATTAAGCGATTCTTAAAATTATTTTGCGATGAAATGAAGAATTATTAATTACAGCTTTTTATTAAAATAGGGTTTATGTTTACAATGTGTAACTCTTTATTTTTATCGCTAATTATATAATAAATTTCTTTATTAGGTAGAAAATGAAAAGATATCACATTCAGAGTACATATCATTCATGTTTGTCTAGTTTAATGAAATTATTAATGTTCGTTTTTATCAAATTGTTGTATTCAGAAACATATTCATGTCAATAACATATGGTACATTTATTTAACATGTTTTCTGTTTGTTTTATCCTCGGGTATGTCAAATTTAAACCTCTCAATAACAAATGTGACACATAGAAATAAGAGTGTAACACTTCCTTAAATCATGTAATTTTCTATGGAATTTCCTGGTTTAAACACTGCGCTGGCAGAGACTGCTTAGAATAAGGTTATCATATTTGTAAACTGGTAGGTGGAATTCATAGATCTTTAAACCAGAAACTTTTGTTAAATACAATAACCATGATGCACTAACGTCCTTGTGATATTTATCATTTATAAAATGCATAACATGAAAACAAATTGACACTTAATATCTTTGAGCCAGTTTGGGTGTCGAGTGAACGATGTTGCTTACACAAATCCCTTTGTTATATCTTCAATATAAATCATTCCAGAGATGTTTTTACATTGAACTTTTGCATATACTACTGATCACGTTTTCAGGCAAGACAAATGACTCAGCATTGACATTTAATTGAAGCGGAGAACTTGGTATCATATTGTATATTTATATATGTATGAGTTTTATGAAAGCCTTATAAGAAAGCAGTGCTAAAGAATGAAAACTGTCAAACGTGATGCTTTAGAGTAATTTTTATCAATTTGGCTTTCAACTTGAAATCTTTTACCATGTTTCATGAACATTTCTATTACGATTCAATTAAAACGGCTCAAACAGTGCTCAATCAAAAGATATGATCAAACAAGTAAAAAATCCATTTATACTCTTTCAGCATGATTTCTTACAAGCATTTTTAACCAGTCGACGAGTCCCTGGGGATGAGAAGCCCATATCTCATGGAACACTCATTTAAAGACATCAATAGTTTTTACCCAAAAGTTCCTGAAAGAGTTTCTCAAAGAATTTTTTTTATCATTTTGGATAGATGGTTCCTTTCAAAAGATCTGTTTAAAAAGGCGTTTGGACACAGTCATTGAAAGGACTTTCCATAATAGTAAATGTGAATCTGTGTAACATGAATAGCTTAGTATTTATAGGATATCCCATATGTGAAGAAGTGTTGACGTAAATGTTTGATTACTTCATATCTAGAAAAGGTGAATTGGGCCTGATGTGCATATTTGTAAAACTTTTCCCGAGCTGTTTATCAATGAAAACTCAAGACATTATTCGTCAGCGTCTATTATAGTTTGCAGTCAGGTTCTCATTTGGTCTCGTTAGACCCTAATATCGTATTGATGCCCCCAGGAAAAACAGTGGCAGTAGTTTGAACATGAAGTATCCTATATTATCTGCAGAACTGAACCTAACTAAGGTGAAGACAGTTTGAAAGTGGCGAACAGTATTTTTAGGTTAGACTGGGAAGGTAGCATTTGACATTGAGTCTGTACACTATGAAAACACATGTGTGACTTTATTGGTGATATGAGATTCAAATGATATGGATAAACATTTGAAATATTTCATTTGTCAATATGTAGATTTACAAAACCCAAACATTTTCACCAAACACATATGCCACTCATTGCAGTTACAACACAGCTGAAAGAAGAACTGTATTAATTTCCTCTCCCATTAAAAAAATTATCGACCCTAGATCAAGTGTCACCTTTTTGCAGCTCAGACTAGATTATACAGTGCTTGAAGTTGGAAACCTGCTTTGAAGGTTATTATAGATCTTTTATTGAACGTACTTAACGTCCAAATTCAACTGCAATACATCACTTTGAAGATGGAAGGCCCGCTGATATACCTAGGTATCTCATGTGCACTCAAATATGAAGGAAATATCAAGTTTTTGCCTTGGTAGAAAACAAATCTAAGGGAACACCTTGAATTTTGTAGTTATCAATGCAATAAATATTCGTAATTTAATTGGTTGTCTGCTCAAAAAAAGAATCATAGTTTTATCCTTGCCAACGTTTTCGGAAGATTGGAATCTTTATCATCTTAATATCTTGTATATCCCATCCCGATGTCATGTATTTTATTTTTAATGACTTAGGAAATAATGAATTACTCACTGGTATCAAATCATCATATCATTATCAATATCAATTATAAAGCAGCTCCAAAGAGCTTTGCACGACCAAGCTTATGTACATAGCATTTTGTTCTGAGTTTTATGTGGATGAAGTGTCTTGTCAGGTTCTATTCATAATCATTATAGTAAATGTACACAGCTAGCAAACTAAATAATTTGATCCCATTGCAATTGCGTATACTTGTTTCAATTTTCACTTGACATTTATGACTGAAAATCGATAAACACCAGCACGGATTTTCAGTCGTAAAAAACAAGGGAATACAATTGCTTTTATGATTCGTCTTACATTCATGTCTGTCTACACTTTGTCAGCAGCATTTTTTTTATTTGTAAAAATATTTATCATTATCATTATGTTAAAAGAATTTCGAGTCAAATTAGTGTCAAATGTGTGTTATTGTATGAAACGTTTTGTTTAAAATTGAATGATGATGTTAGAACTTAACTACCTCCCCCTAAATCAATGTTCAGAATCACAACAATTTCTACATTTTCTAAGGAATGGTTTTTAATTTTTTTTGTTATATATTTTATAATAAATACACACAAAAATTCTGTCATTTTATCTATTGGACAGTTAATAATTTGGTTCCTGTTTCAGTTATCCAGGGTAAGGGTTGCTGTTGAGAACATACCATATTTCAAAAATGATTTGAAATAGAAAATGACGAGAATGAAGAGAAACCTTGCATTTGTTTTGCAAGAATCTATATACGTCACATTCATCAAATATTTGTCCTTTTATAATAAAATTAAATCTTTATGACATATCTTTATATTGCACATTTGCAAAACCCTGGAAATATCTCTCAGTGTAAAAGTCACATCCCAGTTACACATGATTCAATTATGAAGAAAACGCACGTGAGTAGTTGAAAACAAATCAAATTATGATGTTTTCTTTGTGTTTCAAGTTTAAGATAACAAGCTCATGTTGCTGATAGTAGAATTCACGTGAGTCGATTGGCAATGAAACACATAAAGGTTGTAAAATCGATGTTACACTTCACAATATTCACAAATCGTTTGATAATTAGAAATGAAGTAACCCTTTCATCACTAACTTAAAGATCAAGATCGTGAACTACTCCCAACCATTGATCAAGGTATTACATCTCAGATCATAACATATCTGATTACATATTTCTCATTTGAAAGTGATTGAATGTGATAGTGAAAATATAGAAACATACACAAATGACCAAACATTTTAAACCAATCAACTTGTTTTACCCTTCCAAGGGTGCCTCTTTGAGATACTACCATATCAGTATATATTTTAGAATCCTTTAGATTTTCTATTAATTTAAAAAATAAATTCTCAGTTTTATCAGTGAGCATCTTCTTCAACATATTTTTCTTTGTATATATTGTCGTCAATACATCACCATTTTCATGGAACCATTAACGTCTTTCTTTAGTTATATATCAGCATATCTCATTCTACAAATATAACATAAGATTAGATTTCGAATTTCATTAAATATTCACTGAAAATACTTTTCAAGTAGTAAACGATTGTGATGAGTCTGTTATTGACAAAACTATAATGGTCTACCTGATATATAGACCTAGCAATTTTTAAGTCATCCATGTCTGGAATGTTGGGCAAAGATGTTCAAAGAGTTATACTTCCTGTATGGAAAGGAATTATCCGATTCAAATAAATTGAATTCGAAGTTATTCAGAGGAGAATATTCAGACAGTCGCCAGTTCAGCAAAATGCAGTGCATATGTCTTCTACGTATATCTAATGAAAGGATAAGGGATATCTGAACCCTCTGTAACTGCATTTGATTGGTCATTACTTTCAAATCTCCAGTTCAATCCAGGGTGCCTGAGGGTGGTAGTCAGGGTCCTTTTCTTAAAACTGAAATTACAATACAGTAGAACACGGATATAGCGAACTCGGCTAAGCAAACAATCGAATATAGTGAATTTTTTTAAAAGTCCCGTCGAAAGCCTTATGCATGGCGGCCAAACGTGAGTAGCGAACAGCGGATGTAGCCAACTAAATTCTTCGTTACATCCGTGTTCTACTGTATAAAGCAAACTGTATATAAAGCATAAATAAATGTTACTTACCCGTGGTCAAAGGAGGTATGCAAATCTCAACAGAAAAATGTCTCTAAGCTTTGGGAAAACAAAAACAATAACTTTGAAGAAGATATGACCCATTTGTATAAATGGAGCAGGAACGGGTATAACACATTCAAGCTATTAACGCGCAATGCACAAACGATGTTTAATTTATAACACTATTCACCAAGGACATTGAAATGACATGAAGTCTGATTGTCAGATATGAAATGCTTTGATAAGGCAATTCCTCCTCAAAAATGCTTGTTAGAAAATTCAATTAGGTAAACAAGCTGTAAACGTCCCGCTGTCTCATATTACAGCTAGGTTCAAATATAGTGCAAAAAATCAAGCTTGGTTTGAAATTAAATTTAGGGGAAAAGAATGCACTACATACAACCTAAAAATTAAAAACAGAATGGATATATCTCCTAAATCTATAAACTTAATGTATCAATATCATTTTGAATATCCTTTGTCAATACCCTAAACATCTGTATATTGTTGTGGATTATTTCCGTTATTCGTCAACATATAACCCACAATTCATGAATGGATCTCATTGGATCACAGAGCTATGCTCCTCTTGGTTCTGAAAAGAAAAATGCTGACCTAGATCTGTTTCGAGTGGGTCCAGAGTAGATTATACGCTTTGAAGTGAGAAACCTGCTTTGAAGTTTGGGAGTTTTGGTTAAATCAGGATATTTGATCTCGAATTCCGACCCGATCCACAAATTTTGAAGAACGAGGACTTCATCAGGCTTTATGCAATAGGACGGCATTATACAAATCACTTTGGTGTAAAGAACTTCATGTAATATTGAAAAATGATAAAATCATGATCAATTGTTGAAATAGTCTTTTTGATTTATAAATCAATATTTAACAATTCATCATTATATTACTTTCGAAAGCAAATCTCAAAATGATTACGAAATGACAGAATGATACATTGCTGTTGAGTGTTAAAAATGAGCTAAAGTTTATTTCATAAATGTAGTTTACAAAATGTACAGTTAGTTTCAACTTTCAAACGAATTACAGCCTTCTGTCATCCTCCTCATGTTGGCAACCAGAGATACATGACCATATTATGTTTACACCATGACGATCATTCTTTCAATCTAATTACACTGTATGGTACGCAAACATGGGTGTTATCTTGTTTTTTTAGATAAAACTATTATCATGTCTCTTTATTTCTCTTATAAAAACAAAGGTTTTCATGAATGAAAAATTGTGCTGCATCAACAAAAGATTACAAAAAAATTTGCAAAATATGGCTTTGGAAGTAAACGCAATCTGTCAAATAATAATTATAGATCTTGGTTATAAATTGAATATACAAATGTCCATGATTTGTCTTATGTCAGAAATGCAAATCTTGTTTGTAAACAGAACCATGAACAGTAAAAATGTTTCTGAGGCAAACCATCTGATATGCAAAAAAACCTCAACAACCTCAATTCAGTCTTATTTCAAAACAACGCTCTTTCCACACATGTGATCATTTTCCCTAAGTATATAGTATGAATGTATTATGAAGGATTTGTTTTATGAGGAATAATCTATGATTATGTATTTAAACCATTGTAAGCGTTTGCTATAAAAATATAATCAAAGATCTTAATGAATGATGGTTACTGTACGATCTTGAGTTACATAAAAAGGAATATGAATGTAAAATATAACAGGAGCTTCTTTTGCATAAACATATGATACCTACCAGTAACAAACATTTGATATACATATAATGTATTAGACTAAATTCTGCGAGCATATACATAACTTGAATTTGCTTTATTTTCTCAGAAGCTACTAATATGTTAAACCAACTTAGAGTCAAGAGAGTTTAATGAAGGTCATGAGTGTGTCGTTAGAGGATGTTGGTCGGGCATTAACGACACTCCCCCATGTCCGCCTTGCTATTGCTGACACTGATTAAGGCCTGACCTGTGATGTATTGACTTTTGTATGAAGGATGACACTTCCGTAATACAAAGTTCAGTAAATCATGCTATCAAAGATTGGGAATCAAATTGAAGTCATTGTGTAAAATAAATGATAAACCTTTAGTGACGTCACTCCATTGTTCTTTGAGGTCTTTGTATATTTCAATTTCCTTCTGACTCATACAGCAAGGGAATCATTCGAGTAATGTCCCTCGGATGCAGTTTATTATCAAGATTATCGCCCTGCAAGGCAGGATATTATTATAATATATCCCTATTCAAATAATTATTTTCGAATGATGTAATTAATGTTTTTTGTTTAAGTCAAAGTGTCAACTGCCTAAATCACTTTTGAAAAATATCACAAATCTAATTTTGACACTGCAAATGTTTTCGAACCCGCAGAGTTTACACTGCCGAACGCTAAATCCAACGCTCTGACCACTGAGCTATCATGACAGCGCTGACATACATCTTTTGTTAAGTCCTCTTACATCAAAGGTCTTAGTTGTTTTGTTTATATTTTACGGCAAACGGGCAAATCCCGCGAGCAAACATCCTTTATTATTGATAATGCCCGTGGACTATATGTTATCCATAACATAAATATAAAATTGTACACAACATGAGTCTTCAGTCTGACAAAATGTTTTTGTTAACTTCTTTTGTTAACCCATATGTACAATGTATAATTACCTAAAAAATGAAAACATTACTAGAAAATTAAAGTGATATGGTTTTGCATTTTGAATCCCAGTGCAAACTCAAACCAAAAGTGTTCTAATAGGAATACAAGTGTCTTATTAAAGTATGTGATGGGAACACAATTCTTCTTCCTCTTCGTGAACATTTAGGCAGAAAAGTGATAGTGTAAGTCAAACTTAAGTAAACATCTAATTAGTTGCACTAGTTTGCGAATACGGTAATAAGCTATTCTTTAGCAAGAATAGGCTTTATGAGGAAGTAATTTTCCAATAGAGCTCTACAAAACGACTGCTGTATACATAAATTATTTTTTTCAATATAAAGACATTCTTCTTTATTGATTTTATTCTATTGTATATAGAAAACCCTTTTCAATTACGTGAACGATTGTGATGAGTCTGGTATTGACAAAATAACGTGATCCAAGTAGTCTACTGTCTATAGAAACGGCATATTGGAAACCACACAATCTCTTAGACGTGTCGACCATGATGTTGAAAAGATAAAGCCGTATTTTTCATCAATAAAGGAATTATTCAAGTCACATATATTTGATATGGTTCCACTAAAAATAGTCAGCTCACAACACATTTGGCCAAAAAACAGAACACATTTCTCTTAAAAAACACTTGAACGCATCAAGAAAATTGTAATTATACTAAATTCAATTATATTTCGAACAATACGTTTCATAATAATCATTTGAGTAAGGATAAATCTTAGTACCTTTACATATATAATGTAAATGTATCTATCCCTTCAGAAAAATGATCCGAACTAAGGTGATAAATACAAGTACTTTGTAAAGAAATGACACGTGTCATATATGTATAAACGGTGCTTTGTTGCAAGAGATTATAATAACATATTCCTTTAAAACCGTAAAATATTATCATGCACTTACATAGAGCCAACGCAAATCACATGTTATAGACACTTATTTCACATTATTATTTCGAGTTTCTTCTTTCGAGTTTGGCTTTGTTTGAAATGGAAGGTCATAACCACGCCTTTCATCTTACACATGAGAGAACGTTATATATAATGAATAACAAATAACAAATCCGTTTACTTTTTAGAAGACATTAAAATGTATCCCTTGGAGGAAGAATCTTCATCTAAAAAAATCTGCTTCCAATTGATAATCATTTGCCCTTAATGTTTAGTTGTTGCACAAAAAGTGGGTTCAAAATCGGAATTAATGTGTGTTTAATCACAAATTCTTATTCCATTTTCGTTAGATCGAATGATTGTTAATGAAGTTGCAAAATCACCAAGTGTAAGGGCTTGCAGTGAAGTCGTAGACAAAACCGGCTCGTAGACACCGGATTTCGTGTCTACGAGCCGGTTTTGTCTACGAGTTCACCGCATCCCAGTGTAAGTGTATCATCCCAACTTGGAATCCCGTCCCATCTTAAGATGGGACGCGTCCCAACTTGGAATCCTAAGTCGGGGAATATTAAAACATGCATGTAATTATCTTATTTAAACATGAATTGTGATAAAAATGATATTTATTAATACTTACGGTATATACGTTTGACACGTACAAGAAAAATGAAATTTGATGTTGATTTACTCGACTTACGGGCTTGGATTCAACTCCCACCTTCTACAAGCGAGTGAACACAACAAGTATGTAAAACACGATGTCAACATTCATTTACTGATCATATTTATTTGCATTTACGCTTTATAACACATCGATGATTTAGTATACATCATTTTCTGTTCTTTTTCAGTCATAAACCATCAACATAGGAATTGAAACAAAGTAAACAAACTAAGAAACAACGTAAACAACATAACAGCACAAACCAAGCGACCTTTATTTGAAAATGAACATAAATGTGAATAAACTTATCTGTATTTTATATACTATGAAATACATGTATTAAGAAAATCAACAAATATACCCTCTTTATTAATTTACTATAGATAATATCGCCTTCAAATGTGAAACCGGCTTACCTTATACAAAGAAATGAATAATCCAAATGTACATAGAAATCCAATGTAAAGGCCTTTCTCAATGTGTGTTACAACGCTATCCATTCCTAAACTAAGCACTGTGGGTAAGTTAATCTGACAGCTTGGCATGTTAGAGAATTAGAGACTGACATTGAGTCATTCATGTCAGCAAGCAATTCCAATCAGTCATGAATGGGCACCAATTTGACAACTGTCACTAATGTATGGTTAAAACAACACTGAGTTGGGGGAAGAAAAATCTTGTTGTTTTTAAACAGGCTGTAAAATGGTTTGTTTACTTATCATGTAACAAGCTTGATTAAATCAAATATAAACACATTTAAAAAACTTTATTGATGTATGTGTTTGCTGTAAGGATTATGTGTATGAAAGGTTTACCAAAATGTGTAACATTCAACAACTCTTAACTGAGAGAACAAAAATTATTATTGAACATAAAACACCTAGCACAAAACTAACATATTGATGAATAAAACTTATTGAAAGGATCTTTAAAGTTTATTTTTCTGTAAGTATTGATAATATTCAATTACATAAAACAATCAAGTTGTATTGTCGTAATATAATATTTTAGTGTCAAAATTTTATTATATATTTTTAATGAGTTAGCAGTCAAAACCGATAGAAATTCCAAGTTGGGACGGCAATGTCTGGGAGTTTTGAGTCCTTTACAGTTAATGTTTATTTTTCTGAATGTATAAAATAGTATAAACTTACATAATACAATCAAGTTATAGTGTAGGAATATCATACCTTAGTGTGAAAATTTTATTTTATATTTTAAATGAGTGAGCAGTCAAAACCGATAGAAATTCCAAGTTGGGACGGCCATGTCTGAGAGTTTTGAGTCAATTTTGGGTAAAGTTTATTTTTCTGTAAGTATGAAATAGTATTTAGTTACATAAAACAATCAAGTTGTATTGTCGTAATATAATATTTTAGTGTGAACATTTTATTTTATATTTTAAATGAGTGAGCAGTCAAAACCGATAGAAATTCCAAGTTGGGACGGCCATGTCTGTTTCTTTGGAGTACTTTACGGTTATTTTTTATTTTTCTAAATTTATAAAATAGTATGAACTTACATAATACATTCAAGTTATAGTGTAGGAATATCATATCTTAGTGTCACAAATTTATTTTATATTTTTAATGAGTTAGCAGTCAAACCGATAGAAATTCCAAGTTGGGACGGCCATGTCTGAGAGTTTTGAGTCATTATTGGATAAAGTTTATTTTTCTGTAAGTATGTAATAGTATTCAATATCATAAAACAATCAAGTTGTATTGTTGTAATATAATATTTTAGTGTCAAAATTTTATTTTATATCTTTAATGAGTTAGCAGTCAAAACCGATAGAAATTCCAAGTTGGGACGGCCATGTCTGTTACTTTGGAGTCCTTTACGGTTAATTTTCATTTTTCTAAATTTATAAAATAGTATGAAATTACATAATTCAATCAAGTTCTAGTGTAGGAATATCATATCTTAGTGTGAAAATTTTATTTTATATTTTTAATGAGTTAGCAGTCAAAACCGATAGAAATTCCAAGTTGGGACGGCCATGTCTGAGAGTTTTGAGTCAATCTTAGGTAAAGTTTATTTTTCTGTAAATATGAAATAGTATTTTGTTACATAAAACAATCAAGTTGTATTGTCGTAATATAATATTTTAGTGTGAAAATTTTATTATATATTTTTAATGAGTAAGCAGTCAAAACCGATAGAAATTCCAAGTTGGGACGGCAATGTCTGGGAGTTTTGAGTCCTTTATGGTTAATGTTTATTTTTCTGAATGTATAAAATAGTATAAACTTACATAATGAAATCAAGTTATAGTGTAGGAATATAATATCTTAGTGTCAAAATTTTATTTTATATTTAAAATGAGTTAACAGTCAAAACCGTCAGAAATTCCAAGTTGGGACGGCCATTTCTGAGAGTTTTGAGTCATTATTGGATAAAGTTTATTTTTCTGTAAGTATGAAATAGTATTTAGTTACATAAAACAATCAAGTTTTATTGTCGTAATATATTATTTTAGTGTGAAAATTTTATTATATATTTTTAATGAGTTAGCAGTCAAAACCGATAGAAATTCCAAGTTGGGACGGCAATGTCTGAGAGTTTTGAGTCCTTTATGGTTAATGTTTATTTTTCTGAATGTATACAATAGTATAAACTTACATAATGAAATCAAGTTGTAGTATAGGAATATAATATCTTAGTGTCAAAATTGTAATTTATATTTTAAGTGAGTTCACAGTCAAAACCGTCAGAAATTCCAAGTACGGACGGCCATTTCTGAGAGTTTTGAGTCATTATTGGATAAAGTTTATTTTTCTGTAAGTATGAAATAGTATTTAGTTACATAAAAAAATCAAGTTGTATTGTCGTAATATAATATTTTAGTGTGAAAATTTTATTTTATATTTTTAATGAGTTAGCAGTCAAAACCGATAGAAATACGACAATACAACTTAATTTTTTTATGTAACTAAATACTATTTCATACTTACAGAAAAATAAACTTTATCCAATAATGACTCAAAACTCTCAGAAATGGCCGTCCGTACTTGGAATTTCTGACGGTTTTGACTGTTAACTCATTTAGAATATAAAATAAAATTTTGACACTAAGATATGATATTCCTACACTATAACTTGATTGTATTATGTAAGTAAGTTCATACTATTTTATAAATTTAGAAAAATAAAAAATAACCGTAAAGAACTCTAAAGTAACAGACATTGCCGTCCCAACTTGGAATTTCTATCGGTTTTGACTGCTAACTCATTAAAGATATAAAATAAAATTTTGACACTAAGATATGATATTACTACACTATAACTTGATTGTATTATGTAAGTTCATACTATTTTATAAATTTAGAAAAAAAAAAAAAAAATGTAAAGTACTCCAAAAAAACAGACATGACCGTCCCAACTTGGAATTTCTATCGGTTTTGACTGCTAACTCATTAAAAATATAAAATAAAATTTTCACACTAAAATATTATATTACGACAATACAACTTGATTGTTTTATGTTTTGTGTTCTACTGTATAAAGCAAACTGTATATAAAGCATAAATAAATGTTACTTACCCGTGGTCAAAGGAGGTATGCAAATCTCAACAGAAAAATGTCTCTAAGCTTTGGGAAAACAAAAACAATAACTTTGAAGAAGATATGACCCATTTGTATAAATGGAGCAGGAACGGGTATAACACATTCAAGCTATTAACGCGCAATGCACAAACGATGTTTAATTTATAACACTATTCACCAAGGACATTGAAATGACATGAAGTCTGATTGTCAGATATGAAATGCTTTGATAAGGCAATTCCTCCTCAAAAATGCTTGTTAGAAAATTCAATTAGGTAAACAAGCTGTAAACGTCCCGCTGTCTCATATTACAGCTAGGTTCAAATATAGTGCAAAAAATCAAGCTTGGTTTGAAATTAAATTTAGGGGAAAAGAATGCACTACATACAACCTAAAAATTAAAAACAGAATGGATATATCTCCTAAATCTATAAACTTAATGTATCAATATCATTTTGAATATCCTTTGTCAATACCCTAAACATCTGTATATTGTTGTGGATTATTTCCGTTATTCGTCAACATATAACCCACAATTCATGAATGGATCTCATTGGATCACAGAGCTATGCTCCTCTTGGTTCTGAAAAGAAAAATGCTGACCTAGATCTGTTTCGAGTGGGTCCAGAGTAGATTATACGCTTTGAAGTGAGAAACCTGCTTTGAAGTTTGGGAGTTTTGGTTAAATCAGGATATTTGATCTCGAATTCCGACCCGATCCACAAATTTTGAAGAACGAGGACTTCATCAGGCTTTATGCAATAGGACGGCATTATACAAATCACTTTGGTGTAAAGAACTTCATGTAATATTGAAAAATGATAAAATCATGATCAATTGTTGAAATAGTCTTTTTGATTTATAAATCAATATTTAACAATTCATCATTATATTACTTTCGAAAGCAAATCTCAAAATGATTACGAAATGACAGAATGATACATTGCTGTTGAGTGTTAAAAATGAGCTAAAGTTTATTTCATAAATGTAGTTTACAAAATGTACAGTTAGTTTCAACTTTCAAACGAATTACAGCCTTCTGTCATCCTCCTCATGTTGGCAACCAGAGATACATGACCATATTATGTTTACACCATGACGATCATTCTTTCAATCTAATTACACTGTATGGTACGCAAACATGGGTGTTATCTTGTTTTTTTAGATAAAACTATTATCATGTCTCTTTATTTCTCTTATAAAAACAAAGGTTTTCATGAATGAAAAATTGTGCTGCATCAACAAAAGATTACAAAAAAATTTGCAAAATATGGCTTTGGAAGTAAACGCAATCTGTCAAATAATAATTATAGATCTTGGTTATAAATTGAATATACAAATGTCCATGATTTGTCTTATGTCAGAAATGCAAATCTTGTTTGTAAACAGAACCATGAACAGTAAAAATGTTTCTGAGGCAAACCATCTGATATGCAAAAAAACCTCAACAACCTCAATTCAGTCTTATTTCAAAACAACGCTCTTTCCACACATGTGATCATTTTCCCTAAGTATATAGTATGAATGTATTATGAAGGATTTGTTTTATGAGGAATAATCTATGATTATGTATTTAAACCATTGTAAGCGTTTGCTATAAAAATATAATCAAAGATCTTAATGAATGATGGTTACTGTACGATCTTGAGTTACATAAAAAGGAATATGAATGTAAAATATAACAGGAGCTTCTTTTGCATAAACATATGATACCTACCAGTAACAAACATTTGATATACATATAATGTATTAGACTAAATTCTGCGAGCATATACATAACTTGAATTTGCTTTATTTTCTCAGAAGCTACTAATATGTTAAACCAACTTAGAGTCAAGAGAGTTTAATGAAGGTCATGAGTGTGTCGTTAGAGGATGTTGGTCGGGCATTAACGACACTCCCCCATGTCCGCCTTGCTATTGCTGACACTGATTAAGGCCTGACCTGTGATGTATTGACTTTTGTATGAAGGATGACACTTCCGTAATACAAAGTTCAGTAAATCATGCTATCAAAGATTGGGAATCAAATTGAAGTCATTGTGTAAAATAAATGATAAACCTTTAGTGACGTCACTCCATTGTTCTTTGAGGTCTTTGTATATTTCAATTTCCTTCTGACTCATACAGCAAGGGAATCATTCGAGTAATGTCCCTCGGATGCAGTTTATTATCAAGATTATCGCCCTGCAAGGCAGGATATTATTATAATATATCCCTATTCAAATAATTATTTTCGAATGATGTAATTAATGTTTTTTGTTTAAGTCAAAGTGTCAACTGCCTAAATCACTTTTGAAAAATATCACAAATCTAATTTTGACACTGCAAATGTTTTCGAACCCGCAGAGTTTACACTGCCGAACGCTAAATCCAACGCTCTGACCACTGAGCTATCATGACAGCGCTGACATACATCTTTTGTTAAGTCCTCTTACATCAAAGGTCTTAGTTGTTTTGTTTATATTTTACGGCAAACGGGCAAATCCCGCGAGCAAACATCCTTTATTATTGATAATGCCCGTGGACTATATGTTATCCATAACATAAATATAAAATTGTACACAACATGAGTCTTCAGTCTGACAAAATGTTTTTGTTAACTTCTTTTGTTAACCCATATGTACAATGTATAATTACCTAAAAAATGAAAACATTACTAGAAAATTAAAGTGATATGGTTTTGCATTTTGAATCCCAGTGCAAACTCAAACCAAAAGTGTTCTAATAGGAATACAAGTGTCTTATTAAAGTATGTGATGGGAACACAATTCTTCTTCCTCTTCGTGAACATTTAGGCAGAAAAGTGATAGTGTAAGTCAAACTTAAGTAAACATCTAATTAGTTGCACTAGTTTGCGAATACGGTAATAAGCTATTCTTTAGCAAGAATAGGCTTTATGAGGAAGTAATTTTCCAATAGAGCTCTACAAAACGACTGCTGTATACATAAATTATTTTTTTCAATATAAAGACATTCTTCTTTATTGATTTTATTCTATTGTATATAGAAAACCCTTTTCAATTACGTGAACGATTGTGATGAGTCTGGTATTGACAAAATAACGTGATCCAAGTAGTCTACTGTCTATAGAAACGGCATATTGGAAACCACACAATCTCTTAGACGTGTCGACCATGATGTTGAAAAGATAAAGCCGTATTTTTCATCAATAAAGGAATTATTCAAGTCACATATATTTGATATGGTTCCACTAAAAATAGTCAGCTCACAACACATTTGGCCAAAAAACAGAACACATTTCTCTTAAAAAACACTTGAACGCATCAAGAAAATTGTAATTATACTAAATTCAATTATATTTCGAACAATACGTTTCATAATAATCATTTGAGTAAGGATAAATCTTAGTACCTTTACATATATAATGTAAATGTATCTATCCCTTCAGAAAAATGATCCGAACTAAGGTGATACACTGCATGAAAAGAAGTTCTTTACAAGATATTTACAAAGGATTAAATATCTTGTAAAGTACTTATTTACAAGATATTTACAAAGATTAAAGTACTTATTTACAAAAATAATCAAGGTAATAAATATCTATTAAAGATGATATTTACAAGATATTTATTATTTTGTAAATGTTTGTAAAGGTTTGTAAAGGTTTGTAAAGTTTTGTAAATATCATCTTTAATAGATATTTATTACCTTGATTATTTTTGACTTTGAAAAGTGATAATTGGCAAAATGTTGACTTTGAAAAGAAATAATTTGAAAAATGTTGACTTTGAAAAGTAACAATTGGTGAAAAGTTGACTTTGAAAAGAAATAATTTGGTGAATGATGACTTTGTAAATAAATGATTTCTGAAATGTAGACTTTGGAAGAAATGATTTGATGAAAGGATGTCTTTTGAAAGAAATAATTTGATGAAATGTTGAGTTTGAAAAGAATTAAGGTGAAATATTGACTTTAAAGGTATTAATTTGAAGAAATGTTGGTTTTGGAAGTTAATGATTTGATGAAGTGTTTACTTTCAAAAGTAATAATTTGGTGAAATGTTGACTTTGAAAACTGATATGATTGAAGAAGTGTTGACTTTGAAAAGTAATAATTTGAAAATTTTGACTTTGAAAAGTAACAATTGGTGAAAAGTTGACTTCGAAAAGTAATAATTTGATGAAATGTTGACTTTGAAAAGAAATAATTTGGTGAATGATGACTTTGTAAATAAATGATTTCTGAAATGAAGACTTTGAAAGAAATGATTTGATGAAAGGATGTCTTTTGAAAGAAATAATTTGATGAAATGTTGAGTTTGAAAAGAATTAAGGTGAAATATTGACTTTAAAGGTATTAATTTGAAGAAATGTTGGTTTTGGAAATTAATGATTTGATGAAGTGTTTACTTTCAAAAGTAATAATTTGGTGAAATGTTGACTTTGAAAACTGATATGTTTGAAGAAGTGTTGACGTTGAAAAGAAATAATTGGTGAAATGTTGACTTTCAAAAGAAATAATTTGATGAAATGTTGATTTTAAAAAGTTATTAGTTGATGAAATGTTGAGTTTGAAGAGAAAAAAATTGTGAAATGGTGACTTTGAAATAAATATTTTTTTTGAAATGTTGACTTTCAAAATAAATAATGGTGAAATGTTTACTTTCAAAAGAAATGATTTGGTGAAATGTTGACTTTGAAAACTGATATGTTTGAAGAAGTGTTGACTTTGAAAAGTAATAATTGGTGAAATGTTGACTTTCAAAAGAAATAATTTGATGAAATGTTGATTTTAAAAAGTTATTAGTTGATGAAATGTTGGGTTTAAAGAGAAAAAAATTGTGAAATGGTGACTTTGAAATAAATATTTTTTTTGAAATGTTGACTTTCAAAATAAATAATGGTGAAATGTTTACTTTCAAAAGTAATGATTTGGTGAAATGTTGACTTTGAAAACTGATATGTTTGAAGAAGTGTTGACTTTGAAAAGTAATAATTGGTGAAATGTTGACTTTCAAAAGAAATAATTTGATGAAATGTTGATTTTAAAAAGTTATTAGTTGATGAAATGTTGGGTTTAAAGAGAAAAAAATTGTGAAATGGTGACTTTGAAATAAATATTTTTTTTGAAATGTTGACTTTCAAAATAAATAATGGTGAAATGTTTACTTTCAAAAGTAATGATTTGGTGAAATGTTGACTTTGAAAACTGATATGTTTGAAGAAGTGTTGACTTTGAAAAGTAATAATTGGTGAAATGTTGACTTTCAAAAGAAATAATTTGATGAAATGTTGATTTTAAAAAGTTATTAGTTGATGAAATATTGAGTTTGAAGAGAAAAAATTGTGAAATGGTGACTTTGAAATAAATATATTTTTTGAAATGTTGACTTTCAAAAGAAATAATGGTGAAATGTTTACTTTGATATGTAATAATTTGATGAAATGTTGACTTTGAAAATTAATAATTTGATGGAATGTTGATTTTGAAAAGAAATAATGGTGAAATGTTTACTTTGATAAGTAATAGTTTGGTGAAATGTTGACTTTGAAATATATAATTTGATGAAATGTTGACTTTAAAGGGGCAGTAGCACGTTTTTAGGGGGAATATAAGGTGATGTCACGAAAATGAAAATTAATGGTTCCAATTGAAAAACAATGTATTTAAACTAAATGAAGTAGTAATAATTCAAATGTATAAGGTAAAGTTTAGCCATGCGATGACATTTTCTTACACAAAATGAATTAAAGGTGTTCACACAAAAATGGCCGCCAATGGATTTTATATGAATCTTCATACTTTGTCCTCTGACTATGGATGACTAACTTTTGTAATGAGATTTTTGGCACTGTCAATATAATACATTTAGCAATAACTCACAATTATCAGTGAAATATCTTAAATATGAAATTTTAAAAAACGTGCTACTGCCCCTTTAAAAAGAAACAACATTAATCTCAAAGACTATACCTGAATAAACAAACATTTATAAAGCAACCACCCGGCAAATAAACTTGGCAAGTTTTCAATAAATGTTTATCTTGGAGCATAGAGAAGAAATCATCAATCCATCGTCTGCTACCTGCTCTGACTCCAATACCCTCCTCGTTAAGTTTAACGACATTCAATTAACAATAATCTCAGATGACTATACCTGAATATACAAACAATCAACAAGCAACTACCCGACAATTAAGCTTGGCGAGTTTTCAATAAATGTTTAATTGGAGCATAAAATAGAAATCATCAATCCATCGTCTGCTACCTGCTCTGACTCCAATACCCTCCTCGTTAAGTTAAACTACATCCAATTAACATAAATCTCAGATGACTAAACTGAATATACAAACATTTAAAAGCAAACTACCCGACAATTAAACTGGCGAGTTTTCAATAAATGTTTAATTGGAGCATAAAATAGAAACCATCAATCTATCTTCTGCTACCTGCTCTGACTCCAATACCCTCATCGTTAAGTTAAACTACATCCAATTAACATTAATCTCAAAGACTATACCTGAATAAACAAACATTTATAAAGCAACCACCCGGCAAATAAACTTGGCAAGTTTTCAATAAATGTTTATCTTGGAGCATAAAATAGAAATCATCAATCTATCATCTGCTACCTGCTCTGACTCCAATACCCTCCTCGTTAAGTTAAACTACATCCAATTAACATAAATCTCAGATGACTAACCTGAATATACGAACACTTAACAAGCATCTACCCGACAATTAAACTTGGCGAGTTTTCAATAAATGTTTATCTTGGAGCATAGAGAAGAAATCATCAATCCATCGTCTGCTACCTGCTCTGACTCCAATACCCTCCTCGTTAAGTTTAACGACATTCAATTAACAATAATCTCAGATGACTATACCTGAATATACAAACAATCAACAAGCAACTACCCGACAATTAAGCTTGGCGAGTTTTCAATAAATGTTTAATTGGAGCATAAAATAGAAATCATCAATCCATCGTCTGCTACATGCTCTGACTCCAATACCCTCCTCGTTAAGTTAAACTACATCCAATTAACAATAATCTCAGATGACTATACCTGAATATACAAACAATCAACAAGCAACTACCCGACAATTAAACTTGGCGAGTTTTCAATAAATGTTTATCTTGGAGCATTGAGTAGAAGTTAACACTCATACAGAATGACATTATGAAATTCCGACTTTCATTTTTTTTTTAAATTCTTAAAATGTTCTGAAATTTATCAAAGTTTATTTTCAATTTATTCTAATATCAAATTATTATTGAATTATTGGCTATTTGGGAGATGATTACTTTCATGAAATATTTAGTTTGAAGTTTAGTTTGATGTTGTTTAAAAGTTAACTTTGATAAATATGAAAAGTATGTTGTCTCTTTTTAATGTTTTTAGAATATATTTAAAGATATTCGAATTCAGTTAACATTCCCAATGAAAAATAATCCTTCATTGAGTATATTATTGTAAGTGTACAGTTAAACAATACGCTATACTGATTAGTGAATGAATGGTTTATTACCATGAAGATCACACAAAAACTGACATAGAAAAAAACCAAACAAATAAAAAATAATTTTGTTATCTGTTTTTTTTCAATAAGTAGTCTTATCAATGGTTAATCACTTGACACCTCTTAACAAGGTGTCCACACCTGCTAATTAAGGCAATCAAACTTATGTGGGCCACTATGGTTCAGCTTAAATGTCCGCGGCCCACTCTGGGACAGCTCGTTAAGAGGGTGTAGAAACACCCGGCCCACTATGGGATGGGCCACAGTGGTACTAAACCCAGTGACACACTGTGTTTATTAGGCAGTAAAGTGGTATGCATGCATGAAGACTTAACGAGCCTTTGGCTGAATCCTTGATATGTAGAATCTTGGCAATGTGTGATTGTCATTGCTTCTTTTTTCATTGTCAGTGAGGTCATGGGTTGCGTTTTTTTTGCAAATATGTTATAAATATATTATTTAAAAGTGTAAAGCTACATGTAAAAATCTTTTACATTTAGGATAATTGATTGGAACATAAAATCTTGAAATTCTATTTCTTATGATTATATCTAAACAATCATCAATTACGGTTGATTAATTAATTCACAAATATGTTGTATTAAGTAGATGATTTGATTAAATGAAATCATCAATTCATTGATTCAACCTATTTCTCAAAATCATTAGATACATCATGTTAACTATTTAATACTTGGTTTTTCTAACAATAGGTCTACATCAGGTAGAGAATACACCAAATGACGAAAAACCTTTCATTCTTTCATTATTGTCTACTCTTATGCCTGGGTGAGGATCCGGTGGGGTATCCGGCGCCGTATCAACTTTACCATCTTAATTCATTAGTTACTACTTAGTTAGTAAGTACTTAAAATAACAATGTACATTCTCCATATGTATCTACGCTGCAATCACCGTCCACCTGTATCACTTATTGTATCACTTTATGTAACCGCCGATAAGTTGTGTAACTTAAGGTTAATAAAGAATTGAATAGAATTGAATTGAAATTGACAATTTCTAATACCTACTATATATTTAACGTTTAAACATATTTAGACTTAAACAAGTTTTAAAGATCTATTGCAGTATTAGGTGTTTTATGTATCCGTCAAGAAACTAATGATGGACACCTCGCCGACAGAAAATTAAAAACTGCAACAACCGCTAACCTCGATCACTTTTCGATTTACTTCAAAGATATTTCAACTAAATAAGAACTGGGTGTGCTTTTTGTCAATTTGTCCAATAAACACCTTCAATTAGCTTTTTATTAAGACTGCGTAGTTAACGGCTGTAAAAAACCTACCTGAGATAGGGGCCATAAAACTCGCGCAGGTGTGACGTAATAAACAGACTATATAGATTAGCGCATCATTAATTGAACTGAAATACCGCCTTAAATAATTGTTTATTTACAAGTGATGTTGATATCTTTATTACTTCAAACGCTTAATAGTGTTACATCGTCAAATGACTAATCCAACTGAGTGTTTAACATTTTCTGAAAATCGTTAATGAATGGGTTTATTTGGTGATCTCGTTCAGATAGATGTATAGAGCACGTTGTAATCATTCTGTATATATGACGTCTCATAAAATGGCGTGTGACCAGTCATGCATTCACGGGTCTGTCGCGAGACAGATCTAGCTGCCCATCAACTCGGCATTCAAATACGGCTTTAGTTACTAAACTGAACATTATTGAGTATCAACCTTTGACACACTATAAAATATTTAATCAGACATACTTATATTCAAAAGAAAATAGCAACATATGTTTGTGGTTATATGATGTTTAACATTTAAACACATTTACACTCCAAAAATTTTAAAGATCTATTGCAGTGTAAGGTGTTTATGTAAACGTCAATAAACTATTGATGGACACCTCACCGACAGGAAATTAAAAACTGCAATGAGATATTTTTTTAATTATTTTATTATTGTGTCACGCAAATGTTGACATGTCGTATACATAAAATTAGCACCATATACATAAAACAACATTTGCCCGGCATACAAGATGGTCGATCCCAATGAACAGTGCTAGGGTAGGCTTTTACGCTGAGAGTTGATCCAGGCGTTGAGCCATGAAGCATATCAAGCACGAGCTAACGGCATTGCCATTCAATACACAATCAACATCTTAATTAATGAGATATTCCAACAGGTGCATTCGTTAAGCTACCTACAAGTGAGGGGAATTTAACTTCTAGTAAGCTGTTTGGATTCCTCAAATCAGTGATTAGTTTGTTTTTTTCTTATGAAAATGAGAAAATATTTCACAAACTAAAGACAACAGTAAACATTTCCAGTATCTCATGATTAATTTTTCATCAAATATTGTTTCAACGAAATCACCATTACAAATCTTCATTCAACAGACAATGGATTTTATAAGTCTATGTTTTACAAAAGGTCAACATTTGAAATTATCAAATTTTCCTTAAAAGTTAATATTCCATCTGAGAAATTAACACCCATTAAATGCGTAATGAATACATCGAACTGATCATGTAACAGCATTGTCACTCAATAGACAATCAACACCTTGACTAATGAGTTATTTAGCAAGTGTATTCGTTAAGCTACAACCTAATGAGTGGAAATAATTTCCAACAAGCTGTTTTCATTTTTCAACACTGTATTTATTATTCATATGAGTTAAAATAAGGAAATTATCAAATTATATCTTTTCTAAGTCATCATTTCACAAATTTCACAAAATATTTCTTTTTTTAAGTCAAAATGTCATCAAATTATTACTTTTCAAAGTAATTATTTCACCAAACTTATACGTTTTCAAAGTCTTCATATCATTCATTATTACTTAACAAAGTCAACATTTAACAAAACGTATAAGTTCCCAAAGTCATCATTTCACTAATTCTTCCTCTTCAAGTCATAATTTTACCAAATTATTCCTCTTCAAAGTCATCATTTAACCAAATTACTTCTTTTCAAAGTCAACATCTTATAAAATGTTCACGTTTCAAAGTAAACATCTAATAAAATATTCACTTTTCAAAGTCACTATTTCATCAAATCATTTCCTTTCAAAGTCATTATTTAACCAATTATTTCTTTTCAAATTCAACATTTCATCAAATTATTACTTTTCAAAGCATTTTTTCACTATTTCACCAACCTATTAGTTTCCAATGTCATCATTTCACTAATTATTTCTCTCCAAATTTATCATTTCATCAAATTATTCCTCTTCAAGTCATAATTTCACCAAATTATTCCTATTCAGAGTCATCATTTAAACAAATTATCTCTTTTCAAAGCCAACATTTCGAAGAATTATATTTCTCTTCAAACTCAACAAATTCATCTTGTTCTTTTAAAAGTCAACATTTCATGAAATCATCACTTTTGAAAGTCAACATCTCATAAAATTTGTACTTTTCAAAGTTACCATTTGATGAAATTGTTGATATTAAAAGTAAAAATTTCATCAAACATTTTACCAATTATCACTTTTCAAAGTCAACACTTCATCAAACATATTAGTTTTCAAAGTCATCAATTCACTAATTGTTTCTCTTCAAAGTCATCATTTCACCAAATTATTACTTTTGAAAGTAAACATTTCATCAAATCATTAATTTCCAAAGCCAATATTTCTTCAAATTAATACCTTTCAAAGTCAATATTTCAACTTAATTTCTTTTCAAAATCAACATTTCATCAAATTATTTCTTTCAAAGATATCATTTCACAAATTATTTCTTTCCAAAGTCATCCTTTCACAAATTATTTCTATTAAAAGTCAACATTTCATCAAATATTTCTTTCAAAGTCAACATTTACCAATTTTTTTTACTTTCAAAGTCTACATTACAGATTAAAGATGATATTTACAAATATTTACAAAAATTTACAAATATTTACAAATATTTACAAAAATTTACAAAGGATTAAAGATGATATTTACAAAGAAATAAATATCTTGTAAAGATGATATTTACAAAAAAATAAATATCTTGTAAAGGTAATAAATATCTTCATTTCACCCAGTGATAAATACAAGTACTTTGTAAAGAAATGACACGTGTCATATATGTATAAACGGTGCTTTGTTGCAAGAGATTATAATAACATATTCCTTTAAAACCGTAAAATATTATCATGCACTTACATAGAGCCAACGCAAATCACATGTTATAGACACTTATTTCACATTATTATTTCGAGTTTCTTCTTTCGAGTTTGGCTTTGTTTGAAATGGAAGGTCATAACCACGCCTTTCATCTTACACATGAGAGAACGTTATATATAATGAATAACAAATAACAAATCCGTTTACTTTTTAGAAGACATTAAAATGTATCCCTTGGAGGAAGAATCTTCATCTAAAAAAATCTGCTTCCAATTGATAATCATTTGCCCTTAATGTTTAGTTGTTGCACAAAAAGTGGGTTCAAAATCGGAATTAATGTGTGTTTAATCACAAATTCTTATTCCATTTTCGTTAGATCGAATGATTGTTAATGAAGTTGCAAAATCACCAAGTGTAAGGGCTTGCAGTGAAGTCGTAGACAAAACCGGCTCGTAGACACCGGATTTCGTGTCTACGAGCCGGTTTTGTCTACGAGTTCACCGCATCCCAGTGTAAGTGTATCATCCCAACTTGGAATCCCGTCCCATCTTAAGATGGGACGCGTCCCAACTTGGAATCCTAAGTTGGGACGTCCCATCTTGAGATGGGACGGGGAATATTAAAACATGCATGTAATTATCTTATTTAAACATGAATTGTGATAAAAATGATATTTATTAATACTTACGGTATATACGTTTGACACGTACAAGAAAAATGAAATTTGATGTTGATTTACTCGACTTACGGGCTTGGATTCAACTCCCACCTTCTACAAGCGAGTGAACACAACAAGTATGTAAAACACGATGTCAACATTCATTTACTGATCATATTTATTTGCATTTACGCTTTATAACACATCGATGATTTAGTATACATCATTTTCTGTTCTTTTTCAGTCATAAACCATCAACATAGGAATTGAAACAAAGTAAACAAACTAAGAAACAACGTAAACAACATAACAGCACAAACCAAGCGACCTTTATTTGAAAATGAACATAAATGTGAATAAACTTATCTGTATTTTATATACTATGAAATACATGTATTAAGAAAATCAACAAATATACCCTCTTTATTAATTTACTATAGATAATATCGCCTTCAAATGTGAAACCGGCTTACCTTATACAAAGAAATGAATAATCCAAATGTACATAGAAATCCAATGTAAAGGCCTTTCTCAATGTGTGTTACAACGCTATCCATTCCTAAACTAAGCACTGTGGGTAAGTTAATCTGACAGCTTGGCATGTTAGAGAATTAGAGACTGACATTGAGTCATTCATGTCAGCAAGCAATTCCAATCAGTCATGAATGGGCACCAATTTGACAACTGTCACTAATGTATGGTTAAAACAACACTGAGTTGGGGGAAGAAAAATCTTGTTGTTTTTAAACAGGCTGTAAAATGGTTTGTTTACTTATCATGTAACAAGCTTGATTAAATCAAATATAAACACATTTAAAAAACTTTATTGATGTATGTGTTTGCTGTAAGGATTATGTGTATGAAAGGTTTACCAAAATGTGTAACATTCAACAACTCTTAACTGAGAGAACAAAAATTATTATTGAACATAAAACACCTAGCACAAAACTAACATATTGATGAATAAAACTTATTGAAAGGATCTTTAAAGTTTATTTTTCTGTAAGTATTGATAATATTCAATTACATAAAACAATCAAGTTGTATTGTCGTAATATAATATTTTAGTGTCAAAATTTTATTATATATTTTTAATGAGTTAGCAGTCAAAACCGATAGAAATTCCAAGTTGGGACGGCAATGTCTGGGAGTTTTGAGTCCTTTACAGTTAATGTTTATTTTTCTGAATGTATAAAATAGTATAAACTTACATAATACAATCAAGTTATAGTGTAGGAATATCATACCTTAGTGTGAAAATTTTATTTTATATTTTAAATGAGTGAGCAGTCAAAACCGATAGAAATTCCAAGTTGGGACGGCCATGTCTGAGAGTTTTGAGTCAATTTTGGGTAAAGTTTATTTTTCTGTAAGTATGAAATAGTATTTAGTTACATAAAACAATCAAGTTGTATTGTCGTAATATAATATTTTAGTGTGAACATTTTATTTTATATTTTAAATGAGTGAGCAGTCAAAACCGATAGAAATTCCAAGTTGGGACGGCCATGTCTGTTTCTTTGGAGTACTTTACGGTTATTTTTTATTTTTCTAAATTTATAAAATAGTATGAACTTACATAATACATTCAAGTTATAGTGTAGGAATATCATATCTTAGTGTCACAAATTTATTTTATATTTTTAATGAGTTAGCAGTCAAACCGATAGAAATTCCAAGTTGGGACGGCCATGTCTGAGAGTTTTGAGTCATTATTGGATAAAGTTTATTTTTCTGTAAGTATGTAATAGTATTCAATATCATAAAACAATCAAGTTGTATTGTTGTAATATAATATTTTAGTGTCAAAATTTTATTTTATATCTTTAATGAGTTAGCAGTCAAAACCGATAGAAATTCCAAGTTGGGACGGCCATGTCTGTTACTTTGGAGTCCTTTACGGTTAATTTTCATTTTTCTAAATTTATAAAATAGTATGAAATTACATAATTCAATCAAGTTCTAGTGTAGGAATATCATATCTTAGTGTGAAAATTTTATTTTATATTTTTAATGAGTTAGCAGTCAAAACCGATAGAAATTCCAAGTTGGGACGGCCATGTCTGAGAGTTTTGAGTCAATCTTAGGTAAAGTTTATTTTTCTGTAAATATGAAATAGTATTTTGTTACATAAAACAATCAAGTTGTATTGTCGTAATATAATATTTTAGTGTGAAAATTTTATTATATATTTTTAATGAGTAAGCAGTCAAAACCGATAGAAATTCCAAGTTGGGACGGCAATGTCTGGGAGTTTTGAGTCCTTTATGGTTAATGTTTATTTTTCTGAATGTATAAAATAGTATAAACTTACATAATGAAATCAAGTTATAGTGTAGGAATATAATATCTTAGTGTCAAAATTTTATTTTATATTTAAAATGAGTTAACAGTCAAAACCGTCAGAAATTCCAAGTTGGGACGGCCATTTCTGAGAGTTTTGAGTCATTATTGGATAAAGTTTATTTTTCTGTAAGTATGAAATAGTATTTAGTTACATAAAACAATCAAGTTATATTGTCGTAATATATTATTTTAGTGTGAAAATTTTATTATATATTTTTAATGAGTTAGCAGTCAAAACCGATAGAAATTCCAAGTTGGGACGGCAATGTCTGAGAGTTTTGAGTCCTTTATGGTTAATGTTTATTTTTCTGAATGTATACAATAGTATAAACTTACATAATGAAATCAAGTTGTAGTATAGGAATATAATATCTTAGTGTCAAAATTGTAATTTATATTTTAAGTGAGTTCACAGTCAAAACCGTCAGAAATTCCAAGTACGGACGGCCATTTCTGAGAGTTTTGAGTCATTATTGGATAAAGTTTATTTTTCTGTAAGTATGAAATAGTATTTAGTTACATAAAAAAATCAAGTTGTATTGTCGTAATATAATATTTTAGTGTGAAAATTTTATTTTATATTTTTAATGAGTTAGCAGTCAAAACCGATAGAAATACGACAATACAACTTAATTTTTTTATGTAACTAAATACTATTTCATACTTACAGAAAAATAAACTTTATCCAATAATGACTCAAAACTCTCAGAAATGGCCGTCCGTACTTGGAATTTCTGACGGTTTTGACTGTTAACTCATTTAGAATATAAAATAAAATTTTGACACTAAGATATTATATTCCTACACTATAACTTGATTGTATTATGTAAGTAAGTTCATACTATTTTATAAATTTAGAAAAATAAAAAATAACCGTAAAGAACTCTAAAGTAACAGACATTGCCGTCCCAACTTGGAATTTCTATCGGTTTTGACTGCTAACTCATTAAAGATATAAAATAAAATTTTGACACTAAGATATGATATTACTACACTATAACTTGATTGTATTATGTAAGTTCATACTATTTTATAAATTTAGAAAAAAAAAAAAAAAATGTAAAGTACTCCAAAAAAACAGACATGACCGTCCCAACTTGGAATTTCTATCGGTTTTGACTGCTAACTCATTAAAAATATAAAATAAAATTTTCACACTAAAATATTATATTACGACAATACAACTTGATTGTTTTATGTAACTAAATACTATTTCATACTTACAGAAAAATAAACATTAACCAATAATGACTCAAAACTCTCAGACATGGCCGTCCCAACTTGGAATTTCTATCAGTTTTGACTGCTAACTCATTAAAAATATAAATTAAAATTTTCACACTAAAATATTATATTACGACAATACAACTTGATTGTTTTATGTAACTAAATACTATTTCATACTTACAGAAAAATAAACTTTAACCAATAATGACTCAAAACTCTCAGACATGGCCGTCCCAACTTGGAATTTCTATCGGTTTTGACTGTTGACTCATTTAAAATATAAAAAAAAATTTTGACACTAAGATATTATATTCCTACACTATAACTTGATTGTATTATGTAAGTTTATACTATTTTATACATTCAGAAAAATAAACATTAACCGTAAAGGACTCAAAACTCCCAGACATTGCCGTCCCAACTTGGAATTTCTATCGGTTTTGACTGCTTACTCATTAAAAATATAAAATAAAATGTTCACACTAAAATATTATATTACGACAATACAACTTGATTGTTTTATGTAACTAAGTACTATTTCATACTTACAGAAAAATAAAGTTTACCCAAAATTGACTCAAAACTCTCAGACATGGCCGTGCTAACTTGGAATTTCTATCGGTTTTGACTGCTCACTCATTTAAAATATAAAATAAAATTTTCACACTAAGATATGATATTCCTACACTATAACTTGATTGTATTATGTAAGTTCATACTATTTTTTAAATTTAGAAAAAAATAACCGTAAAGTACTCCAAAGAAACAGACATGGCCGTCCCAACTTGGAATTTCTATCGGTTTTGACTGCTAACTCATTAAAAATATATAATAAAATTTTGACACTAAAATATTATATTACGACAATACAACTTGATTGTTTTATGTAATTGAATACTATTACATACTTACAGAAAAATAAACTTTAAAGATCCTTTCAATAAATTTTATTTATCAATATGTTAATTTTGTGCTAGGTGTTTTATGTTCAATAATAATTTTTGTTCTCTCAGTTAAGAGTTGTTGAATGTTACACATTTTGGTAAACCTTTCATACACATAATCCTTTCAGCAAACACATACATCAATAAAGTTTTTTAAATGTGTTTATATTTGATTTAATCAAGCTTGTTACATGATAAGTAAACAAACCATTTTACAGCCTGTTTAAAAACAACAAGATTTTTCTTCCCCCAACTCAGTGTTGTTTTAACCATACATTAGTGACAGTTGTCAAATTGGTGCCCATTCATGACTGATTGGAATTGCTTGCTGACATGAATGACTCAATGTCAGTCTCTAATTCTCTAACATGCCAAGCTGTCAGATTAACTTACCCACAGTGCTTAGTTTAGGAATGGATAGCGTTGTAACACACATTGAGAAAGGCCTTTACATTGGATTTCTATGTACATTTGGATTATTCATTTCTTTGTATAAGGTAAGCCGGTTTCACATTTGAAGGCGATATTATCTATAGTAAATAAATAAAGAGGGTCTATTTGTTGATTTTTTTAATACATGTATTTCATAGTATATAAAATACAGATAAGTTTATTCACATTTATGTTCATTTTCAAATAAAGGTCGCTTGGTTTGTGCTGTTATGTTGTTTACGTTGTTTCTTAGTTTGTTTACTTTGTTTCAATTCCTATGTTGATGGTTTATGACTGAAAAAGAACAGAAAATGATGTATACTAAATCATCGATGTGTTATAAAGCGTAAATGCAAATAAATATGATCAGTAAATGAATGTTGACATCGTGTTTTACATACTTGTTGTGTTCACTCGCTTGTAGAAGGTGGGAGTTGAATCCAAGCCCGTAAGTCGAGTAAATCAACATCAAATTTCATTTTTCCTGTGCGTGTCTAACGTATATACCGTTAGTATTAATAAATATCATTTTTAACACAATTCATGTTTAAATAAGATAATTACATGCATGTTTTAATATTCCCCGTCCCATCTCAAGATGGGACGTCCCAACTTAGGATTCCAAGTTGGGACGCGTCCCGGGGGCGGATCCGCAGTTGGGATGATACATAAGTATTGAGGAACTACAGTAGAACACGGATATAGCGAACCAATTTTCAAGTCCCGTCCCTATATAATATCATTAAAAATATGCGTATAGCGAACACCGGATATAGCGAACTAAATTCATTGGTCCCTTGGAGTTCGTTATATCCGAGTTCTACTATACATGTAAATTGCAGTCACAGACAACTGGTATTTAACATTTAAAAATCTAAACATTTGTTGATACAATTGGTGTCTATGAACGAAATCCATACAAAGGCTGCGTGCTCCAAACGGTTCACCCTCTTGGTTTCCTAGGGCAAAGCTTGCACTCTTATACATATCGATTGATGAATTAAAATCGATTGAGTTTTTCCATTTAACCTTCAGGACACGTTCTCCTATAAGAACTTACACTGCTATTTCAAGGACAACAAAAGGACTATTCTGATATAAAGAAATCCGTTAAATACCATTTTTTGTAGTAAATCTTATCATCCCGAGATTCATCTTGATGTCTCCTTTTCATACTGTATGGGATATGAAGATAAATCTCTTTTGGTTAATGTGTTATGAATGGTTTCTGAGAGATAACATTGGCATCCCCTGCATATCATGATACTATTACATAGAGCAAAGACTTACATGTATTAGCTATGTCAAAGAATTAAATTCTTTGTTGCCTACATGAGATGTCAATAAAAACTATTATTTAGATTTCAGCCAATTAATATCATCTTAGCAAGCGGTGCCCTAAATATTTGCAATAGGTCTCAGGTATCCATTTTGGCCAATTGCATTATAACCACATTGACTACCCTTTACTGTCAGTTTCTTGATGATGTTTGTGACATATTACCGTTTTGAAACAAGCTTCTCTGCGGTGTGGTTCAATAGGATACTTAAACAAATGCATCTACCTTGCGATACATGTAAGAATGATTTCCCAAATCTAATTAATTTTTAAATGTGTCAGATATCATCAAAGATTAATGAAATAATAAATTTCTAAGAGTTTTATACACTTTTAAAGGGGCAGTAGCACGTTTTTAGGGGGAAAATATAAGGTGATGTCAGGAAAATGAAAATAAATGGTTCCAATTGAAAGACAATGTATTTAAACTACATGAAGCAGTAATAATTCAATTACATAACGTAAAGTTTAGCCATGCGATTCCTTTTTCTTACACAAACCGAATTAAAGGTGTTCACAAAAAATGACCGCCAATGGGTTTTATGTCAATCCTCATACTTTGTCCTCTGACTATGGATGATTGGTTTGTGCAATGAGATTGTTGACACTGTCAATATAATACATTTAGCATAAACTTACAATTAAAAGTGCAAAATTCAAAGCATACAATTATCAAAAAACGTGCTACTGCCTGTTTAAAATATCACATGGATAAAGCAACATTAAAGTTTGTAATTCAGGTAAAATAACATTTATGTAGAATTTTGATTAAATAAGTTCCAATTTACTTGGAAAAATATGCAAAATCAATTTTCATATTTCTGTTTTTTATTAAGCACTGCGTTGACAGCATTTATGATTTCTGTGACGTAAAAGAAAAACTTACCGTATTTGAAATTATGTCCTTCATATGGAAGCATATATAGAGATATATTATTTATACAACATATCAATCTTGAAAAGCATGATGTTATAAATTGCATTGGTACAAAGCAGGTTATTCCAGTGAATAGAATGTGTGACAAAAACCGTTTAATAAACCAATTTGCTTGCAGGCTCTTGCTGATTTATTTGTCCAAAATCTGAAAGCATTGCAATAATTAATTTAAGGCCTTTTTCCAATGAACTAGTGGAAAACTTGAACAACAGCATGGTTGGTGCAGTTTGAAATATATATTTTAAGAATGCTGACAGAGTATGTTTAAAAGATAGAGGATGAGAAGCATAACATTTTCGAGAGGTCACTGCTACGAGTTCTTCATCTAACTTAGAATTCGATCAAATTCTTGAGTGATATATATTTTAAAACAAATTATCGGCATTTGAAACATCCTTTAGATTACATAAAGAACAGTGACATTACGCAATTTCAAATGTAATTATGTTATGGTCATTAACGTCATCGTGAGTACTGTGAGCACCTATTTTCTTACTTTGCTCATGGTGCATTATGTATACATTAAAATGTTGGAGACATGCAATATCATAAGTGTCGTTCTTGACTTGCATTATGTGTATGCGAACATTGTTATTGTTAAAAAATTATAAACATGACTCATATCAAAACTATAATATGAGTTTCAAATGTAGGTCTCTCATTCAATTAATGTAGTTTTATAAAAGAAATATACTTAAAACCAGTCAAAGGGTGTTACACACAGACATTTTGTTTTGGTGCTTAAAAAACATATTACATTTGTGTATATATATATTATATATATATATATATATATGAATTAATATTCATTATCAACCAAACACATACAAACTCATGATTAGCAATTTGGCATTTCATAGATAATAACGGTTTATCAAAAACAAATTTATAATTATAATATCAAGACCGTTCTATTCATATCGAACAGTTTACTTATTATTTATGGAATAGAACATTAAGGAGCCTGAGGGTAATTATTTCCTATCAAATTGTGATACCTTAAGCTCTTAAACTACAGTGGTTATAATATCAGTAGAAATGTATGCCAGGACACAGTGGAATAATTGTCTTAATTATAAAAAAACAATAGACTTCTCAAGCCTTATTCAGGACATAAATATGTTAGTCCTGAAGTTGGGGGAGAACAGAGTAATCGTCATACACTTATATCACACTTTGGTCAAACTGAGCTTAAGTTTCTCATGAAGTACATCTGATGGTTTTGATTTTCCCCTTGTATTCTAAATTATTAGATGTCTCCAACCCTGCAGTTGCACTAACCATTGCACAAAATTCTTGGTTAAGTCAGATTGGACAGAACTTTATTTATAAGATTACCTTAACTATATGTCTACCAACATTTTGTATAAAAAAACCCTGAAGTGTAAAATATTTAAATAGATCACAGAAAAGGTTCAAAATGCGTTTAAACATAATATAAACGAAGATACTGACTTTACTTGACTTCTGATTTTGAACAAAGAACGTTTCTTATAAGTCAAACAAACATTTGTGTAATCAAATCTACAGTGCTATTGAATATCAATAACAATACTGTCCTCGAGGATAATGGTTAATAAAATTGAAATACCAGAACTTTTTCAATTATATTGTTAGTGAATAAGAACTCAAGTATGTTGAGCCCAAAATTTGTGATTAGTTTGCAGAAAAAGTTGAACATCATTATGAATATTGGTAAAAATCATTGTCCATGTTAGACATTGTTTAGTAAAGAGGATGAAAAATTCAGTTTAAATTTGAAATTTTATCATACTTTTGCCCTTCTTTTATGACTGAGTTGGTGAAATAAGATGTACATTATGAGAGTGAATAACTAAATGTGAATTCATATTTTGACAATATATAAATCACTGACGTTTTAGCCTCCATTAGTTATATTAGAACGACAGCTCAGTCATACCCGATCGAGCATCTGTTCTAATCAGCTAAATACAAGGTTTCGAAGTGAAGAAATCTGATAGGAGGCAATCCAAGTTAGTTGCGACGACACCTTTACAAAATTGGTCATTCGTAGCGCATTGGTCATTCACGTATGCCTCCCGATAGCTATATATTAGATTTACAATCCAGGTGAGATAACTCTATGGCATTTATATCGCTTTTTTACCATCCCATAATATTTCTTAGGTTGACTTTTAAATTTTTGTTTATCATAAAACAAATAATATTTTATATAAAACACAAAATCTATATATGAATTTTTCAAATATAATATACACTGTTAGTAAAAAATAAACATAAAGGCATATTATTTAACAGGTCACTATACAACCGTTAAAGTCAATGGTATTCAAGAGGTGTTTTCATTGGCTGCAAATAAGGGAGATATCTTGAGTTGCAACTTTTTGCCGCTAGGGCAATCTGCCGGAACCTTGGGATCTTTGCTGATTAGAACAGAGGCTTGCTCGCACTGAGCTGCCTCTGTGGGAGAGAATGATGAGAGAGAGAGAGAGACCATCACATTTACGAAATATTCCATATATAGAGACAGACTGATGGTAGTTTACTTATATAGTCTAAAATGATCTTGTACAGGTATTGTGACGTTATACTTGTAAAATCAAGATGCCATACAATGTATATATTGCAATTATGTAACACTGTTACAGAGTTAAAATTATCGTGCTCCAGGATAATGAATTTCAACATGACAAAAAATCTTTTTATGACATTGAGGCCGTTTCCCTCGATAAGTGTTTGTTTCGCAGCCAAAACCAATACAAATAATTATGACAAAAACCTTAAGTGTACATGCCTCTTGAACACTAATATGCTGAAGATCTTTCCATAAACAAACATACTAAAAACTGAACAAGAAAAGATATAGGGCTTCTCCTAACGTTCTAATAATTAACTTAATCCTTTTGAAGAATTAGACAGTTCAATAATCAAAGTAACTGCCTCAGCTTTACAGATTTTTTAGATTGGCACCGTGTGAACATGATGAAGCGTTATAATGAAAGTCATAATAAGAAGTCGTTTAAATTCTTCGTGCGTGATTTGATGATAGCATTCATGACTAAATCTTTTCAATCTGCACGTTCATAAAACATTTTGCTTTTACCATCAGACTAATGAATCATATTTGATCTCGCAAATTTTGTGTTACTAAAGTTTTGCGAAATTCGATTCTTTATAATACACATCTAATTAAGACATTTGACCACTTTACAGAAAACAATTTATTAATCACACATGCATGATTCCAAGGACATCAAATTACACCTCTTGTCTTTGAGATAAAACTTGCACATGACTGGATTTCGGATGAGACGGAACGCATGGGTCACTTGATATTAAAAAGGGTCAATGTTAAATATGAACTTTTCTGTGACATTGAATCTGTCAATTCTGTAAAAACAAGGGAAAAAATGAAATGTTCATCTAGAAAGCTAATGGGTTATATAATGATACTTATAGAATGAAATAAGGAAATAAGTATATAAGTTACTGCTATGATAGCGTCAAAGATGTCAATAACATAAAGTATCTCTTTATTGTATTGTATCCTTAAAAGAGTCATTATGTAATACAACAAACATAAATTAAGTCTTGTGCAGTCTATACATTTAACTATAAGGGACGCTAAACATTTGTTAACAAGGTTTACAATTCTCCCTATAACCGGTTATATTGGCAGAGCACATTCATATGGATAAACACGACAAAATGGAAGTCATAAACTTGTTATTAGCAATTGTTTGATTTGGTGACCTATTGTTGACCCTCTGTGGCAACGGCAATATGTTTCTTGAAGCATTTCATTTTTCTTACCATGATCACCATTCATGCTTAGGTCATCATGATAAGGTCTCAAACAAATCCACATACATAAAAATGAAAACATTGAAATTAAAATTCCCAATATTCTGATCACCTTAGAATGGTTAATATTGAAGATCTGAATTACAAGAAAGTCAAGGTCATGTGTATGTCAGTGAATTGGTGTGTCTACGTCCATACTCCATATTGCCAGTACATGACATATTGGTCATAAGGTCTATCCCTCAGTCAATCTTTGTAGGCCCCAATTTCCCGAGTAGAAGACATGTGACATTTATTGGATACATGATTGAGCTTGCATTTAAGATGAAGTCTGGAAAACATCAGCACTATACTGTCTGTTACATTGTACGCCACAAAAACACAAACTATGTATTTATAAATACAGTAATATCAAACAAAATATTCTCAAAAACATTACTGTTCACATCTTTCAGAAAGTTGCAACTGGGTTAGCAAATGTACGGTACTTCACACCAAAGTTTATTTCCGTAACGTTATGGTTCTCTACTTATCCAATATTATAGCATTACGACTACAGAAAAACGGTCATTTTGTACAAAAAGTAGTCAAAATAGGATAATTATTTCCTACTTATCACTCTTTTTTGCTTCCGTCCATTATACATGTACCTCACTGTTGACAGCAAATGAGAAAATATGTCAGTGTCGTTTTGTAAAACCATAACAACTGTTTATTAGCAGCAAATGAATGTACAAAAGCCCAATGTGGCTAATTTGACATCTAAAAACTTATCTAACGACTTTCATGACTACACAACATTCTCTGCAATGAGTATTTACTCTAAAGGCATGAGAGGTAACCATGAAAATAAATTGGCTTGTCCATCCGTACTCATTTCACTTACTTGACTTTCCCGTCTACAAATAAAACTAAATAACTTAAACTTTATCAAATTACTTTCAAGACAGTAGAAGTTGCAAATCTCAGAAAATAGCTCAAAATAAGTGCCTGATTTTCATGTTTCTGTCTTACAAAGGCAGCACTAAGTACATACCAATCATTCTCGATCGACATTGTTTGAAATTAGATGCAATAAGTAGCTTAGATATGTATCTATGTATGATATCGATGCCCCTTCCATAGACAATTTCAAATGACTGTCCTGGTTGTCAGAGACGGAAGGACAAAATATGTGTATTCCATAACATTGGTTATGTCTTGGTCTTCAAGTCTCCTACGCAAGAACTCAATAGATAATCTTAATATTTAAGTTGTTTTAGGATATGCATTAAAGGCTACTTTTCATAGTCTCAAGTATCAAGCACTAAAGATGTCATAAATCATACATCAAAGATCATAAATGTCCATGAAAACTTGATAACCTTTTCCTCAATTCAATCAATGCTGAATTATGAATTGATATAACAATAGTTTATTATAATTTCATTGAAATGTAACGGAATATCAATTTTAGATGATAATTATGATATGTAATATTGACAAAACAAAAATCGCAGTTGCTTTGCAAAGCTTGTATGTAAACTAACTGTTCTTTTTTAACTATTGTACACAGGCAGTTTGAGTTGAAATGGACCTGTCTTTATAGTCATTTTCAATCTTTCGTTTTTGTTATCATATAAGTGGAGCAGAATGAAAACTATATACATGAAAATTCGGATTGAATCAGTCAGAAAATTTATATTACATTTGATAATATCGACTCTTGCTTGTTGATGAAACTAACTCACCAAATATGATTACGTTTCAGAAATAGGTCCTATGGTAAGTTTTATGTGTCATATGAGATGATTAATAATGTATGATATAGAAAACCTTAATATTATAAAGATAGTTTTACACTGATTTGAGTTTTCAATTATATGTCAATAGTACATTTATAAGATTGATGTATAACATTGCTAATTCATATACAAGAATTGCTTATGGTGAATTAATAAGACTAAGCAGATTACGTTTATTAAACACCTTGTGTATAAACAGCTCCTAAACAAATCTTTGTTACATTGCTCAAAATGTCCTATGTAAAATTATCATATTTTGGAAATTTTGATATTGACGCCATCTCTGATTCAATAACTACATTATATAAACAAAGTATCGATATGCGGTATATTGAACAAATTCTGACATTACCCGAAACGGGCATGGGGTCAAAATTCATAATTCAAGATATTCATATTTCTTTAATACAATGTTAGCAAACAAATATTTTAGGCAAAATGTTTTATCATAATCAATTTATATCAGTTAGTGTTATGAAATAAATTATATCATTATAAAAAATATTATGAAATGAAATAATGAAAATATTATAAGGACATTACCCCCCAAAACAAGTTTTGCACTTCTTACCTCAGTTTTTTACAAATCCATGTCAAATGTGTTCTCGCATACTCGAGTTGCATGTATATGTGATGAGAATATGATTTTTCCTTTATGAATTCTAATTCAAATTTCACAGTTTTGACTGGAAGGTGATTGTACAAGCTTTTTAAGTCGAACATAAGTGAGCTCTTAACAGAATGCTATTTGCACTGATTTTACATGTAATGTAGTACACTGAAATGAAGAGGAATTTGATTAAAATCTTGTGTAAGAATGATCGCAAAAGCGTCAATATCATGTTAGTATGAACGGCAAAAGATTGCAATGAGTTGACTCAATAACCGTCTAGTATCTACATGTATATAACGATATTTTGTTCTGAATTTTTTCTTTGTGAAAAGGTTTGAATTGAGATTATCATTCTAAAGGTACACTTTCGTTTCATACCTGCTGATAAGCTAGCAGCACAGGTCGCATCCACAACATCTTGTACATTGTTTTAATACCAGTAAATACAGTATTTCTTGCACACTTATTACGAGATGTTTTCTCTAAATTCATCCTGCATTCCATACAGACTTATGGCTATGACTAGCATCATTTGCTTTGTACGACCTCTTCCCATTTAATTGTAGTAAGCAAAGTGAGTGGGATATCCATGGACTCTATGCATAACTTGATATTAAAGTTAACACGATCAGTTAGCTCACATTAGACATAATTACGTTATCATTTACGCTGGACCTTATCGGACAAATGCATGTAAAATATCCATCCTTATTATAATCCTCGATTCTGGCATTCACGTTATTACTATTTAAAATAGTACATAATTCTAATAAGGATCTACTTATTGCATAAACAGTTTCTTTCGATATCAAACCGATCTAAAAAAAATACTTAGTTGAATTTTTTCTTTACATATTCTATACATCTTCAACTTCAACTTTAAAAAAAAATAACACGTGGCTGATCATTCCAGCTGTTGACCCTCCAGGGTATAGATAAACACAAGAATAGCACATCATCAGCATTAAAAAGTGTCCTATTAAACATAATGTTAATTGCGTTTTAAGTTATTTTGCACCACGTTATGTATTGTGAGAGCAACTTACCTATTAAACCAACAAAATAATAACACCAGATAATCGCCCGAAATGTTTAACTTCTCCGACGATTTATTGAGAGTGTGTTCTTTCAACTTAATCTTTAAAATCATATTCGCCAAGCCAGGTTTCAAGTTTGACTGATATCAATTTTGTAATAAAAAAATCAAAGACTGACAATAATCATCTGCCTTGTGTTCAGTAACACGAAATTTCCCCGGTTGTTCGCGAGCGCTCGCGGAACTCAACGCTATTATAAGAATACCCGTGTTACTTAACGCAGGGCTGGCGATTCTCGTGACTGTAGAGGATGAATATTGCGTCGAATCCGTGTTGGAAGACTCAGTTTCAGATTATAGACCCTTGCCTCCCATATTGTACCGGCCCCTTCTGGAGTGCGATATGTGAGTTCTAACACCCCCTGTCAATTCTGACGTATCCTCCGCCCAATCTCCTCGCATTTGTGTACCCCCGCACCACCTCCAACCCATCGGCTGACAAAGAAGTATCTTTCCTTCAAAATAATATGTTCTCCGGATCATTCTTGGTGTGTCAGTCAAGTTCCTGTTTTGGGGAAAAAATCAGATCATTAGCAATGCCAATTTTCTCTGATTTTTCTCCTGCAACAACAATGTATGATTGGATGTTATGTTTGAGTTTTTAGAAAGATTAATACCTACATTAGTGTTATACACTAGCCTATACTCAAACTAGCTTACATGGAACACTACCATGCCATAGGCATCATTAAAATAACGACATTACATAATCTAATAGAAAAAAGCATTGCACATCATAGCGGAATAGCGTTACAGCGAACGAAACAAGGAAAGAATGATTGGATGAAATAATTTCATAACAAACCATATGGAACTATTCATCATAATATTGCTGTTAACAAGGATCTAAATGTCTTAATATTGACAAAAATATGGATTTGAAGAAAAAAATGATGATTAAATTGGGTTCAAGAAAGTCAATCCACATTCCAAGATGAAATAACACACTTCTTTATCAAATATCAAATCATTTTAAATTTGAAGGTTTAATTTAGTCCTTAAAATTAAGGAAACGTTTTTTTTATTTGTTTACTATTATACACATTTTAGTGTTAACTCATTATATTTTGAATACAATGAAAACGCATCAGTAGAAAATTATAGATTTTAAAACTTTTTAAAAATAATATCAAAATATCATCGAATGTACAATGCTAACAACATCGTTAACTATGCATTTTGACGGCAAGCGTCTTTCACAAACAACTAAAGAAACCCTTCACAAAGACTTGAAAATTTTGGCTGTTTTCATAATGATTCTTTTGTCGGTTTTTAGGTGCTTTTTTTAATAATTTACCCCCAAAATGCCAATTTTCATAAATGGTGCGTGTTCAATGATTTTCATTTTATTTCCACGGAAAGTGTTTAGTGCAGGCATGCTGAATGTATGTACCTAATGGAATTATTCTGTCTGCGACTTGTGATGACGGTTAATTCAAATGAATAATAATCTGATTACGCTTATGCTTGTTGACATGTCCGTCTGCACACAGCCATCAAGACAAAATGTCAACATTAGTAATTGACTTGCAGGGATATTGTAAAGGTGGAAGCCATATAAGATGTTCCGATAGTCAAGCCCCTAGGGACCTATTTCCAGCAATATATGCTTTCACAGAATTAACTGACACAAGAATGTTTTTTAAAAATCATGTGCTCCAATATCCATATGTCATATTGTGAGATTAATGATTTTTTCAATTGAAATATGTTCTCCTTTTTCACTTGTTATATGTTTTATTGGATGCGTTAAAAATTATATTTTGTTTGAACAAAATGGGAACAGTTTTAATACAAATAAATTTCACAAATGTATTCATATTCCAGGGAACTTAAAATTAATGTAATTTTGATAGATATATAATATTGTCCACACACAAGATAACATCTACAAAAGCTCTAGTTCAGACTAATTTATTGAAGACCTTTATGTGCCAATACATTGCACGTTCTATTAATAATTTGTCTGTTTACTGATTGCCTTCATTGTATCCAAAACAAGATACCGTTCTGTAGAATGCATCATTCAAGATTCAAGCTCTTAACAGAGATTCTTTTTCTGTTTTCATTATATCAAAGGGTTTTCAGTTTCTCGCGGCAGCATCTGCAAACTATCATCACATTTAAGTCTTTTCTGTTTAAAACGTTTTATGTACATGTTTATATCAAAATATAGGGTAGATATTAAAAGTATGTTTTAGTTATAAGAAGTGGATTATTTTAAAGGAACGTCTGCGTATTTACGTTCCAAGTCTTTGGGGTGTCATTTTACATAATAATACATTTTAACAATTGAAATATCTAGGTTGTACAAATAAATTCAAATACATGTTAATACTTTGATATCCCGAGATACGTAGATGTTAGAGTTGCAATCGTCAAGGATCATTATATTTCCAAATGATGTGATTTAACAATATCTTATTCATCAAGAAAAGGATAATGAATAAACTCTCCAATTTCGTATACGTCCTCTTGAGAAAACTCCAATTGACAGAGGGTATTTTTTACATTTGACATGATAAGTATTCTTTGTAAAGAACGGGTAAAACGTCAATTAATCTACACATTGTGCACATACATGTCCGTATCCAATCAAATGAATTCGAATGGTTTTCAATAACAAAGAATAGAAAAAGAAAACATCTATATTAACTTCCAACAGATATTCTGAAATTCAATTTGAATCCCATATTAACACATCATTTGTTTTAGACAATGTATTGTTTTTCAACAAGGATATTGGTTTAACAATGAAGCAATCTTTACAATCATATTGCATATGGCTTCTTTGCAAACTGAGTATTTTCAGATATAATAGTTGTATATTATATAGCTGTGCATAGTTATCATATATTTATATATACAACACAAATGAGACTAACCTAGATCGGGTGTCAGCTCTATTCTTAAATCGATTTTATGCTTTAAATTCACGTTGAAAACGAAGTTGATTGAAGTAATCGTTTTCAAACTCAATGACCGATATTTATTTTTAGTATCAGCACTTTAGTTTGGAATGATCTTGATGAATTCTAGGGGTTTCCATAATTTAAAAAGCACAATGTATGATCAATCATAATATTTGTTTGGAAAGCAAACTGCTTAATTATTACAAATGATAGAAAAATGCATTCACTTACAAATGGTGGTTGAACTTTAAATAATATGGTTGATTAATTGATAACGATCCTTTGAGAAAGCTAAAAAGTTGGTTTGAATTGCGGCACATTTTTATACAAAGTTTCGAGGCATTAATCAACAAATACTCAATGGCAAAAATCACAAATTACGAATATTGGTGGATATGTTTATAGTCTGCCTAGAGTAACACAACAATGAGACTACCTTTCGGAGATCACTATTGCTCAACAAGAGGTTAATGCCATCCAGTAATTGCAAATATAACAAATCATTCGAATCATCGAAGAATATTTTTGAAACTACTCTAGCCTTGTTAGCGTCCGTAAATATGTGTATTTGACACATTCATGTTACTGTTTGATGTATCAATAGGGTAGGTTTCATAAAACCCCAGTATTATTGACTTGTGTCTACATGTACAAGTCTTCGCTATGACGTCATTTTTTCTGCCTTTTATGTAGGTATGATATAAACACTCCCAAACAAAATACATAGGTAATTTGGAGAATTTTTAACTCGTGTCCAGCGTCGTTGTTGTATGACTGCTCAGCTTCATTGTAAAAAAAATCAATATTTTCTTTAAGAAACATTGCAATGTAAAGTGTAATTCTAAAAAAATATCTTAAGCTAAATCTATAAGCACAGGATCATGTGGCACAAACAATGAAGCATTAATGAAAGTCAAACATTCTTTCTTTTCTTATTTTTTCATTTTACACAGTATGAATGTTATCATTGTCCAGTGACTAGATGTCAGTACAATTAAGAAGTGGTCGTACGTTGTATTGAAATTGTAGATAGTTGTTTGACACTAGAATTGTCAAAAGTGATATTTTGCGTTTCTCGTTAGTTCTTGCAGGAAAATTCCGCCCCTACGAGTTAAGAAGTGTGCATCGATAATATCTCGTGTTAGAGCTATACAGACTACCAGACGCATTTAGAACATGTCTACCAAATCTCAATCAACCGTTTGCCTTAAGTGGATATTCGACCATGAAGACCAGTTTTTGCCCTTGTACTGAGAGATCTTGAACTACACAATCGAGTACAGTGGCTTTGTTAAATCACGAATATGAACTCATTTTCAATTGTACCAAGATTGTTATTAAGTCTGTTATCGACAAGTTGACTTGGTATAGACAGTAACTTGCCAAAGGACTTGGTGTTGATTAACCCCAATCAATGTCAATGACGTGTCAACAGAAACATATTCCAATGTGGGACTATAATTTTCTTTGAAGAGAGTCACAGACGATTTTAATGATTTTGGACGATGGTGAACCTTTAGAAACAACAGAGTACAATTAATCAGGATTAGAAGGATTTGGACCTTTTTCAATAATTCAACTTGCAATGAGAAAGAACTAATCCAAATCATCGAAATATGAGAGCAAAATTGTAATAAAACGTGACGATATGACACACTTTGTTAAGAGAGTAAATCAATGAATAGTATACTTGAAATTGACTATAATGATAAATTATTTGAAATTGATATGAAATTTGTTCTTTATTGAAATCATTTTTGATCAATTAAATTTTCCTTCGACTTTGAAAACCAATAAAGGTTCCTTTTTACACAAATCAAATCTGAGACTATTGATGTCCATTAACTAAAAAGAACCAGTATAGCCTAATTGCTAAAAACAGTTCACCCTCTTTTCTGCCTAGGGCTACGATTGCCTCTGAAACAGATGAACTCAAATTGATTTTCTTATTGCCTGAAAGAGGCCTTTTCTTAAAAGAACTTGACCTGCAATTTCAAGCGCACGAGGAAAAGTGTCATATAAGAAATCTGTCAAAAACCATTTATTGGAATAAATTTCAGCATTCTAAATTACCTCTTTATGTCTCCTCTTCATGATGTAATGGATGTGAAGATCATTCTCTAATGGTAAATGTTCTAAGAACCTTCTCTGAGAGATTTCGTTGGGCCATGTCTCACTGACAGCCTCTCTCCCTTGCATATTATGATATTATACAGCAGAGACACAACCTATAAGCTTTATCAACGGATTGAAAACGTTACTTTTTTATAAGATGTCCTTCAAACAATTTAATAAGCCAAAACGGATAACCACTACGTGCGCTCAGAATAGAGTTGCATCTGCATACAAAGTGTACATTGTTATCCCCCGATATATATGTATTGTAAATTCAAAATCAAACTAGAAAGGTAACCAGGCATTTATAGATAAACAGTCCTTTTTTAACGTTAACTATTCAAGTTTTATCCCCAACAGTATCATAATAAGACTTTATACACATTAAACTAATCAGATGAAAATATTAATTAGTTTGATTTTCAAACTTACAACACAAAACAACACGACAGGCACTGTACTGTCACTTACCCTAAGATAACATAATGTAATGATCTCTAAATGAATGAATGTTCTTTGAACAGAATTAATCTATTAGAGCTCGACAAGTCGTTATAGACATTGATGCGCAAGTTATAGCCATTCTAGAAGCATGTTTTCGTCCATTTTTTTCATAAACAAGTCTCCGGCTTCCATTTGGGTAAATGATTTCTATGATCACTTTGATTTTGACTTATCCCTATATTATGGAATGACTCGTCAGTAACGCTACTACCGGAGTATCCTTATTGACGCTAACATATACACTATAAATAGCATGATTTAGAAGATGCATCCCGACACTTACTGCAATATTCATTGTACTACGAACTGAGGTCAATTCTTTGAAAAGACATATTATTATCTGCTATATATTCTGTTCAAGTTACTGTCAAACTTCAAAGCTCACTTTGCATACATGTGTACAATTCTTTCAAATTAAGAACCAAAAGTTAATAATATATATATGTATACAATGTATGTGTATGGCAAGATGCCAATTTGTCTTGTGCAATGAAATCTGTCTGGCTGGCTGGCTGTCATGATTTTAGTTTCGGGTCCTCTATAACCAGGTTTATGTACATCTGTATATGTACATTGTCGTTATCTTTTTAAAACCCGTCCTGATCACAACACAAGACAGCCATAACGATGTGTAGCATACCAGCACACAAGAGTCAAATGGACAAAGGGAAAGTGTCTGACCTTTAAAACTATCTCACCTTAAGCTTAAACACTTTTCATAAACCAATTGAACAAGCCGCTGAGATAGTGGTACAAGAATATAAGAATAATCAACGAGTTGCGAGGAATTACGGATTATCTGTCTTGAGTTAATTATTGCGATAAACTCCGAGCTTCAGCGAGGAGTTTGACACAATAATTAACGAGGGACAGATAATCCGTAATCCCGAGCACCGAGTTGGTTATTCTTTTTCTTACCCAAGATCATTTTAATGCATAAAACGGAAAAAAAAGAGTAACATTAAAAACTACGTGCGGCCGGTAAAGTACAAATTGTACTCATACGCCATTCATAATGTTGCTCACTATTTCACGATGGGCGGCTCGAAGTAGTTCGCAAAATACGCTCTTATTATAAATAGTTAATAATGTTTATGTCACATTTTATCACAAACATATTGTCTCATATGACAAAAAAATCTATTTATTGACCGCGCACAACCAGAGAGAAAAAGTTAGACGTCGTTAGCTTTCGTTACGTTTGACAAGCCTAGCGAGGAATATTATGACGTCACTGTTTGACGTCATGTTTAATGACGTCATAGAGCTATGACGTAACGACAGTTCGGCTGGCGACTCTCCCATACAACGCCGCCTTGAAGATTTGAAATAGTATTAACGGCAAAAAAAACCATCAAAAGCTCTTGACTTCCCTTTAAAAATGTTGTAGTAATGTGTGACTTTCGCAACTTAGGTATAAGATTTGTCATATATATCTCTCGACTGAAATATAAGATCAAAGAGAATCATGAATGGGTGTAAAAAAGTTCCGTCAACCAATCAAAATGCGAGTTATTTTTAGAAAAACTGTAATTCCCATGACCATTATGCAAACTTTAATACCCGGAATAATCATGCCCACTTGGGTAAGAATACCCGATACTGGTAGTGAGGTTTTAATCAAACATGCATGTATCTAACATTGTCAATTTTGTTTTGAATTAAGTTTTAATAGAATCATTGACAATAGTATAAACAATGATTTAATAATGAGTTGATGTCGATTTTGAAATATGAAGAAACAGCTTTCAAACAATGACACAATAAAACATGACACGTTTTTACCTTTGACATTGTTTCGAAAAATATTTGTTTATCATGATACAATTGATGTACCTTTCAATAGCGGAGTTTCATGGCAATCAGGTCAGTAGACAAATTAGCCGTTAAGCTATTGATTTGGCCTGTACAATTGTAACCAAACTTTAAGTAGGTTTGAGGTAACATGTAATGCTTAAATACTTAATTTGAAATTATTATTGTTATTGCCAAATATATGAAATGATATGCTAAGGAAATCAAGACTGCATGGTGTAACAATGTATATCAACATAAAATCATTATATTTTCATACAACATACAAAACAACATTTTGTTACGTGAGCGAATACTTCCCGAACATTTCATTTAATTGACAAAACTCTGCATTGGTCCTCTTTCATTATTTCTGTAAACTAAAGTTCAAAGAGAGCAACAAGAGCTCTTCGCTAGTCCTAGTCTCTGCCAGATATCAATAGTACACGAGAAGCCTGCAGGAAGGGATTAGTGTGTCTGCTTTGAAAATACTGCCTCAATTCAGATACTAATCTTGAGGAGGTCATAGCTCCATTAATGTGTACCATTTGACGAAAGGAGCGTACGGCTAAATTGTTCATTTAAAATCAATTCATGGAGAAATAAATCATCTTCTTACATTAACCTGATTCGTTCGGGATAACATTACAGTTGGTTCCAATCTGAAACATTTAGAGTACCCAGGTTTAAGATACTATTTACAACTGATACACTTTTATTTATTGTTCAAGATTAATGTTAATTCCTCTACATGTACGGTCATGATGTAAAGAACAGACTCCGAAAACTCGTCATTAGTTGTGCACGAAGTTTAGTCGGAAGGCGTTAGTCCGAAGACTTAACCTCATGCACAATTAATGACGATTTTGAGAAGTCTATTCTATTTAAACCTATATTTGAAACCCGTTTAAGTCACCGCACAACTTGCACGAGAACCTCGCAACACACGTCAACTTTTACTATTGACGAGGGAGCTCAATGTCATTTTTAACAGCTACGCTGATGATGCACATTCTCATGCATACTTATCTGATTAGTCTAATGCCTGTCTATATAACTAATCTATCAATATAACTAATCTATCAATATATACACGTCAACAAGAAATGGCAACAACAGCGATTGACTTAAATCTGAGACGGGCATAGATAAGTACCTTTGTGAATTGTTCCATTATAGTCAAAACACGAGACGTTCTTCTGTAAATTGTTTCTATTTACGACTCAGGCATTTGTCTCTCACTTGTTTCTGTTTCTGTTTTTCATTAAACTTAAGCGGTTACTATTTCATGTGGAATAATCGGATAGACTCTCATGACGTCAAAGCACTTGCTGCTAGTGTTAATCAGTGTAGGATGTTTTAGATACATGTTTATGATTATATATCTCAAGCAGATACAAGGAGTAATGTTTTAATGTGAAGTGTCATGAATACACATCAGTCAAAAAATATTTATTCTGTAAAATGATTTTTATTTCATCTTGAGTATGTTAAAAACAGAATTGTGTGTTTCTTATCAAGGTTGTATTTGGTTATAAACACGACAGAAAATGACACAAAGTCGTCAGCTTAGAGCCTGGTGTTTGCACTGATTGCATATTGGACGGTACACTCTGGCAGTGTCACCGCTGCGAACCAGAACAGTTAACTATAGCCTGAGTCGAATTTCAATCCATCTACGGCAACATTAAATTATTCATGCAAATGTTAATCTAAACAATTTCTTGTTATAAACTAATAATGAATTCGAAATTAGCTTTATTATTTATGATTTATAAAGGTATGGTTGGATTGAAGCATACCCATTCACACATTTGCAAGATGACATTAAGACGCCTTTGAATATCAATAATCCCTAAACGAAGATAAGTTTTGAATACGATTAGTAACTTGACAGCACAAAGTTATTAACACCAACGAAAATACACTTCAGCATCTCTTTGGTTGATTTCAGTTATGATGGGAATCCACACAACAAAGCATATCTCGTTGTTGGAAACAATACCGAAAAGCTTATTCTGTTGAGCATCAATCACCTGATATCATCACGAAAGAGAAAGGGTGTCAGTCACACATGTCTGTTTCAATACAAGTAGAGAAGGTTATAATTTTATCGCTTCCCTTCCAGAAAGAAAAACAACATAACAAATATTTAGTATGACCACATATGATTATCATTCTTTTAATCAAGAAAATTCTTGCATATTTGTCATTAAGGGATAACAGTAGTGTATTTTGAATTTGTATTTTTTAATATTGCATTTGGGTTCGAACCAAATCACCCCTGGCTCTCTATAGAGTAAAGATGAATTATAACATATTCATTCAACATCTCTTTTCAGCCATTCTATTATTTTGCATGATCCTGGTCACACAACATCTTGAAGCTGAGATCTAAAGCAGTCTCTTTTTACATTTTACAGGCTAACGCCATCACTCGATCATTTCTTGCAAATAAAATCTAAAAACAAACGAGAAGATGAAAGCCGCAAAATTAAATTTCCCGAGTGTTCTTGTCTCCATTATTCACAAATGTTTCAGATCTCCTTTTAAAGAGGAATATTCGACAACATTATGATACTGATTTAAGGTTATCAGGAAACGGAGAATTAAGGAAATACAATCGATCTTTGTCATATAATCTAGTTGGAAGTCAAGATAAGGTTCCCCACACAATTATATATAATGGAGATAGATGGGGTTTGACTAATAAGAATCTGAATATGTTTTTCATATCTGTGTCATTTGAGAAATACTCATTTTAAAGCTAAAGTAAAATCTACAAATGTACAGATTCTGTGTAATTAATTGAAGGTGTGGACCATCAACCGGTATCTGCTGATGTCATCAAGTGTTGTTTAATGTGTAGATGATAATGCATGTAATGGCAAACAATGTCAAACGTTATGTTTCATATAGTTTAACAAAGGAAACTGGTGCAGGAATGTTCATTGTCTCAAAAGTGTATCTCTTTTCAGTTATGAGCTTTTCAAACGTGAGAGCTGCGTGATGAGAAGCAGTGATTATCTGCAGTTTTAGATTGTTACAGGTACGGAAATGCATCAACTGTAACACCTGTCTTGCTAATATGACAAAGGTAAACAAGGTCTCCTGATAGATATTTCAACACCGTTGATGTTAAGACCGGTATACAGCAAATGTCAACAACCCTAATTGCATTAAATCTTAAGAAGAACATGATCTTAGAAGTGTACGATTTGTTGTCAATTACACAGACACCTCTCGCCAGAAATCTCCGCATGCAAGTTAACCTTAGTATAAACACGTCCATATTATTCATCCATCTTTCATTTAAGTTTACGTCGACATTCCAAATTTCTGTCACCTACTTACTATAATCATAAAGAATAAACACAATGGTTGCCTAGTAATAGTTACCTTTTATCGTATTCAGTACAATATTATTCTACTCTCTCACCTAAGTTGCCTTGCATGACTTGTAAATAACATTTATGCAAATACTGCAGCACCTGGCTTGCTAATATGACGAAGGTAAACAAGGTCTCTTGATATATATTTTTTTAACCCCGTTGATGTTAAGACCGGTATACAGCAAGTGATACATGAATGCCAAACATTGCTGAATAGAGTATAAACAATTTACTAGATCGATTTACAGACAATTGCAAATTAATTATTTCATATAAGAGGGATCGTTTACAAGGAATTTGTATGATTAATTTAAATAGTTCGTGAATCAGCGTAATCGTTACTGACATAAAGTGTACAAAGAGATGGAATATCATCTCATCAAACAGTATGCTAACGGTGTTAGTATCTGCACTACAACAGTTTGCAATAAAAAGAATTGACGTATAATTAAACTTGTCTTCTTCAGCTTTACATTCCCAATGAGTGCTTACGACAAAAGCAAACAGGAAACCTTTTATAAAAGTATCACTTGGAAATAAAACGTTAACGTCTTTAAATATTGATTGAACACACATGACTAACTTAAACCTGTTGTCAATATGATCAAGCACTACGTGAACAAAGTCTCTATTCGAAACGAAACGATTTTCAATTAATTTTAACTTTTGACTTAAAGGGACAGTCATATCAGGGTATGAACTTATTGTGAAAACCAAATTCAAGGGACCATTTCAACTTATGCATATATAGCTATTATTCTATTTTTATAACACAACCCAGTTAAAACATGTTTTGTTGATATATTATTGACAACTTGATAAAGAAGAAAACACAAGCAAATTTCGTTTCCACAAAAAAATGCCCCGATAGGACTGTTCCTTTAAACTGTAGTAACTTAAATGAAGACAATCATTTTATGTTAGTTAATATCTACATATATTATTTCTCAGATTCCAGTTTGATAAGTAGAATCAGTTGGTTTTATTTACACTTTTCTCATACAGCTTGACAAAGGAATGACTACATACCATGTATGACATATCAGGTGTACTAGTACTCTATGTCATTCATTGAGGTAATGGTACATTCATATGAATACTAATCTGGTTAGTCTGTTAAAAGTTGCCACGTCTGTCTACAGAACGAAGCTCTCAATTTACATATCATACGTACATTTATGTGAGCAAATGTCAACATTAGTAATTGCATTAAATCTTCGAAGAGTCTTAGAAGTGTACGATTTATTGTCAATTACAGAGACACCTCCGCGTGCAAGTTAAGCTTAGTATAAATCCGTCCATATTATTCATCTATCACACATTAAAGGTTACGTCGACATTCCTAATTTTTGCCACAATATCTTTTTCATGCAAAAGAATACACAAAATGTTTAGTGACAATTTCCTTATTTAGTATTCAGTACAATATTAATCAACTCTTATTGTTACTTAAGTTGCCTTGCGTGACTTAAATATGTATGCACAGACGTCTTTAAGTACTTAAACGCTGCAAACGCTGTTGAAAGTCATAACATCATGCTCTTTTGGAAAGATTATCTATTGTTGAATTTTGTACCATTTAACTGGAGTAAAAAAATAATAAATCACTTCTGCATATCTCTTTTTGAAAACTAAAGCTCGATCTATTTCAGTACAATTCATCTCTCAAATCCAAAACATGACATGTTCTGTACTAAGAATATGAATAGAAATATTAATTTAGTCGAATTACAATGAAATCAGAATACGCTTAGCTGTCAACTCTTTTAATTCAAGGATCAAACGTTTGTCTATAACCTGATTCTCTCTATGTGATTCAATACACTGAGGTTCTTTCTTTTGCAGGTGATAGCCTAGACTTTAATAGCATCAAAGTACTACGCAGTTAGTTGTTTTGTGTAACAAAGAGATTAAAACAAAAGCATCTACCAAGGGGTATAGGTTCCAATAAATGAAACAGGCTTAGGGTATATTACTCCAACTCATGATCTTGTATGACATTTTGAGAGATAGAACTATTTACCTATTCTCTCAAGTCATGAAATGTTGATACAGCCTCTGCCCTAATTAGCCGAGTTTGTTTTTGGAGGCAATCAAAGTTAGTTGCGTCATCATTTTGGTTAATGAATCATGGCAAAACATTGTTATATGAACCACCCTTTCCATGCGAGAAGCGTTGTCATTTGCTAAAGAAATTCAAATGGATTGTGCAATTCTATATCCGCCAGGGGAAACTGCCGAGAATCCCTGACTTTATGACTTGATCTACATGCACCTCTGTGGGGGAGAATGCATGATGCAAGGATTAGTTGAATTCTTTATTTTGACTTTGTATTTGATGTTCACGTATATAGTCATCCGAATCGTTTATCCTTACAATCGTAAAAACAGAGGTTCTAAAGATCAAAAGAAAATGATTGAAGATGCACCTTTCTAAAATCATAGGATCAAACTGAAGGCTTGACCTTGCCAGCTGTCCTTACATGTAGCCAACAAGCCTAATCAACAAGAAGGTTTGGCAAGATGTTATTAAACGTAAGTGTCAAGCTGACACGCTATGATCACAATGACCCATTCATGCCCCCATCTTGCCTGATCGCAGTTACACTCAATCTTGATACGCAGATATTTAGCAGCTACTTGCCAAGTTTATTACCTTAGTTGACAACAGAAGCAATTCGTGCAAATTAAGTCTGTTAATAAAAGAGAAGATGAAAGGAACGTAATCAAATATCCCTAGAGTCCAGGTCTCTATTATTCACAAGTGTTTCAGATGTTTTGGACAAAAAATGTTTAACGATTTTTTTTATGATAACATCATTGTTTGCAGGTAATATAGAATAAATGAAATTTATTTGTAACAATTGTAACAACATTTTGTACAAGAAATATACAAACAAGAATGAATCTAGTCCATGCGACCCAATAAGAGATATCGCTACTGTTCAATGAGCTTTCAAAATAAGAGACATAGTAGCAAACTATCAATGTTATACCACACGTTTTGCTTATTTACTTATCTGTACTAATGATGTAATGTCCTTTTGAACTTAAACTTATAGTGATAAAGCAGAAAATACTTTACATGTATATTCATTTAGAAAAAGTGACAATATTTCCAATCGTCTAGTTATTTCCAGTAAAATTAGAGAATACTTCATGAGGGACCTTAATTGTCATTCTTCAGAGAACCGTCCAATTAAATTTGATTTTGAAAACATTAAAGGAATTTAGCTTAAGACAAGTGGACATTGTCATTTATTTACAAGCATGTTTCTATAATGTTACACATCCTTTCTGCAATTTCGTATATTTGAAATATTATCAAACTTTGTTTCAGGGAAAAAGTTGATACACAGTTTATTCAATTGATGACCATGAGACAGTTTGATCAGCGAGCTTATCTCGGGTCAATGTGTGAAAATGATATATATGTAATGGATTTAAACCTTTGAAACTTGATTTCATTTGAAAATGACTCGACTTAAAAATATAAGAATAAATGACGTACTCATTTCGATTGCTATCACATGAAAAAGATGCGTTTTTTTCTATCAACAAAGCATTAGTGATGATCACTCTCTTCAGAGCGGTTCTTATCTGTAAATGTTAGCAAGACATTGACACTGAATTTTGAAAGGGTTGTCGGTTGAGTTGATTATATTAGCTATGTATTGAGCTGATCTTCTGGTTGGTTTAACCAGTATAAATTGTGCAGCCAAGGGCAAGTACATGAAAGGATTTCTTTACAACATTCGTGACTGATTCTGTCAATTAAAAAGAAACAAAAATGGAAATTAACTTCATTATTCTTCAAATAATTCGTACTGTGGTGTTAGTGATTCAATGTAATTGGCAAGATATTGGTTCTTTTTTAAATTGATATAGGTGCGCAATCTAATATGTAGCTTGTTCTTGTAAAAACATGTTCATGCATGATTGTTTAAACCTTTTATTATCAATATTTGTTTATGCTTGATTGATTAAGGCGAGGAAATGAAGAACACGTCTAATTTTGATATAAATAGACATGATAATTTTTTTTATTTAAAAGCATTGAATGTACAGTGTTCACGGTTAGTTTGTCTTGAATGTCACTAAAGTATTAACACATTTTCTCAGTATCTTTGATCTGGTTTTATGGTGTGGTGTACGAAAATATAGTTCACACTGACATTTCGACCTATCAACCAACAGTAAATACACACACAAAAGTGTTTCAGGGTGTTGTTAGGTAAGGGAATGCGAACAAAAGTAAAGACGAAATTTTCTATACATCATTTTAATTTAAATGTTTCTGTAATTTCTAATTATATCACTGTTTCATGAACGGAAGTGACTTACCGTCAGGCGCATTTTGAGCTTACGTGTGGGAGAATGTTAGAACTGGCCATTAGTTTTGCACATGGAGCATGTTAGAGGACGTTAGTCCGAAAACATGCCTACTCGCAAAACTCATGGTCAGTTTTCTAACATTCTCGTACTCAACACAAAGTTTTAAGTTAACGAGTTCCTGCTGCATTTATGATTGCCACATCACAACTTTTCATGTGGAAAAGCTAATGGCGACTAATGCTCTATGCTCTTTTTACTTGTGATAAATTTAAAGGATCCAAATACGGTATCAACCACTTGACTTGTCGATTGTAAAACCTTACACCTAGAAGAATGCTTTGCGCATGCATTTTGTGCTATGTCAATGTTAACCCTTACGATGCGGCTATATATTTTTGCTCAACTAGCCCCCGTGGCGACATTGTTTTGTCCGGTGCCAGCCACCGTTATATCCTGATTGCACCGCCCACTGAATATGTTTATGTAGCGAGTCCCGGGTCTTTTACAACAATTGGTGTATCTATTTCGCGGATCCCGGATTTTTATTTAGAGCCTTGTAAAATGTTTATTTATGCACACAGAATAATTCTTTTTACATGGACTTCTAGATACACTGTGCCTCTTTATAAATATATAAAAAAACATTACGATGCGCCTCATATTTTTTTCCCCACAGTCATCAAAAGAAAGTCTTTAATTCCGCTTGCCGCTTCTTTATTTTTGTGCGTGCATAGACATATGATACATGGAAAAAAAGACAATTCTTTTATCTACAAGTTGATATAAAAATTATAAAAATATCTCTAATGGTTCGTGAGATATGAGTGCCGCAAGATGCGCGAGTTAAATACAAGTTCAATTAGCGAACGCCGGCGCGCAAGTAGCGCGTGTGAACGATCACTTATCTTTCGCTTGCTGCTTCTTTATTCCTGTCCGCGCATAGACATATGATACATTGAAAAAAAGACAATTCTTTTCTCTACAAGTTGATATAAAAATTATAAAAATATCTCTAATGGTTCGTGAGATATGAGTGCCGCAAGGTGCGGGAGTTAAATACAAGTTCAATTAGCAAACGCCGGAGCGCAAGTAGAGCGCGCACCGCTTCTTCATTGCGCGCATAGACATATGATACATGGAAAAAAAGACAATTCTTTTCTCTACAAGTTGATATAAAAATTATAAAAATATCTCTAATGGTTCGTGAGATATGAGTGCCGCAAGGTGCGCGAGTTAACACAAGTTCAATTAGCGAACGCCGGAGCGCAAGTAGCGCGTGTGAACGATCACTTATCTTTCGCTTGCCGCTTCTTTATTTTTGTGCGCGCATAGACATATGATACATGGAAAAAAAGACAATTCTTTTCTCTACAAGTTGATATAAAAAGTATAAAAATATCTCTAATGGTTCGTGAGATATGAGTGCCGCAAGGTGCGGGAGTTAAATACAAGTTCAATTAGCGAACGCCGGAGCGGAAGTAGCGCGTGTGAACGATCACTTATCTTTCGCTTGCCGCTTCTTTATTTTTGTGCGCGCATAGACATATGATACATGGAAAAAAAGACAATTCTTTTCTCTACAAGTTGATATAAAAATTATAAAAATATCTCTAATGGTTCGTGAGATATGAGTGCCGCAAGGTGCGGGAGTTAAATACAAGTTCAATTAGCGAACGCCGGAGCGGAAGTAGCGCGTGTGAACGATCACTTATCTTTCGCTTGCCGCTTCTTTATTTTTGTGCGCGCATAGACATATGATACATGGAAAAAAAGACAATTCTTTTCTCTACAAGTTGATATAAAAATTATAAAAATATCTCTAATGGTTCGTGAGATATGAGTGCCGCAAGGTGCGGGAGTTAAATACAAGTTCAATTAGCGAACGCCGGAGCGGAAGTAGCGCGTGTGAACGATCACTTATCTTTCGCTTGCCGCTTCTTTATTTTTGTGCGCGCATAGACATATGATACATGGAAAAAAAGACAATTCTTTTCTCTACAAGTTGATATAAAAATTATAAAAATATCTCTAATGGTTCGTGAGATATGAGTGCCGCAAGGTGCGGGAGTTAAATACAAGTTCAATTAGCGAACGCCGGAGCGCAAGTAGAGCGCGCACCGCTTCTTCATTGCGCGCATAGACATATGATACATGGAAAAAAAGACAATTCTTTTCTCTACAAGTTGATATAAAAATTATAAAAATATCTCTAATGGTTCGTGAGATATGAGTGCCGCAAGGTGCGCGAGTTAACACAAGTTCAATTAGCGAACGCCGGAGCGCAAGTAGCGCGTGTGAACGATCACTTATCTTTCGCTTGCCGCTTCTTTATTTTTGTGCGCGCATAGACATATGATACATGGAAAAAAAGACAATTCTTTTCTCTACAAGTTGATATAAAAATTATAAAAATATCTCTAATGGTTCGTGAGATATGAGTGCCGCAAGGTGCGGGAGTTAAATACAAGTTCAATTAGCGAACGCCGGAGCGCAAGTAGAGCGCGCACCGCTTCTTCATTGCGCGCATAGACATATGATACATGGAAAAAAAGACAATTCTTTTCTCTACAAGTTGATATAAAAATTATAAAAATATCTCTAATGGTTCGTGAGATATGAGTGCCGCAAGGTGCGCGAGTTAACACAAGTTCAATTAGCGAACGCCGGAGCGCAAGTAGCGCGTGTGAACGATCACTTATCTTTCGCTTGCCGCTTCATTATTTTTGTGCGCGCATAGACATATGATACATGGAAATGAAGACAATTCTTTTATCTACAAGTTGATATAAAAATTATAAAAATATCTCTAATGGTTCGTGAGATATGAGTGCCACAAGGTGCGGGAGTTAAATACAAGTTCAATTAGCGAACGCCGGCGCGCAAGTAGCGCGGGTGGACGATGTCATTTATTCCGTGCATCGCTGCCGCTTCTTTATCATTGTGCGCGCATAGACAAATGATACATTGAATTGAAGACAATTTACTCCTCTACAAAATGGAGAAAAAAATTTGAAATTATCTCAAACGTTCCGTGAGATATGAATGCCGCAAGGTGGGTAACCCCAATCATTTTTGAGAAAAGGTTTGATATTTCCGACAGATAGCTTGCAGTTTCTTTAGTTTTTCGTGCGCATTTACAAATGACACATTGGACTGAAGCTCGTTCTTCGCTCTTTACAATCATGTAAATGATTTGATCCCCACCCCCTTCCAAAATTGTATATAGTGCCAAAGAAGGGGTGGGGGTTCATGATGCGGCTTCAGTTGAACTTCCACGGACAGCTCACATTGACTTTCTCTGTCTCTGTTACGAAATAAAAAAAGAAAAATTTATTTTTATAAATGCTTGTACAATATAATCAACAAATATATAAGTATAACAATAATCACCTTCAAAGGTGCGAATAACAGCTTTATAGAACCTAACAAGGTCTAGAGTTCAGTCCACACTTCTACTTCTTTTTTCTTTCTTCAATTATCTTCATCCCCATCTTCCTCTTCCCTCTCTATCATACTGATATAGGCTTTACAGAAATCTTGTGATGTGTGGTATAGGCGGAAACATGGTTCTACACACAAAGCAACATTGCAGTCTAGACACTCGAAACAAGATTCTCTTCCTACTCTTTTCTTCTTTCTTGCTGGCTGGTTGGCAGCTGCCGCTCCACGCCGCAAGAGTTCACGTCTGGCTTTAGAACATACAACACAGGTGCGTGACAAATTCTTCTTTCTTCCTACAGGCTCGATCTTTGAAGGAAAGTGACGGCCATGCAGGCGTACAATACTGTCGTCGGTCGTACATCGCCGACCCCGGGGACGTCTGCCGAGAGATGCAACCTTATCTCTGTCGGCAAATGTTATGATGTGTTGAACTATTTCTTTTCTAAATTCTCTGTTTGTCTTCAGTGTTTTATCTTTGGAGAGTTCTTTGTACAGAACGTAGGCATTCAAAAGAGCAACGTTGAGGATATGAAACCACACACGCTTCCACCACTTTAGAGTTTTCATCTTGAACGGTGTGTACGACAACATCTGACCGGCCCGGTCGACGCCACCCATGTACTTGTTGTATTCATGAACGATCCGAGGTTTTGTAATTGGTTCTCCAGTCACCCTGTTCTTCCTTCCCGACTCGACATCTTCCGTGTCCTCAACAGTGGACATAAGCAAGACTGACTTTCTGTCCTCATACCTGACGATCAGAAGTTCTTTGTTGTGTTGCTGCAACATAGAACCTTTCTCTGGTTTCTTCGTTTTTCTCTTCAGTTTGACTGGGATTCCGCTCCTATTTCCTCGCAAAGTCCCCGTCGCACCGAAACCACACTTCCACAGATTGATGTACAATGTCACAGATGAATAGAAATTGTCCATGTAAACATGATATCCCTTCCGAGAGTAATCTTTGACCAAATCCATGACCAAATCATACGTTTTCCCTCCAATAGAAACTTCGTTGGTTCTTCCAGTGTAGAGTTTGAATTTACAGACGTATCCATTGTGCGAGTCACACAACATGTAAGCCTTGATGCCATACTTCTTAGGTTTGTCAGGGTTGTAAACCTTGAAGCTGAGGTTGCCTTTCCAAGGCACCAATCCCTCATCAACTGAGATATGTTGATGCGGTATATAAACTCTTGAGAACCGATGTATGATGCGGTTATACAATATTCCAAGTTTATTGAGTGGGGAAAACTGTGGTGTGTTTCGTCCTGGCATTGTACTGTTATCAGATAAGTGAAGAAACGTGAGCAACAACCAAAACCTGTCTCTAGGCATACACTTTGGGAAGAAAGGCGTCGAGGTAACATCACTAGTCGACCAATACTCTGAAAAGTTCCTCTGTACAACTAAGGACATGGCGATAGTCATCGCTACGAATACTTTCATTTCCTCAGCATTCGTATCCTTCCACTGGCGCATTCTTGACTTGGGCGGGAGGACCTCGTCGTCGCATTCTTGGTGAAAGTATCTATTGGTTTCCGTTGCCATTAATCCGTAATCATCTTCTTGTAAGAACATTTCGAAATAGTCAATAGGTTTTGGTTGCTCAGGCAATTCTTTGAACTGTCCCAGCCCAGTCTGTCCCGTAAAAGGCAGATCAACACGTCCACGTGGCCTCGGCCCGTCCTTCCAGTTTGCCGCAAAATCCCCCTCCCCTGTATCAGAGGTGTCACTGTCTTGATCATCCAAGTCAACGAACTCGTCAGTGGAAGAACCAGCAGAAGCTGCGCTCGCCGTAGCAGCTAGTATACGTCTTGCAATGTTCCTTATGTCTGGATCACTGTCCATGTCCGATACCAATCCATCACTATCACTATTCACATCACTATCATCAGTAGTTTCCATATCAGAAGTTTCATCAGCATGGACTTCGGAAGAGAACTCGTCGTCTGAAGCATACGGCCCCCCATAGTTCCGAGTCCTCGGTCTCCTTCCTCTAAATCTTGGCATCTTCTATATCATCTGTAATAGATTGAAACAGATTTAGACATGTGCAAGTAAGAACAACTCAGGAGCATTTTACAGAGAAAATCAGTGTGAGCCTCATGGACATTCATTTGCCGTCATTCCAAAGTATTTGAAACAATCACACCATCGGCGCCGACGGCACCAAAGGCAATGGTAAAATTCACATATTTGGACGTTTCATGACTGTCCCGGCTAACCCCGGTTCTTTTATTCATACGACTCCCCAAAAGTCGAAAACCTGGGCTTTCTTCTGACTTCCTAGGCGACGAGTTGGCGAGTCGCGAACGAAACAACCATCTACGTCAGGGAAGCTCTGATTGTCAGTTGTGGATTACAAAAGTTTTGCAACTTTTGATAGGTTCCACGGACCTAACCGCCGCAGCGTCGCGGCGAAACCCAAACAAAATTGCCGATGTCAAAAAAAGGACATCAACACATTTTGCGGGGCTTCTTGCATCTTTATTTCTCTTTGCGCATATACATATGATATACCAAAATGATGGCACTTTTATTCTCTTTCCAACGATATATCGTGTGTTAGAGCGCGCCGCTTGGTTAGTGAAATATCAAGCGCGAAAGTACATACTTTTGCGGCCTTTATAGTATAATTATTTGCATGGGCGGACATACAAATGATATGCCAAAATGAAGGCAATTTCATCCTCTTTCCAACGATATCTCATGTGTTAGAGCGCGCCGCTTGGTTAGTGAAATATCAAGCGCGAAAGCAATCTCTCGGACTTTGTGTTCTGAAATCCGAGGCACTGGGCAACGTTGCCCATGAAATTGGTTGTTCTCGAATGGAAGGACCTCGCCCGACATATAAGGAAAATGTTTCAGACCTCGGAATAACACCGAAAATAGTTTTTGAATTTCACTAAACATGATATTGATTTTGAAAGTTTGGGTGCTAAGGGTCAATTTTTCCCATGGTTTGCGGCGAGGCCCGCACTAGAAATAGTGAAAATTCTCGAATGAATGTTCCGAGCACCCTCGATTTTTCATGGGAAAAATTCCCACAAACGTTCCGTCCCTCTCGGGAGAAAATTCTCGGTCTCCGAAAAAGTTGAATAAGTCAAAAACCGATTGCTTCGCGTCAACAACATTTATACCGCAGATAGAGCCCCGACTTTTCCACCTCTCCAATAAGTCACTTTTCACAAATAAATTTTTTTTATTTTGTTATTGACGAAAACGGTTTTATGTAAATATTTCAATAATTAGTAACTTCTCCTTTCTTCCAGGGACGTGAAAGGGTAGACATTGACACTCAAAGTTTGGACATGTGCAGTTTCAGCAAATGGCATCACAAACAAAAATGTTCACGCAGTTCTAAAAAACCCGAGTGCAGCCGAAATTTAGTGGGAAATTTTTCTCACAAAAACGACTACAGTCGGAAAAAGCGTCTCGATCATGACAATATTTCTGTTTCCGAGTTATAACTTTTTAGGCAGAACTGGAAGCAAACTTTCGCTTCGACAGTTTTTAGCTTTGGGGGCTAAGGGTAAATTTGTACCATGTCTCGTGGCGAGGCCCGCACTAAAAATATTGAAAATCCTCGAAAGAAAACTCCGAGTACGCTCGATTTTTCATGGGAAAAAAGTCCATACCTCACGGCGAAGCTCGGAAGTGGTCAAAATCTCCGGCCTTCGTCATAACCCGAGAGTGAAAGTGGCCCAAAAAAAGCCCATACCGCCGGGTGGTCTCGGAAAAGTAGAACAAAAGCACGATCGTGCTCAAAACCCGATAGTGTGAATGTGGTCATGGGACAACTTTCCCATTACATCATGGCGAGACCCGGGACAAAATTTCCGATGGCCGGAAGTGGTCAGAACACTCGGACGTCCCTTTCGTCATGGGAAAACGTTCCCATTACCTCATGCCGAGACCCGGAAAAAAATTTCGATGCCCGGAAGTGGTTCGGAACCTCTGACGTCATCGCAACCCGATCATGTAAGTTTGGTAATGGGACAAGTTTCCCATTACGTCATGACTAAAAACCGGAAAAAATGTTTTATGTCAAAAAGACCTACACACATTTTGCGGGGCTTCTTGCATCTTTATTTCTCTTTGCGCATATACATATCATATACCAAAATGATGGCACTTTTATTCTCTTTCCATCGATATATCTTGCTTTATAGCGCGCCACTTGGTTAGTAAAATATCAAGCGCAAAAGCTTTTTTTTTGCGGCCTTCATAGTACAATTATTTGCAACTGCGCATATACAAATTATACACCAAATTGAAGACAATTTTATTCTCTTTCCATCGATATATCATGTTTTATAGCGCGCCAATTTGTTATTGAAATATCATGCACGAAAGTCGAAAACTTTTAAATATTTTTAGTACAATTATTTGCAACTGCGCATATACAAATTATACACCAAATTGAAGACAATTTTATTCTCTTTCCATCGATATATCATGTGGTAGAGCGCGCCACTTGGTTAGTGAAATATCGAGCGCGAAAGAACACATTTTGTTTGCTTTTGCGGCTTTTTGCGGCCTTTATAGTGCAATTATTTGCAACTGCGCATATACAAATTATACACCAAATTGAAGACAATTTTATTCTCTTTCCATCGATATATCATGTGTTAGAGCGCGCCACTTGGTTAGTGAAATATCGAGCGTGAAAGAACACATTTTGTCTGCTTTTGCGGCCTTTTGTGGCCTTTATAGTGCAATTATTTGAAACTGCGCATATGCAAATTATACACCAAATTGAAGACAATTTTATTCTCTTTCCATCGATATATCATGTGGTAGAGGGCGCCACTTGGTTAGTGAAATATCAAGCGCGAAAGAACACATTTTGAAATATTTTTTAGTACAATTATTTGAAAACTGCGCATATACAAATTATACACCAAATTGAAGACAATTTTATTCTCTTTCCATCGATATATCATGTGTTAGAGCGCGCCACTTGGTTAGTGAAATATCAAGCGCGAAAGAACACATTTTGTCTGCTTTTGCGGCCTTTTACGGCCTTTATAGTACAATTATTTGCAACTGCGCATATACAAATTATACACCAAATTGAAGACAATTTTATTCTCTTTCCATCGATATATCATGTGGTAGAGCGCGCCACTTGGTTAGTGAAATATCAAGCGCGAAAGAACACATTTTGGCTGTTTTTGCGGCCTTTTGCGGCCTTTTGTGGCCTTTATAGTGCAATTATTTGAAACTGCGCATATGCAAATTATACACCAAATTGAAGACAATTTTATTCTCTTTCCATCGATATATCATGTGGTAGAGCGCGCCACTGGGTTAGTGAAATATCAAGCGCGAAAGAACACATTTTGAAATATTTTTTAGTACAATTATTTGAAAACTGCGCATATACAAATTATACACCAAATTGAAGACAATTTTATTCTCTTTCCATCGATATATCATGTGTTAGAGCGCGCCACTTGGTTAGTGAAATATCAAGCGCGAAAGAACACATTTTGTCTGCTTTTGCGGCCTTTTACGGCCTTTATAGTACAATTATTTGCAACTGCGCATATACAAATTATACACCAAATTGAAGACAATTTTATTCTCTTTCCATCGATATATCATGTGGTAGAGCGCGCCACTTGGTTAGTGAAATATCAAGCGCGAAAGAACACATTTTGGCTGTTTTTGCGGCCTTTTACGGCCTTTATAGTACAATTATTTGCAACTGCGCATATACAAATTATACACCAAATTGAAGACAATTTTATTCTCTTTCCATCGATATATCATGTGGTAGAGCGCGCCACTTGGTTAGTGAAATATCATGCACGAAAGTCGAAAACTTTTAAATATTTTTTAGTACAATTATTTGAAAACTGCGTATATACAAATTATACACCAAATTGAAGACAATTTTATTCTCTTTCCATCGATATATCATATGTTAGAGCGCGCCACTTGGTTAGTGAAATATCAAGCGCGAAAGAACACATTTTGTCTGCTTTTGCGGCCTTTTACGGCCTTTATAGTACAATTATTTGCAACTGCGCATATACAAATTATACACCAAATTGAAGACAATTTTATTCTCTTTCCATCGATATATCATGTGTTAGAGCGCGCCACTTGGTTAATGAAATATCAAGCGCAAAAGAACACATTTTGTCTGCTTTTTGTCAACAATTCAACAGAGAAAATACATGTTTTCACGGGGCTCGCTGTCTGCGCCAGTTAAACCAATTTTCATAAAACAACGGCGTTTAGCGAGGCGCGGAAAATAATTACGAGCAATCCGGGAGCCGCCAAAACTGCTTGCAGTAAATTTTTGCCTTCTCGTGAAAGTTAGAGTCCGGACTCCGGATTTCGCCTAGAGGGCTTGCGCGCCAGTTTATATTTGGCACGGAAATATACCGCTCCCCGCATCGTAAGGGTTAAATAGTCGTTTGAACACACTGCTTATTTTGATTGAAACTCATTTAATCGTTTTTTTATTCAGAATTAAAGCGACAGTGTAAAGTAATGTAATCCAATGATAAATGTTAAACAAACCGACAAACATAAATCATTGATATTTTTGTTTTTTCTATTTTTTTTATGATCAGTCTAAAATATGATTACAAATACTACAATATGGACAATTGATTGCGGGTTGGTAATAGAGGTTTAATAACGGTATCCATGTTAGTTAAAACACTCGAACTCAGTTATGCTTGGGTTTTCAAAACTGCTGAATCTAACTGAGAAAAAAAAGAAAGAATATCCTTGCAAACATATCGCGGAAATCTGAAACTTTCACTTTGAAATTTGTTCTCTCTAATGCTTTCCCATTAAAAAGAACAGAAGATGAAATTGAAGCAGCAAGACAAGTTTCTGATTAAGACATTACATAATTTTCATATGTCGATCTCGCCACTGATTTCATACTGTTTCATAATAGTATTGGCAGTAGTACACGAGGTTTCCTGATTCTATTTAATCAGAATCAAAAGGAATGTAAGTGTTTATATCATTATATCCTATTCAAAGGAAGGCATAGAACGAGATTGACACTACTTTTGAACTTATAATTTTGTACTTGGTGAAAGTATAAAGAACCCCGAGCCTTCATTTGTACTATTTTAAGGCTAATCAACGTTGTATAGCAACGATATAAAGGTATGACGTCACGATTGGTTAGAGAACTGGACAATGACGCGCATCAGTCAAAGTATTTTTGTGAACCTAACTCCAGCAGTCAGAATGACAGTTAGGAGTTGATAATGTTTGATTTTTGTATTATTCATGTAGATGGCAAGTGTGAATCCAACTTTTGTGCTATTTTAAGATTTTTCATTGAAACATTTATCAAGTATTTTCAATTTGAGGATAAACATGTCAGAATTTAACTTATATCATCAAATCATCAAATATGTTTAGATTCTCATCAAATCCAGACATTATGTGATGAAAATCATAGATTGGCCTTTTGATTTTTTAAAAATGTTCTTACATTTCAAATTTTGTTGAAAACAGCAAAGTGTGTTCCTTATATAATCTGATATGCATTCATAAAACCTAAGATCTTATTGGCAAAATTCAGAAATAACTGTATAAAAAGAATAGTGAACAGTTTGGCTGATAGACACGTTGGCTGCAAAAATAGGTTCTCAAATATGTTGGTTAATGAAGTAAGATACTAAAATGTTTACAGAGACGATCAAGGCGTTCCATATTGAGAGATGAGAGAAGCCAAAATTACCAAAAAGTTTACCCTATGTACAGTGTGTCTTGGGAGTTGGCTTGACATTTAAAATATGGGATTATTATTTGTTTCCCTTTATGATGTCATCATCAATATTCCTATGTTAATGTGTTTTCAAACTTAATAATAAAACTGATATGTTGTTGAAAAATGCCATTTCTTAGACAGTGAAACGTAAAGCTTAATTAAGTCCTTCTCTTCTTCTTTAACAATTGGTTGAATGATAAAGAATACGGATCCATCCCATTTCATTTCAATTAAATCATTTTATAAAATATAACTTGAAAGTGTTTGAGACTTCAGTTACATAAATGTGTAATGATTCACAAACAGTTCATGATTAAATAGTGGAAACATTTATTATTATTGCCAATCACTCTTCAAGACTCTTTCCGGACTAGAATGGCCATGGGATCATTGCTATAACTAAATTCTTGCTTGAGATTCTAAATCTTATTGGTGACATAACTTCCACTACAAATTTAGAAAAAATGTATCTGCATTCAATTCAAGTACAAAGGTTTAATACAAAAACAGCGCATAATAAACCAAAGCGGATGATAAGCGGAAAGTATTACAAAGTCCTGAATAAAAAACAATGTTTTTGTTTGCAACCAAGCCCCTTTAGAAATCTGAATAATTAGTAATAAACTGTCAAACAACTCCCAACGCGGCCTTCAACAATGTAATAACAAGAATATCTATTTGATCTTCTTTAAATAGGCTTGACATCAATCTGTCCAAAGAATGCATCAGGATACAGAAGAATACTCGTGGGATGTGTTTCCGTTAATAACTATCAGTATTTTTTGTATTGTCAATCAGGATTTACTGCCACTTCCGATCGAGGCATATGTCATTATAAAATGAGTTATAGAATATATGATCTAGATCTATCTATATTGATAACCAACAAGAGCTAAATGAATATAATTTGAGACTAAACAATCAGATATTGTTACGATATTGAATGGTTTTTTTTCAGTATTGACGATATTCATGTATTCAGACGGTTGTTTCCTTGTTACATATGGGAACATTCAATTTGCAATAGTAAAAATTCTTTTGATATTTAGTTCATCTGGGTTGTAAGGCCCGAGGGGCTTATGGCATGGTGTCTGGCGTCCGTCCATCCCTCGATAAACTTTGTGGAATTTCGACTTATTCTCCAGAACCATAAGGCCTAGAAAGCTTAAATTTTTTATTCAGATTCCTAAGTTAGAAAAGGAGGATTCTAAATTGTACATGACCTGGTGACCCTATTGCCCCTACTAAGGGAGGGGGGGGGGGGGCACACTTGCCACACCCTAAGGCAAAATGGTTATGAAGCCTGATGAGCTACAGAGCCAATGGCTCTATTCTTTTCTTGTAGAGTACCCATGTGGGATAGGAACCAACATTCTCCATCCTCGATAATCCAGCGCTTTCGTTCCGATAAATCTACACTACAAGCCTTGGAAAACTCTACGAGGTTTTACCTCGAACCAAATTTTCTCCCTTTGCAATGACTCAGCAAAACGCTTACTTGATTAGTCGAGTTGTTTACGCAAGTAGTGTCTGCGTTTCGTTTCTGATTGGATAAACTTGGATGCAAAGGGTGGTCTTTGGTTCGAGGTAAAACCTTGCAAAGTTTTCCAGGGCTTGTAGTGTAGATTTATCGGAACGAAAGCGCTGAATTATCGAGGATGACATTCTCAGAATCAGGCATCAACCACCAGCAATAACCATGCCAACACCTTACCATGCCAATCAACCACTGGGTTTTGACAAGGTCGAATGAGCATCACTGTTATGTAAATTGGCTTCTGAATACATCAGATGCACACAACCATCTAATTCTTTCCAATACGCGTATCCACCATGAGAAATCACAATTGTGAGTTCCTTCCAAAAGAAGTCCCCATGCACCCCGCCTCTGAATGGTATAACTTATAATGTTATTAGCTATCATATTGACGACATTTTCTTAATCATCATTCCTATAAGACTAACACTGTAAAGGACTTCTTTTGGAAGGAACTCACTATACCCCGCCTCTAAATGGTACAATGATTTTATCTTACCGAATGTTTAAACAAAACGCATTTAAAATGAAGATAAAGAAAAACGTAAAGTGCGTAAACCATTTGACCATGGTTAAGTTTGTTCAAAGCTACATATCGGTTGATCAAAAGTAACCAGCTTGATCATGTATTCGAGGTAACATACATTGTACATTTCAAGACGTTTGATCCGCACGCTTCTTCATGCTTTTTATGGGGTGTAAATGATTTATCACTCTGCTCAAGAGGGTGATATCAGTATTTATCCAGGGTCACGTGGACCAATCGGATATCGAGATTTTTTCATGAGGGAGGATAATCTGTTTTACACACCTTGTTCAATTATCAACAAATCTTCGGTCTGACATGAATCACATGTTACTGTACACAAGCTTCAAGTTTTCTTAAGTCATTACAATGATCTGTTTTTTTCAACTGAATGAAAGTTTGTGTTAAAGTGTTTGATTAGAAAAAAATATTTTCAAATGTTCAATAGCTGTATCTTGCATAACGATATTGAACACTTGATATGATCAAACACTCAAAATAAAAAAGAAATTAATAAAAACATATTCCCTAGATATAAACAACCAACATTGAAAAAGGGGTTTGGTAACAAACAGCAGGTTCCTTTGGTGAAACATGTTAAACCGTTTGAATTGAAAACATGACATATCTTGGCATTTCCTTCTCTCTTTCAACTTTTGACAGTGGCAGAAAGATTTAGCGCTGTCAATTGCTAATGATTGTACCACTACCTTGAGAGAAGAGGAATATTCTTGTTGTTACACAGGGTCAGCTTGACATTTGATGAAATTATATATTGATGGTACAAGGCATGATGGTTTGCAAACTCATCGGCAAAAAAGTTGTTCTTTTTTTAAATGACTCGTATTGAGTAACGAAACGCTAGAAATTTGAAATATAGTAAATCTAGTCATGAACCCATTTTTCACAGACATTGAACAACTGAAAACTTTGACATAACTGGTATTCTGCTTCAAACATACAAATAATAGGGGTCATATACTAAAATTACAGACAATTTTTTAATGATTTTTACACTCTTTATTCCTAAATAATTTAATTGATTTTACATCATACCCAAAGTATGCTTAAGACGAATGTTAACAAATACAGGCAGGGGCTCGGCTACTTTGTCTTCAGTAGTGAACTGTTCTACACGCAGAAAGGTTTGGGTGCAATAACATACTGTGTTTTAAGCGCAGTACCACAAATGGTTCGCTAGTTCCAGCCGATGCTCGCAGGTGTCACTGGAATGCATAGCCACAAAAACTTTGCGGGCTTGCTTCCTTCCATTATACTGTCAGCCTTGATGTAAGTGAAATAATCTAAAAAAGGGGATTAAACCCGAAAATCACCTCACCTCCCCTACATATAAAGAACAGTTATCTAAGCGAAATTAATTTAATGACGTCATCATATGACTTTTTCAGTATTTCCATCAAACCTTTAACGAGACAAGTGCATAGATGTGAGGAAGTGGTTTGACTCAAGCTTTAATCAGTGAAACACATATGACCTTTACAATTGCCGTTAATCTTAAATGTTGATGGCTATGCTTGTCATTTCGAATTTGCAATCAATCAAAGTTAGTATCATATGTATGACAATTAAGGAATCGAATAGCTCTGCTTTCAATTGTCTGTGGTCTCCCTGTACCTACATACATAACGCAATACAGACCTATAGTATTTTAAATCCATGATATCATTCTTGAAAAGCGTTGACAATTGTCTATTGCAACTTGATATCATTCTTAATACCGTAAAAACAATTGGGTTTTTTTAATTGCAGTTTTAGGTTTGTAAATCATCTTCACAGAATGTAAAAATAAATATAGGAACAACGGCGATTCTTCTGAAGTTACTTACGTTTTAGTTGCCCCATTTTATAGTTTGAAGAAGATTGTGACTGTGGCGACGACCATGACTGACCAAGTCACGTGATTCCAACCTTTTTTATATTTATTTACAAAATTTGCAAATTGAAATTATAAAACTATCTAAGGTATAAGGCATTTCTGATGCGATGTTACATATGAGTCAGTATTTCTGTGAGATAAGTCTCACTATTTCAGTTAAAAAATGATGGTCTTTTGCTTTTTTACACCAATGAAGGACAAAGACAATGACAATCAATTAATGTATCACGAATGAAAATGAAATGAATATTGGTTTACCTTTGATTCATACAACCGATATCGACGCTGATTTATTATTTTTCATGTTCAAATAAATAAATTAAAGCTGGTAAATACAAAAATAGATAATTTGTGATATTTATAAATTCATCTGCCTCCCTACATGTATGTTGTTTGTCATTTGTTTCAACGAATGAGAATAAAGCTTGTTTTAAAACATTTTGCTCAAACTTCTCTCGTGTTATCCGTTATGTATCCTATAGATTGACCACTTATGATAAATTACCAAACCTAGATAATCAGTCTGATGTTCTAGCTCTCTCAAATTTAATAAAGTAAGATAAAAAATCATCGTGATCTTTTCATCAATGACAACGTTTGTATCAGATGTTGTAAAGATAATGCTTCTCATATCTTCCATACCAGCTTCATACGAACAGCAAAGTATTGATTGTACGATCAGTGTTTACCATTTGAACTCATTCCATAGGGAAGAATTCATAAATTTAATAAATAATCGAGATTAACTCCGTGAAAACATAAGAAACCCAAGGGAATTGGACCTGTATTCTTAAGAAGAGAGTACAGCAATAGAAGAATAAAGAACCAAGCTCATACGAACCACGTGCAAAGTGGTTCAAAGTATTATGCATTGTACACACTATTTGATATACGTGTGGATTGTGGAGAAAAGGGTTATCCACAGGTTGATCTCGGAATAAAACTCTGACACATTTCCTCTAAGCCTTTACAACATGAAATTAACTTGAAATTCATCCTAAAAACATTTTGAGTGTAGATTACAAAACACAATATCATCATGACAAGAGGCAACCCCTTTTCATTATATATCTCACACCAAATGCATGATATCCTGATCTGAACAATTTGAATAAGAATTTATTTTCACAGGTTAACAGCAATGTATGAGTCATAGAAAGACAACAAAGAATAATTGAAGGGAAAGTGCCAGTCTTTCAATACTTACCCTTTCTTTACAACCCCTCTATCTCTGCCCCGTATATTAGAATTGGGACAATCTTATTATAAAAAAGATACATTCTTCATTATTGATCAAGGTCCACCCATTTAAAACATAATTATTTCACAATATCAATATCGATTGCTCTGTTATGCTAATAACAGGGCAATACTATTAATCGTTTTGTCGGATATCAATATAACATCGTCAAACATATTTGTAACAATATGAATGTTCATCAAAAAAATACCTTGCTAAGGATGCTGGCGTGCCAAACACCAAAGGTACTTTCAAAATAATCATACTTTTCAACATGATCATATGTAACAATTTCTTTGACTTTACTATTCATATTCTGAATAAGCCTAATACAAATACCGTGGTTCCTTTTTTGCAGAAGAACATACGGTTATCTAAACCTGTTCACTAGCAGCCTTGATGTTTTCCAATTATTTCATGATGCTTCAGGAAGTATTCCAATCTTTTGTTCAGCAAAGACATATTCAGAAAAGAAATCCGTCTGTAAGTATTTAAATAGATACTATCCATTTTTGGTTTGCCGTTTAGATTTATAAGATTTAATGAAGTACAATTAATCTTCAGGGTAATCTGAAGTAGATCACAGAATCATTAACTATTATAAAGACATTCGAAATTGTTCATTATGATGTTATTTCTTCTATGCTATTCAACTCTTGGGAACTAATAATAATAATAATAAAAACTATCACAAAGACAAGTTGATAGCTAATTATTAATCAAAAAAGTATTTTCCGATCCTTTATTATTTACCAATATATAAATACATACTAAAAGCAAATGTTACATGTACAAGAGTATAGTCGTGAATGTATCAAATAAATTATCCTACTTATTTGATTCATCGTTTCTGTCGATCATTGTATTATATATCAAAGTTTCAGATGAAAAGAAGATTTCATCCTAAGATATTGAAAATCAATAAATCATCATACAGTTACCTTCATTAGTAAGAAATATACAAGTACTTAAATGAAGGGATGTCGTGGAATATTAAAATTGATATCAAGGTATAAAGGTATGTCATACCCTGTTTGTAAATCGATTGCTGATTTAAAAGATACTAAATTCATCACTGTTAAAGCTTACAACTTACAAGTAGGCATTCATTTAAATCACTATCCTTTTCAAACAAATTAAGTTGCCATAAATAATTAATAACGACATTTCATGTCTCATGAATAAAGCCAGGAAAACGTACACATATGAACATCTCTAACAACGAACTCAAAATATAATTAGGCTATCACCCCATGGGCATGAAGTGGCATTGGGATTCATCAAGTATGGCAATGAAATTTGTTCGCTGAGCTTTCTTGTATGGGTTCAATTGGTCATCGCTCTTACTGGGATACTTGTATTACATGCAACTATCAGGCAAATGTCATTTACTTTTCAAAACAACAGATTTGTTTGTCTCACTTCATGTTTTATAATACATTAAATGTGTAAATCAGACACATTCCATATCGATTGATATTGGTTTATCTAGACTGATTTTAATTATTTGGTTATTTCATATCTTGATTGATCCAATACCAACTATAGCAGAGTTGTTCTGAAAGGTTCCTTAAATTTTCATACATACTTTGTTAATATAAATTATCTCTGCAGTATAGTATTTAAAAAAATTAGAATCATATCACCTATATAGTTTGTTTGATACTTTTCGGAGGTACTTGATAACTTGCAATGTGTTTGTCAGGTTGACTCTACGTTCAGGTAATATGGAATTGACAACTCAATTACGATGATAATCCTATTAAGCTTTCCTATCAACATGTGTGTCTCTCATAACGGTGAACCCACACTGAGAAGTCAAGGGATTCAGTTGGATGATTAGTGTTATCAATCACATTATGACACCATCACAACAACCAGCCTTAAAGTTATGATTAATGTTTAGTAAAAACACAACAATTCATCATTGAAATGGCAATTGCATTGTCGGAAATTAACCTTGAGATTTGTCCTACAATAGATATATTGTGAAACGAATGAATTGAAAAATTATTCAGTTGATGTTCGATATCTCCCCATAGTGACGTATTTGCAAGAAATTATACAGTGTATATATATTAGAAAGTAAGACCTTGAGGGTTGGAATATAAAACTATATAATATCAATGACCTTTTTCGATATTTACATAACCTTTGAGTAATTGATAAAATGTCGTTTTTCCTCATTCACGATTATATGCCTGCATTTAACCGATTAGTTTCTGTTTAATAATACACGATTGGCAAGTTTGTCTTATGTCACTCTTCACAACTCAAAATACTTAAAGGTTGTTTGATTATAATACCAATGGATTACTAATTAGTTTTTATGAAGAACACATTACAGTTTAATTTCTCATGAAAAACAAATATTGAACAAATATAATTTAAAAGAAATATCTATACTGGTCATTAAATATTTCACTTTAAAGAAATGCAACCATCACATGACATGCCGAAAACGCCCGCAGCTTATCTTTAAAAAGCAATCACTTTGATCATTTTACAGAATAATCCTGGCAATTTAACATTTCACACACTTTTGTTGTTCAATATCAAAGTTTTTTGTTTAATCCGTACAGCTTAAGGCTGCATTTATATAATTAAGAATCATTTTTACATTTTAATTTCATCCTTTTCCTAATTATTTGGAAGGTTTAATGTTATCATTAACAGTACAAATAATGAATTAAGATATCTTACTGTGCATTTATGGATGATCTCTCTAGTCACAACCGCACTACAGAACTGTATGAGTGGCATTGTAGAAGTTGGTAGTATGAAGAGGACAGATGAAATGCTATGGACTTATGATACTTCTTGACTATACAGTTTACGTTTCGGTATGCATGTAGATTCGTATGCTTAAAACGGTATTTTAAGGATCAACACCGATACGTTGCTATCACAGAAAGTTATTGATAGAAACAGGATGTTTACAAAATATTTCACTTTTGATCATAAAGATAGAATACCTGAAGAAACTTGTTACATTGTAAATGTGCAAATGAAGACTGTTGTTGACACTTACCACATGATCTTGAAATATCAAAACCACATAAATGATGAACAATGTTTTTATAGTTTTGTGATTGGATAGGCTTGTGTAGAATGGAGTAGACAATCTTTATATACATACGAACAGTTTGACTTTTACAGACATGCAGTCTAGTTGAGTTGAGTTACGTGGAGTTGTAAGCTGAAGTATTATGCAATGGTAACAATGTTTGCCTTCTCAAACCACTTATCGAAATTAGGTGAGATTATCTGCTAAACTTTAATCAAATTTAACTAAAGAAGTATAGAAAAAATAATCCATTTGGGTCATCATATACAATACCAATTGCATGCAACCACAGCTGACAGCTGTTTTTTGTTTGCAAAATTATTGATGTTTATACCGGATGATTTTGGTGAAGATTCTGAATATCAAAAGAAGATAATCAAAGCCGGTTAATGTTGTCATAAGTCATATTTCTTTGCTAAAATCCATAATGTTGTTGTTTACATTTACACTGTCAGTCAGGAGAAAGCTGAATGCTGTTGGAAAACAATTAAGAACTTTATGTAGATACAAAGAAGAAAATTGCCTACCATTTTTTTTTTCCGTCACTGATGTGTGCTCCAATTCTTTTCCAACAGTAAAAGCTCAAGTAATGAAATTCTGATCTAGCCTTTCTTGTTTTCAGCTGCCTTATTGGGCTTCTGGCAGATTACATTAAGAGGCAGAATTTTGCAACACAAACTTCATTGAAAAGGACACTTTTCAAACTACTAGCTTTCGCTGTTACAGAGGCATTTGTCATGTTTCGGTCATCAAATTTGAGGCATATTCTTACAAAGTCAAGATGTGACATGTCAGACCAGGGAGAATCTAGACTTTCAAAATGTGAGATGGACGGTGCTTTAATATATCATAGAGGTCACCGAGTTTAGTGTTAAAATTAAATGCTTCTTTGTAAAAGCAGTCACTTAGAAAAGTGTTACAAAATGAAATACGACAATCCATGGCTGATGGACTGATGGAGAATGGATTTATCAAGCAATTTAAGCCAGTGCTTAAAGGGGCAGTAGCACGTTGTTTTGATAATTTTATGTTTAACATTTTTCACTGATAATTGCAAGTTAATGCTTAATGTATTATTTTGACAGTGTCAAAAATCTCATTACACAAGCCAATCATCCATAGTCAGAGGAAAAAAGCATGAAGATTCACATAAAATCCATTGGCGGCCATTTTGTGTGAACACCTTTAATTCATTTTGTGTAAGGAAAAGAAATCGCATGGCTAAACTTTACGTTATATTTCGGAATTATTACTGCTCCATTTAGTTTAAATACATTGTCTTTCAATTGGAACCATTAATTTTCATTTCCTGACATCACTTTATATTCCGCCTGAAAACGTGCTACTGTTCCTTTAAAGGGGGACTGAAATGGTCTAAGGCCACTTTCGGGATTCATAAAAAGCTGCTTGCAATTTGAATGAGAGTCAACTTTGAATTTTCGAAATCGGACGGCAACCTGCCTAAATACGGCTTTTAAAATACACTGCCTAATTAGCCCCGGCGAACAGAATCTGTGGTCACTGAAGCGTGGCCCGACCGTGGCTACCTACTGTGACGTAGCAGTAGGCGAGTAGTTTCACCTAATGATCATTTTTCAACGGGAAATGACACCTTTTTAATCGTTTGTTTAACATACAAATATTCACAAAAAACGCTCAATTTTTGTATATTCCGAAAGCTTAGATATCCGACGACTCAATAACGATGTAATCAAGCCAATGATCATTGTATAAACATGTAATATCGTATATTTCAAAACCCTATCAAATGACGCAAAAAGGCGACTGCCTTGTTAAATTGGCGCCGTTATGGCTAGACATGTCCGTTAGAGTGATAATCTGATTGTCTGTTGTTTGCTGAATCTTACATAACATACACTGACTATTATTTCCGACGGTGACAAATAACAAATTGTTTATGTTTTCAGTGAACAAACCGACTACTTTCTACAATCGAATACCTACAATGTTAATTTTGTGTGAGTTTATTGCACTATCAATATATTTTAAAGAGGCCAATAGACTGTGAATAATTTTACCATGATGGTTTGAAACAAAAGGAAAAGTGTGAACGGTTTCATGTTATTTATTATGATATTTTTCTCTTATGAAAATATAGGCGCCACAGTTGATTGATTATCTTTAGTATGTTATGATCAATGTCCGTATTTTTACAACACATATCAATAATAAAATAATTAAACATTATTTAACAGTGGTTGATCTATTCAAGATATATAAGGTTTCAATTCGTATCGAAAATGAAACAATGTTATATTTGAGATCACACTGTTTTGCATATAACATTCCGAATATTGGTTCAGTCACATCCATCAAAGCGATTCCGTCAACAAAAGTAGTACAGAGTATGTTCTTAGATATGATCGTACTTGCTTCTTGCCTTTTTATTAATCTGAAATAAACACATAAATCGTTTGGTTTGAAGGAGGTTTGTCTCCAGACTTTATGGTACACACGCAAATTGAGACAGGCCCGGTTGGCGGGCCGTCACGCCCTAATGAGTTTTCAAAGCGTTCGCCTGTGTATTTCGGCGGCATTCTAAAAACCGGGTATAAAATGCTGATTAAAAGTCTAATTTATGTCTGTATTGTCTCAATTATATGCTCATTGCATTCTCATAGATAATAGTACTAGAGATATTGATCTATCATTCTTAGAAAAAGTACATTGCATAACCTCTTTAATGCTAAAATGTAGATTTCCTATGAACTTGTCTTACGACTTACCTACCACTATGACGTCAAATCAACGTGACAACTGACATTAAAAACTAACCTGAAGAAGCCGACATGGCTGAAAGCGCTAGTTAGCTACATGTAATATGAATGTGTTTATGTTCCCAATTCCTGTATTTTATTTTATTTCATCTACATATGGTGTATTTATAAAAAAAAATAGTTTAAAGTTATATATATGTGCCACAATTGGCACTGTTTTTTAAATCAGCTTTGATGATTAGATTAACACCCTTCATACATTATATAGATCAACCACATCTATTTACTGAAGATCAGTTAATGATGTTTCAAAATTAAACTTGATGATTTTTTAGCAAAATATTCTTAATTGTAAGTAATGCTTTCTGACCAAAGTGCCAAAAAGACGAACGAGAGATGTCAATCGTAAGAACAATATGATGTTCATTCCAATATCAGACGATAGATGAAAAAGGTACAAGCCATCACGCACAGACAAATCAGTTTATACTGCAAATGTGAACAGCTACACTTACTGATGTGATAAAGAAAGTGTATATGCGCTGATCCTAGGTTTATTATATTACATTTAATACATAGAGAAATAAGTATTTGTCACGGTACAACTGAAAAATATCCAATGATAAATAATGTTTCCCTTGTCATATTTGGTAATTACTATGCTCTGAGGTAAATTTTGCAGTTTATTTGAAAAGACCTTATTTTCCTTGAAAAAGTTTTCCAAGACATGCAGTTTTGTTTGGTAAGATAAGAGAACGATTTCAAATGTCAATTGGCATATTTCTGCTATCCTACTTTAATAAACAATTGATATGCACAAGTAATTTGATTATTATAGAAAGTGAGTAATTGTACACTTTAACCAGGAGAACACATGCACAAGGGAAGTTAGAGAAAGAATCAAATATCCAAAACTTCACTTAAATATCTAATTACATTATTAGCAGGAGAAGAGACACATCCATTTATGTTTCACAACTCCTTTTCAATGAGATATATCCATGATGACAAATGGATATAAAAAAGAGTGCATTACCATATAATTTCTTTCGACTTTTCTCCGTTTAGAGATTCCAGTACTAATATCTTTAGAAACGATTATATGAAAAGACTTTCGATTGAATTGAATTGAAACAATTCTTACCAATTGTTTGCAAAGAATACGTGGAGACATACGAGATGAAGGGTTCTATTGATTCAAAACAGAGCTAATCAATAGTCAGACAACTCGTTATTAAAACAACTTCAAAGAATTCTTATCTGAAAACTGATACTTCAAACATCAAAGGGATAAAGATAAAGGAAAAATGTCTTAGGTCTTATTTATTTAATGACGTAAAATGACACATACATTTTACACTGAATGTTGATGCATTACTACTGTACTGAATGACATTGCTTGTTGCCGTATATGGATTATTCAGCTTGCAGATTTTCATACCTCGAATACTGTACTGTTTTCGATCAACAACAAAATCTCTAAAACTGAGGCTCCTACATAACACATTAAATAGAATTCTTCAATATACCATTGATTTGATGATGTTTAAATCATCCATGTAACTAACATTTGACGACTCACAATACCGTCACAATTTGTATTAAGATAGAATTGAGATGATAAATCGTTTTTTAAGCATTATTATTATTACAAGTTTAATAGAAAGCAAAATATGTTATCAATTATAGTAAACCTACAATTCTGATATTACATCTTTCATTCTTTTTTTTGGCAATCTAATAAAGAGATTCATTGATTCAGAGGGTCAAATTGTTACAGGTTTCATTAAACAATGGTAGCTGAAATTGTATCACATTCCGATTGCATTGCTTTGTCATATGGACAGCTAATAAGTGAGGTAAATCAAGAATGATACTTTAAACATTCTTCATGTGCACATGTGTTGCTGAAACTATTTGAAGACAAATTATCATTGCAGAAATGAATTATGTCAAATTGCGAAATACATGTATGTTCTATTTTAACATATATCAAAATATCTTGTAAAATGTAGTTATCATTACAGTTTACAGATTATGAAAAACATCGATTATAAGAAAGGATTTGTTTTAAAAAATCAACAATTATTTGTAACAGTTTGGCCTTTGTTAATTTGAAGGGAAGAGTTAGTTTCCGGAGCATAACTCTGAAACTACTTGAGCAATCTTCCTCAAATTGAGTATGCATCCTCTTCCTATCTTGTAAATTTGCCTTTTGGGGGCTTTCTTTTCAAAATCATATTTTTGGTTTCCATGGCAGCAGTTTGGACTTTATCATTTTGAACGGAAGTTTCTGTAGCATGGTGTATTGGGGAGACATAAATGTATGTTATTACGAATGAAAACACTTTTAAGTTAGAATGTACTAGATACAATGTAAGATTAGTGTCACCAGTGTATCAGCAATTATCAGGTGAATTGCCAACGTCTTCTTATAATCTATATAACCGACAAAAATGCAGTTTTTTTACTTGATTACGATTCATGATCCTGACAAAAACTTTCCTTACATCAACAGGTACTAAAAAACCTAAGATACGTTACCTTCACAAGAACTAAGGAACAAGATTGTCAATGTCATTCATATGCCAGTGAATAGTCTTGATGCAACTACAAGTATGTCAAAGGTGCCAGTTGATGACAGATTGGTCTGCAGACTTAACCATCAGCCAATCTCTGTCAGACTCCATTTCCTGAGTGGAGGTAACGTGACTTTCAAATGTTCCCCAAGAAGCCTGCATATAAGATGAGGTCTAGTCTGGAAAACACCAGATTTATACTCTCTGTATGTTTGTCATTGTGCCGCTAAAGCACATGCAAAACATGAAACGAAATATTCTCTGAATCCCTCCTCATCATATTTAGTTAAAGGAATATTCCAGTGCGAATTAGTTTTTTTTCTAATAGTAGATTGAGTATCAAAGACCGTTCTCACAAATTATTAAACGTTTTGGTTGATTAGTTACTTGCAGATATGACTCAGAAATTGCCACTTTCGCTCGACACGGGCGCAGCCATGTTCCCGGTAAAAATGGCGTCCTTCAAACACCAGATATTCGGTGCAAGGAGCTTGTATGTGCAGTAGAGTTTGCAAACAAACTGACGTTATCCTTTGTCTGCGCTGCTCTTTTACGCTTTTTAAAAAGGAATATATATTTAGACCCTAATTTTTTTTTATCAAAAGTTCAAAACGATGTTGGATTTGTTTTTATGTAAATGTTTGTTCAAAGCTCAGATAATGTAGAGCTGCCCGAATTTTACCATCGGAAAGAATGACGCGTTAGTTAAAATATTGATTCATGTTTGCGAAAAAATGCTATACTGTTATACATAGATGACTAAATGCATGCTTGGTGATCATATGAACCATTTTGATAAAATTTAAACCTGTGTGCATACGAGCTAATGGTACTGTCCGAAGTTACAGGGCAAAACTCTCCGAACCTAGGGCGGGTTGCTACATGTATTCATAAATAAAACCGTTATTTTCAGGTACAATACTGACAGGTAAAGATACGCACCTAAGAGATAAATGATCAGTCATGTCAGGAAAATACACGATATTTAAGAAAATCCATGTCCATGTGAAAGTTTATTGTTGAGTTCACAATTCTAATGTAGAATAATATTGTTGAACTTATTTTGTGAACGACCGTCAAAGCTTTCTAACGACTACCCCCTATTTCGGGAAGGTCCGGAAAGGTAGGCTAAAGATACGCAGGCAGGTTTTCAATACACCTAACATTTTCAATTTTATAATATTTATAGATTTAAAACTGTTTTAATAAGTTTAAGAAATGACAAATGGATTGTAGGATCAATGAATTGGTTTCCATTGACATTTGATCTGGGAGAAGAGAAAATATTTGAAGACTATAAATTTGTTAGGAATTTTGTCGGTTTGTACAAACATATCACTGTTTTGTGTCGCTGTTCAACATTTTACTCCTTTACAGCAATCTGAAACCTCTTATTATCTTCAAAAATTTCAAAAAGATGTGAAAACAACAAAAAATTACAATATAACACTTAATGTGCAATTACTAGGTTAACTTTTGTGAAAGTGCGTATCTTTACCCGTCACGGCTGTAATCTAAAACTATTTTTGCAAATTTTGGCCATAAATATGTAGAAATCTTTATTGTTAATAACACAGTTTGCCTAAACTTATTTTCTTCAGATAATATTTGACAACAATTGTTGAAATGTTTTGGATCGAAACACTGTCCGAGCGTCGGTCAGTTTACCCTATATCTTGTCTTGTGCGTAGTATTTTTTCTGATTAAAATATGGGCTTGAATATAGTATTTGAAATATGTTCCCATATTCCGACTGCATAAATACTCCTTTTTACCAAAAATTACAACCATCAAAGTAGAAACCGTTTATTTGAAATCTAATACAAGCCCGTGTATATAAATAATTCACCTGTTGTATACATACTATCTATCACTAAGACGTTTACATAATATTTTTTATGTCCTTCAAAAACGAAGAAACTATATTTTGAATGATATTTTATTTTCTCCTAGTCACAATGGCTTTTTTATATGGTAGTCGTTCACATGTTTGATCTGTTGATTTCACAAAGCCTCGTGTCGGTCTGGAAACGAAAACTATAGTTGTTGTCGTGTTTCAATCGTTGTATAATCCTTCAAATCTATAACAAAAATTATTCATTTTCAACAAATAACAAAAATAAAGTAAATTAGCTGAATCTACTAATTTGCAAAACGTTTTTATCGGGTTAAAAGACACATGCTGTGATAATTTGTGCAGATCATTAAGATATACCCTTTTGTTCAATAAAAAAATCATAGTTGAATAATTTTATTTATTAAAAAGATATATTATTAGAAAAGACCTCAAAAAAGTTTGTTCACCATATGAATTATTCAGCTGCATCATCGCAAATTAGATATAAAGCACTCGATAATATAAAGAAATTATGTGAGCATATTTTTAATCCTTACCTATGAATTGATATACTTTAAAAATTATTCTAAACACCATTCCTTACTGATCGTTCAAGTATACTAATGATATTATACCATTTAATTCCATTTAAGCTGAAATATTTTTTTGGTAAATAATTAACAAGAACGCACTCTTTGATGGTAAGTGAACATAACAACAATCATGATAATTCCGACTATTAATTTTCATACATAACGTGTGCCTCAGTGATTCGTAATCAAAATTAGTTTCGTACCGGCGACACCTAAATCAATAAAAATGTTTTCGTCCTCAAACAAGCCATGATTTATATAATATAAAACACGAAAATAACTTAGACAATAAAAATCCACCAAATGTAAAATTTGCCCTCTTTCTAATCAATCAATGGTGTTTTGGTTGATATATACAAGATAATTTTGATTACGAACCATCATCGCGGGTTCGCTTTTTAGGATTCGCTTCGACTTGTCCGGTCAGTGAGCCTAATTATTTTTTTTGTAGTGGTATACTGATTTAAAAAAAATATTCTGTTACATAAGATTTATTTTTACAAATGTACTTTTTTCAGCAAGGTCATTTTAAACTTGATTTCAACTTAATGCATTGTTTTTTAAGCTTTGAAAATTATTTTAAAATGTCAGTGTTCTAACCTTGTGGCGTCCGAAGTTGGGAGATCTTTTCCAACCTGTACTGGGGTTTTGCAGCAGTCTGCTGGTCAGGAATGTTTTTTTATTGCTTGGGGTATCATGGAAGTAGATAATTCTGCACCCGGCACGTCTCTACTGAAGTCGTGACAGTTGTTGTAGTCTTATGTTTGACGGGCCGTCATCGCCCAACATTGAATCTAACGGCGTCTCCTAATTTCGTGGTGTTTGACGCGCCCCAAATCTCGCTCTCGTTTGCTAATCGAGACTGCAAAATGGCGGCGCCCGTGAGGCCGGTTAAATAGTAGAAATTCAGATTTCAAATTTTTATTATGGGCTTCACCGAATACCTAAAAATTCTTTGAAAATAATGAAGGCTTATGAAATATATATTCTTTAATTAGCACGAATTTCATTTTGCATTGGAATATTCCTTTAAGCAAATAAATTGTATGTCACACAAAAGTTTGTTTCCTTGCCATTGACAGAATAAAATCTCATAACTTGCAACATTATAACTGAATGACAACATTGGATATAACCCTACATAACAAAAATAATTGCAGATTATTATGTACAATATGCTTCTACATATTAGCTGATAGAAGCCAAGGTTAAACCATACTGTCCCATTTTTTTTATCAAAAAGATGATATAGAATCTTTCATGAACCATACCTGAGTCACAACTCTTTCTCATGTATTATATTAGTAAAGAAAGATTAAAACCTTCATTATGAATATCCTAAACTATATAAGGACGATTACTTACTATGCCATTGAGTAGGGTGGATAACTGATCATGACATATTCTAGTTAAGACTAAGAAAAACTGCATAATATTTATTTTAAGACATGGTTGAATGTTCTGCTTATCAAGTTTCTTGCATATCGTGTCTAAAAGTGCATCACATAATTTATAAGTATGAGCATAAAACGGTAAAATGTAATATATGGACGATCAAAGAGACTCAAGATGTAATTACTGTCCTTTGCAGATCATACAAAACAGATAAATAAACGCATCGGCATAGAAAATTACCACGTCATGAAAGTTATTAATATTAACAGTAAACATCGCATTTAAAGCACATTATCCCCAAATTTTTAAATATCAACTTTTAATGAACAAATTGTCATGCATTTTAGAAAGAGAAACGTGCAAGAAAGGTGAGCAAAAACATTGGTGCCATGAAATCGTCAAGCTATCTCAGCCTGACCTCATGAACGTCAAATGCATCAAGTCTGTATTGCGTTACATACGAATGTACAGGGTGACCAAAGACAAGTGAAATTGGAACTATTAGATTCCTTAATAGCCATAGGTTAACCGCTAATTGTTGATTAATAAATAATGGTAAATGCTCATGGCAGGGAATTATTAAGATCATATTGTTTATCGCTGATTGACCAAGCCTTGGTTACTCTAATTGATGAACAAATCAGGATTAAGATTCAACAGGAATACTGAGTGAGATATATGATGACATCACAAACCCTTGGAAGTTTCGCTCAGGTTATGATCTTTACTGGTCTTGGGCATATTTGAGTGTCATTTAAAATATTGTTCAATATTCATGATTTAAAGGTGTAATAATTTTCAAAATGGATGTCCGTTAGTATTTTTTAACCGCTACTTAATTTGAATTTTTGAAGCACACAAACAATACTATCATAATGAAAGTAATTCATGAATTTGAGAGTACAATCCTGCAGTATATGCAACTAGTAAGATTGATATATGTTATTGCTCAAGTGCAAATTGAGTAGAGAGGTTTTTTTACAAGACATATAAATTTATAGATTAATGAGATTGAGCAGATTAAATTTTTACGACGACGAGGTTTATGTACACTGTGGAGATCAGGAGTTATATGTGAAGATTTTTGTCAAAACTATTGACACCCTTGAAAAAAGAATTGGTATTCACACCAAGACATTGCATTTTTGCTTGATGATATCAGCGGATACATTTGAGCATAACGCGCAGACATATATGCTGGATGGATTGACCTTGAATTCAAGTTTGAATAAAATGCAATTTCAACAATTTCATTTTTGTTTATCAAAATACATCATGTTTTATGTTCTTTTGAAAATGATTATGATTTGAACAATAGTTTGCCATTTTATCTACAAAACAATCGAAACAATACATGTCCATGTTTCAAATATATATCTATGGGGACACGTTAAATATCTACGTCTTGTGATGACGCATGTTCACATGAATACTAATCTTATTAGTCAAATGTCTGTTGTCATGACTGTCTATATAGCTAATCCATCAATGTATGCATGTCAACACGAAATGTCAACAGTGATTGACTTAAATCTGAGACGGGCATAGATAAGTAACATGTTCGAGACGTTCTTCTGTAAATTGTTTCTATTTACGATTCAAGCATTTGTCTGTCATTTGTTTCTATTTCTGTTTTTCATTAAACTTAAGGGGTTACTATTTCATGTGGAATGATCGGATAGACTATCATGACATCAAGGCACTTGCTGCTAACGTAAATCAGTGTAAAATGAATTAGATAAACTATATGATAATATATCTCCAGCAGAGAGTCATTTTCAAATGTAAAGCTATTATATGAATACATAATGAGTCAACAAATATTTATTTTGTCAAATGATTTTGATGTTATGTATAGCTTCGAGCCAAAAAAATGAGACAATTCTAAAAAAAATTTTTTGGGTTGCAACTCGAAAATTTCGAACATGGTGTGGAAATTTTTAGCAGCTGTGACTTTGCTATGATGTTCTTTGCAGTACCTTCCGTGTCATTGGGTCGGGTCACGTGACGACGCTTTAGCAGTCGTCTTCTGATGCAGAAAAACAAAGCAAAACAACTTCGCGTTTTTTTATCATGCATGGTGGTAACGAGTTAAGAAATTGTTCGAAATAAAGGGTATACCTTTGGGTACCATTAACCCATTTTTGGCGAGATTCCGAGTTGCAGGCGGTTTATTGTGCAAGTCTGAGTCTAATTTCTTATTGTCCAAAATGGTGCCGGTAAATTGAAAACAATTGATTATCAATCTTATTAAAATATGATCTATTTGCTACACTACGCTACGCATGTAGATCTTACCAGGCTCAGTTATAACAGCCGTCAGAGTATCCTTTGATTCAGCCAATCAGCGACTTTGCCCCGTAACTTGGGTTGCTGGTGACGGGAATTCATATCTAATCTTCAGAACTCGAAAAACGAACATTTCCGACTATTTCTAAATGTCGACAACAAATATTTCCTGTTATGTCCGAATGAATTATTCAAACTGTGCTTTATATCGCTCCTATCAATTTGTTGGTCCAAAAACGTCCAGGTAAATACTTAAATGTTATCATTATCGAAGAAATCACCGTAAACGGGGCAAATTCAAACAGCAAGCTGTAGATGCTATTTTTGGAAAAGTAACGTTATATAAACGTTTCCCTTTAAATCTTATATGAAACGAGTTATGCTCATTACATTCGTTGCATTTTATAGCCATAAATATACTAACACAAATGAGAAGACCAGAACTGACATAAAAACATTAGATAAAGTCTTGTTGATTTGATATCACATATATTCGATGTACATATGCAAATTAGAAAGAATTCAGTTCTGTCAAATAGTCAAACATTACAATTGAATTAGTGAATGTTACGACTTATGCAAATTACCTAACACTGCTTTTTGGGAAAATCGGAAGGTCATAAGTTATCATTTTATCATTTGGGCTGTACTGTGTTAAATCGCTTTAATCTCTTGAAGTGTTTTTTAAGAGACATACGATTTGATTGGTGGATCAAGCGGTCAAAGGTTACCCTGACGGCTGGACTTACGGGGCCTTGTGAGATCTTTAATCTGCGTAACGTAGTGAAGCAATTAAGATATCATTTTAATGAGATTGATTGATTATCGACGCTCTTGTAAATCACGGGTTTAATTTATTCAAGTTAATTATCTTTATTTGTATGTGACAAGTTACTGAATAGAAATATTAGACAAAGTTCAAATTTTCTTGTTATGCAACAGGCTTAAGACCATATTTACATATAAAAAACATGAATAAATGACTTCCTCGCGTTCTCATACAAATTTATGGATTTAAGATTAAAACATAACTTATGTTGTTATGCGAATTATGAAGTATTAATTTGTAACATTAGAATAAAAACATGGCGTAGATTTGAAACAAAAGGTGCATTTAACTTTGCACAAGTTGTTTTCTGAACCAACAAGGGATTTTTAAAAATCTATGTTTAAGCAGATTTCACTGTGTATATCGTTAAATAATAGATTGATTGAGTTTCGGCTTATATCAAAAACTTTGTATGTAAATTATCTAAATCTATTCCAAATTTCATAAGTTTATGTTAAAAATATAATGTAATAACGGCTAATCTAAAATTGTCTTATTTTTTGTGCTCGTAGGTATATGTTAAAACATGATTTTGTATCTATTCAAGGTGATGTTTGCTTATCACAGTCACAAATAAAATGTTCAAAGCAATTAGCTCAATCAATCTGCGACCACATTAAGATATACATGCAAATGTTATTCTAAACAATGTCTCGTTGTTAACTAACAATGAATTCAAAATGTGCTATCAGTTATGATTTATGAAGGTACATGTATGGTTGATTTGAAGTATACACCCTATACACATTTGCAACATAATATTAAGACGCCTTTGAATATCATTATTTCTTAATAAAGATACTTTTCGGACACCATTAGTAACTATTGATTGATATTACAAAGTTATCAACACAAATGAAACTACTCTAACGCATCTCTTCGGCTGTATTCATTTCTTATGAAAAGGGAATCCACACACAAAGGCATATATCCTTAATGAAAACAAGACAATAAAAGTTTATTCAGTCGACCATCAAGCCCCTGATATATCGAAATAGAAAGGTATGCTAGGAAGTCAATAACATAAGTCTGTGTGAATACAATGTTATTAAAAGAGGTTGTCATTATATTGTTCCCATCCAGTAAAAATAACAACTATTTAGTATTACACTTTTAGTAAAATAACACTTTCACTTTACCATGAATCACTTATACTGCTGAGCCAAGATCATCAACATGATTCCAGAACCAAATCAGAATTACTATATCTGTAATGTTATGATAAATAGTATTTGAACAGTTGTTACAGTTTGTCGGTTGAAAATAAGTATTGTCCTTCTTTTGCATGGTAGTTTAGAAGGAAAGTGAGGAGTGTTTTAAAACTAGGAACCATTTACATGAAACGTGTAATCTCCGCTTTTGTGTGTATGTTAGGCTATATTTAGATTTTCATGACAATATTGCATATAATATGTCATTTAGGGATAGCATGTAATGTTCTTTGTTACATTTGTGTTTTTAAATATGGCATCAAGGTTCGTATAAAAGCTTTATTATATGTCATTTAAATCATGGAGTAGCTGTTTATAGATATTTGTAATGTTGCATTATAACATATTCGTTGAACATATCTTTGGTTATATTATTTTGGTTCCATTGCCTTGTTGGATAGGTTATTTTACGTGTCAAATCAGTCATTCTATTATTTTTATAGTGTAATCGATAATGCATGTAATGGCAAACAATGCCAAACGTTATGTTTCATATAGTTTAACAAAGAAAACTGGTGCAGGAATATTCATTGTCTCTAAAGTGTACAAATGTTTTTGTTCATTTATTAGCTTTTCAAACATGAGACCTGAGTGATGAGAAGCAGTGTTTAGCTTCTGTTTTAGATTGTTACAGTTACCGAAGGAAATCAACTCTAACATCTGGCTTGCTAATTTGACGAAGGTAAACAAGGTCTCTTGATAGATATTTGCATTTGAACGCCATTGATGCCTAGATCGGTATAAAGCATAATTAATTATACATTGATTTGAAACATTGCTGAATTGTGTATAAACAATTTACTCAATTGATATTAAAACAATTAAGTTATTTGATATGAGAGGGATCGTTTACAAGGGATTGGTGGTTGATAATCCTTACTGATATACATGTAAAGTGTAAGGAGAGAAGGAATATCATCTGATCAAACGTATGCTAACGGTGTGTCTACACCGAAACAGTTTGCAATAACAATTTGAGGTATCATTAAACTTGTTGTCTTCCGCTATACATCCCCAATGATTATTTCACACAATCAATCAGGAAACCTTTCATAAATTATCAATTTGAAATAAAACATAAATGTATTGATTGAACACAAATGAATCAATTGGAAATAAAACAGAAATGTATTGATTGAACACAAATGATGTTTGAACTTAACTTAAACATATTGTCAATATGATCAATCACTATTTGAACAAAGCCTAAATTCGAAATGAAAACTTATTTATAAAATGTCACTTTTAACTTAAAGGGACAGTCCTTTCAGCGTACATATTCATTGTGAAAACAAAATTCAAGAGATCATTTCAACTTATGCATATATTGCATTATATAGTCCATGATTATAACAACATGCAGCTTAAACATGTTACTGGGGGTATTGTTTTAAAAATCTATAATTGACAATTTGATAAAGAAGTGCACACAAGCGAATTTCATTTCCAAAAGGAATACCCCGATACGAGCCCCCTTTAAACTGCAGCAAATTGAATCTAAGATAATCTCTGCATATATTTTTCGGGAGATTTAAAATTCATAAGTAGAATCTGTTGATTTCATTACAAATTTTCTCATACGGCTCGACAAAGGAATTACTGCATATCATTCATGATTAATACTAGTCCTCGATGTCATATGTTGCGATGACGGTAAATTCACACGAATCTACTTAGAATCTGATTAGTCTGGGCAATGCCTGTCAAGATAAAGTGTAATTGATTTAAATTGTAGGTGGGCGTTTGTATAACCTGTAAGCTATCCAGGTAGTCAGTCAGGCAGGCACTGTTTCAAGCAATGTAAGCTTACCAAGAACTGATGATGCGGGTGATACAAGGCTGATTTCTAAAACCAAATTTCTTTCATTTGCTTTCAAAATAAAATTTCATGTACATGTCAACTCTATTTATTTTCCAGGAAAAACGACATTCACAACATTACAGGGCCATGTTGAAATTTGATTCTGACAACATTACATTCTAGATGTCTGCGATTTATGATGACGGTAAATTCATATGAATACTAATTTGGTTAATCTGAGGAAAGTTGCCACGTCTGTCTACAGAACAAAGCTCTCAATTTACATATCATGGGTTGTTGTATGTTGGATAATGTCAACAACAGTAATTGCGTTAAATCGTCGAAGGTCTTAGAAGTGTAAGACTTATTGGATCTTTATTGTAAGTTCAGGAGGCACCTCTCGACAAGGATATCAAGAAAAGGAACAGTCCGGCATGGTTTTGAACCTGAACTATCGGACATCATATGATTTTCCTTTTAAATTCCTGTCATGTTTCTGAAATCAAAACTGAATGCAAAACGTTAATCACTCCAGGTATTTGATTTCAATGTGCGGGTAATATAGTGTATGTAAAATTCCTTTTACAGTGTACTCGTATTTAATAGATTTTCAAAGACAATTTAAAGTAGTATCTATGAATGAAGGATCACAAAGTGTAACAGTACAAATCACGTTCATACATGGAAGGATTAGTTAAATTATTTAGTTCGAAATGTTTACCTTTACATTCGGAGAGAGTCAGAAGATCTATAGAAAATGATTGCTGATGCACCTTTCTAAAGCCAAACGATCAAAATGAACGCTGGACCTATTGCCAGCTGTCCTTACATGTAGCCAACAAGCTTAATCAACTAGAAGGTTTGGCACGATGTTATTAAACGTAAGTGTCAAGCTGACACGCGATGATCACAATGACCTATTCATGTCCTCATCTTGCCTGTTCGCAGTTACACTCAATCTTGATACACAGATTATTTAGCAGCTACTTTTCCAATTTTATTAGCTTACTTGACAACTAAAGCAATTCTGGCAAATTAAATCTGTCAATAAAGAAGATGAAAGGAACGTAATCAAATATCCTTAGAAGCCATGTCTCTATTTTTCACAAGTGTTTTAGATGTTTTGGACAAAACATATTTAACGTTGTTTTTATGATGATATCATTGTTTACATGAAATATAGACTTATAGGCTAACACCATTTTGTACAAGAAAAATACCACTAAGAATGAAACTAGTTCATTTGACCGAATTTGAGATATCTGTTGTTCAACGAGCTTCAAATTAGGTTGTAAGTAGACAAAATATCAACGTTATACAACACGTTTTTCTTATTCACTTATGTGTACTAATGATGAAGTGTCCAATAAACACAATAAAGTGATAAAGTAGTTTACAGTGAGAACCAGTAGTTATTTCCAGTAAAATTATAGAATGCGATAGAGAATAGAGAAAAAATTGATTCCATTTGAAATAAAAAATAAAGGTCATACTAATTTCGATTGCTATTACTGCTATAATTAACTGTTATTTTGGAAAATATGTGTTCTTCTATCAACAAAACATTAGCGATGAACACCTTTTTTCACAGTTTTTCTTTTCTGTAAATGTTAACAAGACATTGACATTGAATTTTGAAAGTGTTGTTGGTTGAGTAGATTTGATTTGTATTAAGCTGATATTCTGGTTGGTTTAACAAGTATAAATTGTGGAGCCTGAAGTTGATTAAAAAATGCCTTTACAACGTTCCTGTATAAATGATCCTGTCAATTAAAAAGAAACAAATATCGAAGTTAACTTCATTATTCTTCACATAATTTTAAAGTGTTGTTAATGAGTCAATATAGTCAAGACGTTGTTTTTTTTATTGACAGTAACACGCACTATAAATGTAGCATGTTCTGGCAAAACCATGTTTATTCTACAGACAGTTTAAACCTTTTATTTTTGATATTTGCTTATGCTTGTAATTGTACGATTAAGGCGAGGACATGAAAAACATTGATTTTACTTGATATTAATAAACATGATTTTTTTTGCAATTAAGAGCATTTAATTTACATATAGTTCATGGTGATCCGTCCCTGGCTCTTTAATGTCAAGCTTAAGCTTGTAATAATGCAATTAAAAAAGTTTTCTCAGTATCTGAGATCTGGTCTGATTGTCTGGTGTACGGAAAATAACTTTCTATTGAAGTTGACACTGACATTTTCAACTGTTAACCAACAGTTTATACAAACACAAAAATAGAGTTTAAGTGTGTTGTTAGGAACGGGAATGCCAAAAATGTAAGAAAGTGATAAACGAAAGTTGTTTACAGCATTTGAATGTACATGTTTCTTAATTATATATATATATGCTACTTAACCCTGCGCTGATCCTTGCCATGGTGTACATGAACATGTAAGTCAGTACATCATGTTGGTAAAATTATTTCAAAATTGTAAAATATCAAGTTCATGTTTTCACCCGGAACTACTAGAAATGACAAACCACTTAGTTTTCTGTCAGCGCCTCCTTTTTCAAAGCTGTTCCGACGATATATTAATGTTGAGATAAAAAGATATTGTTGCAGCTACTCTGCATTAGAAATCAGTTATATACAACGGATTGAACTCTGCTGGTCTGTAACCTGTAAGACATTGGCTGTTACTGAAAAAGGATTTTATTCACAAAAAAGACATTTTTGAAAACACACCTCAGAAATCTTAAACTTTCTCTTTGAACATTTTCTCTTTAATGTTTTCGCCCTTATATAAGATGAAAGTGAAGAAGCAAGATATTTTGTCTGATCAAGACATGTCAGGGTTTTCAAATATCATTTACAAATTTCATTCTGGGCGAAGTGATTGTCTTTGTCCAAGAGGCTTTAAATTCTTATAAAAAAACATTGTCTGTGAGAATTATCATTTTTCAAAGACTGATTAAAAGTCCAGTCAACCGTTAGCATAGCGTTTTGCATTAGCATAAGTGTAAGTCATGTGTAATACAGCTGAAAATTATCAAGAAATATTTAGATTTACAAAGTGTGACAAAAAACATGCAGAACACGTTTATTTCTATTTATCTCTAGAATTTGTAATTGATATTCCGATTCCATTCCTTTTTATGTATCTGTCTGAAATTCTTGTAAAGAGTTTATAATCACACTTTAACTGCAAGAACTGGACCTACATTTTACAAGGTATCTTAGTTCTCAAATAAGTTCTGTTAATTGAGGTAACAATCAAACACGTACGTTATGTCAATGAAGTACACATTGAGGTCCACATTGAGAGCTGACATAAAGCAATATCACTAAAAGGTTTACCTTATTAGAATGTCACACGAATATTGTTCTGACATTAATAACATTCGATAATTATTTTGTTAACCTTTATGATGCCATCATCAATACTCCTATGTAAATGTGTCTATGTAAATGACCTTTTGAAAAATGCTATTTGGTAGATGGTGAAACGTAAAGGTAAATTAAGTTCTTGTTCCTGCTCTTTAACAATTGGTAGAAAATACTAAAGAACATGGACAATGTATCCGCATTCAATATAAGTAAAAATTTTGATAAAAAATGTGCATAATAAACCAAAGCTGATGTTTAGACGATAGTATTGCTAACTCCTGAATGAAAAACTAATATTCAGCTTGCAACAAAGCCCCTAAGAATGATTAGTAATAAACTGTCAAACAACTCCCCACGCGACCTTCAACAAGGTCATAACAAGAATATCTATTTGATCTTCTTTAAACAGGCTTGACATTAATCTGTCCAAAGAAGACATCGGTATACCAAAGATAACTCGTGGGATTTGTTTCAGTTAGTAACTGTCAGTATTCTTTAAATTGTCAATCATGATTTACTGCCACTTCCGATCAAGGCATATGCCATTAAAGAGTGCGATTATAGAATATCTGATCAAGATCTATCTATAAAGATAATTAACAAAGGATAATTGAGTTTAGTTAAGGACATAACAATCAGACTTTTTTATAATATCGAACATTTTTTTCAGGATGGGCGATAATCATAGATTCAATCTATTATCGCAGTCAGCACTATTTTTATAAGACCTGATTGTAAGATATTTTATCTTTGTTATGTATAGGATCATTCAATCTGCAATATTACACATTATGTTTTCCTTCTGGTAGAGTACCCCTTCTGTTTGGAACCAAAATCCTAAGAGTCAGGCATTAACCACCAGCACAAACCATGCAAACAGTGTTTGATTAGAAAACGTTACTTTTTTAATATTAAAAAATAAGTTGAACACTTGATAATTTTAAAGTTTCTTTCAGTATTCCTTAAACGAGGTCAGTTCTTAGATTGGAGAAAGTGGTTTTACTCAAGCATGTGCTACATGTATGTGAAGGACAAAGTGTTCTTCAATCTGTGAAACCCATATAACCTATACAATTGCCCTGTTTATGGTTATTCCTGTCATTTGGAATTTGCAATCAATCAAAGCTTATTCGCCTATGTATTACAATTAGGAATCGAAAAGCTCTAGATCTGATTTCACTTGTCCTTGATCTCCCTGTTCTTACATACATAACGCAGTACAGAACTATAGCCATAACATCACTCTAGGATAGGTTGACGATGTTCTAATGCAACCGGATATTAGTTTTTATACTGTCAAATTACAATTGTTTTTGGTTGTTTTGTCCAATATCTTCACAATCGTATCATATTTATATCGCGAAAAAAGAATGTTCCAAGAAATTCAAGAACAACGGCAATTCTTCTACTAATTACAGTTTTGTGAAGCTATTTTTTGATAGTTTGAAGATGTTTGTTCAACAATGATCAATTACGAGCAGTTGTTTGCCTTTTTGTCACTTGGCTTTGCACCATAGTGTTATTATTTCAGTAAAAAGGGCTAATTTTCTTTTTCGATTTATTTCTGTATAGCAATGAAAGGCTAAAGAATGACAACCAGGAGGAAGAACACAAATCATGCAGGTTTCAAAAATGAAAAAACATCATCGGTTTACTTTTGACTTAAACTTTGATTTAACTCTATGAGCGCTCAGGTAATTAGATTTTGTTTAGACTTTATCAATAAAATGTGGTAAACATTCATTTTATTATTATTAGTAAGATAGATATCAAAATCTGAACAAAACCGGTCCTGACCATTGTATTTCTGATTATTTAACAGACTTTTAACATGTTCTAGTAAATATTATCTAAAGGAGATTCAAATAAATGTGACAACCATTAGTAATTATTATTTTTACAGTAAATTCGTTATCAAAATATACTACAGAGATGCATATATTGATAAAAGGGAGCGGCTTTTATCATATCAGACAGACTAGCTAGCTTTAACTTCATGGGAGCAAATAGGCTTTTCCCTTCGGGATTGTCCAAACCTCCACAAATGATATGATGTTCTAGTTCGGTCAAGGTGCTTAAAGTAAGATAAAAATTCAACATGATCTTCATTTACAAGGTTTTAGAATTGCTCATAACAGACTCCTAAACATGTTTGTATCAGATGTAATATCTTGTAATGTTAATGCTTTCCATATCTTCCATACCAGCTTCATACGAAAAGCAAAGTATTGATTGTTAGGTCAATGTTAACCATTTGAACTCATTCCATAGGGAAGAAATTCATAAATTCAATAAATAATCGCGATTAACACATTGATAACATACAAAAACCCAAGGGTATTGGACTTGTGTTCTCAAGAAGGGTAACGGTGGACATGAGTAGAAGAAGAACGGATTCAGGCCAGTATTATGAATTACACATATTTTTTTATATACAAATATATGGCAGCGAAAGGGGTTATCCATCGTTTGATCTCGGTTATGAAACTCTGACGCATTTCCTCTAAGAGTTAATAACAATATAAACTTGGAATTCATTCTAAATACATTTACATTGTTAATTACATAACACAATATAATCATGACAAGAGGTAACACCGCTTCTAATTCATCACCAATTTATAACCAAGGTCATAATATCCTAAACTGAACACTATCAGACCAGGCACTGTGATCTATTACTTATTTTCACTAAAGATACTTTCCATAAGTAAACACAGATATATGAGTTTTAAAATGATAACAAAGATTCGTCAGTCTTGCCTTAACGTTTATGAATTGTTTCAGTAAACATAAACATCACAAACATCTTGTGAGAGCCACGATGAAAGTCACTAGATAAAATATATCAAGGATTGATATGGATATCAACATTGATGCATTTATAATAGTCTTAGCTTTCATTTGGTAAATATGACAAAAAGACATTATCAAAAGTGCCTTACGATATTCACCAAATGAAATTAGTACTAGCATGTTTTCCTTTTTATATTTGTATATAATCATAACCTTCGATGAAAATGTTCAATACTTTCCCTATCTCTACAACCCAATACTTCTGCCTCGAAAACTAGAATTGGTACAATCTTTATATTTTAAAACATGACAACCTTCACCCTTTTTGCTACATGAATTAATAGGCCCAAGTGCCTTAGAGCCAGGTTTGAAGCTCTTATAAGCCCTGAGTATCTAAATAAATAAAACAATGTTCATCGCATGGGTATTTTTCATAATTAGTTACAGTCCAGCCATTCAAAACACAATTATTTTACAATATCAATATTGCTGCTCCAGTTATGGGAATAGAACTGCAAGTCATCAAAACGATGCAGTTACGCAAGAACAGCATCAGTATAATACAATCAATGCTAAATCATCTGCAAGTAATAGGGTAACACTATTAATCATAATTTCGTTGATCAATATAATATCAAACTTACTTTCTAGAAATAAACCATCAATTATTCATTAATAGAATACCTGGCTAAGGACGCAGCCTTGCCAAACACCAAAGGTTCTATCAAAATACTATCACATCATACTCGTATTTAACAGTTTCTTTGTCTTTACTATTCATAATCTGAATCAGATTAATGGGGCTATTATGAATCCTTTTATGCAGAAGAACACACAGTTATTCAAACCTATGAACTATATAGAGGGCCTTCGGAAAAGCAATGAATGCAGTGCACACTTTCCATTTTAACGCAATAAATCCTATTGAATGATGGCCCGAGGAACAACAATACTGTCTGCTGTGGAATAATCTTTCCTAAAGCCACATTGATGCTCTCTAATTATTTCATGAAGGTCCAGGAAGTATATCAGTCTTTTGTTCAACACAGACACACTCAGAAAAGATTTCCGCTTGTGAGATTTCAAAATAAGATCTACATGTACCATCTTTGGATTTGCCGTTTAGATTATATGAAAAAAGTACAATTTCAATAAAATCACACAGTCATCAACTTACAAAAAACAACTTGATATTGAATTTTTGACCAAAAAAGTATTTTCTGATCAATAAATAGTTTATCGAAAAAGTGTAACAAATAATAAAAGTGAAAATAAAGTGAACGAAAAAAAAGGTGTACCAGAAGATAGTCACAGGTATATCAATCAAATTATCCTACTTTTTTTATTCGTCATTGCTGGCGATCTTCTTATTCTACATCAAAGGTAAAGGAGAACAGAAGACTATATCCTTATCAACACATTCGTTATAAGTTGCATTCAATAGTTAGAATAAATATAGACATGTCTGTCAAACCTCAACATTGTCAACAAAAAGGTATTCGAATTGATTGTGGGTAAAAACAGGATGTACATTACACCATATTTTACAAATAAACCACAAAGTACATGTATACGTATAACTGGAACAAATGGTGTATGTTGAAAACATGTTTAATGGTATTTCACGACTCATGCATAAAGCCAGTACAATGTCAAAAATGAAAATGTCTGAACATCGAACACAAAATATAATTAGGCTATCATCCCAGGGGCATGTAGTGAGATTTAGATTCATCAAGTATCACAATGAAATTAGGACGCTGAGCTCACTTGCATGGGTTCAATCGGTCATGCTCATACATGGGATAATCTTATAACATGAAGTATCAGGGGAGTATCATTTACTTTACAGAACGTCATGTTTATATTAAATTGGATTTATTATAGTACAAAACTTCAAAGTTGTAAACCAGACAAATATCATACTTCTGACCTTCAGTTGATATTTGTTTATCTAGACTAAATTTCATTATTTGATTATTTCGAATCACAATGTATTTATATTTGATATTCATAAAATAGTTATTTCATGCCTTAAATTGTGATTCATATTTTCTATGTTAATATATATGAAAGAGTTGATTACTATAAGCATAAGACCAATGAATTGTAATTATCTTACTGGAAGAAAATAGTATTTATATATGGTCATAGATTTGGAAAAGATTACTATAAGCATAAAAAGCAATAAACATGTTAATATCTAACAGAAAGAAATAGCATCAAACATAAATTTCATTTATGTTCATAGATTTTGCAAAGTGTTGGTCATCCAACCAATGACAGTTTATATAACACTTAACATTTGTTATTTGGAAACCGATAAAGGCTATGTAAATGAACCTACTCTGATCTGATATCGAGCTAATTAACCATGTTAAATTACGAACCCACGAACCCACGTAAGAGAATACGCTACATGTTCGACTTTAAATTAAATAATTCCGTTATATGCTGCTGATTTCCAAACACAGTATGTTTATCTCCTAATTATACACTTATCATATGCATTTATACAACATTGCGTTTATCATTTCATTTCAATTCAATTGGTGTATTGTAGCATCAGAGACAAGAGAAGCTTACCAACATTGATTGTGCCAAATAAGAAATTCTTAGTTTTGAGTAGCATATAATAAACCCTTCTAAGTATTTAGATCACAATAACTATTTTTCTTTATAAAGGGAGAAAAAACCCTCACCTGGTTCTCATTAAACTCTTTTCACGATAAAAGTTGCAAATGCAATATGATTTACTTATTATGCAATTTTAATATGTTTTTATAATGTTGGAAATTAGATCATAATTTCACATTTTGATTATGTTGATAATTGGTAAGATGCTGCTGATATAATAATTCCATCTTTATAAAGTTCTGTTTTAAAAATCCTGTTTGTCTTTTCATAAAGTTCCTAGTTATCATGAATTCATATCACTTCAAGGAAATCTTAAACCATATTAAGAAATTCTATAAATATCTTATAATTCCATGAAAATGTTTTATGAAATCCTTCAAGTATACCTGAAGGTAAACAATATTCATAATTCATTCACATCGGTTGACACAGTTCCATTGACATGAAACGTTAATACAAACAGTTTTCTGTTTAATCATTGATCCAAATCCCACCTATAGCAAACATGCTTTTAAGATTCCTAACAACGTTATATATACCTTGTTAATATAAATTAAGATTATATATTTATATATTTAAAAAATTATATCACCTATTTATTTTGTTTGATACTTTTTGGAGGTATCGGTGCACTTGATAACATGCGTTGTGTTTTTCATGTTGACTCTACGTTCAGGTAATATGGAATTGACAACTCTATTACGATGATAATCCTATTAAGCTTCCTATCAACATGTGTGTCTATCAAGACGGTGAACCCACAATGAGAAGTCAAGGGATTCAGTTGGATGATTAGTGTTATCAATCACATTATGACACCATCACAACAACCAGCCTTAAAGTTATGATTAATGTTTAGTAAAAACACAACAATTTATCATAGAAATGACATTAGCATTTTCGGAAATAAACCCTGAGATGTTGTGTCACAATGGTCATGTTAATTTTCCGAAACGAATGGATCGAAAACTAATCACTTCAGATAAAATTCCAAAATGATATATCTGCACAAATTTTATACATTTTAATCCATAATAGGACAAGTATTAGACTGTTTTCGATTACTTTGTAGCATAAATATGGCTTATTGACACACTTACTGTCATTTTCCGATTTTCCGACCAAAATCAAGACTTTATGCCTGCATTAAATTGATGAGAGTCTTGTTTAGTACTACATGTACATCATTGACAACTTTGTCATATGTGCCTCTTAACAAACTCTCCAAAATTTAAAAGTTGTTTTTTATGATGTTTGACACTAATACTAGTTTAAATGTTTATGAAGAGGTTAATTGCTTATGATAAACAAATATAAAACAACTCTCATAAAATGAATTATTGATAACAATCATTAAACTTTTCACTTTTAAATAATAGTAATAACACGACATGCTTAAAACGCCTGCAGCAAATTGTCATAAGTTCCTTTTGTAGAGTCATAAAGCAATCATTTTGATAATTTAACAGAAAAATCCTGGTAATTTAACACTCCACACACTTTTGTTTGTCAACATTACAGTTTTTTGCAGTTTAAAAGATAAGAATGAAAATCACATTTGATTTTTATACTTTTCCTAAAGGTTATGAAGGTTTTTATTTCTAGTACAAATCATGAATTCACGAAAAGAGCTAATAAGTACAAAGCTTTATGTTCACTAACAAAGGCACTACAAAACTGTATAAGTGGCATTCAAGAAGTTGGTAGAATAAGGTGGGCAAATGAAATTCAATGGACGATCAACTTCTTTACTTTACAGTCGCGATGTTTTGATATAGATACATATGCTATAAATATAAGTATTTATATTGATACGTCGCTATCACAGAAAGTCATAGAAACGCGATGATAACAAAATATTACAATATATTACTAATACCTGATATACATCTATATAATACTTGAATACATTTAGTTATAACAATGTACAAATGAAGTCTGTTAGTGAGACGTACCATATGTGAAAGCCAAACAATGCATTAATTAGTATTTAATTTGTATTTCACCTTTATTAGGTAGAGTGTTTGAGATAATTGAAGATAGTAGGTGCAATAATCAACATACCCCGATGAGGGCGAATTTCCTCGAGTTACAAGGTTTTCCTTTTCAAACAAGTTATCAAAAACAGGTGAGATATTCTGCTTTGTTTTCATAATATCAACTGAAGAAGAATATTAAAAGTGTCTCATTAGGTCACAATTTAAAATATCAAATTCAGGCTTCCACTGCCAACCGATATGTCCACCATTTTTCAACATTATTGATAGTTTTACCGAAACTAGCATCAAATAAAAGTCAGTATTACTCAGGAAAATGGGTTAACATAGTAGAACAAAACATTCAGTCTGCAGACATGTTGATATAAATACCAATTGCATTAGATTTGATTTGAATTCATATTAACTGTTCTAAGAAATGCAGGACTGCACACTTTATGTTTCAGTGAAAGCTTATGAATTTGTGAAGATTCTGAATATCAAAAGAAGATAATCGAAAACGGTTCATGTTATCATGTGTCAAAATTCTTTGCTGTATTTAATTATGTTACTGTCGGTATATTTTAAGTTGTCAATCAGATTATTTTAAGTTGTCAATCAGGATTTGAAGACATTGATGCAAAAGATTTCTTTGTTGGGATTATTTTGATCAAAGTATTGAAGGCTGTGGGAAACCCATTTTAGAACTTTCATATAAACTGAAGTACAAAAGAAAGTACACACCCAGAGATTTTCATATTATTCATATTCATTTACAAAGTAGCATTTTTTCATGCTCTATCTTAATGTTACGAACGGAAACAATGAAATTATATCGTCAAAACGCATCCGAGGCATGTCAGTTCAGGTAAAAGTGATTTTTTTTGAAAATCACGATTTTTTCAATTTCTACATGACTTGGGCGCGCTAATAGTATTAAAACCACTGAATTCTACCATTCACTACTAGTGTTCCGAAAAAAGCACGAGAAAATGCCACGTTTAACAGCAGCAGAGCGAGAAAGAGTCGTTGGAATGTCTGAAGTTGGAGTTTCAAACAGCCAAATTGCCAGGAGGTTTGGCTACACCAGACAAACGTTCATTCGACTGCTTCAACGTCATAACCAGACTGGCCAGACATCGGACCGTCCTAGAAGTGGAAGACCGAGGGTGACGACCCCCGCTGAAGACCGTTATCTGCGCACACTGCATCTGCGCATCATATTCGTCACAATGGCGTCAACGGCATCGACGGCGTTAGGACACCACATCAGCAGAAACACTGTCATGAGACGTCTTCGAGCTGCCGGTATTCGGGCTTGCCGACCTTTCCTCGGAATGACACTGACTCGCGAACATCGCCTGGACCGTCTTCACTGGGCAAGGAGAGTGAGACGCTGGCAACGTCGTGATTGGGCAAGAGTGATCTTCAGCGACCAAAGTCGATTCAACCTCTTCACAGCAGTCGGCAGAGTGAAGATTTACAGGCATAGATGCGAGAGACAGGCTGCAGCGTGTTGTCCAAGAAGTGGTACCCTATGGCGGTGGCAGCTTCATGGTCTGGGGCGGGATCTGCGGCGACCAGAAGACCGATTTGGTGACAATTCGTCAGACCCTTACAGACCAGAGATACAGGGATCAAGTGTTGCAGCCTGTGGTTGTCCCCTTCATACAGAGGCAGCACCAAGGGATGATTTACCAACACGATAACGTCAGACCACAAACTGCCAGGATCACCATGGACTTCCTCAACCAACAAAACATCCAGGTTTTGCCTTGGCCATCACGCTCCCCTAATTTATCCCCCATCGAGCATCTTTGGGACCATTTGGGAAGACGACTTAGACGTCGCCCAGAGCAACCAGTCAACCTACAACAGCTGGAACAGGCACTATATGAACAGTGGCAACGTATCCCTAATAACGTCATCCGACGTCTCACTTTCTCAATGAGGAGACGTGTCTTTGCTTGCATTAACAGTAATGGGGTCACACCCGATACTAACTCCTCATTTATGGACATCAGACCACGGAATGTTGCAGAAACAATGAGTGTAAATTTAAAATTATACCCCTAGTGGACACTATGAGAAGTACAGAAGTGATGTGTGAAGTGAGAAGTAAATACCTGTCCTTGCCAGGTTTGAAAATGGTTCACTATTAATATTATACCGTTGAAATGCTGGAAATTTTGTCTTGTTGTCTTTTATTAACAAATTACTTGGGTGTGTACTTTCTTTTGTACTTCAGTTTAGATACGAAGAAAAATTGCCTACCTGTTTCCTTCTTCTGTTACTTAAGTTTGCTCCCATTCTCTTCCAACAGAGAAAGCTCAGGTTATAACATTCTGATCTAACCGTATTCAGCTTCCTTATTGTTCTTCCAGCAGATTACTTTTAGAGGGAAATAATCTGAAATATTTCAGCGAAAAGAACACTTCTCACACCACTAGCTTTCTTGTTATTACAGAGGCCTTTGTCATTTTTCAGTCATCAAATTATCTCAATGAGTTACGTCAAGTAGAGCAAATTCAGATAAATCCCAGTAGTAATAAAAACATACAGGATTTACTGAGACCTTTACTTGACAAATGTTGTGCTGTAATAGTGCAAAAACAACCAGGATCTAAAATCAAGAGACTTGTGAACTGTTCGGGCACGCTGATAACAAGATGTGTAGGATATTGGAAGAGGTTACAATCACACACGAGCGTAAAGTCAATACCAGACACTTGACACATGTTTACGGAAGACATCAGGATGTTCCATATCAAGGGCCCAATAAAATGAAAATGTGAATTGTTTAACACAGACTATGTTTAAATGAATAGAAATGGCATCATTGGTATTTTTTGTTGAATATATATCGATACTCCGAGTTTCTTTCTTTCTTATTTGTATTTTTGAAATGATTCATTATGTAATCTAAACTAAATACATGTAATCACTTCAAGGCCATCTTATGCAGGAACTACTCAAAGAACGTCAGTTTGTCAATCCTCATCGTAATCTTCTATTATTGAAAGTAGGTAAAATCAGAATAGGACTATGAATTGACCTATGAAAGTGGATAAACAAAAATTTCTGCCTAACAAGAACTTCCAATATCTGTGTACTGTACGTGGCGCCAGAAAACAAAATGGCATTTTCTTAACATTACTAAGTGACAACACTGAAGCCGTGTATGATGTTGGGGAATTTCTCCAAAAAGGTAATGAATCAACGTTCAAATAGAATATTCATGTTAACAAATGCTTGCTTACAGTTTGAGAGGACACTCTCAAAACGGAGATGACTTGTGTTGTCTACAGCCCCTGTCACATAAACACAACAATACACAAGATACTCATGGGGTTTGGTTTTGCTTAGACCGTTTCTGGTCCGTTGACATTCACTTTTACCATTTCCATACATTTGATAGTGATGACCATGCTCACAATTGTGCTGTGCAAAAATGTTCAATATAGGTAATCATGATCCGTATCTCTGCAAACGCTCTATACTGTACGGCAGACGTACACAAAACGTTTCTCAATTGAATGTAAGAAAACCCCTTTGAATCTAACTAATGATAAGCGTGCTCATAGCGTACATGGCTGGCTACACTTGAGGTTTGTTATAAATATCAAAGGTAAAGAGTGGGCAGAGTGGATCACAAGACACATTTGATAGTTTTTATTGTATCAAAAACACTATAAATATTGAGGATCCAAAGTATCCAATTTTAATAATGAACGCACCACAATACTTAACTAAAGTATTCTTTTCCACTGTTAATGTTTCACCTTCAGACTCCAAGGATAGAGATAGAAAACACATGTTTTCAATACCATTGTATGTCAGTAAGGAAAATACGCATCAAAAGCAGAAAACACATCCTTATCCAATTTTTATCACAGATATGGTCAGTTTCTTTGTTAGGTTTTCCTTTTCAGTGTGTTCCAGTACATCACATTTATTTGATAATAAATGAGAATTGATAATAAAATTGTTTGAAGTTCACGTTTATTCAAAACGATAAATTTTGTGAAGAATAAAAGCATTGATAATGGACATATTGATTAGTAAATTATTACTCACAATTATACTTAAAATACAAACTCCTTTTACATAACTAGTCGTCGTTAGGATCCTACAGTTTCCCTTACAAAAACTCATTGCCTGCATATGAAAATTTCTCGTACTTAGGAAAAGGATATCTTGAAAATTTACTGAATGCATAACTTAGATACCATTCACATTAAACAATAAGCTTACTTGTACATGTACATATACAAGAGCAGTGATAAACCAACACTACACGTTACGTTGTGAACGAATAAAACATTTGAATTTAGTTACAATATATATGTACCAAAAGTAAGTGTTTACAACCACAACATTTGTTTAGGATTTAAAGATGTTCAGATTGTTTATGTGTTTTCAAAAAAGGAAATTTATGCAGTGTAGTTAGCAGTAACACCCATGTCAGATTAACGAAATGTAAATGAGTCGATATGAAAGGATGGATCTTTCATGTTATGCAGATTTTATGTTTTAGTATGTAGCAATTATATTCTTTTCGACTTGAAATGTCACGGTTTCTGATAGAAGATTTTCATGAAGTTATGACACATGTTAAGGTATTGGTAGAAGTAATAATTAGCTATTTCAAAACAAGATAGTGTCACAATGATTGTGAGTGTAGGGTTAGTACCAAGACGTATTCGGTGATATAAATTTGATAATTGTATCCAAATGCCTGCCCCATTGTTAAAACGGGTTTGAGGTCTTTTCACTGTGGACATTGGCCAACTACTGGCTTTTTTAAGACTCGGTAGTTCATTGTAACTCTTACTATCTTTGCGTGTAGTTACAGTCAATGGATCCTTACCTCGCTCATCCTTTTAACTGCTGTAATCGTAAAACATCAGCGGTGCTTAAAGAAATATAACATCTTTCAATAATTCATGCATTTTTACTTTTTTACAATTTCGCAGGTGTAAATCTTTCTTAATAGAAGCATGCATACTATCCAAAATTACACAACAGATAAAATTATTCCGTTTCTCCATCAGCCTCTGGTTTTAGAGGAAATTCATCTTAAAGCTATTCATCAATTTTATTGGCACATGAGGCCCTGAAAAGAAGTAATTGTTGAAATTACGAGGTTATGGGCTGATATCACACCATTTGAACGGTTGTTGGTAATCAGATAATGTTATTGCCTCTGACGCATAAAGATAGAGGAGATAAATTGATGACATTGTTTAACGCTGGCTTGACTGAACATTAAATGTCCATTTAGTGACCGTTTTTAATACAGAAATGTAACTGTGTTTGCTTTTGAAAGGAACATTGAATAACCAACATGCAATCAATATGATGTTACGATCGTCACATATTCGACAAATTTGGCTATATTAAAAAGCTAAGTATCAAAACAGATACAATTCTCTTATTTTCACATTTATTGTCAGTTGTAACAGGTATTAGTTTTGACTTAATTGACTGTCAAAAAGACTTCTTCATCTGATGCTAATGACATTGACACCACTCCAGAGTTAGTTCTGATGACATCATGTTCGGCTGTTTGACATACATTGTACATTAGGCAAGCATGGAATTGGTCATTGGATATTCAAGCAAAATTTTATACAGAAACGTAAACTGTTAAGTCAAGAAGCATCATAACTCATCCATAGCACTTCATTTGTCCTCCTCATACTACCAACTTCTACTATGCCACTCATACAGTTCTGTAGTGCCGTTGTTAATGCACATACAGCTTGGAACTAAAACACTCTCTTCGTGAATTAATTTATTGTACTGTTGATAATAACTTATACCTTCATAACCATTATGAAAAGGATAAAATTGAAATTTGATTATGATTATTTAATGCACTCTCAAGCTGAAAAATATGAATTTTGAACAACAAAAGCGTGTTGAAGGTTTAATTGCCAGGATTATTCTGTAAATTGATCAAAGAAATCTTTTTTTTAAAGCAGCAAGATGAACTTATGAAAATTAGCTGCGGGCGTTTTCAGCATGTTGTGTAATGATTGCATTAATTTTAAAATCAAATGTGTAATTACCCTGAGCAATAATTCTTTTGAAAATGTTTGTTAAATATTTGTGTCTGATGAGAAATTCTGTAATGTTCTTCATTAACAATAAAGACTAGTATTATAATAAAACAACTTTTAAGAATAGTGAGAGAGTCGAGAAGAGAAAGTTGTCAGTTGTGTAGTATTAACATGAAACTTGTCAGTTTAGTGCAGGTATGAAGTCGTGAGTTTGATTGAAATCGAGAATGACATCGTGTCAGCAAAGACAAAGGTCATTTTCTACAGTTTTATGTACCAACAATCAAGGTCCAACTTTTAATATATATACAAACTGTATCATTTCTTGCATATACATCATTATGGGGAAATATCGAACATCAACTCAACAGTTTTCAAGCCATTCTTTTTAGAATATGACTACACAAATCTTAAGGTTAATTACCGACAATGCTATTGTCATTTCTATGATGAACTGTTGTGTTTTTACTAAACATTAATCATAACTTTAAGGCTGGTTGTTGTGATGGTGTCATAATGTGATTGATAACACTAATCATCCAACTGAATCCCTTGACTTCTCATTGTGGGTTCACCATCTTGATAGACACACGTGTTGATAGGAAGCTTTATAGGAATATCATCGTAATTGAGTTGTCAATTCCATATTACCTGAACCTAGACTTAAGATGACAAACACATTGCAAGTTATCAAGTGCAACCATACCTCCGAAAAGTATCAAACAAAACATATACATAATAATTTTCTATATTTGGAAATCTAATATAGAGATAACTTATATTACATGAATATTATTTATGTATTTGAGATGTATGAGGATTTTACGAATATTAAAAGCAACTCTGCTACAGGTGGAATTGGATCAGTGATTAAACAAAACAATTATTTGTATTAACATTTCATGGAACTGAATCAATCAACGTGAATGAATTATGAATAACATTTACCTTCAGGTATTCTTGGGATTTCATAAACTAGTTTCATGGAATTAGAGAATATTAATGAAATTCCTTAATATGGTTTTAATGTTTCCTCGAAGTGATATGAATTCATGATAACACTATGACCTTATGAAAAGTCAAATAGGTTTTTTGAAACAGAACTTTTTTAATATGGGATTAATATATCTGCAGCATTTTTCTAACTACAAACAAAATCAAAATTTCCAACATTATCAACACTTATTAGAATACATAATTAGGAAATTATATTGCATTTGCAACTTTTTCCAAGAATGTCTTTATGAGAACCAGGTGGGTTGTTTCTTGTATATTTATATCAAAATTTACTTGAATACTTAGGTGGTCTATCATATCAAAATCCAAAATTTCTTACTGGGTACAATTAATGCTTATAACTTTTCTTGTCTCTTATGCAACAGTACACCGATTTATGAAAGTTTACACGCAATTTTATAATTAATGCAAATGATAAGTGTATAATGCGTTTTGATTGTCACAGTGTGAAAACATGCTATAAAGCTTCTTTGGTCATATGAATCTGAGGGATCTAAATTTTCTATACAATAGTGCGACTATACGACTTTTTTGTAAACACTATTTGAAAAACTCTTTATTATAGATGTTCTTTAGTTTTTGGTTCTGGTAGACCCACAATGTCATAAATCGTACAACCTATAGTTATTTGCTACAATGTATGAAAGTAAAGATGCATTGGAATATGGTTATTGATAACAGAGCTATATACAGACATGCAACCAGAGTACTGAATGATCAGAATTATAAGCGTGTGAGAATTGTCCATTGCAATGACACAATTCACGGGTATGAATATAAGTTCAGTTCTTCACATCTAACAGTTTACAAATGAATTATGATTGATGACAACATGCGTTTTATATGTGATGAAAAGTGGTATCAACAACGTTGTAAGTAAATGTTTCAAAATATTAGAAAATAGAACGATCGATATATTACCAATTAGATGCGATGATAAAATAACATAAAATTATCAATGGTTCTTGTTAAAGAGACATGGCCGATCATTACATTACAGGAGAGTCCTAAATACTCTCTTACTTGGATTTGCAATTTCAACAAGCTTAATCAGTCAGATTATCAGATCAGATCATGGTTAAACGTTTATTTACACAGCCGTTATCAATTTCCATCTCAACTCATCTTAAGTATTATGTAAACTGGAAATGACCTTTCCTTCAGTAAAATAATTACAATTCATTGCCCTTTTCTATGTTTTTATAGTAATCAAACTTCTTTATGTATATTAATGTAGAAAATATGAATCACAATTTATAATATGACATGACCATAAAATGCATATCATTTATCAACATATCACGATATAAAATAACCAAATAATTAAATTCAGTCTAGATGAAGCAATATCAATTGACTTAGTAATGGTTTTGTCTATTTTACATATTTAATGTTTTATAATACAAATGAATTGAGACACATATCTGATGTTTTGAAAAGTAAATGATATTCCCCAGATAGTTGCATGTAGTACGAGTACCCAAATCAGAGCGATGACCGATTGAACCCACGTGAGCCCAGCGAGCAAAGAAAGATTGAACCCAAGTGAGCCCAGCGAACAAATTTCTTTTGGATACTTGATGAATCCCAATTTCACTACATGCCCATGGGATGATAGCCTAATTATATTTTGAGGTCGATGGTAGAGATGTTCATGTTTTTACATTTTCCTGGCTTTATTCATGATTCATGAAATACCGTTATCAGATATTATAATCAACTAAATTTGTTTGAAAAGCCTCATGTGATTTCAGTAGCATGCCTATTTGTAGGTTTTAAGCTTAAACAGTGATAAATTAGGTATCGTTAAATCAGCAATCGATTTACGAACCAGGCATCGCATACCTTTATACCTTGATGTCAATTTTGATATTCCACGACATACCTACATTTAAGTAATTGTATAGTTCTTACTAATGAAGGTAACTGTTTAACGATTTTATTCATTTTCAATATCTAATGATCTTCTTTGCTTCTGAACCTTTGATATTTGATAAGATGATCGACAGAATTGATAAATCAAGTAAGTAGGATAATTTGATTAATAAATCCACGGCTATGCTCTTGTAGGTATATTTTTTGCCATTTAGTAGAGACATTTTCAATATATTAGAAAACAATTTAGGGAACAGAAAATACTTTGATGATTCAATATTAACTTGTCTTTGTGATCTAAACAGCAAACCAAAGAAGGATACGTGTAGTATAAATATTGATAAATGAAAACATTTTAGTAACGCTTGGTCACGATCTTCTAACGCTGTTGCATTTGGTGAATTTAGTAGAATACTTTTGAGTAATGTCTATTTTATCAAATTAAAAAAATGCAACCCAACACTATTAAAAGTCGATATCCACATCAATCCTACAAATATCTGTTATCTTTTCAATGTAGAAAGGTCCACCATGGGTATAGTACATTAATGTCATTGATTTGTTTAGGATGTCACATGATGTAGATGTATCAGTTTAACTCCATAAGCTTTTAAGGCACGACTGGCACTCCCAGGTGGGTTTGTTGTCTTTCCATAACTCTCATACATATCTGTTAACTTCTGAAAAGTATCTTTAGTGAAAAATAAGTAACAGATCAAAGCACCTGTTCATATTGTTCAGATCATACCATGCCTTTGGTGTAAGATATAGTAAAAGTGCTGTTGCCTGTTGCCATGATGACATTATGTTATGTAATTAACACTGTAAATATATTTGGGGTGGATTTCAAGTTTATTTTGTTGTTGTAAGTGCTTAGAGGAAATGCGTCATAGTTTCATTCCGAGATCAAACGATGGATAAACCTTTTCTCTTCAATACATTTGTATATAAAAATATGTGTAAATTATAATACTTTGTACCACTTTATACACATGTTGTTATGGCCTTAATCCGTTCTTCTTCTACTGCTGTCCACCGTTACCCTTCTTAAGAACACAAGTCTAATACCCTTTGGTTTCTTATGTTATCAATGTGTTAATCTCGATAATTTATTGAATTTACGAATATCATCCCCTTGGAATGAGTTGAAATGGTTAACATTGATCTAACAATCAATACTTTGATGTTCCTATGAAGCTTGTATGGAAGATATGGAAAGCATAGCATTACAATATATAACATCTGATACAAACGTGTTTAGAAGTCGGTTATGAGCAATTCGAAAACCTTGTCATTGAATAATTTTTATCTTACTTGAAGCAACTTGATCGAACATCATATGAATTGTGGAGATTTGGACAATCCCCAAAGAAAAGCTTATATGCCCTCATAAAATGAAGTTTAAGCTAGCTAGTTGTTATTCTGTCTGCTATTCAAAATATACCTCGCTCGCTCTCCTGTATCAATATATGTATCTCTATCATATATTTTGATAACGAATCAACTGTAAAAATAATAATAATTAATGGTTGTCACATGTATGTGCATCTACCTTAGATAATATTTACTAGAACATGTTCAAAGTCTGTCAAATAATAAGAAGTACATTGGTCAGGACTGGAAAATAGATGTGAGCTGTGTCTCTTCAACTTTAAATTAGAAAATTTTTCTTATCTAATGGAAAGGATAACAAGATTGAAAGGTTTGTGCAATACCGTTTTAAAAGCAGATTAGCTGAAACAAATTTCATTCATTCACGAAACAACATGGAGAGGCAGATGAACTTATAATCATAGAACGAATGTGTACCACATTTTATTGATCAATTCTAAAATAATGTTCAATTATCTGAGCGCTCATAGAGTAATATCAAATGTAAACCAACAGTAAACTATTTGTTTTTCATTTTTGAAACCTGCAGTATTCTGTTTTCTTACTCCTGGTTGTCATTCTCTAGCCTTTCATTGCTATACAGAAAATAATCGGAAAAGAATATTAGCCCTTTTGCAAAGCCAAGTGACAAAAAGACAAACAACTGCTTGAAATGGATCATGGTTGAAAAACTACCTGCAAACTGTCAGAAATAGATTTACAAAAGTGTATAAGAAGAATCGCTGATGTTCCTGTATTTCTTATAACATTGTTTTTTCGCCATACAGATACGATGCGGGTGTGTATATATTGGACATGCCCAAAACAACCGAAAACAATAATAATTTTACAGTATGAAGATCCCGGTGTATTAGAACTGCATCATTGCTATCCTTGAGTGATGTCATGGACTTAAAATGCTATGGTTCTGTACTGCATTATGTATGTAAGTACAGGAAGACCAAGGACAAGTGCAATCAAATCTAGAACTATTCGATTCCTAATTGTCATACATAGGCCACTAGACTTTGATTGATTGCAAATTCCAAATAACAGAAATAACCATTTATAAGCATTTCAGATTATGGAATGAATGAATGAATGAATGAATGTCTTTATTTCCTCCAAGATTATTCGAAGATTACAAAGATAAAACATCAATTATTTACATACATGCACAGAGAATAGTTACATAGAATATTTAAGACATTGCAACACAGATTACACAATCAAAAATAGGTCGTCAAAGCATCCTTCATTTCAAATACATAGTTGGAAAATGCACGTATAATAATTTCCCATGAATTGTCATTTAAGCATGGGATGTCTAGTTTGGCTCCACAAAACAGTGCAAGAGCATCATCATCATGTAACATTTCAATATTTACAAAAGTATCTACGTCAAGTTGGTCAAGTAATGCCATATAGAAAGTGTTTCGTTTATACATAAAGAATTCACAATGTAAAATGATATGGGAATCATGGTCAAAACAGTGCTTTGAACAAAATGTCATACATAGGCCACTAGACTTTGATTGATTGCAAATTCCAAATAACAGAAATAACCATTTATAAGCATTTCAGATTATGGTAAAGGAATGGTACATGCTTGAGAAAAAGCACATCCAACCCTTTATGAACTGGCCTTGCTTAAGAAATACTGAAAGAGTCATGTCATGACACAACAGAAACATCTAATTACGCTTAGATATTTGTTCTCTATGTGTCTTGAGCATATTTGGGTATAATGCAAAATAATTTGCAGTATTTATCATTTTTGAGTGTAAGAAGTATAAAAATTAATTTTTGTTTTTGACCCCTACTCATTTTGAATGTCTTAAGCTGAATACTTATTATGTCAAATACTGTTTTAGTTGGTTAGTGTGCGTGAGATGGAATGAAATACTAGATCTACTTCGTTTCAAACAGCAAAAGCAATTTTGGTCATTTGATAAAGAGTCATTTCAATTTTTAACGAGTCGCATAACAACAGCAACAGATTCGATATATAATTTCATAAAATAAAGGTTTGTCAAATTGACCCTGATCTGACTCAGTGGTGGTAGTGCAATCATTAGCAGGTGACACCGCTGAACTTTTCTTGAACTGTCAAAAGATGAAAGAGAGAAGAAAAAGCTAAGATATGTCAATCTTTTACTTTACTTTTTAGGAACTTGTTGTTTGTTGACAAATCTCGTTTTCATTGTGAATTTTCTTTCCATTAAGGATTATGTATCTGTTAATGTATCTATTTATTTTAAGTGAAGACTGTGAGTGTTTGATCAAATGTTTTCTGATAAAAAAAACCTTAACAATCAATCATTTACAACTTTGAAATGACTTTTGAAAACGTAAAGCTCATGTTCATTAACATGTGTTTAATGTCAGACATATGGCGTTTCAATTATTAAACAAAGCGTGTAAAATATAATATATGACTTCTTCAAATAATCAGTACTTTAAGACTAACACTGTAAATGGCTCCATTTGAAATGATTTCCAGATTGAATGATACCATATAAAACAAAGAAAAACGCTTTTACAGTCAAGTCTCACCAAAAGCAGTGTTGACTGCGACAACACATTCAAATACATGAATATCTTCAATACTGAAAAACTGTTCGATATCGTAATAATATCTGATTGTTAAAGTCTCAAATTATATTCATTTAGCTCTTGTTGATTATCTATATAGATAGATCTCGATCATTTATTCTATAACTTATTTTATAATGGCATATGCCTTGATCGGAAGTGGCAGTAAATCCTGATTGACAATATAAAGAATACTGACAGTTATTAACGGAAACACATCCCACGAGTATTCTTCTGTATCCCGATGCCTTCTTTGGACAGATTGATGTCAAGCCGGTTTAAGGAAGATCAAATAGATATTCTTGTTATGACATTGTTGAAGGCGGCGTGGGTAGTTATTTGACAGTTTATTACTAATTATTGTTTTTTTTATTCAGGACTTTGTAATACTATCCGCTTTGGTTTATTATCCGCTGTTTTTGGTTAAAACTTGTGTACTTGAATTGAATACCAGATACATTTTTTTCTAAATGTGTAGGGTAAGTTAAGCCACCAATAGGTTTAGAATCTCAAGCAAGCATCAAGGAGCCTAGGGCAATTCTGGTCCGGATATAGTCATGAGGGGTGATTGGCAAAAAGAATAAACATGTATTCAATTAATCATAAACTGTTTGTGAATAATTACACAATTATGTAACTTATGTCTCAAACACTTTAAAGTTATATTTGATCAAATGATTTAATTGAAATAAGATGGGTTTGATCCATATTCTTTATCATTGTCAACTAATTGTTAAAGAAGAAGAGCACGAACCAAATCAAGCTTTACGTTTCACCATACAAGAATTGACATTTTTCAAAAACATATATTAATCATAAAGTTTAAAGACACATTTACATAGGAGTATTGACGATGACATCATAAAGGAAACAAATAATCATCCCATATTTTTAATGTTAAAACAATATTCGTGACACGTTCCAATAACGTAAACCTTTTAGTTATATATATTGGTTTCTGTCAGCTCTCAATATGGAACGCCTTGAACTTTTCTGTAAAGATTTGTGCAGTGTATTTCATTGGCATAACGTGCGTGTTAGATTGTTACCTCTGCAATTGACCAACATATTTGAAAACCAAGTTTTGCAACCAACGTGTCTAACCATCAAACTGTTCACATGTCTTTTGATACTGTGATTTCTTTGCCAATAAGATCTAAGGTTTTATGAATGAACATCAGGTTTATATCGGAACACACTTTGTTGTTTTCAACAATATTTGTAATGTTATAACATTTGAAGAAAATCAAAAGTCAATCCATGATTTTCATCTCAAAATATCTGGATTTGATAAAGAATCTAAACAACTTATTTTATGATATAAGTTTTTAAATTCTTACATATTTATCCTTCAATTGAAAATACATGATACATACATGTTTAAATTTTTTTTCTTAAAATAGCTATATATATATATATATATATATGCGCAAAATTCGAATTCTACGTGAAGAGTACAAACATCAAACATTATCACTCCTAACTGTCATTCAACTGCTTGAGTTAGCTTTACAAAAATACTTGCAATTTGGGGCTGATGCGCGTCGTTGTCCAGTTCTCTAACCAATCTTGACGTCATACCTTTCTATCGTACCTTTCTGTCGTAATATACAACGTGGATAAGTGGATTCTTTAGACTTTTACAAAAGTTCAAAAGTAGTGTCAATCTCGTTCTTTGCCTTCTGTTGATTAGGACATAATGATATTAACACTTACATTCCTTTTGATTCTGACAAAAAATCTGGAAACTGCCACTACTATAAGTATAAAAATACCAGTGGCAAGAACGATATCTGTAAATCTTGTAACATCTTGTAACGTATTGATTAGAAAAAAATTCTTGCTTCTTCATTTTCATCTTCTGTTCTTTTTAATGGGAAAGCATTAGAGAGAACATTGTTCAAAGTGAAGCTTTCAGATTTCCACGATATGTTTTCAAGAAGATGATTATGTGAATAAAATGTTTTTTTTTGAGGGTTAGATTCACTGTCCTGGTTAGATATCAGAAGTGTTAAATCCGTTGTTAATGCATTCATTGTACAGTTTTGTTTTCAAAATGCAGGGTTGCTACATCGATATATGTATATATTTGTATATATTTCCCCCAAAATAGCTTTTGAAAAGAAGATGTGGATCAGAGGCAAAGCTATTAATCATTTCTAGTAGCTCGGGACAAAAATAAATACTGGGTGTGTTTTTAATTTTAATATAATTTAACCATAACAATGTACGGAACTATATGTACAGTGTCAAGTAGCTGCTGTGAAAGTACAACCTCCCATAGTTATGATGTCAATATACATAACATTGAAATAATAACATAGATGTTAGTTTCTAAACTAGAAAAGATTGGAAAGATAGTCAATGTAGAAAATAGGTGAATGGAAGCGACAGCTTGCAGTTTTCTATGTCAACTCACCCTTTATCTCTTCTTTACAGGTAATCAAAGAGTGAATAGTTATGATACATATTTCTCCATTAAAATAATATATATAGAAATGCACAATTATGAGATTTTATTGGACTCAATAGCAGTTCTGTAAGCTCAAAAAGCACCCCACGGTCAGTCTGCTAGGACATCATTTCAGAAGAATAATGAAGATGATTTTCCATTTTCGTTTCTTTTAAATATACAGGATCAGACATTCCTTAATGTACTAGTCCTTAGCTTCATAATTTATACTAGTTAAACCAGCCAGAAGATCACCTCAATACGTAACAAGTCTATTCAACCAACAAGCTTTTCAAAATTCAATGTCAATGTCTTGTCCCGAGGGGAATTCTTTTTTACATTTGGAAGTGAACACAAGTAAGCTACAATGATGACATAAAACACTCACAACACAACAGATAAATGAATTAACAGTCATTTAAGAGACGGATGCTTGTTTGTATAAATGAGTTTTGAACTCTTTTAGTTATAAAACGGGGCAATCGGTAACGGCGTCCTGATGGTAAAAGGTTGTATTCTGGAAATAAAAAGTGACCTGGGTCTGATAAAATCCTATCAGCGAGATTAACAACACGATCATTAAAAAGGGATGGTAAGTCCGAAACAGTATCCCCAGATATCTTACTTGCCGTTAAAACTATTCTTTGAAGACAAGATTTATTTTTCATATTAAGAGAACCATACCAGCATTGAAACGAAAAAGTTAAAATGCTCTAACAAAACAACAGCACCACTTTCTGGTTTACGTTAAAATATCTTAATTTACACATTAAATACAATCTTGCTGGAATAAACTGTATATCAACATTTTTTCCCGAAATAAAGTTTGATATATTTTTCAAATATCAGAAATTGCAATTGTATTTCAAACATCATAAAGAGAACATGCTTGTATAAAAATGATAATGCCCATGTCTTAAGATAAATTCCTTTAAGGTACTTCACGCTTGCTCTTATTTAATATCAAATTAAACTGAATGGTTCTCAGTAGAACGACAATTAAGGTTCCTCAAGAAGCATCCTCTAATTTTACTTACCTTGAAATAACAAGAATATTGTCACTTGTTCTCAATGAATAAATCTGCAAAAGATTTTCGGCTTTATCAATTTAATGTAGCAAACGTCTGGTAAAATGATGAAATTCGCTTTACTTATAACCTAATATGTGCACTCAAGGTCAATCACTTTGTTTCACGACAGATTATTGAACAGTGGATATCTCAAATTGGGTCACATGAACTAGCTACATGTACATTATTGGTGGTATTTTTCTTGTATAAAATGATGTAAGAAAAACACCATTTTTACAAATAAATGTTCCTCATTCTATATTTCCGATAAACAATAATGTTGTCATAAAAAAATCGTTAAAAATTATTTGTCCAAAAAATCTGAAACACTTGTGAATAATAGAGACATGGATTCTAGGGAAATATAATTACGTTTCTTTCATCTCCCTTTTATTAACAGACTTAATTTGCACGAATTGCTTCTGTTGTCAACTAAGCTAATAAAATTGGCAAAGTAGCTGCTAAATATCTGCGTATCAAGATTGAGTGTAACTGCAAACAGGCAAAATGAGGGCATGAATTGGTCATTGTGATCATCGCGTGTCAGCTTGACACTTACGTTTAAAAACATCTTGCCAATCCTTCTACTTGATTAAGCTTTTTGGCTACATGTGATGACAGCTGGCAATAGGTCAAGCCTTCAGTTTGATCCTATGGCTTTAGAAAGGTACAACTTCGATCAATCATTTTCTTTTGATGTTTAGAATCCCTGATTTTTAGATTGTAAAAATAAATTATTCATATGATTATATACCCGGACAGCAAATAATCGGTGTGAATGCGATCTGTACTGTTAAACTTTGAACAAATGTTTGATCCTTGATTAATTTTCTTCATTCAGTTTTGATGTCAGAAACATAGCTTGACTGTTCCTTTATGTGAAGATATTGCTTGGAGATGATATCTGTCAGTGAATAGTTTCAAAAGGACATATTCATAAATGTTTGATTAAACACAACATTAACATTCTGTAATAATCTATGAAAAAAAATAAAATATTCTGAGAATATAAAATAGAAAAGTACAAATGTTATCATTACAAAGAAACTTATGTCTTTAGGTTTCTTGGGATTATCAAAAAGTGGTTCTACAGGAATACATTACGATCGAGAAAATCAAATGTGACTCATTTACATTACCTTGAAAACAGGCAAAAGTATACCTCTGCATACGAGTAATTTCGCGAAAATTAAAAGTTCTTGCCTGCTTTGTCGAACGCATGTTCATCTAACCTAACGCAATAACTGTTGTTGACATTTTCCCACATACAACAAACCATGATATGTAAATTGAGAGCTTTGTTCTGTAGACAGACGTGGCAACTTTCCTCGGACTAACCAAATTAGTATTCATATGAATGTACCGTCATCACAAATCGTAGACATCTAGAAAGTGATGTTGTCTGAATCACATTTTAACATGGCCCTCTAATGTTGCCATTGTCGACTTGCTTGGAAATAAATAGAGTGGACATATAAGTTTATTTTGAAAGTAAATGCATAATTTTGTGTGTGTGTGTGTGTGTGGAAATAGCATTGTATCACTTGAATCATCTTTTCTTCAAAACCATAAATTGCTGGGATAAACATGAAGGTTGGATAGCATAGGTGCCTGCCTGACTGACTACCTGAAAAGCTCCCATGTTCTATAAATGCCAACCTAAGATCTTAGTCAATTTTTCTTCATCTTGACAGACATGTACCAGACAAATCAGATAATAATATTCTTGTGAATTCAATGTCACCACAATAAATTACATCGAGTACTAGTACATCTGAACTCAGGTATATATCATTATTGCTTTGTAGCAATTCCCTTGTCATGCCCTAAGAGAAAAGTGTAAATGAAATCAACTTGTTCTACTTATGTAATTGAAATCTGAAGACTAATATATGCAGGGATTTACTAAGAGTAAATTATTGTCTTCATTCAAGTTGCTACAATTTAAAGGGACAGTCATATCGGCGCTTGTTTGTGGACATGAAATTCGCTTGTGTGCTCTTCATTATCAAATTGCCAATAATATATCAACACAAATGTAACCCCCAGTAACATGTTTCAACTGGTTTGTGTTATGATTATGGAGTATTAGCAATATATGTAAAAGTGGAAATGGTCCCTTGATTTGGTTTTCACAATAAATAGAACCCCGACAGGACTGTCCCTTAACGTCAAAGGTTGATTGTTCAAATAGTGATTCATTATATTGACAATAGGTTGAAGTTAAGTTCAATCATCAACTGAGTTCAAGCAATAGTTCAAGACATTAACGTTTTATTTCCAAGTAATACTTTAATATAACTTTAAGTAATATCTATCAATTGACCTTGTTTACCTTCGTCATATTAGCACACCCGGTGCTACAGTTGAAGTATTTGCAGATACATGTATAAGAAACATTTTTAGCACAATTTAGCATGATAGCACAACACATAAAATGACTTCCGCACCAAATTTTGGTATAGTAATACACAGAAACATAACAAAAACTGGTATTGGTGTGTTCGTCAACACTTTGTCTACAGCCTGGTGAAATTTCACGTTTTTTCCAGACATTATGGGGCATATTTTCCCTTAAACCGAAGGCAATATTTCACATAATATGAACAGTATATTAGGTTTTCATATCACTTCATATTAATAAATGAAGGGTTCAGAAGCAAAACGACCTAACTCCCTTTTTGCAACTTTTCAGGAGAGACGAAAAACTACTTTCTTTAAAACTATTCGGGGAAGTGCCAATGTTGTTTTTTTTACTTTTGTTATGGTATACAATACACAAAGCTAAACTTTAACGAAGTTTCAATTAGTATTTACAGAGTTATCTTGGCTAAAATGATTTTTCCATTGCTGTTTTGTAGCAGAATGACCTAAGTCAGGTATATTTTTCATGGCAGAACGACCGAAGTCTCCGAATTTTAAAAGCAAAACAACCTAAGTCATTATTCTGTAAGTTTATGTAATTAAAATCACATTATTATGACAACTATGATAGCCAAACTATATTTTAACTATTGAATTGGCTTATTTTGTTATTAATTAAAGTATTGCATTTTGATTCAATATACATAACGTGTTTTGTATTGATGATATCTAAAAAATAATCCTTTTCATTGGTCACAGCATTAAGAATGATAAAACAACAAAATTTTAAGTACCATCAAATTTATTCAAACTTGAAACATCCTGAATAAAAACTACAATAAGCAAGAAATATGTCTCTAACTTCTAAATTCAAACATTAGAAAAAGAAGAAACGTATTGCAGAATATAGAAAATTTTTGTTCCTTACTTTTACTTGTGTTACAGAAAGAACATTGGTGACTCATATAAAAAAAAGATCTTAAAAAATAACAGGTTCTGATAACACAAACAGTTAAATTTGAAAATGTGAAACTTTAACCATATGAAACAATACATCTGTTATGTCCTTTCGTAACATTTAATGTAACAATAACTTCAATAAAGGTGAACTTGAGATTTGAAAGAACGAATAAAATTCAATGTTAACCTGCTAGTGCTTCTGAATCAGTACTAGTTTTGATGATTCTCATCAGTGCATGTCAGCATGAATGTCAGAAAAAATCATTCTGATATTACTTTACTAGGGTAAGAACAAATCAGATAAACCTCGAACAAAGTGACTGTCCGTCACAAAATGCATACAATGTCAAACTAATGCAACTGCAGTTAACCATTGTGTCATGTTTCTGTTCTTTAATCACTGTCATCACAGTATTCACTCTCCTCATCAGAGTTGGTGTCATGTGGAAGCATCTCAAAGAATGTGCGCTTCTCCAGATCTGGTATGTAGGTATTTGTTTTAAGGTATCTTGCCATTTGCAACGCTTCAGCTTGATTGGTGCGTTGTACTTCTCACACAGATCCATAGTGAAAGCTCCACGCTTTAGGATTGGAACTTTCTTCCTCCAAGCTTTTGCTTTGTCAAGGGTGTACCTACACCAGACCTGATCTTCATGTTTGATTTGTCTCACTTGTCCAGTCTCCCAGTCGATCTCTTCGCTTGTGCCATAACTGAACCATCGTAGCCAACCTTTTCTCCATTAGCATCTTTGAAAACTGTTCTGATGCTTCTGGTGCTCAGATCTCTAAAATCCTTGAAGTCTGACATTTGCATTTCCTCAACTTTGAAGGCACTTGGGTAAACCCTTGCTTTCTCAATTACTTCCTTTAGGTCTGATGGTGTAACGATGCTTTCAACCTTTGTTCTTTGCTGGATGATGCAAAATCGCGATCATTGGCCAGACGTGTGTGGCCTCAAAGTAGTATCTTGTGGTTGATACTTTCAAAATTACCATAGCAAATTTGACTTTGAAAAAAAGACACCATATCATGATTCCTATTCTGTCCCCCACATCCATCTGAATAGACAATGCAGGCTTTCGCTCCCGATTGTCTATTCTGAAGAACCTTCTTAAGGCATGAAGCAACTTCAGAGCCCCCTTTTTTGGCCACTGTTTCTGGATAGATGCACATTATACCATCGCCATTTACATGGTCATGGATTCCGAAATTGAACATGTTTCATTGTCTGCTGTAGTACATTTCTGTGTGGGTTAAGTTTGGGATCATGAAATTCTGTTTATAATCAAAAGAGTACATGTCAATTGCTTCTTTTGAGCATGGGTCATTCTGGTGAAAGTTGCGCTCAACCTCCCATGAATCTTGTGCACATTTACGATCCTGTTTCATTTCATCATAGGACAGGTTTGCATGATACAAATGCTTGTCCTTCTCAGCTTGAAGCTTTTCCATCTGCTCGGCATCTTCCTCAACTGCTACTTTAGACTCCAATAGATCACAGGTACCACAGGTGTCAGTACGGGGATATCCAAAGGACAGTGAATATTCACTAAACACTGATCTGTATGCATACTCTGTTATAACAGGTTGACACTCCATGTTATTTTCCATGGCTTCCCAGGTATCTGGAGCTGGTTCGTATTCCCTGAGACACATTCTCCACATCCTCCTGATGTTAAGATGAGCTGGCAGATACTGTTTATTAGGGTTATCTTTAGGCGAGTAATGTGATTTCACTGGGGCAAAACTTTTGATATGATCTTTAGTTTTCATGATTACCTCTTCAGGTATCTTGTTACTTGGAACGTGTCGTCCTCTTTTATCAGGCGGAGGAGACATTGGATTATCAGACCCTAGGATATGTCTTATGCGTGATCGATCCACAGCATGAACTTGAAGGAAGCACCCATAGCATATCTGGCCACGTGCTCCATCTGCCATAATAACATGATACTTGTAGGGGCAGCTTCTATGTCTCGGAGTTTCTGCTCTCGGTTTGTGTTGCATTTTCGCTGTTGATGAATCGATCAATCCACAAAGGTACATATCTTGCTCTCTTTTGTTGCCTAATTTGTAGAATTCATTGAAAACTACCTGGGCATAGTTACAAAGTTTTTCAAAACATTTTGCACGACAACTTCTTGATTTTAGTTACTTTGCAGCTACTTTTTTGTTACTGGCATTGCTATCTTCCTGACCAGTGCTTCGTTTCCTTTTCTGGACAGTTCTTTTCCAGTCTGAAGGATTTGCCGTTTTTCTTCTTTTAAGAAAATCATAAACATCATCATTTTTGTCATTAGGCACATTGTCATCTATTGTCTCCTCAAATTCCATAACACAATCTAATTTAGCTGTCGAGTCACTGTCGCTGCTACACCGATGCCACCAGATGCCTCGGTCACATCAACCTGAGCTGCAATGACGTCTGTGTTTAACATTTGATATTCAGGATGTTCTGCAGGATGTTCTTCAAGTACTTCAGTTTGACATTTCATCTGCTTGTCAACGATGAAAGAAGCCATATTACGTATTGGAATTGATTTATTGTCATCACAGTCGTCAGTATCCTCAGACGAATGCGAATCAGGCACGAAATCAGGATCTTTAACATCTGTTGGCAATGAAACATCGTCTTCCAGATCAGATGAATTGGAGTCAGGCACAAAACTGGTTTCTTTTGGATCTGACGGCAAAACAACATCATCATTCTGATCATCAAGTGGTGAATCAGCAACATGTAAATTTGCTGCAGATTCAATTGCAAATTCAATGGACTCTTGAAGTGTCTTTTGAGTGTTGTCCAGTTCAAATACTGAGTCACTGTCACTCTCTGAATCATCATTAAACAACATTTTTAAGACATCTTCAGTTGTGAGTTTCTCCATTTTGATTTAGAAAATCAACACTATCGATTCAATGACTCCTTTAATCAGTTGCACATGCTCTCTTTGGATGTGGAACAGAGTAAACCCATCTCTTCTCTGACAGCATGCTGCGTGGAATAAATTCCATGATACAATGTCCGAAACAAACCTCTCCAACATAGTCATTGACTAAACATGACCAGCCTAATGGGTCTTCTTTCAGAAATAATGAGATAAAAGCCAGACTTCTTCTTGTTGAAAGCATCTTTCGAACAGTTTTAGCTGAAACAGGTTTGGAGTTACTAATGTCCATAAACGAAGATTTGGCATCCTCATAACAATTTCCAGTTGCTGATCTTCAGTTAGATCTCTAAGTCCATGTGTGAAGAGATGTGTCAAATTCACACATAAGGTCAAAGCATTGAAAATGTCTGATATGCCATCAGAGTTCCATCCAAAAACTGTCAACTCTGTCAGATTGGGAACATGACTTACATTGCCAATGACCGGGACATGCTGTAGGCTCATGATAAGTTTTCGAACATTCAGCATAATGGTATATACTTTGAAAAATCTATATGCTGTTCATATTATATGCGACAGTCACAGGAACGAAGGTCCAAACAAGTGAATTTTGCCCATAGAAAACGACTTTCTACTATTCCATGCCACAGTTTGCAGACAGCGGCAACATCCTGGACAAGAACACATGGGGAAATATACTGTAAAATTTCTATTATAAGTTCCGTTGGCAAGTTGAAGCCATTCATTGGAATTTTGAGTGTGGAGATCCCTGCAAAAAGGAAAAAAAGATTAACTATTTTAACAATTTCCCCATGAAAATTACTACTACTGTTGCATATTTATTTACAGATTATGATAGTGGAAGTCAAAGATGCGATTGAAAATATCAAAAAGTTGATGGAAAGGAAATCAACTTGACTTTTTGACTTTTATAGCTTTTACTTTATGTTTTATCCTTTTCTTTTGTGCTTCGATAGTTTTGTGCCAAAACAACCTAAGTCCTGAAACCAACTTTGAGCACATTTTAAGTAGTTATTAACGTTGTTTTTCAAACAAAATCACAAAACAATATACCCTATCACTTAATTTTCAATATCTGTCTCAAAACTTACCAATTTGATTCCGATTTTAAAAGTTGTAACCAGTTTCCTCAAGACACTGCTTCCAGAGTGACATGTGGTCATGACACCTATTTTCACCTCCTTTCAGAAGAGTTTGGAGGCAAAAAGACCTATGTCCGGCCCATTCAGAGTCAGAACGACCTAAGTCTGACTTAGGTCATTTGTGCATAAATATGCCAATTTCAATGAGCTGTAATTTCGTCAAAAATTATTGTATCAACATGACACTTCACCAAAAGGTAGATTTTTTCATAATGATTAACGTGATATAATTATGTCAAAACGACCTAAGTCTGACTTAGGTCGTTTTGCTTCTGAACCCTTCAAATGACTCTTTATATACTTTTGAGATATATCATCATATAGATTTATCTCAAACATTCTACACTAATTACGTTAGCAGCAAGTGCATTGACGTCAAGATAGTCTATCTGATAATTCCGACTGAAATAGAAAACCCTTCAGTATAATGAAAAACAGAAATAGAAACAAGTGAGAGATAAATGTTTGAATTGTAAATAGAAACAATTTACCGAAGAACGTCTCATGTTTTGACTGCAATGGACTTAATCAATTCACAAAGTTACTTATTTATGTCCGTCTCAGATTTAAGTCAATCACTATTGTTGACATGTATATATTGAAGGATACATTATATAGACAGTCATGGCAACATACATTAGACTAATCAGATGAGTATTCATGTGAACGTGCGTCATCACACACAAGACGTAGACATTTACCATGATACCCATGGATATGTATTTTGAGCATTGACCTGTAGTGCTTCGATTGTATTGTAGACTTGTAGAACTTACTGCGGTTAAAATCGCAATCTTTGTTTTTAAATGATAAATAAAAAAACCAAAAAAAACTATGTTTTAAAGCATAAAGAAACCTTAAAAAAAACCATGATTGTGTTTTGATAAACAAAAAAGAAACTATTTTCCTAACTCAAGCTGCTGAAGCATTTGAATCCAAGTTCAATCCATCCTGCTGCATAAGCATATATGTCTGTGTGTAATGCTCCATCTATCCCTGAAATCCATTGAGCAAATATGCAATGTTTTGGCGTAAATACAAACACTTTTTTCAAAGGTGTGATCGATAGTTTTGACAAAACTCCTTAAATATAACTCCTATTCACTACTGTAAACCTTCAATCTGATCAATCTCATTAATTTATCATAACAAATGTCTTGTAATTAAAACTCCTCTTCTCAAATTTCACTTGCGCAATAACATATATAAATCTTATTGTATATACTGTAGTGTTGTACTCTAAAATTCATGTATTTCTTTCACTATATTAATATTTATCGTGCGCTTCAGAAATTATAATTGCGTTGCGCTCAAAAATCATAACAGACACTTATTTTGATAATTACTCCACCTTTAAATGATAAATATTAAATAATATTTTACATGAGACTCAAATATGCTCAAGACGAGCGGAAACCATTACGTGAGAAAACTACCAAGGAGTTTGCGATGTCATCACATGGCGCATTCAGTATTCCTGTTAAATCTATATTGTGCTTTGTTCATAAATGGGAAGAACAAGATTGATTCAAGCATGTCTTTTTCAATAACCAAGGCTTGTTTATTCAGCAACAAACCATATGAGCTTTTTATTGCCGTTTATCTTTAACATTGAAGTTTCTCTAGTTGGCATTTATAATTAATCAACGATTAGTAGTTAATATTTGACTATTCAGGTATCGAATAGTTCCAATTTCACTTGTATTTGGTTACCCTGTACTTTCGTACGTAACGCAAAACAGATCTGCATTTGTCAGGCTAACATAGCGTTGATGACGTCATGGCACCATTTTCTTTATCTTTGCATGACACTTTGTTGATTACAATTTGAAATGTATAAATCCAGGGATAATGTGCTTTAAGTACGATGTTTACTGTTAACATACTTTTCATGACTTGAGTTAATAGATTATAACTTTCTGTACGGATGCGTTTATTGCGATCCTCAAAGGACAATAATAACATCTTGAGTCTCTTTGATCCCCAATACTTAAGACTTGACCTTTTATGAAAGGGTTATATCCAATGTTGCATTCTGCTATAAAGTTGAAAGTTGAGTATTCAAATTCCTAGGCATAGAAGGCTTAGTGTTCTGATACTGGTAAGAAGTTGTGTTTGACATGTGATTTATTCTTTTATCTAAATGTGATGAGGAGAGTTTAAGAGAATATTTCGTTTTTATTTTGCATGTGCTTTAGCGACAAAATGTCAAACACACAGAAAGTATAATGCTGCTGTTTTAAAGAGGTCATCTTATATGCAGGCTTAATCGTGGACCAAATGAAAGTCACGTAACCCCAACTAAGGAAACTGGCACGTTAGATATACTAGAAGTCGCATAAGTTAACGTATCTTAGGTTTCTTGTTGATGTAAGGAAAGTTTATGTCAGGATCATGAATCGTAACCAAAACTGCATTTCTGCAAGAAATGTATTGTCGGTTTTATGAATACAAGAAGACGTTTACAATTGGTCACCTATTTATTGCTGATACGTTGGTGAGATGATTGGTGACACTAATCACAAATTGTATAAAACATATTTCGCAATTTAAAATCATTCATTTCTGCGTTGAAATTGTTTCTGTATAGAGTTTCATATACTATATGTTATACATACAGACTCCCTGATGATACCATTGAAACAAGTTGGAGTTTTGATGGGCTTCGTGTCATTATCTATTTTGTGATTATGTAGAACTGTATACTAGTAAACCTTTTCTATTTTTATCTATATTTATTTGTGTGTTTATGAATAATGTGTTTATTATAGCATTTTATTTGAAATCAAATGTTGTTTGAGATCTGAGTACTTTGAAAAGTTGACTGAAATATTTTAAAGTATAAACATTGATAATCCAATTCTTTCAAACTATCCAGTTTCCCAGTCCGTTCCTTCAATTACAATTTCTTTAAATACTGTACCTATTTCACTAACACAATAGATATTAACGGACAGGTATCTAGTGATTGAAATATTCACTCATCACACATGTTTCAAGCTTTTATCTACGTCATAGTGGAGAAAAAGAGTGCTTGTCAATTACTTCAACGCTGTCAATGAGTCTTGTATCTAATTCAAAATGATTATCCTTAAAAACTAACTCCATTTCTCAGTTTTTAAAGTCAATGAGAAGTGCATGTAATTATATACTTTTCATTCCTCATTACTGAATAGGCGATGCATCATCGCGTTTTCTTTTGCATATAAATACTAATTCCATTAAATTTGAAATCACACATTGATAACTGGTTTCAAAGAGAAATAACAGGACTGTGCACTTTATGTTTCAGTGAAAGCTTATGACTTTGTGAAGATTATGAATATTAAAAGTAAATAATCAAAACGGTTAATATTGTCATGTGTCATAATGTTAAATTCCATTATGTTGCTGTCAGTTTATTTTACGTTGTCAATCAGGATTTGAAGACATGCAGCAGATTTCTTTGTTGAGAATGCATTTTGATGAACGCTTTGGAAGCTGTTTGAAACCCATATTAGAACTATGGGCCTATTAAGCATTTGTATTTACAGATGAGGAAACTGTCTACCTTCAACTGTTTCTTCTTTCTGTTACTTCAGTGGACTTCAATGCTTTTTTATTTATATATTCCCATTTTCTTTCAACATCGGAAGTTTAAGTCATAGACGTCTTATCTAAATTCTATTGTACCTAAAGAGGCAGAATTTTGCAACACAAATAACCTGAAAATAGTCAGTTTTAAAAAACACTTTTCACATAGTTAGCTTGCGTGTTGTCACCATGACCTATGCAATTACGTCAATTACTTACGACAAGAAGTGTTTAATTTTATAATTTCTATTTTTTTCGAATTACCGAAACGTTTAAAACTATTACTTTTAAAGGTGTTGCTGATTGCACAACATACTTTGATTGCATCCAATCAGGCTTTCCCTTTCTGGTTTCCCAATTGGACTTATTGCAACAGGGATAGATCAAGAAAAATATGTTAAGCTGCCACTGTGGGGGATAGAATGGTTAATTCCCTGCATTAGTGCAACTTTTATCGATGTCTCATTTAAGCTTCTGTGAAGGAATTAGCTATTCATTTCTGAACTCCATGAAAGAATTATCCTTGACCCACTTTGTACCATAAGAGTCCAAAGACATTCAGGATCTAAAATCAAGAGACTTGTGAACTTCTCAGTCACGTTGATTACCAGACTTTGTTCTCAAATATGTTGGATATTAGCAGAGGTTACAATCCAACACGAACGTATAGTCAATACCAGACACTTGACAAATGTTTACGGAAGACATCAGCATGTTCAATATCAAGGACCTGAGAAAATAAAAGCTCTTATCACTTAAAGCCACTTCTTTATGAAATCTTCTTGATTTAGATTTCTATTTACCATGTTGCTTCCGTGATCAATCATTTGATTAGTAATTAAACGTTTTTCATTTACAATTATGGAACACAAACTAACATCTGATTTTACACAAAAGCTTAAAATTCTTTTTTGGCTGAATGGATATTGACATTGTGTTACGTGAGGGGTTGTCTCCAGTACTGACAAGCAATTTATCATTTTATAGTCAACAGACAAGGTGGCTACTTCATGCACAGGCAAGTTATGTGAAAAAGACCATCTCTTGCTCACCTTAGTGAGGACAAATCAAGCGAATTTATATTCATTGTATAAAGAACATATTGAATTCTTAATTTCAGTGCATGTTCTGACCAATGATGTTGATGTTACATTCATCTGCTATTTAGGAAATAAAAATAAGTTTGAATAAAATGATGGAATAACCAATCAGTTCAATCAAGTTGTTGAAAAGGATATCGAAGAAGTTTTATGGCATATACAACTCCCCATTAATTGATGCAGAGAATCACAAATGCTCGTGAAACTCTGATTTTACTTGAGTTTAAAACATGAGCTCGTGTTTTTTTAGAAGTCAACTGTTTAGGTGGCAACAATATCGCCTGTTATTTCGATCAAATGATGGCATATGAGTTTGAGATTCAATTATGGCAAGGCATAGATGATCAAAAGAGGAGAGATGGCAAACAATTGGTATGCAGGATAGCGGAATGTCATGCAAAGTTATTTCTAGACAGTTGATCCTTACAGTGTTATCGCATGTTTTACACAAAAAGACGTCCAAACCAATGACGTGAAAGACCTTGTGAGATCTGGACGCCCGACAGTAACCTCTGTACGCGAAGAAAGAGCACTGATTCGGAATGTAAGACACCTCTCGTTTACTTGTGCTCCAGTTCTGAGGAATAACTGTATTACCCACAGGAGGGTTCCATATCAATCGTAAAGAATTGCCTATAGGGCACGTAGACCTCTCAAACTACAGAGACCCCTTGTCGAGGAGGGTCAATCAAGTCACCAATGCCTAAGGGCCATACACTCGCTATTGACTTACATGACTTACATTTAACACTGAGTTACACTATCCTTAAAGCCGCAAGGTTACCTTTTAAGACAGTCTCATTCTGTTGTATCGACCGATATAACAGCTATATCATTTTTTGTTTTAATTGCACAGTTGTTGAAAAACACACTGTTTGGAATTAAATCTACAGAGTCGGTAAAATGTAAAGCCATCCCCTTTTGTTTTCCATTTTTTTCAAGTCGACACACACTTATTATCTCTAGATACTTATTTATACTTCTCTATAATCAGGAATACATGTTAGTTACGTGTATTTGTGACTTTAGTATGAATTAAAATAGGTAGAATTGCGAACATTGATATATGAGCTTAATTTAGGGATTACATAGTGTGCCTCGTTACAAAAAAGCAACTTTAATAGAGAAACTTATCTTTTCAACTTCTGCATTTTCGAAAATTCTGTCCTTTGCTAACCTTTATAGTCTTCCCGTCAAATAACCAGATGCAATATTCGAAAGATTGCATCTCAATAGCACAACTGTAGGAAACACATTTGAACCACTGCCGTAGCCATAAAACATCTGTGACAGTCGAGGGTGTTTTTGCGAATTATCATATCCTTAAAAATTATGCATTTTTAATCTCTTGTCGATTGTGAGGATGAGAACTTTCTTAATGGAAACATGCACACTATTCAAAATTACACGACATATAACACATTCTGCAGCTAGAAGAAATTCATTTCAAAGCTATTCATCAATTTTATTGGAACATGATGGCCTGAAGAGAAGTAATTGTTGAAATTACACGTTTATGGGCTGATATTACACCATTCGAACGGTTGTTGGTAATAAAATAATTGCATTGCTCGTAAAGCTGGAAGATAGAAGCGATGAATTGATGGCATTATTACACGCTGGCTTGACTGACATTAAATGTCCGTTTAGTGACGCTTTTGAATACAGAAATGTAACTGTTTGCTTTTAAAAAGGTACACTGAATAACCATCTAATCACTATGCTGTAAAATGTATATTTTGGGTCTTATTCGATAAAATGACTTCATGTAAGAGGCTTCGTATTAGAAATGGATGTACTTCTCTTATCTTCACATCTACTGTCAATGGAAATTGATTGAATTTGACCCTATTGATTGTAACGGAGACTTGTACATCTGATGCTCACTGCATTTGCACCAGTCCACTCACAGCATGACATACATATGTTTAACATGTCATTGATAGCTGGATGAACAACAAATGCAATCTGTTTACTTCTTCTTTGAATTTTGTGTGATGTTAAAACTGTCTAAGATGATTTCTGACAGCACCATACCCAATTGACCGTTGTAAAAACTGTCTAAGATGGTTTCTGACAGCACCATACCCAATTGACCGTTGTCAGATGTAAGAATTTGAAAGAGGCTTGAATGTCCTGAATATTGAAAAGTCCATGGTGACAGGTTCTCTGTAAGGTTTGTGACTTTTTTTCTCCAAAAAACATATCTATATTCAGTGAGTAAAATCAGACCCATCCGTCGTCTATAAGTGCTCCCTACTTTTTTCCGGGTTATTAACTTACTGTTTTTTTTTTAAATTTTTAAATTTACAAATGCAACTGGCTATCTTTCAGATTTGTTTAATTCAGTGTCAACGCCGATCGAGTACATCCAACATATACTGATGGGTGTGACGTTGGGTATATTACTTTTATTTTGATTGGTAATGAAAAATGTCCCACGTAGACACAATTATGTTTCATGAAATTTTTGTTATCATTACTACCGTTATGTTTCAACAACCTGACACTTTGTTTCACATTTTGTTTGCATTTTTCAAAATATGTAGACTTAAATTGTGCTCTGGGCATCGTACCCCAAATAAACAGATAACTACTTAACAAAACGTCTTTTACATGAAACCATGCATTTTTCCCATTTAAACATTTTGGGTATAGTGTGCTCTCAGATCATCAGTCACTCCTCTATATCACATTGATTTAGACTCCTGACGCCTCGGTTAAACAATGTGCGGTAAAAATATGTACCTTTAGGAGATCTTATTCTACCGGATTTCTGGCGATTCTGGTTTCTTTCTCACGTCTTATCAAACTTGAAATACCTCAAAAATTGACTGCGACCGTTCTCGACCACGTTGCTAAGTTCAATACCAGACTAATTGACAGCGTTTAAGTAATTGACCTTGATGTTTCAGTTGAGACTAACTTGAAAATTCAAATAAGTGTCCAACAGGTCACTTGTCCAATGATGACGCGGTATTTAGATGTAATCTTGAATTATTTGCGATGGGTGGGTATCTCCATCACTATAATCCTGTGAGAAACATCTCAATTGAGCAATAGCTACTCTAAACTTCTTGATATTAACTGCACTAAAGTATAATTCCTTTGAAAATGATAGTTTGAAATGAAAATAAGCGATAGATTTGAAGCCACTTTGAAGAGAGCTATGCCAATTTTGTTCATGAATACATTTCAACCGACTCATAAACTCATGTACCATAATTACTTGATTATTTGACAGTAGTGTTAAAAGTCATTTAGATTATCAAAATAATCTCCTTCACACAGCAAATGGATCAACAACATATAGTCACTGTAATGATACGTTAATGATGCTTTAAAATTGAAATTAATGCGACCTGACCAAAATGCAAAAAAGACGAACGAGAGATGTCAAGGATTTGAACAATAAGACATTTACCCTGGCGGAAGATGATAGATGAAAAGGTATACGTCATCGCTCACATACTAATTATGTTTATACTGTATACATGTCTGTGAACAGCTACATTGACTGATGCGATAAGGAAAGTGTATCAGCGGTGCAACTTGTACATAACGCCATCCTACGACTAGACAGGAATAGTTGAGTTTTGTTTTATGAATACATAGCTAATAAATACTTTTGATGATGTTGCTGATGTAATAAAAACCCCAATTATAATAATCTTCCCTAAAAAAATGTCATTCTTGGTATTGATAAACACATACGTTATACTACAATCGCATTCATTGTAGTTTCAGTTACTATTCTCTGGGGCAAAATTGAAATTGTACTTGAAAAGAACAGCAGTTTTATTTTTTTTTAAACAAAGAGTGTTTTGTCGGTTGATAGTTGAACAACACATTATAAATTTCAACTGTCTACCTCAAGATTGGCAACTGCTTTAATACAATAATTAGCTTAAGTGATGTCATCATACAAGGGAATTGGTAAGTTAACAAGTGAGTATTTGTATTTTTTAGCCAGGAGGACACGTACACAAGTGCGAAAATAACACACATCCAAAACGTAACTTAGATTATTAAATACATTTTAGCAGTGGAATAGACACAACCAATCTTGATTTCATAACTTTATTCTCATGATATAACACATTATTAATTTCAAGTGTCTACCTCAAGATTGGCAACTGCTATAATACAATAATAACCAGCTTAAGGGATGTCATCATACAAGTGGTAAGTTAATAAGTGAGTATTTTTTGTTAGCCAGTAGGACATGTTCACAAGTGAGAAAATAACACATATCTTAAACTTAACTTAGATGCTAAAATACAACCAATCTTGATGTCATAACTTTTTTCTCATGTTGTAACTTCATGATGACCAATGAAAGTAAAAGGTTTTAAACCATTTGATTAGATAAAGAGTACTTATTTGAAAAGATTTAACATTGAATCGAATGGAAACCATTCTTGAAAAATGTTTGCGTAAGTGCAGACATATGAGATGAAGTGATCTATTGATTCAAGACAAAGCTAATCAATAGTCCGACAACTCCTTATTAAAACATCTTCAAAGGACACCGTCTGAAACTGACACTTAAATCCTCAAAGGGATAATAATTACGGGAACAATGTTTTTGAGCCATTGGTTTTGTCCTTTCTAAATGCAGTTGAATGACTCTGAATTCGATGATGCATTACTATTGTTCTTATCAACATTGTTTGTTGTTTTTCACGCATGATCATGTAAAAACATGTTTCACCTAACAATATAGCAAATGTGTAGCTGCGGCTATATATAGGGAGTTTGTGGTCGGATTATTTAAAATAACTAAATATGTTCTACATCAACAAACATTGAAATGTAATGTAAGATATAGTTTTCATTACATGTAATCCTAAATGTGATCCTAAATATATATTTTATTTATTTTATTTAAAAAAAATCAGAATCCCACTGATTATTTTGAAGTTAAGAAAATCGAGGCTAAGAAAGTCACAGTTTCTGAAATCATTTCATAATGCTTCAACGTTATAAGACAATACAATGCGATGACAATTATCGAGGCCTTTCGTATCATCAAAAACTACTAAATTTGCTGACAAGTCCTTATTGCAGTTGGTATAAAGAGACGGATTAGAGCCAGTAGACTGATCATAAAACTTCAAAGGTTGCTTTATTGAGAAAACAATATTCGCAATCTTTTCATAGCAATAACTTTGTGAGGTTATTGTTTGCATTAGCTGTTTCCCTGAGCGCTTTTCTATGACAATAATAAAATATGTTATCGCAAATGCATGGAATTATATTTTTTTAAAGAATAAAAGCTCTATGCTAGTCAAAAGGAGGATCTTATTTTGCTTAAGAGTAACTGTTTTGTTTAAGCTGACCTTCATCAGTGGTCCTTATTAACGTTGAGCTACGATAATGAGTAAAACATACTGCATGGATTAGCAACTTATTTATCTTGTTAGACTACGTTAGACAGAGCATATAATTTTGTGTTACAAAATCACATGTTTTTCAGTAGTGCACCTTGAGCATGCAGCTTGCCTGGAAATGTGCGCCTTATAGATATTTTTTTTAAAATTAGTATTATTAAGTAATAAAAACTCTTTTGTAATTGTGCACCTCTCTGAAAAGTGCTAAACCAGCTTGAAGCCGCTTGAGGTGTTCCGCCTCAAGATATGTTCATCTTGTTAAACTGCAACCATGGACAATAGACAGGCAGACATTTTAGCACATTTAAGCGTTTCTCATTTAAGCATAAAAACTTGTTTAAAAAAGAAACAAAGATCAAAGCGAGAAGCTGGCTATTTTAGCTTATTCGCTTCTCATGACGTATGACGTAATTGTTGAACAAGAACATAAATGCCACTGGTATGCAACCCTGTGGCAAACTTTGACTCAGTAGCTTTCAAAACAGCCTGGATACTTTAGCAGATTTTGAATATAAGTTTTTATCCAGAGATTGGATTATATTATTAATCATTATTCCTATGATATTTCAGCATCTTCTATCACACAAGATGAAGTTAATTCCCCTTCATCATCAAAGGATTTGAAATCAAGAGGTCATCTATGTTACACTGCTTAATTGATGACAGTTGTGTATGTTACTTTTAAGCTCAACTTAATCAACTGTGGCACTATAATGTCTCGAGTTTTACTGCATTAGGACAAACAAGTAAATAGATTGTTCAGAAACATCATGAACATTAAACAAATGTTAATAGGGAATCCTTCAGTTACCACATTTTAAAATTAATTCAAATGACATGGAAAATATCTTCGTATTTCAACTTCTCCATATAATTTTTAGAATTACTTGACATGTGTTTTGTTTGTAAACGACAATTTGTTCGACTCCTTCTTCATATTTCATTATAGCGAAAAGCATTTATTTTCTAACATAACACCACATTGTCAAACAGTGGCAATTAGATGTCTTGATGTAGCTTAACACTGCTCCACGTCAGCAATGAAGGATAAAATGTTAAAACTAGAGGTTGGTAATGTCTTGAGGGGACTGAAGAATCGTTACAAGTGTTGCATGTAGAAAAAACAAGGAACTTTCGTTTGAATGGAAAATGGAAAACGAAAGATAAACTGACAAAATGTCTTTAATGCTGACCTCGTGGATTTTAGTCAATACATTATTCAGGCTGAGGTTATTTACTTTCATATATGATTTATCCATTTATCATAAATACCGACATAAAGCAAAACAAAACCAAACCTAAATACTAAACCTACTACAAAGATAATGTTGGTGTAATTTGAGGAACGACTTATTATAATAATGTTATATTGAAGACAATCAAGTTTTGATTGTACAATTTCTTTTGTAAATTTGCCTTATTTTGTTTTGGTTTTGCTTTATAGCTGTTAAATGATGTTTTTCGTCTCTTAGTGACATATTCTAGTAATCAGTTAATCCGTTTGGCACGTATAGGATTGTTTAATTTTGTTTTTTGTATGTGGAAAGAAATATGTAACAAGAAATGTCCACATAGCCTTGCGCATTTGGATCGCGATCTTCCCACGTACAAGACACATGTTTAAAGCGCTGTTAAAGAACAGTTATGTAATCATTTGTACAGTTGGGAACGTTAAGTTAATTGTAGAATGCAGCAAACAAGTGAGTCTTAAGCAAGAGCTTGAAAAAGTCAAAGTCAAACGCTGATTTCATTTGATTTGATGAGAAGTGGGGCAGAACTAGCAAACACTATTTCTCAAAAGATTCCAGTTTGGAGCGAGGAAGAGAAAGCAGATTTTGATTTTGATAGAAGCTGTCTTCTAGGATATAGGGGATCATGAGACTTATTTGGACAAAAGACGACACTTTGTACTCAATTCGTGTTTTGATAGGAGGCCAATGATAGGAGTGATTTTGTGTGTGTTTGATGTGTTATATTTTAAACATAGACTAAGAGTACATATACACGTTAGTCATATTGACTTTCTAAATCTTGTGTATAACTGACCGGTGCTTCCGGGAGAAGAGCCTTCCGGTTAGCAGGTGTAACATAAGATCGTTGACTGTGTAATAATAATACATTTAGGAGTACAGGTTTATGATTCTAGTGGCTGTATGCTGCAGATAGAATAGCTTCTCTGAAATACCCAAAAGGAGACCGTTGCAGTCATCAACTGCATTAAAGCATTACTACGAGGTCTTTAGCACAAGAAATGGGTTGTATCTCTGAGACTGATACCGATATTTTGCTGAAGCTAAATTGTAACTGGAGATTTCTGAAAGCAGCAACCGACACCTCGTCGTGTCATAGTTCAATTCCGGCATGTGGTAAGTCATCCAAGACTTGACGTCTCACATTTCTGTCCACAGTATAAGCGGAAACAATTATCTTACTTGTGCCTTAAAGGGGCAGTAGCACGTTTTTTGATAATTTTATATTTTAAATTTTTTAGTGATAATTGTAAGTTAATGTTAAATGTATTATTTTGACAGTGTCAAAAATTTCATTACACAAGTCAATCATCCATAGTCGGAGGACAACGTATGAAGATTCACATAAAATACATAGGTTGCCATTTTTGTGTGAACAGCTTTAATTCATTTTCAGTCAGAAAAAGGAATCGCATGGCTAAACTTTATGTTAATTATTTGAATTATTACTGCTCCATTTAGTTTAAAGACATTGTCTTTCAATTGAAACCATTAATTTTCATTCTAACATGACACGAAAACTAGTTTGAAAATACTGCGTTCTGATTGGTTACTCATAAACATTTTGGAGTAATTATTTCGCCGATAATCACCTCTTAATATTTACGACCGCTTCACATTCCCCCGCGCACGAGTATACAATCTGCACTCAGAGACTTTCTGTTTACAATAGACATGTTGGCAACGACACTTTAAATTTCAATATCAGAAACTTGTCGACATTTTGAAACACCTACAAATTTTAATCGAATAACTAGGTTTTTAGTTCTTGTTTGAAGTGTTTCTTACTCCTTCGCGATGTAAATTAATCACAGTCCACAGATCTAAAAACAAAATCAACGATCGCAACACCTCTCATACAGCGATTCGTCAAATGAACGGAAGCGACTTTATTCTTTAATTTCGTTGAATGCTGTAACTGCCCCTACCTCTAATTTACAAGTGACCACTTTTCCTGTCACAGTCTCCCCAACCATGACACAAAATATAACTTTGTTGACAGCTTCCACTAAGTTTGAAACAGTTCACCGACACGTAGTGAACAACTATTTTCAGAGTAACGTCCCTTGATTTGGTCAGTCCTTGTCGCTCTTTTAGGGGTGATGGGTCGACCCATGGATTTAGGTAAATATTCGTAACTTTGACGACATTGAAAACTGTTTTCTATTGATAATATGCTCAATAGATTACAGATGAGTCTATTTAAAAACGTGTTTTCTGTATGTAATGACATTTTAATTGTTATGTGTTCTTTATGAAAGTGGACTGTACCGTTGTTTTGCAAGTGAGTTGGACCGGTCTGCACCGGTTTGACCTAATCACATTGCTTTTGCGCAAGTCAAAATAGTTCCACCTTTTTTGACTAATTAGTCATGTTAGAATGGTGATAAATCCATTCTGTTTTTTATTTTGGGGTTGTATGTCGTGCATTCTTTACCCCTAAATAAACATTTCAAACCTCGCAAGCTCGGTGTGAAATTATATTTAGGGGTAAAGAATGCACGACATTCAACCCCAAAATATAAAACAGAATGGATTTATCCCCTAATTTTCCTGACATCACCTCATATTCCCCCTTAAAACGTGCTACTGCCCCTTTAAGCTATCGGGGTTTGTGTGTATTTGGTCTTTGGGTGAAACAATTATAACGTCTGATTTGCTTAGTGTAATTCCATGGAATAGTGGTAGTAACGCTTATACCGTAAGGATATTATCCTTTTACTTTACTCTGAAATTATAACCATCTATTTGAGTAAGGGTAGATCTAACTGTGAAACAGAACAATTTGAAGCAAGAAAACTAGAAGAGGGAAGTACGATAATGTACGGTTGATCTCAAAACTGATTAGCTAAAAAACATATTATGATGTTGGTATTATTTTAAGAGAGCAGACACATATGATGACATTTGGCACATGCCACACTATGATGAGTTTAATTTTGGAGGTACGCTGGTGTTTTTACTGCAACAGCAGCCGTTTTATGTGTGGCCTGATTCTTCAATCCTCTGCAAATTTGCAAATTTTACAAATAAAAATCTTACCCATTGGCAATTTCGAGAGTGTAAAGCCTGCACTACCATCAAAACATCCAACTTCATCACAAACGGAAGTAAAACGATGCTATCTGAAATCAAATCTTAAAATGATAAATGTTTTAAAGGTTTTCATAGTTTTCCCATTTCACATAGGGGCATCTAATGGGTGTAACTTGTGAATTTCGTTGATGTTATACGATTTGCCGATTAAAAAAGCCATTTGAGTGCTCGTTGAGGGGAAATATTAAATTGATGAATTGCCACATCATTTAAGGATGGATTCACAGAACATTAAAGATTTGGCTTCTTGGATATGGAATTTTATTTGCCATGGAAGTAAAAATGAACAAGTAAAGGTTATCCAATACGTTTGTAACATTCACATACGGCCACTGAAATTGAAATTGAAAATGTTTGGAAACATTGACATCGAAACTCTCGAGGAGTTATGTAGGACAATTTCTACACCTAACCTAGGCTGCAAGCATGTCTATTTAATTGTTTTTTAAGAATGAATTAGTTGGCACTTACATACACACACAACATAATTATGATTGCTTCAATAAAGAACTAGTTTAAGTTTATGTAGGTTATAATCCATATTTAATGGCGCTAGTATAGTAACATGGTGATAAATGTTAAACAATATCAGAACTTGGAAACTCATCAAAACAAAATGTGCACATCTTCAAATAACTAGCAATAGAACAAACTGTCTCATTGGTGCTATCACATGAAAATCAACATATCTTTAGCAGGTTTAAAAATATGAGTTAAAGTTACTTGATTTTTTCAAATATCATTCTAAATTACATATCTGTTTGGGTTGCAAATTTCTGTATGTAATCAAACAAAGGCAAATATGACAAACATAAGGTTAGACAACAACTGAGAAACAAAATTTTCCCCAGTAAAATCCATGCGATGGTCCCTTCGCACGTTTTATCAATTGAATTGCTCAAAATATCTTTAACATCTCCTGCGACCGCCTGCATCACGTTGCTGACGTCAATAACAGACTCATTGACAACGTTTAAGTAATTGACCTGGACGTTTAGTACAGAATTACTTTGAATAAGTGCTGTTGGAAAATCAAATAAGTCTACCAAGACTATTTTCTTTTAAGTATGTGGTATTTCAAGAACCTTCGTAGGAATCCATATTATTCAACAATTGCAAAAGGGTGTAAAATATAGACAATTTCTTATTTCAAGTAGGATATACAGATATGGAATAATTTAGTACGTTAAAGAAACTGTTAGTCTTAAAAATAGTTTTTTTAATGAAATGATGTAATCAAAGATATGATCCACATTGAGGTGGAATTATAAATAATCATTATCTAGGACATAGTGAGTTATCTAAAAATTCAAAGTAAAATAAACTAGCCTGAATAACCCACGATTTGATAGTGAGGTTTTCAAATCGAAATTGATGTTTCCTGACCAAAAGGCCAAAAAGATGAATGAGAGATGTCATAGGAGGGAGAAATATTACATTTATTCTGGTAGCAAGTGATAGATTTAAAGGTAAACGTCATCACTCAACTACACATTCTGTTTATACTGTATAGGCTATATTAACTTCTAAAATGCATGATGCGGTCAGGAGAAAGATTAATAATTTGATAGCAAAAATAACTTGAAATGAGTCAATGAGTCAAGTTTATTGAATATGAAAACCTATTTCATGCTCATTCTAGTGTAATTAAAAAAAACAGGAAGTAGGGTGTTTTACATATCACTAATAACAATATGATATTTGTAGTTGTTTCTGATGTTTAATTGCCTGTGTTTATAATATCATATAAATCCTGAGTTAAGACGTTTGACAACAAACCATGTGACAGTTTTGTGAAATATTTTGCAAAGCGTAGATACAGACAAACAACGTTTTCTATTGATCCAGGACATAACTAGTCAATAGGCGGACAACTCGTTATTATAGCAGTGACAAAGGACTGACATGAAAGCGGAAAAGACATCAAATCTTCAAAGTGGTAATTATTCAGAAATAATTTGTGGTGTTGTTATTTAAGCCGAAAACATTGGTAACATGTTCTTGGATAAATCATTTGAAATGCGACAGTAGTTTCGATTTCAGATACAACTCTATTTACTTAAAACAATTGCGGCCGCCCGCCCTTTATTCCTCAATGAATTACTGGTTTTGAGTCACGTTACGAAACAAGGGTCAATGATGTCAAAACAATCGTGCTATGACGTCAAAGGTTCAATTCACATCCAAATATGAAATGCTAAGAATATTTTTATTTTCGAGTAACATAACTTGCACCAGCAAAAATCGACATACCACAACAGGAGTAGATTAGTACCATCACTTGCTTTGCAATAAGAGGTAATTTTGGCTCAGAACTATAATAATGTAAAACCACCTGGGCTTCGACCTTGTGCTTTAACTATTATACTTGTAGTTGAATAATGGATACTATGTCCTTCCTATGCCACTGATAAGTTATGAGTCACAATTCTTAAATCTGCCATAGATAGCTTTTATGGCGGTCACAGGTGTCGACGTCCCACAGTAGCAATTAACAAACATGCAATGAATAGATTAAATGAATGTCTTTTTGCAGATCAACAAGTATTGTGAAACTTCAATACGATCTAAGTGATCAATTCATACTTGATGCCTATACATTATATTGTTTTCTAAATGATGATTGAATAACAAGAAAACTTGAAAAAAAGATTTTGTACTTTTGGGTCAAAACCTCAATAAAAAATTGCCAACAAGAAGGTACACTCTTCAACGTCAATGAAGATATTTATGTTTACATCATTCTGCAGAGTAAGAGAATTGCCTAAGTGATTGTTAAAGCATGTATATATATATATTTTAAGGCCAAACCTTCTAGGACCTGCATCTTCAATAATTCTATTTGAAATTAACGTTTCTACTCATTAAGATGTTATCATGTTGTAGAGAGCGACATTAACAAATCAATAATGGTCAGTACAATATTGAAAAACATATTACAATTTACAGAAATACATGATTAGGAAAAATAAGTGTACAAAAGGTAAAATAAAAATAGATAATAAACTGACGTCCAAAAGAAACTACATTTTGTAATCATTCTGATTAGAGTACTTCTTATCGATCATTCATTTCAGTGAATCAACAAGCTGATCAAAATTGAAGGGGGAAACCCCGATTTAGCACTTGAACAATTTAAATATATAGTCAATAGTTTATTAGGTTAAAAACAAAAACAGTACAAACTTTTTATCTTCTTTACACATGGCGTGGTACATATTTTTCAATGATAACAAAGTAGTTCATAATAATAAATTCCCAAGTGAGTGGAAAGGTAATTTAATCACACAAATTCAACTTTGTTTCTTTCTTTAAAGATGTAATAAATACACTTTGCAGCGTTAAATGTAAGCTGGGGTCTAAATTTTGGTTGTTCAGGCGTTCGTTGAAATGTTTTGTTCGCAATAATTTCGTTAAGGTAATCAAATGTGCTACTTTGTGCAAGGTATGAGAATACAGAGCGTTATACTTCAAAATTTGCTTTTTTTAACGAAAAAAGTCAAAATTTGAATTATGTCACCTTTCATCAGTTTCCACATTCACATTAAATCTTCATCCAAATTTTTCTATCAATGGGAATATGTGGAGAAAGTCCTACATGTAAGATTGATACATCTTTGAGTCGTACAAATGGTAACCAGCATTGAGAGCTCAACAATCGCAGTTAAATCTTATTATTGCATGCCAATTCAGACGTTATGACTTCCAATAAAATTGCCATGTGTCGATGATAAGTGACCAATAGCTATCAACTAAGCAGTCAATGAGCTTTGATTACAACTTTCAAGTTCATTTAGTGCACGAGACCATAATGGCATGTCGACTTTTGATGTTTGCTATCCTTGACGTCACTAAGAGACAACGTTGACGGTGGTCTAAAGTCACAGATATCGGCCCTCATGCAGTGAAAAACAACTCTGTTTTCATGTTTCAGGGTTGTCAGCAGTCATCACAGCCTCTCAGTATAGCCGGATCAATTACCACAAGAAATGAAGGAACACTATCGATTCTTGTAACAAGGGTAGTATTTGATCCTTTAATTTGGTTTTCAGTGGGGATTCGGATATTTTTCCTATGCCATTAACTGGTTTGAAGGTGTTTTTTTTCATAAACAGGTTGACAAACATTCATTATGGAAATTTATTAAACTTTTTCGCCACATGACTAAGCTCGGGGGATAGTTCAATTGATTATGACAGTATTGCCATTTTTTCAAAAATGTATGAATATTGCTCAATTAAAAGTTTTAATCATAAAAGTTTGGGTTTCAACAATGTTGTTGGCAACTTAACTGAAAATATCGATATAAGATTGTAGTTTATAAGTTTATAGTGATCTTAAAAGTAGAGCATATCAGTAATTTTAGAAAGTGGTCATTTGTACAATGTTGTGATAAAGGTAATCATTTCTCCTTCCTATTGTCACTATACAACATTTATCCTTTGGGTCAGCAGGTAAACGAATGTAAACTAATAAACAATCAAGATTGGTCCAATACCCAATATGATTTTGTTTCTCATGGTCATTTAGTAAATCGATATGATATATCACCATGATATATCGTCAAGAACAGTTATTATCAAATCTACATGTAGTAAGTGCAAAGGAAAGTTGATTAAATATTTTATTCCAAAGTAATTCCGAAAACATGTTTACAAAAGTACACATCTGTACATAAAACAGAAACCTTGGAAGGAAAATCGTTGACATTACAAGTGCAATTAAATGATATCTTTTTAATGATTTTTTGTTTTTGATTTTTTTGATATATGTCAATCAATTCATATACTTTTGCTGGTTCCCCCGAATCAGATGTAGTTGTCACCAAAATCCTCGTGTTTATCAAAACTATGTTTTCTCTTAGTTGATATTATTATTTCTTACTATAAAACGACTGTGATTAATCTTAAATCTAACTAGGTATTTTGAAGTATGTTAGTCAAATAGTAAGTTTTATAAGGGATATTTCAAACAAAGTAAATATAATATATGTTCTGACATTTCTCAAAGAAACCTTACAAGTTTATCAATACGTGTGAGGAATCAATATGTGAGAAGTCTTTATTGCTTTGGGTATTGTATTGCAGACGATTGATCAAAATCTTCAAAGGGTGCTTTATTACGAAAATAAAATGTCCACCTTTAAAAGCAATCATTTTGTCTGCATTAGTCTAAATAGTTGTAAACTTAGAATCCTGAATTTCACGCTCTGAACAAATTATCCTTAAATCGAGTCTTTTGTCATTTGTCATCGCACGTTGTGACGATCTGTTCATTAGAAAGTTGATACAGCGTATCTAAATCGACTCTGAAGGACATTTTATTTGAAGACATTGTCCTTTGTGCACTTACATCATGATAAAATTTAATAGTTTAGATGAGACCTCGAGATTAAAGGATGCAAAATCAAGTTCAAGAATATTTGTTTTAAACATGAACAATTGGTTATCCTTTATCAGTTAAACTGAAGACATTGAAATGACATAAACATAATCGAATTTGCCATTTGCACAAAGACACACTCGTAAGAGAACAACCTTTATGTGTTTTTTCCTGAACTATCAAATTTCAAGCAAATGTAAGCATAACTTTTGTTACCGTCGTTTTCTCATTAAAAGATTTATTTTCTAGTCGACCTTCACACACAGTCTTAAAGGTGGTATATTGAAACCAGATATGTTTACTAATGAATGGCATAGATAGATCTGATGAACAAAAACTAGAACCGGTTTTTACTCGTCTTCCCCATACATCATTCTAGCTGAATTCTGTTTTGAAAATGGCTCATATATTGTTTTTAAATTAAAACAAAAAACATATTTTTGTCTATGAAAAAAAACCTGTAAGTTTTGGTTATATTTATGGTGCCATGGAAACCAAAAATATAAATTCCCAAAAATAAGTTGAAACCCCTAAAGGCACATCATTGAGCGGAGAGGATGTATACATGTACCAAATTTAGTGAATATTGGTCGAGTAGTTGCAGAATGATGCTTCGAAAACAAATACGACGACCAACACGGATGTTGACGTGGACGTGGACGGGAACTAAACCGATACCACTAGATCTCCCGACGATTTAAATGGAGACATAATACTCATAACATCTCTGAAATTAAGATACTGTTAATTAAGGATTACAGTTAGACATGCACGGATCTTCAGAATATTTCGTCACCAATACTACATTTATAGAAGTCGTAGTTTAATTTTCAATCTATGAGAGATTTCTATTTCAGTTCAATTTCCTGAAAGGATTTCTCTTGCGTTTTAGATAGTAATGTTGTTGTTTTTCAAAAAGCCAGACAATTTCTCAAGTTCACTTCGAATGTTGCTAGGTCAGATGTTTTGTAGTAAGGTATTTGTGTTTAAGCTCAGCAGATCATAAGAGTTGAAAACGAATCGAAAGAGACCAAACGCTATATTCTTCAACTTAAGGTTACGTGCAGTTGTCAAAAGTTTGTTAGCTCAATTCAAAACAGGAGATATAAAAATTCAAATGAAAGTGCCAAATTCTATGGAAATTGTTATTTGCAGTGAATAGATAGTAACGCAACCTGGGTATTTGAAGAGTAGATTATTTGGGCTTGAGCAGAATCAATTTTTGAATTCCATTTGTCAATTTAACTGTATATCGTCTTTCATCGCTCTCCCCAAACAAAATGTTTAATTGTTTCTATGTTTCAATTATGTGAAAGAAATAGAAGAAGGATGTGGATTATTTAAATCTTATATGCTCATTTGTTAATATTATTTTAAACTTCGAAGTTTTGTTTAATTCCATAAGAACATCCTTACAGTATACTCCAGAGTGAACATCTTGTAAGCTCGAATCCAAGTTTTTGCTCTATTGCCAATGTCTTTGAAAAGTTGACCATCTTGTTTTAGAATATGTATTACCCGTCTTTCGCTTTCTTGGCATTCTTTCACCGTCCGATCATTATTCCATATCAACTCACTGGGGAGTATTCAACCAACTTCCATATGTGGCGCTCAGGTTCGGGACCAGTCAATGCCTCAGAGGGCTCACAACACTGCTGAACGCTGATAACCAAAAGCTCAGCGTATGCACGTGTTCATGTATCCACCATTCAGCCACTGACATGAATTCGTGGGATCTTTTAAGTGTGCAGTTTTTGTTGCACTACACACTAGGGCTTCAGGTTTACACTTATAGACTTCTAACAGAGGTGAACTCTAGGTTTTTACACCTTGGCCTGGATGGGATTCGAACCCTGGACCTCAGCAACGTGAGACTGGCGCTCTTGCCCACTGAGCTATCCCGTACCGTTGTCATGATCGGATTTTTACTGACTTAAGTGAAAGAAATAGAAGAAGGATGTGGATTTATTATTTAATATTATTTCAAACTTCGAAGTTTTGTTTAATTCCATAAGAACATACTTTCAGTATACATCTTTCAGTGGACATCTTGTAAGCTCGAATCCAAGTTTTGCTCTATTGCCAAAGTCTTTGAAAAGTTGACCATCTTGTTTTAGAATGTGTATTACCCGTCTTTCACTTTCGGTAGTTTAACCTTTTTAAATGCAAATTTTAAGTGCACAGTTCATAAGTTGTTGGGAAGACATTATACAATTTTCCTTTTGTAATTTCTGTAGGTTGAAGGATCACAAATAGGACCTTGGGTTACATCGAATGTTTCTCTTTTAACAAGTGGCAATACATATGTAAAGCCCTAGGCAACTTACAACATTTCATTCAAACATTTGTCAGTTAGGTGTCATATTCCTAAAATCGAAGTCCTACGAATAAACCTCATTTTCAAAATGATTAGACTGATCGACTTTGGTCAGAAATCAATAATAAACCAAATGTGAGCATTTTATTTTGTTTGAAATTAGCAATGATGTCATGATGTTTGTAAGTTTCAATTACTGTAGGTACATGTAAAGGGGAGGTTGTTAATAGCAATCATATCAAGGAATTAACCTATCGCCATCTGTCAATCAAATTTATCTTCCGACTAGTCATAGAGTGTTATATATTCACTGCGCCATTGGCCGCGTTGCCGACGCCATTTTGTCCATCAAACAATGAAACGTGTTTTACTTCCTTGTTTGATTTCCTCTGCGTCCCAAGTCAGGATATGCCTTATGAACTCGAAAAGTGTGCAGTTGGTTTCTTGAGTACCGTCCTGATACGCAGACAAATGTTATAACATAACTTCATCTTCGGAAGAGTTTGCGTCACATAGTGCAATAGACGTTAAAACGAGAAAAATCGAAGTGGTGACGGACCAGGCTGTCACCAGGAATTAACCCATATATGCATGACATTCCAGATTTTTTTTAAATTCTGTGTACGCGTTCTTAATAGGATGCAATGAAGTGAATCGGTTGTTATTTTTCCTGAAAGTAATTTTTTCCTTACTATTTTAATCATTTAGTTAGCGTCCCATAAATGTGACGTAACGCACGAAAGGGTACAGGTTTCTCTAAACACAAGAGGGAACCACGTTGCCAAAACACCGCCCTGGTAACGCGCAAAACCAAAAGAACGATGGCTTTTCAGAGACTTGTGAAGCAACTCAAAGAGATGGGGGTAAATATCAGCAACAAAAACAATCTTTATAAATAAAATTCATAACGAAATGTGTTTTATCATATGGAGAAACGATTGAAATGCATTTTTTTCAGTTTTTGCAAACACAATTACATATAATATTAATCTTTGTTTCACCCCTTGGCATTAGTAACGGTGTTTAACTTTCACTGTTTGCTGTGAAATTTGATTCGCTACTGTTTCTGTTTGCTAAGCAATTGTACCTTTTTATATTATTTTTCAGACTTTCAATGGATGACGGGTGGCGACACGTCCTTCTACATAATGGGACATGCCGCAAGGACGTATATAAGTATATGTATGGGCAGTTGGTGGTTAGTATTTTAACTTCATAGCGCTATAATTTTTTGTTGAAAATTAATTGACAGTGTTTCAATTAAGTTCTAATAATTGGATAAACCAAGTGTGAATACGTGTGATAATAGTTGCACTTTTTATTGCATTCATCTAATTTTTAAATCTATGTTGAAGAAATTATGATTATTCAACTTTGATATGTCTTTTTCTTTTCAGTATGGAGCAAAGTTAGCTGGGAAAGGAGAAACTTTGGTCTTTCCCTCCCTGGTCAGGGATGTTATCCGTGACAGATTCCCCGAAGATGTGGCGGGGGCTTTTGATGACCAGTACACTGAAAAAGTAAGTAAACCAAATAGGTTTTTTAGAAACTCTTTATTAGTTATTCAGATCCAATTAACTGAACAAAAAGAAATTTGTACTTATAATATGTTAACCTTTTCAGGGCAAGCATCTCGCACTTGAAGGGATCGCAGGTGTCAAGTGGAGAGCCCCACATAAGTTCTGTGGCCAGTGTCGGGGGACTGGGGACCGCCGCTTCAAGCCCTACTAGAGCGAAATTAGCTGTAAATGTACTTCTAGTTACTTGATTGCTCATTGAAAAATAAAAACTTTGAACGTTGAACGTTGAACTTTAACAAATAAACTCCTGAACCCATCAAATTCTGTGTTTGTATTTTGTTCTGGATTGTTGTTGTAATACTGTCATGATTGCCTTCATAGCCTGGTGTGGAAGACTCTGAAGCATGCCTGGTGAAGAGGACATTCTGGACATTTTGTGCACAGCTTCTTTGTTTTCTTACCACAGAGAGCACAGCGTCTCTGGGTTTGGATACTCATCAGAAAGTGGCCCTGTGGATCGTATCTGACATCATCAGGTACACGGCTTGCGTTGGTGGCTGTTGGACGAAGCACAGGCTTTGGGCGAACAACATGACTGGACTCTCTTTGTCTGAAACGCAAGATATAAGCCATAGCCAGCTGACGGGTGAACTCCAGGAGATCCATTTGTCGAGCTTGGTTATTTGAACTTCGTCTATGTAGCTGCCAAGCATTATCAACTGCTGTAGAGAGCAGGAAGAGAAACATGGACCACCACCATTTCTTTTTCCTAATCTGCGGTCGGTACTTGGCGATGTTCTGGTCCATTCTATCTGTTCCTCCCATATTCCTATTGTACATCTTGAATACAAATTGCATTGGAAGTTGGACCTCCTGAGTTTTGGACCTTGACCATCTCCGTGCCCTTTGCATCGGTTGAACTGCATGTGTGGTAGAGGCACAAGTAACCACACTGTTGTCGACCCACCTGACTATATTGATGTTTGTGTTGGCATCCCTGCAATAGTCGATGGAACCTCTCTCTGACTTTTTCATGACATCTTGGTTGGTGATTGGGCATTTTTGTAGTCTATTAGACCTTATTGTTCCAGTAGCCAGAAAACCCCTTTCTGCCAGAGTTTCCAACAAGGGAAGAGATGTGAAGAGATTGTCAAAATATAAATCGTACATTTTGTGTGGAAGTTCACTAACCAGGTCTAGAACAACAGAACCCCCGTACCAAGTCCAGGTTGAATTTTAACAGTTCCTGCACCTTGGTACGGCTCGAACTGCACGAGGTATCCAAGTGGAGAATCGAGGCACCAAACTTTGAACCCAAATCTCACTGGCTTACCTTTTATGAATTGTTTGGCGCTATGATGACCAAAATACGGCACCATACTTTCATCCACATTGAGAGACTATGTCTCTGGCCAAAACTGAAGGTACCGTTCATTCAGCATAGACATGAGAGGGCGTATTTTACTGAACTTATCCTCTGGTTTCAGCTTGGTGTTGTCTGCACAGTGAAGGTAGCTGATGATCTCCTCAAATCTATTCAATGACATAGCTGAGGATATGGCTTCATTGTGAGCATCCTCTCGGCTATCCCAATACATCCGCCGTCGTGGCACTCGAGCATATCCAGATATGAGGAGAATAGCAAAAGTCAACTTCAAATTGCCTTCCGTGAGTTTGAAGCTCGCTTTGCCACTCTGTACTGCATACAATTCGGACATTTCACAGAGGTATGAAATGACTTCATCATCAAAAAAGAGCTCAAAGAGATTTGTTGGGGTGTAATCTTTTTCTGAAACCCACGAAGAAGTGTCATCCTCGACCTCAATGCTTTTAGGTACGCCTCTCTTTGTCCACTTTCGTGCAGTATCAGGTTTGGATGAACCGTTAGATGCCCTTATCTTGTCATCTCGATCATTGTTGTCATTTTCAACGATAATTCTCCCGTCCCTGGATCGGAGAGTGAGGCTACATCCGGCTGAGAGCTGTCGTCCAGACAACCTGTTCACATCTGCAGGTCCCTAGGCCCTCATTCTCATCCTCGCTATCACAATCCGTATCCTCAGAAACCTTGGGGGGTTCCATATAGATATCTGCAGATTCAATATCATCATGGTCATCCACAAGCATGTTAAGAGCCTGATTTAATGTCATCAACCTGCAAAAGAGCAAAGAAATTTTTTTTTTTTGACAAAATATTAGTGAAAATGAATGACAATAATTTATTTCTAACTAGATACCAAGCCAGGATATATTCAAACAGTGTTTTGTAATTCCTCAGACTTTCTTTGTCACATTTATGTATTATTGTAGACACATATGGACAATATATATTAATTTTCTCAACGAATATCATTTTTTATTATATTAAAAAAAAACTGTACCCTTTTGTGCATGTCGTCCCTTATGTGGGACGCTAGTTTTGTGAAAGATTGAGCATGGAAAAAATGCAAGTAAAGTTCAATTTTTAGTTTCAATTGAACAGTTAAACATTGAAATTCATTAAGCACAACCCAAATGTTTTGAGTTTGAAGAGGCACATTTTCAGACTTACCTCAAACTTCGGCGAACTGGTACAAACGCATCTTTTCTGTTCGGGGCCGTCATATTTAAAGAGACTTTACTCTACAACTATCAAAGTATGTTCAGCTATTAAATCAAAATCTTCATGTTACAAAACAGTTTACCATGATAGTTTATCTTGTATAAGACAAGAGAACCAGACTGACGAATTTGCGTCCCATTTATGGGACGTCATGCATAAATGGGTTAATTTCCTATTATTATACAACATATACATCTGAATATAATATGAACAAAAGGTATCGTAAGTATTTATAATTGTTGCTTTAATTCATTTTTTGGCATTTTGTAGATCTTTTCCCCCCTCTCTTATTTCGTGGTTTGAATGCATTGAAGGCATAAACAACTTTTTAGACATATTACCTAATTGATTTTAAGCAACTTTATTTGGTTATTTACCGTTTGATAAGATTCGTTGATATATTTATAACATTTGCACCGATACACATGAAAGTATCGCTAAAAAAATAATATAAAATGATTAAATATATCAATGAAAATTATGAATTAGGTCATACACATTTCACATTTAAAACAATTGCTAATTTTTTATAACGTTTTATCAAGGATTTATATAAAATTATTCAAATAGAATTGTCAAGTTATTCACTTGAAATATAATAATTAGTTAACCGTTATAATGCTTATTATTCAATAAGTGTTCAAATATGTTCAAAGTGTTTTATGTTCCACAACTATTATAAATAAAACTGCCTTGAAACAATATTCAAGTCAATGCTGATGCTGACCATTGACAATTATAACTCTTAGATTTTGCAAACACAGCTAATCCCTCTCATTGACAAGTGTTCATATTTTCTAGAGGGAAAAATCAATGATAAATTTGAAATTTCTGGATATTATTGGCATTCTTACAATTGCTTTGGAAAGGTAGGGCCATGGGCCATTTTGCACAATTGATAAAAAACTGGACCATTAAAATGTTGTGGCTTACTATTGATATATGGGAATTTGCCAATTTGATATGCAAAAATTTATTAAAAGCCTAAAAATTGGTCATTGTAAAAGCTGTCTTTCCCAATGCCTGATCAGTCTTTAGTAAAATATGTTTTCAGTTGCCATAGTACATGACTGCAGTTTGATATTGAATTAACTAATATCTATTGACAAAGCAGAATAGTTCTTCTTTTAGAGCAATTTGATTTTATCTTTATGATTTATAGCTTACAAAAATGCAATATACTTCCTTACCAATTTCCAATAATGTTGATATCTGATCTCAATACTTGACATATATCCATGATCTTAAGTGAATAATTGATAAACAGTCGAAATAAAAGTAAATAATTGAGTTTAGAAATGAAAATAAATTGTAAATAAGATTCAAGGAAGATTCAAAACTGAACATTGTAAGAGGTATTTCCTTTAATTTAAATTCATTTAAGAATAAGAAGAAAAGAAAATTGTATTAAGTATTTACACCAGTCCATAGCCATGGCAATAATGAAATATTAAATAAAATATTTTTAGTTATCTTGTTACTGAATATCTTTATCATGGAAGGTCGCGCTCCTAAAGTTATTAGCTGTTTGGTCGATATAACTTATTTCTGAATAAATGGTAATTGGTATACATTGGCTATAAATTTATACACTATGGGTTTTGACAATTTCCTAACAATATATATATATATTTTTTCCTGTGTACTGTTTGTTTTGTTTGTTATTTTTCACGGGAGAAATCGCAGGGGCGTGGGACCTATACATTTTAGATTATTTTACGAAAGGGCAAAGGGCTGATACACCAAAACATATGAGTAATTCTATATTTATATGTTCAGAAAAAAATTTAATCACCTATTTTCTTATAAATCTTTGCGATCCCCCATGTCCGTCATACCACATAATCGGCACTTCCGCATTCGTTTTCTGTTGCACATGAAATAAATATTCGTCATTTGTGTTTGAAATTTGTTGAAATTAGGATAATATACAGTACAAAAACATTATCAATTGATCGTTTCGTTTAACATTACAAAATAAGGCAGTTATTACTCACGGAATATCAATGTTCGTAACGCTCACGTCAATGACAATGTGCGTTTGTTTGTCGGACATAACATGAGTTACCTCCCTTGATTTCAAGGGGCGTGGTTATCTCTCGTCTGGCGATAGGTTAATTTCTAGCACATTCCTCAGAATCTCTCATGTTAACTCCAGGTCCAAAGAATGATCGTTGATGGTTTTCTGCTTATGAATATCGAAACCCAGCACCTAGCTATTTAAGCTCATTCTCCATTTAAGACCCGCGTTTTGTATGTTTTTCGAAATAAGAACTTCTATCAATGCCACTGCTATGCAGCCATATGCAAAGCATTGACCGAGTAGCCATCAAAACCGTCTGAGCAGGATATTAACCAGAATTTGATGTATTGGTTATAACTTGAGCTGTGAATCTCAAAACACGTGAAGAAAAATGCTCGTATACTGGACCAGTATACGTCAGTAAACCACCCTAATATACTGAGGTATACTAATTAGGAAACCACCCTAATTTACTGACGTATACTGGTCAGTATACTCTGAATTTCCATAGCTCAGTATATCTCAGTATATCTCAGTATATCTCAGTATATCTCAGTATATCTCAGTATATCTCAGTATATCTCAGTTTACGTCAGGAAGTGCTCATTTAAACAAATTCAAGATACATTTGATTTTTGTGTTATTTATAATGTAGTATTTATATATTGTTTGGTTTATTCCAGCTGCAATTCTTCTAATCGAACTTTTAGTTAGATAAATAGATAAATGTGATAGATAACGTACGACACCATAGACCCAAATGACCTACTCGTTTATAAATGAGTTGTGTAGTACTGTGTACACAATTGAATTTATCGGCGGGTCAAAGTGAGTAATAACATTGATAGGATAGAGTAAAAACCATTAACAGTGAATTAGATTTGAAGGTCATAAACTAAATGATTTTGTAACAATGTTTCAGATTCTGTAATATCGTATGGAAACAGGTCTGAAGTATCGCTAGGGGAGAATGAACAGTTATGAAATAACACTTTTATTGATTTATTCATGACTTAAATTAGCCTTACATAGATATCATCATAATAGAAATTTTAATACCGATGGATATCTATATCAATGCGGCTTATAAAACGTTGTTCTTTAAAGGGGCAGTAGCACGTTTTTTTGAGAATTTTATATTTAAAAATTTTCACTGATAATTGTATGTTAACGCTAAATGTATTACTTTGATAGTGTCAAAAATCTCATTACACAAGCCAATCATTCATAGTCAGAGAACAAAGTATGAAGATTTACCTAAAATCCATTGGCGGCCATTTTTTTTGTGAACACCTTTAATTCATTTTGTGTAAGAAAAAGAATCACATGGCTAAACTTTACATTATATATTTGAATTATTACTGCTCCATTTGGTTTGAATACATTGCCTTTCAATTGGAACCATTTATTTTAATTTTCCTGACATCACCTTATATTCCCTCTAAAAACGTGCTACTGCCCCTTTAAGCGTAATATTGTGGACTATTCAATATAAAGTGAAATTCATCTTCAACATCGTCTTGGCAATAAACGTGTTGATCTGGATAACTGGCTAAAATCAAGAATCCTTTTTTTCAAATAACTCCCAATAAAAAGTCTCTAATAATCTAAACATTGCAGGATATTGTGAAATATTAATATCAATGGTTGGTGGAATGCTTTTTCATATCATTTTAATAGGTATCCATTGGTTAGAAATCCATTTCCTCTTATGAGGGATTGAAATGTAGAATTATATAACTATGCAATGTATAATGGGCCGGTGGCCTAGTTACTGAATAAACTCTCTCTCTCTATGAGGGATTAAGAATCAGAATGAATTAGTTTACAATCTTAAAAATTTAGTTTTTGAAATACATGGCAACAATATATCATTTATACATATTATGTGACATCGGCATTACAATGTATGCCAAAAGATCGGCTGCATAAACAACATGTGAAACTAACCTTATCGAAAATGAAATCCTCTATATTAAAGCACATAAATCCATCAATGAATAGTGATAACACTATGTTGCAGCACCTTGCAGTCTCTGCCTTACTTCAACAAAAGTTAGGTACAAATGAATATGCAGAAATATAGGGAAAGAAACTTTGCATTGGGTCTTGGTTAACCTCTAACATCTGATTGGATAACTAGATAAGAGAGACCAGTGACAAACAATGCCTCGAGTATTACTCACCTGTCAGCGTGGATTGTCAATACACGTGTCAATCTGTCTAATTGACGCCATAAGCTAATGAGGAAATGGTATCGTCTAATTGACAACAATAGTTAATGAGGGCTGAATGCTACAAAAACAGATTCGAATATACGGCTTACATTGATGAGCTTGTCTTTGAAAAGAGAAATACATTACTGAATATATAGATACAGATATACAGCAACAGATATATAAGTGAAACATATTTCATTACACCAAAAGTGCCAAAACCTGCTATCATTGTGTTCATATTCAGTTAAAATTTTGTTTGCGGTTTTAAAGAAAGAACACATAAAAATAACCTCAAATATAATTAATATTTCCCCTTTGTTGCATATATCTTTAGCCCAGGTTTTGTTTATAGGTTTGTACAAAAAGACATGACAACCTCAAATGAGTTAAAGATAATGCTCTATTTTGATGCCTGTATGCATCCTTGAAATAATTATTTCCACTAGATTATTATCAAACAAGTTTTAGTTAAAAAAGTTAAATGTATTATTTCGAATTAACTGATTAAAAAATCAAAAAGGCAGAATGCATGTCAGTGCTAAGGGATGTATTGTTTGTCTCTTGTGCCAATTTTGTTGAAGATGAAACATAAAGAAACAAATTCCCTCTCTCTGTTTGATTTTTAGAGGAATTATAGGAAAAGTTTAATGAAATTTAAGACAAAATTACTTTTGTGACTTTGATATTGTTGAAATTTGGAATTTAATTTTTAACTTTGATGCCAATAATACTTTAAGGAAGAATTTTTTTTATAAAGATTAATGTAACACCGACAATTCTCAAAAGATGTATACTTTTATCATATTAAAAGAAATGAAATTGTTATCCCAATCATACATTTAAATTGATTATGTCATACCCCTTAATGACCAGTTGTAATGCTCCTAATCAGTAATGACTGCCCTCAACTAGAAGTGCTTAATCAATGAACTATGGCAAAGATTGACAAATATGCATGTGGTTTAAACTCAAAAGAAGGAACCGGATTGGTAAACAACCAAATGTTTATATTTATACCGCGCGGAAATATGCATGTTCTAGTTCGCCTCTATAATGTAATAAAAAACATGTTATTGTGTGTATCTATGAATAAAAAATTTAAACTTTATTACCAAGGCCAGGGTCGAAAATGAAAGTTACAGGACGTCAGATTGCTCATGCTCAAAACATTGAGGTCTTGTCTTGGGTTATTTTAGTGCTTTGAATGTGATATCCCCTGTAGTGAAATCCCCTGAAGAAATGTGATTGAAAATACAGAAATTCAAAAACTAATCAAATTTCCACAAATCAGTTTAAAAATCAGTAGCCCAACGTCAGGAATGCATGTGGGTATGAATTAACAGAGACTATCTTAAAATCTCGAGTGTTCCTTTGAGTAGTATATTACAATTGCATATCACACTTTAAGTTCTTAAGAAAATAGACTTGATCTACGTACTCTGATTATAGGGAAGTAAATTGTTTTATCTTTTTTTTGTATCAAAATGTTGGAATGTGTTATTACAACACATTAACTGACATATCAGGTTATATGAATTTACAAATGTATTAACTAAGACATTTCAATATTGACGAATTAAATATAATCCAACAATTACCAATACAAGTGCCTGTACCTGAAAACGAAGTACCTGTAGGCAATACACATTTAAAGGGCAGACCCGCGCGGGGACATATTTACTAACGAGACTTTTATTACAGGGCCATAAAAAGTTCAAAGATACAGAGATAATGACTTGTTGGGTTGAGGTGTTTTCTTGACATATGCTGGAATATTCCAGCATGGTTAAAAATCTTTACATATCTATTATCGTAATGTGTCTGTATCCTTTCCTATTACAATTTATAAACATGAAATAATTGTGGTATTTTCTTTTTGTCACTTGTTCTTTTTGTCACTTGTAACTTGTTTATGAAGAATGTTCACGTACCGCAAAAAGGAATAAAAAAGACAAAAAATAAATGTTCAGGTTATATAATCTTAAACGGTTCAGACATAAAACTATATTTATATTTAGAATATGTGATAAAAGAGATGTAAATTCAGGAACAAATAACTGACATTCTCAGTAAAACGCATTAAAATGTAATAACTTTACAAGATAATAATTACAAATAAAGATTCATATATTTGTTGGTCTGTTTTTAATCTTATAAATCACAGAAAATATACAATCATAGAAAAACAAAACATCATTCACATTCTATTTGTTTTAAAAAGGCATGATTCTATCTTAGAGATATTTGAAATATTTTGAAAGATAGTTTAAATAAATATTTCTGGAGTCAGCGTTTGCCTTGATATGTAAATTCATGTGTTTACGTAAGTTAATCACAGGGAACCATACCTATAACTATATATATAACTATTAAGACCGTTTATAAAAACATTTTTAGCAACAAAACTTATAGATATAGAGATTACGATACGAGGAAGAAAATATCAATTTGTATTACATCAAAAGAAAAAAATAAGTTTTTTTTCTGCCAAAATATATGTTAAAATACACTAGTGAAGAAAGTCTAGATAACATTTGCTTCAGTGGGCTTATCTTCACTTCTTTATTATCAAAGAGATTTCAGTAAAACAAACATCAAAGACAATCATTTATCATAGTTATTTGATAGTCACTTATTATGTGAATTGCATATCACCCTTGCTTTTTGAGAAATTATTTTTACCTACTTCATAAATTGACAAATCAAGTTTTGAATTTGCAAGAAAAAAAATCATAATTTTGACATATAAATCGAATTCAGCAACTAAGTATCTGCATTTGCAAACGAGTTACATGTAGGCAATACACAAATACTTTGCCGAACCAGGCGGGACACCTCAAGATTTTTATTACAGGGTGATAAAAAGATCAAAGACAGTGAAATTGTCTTTGTGGCGTTTGTGAGAAGTTTCTTAAATTATCTTTGAATAACTCAAAACAATGATTTATATTGATATATATAATGATATGATATTTAATATAATGTAAAAATAAATGAATTTCCTTATATAAATAATAGATACATGAATTTCGTTGTATAGATAAATTGATAAATAATATTCACTTATTCCATCTTGAAGTTGCGTGAGATCAATAAATCTTTATTTCAGTACCTCATGCCTGTAGAAGTTATTTGCTTTAAAGACATTTGTTCTAAATAAAGTTACATAATATATGTACATGTAATAACTGAGTATTGCTTTTTGTTAATAATAAGATATTTTCCCGTAGATTATACTTGGAAGATGCATCGTCAAGTTAAGAATTAACAACATCCTTCATTATTCTCAGTTTTAAGAAAAATAATTCAAACATACAAATCAGTTAAAAACACTATTGTACATAAGAAATGTTTAAATGTATTTTTTTCCTCTCCGATGAGATTTATCTATTGCTGTAAATACATAGTCAGAGGGAAACAAAATGGCATTCACAGGTCATTTGTTTTAAAAGGGTTCATTCTGCATTATAAACGTAAGTCTTTGTTACTAAAGTTGAAAAAATAAAAAGTAAAAAGTAGACGACGCATTCAAGGGCCTAGGTACATGACATCAAATTCGAAAGTAACATACCTTTTACAGAGAATGAAAATAATTAATGCAGAAACCTTTCAAACTGTATGTAACTACGGGACAACACAACTTGGCACATGAGAGAAGAGGAGTTTGACACTGAGTCATTAATGACAGCAAGCAATCAGTCATGAATAGGCACCAACTGGACCCCTGTCAACACACTATGACTAAAACAACATAATAAACGCTCTTGGAAGTCTCTTATTACTATAAAAACAGGTTAACATCAAAGATATTGTAAAAAAACATAATTAGTTCGTAATTAAGATATCAATAATGATGTTGTGATATCTAAATATGGATTAATTAAGAATTAAGGAAATGTGAGTTTGTCTTCATCTATTGAATCAACTGTGGTATTAGACACAGATTAATCAAGAGTATTCATTCATGAGGGGTGAGTCTCAAAGAGTGCAAAAACTCATGATGTTAGGTCAGGGAGAATGTGTAAACAGTGTTTAGAGATTATATAATCAAATAATTTCATTGGTGTATATGAAAAAAGTGTAAAACAAGTAGTTGTTGGCTATCAGCCAAAGAGATCTCAAAGATTCAATTCCAGTGAATATGTAATCATTGCTAAGAAACAATGAAATTTTTTATATATCTATGATTTTTATTAATGAAAATGGATTAGCACAATAAGCTTTCAGCATATTTAAGTGCTGTTCCTTTAGATCTCACAAAAAAACAACATCAAAATTCACAAAGTAATTAGATAAGTATTTACACGATGATAAAATAGTGGACAGCAATAAACGGTAAACAATCAACAATGATAAATTGAATTTAGGAGTTTAATAATTATTTGAAATGTTGTGAATCGTGCATAAATGTTTGGACAGATTCAAGGAAATTCTGATTAAATAATATGCTTGAATATTAGTTAACATATAGAATGGTATACAAATGCCGTCTATAGACAAATTTATTAGAACTTATCAAAGTATGGGCAATAAATAAATATTCATATATGTATTGTATCATGTTATTAAATTATTGCATCTAAATAAAGTGAATAACAACCAAATGTTGTTTCGTAATATATGTAAATATAAAGTAATATAAAGTCATTAATAGGACTTTTTTTCCAGGGGACTCTTTTTTCTTGTCAATTTTAGGACTTTTCTTCTGGTAACTTTCTTCCAAACACAGATTTTTGGCCAACGGTCGCTGTATATAGAATACAATAGGAAATAAAGGAAATAGTCTTCATGATTACGACAACAAGAACAAGCTGTTCATGGAGATATAACCGTCCATTCAACTAAAAGACGACAGTGCATTTACAGATGATAAACGCCACCTTGTTTTGCATGAATCCAAAACTAAATTAAAAAAAAAATGCTGCTTGCACATATTGCTTATTTCATACGACAAAAGTGTTTATATATGGACACTGGATAACAATAAACACACATATTGAAAAATGTTGGATTAACTATACATGTAAATTGCACACAAAAGTTTATTTATAACTATGAATAAAATAGGGTAATTACACATGGGCATTTAATAGGTCACTAAATATATAATTCGGTTCGCTGATCTTTTAAGCTTGGATTCTGCATTTATCCTTTTTCATTTTGTATAAGTAAATCCTTTTTAATTGCATTCTTCATTGAGAATAAGTGACTTGAGATCAAGCTGGAAGTGAATCTCAGGCAGCAAATACTTGCTTGTTTTCGTGTCCTAATTCATGTATCATTAACATGAATAATATGTTTAAACCAACTTAATGTTTACCAAATCATGTAGCAATGAATGGATTCTAAAAGTTTAGAATTTTCTTGGATGGTTGCTGTAATATTTCCAAACATGATAGATTTAATGTGTTAGGCATGATATATTTGATATGATAAACGTAAAGAAATACATAAGAATTAACTCAGATAAATATTTTGCAAATGAATTACTTCACAGATATTGTCTTTTTCACAAGTATACAAATGGCCATCAGATGAATGTGTTAAGCTACAGTAATAATACGTTCTTACTAAATGCAAGTTTATCCAACAAAGTTAGCTGTAAATTTAAACATATATTATTTCAAATTATGTACTGTAGGCTTCGTTACGGCTCTAGTGATCTAGATTTTAATAAATTTGAAAGGCATATTTCAGATGATCCCACCTGTTCATGAGGCGCTAATCTCATTATTTACTGGTTTCCCCAAACTTTTCTCACTTAAGAAATGGCGCATTATACTACCAAAAAGGTACAGCTTAAAACAATCTTATATGGAAACCATGATATATCTGATCTTGGCAACTTCACCATTTTAAAATCTGTTAACCTCTTCATCACCACTTCTAATAGATGATTTTGATTTAAACATATCTTATTCAGAAGAATAGGATTTGGAACAAGTTGTCCAATTTAGAACACCCTCTCCATATAATCTTATAGATTCGAAAAAAGAGTTTAAGATGTTTACTTCCAAGCCATTGAAAGGAAATTTCTATTTTTATTGTTGATTGTATTATTGCATTTCATGTCATCAGAATGTCCTTTGCTTGAAACACCACATTTGTATCGGAACGGTATTAATATAGGCCCCTGGCTTGTTTGTCAGTCCGTTTCATATTTCCACGAATAATAAAATATGTTGAAACCATTTCAAATAATGATATTGTTCAATGTTTTAATTCACAGTGGTAGTCATTGAGGATTATTTGCACCAATAACATAATACAAGATAAATAATTAACTGAAAATAAACACAATGATACAATATCAATTAGTCCAGATTCATTTTTTGTGTTATGAGGTATATTTTACTTGCATTTCAGGGTTTTATTTTATCTGTATAAAAATGTAATTTGTCTTGGGTTTTTTTTTTGGTTTCTGAAAAGTTTAAAGCTTTATTGGTTGTTTTCCTGGATGCTTTTGACAATTAATTTTCTTCAATTTTGCATATGTCAGAGTGTTCAACATCAAGCCTATCTATGTTAGCCGTTAATTGGGAACTGTTATTGTAACAATCAGCCCTCGTTAGCCCCTGCTGTCAAGTTGACAATATATCACAGATTGGCACCTGCTGTGTATACAGACTTACAGGTGGGCATACTCAAGCCATTGCTTGTCACGTGTCTCTCTTATAACAATATGATGCAGTATCTGATTATTGAAATCCTAGTGGTTAAGAAAGAACCAATGAGATGATTTTAGCTAAATGTCTGCATTGACCTATGTACCCGACCTGATCATTGTTGAAATGACCTATGAAGACAGAGGCGAAAATGTGTTGCTTAATCTGATCAAATCAGTGATGGATTAATGTGCATTTGATGGAATATTGATACTCATATTCGGAAAAGGTAAGTTTCACATGCTTTTGCAGCCTATCTTTTGGCAAACTTGGTCATTTGATATGTAGTTTGTATATATGGTTGCCATGTATTTCAATTGTTTGATATCGGAATTTGTAAGATTGTTACTATGTCAAATACGTTAGATTACTTGTCCCTTTGTAACAAAAAGTTAAGGAAGAACAATGTTTGTTTCAATTGTATATTCCATTGAAAAAAGCTGCCAAATGCATTCAATAGTAATATTTTACAACAAATTGTATATAACCAATATAACTTTATCATTGTAATATATAATGTGATTGAATTGTAAATATTTTGTTTTGTACATATACCGGTACATTAAATGATGTAATAGCATAATGTTGTTGTGTTTTAAATGTTATTTAAAGAGGCTGTCTCATGGGCATCTTTTTTGCTAGTAGGAATATTGATGATTATTTTTCTCTAACTGGTGTGTATGTCGCATTATGCAGTGTTAGGGGCATGGACCATATTACGATAGTTTCCATACTATCACTGTTATTTATTTCAAATCATGCGAGAATTAGGAACATTCTACAGGATAACACACTTTTCAAGACTAATCATCAAAGAGATAGTATTTCTCTTTTGCATCCCTGTTGCGTTGGAAAACCATACATATTATTATTATTGTATTGTTAGTTAAGTGTTATTTTGGTTCGCCAAGTATTCATCAGATTGGACGAAGCATTCATAAAACAGTGATATTCTTTTGAAATAATTATCATATCTTGCGAGAATTAGGAACATTCTACAATATATCAGACTTTACAAGACTTAATCAGTCATTCGCATTCATAAAACACAGTGTTATTCTTTTGAAATAATTATCAAAATGACACCTAAAAAATAAACATTTTTTAAATCTTGCGAGAATTAAGAACATTCTACAAGATATCAGACTTTATAAGACTAATTCAGTCATCAGAGATAGCAGTTGTCTCCTGCATGCCTGTAGCGTCGAAAAACCATCAATAGGTGATATTCTTTTCTTTTGATACATTTAAATGTTGAGACAACACAAAACTTACATACATATACACAAATATACAAGAGTATAAAAAAAATAAACAATAATATACAATAGTAAACAAAATATACAATAGTAAACAACAATATACAAGAGTAAACAACAATATACAAGAGTAAACAACAATATACAAGAGTAAACAACAATATACAAGAGCATATAAAAATATACAATAGTATACAAAAATATACAAGAATATACAAAAATATACAAGAGTATACTGGTTTTGGAAATTCGGAGTATACTGACCAGGAAATTTTTGGAAATCCTAAGTATACTGAGGTATACTATTTTGTATATTCGGGGTATACTGCTCAGTATACCTCATTAAATTAGGGTATTTTGTCCAGTGAAATATCTACGTTTGAGAAGAGACGAAACTTGAAATCCCCAGACATATTCTGTATCTTCAACCCCATCATTTTTACCAAAATCTCGTTCATCATTCAAAATTGTGAATCTTTCAAAATTCTTGATCCCTAAGTTTCTCGTTTATTCTAAACTACTGAATTTTCGGAAAACATGAGGACCCAACTATATTTACTTGAGCAATATGTTCCTTGGATGTTTTACCAAATAATACATCCAAAATACATGAATAATAAGAATAATTCTTCACAAGGGAGGAGGAAGCAATTGCAAATTATATAAGAATTAAACTCGCTAAGTATTAGTTTTTAATTACTGCTAATTAAAGAGCTAGGAACAGGTCCTAGTTTGCTTTGGAATAAATCTTTTTAATGGATTAAATTTTATTTTCAGATATTTTTATATTTTTATATTTTTGTAACTCACCATCTAAATAGCAATGTTTAAAATTACAATACTTTTAAGATAAGGTAAAATAAAAAATATTTTGGAACAAATTACAAAAATGCTACCCAACTAACAAACTATCACCCCGTTTGAAATGAAGAAATGATTAAAACCAAACAAAGCTAGAGATAAAATCAATAATTGAAATGAACTTAAAAGATAAATACCTAGTCAAATAGAACGGGAAAATCACTATTGATTTAAGTATCGATTGCATAGTCTCTGAATCAGACTTGAAGTGGAACTAGATTATTCATTTATAGTAGCGTTAATGTCGTGATAAATAAATAACTAAACAATAAATGCAACACTATCTTTAGTTTTCAGTTGGTGATGGTTGTGTCTTTTAGCCTGGAAAAACCTATGTAAACCAAAGCAATGATATCATTAATTGTAATTCGTTCTTGACTTTAATAATTAATGGTTTCTGAAATGAGGATGTAATATATACATTGTACCGTCAGTCAAGTGAGTTCGCACCAATGTGACGTCACAGGATTTCCCAATTTTGCACAACGATCTAAAACTCAAATAACTTGATAAAATAAAATGGTACTTACATGAAATTATCAGTATTTTGAGATATGACATCGGACCCTTAAAACATGTCGAATTCTTGCGGGAATAGTGTTGTAGAGGCTCCGAATGTAGGTAAGTGTGAAGCCTCTCCATCTTTCTCTCACGATCAGAACGAGGTCATCTCTATTTCTCACTTCATGAACTCGTTTTTAAACAATGTTTAAGAGTTTTCCAGACATTTTCTATGGTATTAAGGTTAGGACTTTGGGCTGGCCATGAAAGAATTTCATTGTCATTTTCCACCGATTCGCTCTCAAGGAAACATGACATGGGACGTTGTCCTCTTAAAAATCCATGTTCTATTCAAGAAATGTCTAGTTATTACAGGCCATAAATTTTAATCTAGAATGTCAATATACACATATCAGTGTTTATATTTCCATACATAAAAGTAAGTGTCCCAACACCATGATAAGAAATGCAGCCCCAGAACATTGTCGATAGCATGCGCCAGTTGTCATGATCCGTTCGAATACCCAAACAGTTGGGGTGTAATCTTTCAGATTTCTGAATACGATCTTCTTCCAATTTTCAATTCCCCACTGTAATTTTGTTTCAAATATTTTTATTCCAGCATTCAATCAGGTTCAGTGTTACATGTACATGTATGTCATAACAAGTAATTGTTATAACACTGTAATTTAGTTCGGCAAAATTGCAGACGACGTTTCTTTGAAACTTGTTGTCGTTGCCCTGTAGTCTGAGGGGTTGAGGGGGGTCCTGTGTGCTAAAATATGTTCCCGAGGTTTGACTATTGATTCCTGTAGGACACTCTTATGAGATCGAAAAAAAATTGGTAGGCATTCAAAAAGTGAGGCAGAAAGCTGAAATTCCAAATGGCGTCCAAGAGGACTGCCGCATCCTTATTATGTTATATTAAAAAATGTTTAAAACCAGCTTCTTTGGCAGCTGTATTCACCTATTGACACCTACGATGTAATAGAAACCAGCATGTTTAGAAAGTAAATTGATATGATCTTGACAGTTAATGGTTTATTTGAGAGAATCTTCAGAAACGAAAATTTACATATTGATAATTATTATGCATCATTAACAAGCATTTACCATCGAGCGTACTACGTTTTGGTCATGATATATGCTCAATATCAAATTTCGCTTATCTTTCCGTCGTCACATCTATAACAAGTTTCAATTTTATTTTTCGAGATTACGTACTGAAAGGATTAATTTTGAAGTATGATAGAGAAAGTTTTAGTTTGTAAGTAAAGTAAAACAATTTATTGAACAAATTTTAGCTGATAAACATAAAAGTGTGACCATTATGTATTCTCTAAAACATAGGAAACTACTCAATACACTGACAAGTCGTTATTACAGTGGGCTCAAAGGAGACAGAATATTGATTCTAAGATTCAAAGAGTGCTTTATTGAGAAATCAATATTCCAAACAATTGATAACCATAATTTCGTCTGCATCAGTTAAGGACATTGTTGTAAACGAAACATCTTGAATAATGTTCTTTGGGATTCACCAACTGTCTGTAGCATACTTAAATGACTAATTTGTATGCTTTTACAAATATTACAATATTCCAAGGGAAACACTATGGAAACTTCAAATGAGCAAACATTATTCTTAACCATATTTTGTCTGTTAGGATCAGGCAGAATGTATTTTTCAAATAATTAAACATGGCCATAAAGGGCAGCATGGCAATGTTTAGCTGCCTAATATTCAAGAACCAAATACGCCGACATCAATGATGACATGATAAAACCTTTCTAATCGTAAATAACTAGCAGCCTGGGAATTTACTTTTTCGTGTTTTCGTGTTCACATTCAAAGGTCAAAGTTCAAAGGTCTAGATCACTAATAAATCGTTTTTTACAATTTGACTACAAAAGTTTCTGTGCTATGATGATCTTATTTAGTATATATAGAAGAACCAAGATGTGGAAAGGTTTTCGTTACCATCAGGTAAATGTCAAGGTCACAGCAAGGTAACGAATTAAGCATGGTATTACAAAATGCTTTCTAAAAGTATTAACACTTTTAATCACTACAGGATTTAAAAATCAATGAAAAATTAGTGTCAAATGTCAAGGTTCGGGTTATATAGTTTTTAAAGCTTAACTTAGATTTTGAAATTTGCAAATCTCTTCAATCAATTGTTGACTATACCGCCTTGGAATTAATCATTTGTTAAATACATCCCTGGGATCTGTTTGACATATTTACACTTCATAGTTTAAGGTCATGAATTCCGATTTTTAATTGTTATTTTCCCCCAAAATTACCATGTTACTGTTGCTTTGGAGAAGGCTGTGTCAATCTAGTCCTGCAAATGTTAATCTAGTTGCCTACAAAATGTAATTTGTTATTTTTGCTAGCAGAATCGCTCATGTTTATTTTGGAAACAAGGAGCAGCTTATCTTTCCTTGATCATTTCAGTTCAATTATACCATACCATCATTTTAATGCCTATACCTCTCTATATGGGTAAGGCTTCCAAAAAGGTACCACCTGGTCGTTATTGAGTGAGGCCCAGATTCATACCGTCTAACCTTTAAAATAAAAAAATAAAATAAAAAAGTTATGATCTCTTGAACATTGGTGGGGTCAACATTACCTGGGAATATGAATAATAATAAATAATTTTATACTTTTATAAATCAACCATAAAACAATGAAAAATAAGAAGTTAAGGTATGTTTGTCAGAATTTGTCTCCAGAGGCGGCAAGGTATGTTTGTCTTAACTAAAACGTTTTGTCCGGGTTATCTAGATGCACGTTTATTTAATTTAAAAAAAAAATTAATTTGAATCTCATGTGTAAAATTGTTATTTATATCTTTTTACTGTATGTTTGTCATACCTTTCTGTGAAAAGTGTGTTATAAGAGAAATCAACATGAATCTTTGATCGGTTGCATCATTATGTTGAAAATACATATTCTTTTACCCTTATTCACAAAGAGAATTCATTTCATAAGCTTTTTGTTAGATATATTACTAATTCAAACATGTAATATTCAATAATAAATAAAGGGACCACTAAGTGGTACTAAATTTATATCGGTTTCATTATTATGTTGAAAATACATATAATTTTACCCTTATTCACAACGAGAATTCATTTCATAAGCTATTTGTTATATATTATATATTACTAATTCAAACGTGTAATATTTATAAATCTAAATGGAACCACTTAGTGGTACTAAATTTGCGATTTTGATTAACTAATGATATAATTCTTTTAAAGTGATCACTATTCATATACGCTTTTCCTTGTATTTTGACAGATATATCAAAATCAATTTTTCATTGAATGATATTTGATATTATGGAGTAGTGATGTTCAAATCATAACTGTGGGAAACCTTTCTTCTGAGGAAGTACCAGTCACTAAGAATGCTGTTACGCTTAAAGGTTCAATTACTTACACTGGAATAAGTGAACATAAAATATCTGCTATGCAGCTACTGGACAATATACAACATAAATAGTTACTCTGACCATGTGGTCCTTTTTGTGCCTTTAAAAATAAATGTTTTTCGGGAATAGCTAGATGAAAATATGCCAATCAGATACTTTTCATTTAAAGAAGAGGTGCTTATCTACTATTTTAACACAAAAAGTATGTAACAAAACTTTTAAATTATGTGCACCAAAATTCTTTAAGAACCCATATCTCTTAAACAAGAATCGACCAAGTGGTTCCTTTTCGCATAGCCTTCACCATATATAGATTAATCTCTAAACTTAAACCTACAAAATGCTACAGGAATAGAGGGAAGTACTACACGTGCCACTCTCATTAATGCTATCGCACAACATATATATCATCCACGTTGATATCATTTGTTTATTTCTAGGAAAAGAAAATTACTTGTGTTTTTGGAGCCTCAATAAGAGAGAAATTTCTTAAGCTATTTTGCAGCTATATATACATGTAAGAGACACAAAACAAAGTACTCAAAAAGTGATCAATTACTGACAATTTCAAAAGTGTTTGATATTTATATTTTCTCGGTTTAATGACAATAAGATGTCAAATGGTACTTTTGTATTGACCAATCTGTACTATTTTTTTCTCCTCGGATCTTGTGTCTCATGGCCCGAGAAAGGTTCATTTATTTTCGTAAAATCATTACTGTGTTAATTGGATGTTTTGAAGTGACAGCTTTACGTTGCTCCACGTGATGGAAATGAAAGAAATAATGGAATACAATGTTGTTAATCTCGTGAGAGAAACCGAAAACATTATATTTAGAGTGCTGAATTGTAACAAAGTGTTTTATTAAGGACAAACCTGTCATTTACACATTTCATGGTAAAGATTCAATGTGGAACCGTCTTTGTTCGGTAGGAAGAAATTCATATTTGTTTGCAGAATAAATTTATAAGAAAATTTATATTTGGACCTGATATTATGCAAATCATTATATTCCTTTTACTCATACGATTTTCTTAATTGCGATTACAGACAAAACTTGATAAATTGTTTAAGTTTGTCAAACGGTTGTTTTTCCAGTTGAAAATATCCAATTTAACACAATATTTTATTGTATATATTCATAATTCAAATAAACCAAAAACATTTTAAAAATTAAACGTGAAAAATATCATGCTAACTACGAGGCTAATGAAAAATGTGATATTATAAACTGATAGACATTTTGGTGCCGATTGTGCTATAATAAAGTTCTTTCTTAGAATTGCTCTGAATCATTTAACAAGACATTTGCATTGTTAAAGGATTTTTTATCTTTTTTTGACAGTTTGAATCTCTAAATGACAATTTTAGAAACGACTGTTAATAATGTGTCCAATCAAGACATATAATGTTACATACATGTAAAAGTACATAATTTGGTATGATGTCAGCAATATAATTTTTTTAAAAACCTGATCCATACAGTTTAAGTATGAATCGTTAATTTTTATAGTAAGCAACAATCAATTTAAAATAGTTTTTTTACATAGTCGCTGCTAATGGCTAAAATATTGACCAAGCGGTTCTACACAATAACTCATTCAAACAACATAGTGTCAATTGGATATTGGAATTATTTTGCAGCAAATCTTAGTTTTTGTACACATACATGTACATGATAATATACATAAAACATATTTTATACATACGACTGTTAACACCAGCTTCATACACATGCCATTGTCCTCAGATGTGGTGTAACATTACATGAACTCGGATCACTTATGCTATTAAAGTTATGTTCACAGCAATCAGATTACATAAACGTGAAATTCTTGTCAACTCACACGATTTTCAAAATTGTATTTCACCTTTTTTGCGGAGTATATGCAGAAAAAGTGTTGAATCTTCAATATAATATATGTTACGTTTATTTTTCAGCTATCAAAAGCTTCTATTACATCATTGCTGTCATTAATGTCTGTGCTCAACTCGTTTATAATGCGATAATTAATCATGTAAAAATGCAAATGTACTTTGCAGTAACTTGTCCCCCTTATGCAGTGACAGTGTATCTCCGTACATGACTTGAGCAGGGAATGGCTCAATTGACCAACAGAATAAATAAAACGTCTTATGTGATTATCTGTGAAGTATGTCACAGGCTTGGACACTGCTTTAAGACTTTCTTATTCGTACTTATCTTTTTAACGCTTGGTAAATTTGGAACATGTTATGGTAAAAGCAGATTTGATAAAAGGGATAGTAGAATGTTTTAGGTAAATAAAGAAGTAATGTTCCAAATTTGAAAACAATATTAGTAGCAGTTCTAAACAGAGCGTAAATATTTTGGTTAAGGTACGCAAATCTATTGTTTACACTTCTTGGCTTGATACTTGATATTTTTGCTGCAACTCCGGATAACCGAGTTGAGTTACATGTATAAGGTGTTTGTTCCCATGCAGATAATAGAATTGGCATAAACTTAATATTTACTGGGGACATTTCACAAATAACTTTTTAAAAAGTGCTACGTACTCTTTAAAATGTAACATTTGTAATTATGTTGTTAACAGCATATCTTTATATTGTCTTAATGGGGATCCTTAATTTTTAGCAAAGGTATGCCAATGAAAGCAGGGCAGAATAAGTTCCCTCTCCTTTCTCAGGCGGTTAAGGATATAAAGTTGAAATTGCTTGAAATAAACTGACACTGATAAGCAGTACTTGTCAATTTAATGAGTAAAACGCCATTATCCATTACATAAAATGAATAAAAGCTGAAAGAAAATATCATAGAATTCTGTTATTTGCATTGAATAAACAATGAGTACAATTGAGTATTTGAGATTGCTAATTGGTTGAGCTTTTTAACACAAGAAACAGGTTGTATCTCCGAGTCTGCTACCGAGATTTTGCAGAAGCTTATTAATTTTTGTTTGTAACTTTCTTACCTGTGTCTTTAGCTATCTGATGGTATGAGTTTGTTTGTTTTTGGTCTTTGAATGAAACATTTAAAACTTCTGATATGCTAAGAGTAATTCTATTGACTAGTAGCAGTAACGCTCAGACCATAAGAATTTTATCCTTTTAGTGTATTTACAACTACTCTACTTGATCAATAAGGAAGATTATATCATGGATAAAAAACAAGAAGTCATACGCTACTTGAGTTAGGCTAGATATACATGTAACTGTTAAACAGAACAATTTGAAGCAAGTTTACCAGAGGAAAATACGATAATGTACCGTTGATCTCAAAACTGCTTAGCTAAAAACCGTATTATTTTTAGAATAATTCGGGCCAGGCACATATGAAGACCTTTGGCACATATCACAACATGATGATTTTAATTTTGGAAGTCCACTGGTGTTTTTACTGCACCAGCAGACATTTTATGCCTGGCCTGATTCTTAAATCCTTTGCGAATCTTATAAATTTTACAAATCAAAATCTTACCCATTGGCAATTTCGAGAGTGTAAAGCCTGCCCCAAACAATTAACTTCATCACACACGGATCAAAACGTCGCTACCTGAAATCAAATCTTAAAATGATATGTTTTAAAGGTTTTCATAGTCATATCACATTGGGGCTTCGAATGGGTGTAACTTGTGAATTACGTTGATGTTATACGATTTACCTATTAAAAAGCCATTTGCGTGCTCGTTGAGGGGAAATATAACATTGATGAATTGCAACATCATTTAAGGATGGATTCACTGAACATTAAAGTTTTTGGCTTCTAGGGATATGGAATTGCTATTTTATTTGCCATGGAAGTAAACATGAACAAGTAAATGATATCTAATTCGTTTGTAACATTTATCAAATACAGGCTGACCACTTTTTTTAACTTGGAATATTGGAAATGTTTTGAAACCATGACATCTACATTCTCCAGGAGGTATGAAAGAAATTCTTTACATTTACACTGCAAGCAATTCTAATTATTATTTTTTTTTAAAGAATGAATAAGTTAGCACTCACATATACAACATATGATTGCTTCAATAAAGAGTTTTTTGTTTCTGTAGATTATAATTGACATGTAATGGCGCCAGGGGGCGTGGTGGCCGAGTCGGCAAAAGCGCCAGGCTAGCAAGCCTGACATGCCGGGTTCGAGCCCCGCCTGTGACCGGGTGTAAAAACCTTGGAGTCAACTTTCTGTGCAGACTCTTTCAGTGTTGTCACAACCCCTAGTGTACAGTACACAACCCTGTGCATTTAAAAGAACCCACGAATCCGTTGGTAAATGACCAGATGGTGGCAACATGAAAACGTGCAGACACCTAGTTGCAGGTACAGCAACGTGCAGTATACTTGGACAAAATACTGTGACTATGTGTCCCAGTCCACCCAGCTGTAAATGGGTACCTCGTTAGGATTGAGAGTGACATTAACGCTGTGCGTCACATGACTGCACATGTTGTATGCTCCCTCGGGAGTCGCGATGGTAAAAGAAGTGTCATGAAGATTGATATCCAATGATCGAGGGAAAGCCAAAGCGCCTTTGAGCAGCGCTCTCTGAGCTGGATATTGGCGCTATACAAATGTTTAGTAGTAGTAATAGTAGTAGTATATTTGACATTATCACGACTTGGGAACTCATCAAAACAAAATTTGCACATCTTCAAACAACTAGCAATGAACAAGCTGTCACATGCATCAACGTATGTTTAGGAGGTTACAAATATGAGTTACAAGCACCTGTTTTTAAGTATAATTTTGAATTGCATATCCGTTTTGACTGCAATTTATTTCTGTATGTAAGCAAACAAAAAGGCAAAAATCAGGTAAGACAACATCTGAGAAACATAATTACAGCGAGTAAAATCCATGCGATGGTTTCTTCACAGGTCTTATCAATTGAATTGCTCAAAATATCTCAAACATCTCCCGCGACCGCCTGCATCACGTTGCTGAAGTCAATACCAGACTCATTGACAACGTTTAAGTAATTGACCTGGACGTTTAGTACAGAATTACTTTGAATAAGTGCTTTTGGAAAATCAAATAGCTGTCTGCCAAGACTATTTAAGTATATGGTATTTTAAAAACGTTTGTATGAATCCATATTATCCAATAATTGCAAAATGATGTGAAATAGACAATTGCTAATTTTAAGTAAGCAATATAGATATGGAGCAAATCAGTACATAAAAGAAACCGTTGGAGTAAAAATAATGTTGTAATAATGAAATAATTAAATACATGATCCATCATGAATTATAAATACACAGTATCTAAAAGATAGATAGTTATCTAAAAATTCAAAGTAGAATAAAATAACCTGAACAACCCACGATTTGTTAGAGAAGTTTTCGAATCAAAATTATTGTTTCCTGAATGAAATGGCAAAAAGATGAATGAGAGATGTCATAAGTGTGAGAAAAATGACATTTCTGGTAGCAAGTCATAGATTTAAATGTAAATGTCATCACTCACCGTCAAATTTTGTTTATACTGTATAGGCTATATAAACAGCTGAAATGTGTGATGCGGTCAGGAGAAATATTAATAATTAGATAGTAACAATAACTTAAGTTTGGAGTTAATAAACAAGTTTATTGAATATGAAAACTTATTTTGAAAACTATTCATACTAGTGTAATTAAAATAAAACTGAAAATAGGGAGTTTTACATATGACTTCTAACAAATGTAGTTGTTCCTAACGTTAAATCCAATTATATGAGTCATTCAGACGTTAGCAGACAAACCATATAGTTTTTGCAGTTTTGCAAAATCTTTTGCAAGGCGTAGATACAGACAAATAACGTTTTCTATTGATCCAGAACATAACTAGTCAATAGGCGGACAACTCGTTATTATAGCAGTGACAAAGGACTGACGTGAAAAACGTGTATGGCGGTCACAGGTGTTGACGTCCCACAGTAGCAATTAACAAACATGCAATCAAGAGATTTAATAAATGTCTTCTTGCAGATGGTCGTGTAACATTATTATTGTAAAACTGCAATATTATCTCATTGATCAATTCATACTTCTAGTTATGAATGTGTGTGCATATACATTTTGTTACTTTCTAAATGATGATCAAATAACAAGAACATTTGTCAATAGGACTAAGATTTCAAAGTCCTGGGTCAAAACCTTAATCGAAAAAATAGCAACACTCAATCAAGAAGGTATCCTCTCTAACGTCAATGAAGACTTTTATGATTAAATCCTACTGCGGAGTAAGAACATTGCCTACGGGGTTGTTAAAACAGAACCTACTAGGCAGAACCTACTAGGACGTGCATCTTCAATAACTCCTTTTAAAATTGACGTTTCTACTCATTAACATGTTACAGTAATAATCATATTGTAGTGAGCGATATTAACAAACCAATAATGGACTGTAAAATTGAAAAACATATAATAAAATAAGTGTACAAAAGTTAAAGTAAATATAGATAATATAATGATATTGAAAGCAGAGCATGTCAATATTATCCGAAAGTTGCCATTTAAACAGGGTTGTGGTGAAGATTATAATTTCTCTTAAATATTGTCTTACTATACAGCTTGAATGTATATAATGGCTATAATATAATAAACAAGTAACATATCCAATATCTAATATGACTATTGCTTCTCATTGTCATTTAGTAAATCGATATGATATATTACAATTTTCTTCTAGTCGAGAGCCGTTTCTATAAAATTTAGTAAGTGCAAGGAAAACTGATCTTTTCCAATGTGAATCCGATAACATGTTTACACAAGTACACATATGTTAATGTTCATTACAGAAAACATAGGACGAAATTTGTTTGGATTATAAGTACAATTAAGTGATATCTTTTTAATGATTTTTGTTCTTTTTATGATTATCTAATATCTCCGCCTGTACATGTGCTAAACATGTGTTTTATTGATTTGTACTTTTGGTCAAGTGGCCACTTATACTGAATAAAGCTCTTCTTCTTCTTCTTCTTCTTCTTCTTCTTCTAATAGATGTCATTAAAGATACGTATCTACTGTTGCTGGTTCTTGCATACAACATAACTATGTTTTCTCTCAGGTTGACTTAATGTTTCTTACTTTAAAACAACTGCGATTAATTTTGCAGTTAACCAAGTAATTGTTAACCCTTAGGGTCAAATGGAAAGTTGTATTTGTACTGTTTCAAACAATGTTTAATATTCTATATGTGCCAAAGTTACATTTCTTACTGAAATCTAACAAGTCAATCAATACGCTGACAAGGCCTTATTGCATTGGGTATAACGCCAAGGATTCTCATCAGACGATCGATCACAAATCTTCAAAGAGTGCTTTATTACGAAAATAGGATGTCCACCTTTAATAGCCATCCTTTTGTCTGCATTAGTTATCTTAATAGTTGTAAACTCAGAATCTTGTTTTCTGTATTGGATTGTATTGTTTGCCTGTATTTCATGATCTGAACAAATTGTCTTATACACTGAGTCATTTTTTTATCATCACAAGTTGTGTTGATCTTTTACTTTGAAAGTTGATATGGCATATGTCAATCGAAAGTGGTTATCCTTTGATAGTTAAACTACAGAAATTGAATGAGATGGAAACGAATTATACATGTAATGTCCCCATAGTCTATATAGTCTATCCCACACATCATTCTAATTTTGTTTAAAAAATTGCTTATATTCTGTTTAGAATTTTAAAAAAACTATTATTTATTCTATTAAAAAACATAAACTGTAAGTTTATTTAAGGTTATATTTATGGGAATCGTTAATCAATATCTCCGCATTTTAGTCATGCAAACTTCCCTTCAACATGACAAAGTCCAAACTGTTGCCATGGAAACCAGAAATCAAAAATTGAACATTAGTTGCACAGGGTACATCGACATGATATGGAAAGGATGTATTCCAAATTTCGTGAAGACTGCTGTAGTAGTTTCAGAGTTATGCTCCGAAAAAAAATGGGAACGCCAACACCAATGCTGACACAGACGATAACTAAGCCTCCTTTGATGGGAGACATTATACTCACAACATCTGTGAAATTAAGATACATTTAAGGATTACTGTTAGACATGCACGGATCTTCAGAATATTTCGTCATCAATACCAAATTTATACAAGTCATAGTTTAATTTTCAGTCTATGGGAGATTTCTATTTCAGTTCAATTTCCTGAAAGGATTTTTCTTGGGTTTTAGATATTACAGTTTTTGACAAAAAGCCAGACAATTTCTTAAGTTCACTTCAATTGGCGCTAGGTCAGAGGTTTTGTAGTAAGGTATTTGTGTTTAAGCTCAGAAGATCATTTTAGTTGAAAACGAATTGAAAGAGACCAAGCTGCCTATTCTTCAAGTTAAGGTTACGTGCAGTTGTCAAAAATTTGTTAGCTCAATTCAAAACAGCAGATATGAAAGTTCAAAAGAAAGTGCTAAATTCTATTGAAATTGTTATTTGCAGTGAACAAATAGTAAAGTAACCTGGATATTTGAAGAGTAGATTATTACGGCTTTAGCAGAATCAATTTTTGAATTCCATTTGCCAATTTAACTGTATATCGTCTTTCATCGCTCTTCCCGAACAAAATGTTTCATTCCAATTTTTTTACTGACTTATGTGGAAGAAATAGAAGAAGAAGATGTGGATTTGATAAATATAATATGCTGATCTGTTAATATTATTTTAAAGTTCAAAGTTGCATTCATCATCAAAAGTTTTGTTAATCTTTCAATATAAATATCCTTTCAGAATACTTTAGAGTCGACATCTTGTAACCTCTTATCCAAGTTTTTGCTCTATTGCCAAAGTCTTTGAAAAGTCGAGCATCTTGTGTTAAAATATTTAAAACCCGTCATCTTCTTTGGGTAAGTAAATCTTTTTAAATTAGCCTTCAAAACCGTCTGAGCAGGATATTAACCAGAATTTGATGTATTGGTTATATCTTGAGCTGTGAATCTCAAAATATCTACGTTTGAGAAGAGAAGTAACCTTAATTCCCGTGATATGTTCTGTATCTTCAACCCCACCCATTTCACAGAATAAATTAGTCAAAGATGTGAACTGTACAAAATTCTTGATCTCTAAGTTTCTCGTTTATTCGAAACTACTAAATTTATTTCATTCCTTGGGCAACTTGGTCATTATTTTCGTAGGATGTTGTCCTAAGTAATAAATCCAAAACACATCAAATTAAAAGAAACGAATTTCACAAACGAGGAGAAAGCAGCTGCAACTCTTATAAGAAAAATATGCTTTAAGTATCAGTTACAAAGTAGTGCTTATTAAAGCATAAACTGCGATGATATAAATACACAGAAAATATGCACTGAGAAGCAAGTGACATGTTATAGTTTGCTTTGGACACAATCCCTTAATGGTTTTAATTTTATTTCAAATATTTATCGATCTAAACTCACGAGCAAAAGAAAGTATAACACTCAGTTGTATTTATCATATGTAAAATTTTCAAAGTCAGATATCTCGAGTTTTTGACGTCGTTTTCCAAAATACTTGTTTGGAAAATTAGTCCAAAACATTAAATAAATAAAAGAATACCTCTACGCGGTTTTTTAAATTTAAAAAAAAAATTTAAAAATTCAATATTAAAATTTCCCTAAATTTATTTTGACAATACACAACTTTTCATCGACATATAACACATACTCTGTGTGAAAATCAATAAATGTTCATCGTCATGCACACATTTACAACATTTTGAACATGGTAGGGGTCATGTTGGTGTAAATTTCATTTCTTACCCTAGTCTACTTTAAATGATGACATTTAAGTGAAAATATAAAACAGTCACCAATAAAGCCATTCAAACTACAGCCGAAAGGTGTTATTGTCTGCTTCCATAATCAAATGCATCTTATTTCTTTAAAATATTGAATTAATGGAAAACAAGTGAGTGTTATACTTTCTTTTGCTCGTTAGTTTATGTCACAATCCAAAACGTATTAAATAAATTGAAATAAAGAAAGGTAAGATATTTAAATTTGTTGGATGAATTTTAAAAAAAGTTGACAATGTAACAAACTTTCATTTCTGTTTGAAATGAAGAAATGATTAATACCAAACATAGCTACAGATAAAAATCAATGATTTTAAATGAACTAAGAGGACAATTACATAGTCAAATAGAACGAGAAAATCACTATTGATTTGAGTATTGATATAGCCTTTGAATCAAAGACTCAGGCTTCAAATGGAATTAAATTATTCCTTTTTAGTAGCTTTTATAGATTGATAAATAACTAAACAATACACGCAGCACTTTCCTTGGTTTCCAGTAACTTGTCTATTATCAATTTTAAACCTACTTTAACTAAAGCAATGGTACAAAAATCGTAACAAGTATAACATAAAGATAATAATTAGGCATATATAGGTATTGTTTTGCTTACATGTCTGTCCCATTCGTCAACTCTATAACAAATTGTTATGTTATATTTAGAGATTAAGGATTTTAAAATTTATTTTGACGAAAGATACGGAAAGTTGGAGATTGCAAGTGTATAAAGAAAATAAAAGTTTTTATTGAAGATTATCTCAAACAAAATATAGATGATAAACATGAAAATGTGACCATAATGTATTCTCTAAAACATAGGAAACTACTCAATACGCTGACAAGTCGTTATTGCAGTGGGCTCAGAGGAGACAGAATATTGATTGTAAGATTTCAAAGAGTGCTTTATTGAGAAACCAATATTCCAAACAATTAATAACCATAATTTCGTCTGCATCAGTTAAGGACATTGTTAAAAACGAAACATCTTGAATAATGTTCTTTGGGATTCACCAAACGACTGTTGCGTATTTATCGACTAAGTGAACTTGTATGCTTTTGCACATATTACAATATTCTAAGGGAATCGCTATTGAAATCTGAAATGAGCCAATAATTATTCTTAAACATGTTTTGTTTGTTAGGATCAGGTAGAATGTATATGAGTTACAAGCACCTGTTTTTAAGTATAATTTTGAATTGCATATCCGTTTTGACTGCAATTTATTTCTGTATGTAAGCAAACAAAAAGGCAAAAATCAGGTAAGACAACATCTGAGAAACATAATTACAGCGAGTAAAATCCATGCGATGGTTTCTTCACAGGTCTTATCAATTGAATTGCTCAAAATATCTCAAACATCTCCCGCGACCGCCTGCATCACGTTGCTGAAGTCAATACCAGACTCATTGACAACGTTTAAGTAATTGACCTGGACGTTTAGTACAGAATTACTTTGAATAAGTGCTGTTGGAAAATCAAATAGCTGTCTGCCAAGACTATTTAAGTATATGGTATTTTAAAAACGTTTGTATGAATCCATATTATCCAATAATTGCAAAATGATGTGAAATAGACAATTGCTAATTTTAAGTAAGCAATATAGATATGGAGCAAATCAGTACATAAAAGAAACCGTTGGAGTAAAAATAATGTTGTAATAATGAAATAATTAAATACATGATCCATCATGAATTATAAATACACAGTATCTAAAAGATAGATAGTTATCTAAAAATTCAAAGTAGAATAAAATAACCTGAACAACCCACGATTTGTTAGAGAAGTTTTCGAATCAAAATTATTGTTTCCTGAATGAAATGGCAAAAAGATGAATGAGAGATGTCATAAGTGTGAGAAAAATGACATTTCTGGTAGCAAGTCATAGATTTAAATGTAAATGTCATCACTCACCGTCAAATTTTGTTTATACTGTATAGGCTATATAAACAGCTGAAATGTGTGATGCGGTCAGGAGAAATATTAATAATTAGATAGTAACAATAACTTAAGTTTGGAGTTAATAAACAAGTTTATTGAATATGAAAACTTATTTTGAAAACTATTCATACTAGTGTAATTAAAATAAAACTGAAAATAGGGAGTTTTACATATGACTTCTAACAAATGTAGTTGTTCCTAACGTTAAATCCAATTATATGAGTCATTCAGACGTTAGCAGACAAACCATATAGTTTTTGCAGTTTTGCAAAATCTTTTGCAAGGCGTAGATACAGACAAATAACGTTTTCTATTGATCCAGGACATAACTAGTCAATAGGCGGACAACTCGTTATTATAGCAGTGACAAAGGACTGACGTGAAAAGACAACAAATCTTCAAAGTGGTTATTATTCAGAAAATAATTTGTGGTATGTGTTATTTAAACCAAACATATTGGTAACATGTTCTTGACTAAATTGTTTGAAAAGCAACAGTAGGATAATACCTATAATGTTAAAGTTTCAGATACAGCTCTATTTCCGTAAAACTATTGCCGCTGTCCGCCCTTTATTCCTCTATGAATTACTATTTTGAATCATGTCATATCACGCAACAAAACAAGGGTTCAAAAGGGTCGATTTTTCATATATTTTCATTTTGCAGTAAAATAACTTACACGAGTTAAAATCGACATACCACAATAGGAATAGAGTAGTTCTTACTATCATGTGTTTTAACTATGATAATGTAAAACCACATGGGTTTCGGCCTTCTTCTTTAGCTATTATAATTGAATAATGAATTATTGTCTTCCATCACTGGTGCATTAAGGTCTTGGTAAGAAAACTTTTATAAATCTGACAGAGAAAGCGTGTATGGCGGTCACAGGTGTTGACGTCCCACAGTAGCAATTAACAAACATGCAATCAAGAGATTTAATAAATGTCTTCTTGCAGATGGTCGTGTAACATTATTATTGTAAAACTGCAATATTATCTCATTGATCAATTCATACTTCTAGTTATGAATGTTTGTGCATATACATTTTGTTACTTTCTAAATGATGATCAAATAACAAGAACATTTGTCAATAGGACTAAGATTTCAAAGTCCTGGGTCAAAACCTTAATCGAAAAAATAGCAACACTCAATCAAGAAGGTATCCTCTCTAACGTCAATGAAGACATTTATGATTAAATCCTACTGCGGAGTAAGAACATTGCCTACGGGGTTGTTAAAACAGAACCTACTAGGCAGAACCTACTAGGACGTGCATCTTCAATAACTCCTTTTAAAATTGACGTTTCTACTCATTAACATGTTACAGTAATAATCATATTGTAGTGAGCGATATTAACAAACCAATAATGGACTGTAAAATTGAAAAACATATAATAAAATAAGTGTACAAAAGTTAAAGTAAATATAGATAATATAATGATATTGAAAGCAGAGCATGTCAATATTATCCGAAAGTTGCCATTTAAACAGGGTTGTGGTGCAGATTATAATTTCTCTTAAATATTGTCTTACTATACAGCTTGAATGTATATAATGGCTATAATATAATAAACAAGTAACATATCCAATATCTAATATGACTATTGCTTCTCATTGTCATTTAGTAAATCGATATGATATATTACAATTTTCTTCTAGTCGAGAGCCGTTTCTATAAAATTTAGTAAGTGCAAGGAAAACTGATCTTTTCCAATGTGAATCCGATAACATGTTTACACAAGTACACATATGTTAATGTTCATTACAGAAAACATAGGACGAAATTTGTTTGGATTATAAGTACAATTAAGTGATATCTTTTTAATGATTTTTGTTCTTTTTATGATTATCTAATATCTCCGCCTGTACATGTGCTAAACATGTGTTTTATTGATTTGTACTTTTGGTCAAGTGGCCACTTATACTGAATAAAGCTCTTCTTCTTCTTCTTCTTCTTCTTCTTCTTCTTCTTCTTCTTCTTCTAATAGATGTCATTAAAGATACGTATCTACTGTTGCTGGTTCTTGCATACAACATAACTATGTTTTCTCTCAGGTTGACTTAATGTTTCTTACTTTAAAACAACTGCGATTAATTTTGCAGTTAACCAAGTAATTGTTAACCCTTAGGGTCAAATGGAAAGTTGTATTTGTACTGTTTCAAACAATGTTTAATATTCTATATGTGCCAAAGTTACATTTCTTACTGAAATCTAACAAGTCAATCAATACGCTGACAAGGCCTTATTGCATTGGGTATAACGCCAAGGATTCTCATCAGACGATCGATCACAAATCTTCAAAGAGTGCTTTATTACGAAAATAGGATGTCCACCTTTAATAGCCATCCTTTTGTCTGCATTAGTTATCTTAATAGTTGTAAACTCAGAATCTTGTTTTCTGTATTGGATTGTATTGTTTGCCTGTATTTCATGATCTGAACAAATTGTCTTATACACTGAGTCATTTTTTTATCATCACAAGTTGTGTTGATCTTTTACTTTGAAAGTTGATATGGCATATGTCAATCGAAAGTGGTTATCCTTTGATAGTTAAACTACAGAAATTGAATGAGATGGAAACGAATTATACATGTAATGTCCCCATAGTCTATATAGTCTATCCCACACATCATTCTAATTTTGTTTAAAAAATTGCTTATATTCTGTTTAGAATTTAAAAAAAACTATTATTTATTCTATTAAAAAACATAAACTGTAAGTTTATTTAAGGTTATATTTATGGGAATCGTTAATCAATATCTCCGCATTTTAGTCATGCAAACTTCCCTTCAACATGACAAAGTCCAAACTGTTGCCATGGAAACCAGAAATCAAAAATTGAACATTAGTTGCACAGGGTACATCGACATGATATGGAAAGGATGTATTCCAAATTTCGTGAAGACTGCTGTAGTAGTTTCAGAGTTATGCTCCGAAAAAAAATGGGAACGCCAACACCAATGCTGACACAGACGATAACTAAGCCTCCTTTGATGGGAGACATTATACTCACAACATCTGTGAAATTAAGATACATTTAAGGATTACTGTTAGACATGCACGGATCTGCAGAATATTTCGTCATCAATACCAAATTTATACAAGTCATAGTTTAATTTTCAGTCTATGGGAGATTTCTATTTCAGTTCAATTTCCTGAAAGGATTTTTCTTGGGTTTTAGATATTACAGTTTTTGACAAAAAGCCAGACAATTTCTTAAGTTCACTTCAATTGTCGCTAGGTCAGAGGTTTTGTAGTAAGGTATTTGTGTTTAAGCTCAGAAGATCATTTTAGTTGAAAACGAATTGAAAGAGACCAAGCTGCCTATTCTTCAAGTTAAGGTTACGTGCAGTTGTCAAAAGTTTGTTAGCTCAATTCAAAACAGCAGATATGAAAGTTCAAAAGAAAGTGCTAAATTCTATTGAAATTGTTATTTGCAGTGAACAAATAGTAAAGTAACCTGGATATTTGAAGAGTAGATTATTACGGCTTTAGCAGAATCAATTTTTGAATTCCATTTGCCAATTTAACTGTATATCGTCTTTCATCGCTCTTCCCAAACAAAATGTTTCATTCCAATTTTTTTACTGACTTATGTGGAAGAAATAGAAGAAGAAGATGTGGATTTGATAAATATAATATGCTGATCTGTTAATATTATTTTAAAGTTCAAAGTTGCATTCATCATCAAAAGTTTTGTTAATCTTTCAATATAAATATCCTTTCAGAATACTTTAGAGTCGACATCTTGTAACCTCTTATCCAAGTTTTTGCTCTATTGCCAAAGTCTTTGAAAAGTCGAGCATCTTGTGTTAAAATATTTAAAACCCGTCATCTGCTTTGGGTAAGTAAATCTTTTTAAATTAGGCAAGTGAACAGTAATTTCCCTTTTAAGCAAGCGGCAAGTCATATGTAAAGTACTAGGCAACATAACTTCTTCAAACATTGATCAGTCAGCTGTCATACTCCTACAGTCGAAGTTCAATGAAGAAGGATAACCCTTCTTTTCAAAACGATGAGACTGATCGACTGTCAATTATAAATAATAGGTGACCATTTTGTTTTTGTTTGCAATTAGTAATGATGCCATTATGTTTGTCTCAATTACCTTTTGCAGATACATGTAAAGGTGGGAGCTGTTAATAGCAATCATATTTAGGAATTTCTAGCACATTCCTCGATGCAAGGTCCAATGAATGATCGTTGATGGCTTTCTGATTAAGAATACTACAACCCAGAACCTAGCTATTTAAGCTTATTCTCCATTCATGACCGGCGTTTAGTATGTTTTTCGAAATGGGAACTTCTATCAATGCCACTGCTATGCAGCCATATGCCAAGCATTGACCGAGTAGCCATCAAAACCGTCTGAGCAGGATATTAACCAGAATTTGATGTATTGGTTATATCTTGAGCTGTGAATCTCAAAATATCTACGTTTGAGAAGAGAAGTAACCTTAATTCCCGTGATATGTTCTGTATCTTCAACCCCACCCATTTCACAGAATAAATTAGTCAAAGATGTGAACTGTACAAAATTCTTGATCTCTAAGTTTCTCGTTAATTCGAAACTACTAAATTTATTTCATTCCTTGGGCAACTTGGTCATTATTTTCGTAGGATGTTGTCCTAAGTAATAAATCCAAAACACATCAAATTAAAAGAAACGAATTTCACAAACGAGGAGAAAGCAGCTGCAACTCTTATAAGAAAAATATGCTTTAAGTATCAGTTACAAAGTAGTGCTTATTAAAGCATAAACTGCGATGATATAAATACACAGAAAATATGCACTGAGAAGCAAGTGACATGTTATAGTTTGCTTTGGACACAATCCCTTAATGGTTTTAATTTTATTTCAAATATTTATCGATCTAAACTCACGAGCAAAAGAAAGTATAACACTCAGTTGTATTTATCATATGTAAAATTTTCAAAGTCAGATATCTCGAGTTTTTGACGTCGTTTTCCAAAATACTTGTTTGGAAAATTAGTCCAAAACATTAAATAAATAAAAGAATACCTCTACGCGGTTTTTTAAATTTAAAAAAAAAATTAAAAATTCAATATTAAAATTTCCCTAAATTTATTTTGACAATACACAACTTTTCATCGACATATAACACATACTCTGTGTGAAAATCAATAAATGTTCATCGTCATGCACACATTTACAACATTTTGAACATGGTAGGGGTCATGTTGGTGTAAATTTCATTTCTTACCCTAGTCTACTTTAAATGATGACATTTAAGTGAAAATATAAAACAGTCACCAATAAAGCCATTCAAACTACAGCCGAAAGGTGTTATTGTCTGCTTCCATAATCAAATGCATCTTATTTCTTTAAAATATTGAATTAATGGAAAACAAGTGAGTGTTATACTTTCTTTTGCTCGTTAGTTTATGTCACAATCCAAAACGTATTAAATAAATTGAAATAAAGAAAGGTAAGATATTTAAATTTGTTGGATGAATTTTAAAAAAAGTTGACAATGTAACAAACTTTCATTTCTGTTTGAAATGAAGAAATGATTAATACCAAACATAGCTACAGATAAAAATCAATGATTTTAAATGAACTAAGAGGACAATTACATAGTCAAATAGAACGAGAAAATCACTATTGATTTGAGTATTGATATAGCCTTTGAATCAAAGACTCAGGCTTCAAGTGGAATTAAATTATTCCTTTCTAGTAGCTTTTATAGATTGATAAATAACTGAACAATACACGCAGCACTTTCCTTGGTTTCCAGTAACTTGTCTGTTATCAATTTTAAACCAACTTTAACTAAAGCAATGGTACACAAATCGTTACAAATATCACATAAAGATAAACATTAGGCATATATAGGTATATCATGATCGTTTTGCTTACATGTCTCTCCCATTCGTCAACTCTATAACAAGTTGTTATGTTATATTTCAAGATTAAGGATTTTAAAATTCATTTTGACGAAAGACACGGAACGTTTGAGGTTGCAAGTGTATAAAGAAAATAAAAGTTGTTATTGAAGATTATCTCAAACAAATTATAGCTGATAAACATGAAAGTGTGACCATAATGTATTCTCTAAAACATAGGATACTACTCAATACGCTGACAAGTCGTTATTGCAGTGGGCTCAGGGGAGACAGAATATTGATTCTAAGATTTAAAAAAGTGCTTTATTGAGAAGCCAATATTCCAAACAATTAATAACCATAATTTCGTCTGCATCAGTTAAGGAAATTGTTGTAAACGAAACATCTTGAATTATGTTCTTTGGGATTCACCAAATGACTGTTGCGTATTTATCGACTAAGTGAACTTGTATGCTTTTGCACATATTACAATATTCTAAGGGAATCGCTATTGTCATATGTCAAGGTCACAAGGACCGGGTTATCATAGTTTGTTATGCTTTATTTAGATTTTGAAATTTACAAATCGTTTTAATCATTTGTTGACTATACCGCCTTGTAATTAATCATTTGTGAAGTATGCCCCTGTGATCTGTTTGACATATTTTCAATTATGGTCACAGTTCGAGGTCATGCATTCCGATTTTATGTGGTAAATTCCTTAAAAATGAAGGCGGTATCAATCTAGTCTTTTTAAGCTTTAAAAACGCGGGGGCGAGAATACAGCTTCCCCATGTGTCCATCCTCGGTCCATTATGATCTATTTGTTTGTAATCTCATCGACCAAAGATATGTAATAAGGCTATCATCCTTGTTGTGTTTAGGTTATCCGAAAAAACAAAACATTCACAGATATTGTAAGATTGCAAAGGAAGGTTTACTACAATGCCCTTCAAAACCGATTTTGTGGTTTGATGGTTTTGAAATTTGTTTTGCAAGATATGCACATAACGCTCTTATACCTCAACTTTCATGCGTCCATATTCACTTCTACCTTAAAGCCCCATCATCATACTTAAATGAGGTTCATGCTGAAATTTAGCCATTGTGAAAAGATATAATCACTTGGTAGAGAAAAATTTTCGTTGTAAGTTTGATATCATATTTACATGTTTTAATCAACGTTAAAATACCTTATTTGTCGTCCAAAGTACAATTACCTCTGCAAAATAAAGTGCAATAGTCTTTTACAAACCCGCGGTGGGTGACGTCATCATTACATGTGTAGGATCTACACATCCTCAGTGACGGCAAATGCGTCTGCGGGTATGAACTTGGGCGGCAACGGATACTTGATTTGGAGAATAAGAAAAGAAAATCTAGTACTTGATTTGGAGAACAAGAACAGAAAATCTAGTCGTGCGAGACAAGGACGACTTTTAAGTGTATATTTAGAAAACGCAATTGTGAGTTGGCAACAGTTGATTCGCCTTCATGTCGGCGTGCTTGTCTGCAGTTGCGGTCATTTTCGTAAATTGACTCTTATCTTATGAATTTTGGTCCGATTTTCTCACGGTTCGTCTGAAAGTATTGCCAAAATGACAACGACTGCAGTAAAATTACTTTTAAAATATTGCAATTCATTACAGTTTGAATATGACTATTTCAATTTGATGCTTTGTTCGTGCTGGTAATACGTTTTCATATTTCTTTCATTCATATAAACTAGTGTCCAAAAGAAACGATACCAAGTTTCCAACGTCCTCTAAAACAAAATTCTATAACCTGACAGAGTCGAATTTAAGTGTGCCTAACAGGCATACATGTATGTCTTGTAAAGAAGTAGGCACATTTTCATTCATCCTGTCTCCGGGCACGAACGTTACGCTAACTCCACTAATCTGTACCCTGGGATCAGAAGCTAGATTCGCTCGCGCGGCCCGACTGGAGATGTAGCCAATCAAATCATTTTCCCGTTCAAATTTTATCGAGAAGGTGGCGAGAAAATGATTTGATTGGCTACATCTCCAGTCGCACCGCGCGAGCGAATCTAGCTTCTGATCCCAGGGTACAGATTAGTGGAGTTAGCGTAACGTTCGTTCCCTGTGACAGGATGATTTTCATTCTTCAGGAAAAGATAATTTTGATTTTGTGTCTCTTCAAACGCACATGGGGTGCATAAATCGAAATTTCAAGTTGTTTTATGCACAGAACTTTTGTCATTTCACTAAAAAATTGATAAAGTATTGAATTTAGGTAAGAATACAATCTTGTTGATACAATGCACTTTATTTGACATAAATTCGTTGACGCGTCACTGCTCTAGAACGTTTTAAAACAAGCAAAAGTGTCCAATTTATGTCTGCTATCTCGCCTAGTTAAGGAGATTCCGAATCGATATTTATTTTAAATGCGTGTTTCTCGCAAACATGAAAAGATAATGTTTTGAAATTTTGCATAGAGGTGAGTTGACTACTGAAGAAATGATAATACTATGTTTTTGTCCTATCAATCTGCAGTGGGTTGAGTTATCTTGCCATTTGTATAGTAACGTTTCTTTTGGACATTAGTTTATTACAACAAGACGATCATAAGGTTATGACAAGATTTCTTTTTTTTTTAATAATATCTATTTATTGTGATTTTAATTAGACATATATATGTAAGATATAGATAACCAGGATCAAGCATACCTGCCACACAATGTCTAGTAAATCGAATATCTGCTATCTGTACAACAAACCATAAACAACAACCTAGCTTTTAAAGTAAATCCCTCGTAGTAGGAAGTATGTTTCTGTAGTGAGGAACTCGAACGACCCTTTAGTCAAATCTTTGACCCATAGTAGTCAACAAGATGATCTGAGTAATTTGTTATATTTGTTATACTTGAAAAAAAGGGAGATTGTGTTTCCTTGATCATTACTGTTCAATAATGCCATTATATTAATACCAATGTCAAAAGTCTCAAGTCTCTGAAATCTGAAGTCTACGAAATAATTTATCGCAAGTATTCGCCTGATTAGTTATAAAAAAATTGAAGATTTAAGCTTTACCAACTCAAGGAATAGAGAGAAGTACTACACGTGTCACTCTTATTATTCTAACGCACAACATGTATACCATCCTCGTTTATATTATTGGTTTATTTCTAGGAAAAGTAAAGTACTTGTGTTTTCTGAGAATCAGTTAAATATAAATTTCTTAAAATATTCGCAGGTATTCCTAAGGAACACAAAATGTAAGTACTCAAAAAGTGTTGGATATTTATATACTCTAGGTTTATGACAAAAAGATGTCAAATGGTATTTGTGCATAAACCAATCTGTACTATTTTTTCTCCTCGCATTTTATGTCTCATGGCACGAGAACGGTTCATGTATTTTGGTAACATCATAACTGTGTTAATTGCATGTTTTGAAGTGACAGCTTTACGTTGCTCCCCATGAAGGAAATGAAAGAAATGATGGAACATAATGATGTTAATCTCTTGAGAGAAACTGAAAACTTTATGTGCTTGGTGCCCAAAGGCACAAATCAGTTATGTTTTGATTTTAATAAAACTTTCCTTGAAATTCTCTCTATATTACTGTTGCCATTGGTAAGGAAGCCGCGCCAATCACTTGTGTTGTATCAAATTCAAATGACAAATGAACAGAGCTGTAGCGAAAAATGCATAACGTCACCATTAGGGTAATAAAAAATATTTGGCACATTAGACTGTGGAATATGATGTAACTTTAAATGTCATATCAAAAGAGTAATAATATTTTTCTATTCCAGACGGTGATAAATAATAACAGACTCAATAAAAAAACTTCATGTGAAGAAGAGCCTGCATTTGTTCCAAATAAAAGCATTATTTCATATTTTCTTTTTATCCCCCGCAACAACAAAGTTGTCAGGGGTATTAAAATGTGTACCGTCCGTCCGGTAGTCCGTCCGTTACACTTTGTGTCCAGCTCATAACTTTGTAACTAATCAATCATTTCAATTCAAATTTGTCATGGAAATGAAGAAACATGTAATAATGTGTCATGAGTAACAATTTTCTGAAAATCTACATACAATTTCAGAATTTTGGAGAAAAAGTGGTAAAATTGTAAGAAATCTGTTACAAGTCCCGTCCGGATCATAACTTCTAAACTAATCATCACATTTAGATCAAATTTGATTTGCAGATACATAATCATCTGCAGGTGTGTCATGAAGAACAATTTCGAAAATATTTTGATAAAAGTTTGCCTTTTTATGCTAAAAATGAGGACTCTGTTGGAAAACTGTTACAAGTTCCGTCCGGCTCCAAACTTCTAAACTAATCATCACATAGTGATCAAATTTGATATTGAGATACATAATCATCTGAAAGTGTGTCATGAAGAACAATTTTGAAAATATTTTTATAAAAATTTGCCTTGTTTTGGCCAAAAATGAGGACTCTGTTCGAGAACTGTTACAAGTCCTGTCCGGCTCACAACTTCTACACTTATCATCATATATTGATAAAATTTGATATGGAGATACATAAGCATCTGAAGGTGTGTCATGAAGAACAATTTTGAAAATATGTTTGTTTACATATGATCGAAATGATCTTGGAGTTCCAAATACATACAAA